>JACAZH010000004.1:0-1250000 GCA_014462675.1 Mycena sanguinolenta | reverse complement strand
GAAATGGTGTCGATGGGTTGGAGAGCGGCGAGGGAAGGTTGGCATACAAAGGCGTCAAGCATTGCCCACCAATGGGTCGCTAAGGAAAAGAGGCCGGTTCGGTTATTATAATATTCCTAGTTATTTACACGAGCACATTGCATTATACATTGGTCCTCCGGGCATCCCTGGACCCGACTTGACGGTCATGGAATCCCGGGAGAGGCTCAAGGTGCCATATGCAGAGAAGAGATTCCACGGCTCAAAGATTCGCTCAGTCGACATGCAAGCACATCAACCAGCTCACATTGAGCCTTGGCAGGTCTTGAATGAAATATTCGAACTATTCTGGGCCAATAAGTCTGAATACTGCTGGTTTATTCCAGTTTGACTTCCGGCTTTTATTCCGGCTTGTTATGTTCTGGCCGGGAAAACCATTTAAGGCGGATCATTTTGTGATCATCAGTCGTTTTATAATTCGCTTTTCAGACCTAGACCCTAAGTTGGGTCCAGGAATATCTGTTTTGTCTTTTTCAATCCTAGTGTTGGAACGTATGGCAGCATGATTTGGCCTTTAGGAGTACTTATATTTGTGATGTTTCGCGGATTCCATGCAATTGACCCCTGAACGCTTCATCAACCAGAAGTCCCTTCCCACCATGTCCACCAAACGTTTATCCGAAATGCTCAAAGAGACACCCAGTACCGCACAAGCCGGAAGGTGTAGCTTATCAACTTGACCACTGTCAGTATATGTACATATTTAGGTTTGCTTCGTTCCGATCATACGATTGCTATCACTAGGTTCACATACTATGTCATGTATATACAGCTCTGCCTGTTGAGTACAATGAATTAATCTCTTGATCTACTCCCCACTTCGTCTACGTGCCCTGTACTGAGCTCTTGCTCCTGCACTCGACCAGCTCCTCATTACCTGTGAGCTACCTCGGCCCTTCGCCACTTTGGCATATTTTCTGATAACCACTGCTCTAACTGAGCCAACTCTGCAGCCGAATGTACCCCGCTGTCGCTTTCGCAACAGACATTGAGTCAGGAGACGGAGTACAAGGTGTTAGGTATGTGCGAGTATTGAGAGCTTCGTTACATGTTGACTCATATATAGAAGTGCCTCGGCTCCCACGTCCGCTTGTATTCCATCTAATGAATACCGTCATCGTTATCTTTTTGGGCAAGAATTTGACCGTATCATAGCTGTTCTTTGTATTGAAGACAACCCGGCTGAACAGAAGTCGTTGGATACCAATGATACTTCTAATTTCGCATAATTATTTATACATACTTTGAATGCAGCTACAATGCAGAAGCCGTCCGAACTTGATGCGCTTGCCCCGATACACGTCCATTTTTGTAGCCATAAAGAGCACAAGTCATAAAGCGAACTTCATCAATTATGCAATGACTGCTGAAGCCAATATCATTCAGGGCTATCTGCCGACGGCTTCTGCTGTGCTGAATTTCGAACAGGAGGCAGAAGCGGGGCTTTTCTATATCCAGTGCCGCCTCCTGTCACTGTCCAGAGAGATACTACAAGAGGCGTAGATGACTAGATTAACAGTGACGAACCCACCCAGCCAAGCGCGAGCTAAACACCAAATATAGGTGGCTGGCGCAAGGTAGGAAGGAAAGTATCTAAATGCGAGTTGCTTCAATACTGCAGTGCGCAACAAATGAGCCTGCAAGGATGAACTGATATAAGCACGAGGCGAAGTGTGGACGAGAAGAAGCGTAGGCGTGGACGATACGAAGCGAAGCGTGGGCGTATGCGAAGCGAAACGTGAGCGAGTGCAGATGGAATACAGGGTATTTATAGAAAAATCTGTGGGAAATACTGGCGCCCCATGTGGTAAAATCACAGTCGACATAAAGCCCAGAGTGTGAGAAGCTCGACTCGAGAGAACGAGCGCGAACTACTATAAATAACTGTCCAAACCTTGAGATAGAATAAATGAAATGCGAAAACTACGCGTCTTTTCTTTTATTCTGGTTGAGTTGTCCAAATGGCTCATGTTACACGTTGAAGTACGCGTAAAGGGCCAGTAATGAGAGAGAAATGCGAATTTGCAGGCTGAGCGAACTTGCTAGCCAAGGTTTTGATCGCCAATCAAATCGCAATCGGCGTGTGAGAAAGCCCAACGAAAGCTCGCTTTTGGCGCGACCTCGGACCGATTGCCGTCGCATTTAACCATGGGAAGCTCGAACACCAAGTTGGGAAGTCGTGGGAGGCTCGCGCTGTCCATCCTCGATGTCGAGGAAAGCTCACTTGAACGTAAGTATTAGCATAATTCTGGCGATAGCGAGCGCAGCAGCACAACAGCAGGCTTCGCGGAATTCGAGTACAGTAAGCAACTACTGATGATGCTGTATTTTTCATGGCCCGAATAGATAACTTACAGTAGACGATGCTCTTTTCCACTTCAGTTGTATGGAACCAGGGGTAAGGCGGATATCACCCGCGATCGAAGGAGCAGGACCTATCAGATGTCAGGGGTCGCCGACGAAGTATTAGAAGAGTGCGACCGTCCCCGAAGGCCTTCAATTTCTTATCAGCATCCAAAAATATCGCCGTTTCATGCTGGAGGCCTTAGCCGGGAAAAGAAAGAGATTACATGTAAACTGAACAGGAAATCGAGACAATCTTCACTGAAGACAGAGACCATAGTGAGCGGGGCAGAAAGGGGACAGGGGGTCGTAGCCTTGACATCCGGAATCTACCGCGACAACTCGCAAAATCTATCAGCGCGAGAGCCCTCCAATGAGTTTTAGACAAACATGCCATTGTCTTAGGCGAGCAAACAGCGAACACGGCGCAGGGCGTCTATGACGGTATGTAGGCCCGCCCATTTGATGAATCGATCGCGGTTGACATGGTCTATCGATCGGAGACACATGTTGCCTGATTGCGGAGGCGCGAACCGGACAGCGCGATGAACGCGCACAAACTGAACCATGCAAAGACGGAGAAGTGGAGACTCTGCATATACATCAGAAGAGCGGAGAAACGGGAGGCGGCGCGAGGAAGCTAAGTCATGGCCAAACACGTTCTCAAAAAAAAAAAAAAATAAGGCCAAGGGCATCAAAATGAAAAGCGAAATGAATGAGTCGGTAACATCTACGGATCATTTTAATATGTTGATGCGTGCACACATAGATCGGCGGGCGAGACAGCATCAACGAACCCGAAGGGCAGAGCTTAACGTTGGAGCACGTTAAAACGAGAAATGCAAAACTGGCTCCAAAAGTCATTGGGGAGAAGCGGTTGGATGAACAAAACGTCGCGGCAGACCGAACATGAACCTGAAAGGCCATGCGCGTCCGCGGTGTGTATCATCAGTGAATTTTGGACAAAAAGTGCATGGAAATTGATAGTCCAGCTGACAGTGAAGCTCTCGCCTGCAACAACTCGGCGCCTGGTCCCGAACTGAACGCAGGAGGACAAAAGTGAAATCTGTGACATAATCGATTCCCACACTGCCACTAAACTCATCAGATTAAATTACTGATGTTTCGGATCATCTTTGTTCCATGAAACGAAAATTTTAATTCAATCACAAAAAGCTAATGAAAATTAAGCACAGCCACTAATTTCGTTTGTTGGATTCCTGTCTACCGTGAGTAGAGAGGTTGTTTGTTTGGCCTGTACAAATTGTAAGAACGAATACATAAAGTATTCGTAATATGCGAATGAGTGGCAGATGTGTCGACGTACGCAAGTTGAACAAACAGACTAATCGCAGAACGGCGCCGGCTCGGAGTTGCAGTGCGCAGGGTGCACTACCAATTTGTTGGTCTCAGACTCGGAGAGACCTGGCCAATAAGTAACTCACCTCCTTGCGGGTTATTTCCGGGAAGTCTAAGATCAAAATAATTATTGTCGCACTTGAAAGCGAGTACTGTATATCTTGCAATTGAGCTTGAACGCAGAATAAATATCAGTGAAACCGGGCGTGCACTCAGCGGGTCGGTTTCATGCCCAACAGCATCTTCGGTATACATGCAATGGCCGTCCGAGTCATGCATGAACAAGTGGGCGTGTCGGCAAAGTAAAACTGAGGATTGAAATCAGCAATTAAGTACTTATGACGAGATTGAAAAGAAGCAAAGAAACATGCCGACGTCAATGTCACCGTCGAACGGGCGAGGACAGAACCCGGGGCATCGTATTAGCAGGAACAATGTGCAGGAGCTTAAGCTTGGTTTAATTTTTCACGGACATGACATTTTTCGTTCGCCGTTTGTCGCAGAAGGTGGAACCTTCGTCGCCGTCACATCGTCGACGTCAAGCCGCGTGGCCGTTGCGCATGTTTTCCCCGAGCGAGCGGTGCGGAATTCCATGAGATCCGCGCGATCTGATCAAAGTCGCCCGCCCAGAGAAGAGAACAAAACCACGATCAGAAATCGATTTTTCTGGAGCCAAATTTTGAGCAACTAGGAGTTGGTTTAACTGCCGAGGACTCGCAGATTGTCGAGGGCGTGTGTTCGGCGGTTAGGACTGGGATAGCCTTGACTTCGCAGAGACCGTGGAATCAGCCGTTCGGCTCTATTCTAACTCTGACCTCCTTGAGCGAGAGGCGGTCCCTTGGTACCAAGAGATAAAATATCACCACCGGGTGCAGGGACCAAGAACTCTCCAGTGGGAATCTCCAAGAATTCATGATCGGAAGGAACAGGCGACAGCGACACGAACCTAGGACGAGGACTCGGAGGCAGAAGGCTTGCGGTTGGGAGATGGTGAGTGGTCGAACGTAGGTTTCCTGAATCCTGCTTCATTGCACGATATTTTTTTCGGCCGGATTTGCTCATAAGCGTCGGAAATATCGTGAACGACGGCGACGGCATGGGCGGCGGCAGCAGAATCAAGTATCAGCATTGAGCAACAATTTATATTGAATTGAACCACGACCATGGTATTTTTGCCATGTACAGAGTAGGCGCGTTTTGCCAAGACTCAAGAGGGCATGGCGATGGTCTCCCGTGCCCCCAGGCTTCAAGTTCTCTGCGAGAGTTTTCGAATCGCAACCACTGACAGCGCATTTGGTCATATGTAGATCCAAGAAGCAGAATGGACAAAGACAAACAGAGGAAGAGACGAGATCGTCATTTCCAAGGACCAAGACACATCCAGAGGCTCCAGAGTCAGAAAGTATGGCGGTCGCAGTCGTCGCGGTCGCACCCAGGTGCAAGCCCAGGGCCCTTCACAAAGGGAACATTCAGAGGTTTGACGGCTAAGTAGGGATGAGCACTGAGCTTCGGACTCGCAGTCTTGCGCGACACGTTGAAGTTGTGTCCAAGCCTCGCGGGGACCCTGACTCGGAGTCGGCACGAAGATGTCGGTTCCCGTCAAGAAGGAGATCAAGATAAGATCAGCTTGATGGAAGCACACCTCCTCTTATCTTATCGATACTGCGGATTGATCCGGCGGAGTTTGAATCAAAGATAAGAAAAGATTCTCGGACGCCCATACGGCCCCGACCCGACATCGCGCCTCCTCGCTGCCACGACGCGGCGCCCCATCCTACCCGCGTACCCGTGTCGGTCCTTCGAGATACAGGCGCTGCTTCTCCGCGTAGCATCGACAACGAAGAACGATGCGTCTCATATGGTATACGTAGCGCTTTGGCCCAGTCCCACCAACAGCCATCTGCGATGAGCGTGTCCCGTATGCAGCTCGAGCGTCCACGACGTACCGCCGGAGGAATGCGCCTTTCGCCCCTCAGCTCATCGTCGGCTGACGTCCGTCATCGAGTCCACCGAGGCAGTGCCCGCACGAGCGTGATCTTCTTCAATGCAGGCTATCGCACTTCTCCACAGCGCGCCTGTGCGCCGAGCGCTCTTCGACGCGCTTTCGGCTGCACCTGCCATCCCATTGCATGCCGTTGTCGCCCTACCCGCGCCGCTGTCCGACTCGCGTGCGTGCCCGTCCCTTCCCCCCGCACCCTGGGCTCATTTACTCCCCACAGGCCCCACACTCGCGTTGGCGTCAACTCGGAGAATGCTGCGCAAGGGATATCAGAGGTCTAGGTACGCGTTCTGTTCCTCATTCTCTTTCCCATTCTGATCTCTTTTTTGCCAGGCCCACGCGGTCAATTCCTCTTTCGCAACACTCGAAATTAGAGCACTCTCGCGCACTTCTCGCACACATCAACCCGACCCGACGCGTCCCTGAAGCCGCGCGCGTGCCGTGCGTTGTACGCGCATACAGATCGGGTGGGCAATCCCGCCACGTCCCCGCTTTTCGTATCTAACTACGCAAAAGTAGGTACGTACAATCTACGATTTATCTATTCCAGTAGCTCATTTGCGCACTCGCAGCCTCGCACGGACTCCCATCGCTTCGTGTACGGCTGTCACACGCCGCACTCCGCGCTGGACGTAGTCGCGTCTCGGGAGTGCGGCGCAGACGGCGGTACGTTGTCGTCTCTCCAAATGATTAGCTACCCACAAAAAATTGACAGACCTCTTCACTTCGTCCCACCGAGCCGTTCGAGCGGAGACCACCGCATCACGCGCACGCTGCCGGACCGTACGACGTCGGGATGGAACGCCCGGCGGAATGGAATCAGGCGTCGATGCGCGCCGTACGTCGCTACCTGAAATGCAAGTGGTTAGCAGGCTAACGAAAAAAAGACTGATCTCTTTGTCTCGCCCCGGCACGCCGTTCGCACGGCGCAAACGCAAACGAGAGCGGGAGCGGGAACACGGTATGGTACGGCGTCCGTGCAGAGCGCCGCGTCCCCGCGCTCAAAAATCACATCAAATCTCCGTTGTGGTCGTAACTCACCCGTCCCGTCCCATTCGTCGCACGTCCCAGCTCAGAATCTCGTTTCAGCTCGGAAATCGAGTGCGCCGTGCGAGGTGTGATGCGCGGGGCGCAGGAGAGGTAGGTGGCGGTTGGTACGTGTCGTCTACAAGTCCAGACGATTAGCACGCTGATAAAAAAACCTGTGAAAGATTCAGTGCCTCTGCGTCCCGTCCCTGTGCTTCACCCGGGCTCGCAGGCCTGAGGCAGCGTCCCGCCAACGCACCGGCACGGCACTAGTGCGCCGCTCGAACGCCGCACAACCGCACCCGTGTGCACGGCCGTGGCGCGCCGCGCGCCGCACGAGTCGCGACGCTCGCACTCACTGCGGTCGGGGCGAGATCGGCGCACGCCGCCCGTGCAGAGTGGGGAGCGGCTGCGCGCGGATCCACATCGCACTCCCTGGGCGCAGATGCACTGCGAGAACGCTCGGGCGAGGTCTGTAAGTAAAAACAATGTAATGTAATGTATTAGCTATATATTGAATGAATTGGTTTCGACTGACCTACTTGAATGAATGAATGAAATGGAACTTCCGACTTGCGGCGCTTCGTAAGTGCGACACTCTCACACTCACACTCGGCTAGCGAATTGCACCTACTTGCGACACAGTGTCGCAAGACGCACTCGGGTCTGTCGTGATTTGAAGAGCTGCGACACCGTCGCTTAGGCCTAAGATCGGTAGATTGCCTGTACAGTTCGGCTGCTATTCGGGTTTGATCCCACTTTCGTCTCCTCTTCTTCCGCCGCCCACCATGGATGCCACAGAGCTGGTCAGAGATGTCTCCAGTGCTGAGCTTCGAAATTTCCAGGTCTCAGTGAGTGGAAATGCCTGCATTGTGACGTTGAGCGCTGCTAATGAAGTGGTCTGCATGCGGCAGCAGTTTCCGCCGCATTCATAGCTTCCAATCCCAGCATCTTCGTGGATTTGGACTGGGTGTATCTGGCTCAGCTCCGAGCATTTCTACGCGATCGTGGCATGCTGCCAACCTCGGCACGCCCAGTAGATCAAGCTGGAGGCCGCTGAGCCGTTGCTTCGCGTGAAATTGGAGCTTCGTTCTTCGTAATGCTCCAACCTTTTTCGTTTGTAAACGTTTTAAACGGTTGAAAGTTTTTTTTTTTTTTTACAGGCCCGGGCGAACGAAAAACAAAAGGAAATAAACGGTTTAAACTATTACTTTCCTCAAGTGTCCACAGGGCCATAAGGATTGACCATTTGCCTTTCTTTCATCCGATTCCCACATCCTACTTGCTCTATCATAACCTTATTCACCCTTTGTGCACTGGGAACCCACCAGCGTAAGCCATCGCCGTGGGTTGAATCAACCTCGGTTCTTCCCGAAATGCTGTGCAACATTCCCATGATCAGCTTAACTCCTCTCCGTACTCTCACTGCATCAATACACCTTATATTTGCGGGTTGGAGAGAGCGGTTCGTTGGATCTAGAAGTAAGGATGCCAAATTTCGTGAAAACTGCTGTTGATTTTCACCCTGATTGCCGGCTCTGCAAAACAACTGTTTCAAACGTTTAAAACAGTTTTTTAAACATTTGTTTTCGTTTTCTTTTTTTTTGTGCCTGGGCACAAACGAAAAACAAAAGGTTGGAGCCTTAGTTCTTCGTAAGCCGTGATCCGATACCGCTGATCTAATTGTTCGAGTTCCAAGGTTCACAATTTTGCTCCTGCTGAAGGGTCAATACCCTGTGCTGTTCCACCCGTCCCTGCACCGAAAACGATTCAAGAGGGCCATAATACGAAGAAGCTAAGAAGGATCAAGATTGCTGGTACGTTGACTTGACATCCTCCCAGCGCTTATCTGAGTTTATTCCGAGGTGTTTACATTGCAAAGATTTACAGAATTTGAATCTCGGATCTGCCTATTCGCAGAGTCTGCTTCTTCGTCCGATCCCCAAGTGAGTGCTCACCTGATACTTGATCACTTGTTAAATATTCCCTGAGATCATCGCGACTTTCTCGAAGAGTATTGACACAGACTTCGATTTCCGTGGTTTTCCAGTCCCGATGATGATGGTTGACTGCCCAAATGCCGAATATCAGGTTAGAAACTTGGATGGATCTCCCCGAGTATGATGTAACATTGTTATAGACCTCGACTGCCCCCAGCATCAGCGTTGACTTGGCTTCAGGAAACATCCCAGCCCTCCCGCCGTATGAATACTTTCAAGCTCCGTCAGCTCTCAATGCGGACAGGTATGGTTCCTGGGCTTGTATGGTTCCGTTTGTGGATGGGTCGGGCATCTCGGACATGTCTGTCTTTGCGAACGAGGGCTTGTATATACTGATCACTCGTTGACAAACTTGGTAATCTATTTCGATTCATGTTGCTCCCTGCATCCAGCCATACGCCGTATTCACTTAATCTTCGTCAAATTCGTTCTCCACATATCTTGCATTCAATTTTGAACTCTTGAATTCCAAACTCGTCGGTATTTCGGCTGGTCATATTTGAGAGTGTCGCAGTTCAACGAAGAGTGTCGCAAGTTGATTCAGAGTGTCGCAGATTCACTGAGAGTGTTGCAACTCACAAAGTCTAAGCGACGAGTGTGAGTGTGAGAGTGTCGCACTTGGTTGATCCCCGTGACCAGGGTATGGTCGGTCAGTCAGCAACTGCAGAGAGCGAGAGATTTATATAGAATGAACACTTGCTTACGTGCGCCGCTGAGGTCTCGTCTGCGAGTAGAGAGAAAAGAATCAGATAAGTAAGTCAACGAATAGAATGAAGCGAAAACGAATCCTTAGGTGTTGAGAAGCACAAATCAAACGTACGTACTTTGCGATACTCAGTATCTGACAAGGGCACGAAAAAGGAGCAATGGAACGCGCCTCGAAAGTGAATGATTTCCGTGGAAAGGCGCCGCTGTGCGGTGCAAAATCCACTGGTAGTGCACTTCATCCCGAATTGGGATGGAGAATGAATTGACGAGACGGAGTTCCGATATAGGTACAATAGAATGAACACGTGGACGAGGAAAAGTCAGCTCGGGATCTGGTAGAAATTGAATTAGACTCACCTCGCTTGAGAGGAACTTCTGAATTGTTTGGAGGTAAATAATGTAAGGGGATGATGAATTAGGAGAAGAGTTGAATTCTGGTTCAAGGGTTAGCTCTGGGTTCAAACGGGATGCTGTAAGTACGAAAGAGAGAAAAAAAGGAACAATGAAACTTACATACCTTGAACGAATAGCTTGAAGTCTGGAGTTGAATCAGGAACGAGCTGAATGAATCAAACGGTGAAGAAATCTAAAATCCGGGTTGCACTGGGTCAGTCAGGATAACAATGGAAGTCGAAACGAAAGTACTTGCTTACCTTGAATTAAGATTCCCGGTGCGAAATATATTCAACAAGATGGGACTAGAATAAAAATCCCGGCTAAGAAACCTCGAGAGAAAGATAGAATAGAAGAGAATAGAGTAATAAAGGAGATACGTACCTCGCGCGCGCGCGCGTGTGGGCAGTGCGTCAAGTGACACATCCTTCAAGCATAGTTTCGGCCTTTCGAGACACCGGGTTTCAGATCAGCACCGATCTAAATAGACGCACGACGATGAAGCTTACCCTTAGAAAGTATCATTGACCTGTAGTTCCGAATAATTCCCTGTGCGTTTGCAACGGGCTCGCTGCTAATCTTGAATTAATCTCTACATCCGCCTTCGCAGATGTGAATTGGAGCATGAACTTCCCCTCTATATAGTGCTTCCCGAGTCTTCCGACTCCTTTTGTTGCCATTCTCGTCTATAACTCATCCTCGTTGTTCAGATCGACTTATAAGCCACCTATCATGTTTGGTACTTGCACCTCTTCGCATATATGCATGCAGACACGTTTGATGTCTTACGGTAGTCTTTCTTTGGTTAAACTGAACGATGGAGCTAGATATATTGCGAGAACGGAATAAAGAAAATTGTTCAATACATATATCTATTGAAAGAGCTGGTTATATGTGGGGGGATATAGGTACTCCAATTTACATCCACGAATGCTGATGCTGGTAGAAATCGTAACTCTGCGAGCGGTAGTACAAGGAGAATTATGCGCGCTGCGATGTAGATGGGAGTCGCCAATATCAGGATTACGCCGATCACTCCTGATACCCAGTCTAGTCGATCGCTGGAGATTGATAGGGAGAGGAGGAAAGCGAGACCAGGGATTGCGATGATACCCAATGAAGATGTTCTCCAGATCCACATTTCGGCGGGCGTAGGAAAAATAGTGTTCCATGCGGCGCAGTGAATGGCACCAAACAAGGTGCCCACCAGACTCAGAAGAACATCACCCCCATCGACGCCCTCGTTGTACACCGACCAAAATGACGATACTGAGATGGAGGACAACGGCTTATATTCTGCCTCAGAATACCCCCAAATCACACCCAAGAACCGGGTGAAACGTGGGAGCTGAACAGGAGTTATGGTTTCTGTGTCGGGCTGCGTAGGTGGCCCGATGACAATCGGCCTTTGGACATCGAGGGGCTTGTTCCACCAGAGCAACCAGATGAAAATGTTCACGACAGCGAACGCTAGCGTGGCGACCTCGAGTTGAGTTACAGCAAGGTGTTGATGTACGCGAGCAAGGCATTGCAGGATAAACCATGAGCCCTGTAGAAGTGCGACACCTTTGGAAAGTGCGTCTCCTTTGCTCCTGTCCGCGATTTCCTTGTCGTCAACGTTCCGTATGGCCTCCTGGAGTTCTGAGCCGAGGTCCCCATCTCCCAGCTGTTCTTTTGATGTAATAGGATGCCCCAGCTGTTCTTTTGTTGCAATAGGATGCCCCGTCAGCGAGACGAAGCCGCCCATGCAGAAAAAGAAGGCCTGCATGCTGGAAAATTTGTATTCTACTCAAGCGTGCATGAGGTCAGATTAAGAATATCATTAATTGCTGGCCCACTATTTGCTAACTCCCGAGACCCAAAATACTGCCTGGCTGCAAATCCCACCATGACTTCCGGGGCGATCATTGCGATGAGCATCATTTTCAGCCTTTGCCAGAACAGCTGAAGCCAGCTCTGCTTGGGTGGGGGGCACGTTCGGATGCACCGACACCCATGTGCAAGCAAAGATCGTCGCCAGACACCCCCAGACGATGTCGAAGAACGTTCTGCAGTTGTTGATATCGTCGCAAGAATCGGTGGTGGCTCGGGCATCTGGAGGACGTGGGAGTGGTGCAGCGATGCTGTCCCGAGACAGCAGATGGATGGCAAGGAGAATGAGAAGCATGGTCGAGAACTGCAAGAGACACACTAGGGCTGCATGTGCGATGCCTTTATAGCAGAGATTGAAAATAACCTGGACACGAAGCACGGATGACTCGTGCTTGTCGACCAGCCATTGTGGCGATCCGCAGTTGCCGAAAAAATCGCATTCCATGGAGGGAATGGCACCGGACACAGTCAACGGCCATAAAGATAAGCACCATCGTTCGTCTAGTATACCTGAGCATTCAAAGATTTGCTGATTTCCGTGCAGACTGTGAGCGTTTTTACGGTTCATATATCATATACAGTGCAAATGCAGTGTTAATTTCCGAGTCCAAATCCCAAAAAATCGCGTTGCCTTTGCGTTGCCTATGCATTTCCTAGAAGCAAGACCTGCACGAGTTGAGTTGATGTGCAGTCGAGGCACGGAAGACCCGGAGGCAGAGATACTCGGCACAGCGTTGTCAGCTAGCTAAGACGCTCAGAGGCTTTCAATAAATAATCTTTGGGGAAGAGGATCCCCAGAAACTGATTTTCCTGTGAGTAAGGCTTCTGGATGAGCACTATCCCAGAAACTAAGACTCTAGGGTGTGGTGGGTGGGCAGGGGAAAAGAAGGCCAAGAGAGCGGAAGGCTAAAGATGATTGATCAACGATCAACGATCGATCACGTCACGATCTGGTCTTCTCTGCACCGCCCACCCTCAACAGCCGCGGCGTACGTGCTACGGGAAGGAAGGAGTCGGACACCTGCGCTCCCGTGCTCTTGTCTACGTGCCCACGCGTCCCTCCTCGAAAGCACGAAAAGATATGCACAAGACAGATAACTTACCGGGTACGCGCCATGTATATATGCCGGATTTTATTTCGTGGTCCCTGTCTCTGCCTGGTAGCTACTTCCGCTGCCGGCTTTAATTCGTCACGCGGGTGATGCGATGGTGTGCCCCCTGTACGCGCGCCAGCGAAGTACCAACCGCAGACGGGGCGATGTCCACATTCGTCAGCGGCCTCGCTCCCCATGCCCGCACAGCATGCATGCGACTGGGCTTGCTGTGGCGGCTGCGAGAGAACGAGCTTCCCTGGGCGCATCAAGGCCACAGGTATCCACTCTAGCAGAGTATATACAAGAAGAATGGGAGTGGGACTCGCCCACTCCCATCATCAGAGAACTGAGTCCCATCCTTTGCTGCTAAAGGATGGGACTCGGGCTGATGATGGGACTCAGGTGCTGTCCCGCCATCATGCGCTTGGCATATGTCAATCACCAGCGATCCGCCGCTCGTCACATTGTGATTTATGGCAGCCGGCAGACATCAACAGGACAGTCAAATTCGAAACTGCCGCCCAAGTATACCTGCGCGACGATAGAAATGAAATGAGTATGATATGCTGCCATTGGCCAACCAACACCAAGCGACCGGATTATATAGTAGGCAAACTATCTGAGTCCAACCGCAGCTTTGTATAAGCCATAGCATGAATGTCTGAACATAGTACAAATTGTTTTTAAGTGAACGAACTGCGGCCTTGCACATGAAGTGGGAGAACGAAATCGATATGGCTCAAGTCAATCAAACAAGGCCTGATTTCGTAACTTCAAAAGACCCAAAGGTACTCATGCTGCAGGACTACAATTCTATCCGTTAGCTAGTAAATATAAATGAATGCTGAATCTCATCCTGACTTGAGTGGAGGTTACAGGGTAAGTCGAATTCTGATCGCACCGAGGAAGTTGAATTCCTGTGGGCCATCAGGTGTGCCACACCGTCGCATTTGGTATTTATTCTGTCATACGGTATTTACTACAAGTACATGGCTGTTTCCTCTGCAACAATTCAAAAATTGTCAATACAGCTGGCGTGCTGGTGGCTCTCAGAAAACAACCACCCAACTTCGAATTCTGTGCAAATGGTTTTGTTTCACAAGTTCAGACACAAAAAGGGCAAGGATAAGGGTTGAATCCCGTATATTTTGACATGAATGATAGTTAAATAAAGAAGTTAAATTCCTAGTTTCACTGGATAAGTTGAATTACCCAATTATTTCCCGGGGAAGAGAGGTTGCATTCTCAGTGGGGATATATTTTCATAAACTCAATATGGCGCATTAATCGGCGTTGAAAACTGATTCTCAACTGACTCACTGAGTTCCCTTTTTGTTGGGCCTCGCAGTTGCGGCATCCGCAAGACGAGTAGACAGAGTGTGTCGACGTTTCCCAGATACAATGTTGTGTCCACTCAATTCAAGATCAATGTTTTTCGGGACCGTTGTGTCATGGGATCCGCCGTCGATGGCATCGAACATGGAGTCCTCAAAACCATCTCAGCACAGGGACGGTGTTGCGGGAGGGGGAGGAAGGCATGGTAACTCTTGGGAGAGTCTGAGACCAGTTGAACTAGACTAGGAAGGAGTCAGAGCTCAATACACTTGCATGGATCACAGGCCACTTACAGAGTGAATATTCAAAACCATAATTCCGTTCTCCTACATTATTGTGCATCACAGGATCGATGGGAGGTATCAGACGATATCGAATTCAGACAGGTGCATCGAATCATCTGCAGAATATAATCCAAGATCAGTGGGCAAATCGAAATTTGGGATCGAGTCTGTGCAAGTCACTTGTTTGATGCCCAGAATCAATAGTTGAGTAATACATGCCTTCAGCGATTGGGAGCAGCGTCATCGTGACAACACTGCCGGGACCTTCGTAGGAACCTGGCTGAAGGCTTGTACCCGGGCCGGGCTCGACGCCATGAAACGTGGTAAGTATATTGGACATCAATCTTAGAATGAACTATTGCCAGCACCCGGAGTCATTGCGGATTAATCTGCATTGAGCACGTCGAGCATTACATATTGTGTCGGGATCGGCCAACATGCCTGCGATTTTATGGTTCAGCTGGAGTCGAAATTCAATGCAAAAATACAGGGAGACATACCTTTCAGAGCTGGAATCTTGGGGAGGTCGTGTTGGGTTCAGGTTCGGTTCAGGTTCGAACCGAACCTTGCCACCACTAATTGGGATATTCCCGCACCGCCTGACGGCGGTTTTGATGCGATATTCGAAGCGAGGATCCCACATCTGATGATTGATATGATTGCACAGATGTCTCGAGTCCCATTAATCAGTGCTCGAGTCCCATTCTTTTATCATCAATAATGGGAGTCGTGCACTGATGATGGGAGTGGTCGAGTCCCACTCCCATTCTTCTCGTCATCCCTCACTCTAGCATGCGCCTGTGTGGACTCGAGGCGTTTTCTACTCGTCCTCGCCTCTGCACGAGATATCGGGTATGTACCCTCCACTCTAAAATGCCAACTGTGCTATTTCGTAGTCACTCGCTCGCTTTTGATTGGATCGCTACCGCGTCGTCCCTCAACCTCGCCGGCGATGCTCGACGCTTGATGAATGCATATTAGTATCTCGGAGCTGCGCAGGCGTGCTCTCATCTCTTCCACCTACGCTGCACCGGTAGCCCCCCCCCTCGACTGCATCGGCATCGAGCAAGCCATACCTGCGTGGGTGCTGGAGGACACGCGTCCTGTCCGGCCGCTCGTATCGGTGCGGGTGCGGGTGCTCTGCGCGTACTCGCTCTTCGCTCCGAGATAATGTGCAGCATCTCGCGCGTATTGTGCGCGCCGGCGCGTAGTAGGCACACTGTAAGTAGATATCAGCTAGAATGTATTGATTTTTCGATTATTCCTTGGCGCGTACATGGAGCGAGGCGGGGCGGGTGCAGAGAGCGAATCGCGAGGTTCTGAAGGATTCAGCTGCAAATCTACGTGGGGGTGAAAAAACTTGAGAGAGCTCGAGGCTTACCCGGACCAATTGCAAAAAAGCTGCGCACTAGCTGAATCTTCTCGGTCAAGAAAGAAAGCCACGAAAACTCGCAATGCACAAGTCTTAAGAAGACAGTATAGATCTAACGACTGCAATGCAAAGGAAGAAAAGTCGGCTTTCAGGGGAGAATAAGAAATGAATAGGACGTACTTCGGGCAAAAATGAGATCAGAACGCGGCTAGTCGCCTCGGAACGAAATGAAGGTGAAGGCTCGATGAAGAAACTTGACGATGTGAAGAAAGAAGGAAAGAAGAAAAGAGATGGAAAACTAGACGTACCATGAACTCTGTGTCGAGGGATCCAGAAAGACGACCTGATGAGTAGGGATCTGCAAACTTATAAGTCAGTGGGACTGTGAGGGAAAGTCAAGGAAGAGTACCGAGTCAGTGAGCACGAGCTGAGGAAAGTGAAGACGGAGCGAAAATACTTTCAATGCAGCTCAAGGAGGCGATGCATAAGTAACTTGAAATGATGCCCCGAGGTTGAGCTGATAAATGCGTATGAGACGCAGTCGGAAGAGGTCTGAATAAGATAATAACCATGACATGCTTCGGGCGTGCGCGCGCGGGCAAAGCAAGTCGTCTTCGGATAGACACAAGTGCAAGTTAAGACCTGGAAATGAACCGTAATCATCCACCGAGAGGTGTGGGTTATTAGCAATTCGACTGTAAGCGTCAAGTCCGCAAGGTAGGTAATGAAGTGGGACACTTACAAAGCCCGTGCGCGGAGTTTATATTGAATTTGTCTGCGAAAAGAGTTGATATGCAGGTCGGTAATAATTGGGACGGCCGCACGAGCGAAGGTCTTTGGATCTAGAAGAACAAACCGTTTGTCGGTCAGTCAGTCAGTTACTACAACAAAGACCTGAGACGCACCGTTCCCCGAGCAAAGTCCATTCGACAAAGAAGGGAGAGGAGGGACCTGCAAACCATGGTCCTGAGATAAGAAATTGAAGGAGACCGAGAGGGGACTGTATGGTTCAAGGTCAGTGAAACATTGAAAGTCAAAACTCACAGACGTGGTCGTGGTCCTGAGATAAAAAATTGAAGGAGAGGAGTGCAGACTGTCAGTCAAGTTAGGTAAATCAAATCAAATAGCAGACGGTGAAAGCAAGCTTACAGGGGTGGCCATGGACTCGAGACAAGAAAGTGAAGGGGGTCAAGAGTAAACTGGTTCAAGGTCAGTACAGTAACAGAAATCGTGTTAGGAATGGATATTAATGAATAACCGTACCTATGCACGCAAAAGTGTGCGGGGGTTGTCGGCTGGAAACCCTCCCAGCGTGCGGATGTGTGACCCGCGGTGGTCCGTCAACCTGCGGGCGGGCTGAGCTTCTTGAACATTAAAAGCACTGTGGTACCCGCCGGGTTCATCTCCACGTTCTTCGAGTAAACACCACCCCGAGATGAATTTGATTTAACGACCCCGAAATGACTTTGAATTTTGAACGAACGAACGAACTGCGTACCGAGATATATGTCCGCTTTAGGGACTTTGGATGCATTTAATCTGTCGGGCACCAATAGCGATAGTGAAGTTGTTTTGCAGGGGGGCACCGCACCTGGGATTTGTCTGGGCTTTCTGCGACTGAAGACTTTAATGACTTGACGAGCTCGGAGCTCGTTTAGCTGCTCCCCGCTCTAGGTACCTCGAGGTTCTTGAACTCCGTATTTAGAAGCCTCGTGTAGCTGGTTTTGTTTTATTGTTAGTTTCGTTGGTTGCGCGATATCAATCGGTACTGCATATCTCGGTGGAACCAGAGAACAGAAAATTTGAGCAAATTCTAGAGCCTGGATTGAGTGAGGGCTAGGAAGCGATGAGATCACAAAGGGATCTAGATACTACTTGAGAGTCGCTGGCAATACCCAAATCAAATTAAGCTGGGCCCATCCAAACGTAGGGCAACGTTTCGAGCACCCCAGGAATACGGGAAGGATGGAAGGAGCCGAGACGAATTCAGCCAGCTAGCCCTGCGGACGAAGGGACGACGAGAACTTGCGGATGGATAGCCGTTGGCTGCGATTGAAGAGCGGCTTCGCAATCGGTCATGCGAGACCTTTCGTAGTGCCAGGGATATGTGTCCTTGAAAACGTCCACGCCTGGCGGGATCTAGGGAAAAGTGTAAGACTCCCCAAGAATACAGTCGGAGTAGTAACCCGAAAAGCCTTGAAGAAACCGAATTCTTGACTCGGGAGTATAGGCGAGGGAAATGGATGAGGACTGGATGAGGCTGAGGACGAAGGGATGACGAGAACTTGGGAAATCCAGCACAGTCTTCTCCCCCGCCGTCGGCTCCTTTACCCCCAACACCTGGACGGACGCGTCGATGGCGCGCCGCACGGGTGCCTGCAGCCCGTCCGGCAGCGGCATCTCGACGCTCATCGACCTCATTCGGCGCGAGCTCGAGGGGCTCAGCTTTGTGGAGGAACGCCCATGGCCCGGTGACGTCCTCGTGCGGCGCTGCATCGCTGGGGCACATCGTTTGGGGGTTCGCGCGGCGCGCCTCGGCGTAGATGCGGTGCGCAGCGGTGGGGGGTTTGGGAGCCAATACATGGCCCAGTTGGGGGCGAGGAGGTGCGGCAGGATGAGCATCGCGCAGGGCTTGGTGGCGGTGATTGTTCCTGCGAAATTTGGCGATCATGGTCATTTGACGTCCACAGGGGAGAAACCGTCGCAGGAGCCCGAGCTGGGAGACACGGCACGAAGATGTCGGTTCTCGTCAAGGAGGAAATCAAGATAAGATCGAATGGAAGCGCCGCTCTTTTTATCTTATCGATACCGCGGATTGATCCGGCGGAGTTTGAATTAAATCTGGGGATTTTACATCTCTCACCTAGAAATGCCAGCCGGGCCCCGACCCGACATCGCACGCGCCTCCTCGCCGCCACGACGCGGCGTCGGTCCTTCCGAGATACAGGCGCTGCTTCTCCGCGTACCATCGACAGCAAAGAACGAAGAAGAGGCAGGGCCGTCGTCAAGTCCACCGAGGCAGTGCCCGCACGAGCACGATCTTCTTCAATGCGTGACTACCGCGCTCCTCCGCAGCGCGCCTGTGCGCCGAGCGCTCTTCGACGCGTTTTCGGCATCCCGCTGTACGCCGTTGTCGCCGTGCCCGCGCCACTGTCCGACTAGCGTGCGTGCCCGTCCCTTCGCTCGCACCCTGGGCTCAATTACTCCCCACAGGCCCCCACTCGCGCTGGCGTCAACTCGGAGAACGCTCCGCAAGGGGCATCAGAGGTCTAAGTGCGTGTCCTGTCCTCCATTCTCTTTCCCATTCTGATCTCTTTTTTGCCAGGTGAGGACCCGTCCAGTCCTCTTTCGCAACACTCGAAATTCACTCAAAAATTAGAGCACTCTCGCGCACTTCTCGCACGCATCGACCCGATCCTGATGTATCCTCGGAGCCGCGCGTGTGCTGTGCGTCGTATGCGTATACAGATCGACGCCGTTTTGCATCTAACTACGCAAAAGTAGGTTCGTATAGTTTACAATGCATATAATCCAGCTCATTCGCGCACTCGCAGCCTCGCACGGACCCCAATTCGCTTCGTGTACGGCTGCCACGCTGCACGTCGTGCTGGACGTAGTCGTGTCTCGAGAGGGCGCCACAGACGGCGGTATGTTATCGTCTATCCATTCGTTTAGCTAACCACAAAAGAATGACAGACCTCTTCGCTTCGCACTGCCGAACCGCTCGCGGGGAAACCGCCGCATTGCGCGCACGCTGCCGCACCCATTGCACTGTACGACGTCGGGATGGAGCACCTAGGCCTAGCGGAATGGAGTCGGGCGTAGATGAGCGCCGTACGTCGCTACCTGACATGCAAACGGTTAGCGAGCTAACGCAAAAAAGACAGATCTCTTTGCCTCGTCCCGGCATGGTGCGAGCGCAAGCGCAAACGAGAGCGGGAGAGGGTGCACGGTACGATTTCCGTGCAGAGCGTCCCGTCCCTAGGCTCGAAAATCACGCCCTGCGCACATCAAATCTCCGTTGTGGGCATAACTCACCGCGTTCGTCCCCTCTCGGAATCTCGTTCCGGATAGGAAATCGAGTGCACCCTGCGGGGCGCAGGAGACGTAGGTGGCGGCCGGTACGTGCCGTGCCGTGTACAAACCCAGACGATTAGCACGCTGACAATAAACCTGTGAAAGATTCAGTATTCCACGTCCCGTCCCCGCCCTTCACCTGGGCTCGTAGGCAGCGTCCCGCCCGCCAACGCACCGGCACGGCGCGAGCGCGCCGCACGAGTCACGACGCTCGCACTCGCCGCGGTCGAGGCGAGGTCGGCGCACGCCGCCCGTGCAGAGTAGGGAGCAGGTGCGCGCGATCCACCAGATCGACCCGTCCTATTCCCGTGGTCGAGTGGCGACGCAGACGCACTGCGAGAACGCTCGGGCGAGGTCTGTAAGTAAAAACAATGTAATGTATGAGCTAGATATTGGATAAATTGGTTGCTTGAATGAACGGATGAATGAAATAGAACGACTTGCGACTTGCGGTGCTTCGTGACCAGTGTATGATGGGTCGGTCAGCAATTGCAAAGAGCGAGAGATTTACATAAAACGAGAATGAATACTTGCTTGCGTGCGCCGCTCGATCCCAGTGGGTCCCGTCTGCGGGTAGAGAAGAGAATCAGATAAATCGTGATTAACGAATGAAATGAAGCGAAAACCAATTCCTCAGTGGTGAGAAGCACAAATCAGTCAGACGCACAAATCAGACCTTGCGACACTCAGCATCTGACGAGACGACACGAAAAATGAGAATTAGAATGCGCCTTGAATTTGAAAGATTCCTGAGGAAAGGCGCCGTTGTGTGGTGCAAAATTGATAGGCAATGCTCTTCATCTCGAATTGAGATGGAGAGTGAATTGACGAGACGGAGTTCCGACATAATAGGTACAATATAATGAACACATGGACGAGGAAAAGTCAACTCGGGAATCTGGTAGAAATCGAATTAGATGCCTCGCTTGAGAAGAACTTCGTTTGGAGGTAAGGAGTGTAAGGGGATGGGAAATCAGGAGAAGAGTTGAATTCTGGTTCAAGGGTAGCTCTGGGTTCAAACGAGATGCTGTAATTACGAAAGAGAGGAAGCAAGGGACAATGAAGCTTACATACCTTCAGCGAACTTGGTTGGTAAGGGCCGTCGCGATGCACGGCAGTGACGAGTACTTATGGTAAAGTTGCCGCTCTTTCATCAAGGCTGGACCTCCATCAAGTCATCATGGGGCAAACCAATCGTGAGCTCTGAAGAAGACTCTGAGGAGATAATTAGCAGTTGGCCCGTGCCACGCTACGGAAATGAATTATATTTTGACTCACAGAAAGCCGAAATTACTGTAAGCTGAAGATGCCGCCCGTCGCCAACCTGCGCTTGGTTCCTCGCGGCCTCATAGGCAGTTTGCAATCTCTCATGGAGCAACTTCAATTATTCAATTATCTTCGGTTAGAAATATGTATCAATGTGTAAATTATCAGCAAACTCAGGTTGGAACCATAGGCAACGTCCCGCTGATTCCATCAATCCTTGAATTTCCATCTTGTCGAGTACTCAATATCCCAGCATTTTATCCACAGCAAACTTTCTCACTGGGTGGATTTTATCTAAAGGGATGAATTTCCGTTCGCCCAATGCTTTGTTTGAGGCTCTAGCTAGTTCAACTGGTCAGCAATGGTGCCGTCGGTGATCAACGGTGATCAGTGATATCGACCAAATGAAGTGTTGGGTGTGCCGAGAGCCGGTGGCCGGCCACCATTCCGTGAGTGGAGTCGTTAGAGTTCAAGTTCACTCGAGTGCAGCTTCACATTTGGTGTGGGTGCGGAGCTTGTGGAGCTCGGGACCCCGGTCCGGTTTGTCTGGCAAGACAAACGACGTTCGTTATTCAGATGCCGAGTAATAGTACTCATGAAGTGAGAAGTGAGGTGTACCTTGTAGGTCAACAACATATACAAGAACGGCTTGCCTTTGCTTATTCACAAGAATGCAATGGATCATTGATTCGTTCGATAGACGTGGAGGAATCGGACACAATGGTGCCCATACATGAAAAGATGCATCAGCATCTACTGGACATCGTCCAAGGGGACAGGCCGTGTCCAGGTGGGATATACGGACTGGACAGAAAATGTGGCCTTGGAGCAGAAATCGGTTACGTATACGTGGGTTAAACTATCAAGAAACATTCCGGCTTGAAAGCTCGGGTAAGTCTGGGGAACTAGCTCCGGAACTGGAGCATTTTGGGTGTGGATTATAATGGGAACACACGCGATGTGGAATACAATCAGTAACAGGAGATTCATCGTAGTGGTCCTTAAGGCGAGGATGCTGTGGGGCTTGTGTGGAGCTAACCGCTGATGGAAATATTTGGTGCACGTGTCGGAAGTGGAACCCTGCTTCATTTTCGGTGCAACAAGATCCCGGCGACTGGTCCCAATGATGCGGCGGCATGTCACGGGCCTCAGAACTTGACGGTCGACATTACTTCACTTGACCAGGTCAAGGAACCCAAAGATAGCGCAGGATAAACAACCAAAATTGTGAAGTCTTGGAAGAAGACCATCTGCTGAAAAGAAAGATGTAGATCCTCATGGCTCTACGAACAAGTGCCGCATCAGCGGAGACACTCGAGCTGCCGAAAAGCGAGTGGCGGTGTCCGTCCCAAGAGGTAAAGCGGTGGAAGCGGTACTGATCGGCACTCGGAAGTGGAGTTGAAAAGATGCGGACACAAGTGCATACATACCGCACGAAAGTGCTCCTCGCAAACGGTAAACATTTTAGTGATTTTGGGTTGATTTAGGAAGTAGAATATATTTCAAATGTCAATTAAAATTGGCTTATTGCAACAAATGCTGAGGATATAGGAACGCCGACACAGCGACACATCTTGCAAATCCGACACACTGCACAAAATCCAACACATTTCGTGATATCTCACAAAGGCTGACACATCTGTGTTGGTTTTTCAGCAAATAGAACACGTCCCTCGGGAACCAGGACACGCGCCTGTTTTGGAATGGTTGAATCCTGTGTCACGGTGCGACGCATCGTCTTCCTCGCTCCCACTACCATCCCCGAAGCCCACGTATTGAAACAAGCTGAGCCGATATTTTCACTGTTTGGTTGACTACAGATACGTGTTTATTCTTTCATGCTAGGTTGTTGTGTCTGCGACGTTCCAGATGCTTCGACAACGGCGTCTAAGGCTCCACAGTGAAAGTCCTCGCCGCCGTTAACGGATTCTGGCGGAAAAATCCCGCGGCCTTCCCTGATGAAAAAAGCCCACGTGTTCTCCACTTCAGAGGAATTGATAGCCAGCACGATCTTCTGGTATCTTTTCAAGCCACTATTTAGTACATTTCTCAGCATGACAATTGAGAAGCACAGGGTCCTAGAGGTACGACTTGCTCGGGCGTGCGCGGCTGCAGCTTTTAGAGGCGCGCCAAAGGGAAAGATAAGCCGTCCACGGCAACGGTGATGGACGAGTTAGGTCGACATATTTGCACCGTAAGTACTGTACTTTTTCATTCAATTCGGCAGTCACGCGTCACGCACCCCCTATGTCGATCACGAATTTCGGTCGGGGTCACGCGTCACGCAAGCCTTTGCCGAACCTCCAAGCGGTCACGCGGGTCCCAAAATTGCCAAAAGAGCTCAAAAAGGCAGAAAAAAACGAAAATTTTTGTGTGGGATGTCGAAATTTTTGGAGGTGTCACGCAAAATTTTGATGGTTGCCGAAATGTCGAATAGGTCAACTGGCTCACGCGTCACACCCTATGTCAATTTGAACGAAATAGTACAGTACGTGCGGATTGTGAGTGGAAGCCGCGTGACGGGTAGCACATGTTGTTGCCGGGGTCGTGCTCGCTCGTATGCTAGTACTGTACACTACATAACACTGCAGTTAATTTGAACTTGATACAAATTCAATGCGGGTATTTTATTCATTTTGTCTACTACTCGAACAATCGCAAGGGAGTGAACTCTCTCCATCAATTTGTACCATCGAGCGCAGTGTTGCAGTTAAGGGTCTTAATAAGGGTTGCTCCCAAGATTAAGGCCTTAACTTCAGTTAAGGCTTATTAAGGGTGACCATATTAAGGGTTATCATTAAGGGTTATTTCCCAAAAAGGTAGGACTGCAAAATCGTAGAGAAAAAGATACTACAAGCATACTTGACTGTCTTATTCGTTCCCCGAGCCCTCCTGAGCACTGGCATCAGGCAGCCCTCCTGAGCACTGGCATCAGGCTCTTCATCACTTTGCTCAGCTGCAAGCCCGAAATGTACCAGTGGAAAACCACTCATGATTCTTCATCTCGGTGGGCTGGGGAACAGCACAGGCAGCTGCAGTGACGAGTCAATTTTTTTGTGCTAAAACATCGGACAAATCGGCATTGTACTTCAGGATCACTCGGCCCCTGCCCTCGGCTAGTATTTTGATGGCGGAGTCTTAAGGGTTAATAAGGCCTTAAGATGAGTTCGTCCGCATATTAAGGCCTTAGCTTAATAAGAGTTAAGCCCTTAATAAGACTAAGCCCTTAAGGTCTTAACTACAACACTGATCGAGCGGGGCACAAATCACGAGGAAATGTGATGCGATCACCACGAGGATCACGATAGCAAGTTGGAACTTGGAAGTAAGTACGAAGGAATTTTTGAGAGTGTGTGTTGAATTGTGAGAGATGTTACAGCGGTTTGCCAAATTGATGACAGTAGCCACAAAAAAAAACAAATCACAACATTTGACGGCCCTGCGTTCGGGTGCTGCTTTTGAGCCTCTGAATCAATTTGCGAGATTTTTGTGGACAGCATAGGTGTTCTTATCCTCAAATACACCTTCCAGGGGCCTTGAATCACAGAAAACTGATCGTGGCAACGTCAGCTGCTCGGCGCGCACGGAGCACGCTGCTACATATACTGTACTATTACAACCAAGTGTTCACGGGGCGTCACCCATAACCTCAAGTGTTCACTGGGCCTAGTGTTCATGGGTTGAGCGTTACCGTCACCGGTTCACCAACTGTTCACTCCACTAATCGGCTCATGCTACCAAAAAGCTCGCCGATCCCGTATTCGAGTTTGGTTCAGATCCGGATAGGGTAGGATTCGGGTCAGAACCGAACGGCGGCAACCCTATACGTATATGTGTATGTACTTACTGCAGAAAAATTCAGTTTCATTGTCTCTCTCTCTTTCAAGGAATCTGGGGAAAATACCTTCGACATTTCCGACATAGCCATGGCCTCACCAAAGCTCAGAAAAATCGTGGTCGAGTACTTCTTGATTCCCCAGGAGCTCGAATACGACCTTCTCCCCCCACCACACCTCTCCATTGCCAAAATGCTCGAGTTCCCGCCAAAGCTCGGCCACTAATAGCCGGTCTCCGGCCTGCTTAGTTCTTCAGTGAGCATCTTCCAGATATTAATTACCGTGACTTATGGCTTTGTCCCTGTGCTTGGGTATTGCCAGTGCCAGAAAATCGCAACTCCCCGTTATCAGGGCGCGGTTTGGGAGGAACATTAATTTTTTCGTGTAATTTCGGTCGTTTTTTTTTGTCGAATTCTGAGCAGCTCAAAAATCGTTTTTACCCCCTTTTGGAGCTTCAAAAATTTAAGTGTTCATTGGTCGGCCGTCACCGTCACATAGGCCAAAAGTGTTCAGTTCACAGGCCGCCGTCACCCGTCACCTGAACACTTGGTCGTAATAGTACAGTACGCAAACATTGCACTTCTTCTTCGCTTCCTGTCTTTTCCTTCCACCACTCCACTGACCTCACTCGGCGAGCTGCTCATCCTTAGAGCTGTTCACATCACCACCATATACAATCATGCGGGTTCTGTGTTTTTTTGCAAAAGGAAACCAGTCATCACAAATGCCAGACTAGTAGTATGGACTGCGCCCTTATACTGTACAACTTGCACAATACATTGGAAGTCAATGGCTTCAGCAAAAATGTTTAGGACGTCGGACAGCTATTCATTCTGTAATATGAAGCAAAATTTGACAAATATGGTGTACCAAGATCCACCTCTATATTCTTTGTCACGTCATCCTCCGCAACTGCCTTGGTGGCACTGTCCTGCTCCCATATTCGTCGCGGTCGACAAACTCGAGTTCGCGTCAGGGCCGGCATGATAGGCCACGTCGGCGTGCTCATGCGGAAATGCCCAGCGCGGTCCTGTAGCGTGTGCTCGTGCCACGGGCCGACCAGCCGCGGTAGCCAGCGCGCGAACTCGGACGAGCGGCGGGCTGGACAACGAGCCGGCTGCAATGAAGAGTGTGCGAGCGAAATGGGACGTGGTTCAGAGACCGGTGAGTGGCCCATTGTCGATGCGGGCGAATGATGCCCATGCCCATGCCCACCCATCCCTGCAAATCTGTTGCCATTTGCAGTCGTGGTCGCCTTCGAATACCCCTCATGGTGGAAGCTCGTAGGGTCACTTGATCTGGCACTGCGCCACTTCCTATCGATGTGTGCAAGGGTGTCGATGCCACGCAACATATGAAATAGGGCGACGCACCTGGCACATGAACGCAGTCTTTCCCGCACTTGTTTCAGTTTTGATCATCATGTCACACTCTGCGGGGAGCAAGAGGTGTCGAAGATCTGGATCTGACCCACTATCAACAGCACGTGACCTTTTGATACGTGCCATGGAAGAAAAGCTTGAGCGAGCGCGAAGACTCTGCAGTAAAAATTCTTGAAGAGGTAGATAAAGATTTGGAACTGATCCCAATATAACTGTACATTTTCGCAGTTATTCAGGTAAAACAGGCTCGAAAGTAACGGGATGGCCGGATTTATGTCCCGATTCGGTAGACAGCGCTTCAACCTATAATGTGTACCAAGGAAAGAAATGGTTTCTTTCCACATAGCCAAAATGCATTGAAAATCCATATTCAACTAGTTTAACCACCTCCTGCAACACTTGAAGTGCATACAGGCTTGAACGAAGGTTTTGATTTCAGATCAAAGGACAAATATTTGGTAGGGGGGGGGTCTCGCACGTGCTGTTGATAGTGGGTCAGATCCAGATCTTCGACACCTCTTGGCGGGGAGGCAAGTCAGCAACGCACGCCCGTGGCGACATATCGTGTGCACAGCCATGGTACAGAGGCGGATCTCCTGTCGCTCTTGTCTGGGTTCTAGTCAGCCTCATGGCAGCACGGGAGTGAAATGAATACTTTTCGGCTTGAGTAAGCTGTTGAAAGCAGAGAACACAGTGACTGGAGATTAACGAAGAGAAAGGGCATTGTGAGCAGTACAGATAGAGCCACTAGATGCAGTAGATGGGTGAAGTTCTAGCTTGATGACAGGCACAATAGGCAGATGGTACATAGGAGACCACACGTTGAGGCCATTGCTGACTGAGAGAGAGTTTCTTGAGGCTTTGAGCAACTCTTGTAAGCAGCCAGAGGCGTATTAAGTTGTCAGAGGTCGTATGTATCTGGTCGTACGGCAGTGGTAAGAGGCAAGCGAAGTGCACCCGAGCGGGTGTTTGCACTTATGTATCAAGGGGGTAAAGTTTTGTGAAAAGTGGAACCAGACCCACCTTTTGAAAATAAGACCTGACCGCTGAACCAACCAACCACGTGACGTCCAAATAGGGAAATCCCCCTATCCTTCATGAGCTGGAGAGCGATTTGCTTGGTTATATGCTCCGAGATTCATTGAATTCTTTCATTATCACCTCCTTTACATCCAATTTGTTTAAAATCTGGATTACTGCTGCTTCAATAGAATTTTCTGTTGGCTGCTCGCCAACACATGATATTGACCCAATTTGGTATGTTCGCTCAAGCTTTTGCTTTGCAGAATTTGTGGGGAGTTGGAACTTATTGGAAACGATTCTGGGACCCCAAAGGTAACTCAGGAGCCGTTTCCAACTCCAAACTTGGTGGTTCCCTGAAAAAAAATTTCGGCCTGGCAGCCGAACAACCACCCAGCCCCCGGTCCGGCAATCACGGCCCGATACCCCCTTGTTATGTATATAGCAAAAGGGTCCGATCATGCGGTTCGAACGGCCGAAGTCCTTGTCGGCCGATTTTGACAGTTCAAAGCTGTCAAGATGATGTCGGGGTGGAAAATAATGCTACCTGTGGCGAAAAAACAGCGCAAAAATCGACAGGAGGCTTCAAAAACAGCGCTGCAATAGGGGACTCCACGGTAGGCATTATTTTCCCGTTTGTGAATGAAAATATTCACCTGATGGGATGAATAAAGCCTTCGTTTGAGGAATAAATGCATGATCACCCCATTTATGTTCTGCCAATTATTTTTAGCATAAGCACAGAAATATATTTACAAATGAGTGTTTATTCCACAAACGAGATTAAATCTCGTTTGTGGAATTTCTTCGTTTGTGGAAATAATGGTCCCATCATTTGAATAAATTTATTCACAAACAGAAAAATATGTCCTACTGTGAACTCCCCTAATACAGCCCTTTCAAATGTTGTGATGTGTTTTTTTTTTTTATGGCTACTGTCATCAATTTTGCAAACCGCTGTAATCAGGTGAGTCACATTTTCTGCTCCATGTCGGAATTATAAAGTGTGTCCTGGTTTCATGTTTCAGAGAGCCTGCAACTGTGTGTACTACTAGTTTCAACCATCTCAATCTTTTTTCTTGCCTCTGGGAAAGCCGATGTCAGTTTGAAGCCTCGACCTTCCATTTCATTCGAAGGGAGACCCACCCTTTCAATAGATCTGACGCTAAATGTCGATTTATCGAGACGTAGTGTTTGGTTCACATGTCAATGGCCGATCCAAACAGGGAACGTGAATATGCTGACGCTGAAGGGCTGGCAAAACCACTGAATTTCGGCGTGAACTTTCAACTCGGTTCTTGATGCAGGATATTGGAGCAGTACGTCCTTCAATAATTGTCTGAAGGTGGTATGGTTGCCTTGACCCAAAAGGCAACTCTCTCAGGCCTTCATAAGAGTGATCGGGCTTAACAACGTGGTTCGATTTGGGTTTAATATGACCTCTGTGTCTCATCTAGTCGTAGGTGCCAGAATGTGTGTGCTTAATGCTGTCGGCCGAGTTTTCAGAGCACCCGGAGTAGTATTACATGTCTCCAGTGCCGTACAGCGTGTTGGATCTGTTTGGGGTATGGTGTGTCGCTGGACGTCCTACAGGGAGCAGTGTGTTGGATGGGATGAAATATTGAAGGATGTGTCGCTTTTTCTGAAGTGTGTCGGATTTGAAAGATGTGTCTCGGTGTCGGGTTTCACGGGGCCTCCAAATGCTTGAGCAGAAGTGCAGTTGGTGAGCGCTGACTCAATACCTAGTTCCAGCAGGCTAGACCAAGATTTTATCGGTTCCGACATGGTCAATAGATAGTGCCCTGTTCAGACAAGGAAATCCGCATAAAATAGCGACAGCTTGAACAAGTATGAAACGAGGGGAAGAAAAGTGGAATCTGTTAGGTAATCGATATGTGGCAGTGCCTATTTTGCATTACTTAGACTCGAAACTGATGTTTTAGGGTGAAGGATGGCCCGAAACTAATGGTTTTGATCACGAGTCAGTGGAGAGTCACAAAAAGCTAATGAGTTTAGGCAAAGCACAGCCACCAAAGATAAAAGTCTACCGTAAATAATGAGGTCGCGTGTTCACCTGTTACGGAAATATTAAGAACGACTACTAAAGTACTCGTAACAGCTCGAAGTCTGGGGTTGAAGTTTGAACGAGCTGAATGAAACGGTGATGAAATCTAGAATCCGAGTTGAACTGGGTCAGTCAGCATAACAATGGAAGTCGAAATGAAAGTGCTTGCTTACCTTGAATTCAGATTCCCGATGCGAAACATATTCAACAAGATGGGATTGGAATAAAGATCCCGGCTAGGAAACTTCGAAAGAAACAAATAATAGAATAATAAAGGAGATACGTACCTCGCGCACACGTGCGTGGGCAGGGCGTCAAATAACACATCCTTCAAGCATAGTTTCGGCCTTTTGAGACACCGGGTTTCAGGTCAGCACCGATCTAAATAGACGCACGACGATGAAGCTTACCTTTAGAAAGTATGATTGACCTGTAGTTCCGAGTAATTTCCCGTGTGTTTGCAACGGGTTCGCTGCTAATCTAGAATTGATCTCTACATCCGCCTTCGCAGATGTGAATTGAAGCTAGCAAGTACTTCCCCTGTGTATAGTGCTTCCCGAGTCTTCCGACTCCTCTTGTTGCCATTCTCGTCTATAACTCGTCCTCGTTATTCGGATCGACTTATGAACCGCCTATCATGCTCGGTACTTGCTACATACCTCTTTGCATGTATGCGCACCTATTCGGAGTCTTGCGATGCAAGTCTCAAACTGGACGATGAAGCTAAATATATTGCGAGAACGGAATGAAGAAAATTGTTCGATACATATCTATCGAAAGAGCTGGCTATATGTGCGGAATATACGTGCTCCAATTTACATCCACAAATGCTGATGCTGGCAGAGATCGTAACTCCGCAAACGGTAGTACAATGAGAATTATGCGCGCTGCAATGTAGATAAGAACTTGGTGGGTATGGGCCGACGCTGCACGCGGCAATTACGAGTACTTAGGTGCAAATAAAGGCGGTAGGGCCGACGCGTGGTAAAGTCCACTACCTTTTGATCTTAGCCCAAGTGTTCTAGTACATTCAAGTAGATAGGATGTGTGGGGGTATTCATTGTGTAGCGCGAGTATGATAGAGACGAAGGATTGAATGAATATCATTGCAAATAATTTATGAGAAGGGTAATAGTTATTGCATGTAAGATAAACGGGGATGAAACCGTAAAAGAGTGCAAGGAAGGATGAAAGATTCAGTGAAATTGTCTCGCTGGGCAAGAGCATGACACAGATAAGTGGCATTTACTGCAGCGCTCGAACACAGATTCTGTGCATAGACCAAACAAAGATGTTCCTGAAAGTGAAGATAGAGAGAATATATTGGAATGCACAGCACAGAATGGGCTGGATGCGGGGGCAAGACTGCTGGACCTAACTGCGAGATGCTGGGTCCAGCGATCAGCCATGGCGTTCGCAGAGGGGTATTCGGTGTAGGTGTACCAATATAGACAAAAAAAACCTTTTATTTGAATCGGATCGATTCGCCAGTGATCACGTCCCAGAGGAGCTACTCCCCAATTCGAAGTAAGAACTTTGAATGTGTAAAGTTGGGACAAGAGATGAGAATGCAGAGTGGTTTCATGGTTGTGTAAAACTAGTCGCACGTAGCGACAGGTTATATAGGCACCCAATAAGAGGGAGAAAAATTCAAAACATTGCAAACATTTCTATAGGAACCGTGGAGCGCACATGCTGCGTAAGTAACAAATAGGGGCAGGTAGGGGTAGGTAGCATTACGCGGCACGGTCCGGTTTCCAGGGATTATCCCGAATGACGATCACAACTTACAGGATTGATCGAGGGTGCCGATTTGAGCGGACAGGGCTACGGGTGCGAGCAGGAGGGTAGGTTTGGGAAATGGTAAGAACACGACAGTGGTCCTGGAGTAAACAGAGGACTAAAAAAAGGAGGATGTGGAATGCCTCGAAGGTGAAAAAGTACCCGGTTTACTTGGATCAGGGTCATGTGGAGCTCGTACCTTGCGGTGATCGCAAAAGGTTGTCGTTGATGGAGAAACAAGGACAGACGAAGGACCCCCAAAAAACCGTAGCATGCTCAATACACGGTTTTCTGAGTCTGCTCAGGGCATAACTGTTGTGATGAGCATTGAGGGAACATACTGCCTAAGAAAGCGAAAGAAAGATCAAGACCAAAAACAAAGTACATGACTGAGATTCGAACCCACGACGTCTGCATCTCCAAGAACACAGCCACTATTTCCGTTAGATCCAAGGTAGTCTCCAATTCAATATTCATTAGATTTGTACTGAACGCAGCCAATAAATCTATTGAAAACGTGGCACAGCCACTAAATTTTGTTACACGTTCAAATGCGACCGTAAAATTTGAGGTCGAAATTTTGTGTATGTACAAATATTAGAGAACGATTACCTAAGTACTCGTAATCTCCAGTACCAGGATTACAGCGGGTGTAGATTTTAGCCAATCGATCTTTGCTAGGAGAGAGAGGACTATAGTGAGCCCAGGGACTGCGATGATAACCAATGAGGACGTTCTCCAGATCCACATTTCGGCGGGCGTAGGGAAAATTGCGTTCCATGCGGCGCAGTGAATGGTACCGAACACGGTGCCCACCAGACACAGAAGAATACTAGCCCCATTATGGTTGGATCCATCAAGCTCTATCGACCAAAATGACGGCACTGAGACAGATGATAACGGCTTATAATCACCCTCGTAACCCCCCCACATCGCAACGAAGAACCAGGCTAAACGTGGGAGCTGAACAGGGAGGGTTTCGGTTTCTGCGTCAGGCTGTGTAGGTGGCCCGACGACGATCGACCGTTGGACGTCGAGGGGCTTGTTCCACCAAAGCAGCCAGATGAATACGTTCACGACAGCGAACGCGAGTGTGGCAACCTCGAGTTGGGTTACAGTGAGATGGTAATGGACGCGAGCAAGGCATTGCAGGATAAACCATGAGCCCTGAAGAAGTGCGACACCTTTGGAGAATGCGTCTCCTTTGCTCCTGTCCTTGATATCCTCTTCATTGACGTTTCGTATGGCCTTTTGGAATTCGGGACCGAGATCTGGATCTTCAAGTCGTTTCCTGGTTGCAATAGGATGCCCGTCCGATGAGACAAAGCCACCCATGGAGAAAAACATCCCGTGCGTTGTAGAAAATCTGAATTCTGCATCAAACCCGCATGAGATTCGGTCAGGAATTAAATTTGCTCACTGACCCTTTGATAATTCATGTGCTCCCAAACGCTGCCTGGCCGCAAATCCCACCATAATTTCCGGGGCAATCATTGCGATGAGCATCATTTTCAGCCTTTGCCAGAAAAGCTGAAGATGGCTTTGCTTGGGCGGGGGCACATTCGGGTGCACAGACACCCATGTGCAAGCGAAAATCGTCACTAGACAGCCCCATACGACGCTGAATAACGTTCTAGAGTTATCGTTGCAGGAGTCGGGGGTAGCTCGGGCATCCGGAGGATGTGGGAGTGGTACAGCGATGGTGTCCCGAGACAGCAGATGAACAGCGATGAGGATGAGAAGCATGGGCGATTTCGATATCCAATGAAGGTTCCAGGTTCAGAGTAATTCAGAACGACGAGATAGAATGGTGAAAGCACAGCTGGTCGCAGATAGCTTTTAATACTTCCCCTCGAGGCGGTGGTAGTGGACAGGTAGCATTCATTTCTGGCATTTCTGGCAAGATTAAGTATGTCGCGAGTTTGACGGAATCATGACAGGAAATTGGCTGGAGGCTTTCATGGGTCATATATCATATCCAGCGCAAATGCGGTGTTCATCTTCAACTGTTCTCGACTGAGTCCTAAGGCTCCAACCTTTTGTTTTTCGTTTGCGCCCAGGCACAAAAAAAAAAAAAAAACGGAAAAAAACGTTTATAAAACCGTTTTAAACGTTTAAAACGGTTGTTTTGCAGAGCCTGTGATCAGGGTGAAACGAGACGAAAGCTTTGATGAAATTTGGCCTCCTTACCTGTAGAACCAGTGCACCGCTCTCCTCCAGCCCACAAATATAAGGCGTACGCCGCGTATTGATCCGGTGAGAGTGCGGAGAGGAGGCAAGCTAATCGTGAGAATGTTACACGGCATCTCGGGAAGAACCGAGGTTAATTCAACTCAAGGCGACGTCCTACGCTGCGGGTTCTGAATGCGCAAAGAGGTAAATGAGGCTATTATGGAGCAAGTAGGATGTGGGAATGGAATTAAGGGAAGCCAAATGATCAATTCTTACGCCCCTGCGGACACTTCAGGAACGTAATCGTTTAAACCGTTTATTTCCTTTTGTTTTTCGTTTGACCGAGTCTGTAAAAAAAAAGAAAATAAAAACGGTTTTAACCGTTTAAAACGTTTACAAACGGAAAAGGTTGGAGCCTTACTGAGTCCAGATCCAACAAAATCACGTCGACGGTCGTGTGCATTTCCTAGAAGGTCTGCGCGAGTTGGGATTATGTCTAGTTGGAGCATGGAAGACCCGGAAGTAGAGATACCCCGCACTGCGCTGTCAGTAAAGCAGGCGAACAGCAGGAAAAATTCAGGGAAGGATAAGGGAAGGAGGCGGCATGCCTCCTTTTATCTTATCGGTAGCACGGATTGATCCGGCGGAGTTTGAATCAAAGATACGCGTATCTTTTGCATCTCTGGTAGCTGAGACAGGCTTGCGCTGCCCATACGGCCCCGACCCGACATCGCGCGCCACGACGTGGCGCCACATCCTTCCGCGTACCCGTGTCGGTCCTTTCGAGATGCAGGTGCTGCTTCTCCGCGTAGCATCGACGGCGAAGAACGAAGAAGAGGCAGGGAGGACTTTGGCCCAGTCCCACTAACAAGGGGGTCCCCCGCGAAGCACCAGCCGCCGTGGCGAAGCTTCAATTGCCCGTCCTCCCTCTCGTCGCGCCGTCCGATCATCGACTCCACCGAGTCCCGTTGTGCGTGCCACCCCGCACTTGCATCGCGGGATGCTACGATCTTCAATGCATGACTACCGCACTCTTCCGCGGCGCGCCTGTACACTGAGCGCTCCTCGATGCGTTTTAGGCTGTGACTTGATACAAGGACCTGGATGTTGGTGTGGACGCTCCACTCCGGATGATTTCTACGTATCCGTGCTAATTCTACCCTGTCGCAGTTTCACGGGCTTGGGATTCGCCACCGCCGTCTGCACACCATCAACTCTAGACAGTCGGAGAATGAAACTGCGCACGCGAGGGATGCATCCCGTGCTCTCGTCTCTTCTATATCCGTGCCCACATCGTACGCTTCCTCGACGCCACCGAGCACGAACGCACGCACACTTCCGGCGGTGCTCTCTGCTTTGAGAAGCGTGCTCGCGCTCGTACGAGAAAGGCGGCGACGCATCCCGTACCCTCATCTCTTCTGTATCCACGCTCACATCGTACGCTTCCTCGACGCCACCGAGCACGAACATACGCACGCTTCCGGGGCTGCTCCCTACGTGTGCCTTTGAGTGCAGTGTGCAAGCGTACTCGTACTTCCCTCCGAGATACTGCGGCGACTGCTCCGCAGCACCTCCCGCGCGGAGTATGGATAGCAAAGTGAGAAAAGGGAACAAGAGGTGGGACGAAGGTGAGGGTTCTCCCACGTCCTAGACTGGGCTAATGCGCTATGCTTGTGCTCTACTTGAACACATGAAAGGAGTAGATTCTTGTCGGCCGCAGGGTACGTCGCCTCTTTCCTCGCGCCACTTTCGTGTGACCGTCTCCCAGCTCATCCCTCGTCTCATCTGAGCTAAGACCACGCCGCCACACCTAACTTAAGCTGCACCCGTTCCTTGCGGCCTGAGTACAGCTCTCGTTGTAGGTGTGGCTTGTGCGTAAGGTCCGTGTGTTTCCAAGCAGAGTCCGCTCATCATGTTTTCCACTTTTCACGCGTACTACTCGTACCGCTCAAAATCCCAATGATGACTTCCTTTACTCTATCGCGATCGCCTTTCCCGTGCAAAAGTCTTCGAAATCTATCGGCCTTCGTCAGATTCAATACTGAATCATTCCCCGAAAAGGCCGATCACCATTTTCAACGTCGATCGCACCAATTCAAGCAATTTTCCCAGGTCGCCCATGTACCCACAGGCCGCCCGTGTAGAGACATGGGCTGTTCTCCATCTTTTTGGAACAGGTCCAGGATCGTTCCTTAAGTAGTCCCCTCGTCGTCGCCAGCATTGTTTGTTATTCGGATCGGCCGTGTACTGCTACCTACCGTGACCTATCTTGTTAGCTACCAAACGACGGTACGGAGTTCTCACAGCATTCGCCGGTGGATGACGCACGAAATCTCCAAGTTCGTGCAGCTGCGGCACGCAAGTGGTGGTGACTGAGCGAGCGTCGCTTCAGTTTCTCTGTCTCTTCTTGACTGATACAGAAATATTCGACAGGGACATCCTCCATCGCACAAGCGCATTGGGATATGCTGCACGCTGAAAATCACTGAAACATGGACCGAGAGCCGCGACAACGACAAACTGTGACCGGGGATTTTCACGGTCACTATACTCGGTCATAGGATGCGAGACGAACCCCATGGCGTCGGTATGAATTGGCCATCAACCCGTCTTCAAGTTCATCCAACCCGAAACCACATTTTTCCTCTCGATTTACGTCACAATGCTGCGCTTCATCTCTCTGGCTAGCCTCACCGCCGCTGCCGCCGCCCTCCTCTCCACCGTCGGTCCCGCCGGCGTGCAGAACGACTTCGGCTGGCACAGTCAACAGCACCAACTGGCAGACTGCCACGCCCGTCGTCATCCTCGACGACTGCGCCGGTGTTCACCCACCTCGATGCGAGCCCGTACTCTCTGCGCACCAACGCAGGCACGTGCACCTTCTACGACACGGCCGTGTGCGCGAACACCGCGAAGGGCACTTACGCGCTGACCTGCACGAGCACTTGGACGGTTATCCCAACGATGATGTCTACGTCTACACCCTTGTGAGTTTGAGTTTGAGTTTGAGCTTCATTCATTCGATACTTGCAATTGCGGGTCGCTGATGACTGGGCCGCAGAGTGATATTATGTCGTACCCGTTTTTGTGCCAGGGTGACATCGATTGCTACGTCGACGTGGGCGGCGTGCCGACTGCTGAGAGCGATGCGTTCAACGTGTGGCAGTATGAGACTGGTGGGAAGGGAACTGCCGTTCCACAAGGCGTGTCATGTTGTGGGTTGCGACGGATTAAACTGAGCTGGGGGTAAAAACGGGCTTCGATTAGGATGTAGTAAACACAAAAATCAGATGCGAGCCATTGCATTTTTCAGCGAATAGATACGAACCGCATACATGATTTCAGAGCGTTGAGAACGAGCATCCAGAACCTTCCTCCCAGATCCTTCTCTACTCATACTTGATTTATTTCCAACAGGCTTTATATTTTTCGTTGTCCGGTACAGCGGCGGCCGCAACACTCCCTCAATCAAATTTCGTCGAAAGCTAACGCAGCGTACGCTTCCCCGTATCTGTCAGTCAAACTGAGCCAACCTATTGAGCGCTTGTCACCAACCCTTGTGAATCATCCCACTACTTCTACATTCTGTTCGGCCATCATCAGCTACCGAAAAAAAGAGAGAAAAGGCTTGGAGGTTAATAGTTTCGGATCTGCGAGGACTCGACACAAGCCGAGTTCAACCACGTTCACGTGCCGAAGATATAATATGACGAAGATATCTGAACTTCACCGATGAAACTGTCCGAACGAGGTTCCTATTCACTTCAACCCTTGTTTCATGTCAAGGAATCTGCTGCTACATGCATTGAACCAAAGTGAATTGACTCTCACGTACCCGAGTCCCTAAATCTCACTCAATACAATGAAGTAATCGTTTTTGCCGCGCGCTATGCGACGGCCTCCCTCAAGTGTTTTCTCGAGTCAAGTTCTCACTTCCCTTTGGCGAGTTTTCGACGTCAAGCCATGTGTATGTCACTGCTTAGACGATGCGCCAAGGAATAAAACACAGGCTTCCGTGAAGTGCGTAGTTTCTGTGAGGCACCGAGTTCAAATACGAAACGTAGACCATTGCCTAGGGCGCCCACGTTCCAAGTAGTTCGGCCATATCAAAAGAAACCTATATGGTGTAAGCTCCTAGACAACTCTGAAGATGCCAAAGAGTTTTTCTCCTACCTGGTGCGAAAATAAGGCTTCTGTAGCAATTATATGTCAAGCACCAACCTGGCCATGTCCTCGTCGAGGACTGTTGGAAAGCTGTGCTTGGTTTGGGTTCAATGATTCAATACTCGAGATCATTTCCTATGAGTCATTCGACTCGGGGAGCGAGTCAAACGGCGGGTCGGTACTTGCACCTCCTCGCCTATACGTATGCACAAAAACGGAGTTTTACGATACTAGTAACGGTTTGAAGCTAGATATATTGCAAGAATGGAATAAAGAAAAATGTTCCAATACATATCTATCGAAAGCTTAAGAGCTTGTTATATGTGGGGAATGTAGGTACTCCAATCTACATCTACAAATGCTGATGCTGGTAGAAGTCGTAACTCTATGAGTGGTAGTACAATGAGAATTATGCGCGCCGAGACGTAGATAGGAATCCCCAGTCGCACCATTACAGCGACCATATATTCCCAATTATCCTCATTTATTGCTAGTGGAGAGAGGAAGTAAGGGATACAAGGGACTGCGATGATAACCAATGAGGATGCTCTCCAGATCCGCATTTCGGCGGGCGTAGGGAAAATTGCGTTCCATGCGGCACAGTGGATGGCACCGAACACGGCGCCCATCAGAATCAGAAGAAGACCAGCCGCAATGCTATGATCGGATTCTTCTTGTACCGACCAAAATGACGGCACTGAGTCGGATGATGATGGGTTATATTCGCGCCCGTAATGCCCGAAAATTGCACCTAGGATCCGGACTGAACGTGGGGGCTGAACACGGAAAGTTATGGTTTCTGTGTTAGGCCGCGTAGGTGGCCCAACGACAATTGGCCGTTGGACATGAAGGGGCTTGTTCCACCAAAGTAACCAGATGAATATATTCACAATGGCGAATGCGAGCGTGGCGACCTCGAGTTGGGTTATTGTGAGGTGTTGATGTACGCGAGCGACACATTGCGCGACGAACCACAGGCCCTGGAGAAGTGCGACACCCTTGGAGAGCGCATCTCCTTTACTCTTGTCCGTGATTTCCTCCTTGTCTACGTTCCGTATGGCCTCCTGAAATTTTGAACCGACGTGTCGATGACGATTCCGCAATTGCTTCTCTGTCGCAATAGGATGCCCGTCCGATGAGACGAAGCCGCCCATGCAGAAAAAGAAGGCCTGCGTGCTTGAAAATTTGAATTCTACGCCAGATGAGCGCATGAGACCAAGCCGAGATTATTATTGCTAACTCACCCTTCACCAACGAGCGAGACCCCAAAAATTGTCTCGCTGCAAATCCCACCATGATCTCCGGAGCGATGATTCCAATGAGCACTTGGTGGGTATGGGCCGTCGCTGCGCGCGGCGGTGACGAGTACTTATGTCATTACAAAGTGTCAGGATATTGAGAGAAAGGTGAAATGACACCATGTGCAAATCAACACAGCAAGCACACCCACGCAAAAGTGCGCACGAAAGGAGAACTGCGACAGTGAGAATGAAAACGAGGAACCGAGGAGGAGCAGCATGGTCTTAGCGTCATTGTCAGTGAGTTAAGTCATAGTGTGACAAGGGTAAGAAAGTTGGCTGGATCTGAGAAAATCTACAAGCCGGACTTGAGTGCAAACAATGAGGACAAGGGAAATAAATAATATCGATGGCATGCTGATACAGACATGCGGGACGAGGCTCGGGTTGGGTATAGTATTGTTCAGACAATGAAACCGAATCACGGCAGTCATGAGTTGTATGAGCCCGCTAGCAGTGCATTGTGATATTCTCTCTTGACAGACTTTATATTGATTTTTGCCCATAGCTTTGCATTGGATGTCAACTGGTAATAGTTGCCTGTTGATCGCTGGCGGTGCAACCATGTAGTTACTTACTGGACTGTCAAACGCAGCAAGAAGGGTATCACGTAGTCTCTGTTACAGACCAATATACATATGACGAACAAGTAAGTATATAGGTATCACGGGTTCAGTGGGCTAGATTTCTGTAGATTGGTTCGCTATTCCGGGCCCTGGGCTTTCCCGTAATCAGATAAACCCAGAGGAGAAGACCATAGACGGCGAATGCCAACATGATCTATCGCCAAATAAACATCTTTTGCTGCCGACACCGACGAAGTTTGTCAAGCTTCCTTCTCGGCCCGGTTCCGTTCCTCCACACCGCATAATTTAAAATCCCTTCTGCTTCGTCTCACGCTGCAGATTCAGATCTGGAAACCTCGGATCCAGATTCATTCGTTAACACTGTGCTTCTGCTGGGCTACCTTAAACGCTACTTGTTCTGGCTATGCTTTAAGCGGCTTGAATCCACTCTTCAGATGAATGTCATTTTCTCTACAGCCTTCGCGTGGCTTGCAAATTGTCTGCTTTACCTACCAACAGGCTCATTTGCGATTTTGAAGGTGTCAACCCACCAGTCAAACTCGCAGCTCTGTGTTCCGTGTACTTCGTGAGCTCTGGGTCTGTCCTGCACGCACCCACAGCACTTACCCGGACAGCTTGCAGCTCTTTGCTCTGGAACAGATCTTTCAAAGCTGACTTGTTACTGGACAAGTCTTCGTGTCACATTTGCTTCTACTTCCTATCTCCGTTCCTCATGCTCATTTGATACTGGTTTGAATTCTGCTGTGGTAATCCGGGCAAAGTATATTTTTCTTCTAGTCTCCTGATCTACTGCGCTCTTACGAATTCTATCCTTCCACGGTTGTCCTCTCGTCTGATATTCCTCCCCTCCATTCTCATTTCGCACCATCCACACTTGTATCGCACCTTTTTGCCGATAATTCTTCTCTCCGCGGCATCCTGCTCTCAAAAATTGCGGCTGCACTTTGACACGTTGCTACACGCTGCACAATTTTATATCTGTTGCCGGTACATTCAGTGGATCATTCCCGGATTAGTCTCTCGTCGACAGACACTACAAACCTAGAAGCTCATACTTCGCTTTAATCCGGGATTGCACTGCGTTACCCTAAGGTCTTGATAAAACAATCATACAATTGCTTTTGTACAGTGGCTTTAAAACTGGTCACACAGTATTGCTTCATTTATCCCGTTCCATTGACATATTCCGGTCCCCACTACTTGGATGCTTTGCATCTTTACAAGGCGTCCTTTCCAGCGGTTCCTCCGAACTCCTGAAGCGATATACTCAACCATTGGACATGAATGTCCCCGGCCGGGAAAAATCTCCGCCTTACCTTCAAGTTCACAGCGGAATTATTCAGCCTGCCTCTGTTTCCGGGAAATTCCGACCGCGTTCAATCTTTAATCTTGATCCTCATAGTGTGCGGATCTTTGCCATTTTCGCTTTCACCGATACAGGGCCAGACAAGACAAACGAGCAGACTGTGGAAGGTCAGGGTACAGATAGCAGGCGGAAAGGATCAAGGGAGAAGAATGTATTGGTGTCGCGAATAGATCTCAAGTTCTACGGGTCGTATTTCATTTGAATCAGAAGGCCTATTGGAAGTAGAATCTTTGAAGTGTAAGGTTGGCAGTGCCAGTGGCCAAGCGAACAGTGACATAAGGAAATAAAGCTTGCACCCTCCGCAAAAGGAAGGTAAAAGACAGAAAAATTGTATGAAGAGTTTGATTGACATAGTTCCCTTGGCAAACTTCATCCCCATATAAACCTCCCCCACGTCAGAACTCTTCACTCACATGAAACCACTCCTGTTGCCACCGTCATGTTCTGTCTGTTCGATCATTTTCGATCACACTGGTGTTCTCCCGCTGGCTTTAGGCTTCCACTGCTGGCACTGGGTTTGAAAACACTGTTCAGACTGCAGGTGTTGCACACCTACTTAAGGACATGCTCATGAACAGTTCCTGCCAGAAATTGTTTTGTTCCAAATGGCGATCGATATTTGATTGATCGTTGTTCTGTCAGTTTCAATCGCGACCTTCGCAAGCACTACAACTCGCACTTTGGCCTCTGGATTGCACGATTTCTCCCCTCCAGATATTTCGTCGAAATCAATATTTACAAGCTCGCCGGCATAAACTACCACCCGAAGATTGAAAACGGCGTGATCAAACAAGCAGTTTTTAGGGGTTGGAGTGGTTGGAAGACTTGTTTACTTTTCTCCTCAAACGTAAGCACCCGGTTTGGGAACTTTTTTCGGCAGGTCGGCAACTCCATTGATGTGCCGGTGATGTCGTTCGTGTCGTCATCACTGTTGGTCATCGCTCTCTCCACGCTCTCTAAGTCGTATCGACGTCGTCGCCCAGTACAGAGTGCCCCGAACACGCAGACAACGAGCAAAATACAATTCTGAATTAATATAAAGCAATACATGATGTATAAATCAATGAATAATGATAATAATCACCTCAGACGACACCATATTGTGTGCCCACGTATACCTGTGATACAATGAAGGTGGGACGTGGCCGGAAACGAGCGCTGGAGGGTAGGGATAGTGACATTGAGCATACACAGCTGCTTGGTGAGGTGGATAGGGCGGAGTGATGATTGTTGCCGTGTGGGAAGTCGCGGGAGCAGAGCATGTCGTCGAGAACGGAAAAGAGCGGCTTCCTGGCGGCGGCATGCGGAAAGCGTGGTGGCGGCGGGCGCAGAAGCGGGAGCGTGAGCGGCGGCAGGAGCAGGAGCGGTGATGGGAGCAAGAACAGTAGCAGGTGCAGCTTGTACAAAGTGAATTTCGCATCTGCTGTTGCCGCGACAGTCGTGCTTGCACATCGCGTTGCTGCACAAGGCGCTAACCCGCCGGGTGCAACAGAGTAAGACGGGGCAGGTGACGGTGGTCATGGTGTTGGTAGGACGCGCGGTGGGAAGGCGCGCGCGCGCGCAGACGCAGAATCGAGGGCACGCGCAGCAGGTGGCAGGAAATAAGAGATAAACATCGGGTGCTGTTGGTGGCCTAAGTCAAAACACTGTAAATCTCGCTATTAGCGGCATATTCCTACACAGCGAGATTGGTCGCGCACCTTTATGTGGTCTCTCCCAGTTCCCGCCAATTGCTGTTTTCCGTGTTAGCCAGCGGCCGCATCCACTCTTGAGGCAACGGACACACCGAGCATCGGGTGCCGGAGGTGTCAGGCCGTCTTTGCGGTAGTAGTCACTCATGGCGGGGAGGGCGGTGGGTGGTGGTAGGGAAGAGAGAGGGACGGGTTGGGTATTGTTCACGTGGCGACTCACGTGGATGCGGCAGGCTGTCGGCGGGACAGTGAAGATGCCGACCTGCCGAAAAAAGTTCCCAAATCGGGTGCTTACGTTTGAGGAGAAAACTCAAGAGTGGGTTGGAAGCCGCTGATCTCCTCATTTCAAATATGACATGTTGACCAGCGGGTTATCGTGAAGTGGTTGTCAGTAATATCAAATACCAGATGCGACACAGAAATCCAGGCGAGAATATGCAGGGTGGCGAGGAGTTGTGGCATAGGCATAGACTGAGAGCTGTGCTTGTGAGCCAGGGAGTGGGTAGGCCGCGAATGGAATAGTCTCTCGTGGACAGGCCCTTCATATATTCCCTCTTACCTCGGTATATGAAGCAGATGGAACGGCCGAAGTAAATATGAAAGGCGCACATGCAGGAGCAGGAAGTTTGGCTAAGTTGAATTTCCTGACATAAGAAATGAACGAGAGTGTACGTCAATTTAAAGAAGAGCGAGGAGCTAAGAAGCCGAAAAAAATAAATATACAACATCGGCCCTGAGGAGGAAGGGGGAAACGATGGTGTGGGACATTTACATGCAACAGTGTTGGATTGGTGCATCGATCCCGAGCTTTTAAATCATCTGATTGATGCGGAATGTTGGGAAGAGGCGGGATAAGCCCAGAAAAAGGCCAAGTCCCATTTAGAACTCAAACAACAACAGTACAACTGCTGATACATCAATAAAGCAAAAAGACATCCAGCGAAAAAAAAGGACATGACGGAGGTTCGAACACACGACCTCTGCAATATTTGAGCACAGCCACTAATTTCACTAGAAAAATGTAGTCCCCATTTCAGAATCATTAGATTTGGGCTGATCACAACCTTGCAAATCTAATGAAAAGTGGAGCACAGCCACTAAATTCTGTTACACGTTCAGATGCGACCGTAAAAAATGAGGTCAAAAATTTGAGTATGTACAGATATTAACGAACGATTACATAAGTACTCGTAATCATTTTCAGCCTTCGCCAGAAGAGCTGAAGCCAGCTCTGGCCGGGAGGGGGCACGTTCGGGTGAACCGACACCCAAGTGCAAGCGAAGATTGTTGCAAGACAGCCCCATAGGATGCTGAAAAACGTTCTGCAGTTGTTAATATCGTTACAAGAGTCGGTGCTGGCTCGGGCATCAGGAGGACGTGGGAGCGGTGCAGCGATGCTGTCCCGAGACAGCAGATGAACGGCAATGAGGATGAGAAGCATATCTGGGTTCGAGATACAGTGAAGGTTCCAGATCCAGAGCGACTCAGAACGACGAGATAAGATAGTAACGGCACACTGGCAGCTGGTCGCTAGCTTTTAATACTTATGCCCTCGAGGCGGTGGTAGTAGTCTACTCGTGGACAGGTAGCATTCATTCCTGCCAAGATTATGTCGCGAGTTTGACGGAATTTTGACCGGAAATTGGTTGGAGGCATGTTGGAGGCGGCTGGAGGTTGGCTGGAGGCACCGTTGAGCAATTGATCGATACTTACTTGTTCAGTGTTCATCTGCCATAGCAAGACGCCACTGAATTATGCTCAGCGAGACAGCAGCGAAAGGCCGGGGCGTGAGAACTTCACCGCTTGATACTGACAATGACAGCCTCGTGGCTGATCAGAGCCTGTGCCTCACTGGTAGTTACCTCACGCATTCAACCTCCATAATGCAGTAGCGATACGATTTGCCTTAGTCTTCTTTCGAACCTGATTCGGGTTCCAAAAGTGAACCCCGTCCCTCGTCGACAAATCTGCGCTTTCCGTGACCGTCATTGATTATGAAAATTTCCGTCTCATGCTGGCTGCAATACTTATTGCCATTTACCGGTCTACGATCTTTGCCTCCAGGCGCATTCGTGGATGTCAATTGGAGTATGTATATCCTGCATATTCAGGGAAATTTCAAGTCTGTCAAACACTTCATCGTCCCGATCGCCCCCCAGCGGTCTCTCGCACGCATGAAACTATGGCGCCCGCGAAACTCCCCGGCGGGGGCCCTGTGGGCTGTTGGTAACTTGTTTCTGGATCTTCGATTTCTCAACCATTCGCTTCGTTGACGTCGGCAGTTGGCGACCGCTTACGGTAATTTGAATTGTAGCCTCCAGCACAAGAGAACACAAGTCACCAGTTTATGGGCGCTTCCAAGACAGCGGAAAAAACGACGGGTTCAATCTACAAATGCTGGTCAGCAGGAAATCGAATTGAATGAAACGCAGCTGTAGCATCTATAGATTGTGGGTAAATTTAAAGGGAAAAAGAGAAAAGACTCGCCAAAAGGTGCGTGATGAAGCGTGCGACATTTTAATCTGTGGCATTCAGTCATAGGTCCGCCTGCAAAGAAAGTGTCAAGTCCGCAAAGTAAGTAATTGGAGTGGGGCAATTACAAAACCCGTGGGGGCGCAGTTTATATTGAATTCGTCTGCGAAAAGAGTTGGTATGCAAGTCGGTAATAATTGGGACGGCACTCACAATGCCGCACGAGCGAAGGTCTTTGGATCTAGAAGAACGAACCATTGGTCGGTCGGTCGGTCAGTTAAAAAAGTCCATTCAACAAAGAAGGGAAAGGACGTAGAAATCGAGTCAGCAAGATTGAAACGAATTAAAAGCAGCGTTAGATTGCGTGATAAGGAAAAAAGGGAGGGGACCTGCAAATCTTGGTCCCGAGATAAGAAATTGAAGGAGACCGAGAGGGGACTGTAAGTAAATCAAATGGCAGACTGTAAAATCAAACTTACAGAGGCTCGAGAAGAACGTGAAGGGGGTTGAGAGCAAACTGTGGCTCAAGGTCGTCAGTACGGTGACCTATATCTTGTCAGGAATGGATATCAACGAATAACCGTGCCTATGCATGCAAAAGCGTGCGGGGGTTGTCAGAAGAACTATGCACCAAGGTCAGTCAGGGAAAACGAATGCAGTAATTCACGCACCTGACTACACGAAGTAAATGGTGTAAAGCGGATGCTTTACATGAAACAAGTCAATATGAGTGTGGCAGCATCAACGCAAAGAAGAAGCACCCAATGAATCGAGTCGGGCACAAGATGCGCTTGTGCAGCAATTTATCAAGGATTGAAGACTGAGCAGTGGCGAGAAATAAAGTAAATAAAATAAACAGGAATGAAGAAAAAGAAACAAACCTTGCAGCTGCTAAGACGAGGGTGGAATTGGTGATCACACTCGGCAAGCGACAAGACATCAACAATGCCGAGATTGCCGAAATGCCGAAAATGCCCGAGCCTTGGGGGAAGGTGAATCCCAATGGGCAGAATGCGACAATAGAGCAACAACGATAATAGAATTCAATTCAAAGCTTCAGAGGTTGACAAGAAGCCAGGCGAGGCAAGAATTAGAAGGGAGGTTTATCTTATCGATACCGCGGATTGATCCGGCGGAGTTTGAATAAAGATCAGAAAAGATACGCCGCTTTCAAAGTTTCATTCGTCACCCGCGCCCAAGTCGCGTATACGCCCGACATCGCGCGCGCACCTCCTCGCCGCCACGACGCCGCGCCACATCCTACCCACCTAAGCGTGCGTGTGCTTCCGAGATACCAGCGCTGCTTCACTGCGTAGTATCGACAGCAAGGAATGAAGGAGCAGCAAGATGGACGGAGGCGCGTGTCTCATGGTAGCGCTTTGGCCCAGTCCCACCTACAACTGTCCGCGATGAACGTGTGTCCACGACGTACCGCAGGAGGAATGCGCCTTTTGTCGCTCAGCTCATCGTCGGCTGACGTCCGTCATCGAGTCCACCGGGCAGTGCTCGATTCCGTTGTGCCGTCCTGCACGAGCACGATCTTCTTCAATGCACTCCTCCACGGCGCGCCTGTGCGCTGAGCGCTCTTCAACGCGCTTTCGGCTGCACCCGCCATCCCATTGCACGCCCTTCTCGCCGTGCCCGCGCCACTGTCCGACTCGCGTGCGTGCCCGTCCCTTCCCTCGCACCCTTGGCTCATTTACTCCCCACAGGCCCCACACTCGCGTTGGCTTCAGCTCGTAGAACACTCTGCGAGGAATATTTGAGGTCTAGGTGCGCGTTCTGTTCCTCATTCTCTTTCCCATTCTGATGTCCTTTGTGCCAGGCCCCCGCGGTGGGCACCCTTCAAGCCCTCTTTCGCAACACTCTAAATTCACCCAAATTGGAGCACTGTCGCGCACTTCTCGCACCCATCGACCCGACCTGACGCGTCTCCGGAGCCGCGCGCGTGCCGTGGGTCGTATGCGCATACAGATCGGCGCTCCATTGCCCCTGGTGACGTGAGCAATCCGCTACGTCCCCGCTTTTTGGTATCTACCACGCAAGAGTAGGTACGTACAATCTACAATGTATATATTCCAGCAGCTCAGTCGCGCACTCGCAGCCTCGCACGGACTCCCATTCGTTTCGTGTACGGCTGTCACACGCCGCACGTCGGACGGCGGTACGCTGTCGTATATCCAAACGATTAGCTAACCACAAAAAAATCCAGATCTCACGCACGTTGCAGCGCACATTGCACTGTATGACGTCAGATGGAGCGCCGCGCGGAATGGAATCGGGAGCCGATGCGTGCCGTATGTCGCCACCTGACATGCAAACGGTGAGCAAGCTAACGAAAAAAGACAGATCCCTTTGCCTCGCCCCGGCACGCCGTTCGCACGGCTCGAGTGCACACGAGAGCGGGAGCGGGTGCACAGTACGGTGTCCGCGCAGAGCGCCGCGTCTCTAGGCTCAAAAATCACATCAAATCTCCGTTGTGGCCGTAACTCACCCGTCCCGTCCCCTCCCGTCCCATTCATCCCCTTCTCAGAATCTCGTTTCGGCTCGGAAATCAAGTGCGCCGTGGGGCGCGGGGTGCCGGGCTCGTGGCGTAGGAGACGTAGGTGGCGACGTCTACAAATCCAGACGATTAGCACGCTGACAAGAAAAAGACCTGCGAAAGATTCAGTGCCTCTACGTCCCGTCCCTGTGCTTCACCCGGGTCGCAGGCCTGAGGCAGCGTCCCGCCCGGCAACGCACCGGCACGGTGCTAGCACGCCGCACGAGTCGCGACTCGACGCTCGCACTCGCTGTGGTCGAGGCGAAGTCGGCACACGCCGCCGTGCAGAGTCGGGAGCAAGTGCGCGTGGATCCACCAGATCGACCCGCCGCATTCCCGGGGTGCAGATGCACTGCGAGCACGCTCGGGCGAGGTCTGTAAGTTAAAAACAGTGTAATGTATTAGCTATATATTGAATGAATTGGGTTCGAGTGACTTGCTTAGATTAGAAGGGCTCGCGACTTGCGGCGAGCGGTTAATAAGCAACTGCAAAGAGCGAGAGAATTACATAGAACGAGAACGAACACTTGCTTACGTGTCACGTTGGGGTCTCGTCTGCGGACAGAGAGAAAACACCAAGATAAATCAACGAAAACGAAGGAAATGAAGCGGAAACAAATTCCTTAATGTTCAGAAGCATAAATCAGACCTACATATGTACTTTGCGATACTCAGTATTTGACAAGACGGCACGAAAAAGGAAAAATGGAACACACCTTGAATTTGAAAATGAAAGATTCCGGAGGAAAGGCGCCGCTGTGCGGTGCAAAGTCTATTGGCAGTGCTCTTCATCTCGAATTGGGATGGAGAATGAATTGACGAGACGGAGTTCCGATATATGTACAATAGAATGAACATGGACGAGCAACAGTTAGCTCTGGAATCTAGTAGAAATCGAATTAGACTTACGCCGCTTGAGATGAACTTCGTTTGGAGGTTGAGAGTGGCAGGGGATGATATATCAGGAGAAGAGTCGAATTCTGGTTCAAGGTTAGCTCTGGGTTTAAACGGGATGCTGTAAGTACGAAAGAGAGAAAGAAAGGAACAATGAAACTTACATATCTTGAACGAACAGCTTGAGGTCTGGGTTGAAGCTTGAACGAGCTGAATGAAACGGTGGAGAAATCTAGAATCCGGGTTGAACTGGGTCAGTCAGCATAACAATGGAAGTCGAAACGAAAGTACTTGCTTACCTTGGATTCAGACTCCCGGTGCGAAATATATTCAACAAAATGGGACTGGAATAAAGATCCTGGGTAAGAAACCTCGAAAGAAAGATAGAATGGAATAGAATAATAAAGGAAATACTGTAATATGCCTCGCGTGCACGCGCGTGTGGGCAGCGCGTCAAATCACACATCCTTCAAGCATAGTTTCGGCCGTGCATTGCAACGGGTTCACTGCTAATCTGGAATTGATCTTTTGGATTCCAACACATCCGTCTTCGCAGATGTGAATTGGAGCCCTGTGTGTAATGCTGCCCGAGTCTTCTGACTCCTTTTTTTTGCCATTCTCGTTTATAACTCATCCTGGTGGTTCTGAACAACCAGGATCTCGACTTATGGTTCAGAACCGCCTATCATGCTCGGTACTTGCTACCTCTTCGCATGTATACACCCGTATCCGGTGTCTTACAATGGTTATTCGTCGGTTAAACTGAACGATGAAGCTCGATATATTATTGCAAGAATGGAATAAAGAACATTTATTGTTCAATACATATCTATCGAAAGAGCTGGTCATAGATGGGGAATATACGAACTCCAATTTACATCCACGAATGCCGATGCTGGCAGAAGTCGTAACTCCACGAGCGGTAGTACAATGAGAATTATGCGCGCCGCGATGTAGATAGGAATCCCCAGTATCACGATTGAGCGTCCCGTAGATTGTAGCCGATCGCCCTTTGCTATCAAATCTAGGAGGAAAGCGAGACTAGGGAATACGGCGATCACTAGTGAGGACGTTCTCCAGATCCACCTTTCGCGACGCGTAGGAAAAACCGCGTTCCATGCGGCACAGTGAATGGCACCGAACAAGGTGCCCACTAGAAGCAGAAGTATAACAGCCCCATAATCGTTGGATCCGTCGAGCTCTATCGACCAAAATGACGGCACTGAGACGGAAGATAACGGCTTATATTTGCCATGGAAATACCCCAAAATCGCACCCAAGAACCGTGTTGAACGTGGGAGCTGCACATGGAGGGTTATGGTTTCTGCGTCAGGCTGCGTAGGTGGCCCGACGACAATCGGCCGTTGGACATCGAGGGGCTTGTTCCACCAGAGCAACCATATGAAAATGTTAACGACAGCGAATGCTAGCGTGGCGACCTCGAGTTGGGTTATAGCGAGGTGTTGATGGGCACGAGCAAGGGTCTGTAGGATAAACCACAGGCCCTGTAGGAGTGCAACACCTTTGGAGAGCGTGTCTCCTTTGCTCTTGTCCGTGATATCCTTCTCACTGATTTTTTGTATGGCCACTTGAAATTCTGGGCCGAAGGTTGAATCTTCAAGTTGTTCTACGGTCGCAATAGGATGCTCGTCCGATGTGACGAAGCCACCCATGGAGAAAAACATCCCGTGCGTGGTGGAGAATCCTAATTCTACACCAACTAACATGAGATCTAGACGGAAAAGATCTCTGTTCACTCAACTCACTTTTCGACAATATATGTGCTCCCAAACGCTGCCTGGCTGCAAATCCGACCATAACTTCCGGGGCGATCGTTGCGATGAGCATCATTTTCAGCCTTCGCCAGAAAAGCTGAAAAGGGCTCTGATTGGGCGGGGGCACATTCGGGTGCACCGACACCCATGTGCAAGCGAAAATCGTCGCTAGACAGCCCCATACGATGCTGAATAATGTTCTAGAGTTATCATTGCAGGAATCGGTGGTAGCTCGAGCGTCGGGAGGATGCGAGAGAGGTGCAGCAATGCTGTCCCGAGACAGCAGATGAACGGCGATGAGTATCAGAAGCATAGAAGGTCTGGGGATCAAGTGAAGCAGAGTTGGTCGAGTTTAACAGCCGGAGTTCAAGCGCCCAAAGCTGTATGCATATTTTAAGGTGGGCAGTGCCTCGTGAGAATCAGACCCCGGAAATGTTCCAGAAGAACAGAACAATCCCCAAAGTATTTTTGGAAATTCCCATCCCTGTTTTTCATCAGGAATACAGAATGTTCCAAGTCTAGTATTTCTAAATTCTGATGCCCGCAAGAGCTTTGGCAACCAGTGCATTTGGCCATATACGGATCCAAGAAGCAGAATGGACAAATCTCCAAGATGCATACAGAGGCTCCAGAGTCGGAAAACATGGGGCCCGGTCGCAGTTGCCGTGGTGGTGGCACCGAGGTGCAAATATGGGAAAGCCCTTCACAAGGTGCTGAAGCCTTGTCCCGTTCTCGCGCGCCTCTTAAAGGCCTCTTGAGCGCTTTGTCGAAGCCTCGTCGGACCTTGCCGAGGTCATGAGGCCCCTTTTGATGGGACAGACGCCCAAGAGTTCTGCATGTCTCTTCGATAAGTCACGCCTCAGCTCCTCGATGCTCTCCGACGGCCTTTTTGGAATGATGTGCGCTTATTTATACCGTGTCCGAAGCCGAAGTGCGGTGGTGGTGGGCTCCTCGATCGTATTAACTCGTCCTGAGATAAGCGCCAAATCACAGGCACTACACTCTCTCCTTGATTGCCCGTACGTCTCACTCGGGGCGATTTCTACCTGTCCACACTGACCTCTTCCGAAGTATGTCGTAGTCGCTACCACTATCACGGTTGCTAAATCTCCTGATGGACGCGTACAGGCTGCGGAGGATGCATGCAGTGAATTCCGTGTTCCGAAGCCTCGTGTAGCTGGGTTTGGGCTATTTATACATACTTTCGGCGGCTGCGTGATATCAATCGGGATTCGGTACTGCGTATCTGTATAGGAGACGGTGGAAGTGACACTTTTATCTAGAGAACAGAAAATTTCGGCAAATTCTGAGCCTGGACTGACGGCTAGGAAGCGGTGAGATTCCAAAGGGGTCGGGCTCCTATTCGTGAGTCACTGGCGATACGCAAAACTAGGCCCATTCAAACGTAAGGTAACGTTTCGAGCAGTGCAGGAATGCGGAAAGCAAGGAAGGAGCTGAGAGGAATCTTGCCAGCTAGCCCTGAGGACGAAGTGATGGCGAGGACTTGGGGATGGATAGCCGTTGACTGTGATTGCGGCTCAGCGAAGGGTGGGTTCGCAATCGGTCGTGTGAGACGTTTCGTAGTACCAGGGATATGTGTCCTTGAAAACATTGACGGCTGTCGGAATCCAGGAAAAGTCCAAAACTCTCCAAGAATACGGTCAGAGTAATAACCTGAAAAGCCTTGATGAAACCGAATTCTTGACTCGGGAGTATAGGCGAGGGAAATCGATGAGGAGTGGATGAGCCTGAGGACGAAGCGATGACGAGAACTTGGGGAATCCAGTCTAAGCGCAGACTCCTCCCCCGCCGTCGAATCATTTACAGCGAGCACCCGGACGGACGCGTCGATGGCGCGCTGCACGCGTGCCTGCAGCCCGTCCGGCAGCGACATCTCGTCGATCTCATTCGGCGCAACGCCCACAGTATGTCCTCGTGCAGCCCTGCATCGTCATCGTTAGGGCACAGCGTTTGCGAGACAATGGTCCAGTTAGGGCGAGGAGGCGCGGCGGGCGGCGGGGTGAGCATCGCACAGGGCTTGGTGGTGTCGCTCGAGGTGAATGCTCCTGCAATAAATTCCCTTCACGTCATCGGAGTCTGGAACTTCAAACAGCAAATAATAGAGGCAATAGAGAAGACTGGAAATTGGAGATCATGCTTATCCAGAGCAGAGAACTATGGAAAGCCGGAGCAACACGCTTTTTTTAGCGAGATAGCCGATGTCTGGATCTTTGATCGCCGCCCTTGCCGGTGTCCAGGACCCCACAACATTGATTAGGAAGAATAGTTCGCAAATTACAGTACACCATTTAAATAGCTACGAGTTTGCTTAATATTAATTTTTATTATGAATACCTGGAAAGCATTGGAATTTATTGCCATCACATGCTGCTACCGATGGCTCATCCTCCTCCAACATCTGGTCTAGACAGGTCAATTGCTCTGAATCTAGAGCAGGTGATGGTCAGTGGTAGTCTATGGACGTCAGCTCAGTGCACAGAAAAGGCTTACTGAGTCTGTCCCTATCCAATGACAGTGTCCCCATTCCGAAGTGGTTGCAAATTGGGGATTAATTCAATTTCCTTTGTGTTACTGTATTATTTTGACCGTAGGTTCAGCAATTTGGAAATTTTCGATGTTGGGGATGGCTGATAAATTTTCTTTTGAATAAAAGAGATTTTTGAACACATCAAAAAAGGTCCAGTGTGACCAGTGACTTAACGTATGGTCGAAATGGTACAGTAACCCCATTTCGCATCAATCTCTCCAGGTATCCAATGTTTCATTTTTCAGACTTGCAAAGTACGTTTGATTTCATTCCCCTGACAGATTCTCGAGGGTCTGTGACTCTGCTGACCAATCCTCAAATTATGACATCCTCGTATGATTTCTTCCTGCCATTTCGCGCCAGATGTCTCTGACCTGATTCGAAGGGAGAATCACCGAACAAAAGAACATTTTTGGAGACAGAAATGTGTCCACTATCTTCAACAAATTCTCTGAACAGCACATATGCAACCACTTTTGTAAATGGTTTGATCTCTCCGAGATGCAGTAGTCCAGTATTTCTTATGTAAACATATATGCCTATGTTTTATACTTGTCTCTGCAAAATTTCCTGCCTAGTCATTCTTTGATATGGTTGTATGCACTACAAAACACACTTACACTGGGTAGGACAGGTCACGGGGTCCTGAGTACCAGCAAGGGCGGCGATCAAAGGTCCGAACACGCTAAAAAAGCGTGTTGCTCCGGCTTTCCATAGAGAACTGTCGCAGGGAGCCCGAGCTGAGACACGGCACGATGTCGGTTCCCGTCAAGAGGGAGATCAAGATTTGATCACACCTCCTTTTATCTTATCGATGCGAGGGATTGATCCGGCGGAGTTTGAACAACGATAAGAAAAAGCCGCTTTCTTGCCACTTTCATTCGTTGCGCCCTACATCGCATATACGCCCCCGACCTGACATCGCGCGCGTGCATCCGAGATATAGGCGCTGCTTCTCCGCGTAGCATCGACAGCGAAGAACGAAGAAGAGGCAGGGAGGAGGATGGCCCAGTCCCACCAACAGCCGTCCGCGATGAGCATGTCCCGTATGCAGCTCGAGCGTTCACGACGTACCGCCGGAAGAATGCGCCTTTTGCCGCTCAGCTCATCGTCGGCTGACGTCCGTCATCGAGTGTGCTTAATCCCGTTGTGCCATCCCGTATGAGCACGATGTTCTTCAATGCGTCACTACCGCTGTCGAAGTACAGGGTTCACGTCTCGTGGACGGAAAATGTGGGTCGGTCGTCCGGATTTGGGGGGCACGGGTGAACGAGGAAATTGATGCGGAGGTCCCAGGAAAGCGTCGTAGCGTAGAGTAAAATCTGAGGAGAATATAGGGGATATGCCGTGTGGGCGTGAAATGTGTGTGAAGCGCGATATGACTCGAAATGTTGATAAACTCGTTCTCGTGTGGAAGTTGTTCACTGGCAGCGTACCCGCGTTGGAGTACTCAAGACACTGGCTGCGACGATTGTTGTGGTTCAGGTGTAAAAGGGTAATCCTCGTGTCTATTTACGTACAAACTAAATATACCGTCGCGGATGCGATCGGTTGTAAGGTACGTACGTAGAGCGGATAGGAGGGAGAGCGACGAGCGGGTCATCCACCCCTTCCACACCGCACTTCTGCACGGCGCGCCTGTACACCGAGCGCTCCTCGCCGCGTTTTCGGCTGCACCCGCCATCCCATTTCACGCCGTTGTCGCCGTGCCCGCGCCACTGTCCGACTCGCGTGCGTGCCCGTCTCTTCCCTCGCACCCTGTGCTCATTACTCCCCACACGCCCCACATTCGCGTTGGCGCCAACTCGGAGAACGCTCCGCAAAGGATATCGGAAGTCTAGGTGCGTGTCCTGTGCCCCATTCCCATTCCCATTCTGATCTCTTTTTTGCCAGGTGAGGACCCGTCCAGTCCTCTTTCGCAACACTCGAAATTCACACAAATTAGAGCACTCTCGCGCACTTCTCGCACGCATTGACCCGACTCCGACGCGTCCCCGGAGCTGCGCGCGTGCCGTACAGATTGGCGCCGCATCGCCCCTGGTGACATGGGCAAACCCGCCACATCCCGCTTTTTTGTATCTAACTACGCAAAGTTGGTACGTACAATCTACAATGTATATATTCTAGCAGCTGATTCGCGCACTCGCAGCCTCGCACGGACCCCGATTCGCTTTATGTACGGCTGTCACACGCCGCACGTCGCGCTGGCCGTAGTCGCGTCTCGGGAGTGCGCCACAGACGGCGATACGTTGTCGTCTGTCCAATCGATTAGCTAACCACAAATTCATTACTTCGCGCCGTCGAGCCGTTCGCGCGGAGACCACCGCATCGTGCGCACGCATTGCACCGTACGACCTCGGATGGAGCGCCTAGGCCTGGCGGAATGGAATTGGGAGGCGATGCGCGCCGTACGTTGCCACCTGACATGCAAACAGTTAGCAAGCTAACGAAAAAAACAGATATCTTTACCTCCCCCCAGCACGCCGTTCGCACGGCGCGAGCGCAAACGAGAGCGGGTGCGGGTGCACGATACGATGTTCGTGCAGAGCGCCGCGTCCCTGCGCTCAAAAATCACATCAAATCTCCGTTGTGGCCCTAACTCACCCCATCCTGTCTCGTTCCCATTCGTCCCCTCTCGGAATCTCGTTTCGGCTCGGAAATCGAGTGCACCGTGGGGTGCGGGAGAGGTAGGTGGCAGCGTCTACAAATCCAGACGATTAGCACGCTGACAATAAACACAGGCTGTGAAAGATTCAGTGCCTCTACGTCCCGTCCCTGCGCTTCAGGCAGCGTCCTGCCCGCCAACGTACCGGCACGGCGCTAGCGCGCCGCACCAGTCGAGTCGCGACGCTCGCACTCGCTGCGGTCGAGGCGAAGTCGGCGCACGCCGTCCGTGCAGAGTAGGGAGCAGGTGCGCGCGGATCCACCAAATCGACCCGTTGCATTCCCGCGGTCGGTAAGTAAAAACAAGTTAATGTATCAGCTAGATATTGAATGAATTGGTTTCGAGTGACTTGTTTGGATGAATGAAATGAAATAGAACGACTTGTGACTTGCGGCGAGCATACGGGAAGCTTCGTGACCAGGTCAGCAACCGCAAAGAGCGAGAGATTTTAGAACGAGAACGAACACTTGCTTACGTCCCCCGCTGGGGTCTCGTCTGTGGGCAGAGAGAAGACAATAAATAAATCAACGAATGGAATGAAATGAAGCGAAAACGAATTCCTTAGTGTTGAGACGCACAAATCAGACCTATGTACTTTGCGATACCCAGTAGCTGACAAGACGGCACGAAAAAGGAGAAATGGAACGCACCTTGAAAGGGAAAGATTCCCGAGGAAAGGCGCCAACGCGCCGTCGTGCGGTGCAAAGTCTATTGGCAGTGCACTTCGTCTTGACTCGAGGTCAAATCTGCAAAACTGAGGTTTGAGTAAATCATAGAGTGTGGTATGAAGCGGAAAACTCACTTGGATGACAAGACGAGGGTTCTGATGTAGGTATAATAAAATGAACACATGGACGCACGTAGGAGAAGGTGCCGAAACTGCACCCTTCGAGGAAAAGTCAACTCGGGAATCTGGCAAAAATTGAATTAGACTTACCTCGCTTGAGATGCACTTCGTTTGGAGGTAAGGAGTTTAAAGGGACGAGAAATCAGGAGAAGAGTTGAATTCTGGTTCAAGGTCAAGTAGCTCTGGGTTCAAACGGGATGCTATAAGTACGAAGGAGAGAAAGAAAGAAACAATGAAAGTCACATACCTTAAACGAACAGCTTGAGGTCTGGGGTTGACTTAAGTTTGAACGAGCTGAATGAAACGGTGAAGAAATCTAGAATCCGAGTTGAACTGGGTTAGTCAGCATACCAATGGAAGTCGAAATGAAAGTACTTCTTGCTGACCTTGAGTTCAGATTCTCGGTGCGAGATATATTCAACAAGATGGGACTGGAATAAAGACCCCGGCTAAGAGACCTGGAAAGAAAGATGGAGTAGAATACTGTACTTTTTCATTCAATTCGACAGTCACGCGTCACGCACCCCTGTGTCGATGCCGAATTTTGGTCGAGGTCACGCGTCACGCGGCCCTTTGTCGAACCTCCAGGCGGTCACCCAGGTTGTAAAATGGTGGAACAGGTGCGAAAAAGACGAAGTTTTTGGTTCGGATATTGAAAATCTTTATATGTCACGCAAGGTTTTAACGGTTGCCGAAATGTCGAATTGCTCGAATGGGTCACGCGTCACACCCTATGTCGATTTGAACGAAAAAGTACAGTAATAAAGGAGATGCTGTAACATACCTCTCGCGCGCGCGCGCATGGGCAGCGCGTCAAATCACGCATCCTTCAAGCATAGTTTCGGCTTTTCCAGACACTGGGTTTCAGGTCAGTACCGATCTGAATAGATGCACGATGATGAAGCCTGCCTTTAGAAAGTATAATTAACCTGTAGTTTTGAATAATTCCTCGTGCGTTTGCAACGGGTTCACTGCTAATCTGGAATTGATCTCTCGGATTCCAACACATCCGTCTTCGCAGATGTGAATTGGAGCCCGGTGTATAATGCTCCCTGAGTCTTCTGACTCTTTTTTTTGCCATTCTCGTCTATAACCTATCCTCGACTCCTCGTTGTTCGGATCGACCTATGGACCACCTACCATGCTCGGTACTTGCACCTCTTCGCATATACGTATGCACACCTATTCGGAGCTTTACGATTCTAGTAGCTGGTAAACTGAACGATGAAGCTAGATATATTGCAAGAATAGAATAAAGAAAATTGTTCAATACATATCTATTGAAAGAGCTGGTCATATGTGGGGAATGTAGGTACTCCAATTTACATCCACAAATGCTGATGCTGGCAGAAATCGTAACTCCGCGAGCGGTAGCACAATGAGAATTATGCGCGCCGCAATGTAGATAGGAATCCCCAGTAGCACGATTGTGAAGACGATCATTCCCAATACCGAATCTAACCGAGGGGTCGCTGCCATCAGCGGCATGAGCGAAGTGAAACCAGGGTATACAGTGATCACCACTGCGGACGTTCTCCAGATCCACATTTCGGTGGGCGTAGGAAAAACCGTGTTCCATGCGGCGCAGTGAATGCCACCGAACACGGTGCCCACCAGACCCAGAAAAATCAAAGTCCTAGCCTCATGCTCAATGTGCAGGTAGTCTCCAAAAATCGCACCCCAGAACCGAGAGAGATGTGAGAGCTGAACAGGGAGGGTTATGGTCTCTGTGTCAGGCTGCGTAGTTCGCCCGATGACAATCGACCGTTGGACGTCGAGAGGTTTATTCCACCAGAGCAACCATATGAAAATGTTTACGACGGCGAACGCTAGGGTGGCAACCTCGAGCTGGGTTATAGCGAGGTGTTGATGTGCACGAGCGACGCATTGCACAATAAACCACAGGCCTTGTAGGAGCGCGACACCTTTGGAAAACGCGTCTCCTTTGCTCTTGTCCTTGATATCCTCTTTGTTCACGTTCCGTATGGCCTCCTGCAATTCTGAGCCAATGTCTGGATCCTCCAGTTGTTCTTTTGTTGCAATAGGATGCCCCATCGACGAGATGAAGCCGCCCATGCACAAAAAGAAGGCCTGTGTGCTGGAAAATTTGTATTCTACTCAAGCGCGCGTGAGGTGACATAAAGAATATTATTAATTGCTGGCTCGCCCTTGATAAACCACTGAGACGCAAGAAATTGTCTCGCTGCAAATCCCACCATGACTTCCGGGGCGATCATTGCGATGACCATCATCTTCAGCCTTCGCCAGAACAGCTGAAGACGGCTCTGGTTGGGCGGGGGCACATTCGGGTGGACCGACACCCATGTGCAAGCGAAAATCGTCGCAAGACAACCCCACACGATGCTGAATAACGTTCTACAGCTGTTGATATCGTCGCAAGAGTCGGTGGTGGCTCGGGCGTCGGGAGGATGTGGGAGTGGTGCGGCGTTGCTGTCCTGAGACAGCAGATAAACGGCGATGAGGATGAGAAGCATAGACGGTCTGGGGATCAAGCGAAGCTGCAGAGTTGGTCGAGTTTAACAGCAGAAGTTCAAGCGCCCAAAGCTGTATGCATATTTTAAGATGGGCCGTGCCTCGTGAGAATCAGAACGCGGAAATGTTCCAGAAGAACAGAACAGTTCCAAACGTATTCTTGGAAATTCCCATCTCTACAATCCGGAACATTCAACACAGAAAGTTCCAAGTCCAGTATTTCTAAATTCTGATGCTCGCAAGAGTTTTTGCAACGAGGGCATTTAGCCATATATATATCCAAGAAGCAGAATAAATGCACAAGGAGACGAGATTATAATTTCAAAGACGTAATCCGAGGCTCCAGAATAAGCATGGCTGCAACATGGCTGGCGCAGGTGCGGCGGGTTGGCGGCGGGTGAAAATGACAAGGTGCAAATAAGTAGCAAGCCCTTCGTGAGGGAATAGAGGGCCATGAATGAGCTTGATTCAGCGCAAGCATGGTGAAGTTGTCGCGGGCCTGCGCAACGTGTCAAAATTGGCGTCGAGCCTCGTCGGACCTTGCCGAGGTCACGAGGCTCTTTGATGGGATGGACATTTTTGGTCATGCCGCCCCTCGCTTTCCATTGTGCAAGAATTTTGCAAGGACAAGCCCACCCACGCTAGAATGCCAGTTGCATATACACCAATACCGCGCGCCTCTTTGCCGCCACATCCTACCTGCGTGCCCGTGTCGCTCCTTGCTGCGCCTCCGCGTAGCATCGACAGCGAAGTACGAAGGAGCACGAAGGTGGACGGAGGCGTGTAGCGCTTTGGCCCACCAACAGCTGTCCGACGCGGGTGGAGCGATGAGCGTGTGTCCTGTATGCAGCTCGAGCGTCTACGACGTACCGCCGGAGGAATGCGCCTTTCGCCCCTCAGCTCATCGTCGGCTGACGTCCGTCATCGAGTCCACCGAGGCAGTGACGAGCACGATCTTCTTAAATGCAGGCTACCGCACTCGCCGGTGCGCTGATCGCTCTTCGACGCGTTTTCAGCATCCCACTGTACGCCCTTCTCGTCGTGCATGCGCCACTGTCCAATCCGTGTGCGTTTCCATCCCTTCCTTCGCACCCTGGGCTCATTGACTCCTCACAGGCAGCCCCACACTCGCGTTGCCGTTGACTTGGAGAACGTTTCGCAAGGGATATCAGAAGTCTAGACGCGCGTTCTGTTCCTCATTCTCTTTCCCATTCTGATCTCTGTTTTGCCAGGCCCACGCGGTCAAGTTCTCTTTCGCAACACTCGAAATTCACTCAAACTTCCCAGCACACTCGCAGAGTCGGCTTGCCCCCCTTCGAGCCAGCCCCGACGCACCACCCCCAGAGCTACGCGCGCACCGTGCGTCGTATGCGCATACAGATCGGCGCCGCATTGCCCCTGGCGATGACGTCCCCGCTTTTTCGTATCTAACTACGCGAAAGTAGGTACGTACAATCTACAATGCATATATTCCAGCAGCTCATTCGCGCACTCGCAGCCTCACACGGACCCCAATTCGTTTCGTGCACGGCTGCCACACACGTCGGGCCCCGTACGTAGTCGCGTCTCGGGAGTACGGCACAGACGGTGGTACGTTGTCTATCCAATCAATTATATTAGCTAACCACAAAAAATGACAGATCTCTTCACTTCGCCCGCCGAGCCGTTCGCGCGAGACCACCGCATCGCGCGCACGCTGCCCCACGACGTCGAGATGGAGCGCCTAGGCCTGGCGGAATGGAATCGGGGTCGATGCGCGCCGTACGTCGCCACCTGACATGCAAGCGGTTAGCAAGCTAACGAAAAAAACCACAGATCTCTTTGCTTCGCCCCGGCACGCGCGAGCGCATCGCGTACACGTGTTGCGCGGCTGCGCGAGCGCAAACGAGAGCGGGAGCGGGTACGGTGTCTGCAGAGCGCCGCGTCCCCGGGCTCAAAAGTCACGCCATGCGTACATCAAACCTCCGTTGTCGCCGTAACTCACCCGTCCCGTCGCATCTCAGAACCTTGTTTCGGCTCGGAAATCGAGTGCCGTGTGGGGCGCAGGAGACGTGCCGTCTACAAATCCAGACGACTAGCACGCTGACAAAAAACCTGTGAAAGATTCAGTGTCTCTACGTCTTGTCCCCGCGCTTCACCCGGGCTCTAGGCACCTGGAAACGTCCCGCCCGCCAACGCACCGGCACGGCGATACCACACAACCGCGTCCGTGTGCACGGCGGTGGCGCGCCGCTCGCACTCGCTGCGGTCGAGGCGAGGTCGGCACATGCCGCTCGTGCAGAGTAGGGAGCAGGTGCGCGCGATCCTGTAGACCGACCCGCCGCATTCCCGTGGGTGTAGATGCACTGCGAGAACACTCGGGCGAGGTCTGTAAGTAAAAAACAATGTATCAACTAGATATTGAATAAACTGGTTTCGAGTTGCTTGAATGAATGAATGAAATAGGACGACTTGCGACTTGCGGCGCTTCGTAACCAGGGTATGGTGGGTCAGCAATTGTAGGACGACGGACACTTGCTTACGTGCCCCGCTGGGGTCTCATCTGCGGGCAGAGAGGAATAAAAAATGAAGCAAAAAAGAATTCCTTAGTGTTGAGAAGCACAAATCAGACCTATGTACTTTGCGATACCCAGTAGCTGACAAGACGGCACGAAAAAGGAGAGTTGGAACGCACCTTGAAAGTGAAAAATTCCCGAGCCCGAGGAAAGGCACCGTTGTGCGGTCCAGAATTCGTTGGCAGTGCACTGCGTCTCGACTCGAGGTCAAATCTGCAAAACCGATAATACTCGCTTACCTTGAATTCTGATTCTCGGTGCGAGACAGATTCAACAAGATGGGATTAGAATGAAGATCCCAGCTGAGAAACCTCGAAAGAAAGATAGAATAGAATAATAAAGGAGATATGTACATCACGCGCGTGGGCAGCGCGTCAAATCACACATCCTTCAAGCATAGTTTCGGCCTTTCCAGACATCGGGTTTCAGGTCAGCACCGATCTAAATAGACGCATGACGATGAAGCTTACCTTTAGAAAGTATAATTAACCTGTAGTTCTGAATAATTCCCCGTGCATTTGCAATGGGTTCACTGCTAATGTGGAATTGATCTCTTTGATTCCAACACATCCGTCTTCGGCGACTCTTCGCAGATGTGAATTGGAGCATGCACTTCCCCGGTGTATAATGCTCCCCGAGTCCTCTGACTCCTTTTTTTGCCATTCTCGTCTATAACTCATCATCGTTGTTCAGATCGACTTATGGACCACCTATCATGTTCTTTATTGCTACCTCTTTGTATGTATGCACACCTATTCGGAGTCTTACGATACCACTAGCCGTTAAATTGAACTATGAAACTAGATATATCGCAAGAATGGAATAAAGAAATGTTCAATACATATCTATCGACTTGGGTGGTACAGGCTATTGCTGCGCGCGGCGGTTACGAATACTTATGTTCCTTGTTGAACCCGCTCGCCAATAAGTTTTAATGCAGGGAGATTGATATTAGTACTTGATTTCCGATTTGAAATACATGCGAGTCCGGCACGAGACTTTTAATCTAGTTGTCTTAATGCTCGACAGCTCGCAATGCAGTCCTCCCCCTAGTCTTACCATTTGAAATGTAAACACGATGATTTATGTTACGTGCAAGTCACCCACGAATATCCACAACTTGAGTTTACAGTTAGCCTTTTTTTTTTTTTTGTGGAACGTTAGGTAGAGGGGTTGGGAAACGCGACGCGTTCTCCTACCGGGCTGTTTCTCGCCTCTAGAAACCAACGCCACCCGGTCATCGGACCGACCAAGTCGACCGTCCCTCCCGTTAATTGGAGCTAGGAGCTAGGACCTAGCCGACAGAGAGCCACCCGGGGGAATGCGCAAACGCACACGCATCCGGAACCCGCCATGCGCCGTGTAGGGCTCGGGGTGATTGCTCAGGCCCGCAGGCGACCTTCATCACAATCATCCCGTACCCACTAAAACCCGGTCACCCCGGTAAAGTCCTCAGGGTGTCTGTCTTCGTGATTCGGACATGAGTATTCGATAGAGTCTTGTTGTCCCGGCGTCACCTTTCTTGATTGCTCCGCATGCCAATATCTCGCCGAAGGACGGGTTCATTTCGTCACCTGTCTTCTTCTTCCATATTTGGCTGGCCAGTGCCCACACTTGGGATTGCCCTCCCGGGTCACATTTGGTCAGAATGTGTTCCATTGACTCTGTTATTCCGCATTTCTTACATTTTCCCCAGTCTTCGAAACCCTCGATGTGTTTCCAGTGGTCCCCTATCTTATATCCTCCATGGATTGCCATCCACACGAAGAACCGGAATTTCCTCGAAAATTCCTTACGTTTTGTTGCTTTCCATATGGCTGCTGCCGGGACTGACTCATTATTGAAGTCGCTTGCAGCTCCCTTGGCGAGACTCATGTGTTTCCTCGTTGTTTTCCTGTCTAAAGCCTCCTGGTATGCTGGTTCCTCTAGCTTCCTTTGTCTGATTATTTTATAGGCGAGAGGCTGCGTCATTGTTTTGAGCTTCGCTCCTGGTAGAAGCAGGTCGTCCCGGATTTTCATGTCTACTAGATCTGGCGAGTTTTTCTGTCGGCCGCGGTCCGCGAGTCTGTCCGCCGCTTCATTTCCTTCAATGCCCGAATGTCCCTTGACCCATTCCAGGTATGTCTCCGCCTTCCTTTCTCGTAGCTTCGCCACGGTGGTCTTGATTAGCTCGCCATTCGCCACGGTTAGGAAGCCTTCATCTTCCCATCTCCTAAGGTTTTTTGTGAGTCCCTCAATCATCGTTAGTGAATCACTTTTAATAGTCAAAGGGATGTCTTTGGGGCAGCTTTCGCAGCATTCCTTAATTGTTATAATTTCAGCTGACTGGTTCGAAGGATTTAGCTCATTCGGCACTCGAATCTCGCGGTTCCGGACGTCATTCTCCCCAAAGAAGATTCCGCTGCCGGCTCGTGCGTCGTCTTTCCCGTTGTCTGTGGCCGACCCGTCCGTGTAGGCCACTACCATCTCTTCATCTGGTTCGGGTTCTATCCGAGTGTCTGGTGCGCTATGGCTAGTTGCTACTTTGTCAGTGAATATTCGGAACGCGTCTTCTATCGTCCCGTGCACTGTTACCCGGGGATCGAAAATCTTTGTATTACCGTCGAGGGTTTGCAGGTCTGCGGGTTCGCTTTCCCAGTCCTCCGGCTGCGTGAGGAGGGGGTTCCACTTGGGAATTAGGGAGTTGAGCATATCTTCGGCCCTGTGCATGCAGCGGTTGGGGTCACGGCACCCTTGGTTCCGAAGGTCTGTGCAGGTTGCGCAGCGACAGTTCTTGCCATTCCGGTGTCTCGGGGTTTGCAGGCGTCTGACCAAATCCTCGGCGTCTCCCGTGGTACGTATCTCATGTACTAATTTTAAACATCTTACCGTGTTCTTGTGGTGCTGACCACCAGTGAACAGGCTTTTCTTCGCTGTGGATTGTTGATGGAACCAAATCGGCATGTCGCGTTGTATATTCCTGGCTATTGCTAGGCCTTCAAGCCTGAGGGAGTGTTTGGATGCGACTTTCACCATCCCGGCCAGATCCAGGCTCAGTTCGGAAACTTTGGTGTCCCAGGTTTGGAGGTACGTGTTCACTCTCACATTTTCATCCACATTCACGTCGGCTTCTTGAGCTTTCCTTGCAAGTAGTTCGTCAGCTACTAGTGCCCACAGGGGCCTGTCTTCTCCAAAGCTCAGGTATGATTTTAGCCATGTTACAGCTATTGCCTCGTTTCTCGCTATTATGTCTAGGAGGTTTTTCCCCCCTTGGTCTTCAGGGGCGTATACTGTTTCTTGGTTTACTGTCACTTTATTCTTATCTGCCCATAGGAACTTCCAGATTCTTTTCTCCAAGCGGGCCTCTACTTCCTTAGGCATTCCTTGTACTTTTGCCAGGTACTGCGTCATTCCGCCAACCACCATGAGAATTATCAATCGGCATCCTTCCATTGTCGGCTTCCCTAGTTCCCATTGCTCCAGGGATGCATCAATTTTCTCAATGGTGCGTGCCCATGTTCCAACTTGTTCAATACCATTTCCGACCCATGCTCCGAGGGTACGGATGGGTTCTTTTTCTGCGGCGATCTTTATGTGTTCGGGGATTGGCGTCCCATCAATGCCGTTGACGAAGCAGTTTGCTCGGACCCGGTCTCTGTGGGCGACGGACCCAATAGGAATCATTTCCGTCTTGTTAATATTAAATTTCGCTCCCGATGCGATACACCATTCGTCGAGAATATTTTTAGGGTTCCGAAATCATCACCCGCATCTAAGTACACCATGGTGTCGTCCGCGAACAGAGTCGCGATCAGAGGCTCGTTTGTTCCGTGAATTTTAATTCCATTCAGGCCTGATTTGCGTAGCGCCTCAGCGAGTGGCTCAATGGCCAGGTCGAAGAGGATACAAGACAGCGGGTCTCCCTGACGTACTCCGCGTGTAACCCTGAAAGGGTGTTGGCTTTTCTCTCCATTCACCATCACGTACGTGAATGCGTCGCTATATAGGGCTTTGATTGTGTTGATGAATTCGTCTGGGATGTCATAGCTTTTCAGAGCTTTCCAAAGATAGTCATGTTCGATTTTATCGTAGGCTTTCTCTTGATCGAGCGCTACTATAAGTCCATCCCTCTCCGTGGCTTCAGCGAGCTCGATGATTCGTTTTGTTAACCATATCTGGTCATAGATATGGCGTCCCGGTACAAAGCCAGCTTGGTTTGGATGTATGAGGCTCGGTGCGATCTTTGCAAGCTTAAGTGTGAGAGCTTTCGTGAATATTTTATAGTCTGTGTTGAGAAGGGAGATTGGCCGGTAGTTAGCAATGTCTGCTCGGTTGTTCTTTTTATACAACGGGCACATCCAACTCTCTGAGAATGATGTCCCCGGCACCATGCCATTCACTTCGATGTCGTTGAACACAATTTGGAGCACTTTGAGGATATCAAAAGCGGGCTTCTCCAGTGATTTCACCGTTTCGTATCTGTCGTTCAAAATCTTCCAGAACTCGTATGTGAATCCATTCAGGCCTGGGGCTTTGTTTTTTGCAGACAACTTGAGTGCCTGTTGGATATCTTTACAGTTAGCCTTAAATAATACACGTTGTGTACTAACATGACAAAAGCAATATCATGACTCATTATACTCCGACACGAGCCTATTTTCGAAGTAGGTCAAGTGTAACGTAAACAAGCCTTTCCCATACATCCACGAGAACTCGCAGGTGAGTTTGCTGTGGAAGACCATTTCACGAGGTTCCTCATAGCATCGCTGCATAGCCAAGACTCAGCCGCCGGATGAACGCTGCTGGATGAACGCCGGTAAAGCACTACGTCGGAGAAGGTCACGCCTTCAGAGTCGATACTGAACTGAGAGCTTCCAGCTTAGTTAGAAACAGCCTAATGAATGCACATCACATACCTTCGGATAAGCCGTAATGACTTTCAAATATTTGCCCAAGAGCTTAGCCTGTTGGCCTTCGCACACGTAGATGTTGATTGTCTCGAGGCTTTGCAGTTTAGTCAAGTCCATGTGCAGTAGATGGTACACAATGAACCCCATGATAACAGAGCCTGTTTGTGTGAGCATGAAGTGGACACTTGTTCAGTCTAATCCGAGCTCCTCAAACACAACACTCATTCGAGCCTTGATAACGAGCATATGCTCGTTGTGGCAAAATTTGCAAGTGCCCACTAGTGTACATCGGCCTTTAAAGTCTAGCCCGGCGGGCAGCATTGCATGTAGTTCCGGGGCGAATTTCTGGAGAAAAAATTCAGGGATGCCTTTTGGTTTGAATTGTTGCCGTTAGCAAGTAGCTCATAAAAAATTGAAACTTTAAAGCAGACGCACAAGACACATGACACTCTTCATAAATCGGAACTCGGGTTTCCGTCTGCAGTCTTCAAGCAGCATGACGCCACAGTTGCTTGTCGTGCACGGCGACATTGAACAGTCGATTGCTGTCACGATAAATGCCGCGGCTGAATGCGTGCACTGGGTTCACCAGCACCTCAATGAGATATAGTGCAGTCCATGGATCATGAATAGCATAATGGTCGACAGTGCAAGCTGTTAGGGAATGCGAGGACGCAAGGTGAACGAGGTAGGCCTAGAAGCCGGATGCGAACACAGCGCATTTTGGTTATGCAAAATATTCTGGCAACCAATCTGGTAATGGCGATTAATGTCGCCGCAAAAATATGCATGGAAGCGGCGGTGTATGAGAAGTGACAGGAGGCAGGAGATATGAGTGAGTGTGCGATCGATGTCGCAGCATCTCAAATACCGGATGTGATTGGCCCGGAAAATGGCAGATGGTTACAGACACATTCGGTGGACAGGGATGGTACGTGAGATAGGATACAGAAATTCTTGTGTGATGAAGGGCAAAATCTCTGTGCGTAGGCTATCTGAAGAGTGATACAAAGTAATATTTACAAAACTGTTGAAAAGAAGTGCAAGCGACGACGTAAACAGGGGCTTACAAGGAGTGACGGTAAATGTGAGCCATAGAACAATGATGTAAACGTGCATGCCACATGGAGTCAAAGAGGGAGTTGGGAAGACTATACTGTCCACATGATTCAAGCTCAGAATGGACTGGTTGTGGCAGCAGAAGAAAAGTGGAATCCGTGACATAAGCTATTTGCATACAGCCACTATTTTCATTTGATTCTGTTACTGATGAAGCGGCAAATCACGGCCCGGTTGTAACGAATTCGTTAATTTGATCACCAAAATGTAATGGAACTTAATTGTCATTAGATTGAAAAAGTGCGGACAGCGAGTGGTGCGATCGGCAAAATGGCCCTGATGAAATATTAAGAACGACTACATAAAGTATTTGTAAAAGAACTGGTCATATGTGGGGGATGTAGGTACTCCAATTTACATCCATAAATGTTGATGCTGGTAGAGATCGTAACTCCGCGAGTGGTAGTACAATGAGAATTATGCGTGCTGCAATGTAGAGAGGAGCCCCCAGTATAAGGATTCCGGTGATGGCTGTTCCTAATACCGAATCTAGCCGATCGCTGTGAGTCATTGCCATCAGAGGTAGGAGCGACACGAGACCAGGCATTCCGGTGATCACCACTGAGGACGTTCTCCAGATCCACATTTCATGATCTGTAGAAAAAACCGCATTCCATGCGGCACAGTGAACGACACCGAACACGGTGCCCACCAAAGCCAGAAGAAGATCAGACCTATCTACAACGAGCTCGCGATTCACCGACCAAAATGATGGCACTGAGATGGAAGCTAATGGGTGATATTGGTCCTCGGAATACCCAAACGTCGCAGACAATATCCGGTCCCAACCCGAGAGCTGAACAGGGAGGATTATGGTATGTGCGTCAGGTGATGTAGGTGGCCCAACCACAATTGGCCACTGAACACCGAGGGGCTTGTTCCACCAAAATAACCAGATGAAAATGTTCACGATGGCGAATGCCAGTGTGGCGACCTCGAGTTGGGTTATATCGAGGCGTTGATGTGCGCGAGCGATGCATTGCACGATGAACCACAGGCCTTGTAGGAGCGCCACACCTTTGGAGAGCGTGTCGCCTTTGCTCTTGTCCATGATTTCCTTGTCGTTCACTTTCTGTATGGCTCTCTGCAATTCCGAGCCGGAGTTTGAATCCTCCAGCTGTTCTTTTGATGCAATAGGATGCCCTGCCGGCGAGACGAAGCCGCCCATGCAGAAGAAGAAGGCCTGCGTGCTGGAAAATTTGTATTCTACTCAAGCGTGCGTGAGGTGAGATTAAGAATATCATTAATTGCTGGCCCACCATTCACCAACTCCCGAGACCCAAAAAATTGGTCAGCTGCAAATCTCACCATGACTTCCGGGGCGATCATGGCGATAAGCATCATCTTCAGCCTGCGCCAGAAAAGCTGAAGACGGTTCTGGTTCGGCGGGGGCACATTCGGGTGCACCGACACCCATGTGCAAGCGAAGATTGTCGCAAGACAGCCCCGCGCAATGCTGAACAATGTCCTGCCGCAGGAGTCGGTGGTGGCTCGAGCGTCCAGAGAATGCGAGAGAAGTGCAGCTCTGCCGTCCTTGGATAGCAGATGGACAGCAAGGAGAATGAGAAGCATTGTCGAGAGTTCCAAGAGAAATGCTGGGGCTGCAGTTACAACGCCTTTATAGCGGAGGTTCAAAATAACCTGGACGGATGACTCGAGCTTGTTGCTGGTTTCTGTGCAGACTATGGGCGTTTTCACAGTTCATATATCATATACAGCACAAATCCAGTGTTAATTTCCGAGTCCAAATCCCAACAAAAACACGTTGCCTTTGCGTTTCCTAGAAGCAAGACCTGCACGAGTCGAGTTGATGTGCAATCGAAGCACGGAGGACCCGGAAGCAGAAATACTCCACACAGCGTTGTCAGCTAGCTAAGATGCTCAGAGGCTTTCAATAAATGATCCTTGGGGAGGAGGATCCCCAGAAACTGAGTTTCTGAGTTCTCTGTGAGTAGGTCTTCTGAATGAGCACTATCCCAGAAACTAAGACTCTGGGGTGTGGTGAGTGAGCAGGAAAAGAAGTCAAGAGAGCGGAAGGCCAAGGATGACTCACTGATCAACGATCAACGATCGACAATCACGTCACGCCTTCCCGCGACTCTTCGATCGATTTCAGCCCGTCCATGAGGAAGGGTGGTTCCTCCCTGCCACGAGTCACGGCCGCTGACCAGAGCCCTGAACGCGCCTCTTCGCACGTTTCACTCGGGGCGGTTTCTACGTCACTGTAACTGTCTTGATTCGCTACCAAGACATCTATGCGCCTCCCAGCCATTTCCGCACCGTCAACTCGAACTCAGCCGGAGGGACTGTGTCCTGCTTTTCGCGTACGCCTACAGCTCCGGCACGCGTCTTGGCTGCGCATGCTGCCGTCGTGCGGAGGACGCGTGTATCTGAGTGCTGGCGTTGGTGCCGTGGGCGTATTGCCGCGGGCGTAGTGTGGATAGCAAGATGGATGGAGGATGCGTCCTATCCGCGCGTGTACGTGGTACCGTTCGGCGGCGGTGGCGTGTGCACGATCGAGGGCGCTGAGCCGCCGCCCGCCGTCGCGATGAGCGCGACCAGGTCCTCTCTCTACGTCCCGTTCCATCATCGACTTCGGCAAGGCAATCCTTGTTATAAAGCGTACCAACACGAGGCGGCGGCGAATGGCCGAGTGGGGCGGCGGCAATGTTTCTTAATGCGCGCTCGCAGCTAGCGTACGTCCTCGCGTCTCCGGCACCTTAACGAATGCTAAGCCTGTATCGCAGTGACCTGCCCGACGTTCCTCCATCGTATTCAGCCACCTTCACGAATGCGCACGCCGCATGCTTAGCCTGTCTCGTCGTGGCTCCTGATTCGCTCTGGTCTTCTCCGCACCGCCATTCTCAATAGTCGCTGGGTACGTGCTACGGGAACGAAGGAGCCGGACGCCTTGGGTGCCATCCTCTCGTCTCGTCTACGCGGCCACCCACAGTACGCGTCCCTCCTCGAAAGCACGGAAATATACGCACGAAAAGATACGCACAAGTCCGGTACGCGCCATGTATATATGCCGGATTTTACTTCGTGGTCCCCGTCTCTGCCGGTAGCTACTTCCCCCGCCGGCTTTCATCCGTCACGCGGGTGAGACAGCGGTGTTTGCCTCTTGTGCGCGAGCCAGCGAAGTACCAACCGCGGAAGGGACGATGTCGGGCGATCTCGCTCCCCACGCCCACACAGCATGCATGCGACTGGGCTTTCCTGTGGCGGCTGCGAGAGAACGAGCTTCCTACCCCGCTTCATGGCCACACCTACCCGCTCTGTCTTTTTCGCGTCCCGCCTGAGCATGCGCCTGTGTGGACTACGGACCCGTCGAGGCGTCTTCGACTCGTCCTCGTCTCTGCACCAGATATCGGGTATGTCCGTTGCACTCTACTCTAAATGATTTCTACGTACCCATGCTAACTGTACTGTGTCGTAGTTACTCGCTTGCTCTTGATTCGATCGCTACCGCGTCGTCTCTCAGTTTCGCCGGCGACTCTCGATGAATGCATATCAGTAGCTCGGAGCTGTGCAGGCGTACGGAAGCGTCCTGTGCCTTCATTCTCATCTCTTCCCGTATCCCACCTGCGTCCTGCACCGGTACCCCCCCTCGGCGGCATCGGCATCGAGCAAGCCATAGCTGCGTGGGTGCTGGAGGACACGCGCCATGTCATGTCCGGCCCTCGCATCGGTGCGGGCGTTCTGCGCGTACTCGCTCCTCGCTCCGAGATAATGCGCAGCGTGTCCTGCGGAGTATGGACGGTGAAGAGGAGGACGGGAGAAGCGCGGTGGGATGGAAGAAACGGCGCGAGGGAGATCTAGAGAGGAGGCATGTCCTACCCGCGCGTCCGATCAGGCTTGCGCTTCGGCTCTCAGTGCACACCCGACACGCGGTTCCCATTCGGCGCGGTTGGGCGATGTGTCGGTGGCGTGTGCACCCCTTTATCCCGAGTCGAGTGCGCACCGCGGTGGCGAGGACGACCCTCGCGTCCCCAGGCGTCACGCGTATTCCATCACGTCCAGATCCAGCCTCAGGCCGACCTGGCTCCCCGCGTTGCGCCCTTCGACTGGGCGATGCCTGTTTCCCGTACGACTCCTTACGAGGAAGAGTGAAGACTGGGCGACTGGCGGCTACTGGACGCCGGACGCTGGAACCTTTTCCAAGCGCGCGCGCACGCTCCAGATGTCTGCGTTACCCCTCGCCCATCTCATCCCCCCTTTCTCTTCCTCCGCGTCCCGTCACCGTCATCGTCGCCTTCTGCGCCTCGGCTCGCCGCCATACCGATCTCAGGAGGAATTTATGCTGCGCTTGGCCTCTCCTGGTCCATGCTAAAACGACTCTCTCGAAGTCCATGCCGACGACTCTCAAAGTCGACTTCGCTTTGATCCACCGCTCAATATCTCGTGTGGAGGCGCTGTCGACGCTCGACGCTCGATGAAGAATGTCGATCTGTGGGAAGGATGGGACTGCCGTAGGCGTACTCGCAGAGTCGTTCCATGCGGGCATTTCGCACGCGGCGCCGATAGAGGAGGGGATGAAAATCCGACTCGCAGATGGATACACGTCCGGCGCGTCTCGCGCACGCTGCTGCGTTGGCACAGGCAGGCGTACCTAACCTATACACTTGCGCGTACGCCGCCGCGTGCGCTGTGCTATGCTGCTTGACACCGCATTTGATGGTTCTGACGAGGCGGATGGGCTTCGCGACAACATATCCGCTATACTCGAGCTCGTGTAGCCGCGGCACGGCAGGGAGGGCTTGCTCGTCCGTTCTCATACCCGCGACATACTCCCTCTACTGTACCTTCGCCACGTATACTTAGTCTCTTACGCCGTCTACTGTCTACATCTCCTTACCGACGGACTTCCCCTCTCGTTCTTACGCTTACATGATATTTTAATTTTTTGCTCGTCGACAGGGACGCAGTTAGGATAAGTACAGTCTCGCCGCATGCGCGCCGTCGAGAAAGAAAAAGGAACGCGCAAAAAGGCAACAACTTGATGGTGCCATTGGCAGTGATGGCTAACATCGACAAAATGCATCTTATCTTGCATCGCTATCAGAAGAGCAGCGGCCAGCGCGTTCCTTCTGCTCTCTGAAATTCGTTTGGGTAGCGGAATCCAATCGTTGCCGCATTATCACTTGCCAAGTAATACTAAAGTTATGGGGGTAATACTGGGGCATAATTGTGGCCAGATTTTGGGAAAAAGATTCACTACTACACCAAAACTTCACTGGTCCTGTGTATTGGAAAATTTCACCACCTCAGAAAGGCACGGAAACATTCACTGCTTTGGGATCAAGTACTAAATTGCACTGCTATACGTGGTTGAAGATGTATACAGTGACTGGAACACTGATGAAATATCATTCAGTAGTTCATTGACTCAATTCAGTGGTCTATTAACCTCAAGTCAGTAAATCAATTGGATTCATTGACTCCAGTAGTCAATTGACTTCATTACCTCAAAGTCAGTAAATCTGTTGACCTCAATTTAATAGTGTATTGACTTTATTGACTTCAATTCAATAGTTTATTAACTTCAAGAGCAGCAATGTATTGAATTCATTAATCTATTGCTTCCAAGTAGAAGTAGTCCATTGTCTTCAAGAATCAGTATTGAAGTCAATAGACCACTGATATGGTTCAAAAGTGTTAATTGTTTTGCACTTTGTGGGCCAACCAGTGACTGGAGCAAAAAATGTTGTATATGACTCTTGTAGCACTTGATGAGCTCTACAAGGTCAAGTCAGCCATCAGATATATTTCGAGCATCTTCCCCTTTGGGACACTAACGCTTCGCACCCAAATAAGGAAATTCTGCTAAAATCTCGCTATCTCACTCAATATTTGATCGTTTCGGATGATCTAACTTCTCAGGACCAATGTTCTACATCCTTTATGAATTTCAAAGGCCTTCCCCAACCAAATACAACACTGTAATGCGGTGATAAATCCCCAACACCCTGGATAATCACTTAACATATAATATGTTGTTCAGTATGTGATGTCTATGGTTTCCAACCACATCATATTGCTTGGAGCACTATTAAGAACAGTTCTGACACCCTATATCAGGTCTCGAGAGCTACAACAGCACTATCTTAACAAGATCAAAAAATCTAATATTTCGCTGATTCCAAGAGATCCCAAGGTCTGATAACAGTTCTAGATGGTGTTCTAGTATATTCTGGACTATACCAACTCTTCTAGAGCAAATCTACTCCAGGCCCTTCTCACAGACTCAAGATTTACACTGATCAAATCTGAAAAGTGTTTTCATCACATTCCATCTTGCCCAAGGTCCCAGGAGTACAACCCAATGAATGGAAGCAATACTTCAGCCTATCCAAAAGATCTGAGAACAAAAAGTAGCTCAATATACCACTTTAAACATGAGTTTTGCTGAGTGACATTTTTCACTTGTTTGATGAATAGGGGTCCAACCAGACCAGTGAGGGGGAAATGGAGGTCAGGAATGAAAAGAGGCAAGAAAATAGTACAAGATACAGCTTTGGTTGAAGTGATTTGGTTGAGATTTGACCAGATGGTGTTTTCGAGCAAGTGGGTTCAACCACACTCTCAAGGCATATAGTATGGTTGTGCTCAAAAATACCAACTGACCAAATCTTCACCAAATGACTTCAACTAAAACTGTATCTTGTACTATTTTCTTGCCTCTTTTCGTTTCTGACCTCCATTTCCCCCTCACTGGTCTGGTTGGACCCCTATTCATCAAACAAGTGAAAAATGTCACTCAGCAAAACTCATGTTTAAAGTGGTATATTGAGCTACTTTTTGTTCTCAGATCTTTTGGATAGGCTGAAGTATTGCTTCCATTCATTGGGTTGTACTCCTGGGACCTTGGGCAAGATGGAATGTGATGAAAACACTTTTCAGATTTGATCAGTGTAAATCTTGAGTCTGTGAGAAGGGCCTGGAGTAGATTTGCTCTAGAAGAGTTGGTATAGTCCAGAATATACTAGAACACCATCTAGAACTGTTATCAGACCTTGGGATCTCTTGGAATCAGCGAAATATTAGATTTTTTGATCTTGTTAAGATAGTGCTGTTGTAGCTCTCGAGACCTGATATAGGGTGTCAGAACTGTTCTTAATAGTGCTCCAAGCAATATGATGTGGTTGGAAACCATAGACATCACATACTGAACAACATATTATATGTTAAGTGATTATCCAGGGTGTTGGGGATTTATCACCGCATTACAGTGTTGTATTTGGTTGGGGAAGGCCTTTGAAATTCATAAAGGATGTAGAACATTGGTCCTGAGAAGTTAGATCATCCGAAACGATCAAATATTGAGTGAGATAGCGAGATTTTAGCAGAATTTCCTTATTTGGGTGCGAAGCGTTAGTGTCCCAAAGGGGAAGATGCTCGAAATATATCTGATGGCTGACTTGACCTTGTAGAGCTCATCAAGTGCTACAAGAGTCATATACAACATTTTTTGCTCCAGTCACTGGTTGGCCCACAAAGTGCAAAACAATTAACACTTTTGAACCATATCAGTGGTCTATTGACTTCAATACTGATTCTTGAAGACAATGGACTACTTCTACTTGGAAGCAATAGATTAATGAATTCAATACATTGCTGCTCTTGAAGTTAATAAACTATTGAATTGAAGTCAATAAAGTCAATACACTATTAAATTGAGGTCAACAGATTTACTGACTTTGAGGTAATGAAGTCAATTGACTACTGGAGTCAATGAATCCAATTGATTTACTGACTTGAGGTTAATAGACCACTGAATTGAGTCAATGAACTACTGAATTGAAGTCATTGAAGTCAATACACTACTGAATTAAAACCAATGAAGTCAAGTTACTGAATGAGGTCAATAGACTAATGAATTAGAGTCAATAAAGTCAATAAATTTACTGACATGAGATTAATAGACTGCTGAATTGACTTAACAAAGTTGATAGATTTACTGACTTCAGGTCAATAGACTGCTGAATTGGTGTCAATAAAGTCAATAGATTTACTGACTTCACGTCAGCAGTCTACTGACTTGAAGTTGATAGACTGATGAATTGGAGTCAATGAAGTCAGTAATCTACTGACTTCAGGTCAGTATTGAAGTTAGTAGCCTACAAACTTGAAGTCAATAGATTTGTTGACTTCAAGTCAATAGATTGCTGGCTTGTCAAGGTTTTGTTATAATATCAAAGGGTGTCAGTAAAGACACTAGGTCAGATTTACTAGAGACAGTAACCTTTTTACTGGTCATTAGTTAAGTTGACCGATTACTGATACTTAGTCAGATTAACTGACTTGTGGCAAGATATGGTTTTCTTACTAATACTATGTCACATTGACACCTGTGGTTAGTCAGATAAGGTTTTCCAAGTATCACTAAGCATGTAGTCAGTGATATAAGGTCAGCTGGGCTGATAATAGCCTTTATAATACACTTTGTCAGCTGCAAAGACTTGCATTTGCTCGAGTATTTTGTGTTTTGTGACACAACGAAGCATCTGATAAGAAAAATTCTTATACAGTTAGATTTGTATTGAAGAGGGCTACAACTTTGATTTTGGTCTATTTTTAGAACACCTGCCTTTTTTGGTAATAAAAACTCCTGTATAAGCAAGTATTTTGCATTTTGTAGCTCAATAAAGCCTCTGATAACAAAACCATTTGTACAGTCAGATTCACCTTAATGTTCTCTACAACTTTGGTTTTTTGGTCTATTTTTAGCCATATTTCCTTTTTGGGTAAGCCTTGGTGTGGCAGAGCACTGCCAAGCCCCAAAGTTATCGAAAGTTATATGAACGAGCATAGGACTTGGCCATATGCTCTTAGAACCAAAAAGTTATTCAAAAGGTATAGATATATTTATTGCAGTGAGCGGTAATCTGCTGAAACTGCCTATAACTAGTGCTGTTAGCATGTCACGATGTCCACACTAATTAGTGGGGTTATCTGGGACGTATAGGTGAAAAACAAAACCAACAAGATATATGTCTGCAAATAGCTCACAAGAATGAAGTTCCACTGATATAAGCCATATGTTTATTTTTGAGTGATATCTTTATCACAAATGTTCTAGAGCGGAACAAGGAGTCTCTGAATACATTAGCAGCCTGCTGGACTTACATTATAAGCCTGCATACCTTTAATTCAGCTATTTGGCAGCTTGCCGAGTGGATGCTGATCAAATGTCGTGATCTATCAGATGCAAACAGTGGCAATCCTGTTGGCTGTGTCTGGATGCAGTGAATTTTCGTGCTGAGGCACGAAGTGGTGAGTTTTCACAAGAATTGAGGTGGTGCTTTTTATTGTCAAGCAGCCCAAGGAGGTAAATTTTTTAGTCAACTTCATTGAGGTGGTGAATATTTCAGATAGAGTGGGTGAGCCAGTGAAAAATCAGGGACAGGTGTGCATCAAATAATTATGCCCCAGTATTACAGCCATATAAAGTCGTCTGAGCTCGTTCAATCAACGAACTCTCGCTCAGGATAATACTCAATTTTTGCATCCAAATACTTGAGCGCCGAATTCTGCAGAGTCGAGATACTAGCACTCTGTTTCTGTTCTCTTGCAATTCCTCCACCCAGCCCGTACCGTCTTTTTCACGAGTGACCTCAAAATATGCATACAGCTTTCGGCCCCAAAACTCTCTTCTGCTCTTAAACTCGGCCAATTCTGCAGCTTCCTGCAGCTTCACTGGGTCCCGGGACAGACTACTGTACTTTTTCGTTCAATTCGGCAGTCACGCGTCACGCACCCCTGTGTCGATCACGAATTTTGGTCGGAGTCACGCGTCACGCAGACCCCTGTCGAACCGCCAGGTGGTCACGCAGGTCCTAAAATGGTGAAAAAGGCTGGAACAGATGCAAAAAAAACGAAAATTTTCGGTTCGAATGTCGAAAATTTTGTGGTGTCACGCAGAAATTTGGTGGCTACCGAAATGTCGAATTGCTCAAATGGGTCACGCGTCACACCCCGAGTCGATTTGAATGAAAAAGTACAGTATGCTTTTCATCCTCGTTGTTCTTCATTTTCTGTCCAAGAACAGCGGCATTCTCTCGCATCCCCAGGCACCAGAGCCTCCCATATTATATACTCCGAAGTCAAATCTGCTTAATCAGTCATTGGCACTGACCCAAAATGGCGGTTCCGAGTATGGCGGTCCCTAGTATGGCGGCCGGCGAAAGATACCCTCCCATTCAATTTATTTTATGCCCTTTTGCTGTTGCGAATATCGGCGAAACATTGATCCATGTTTGACTGCCGGCGCCTTTAAGCTAGAATACAGCAAGGAGCGCAGTGGATGTTGGAATCCCGAGTTCACTGCTCGCTATCTCCAATATCATTGGCCGTCGTATTAAGCCATAGGTACTCCCCCGCTCCCCCTTGTTGTCGTAATTAATGCTTCATTTACTAACTTTGTATAAGTAGCCTGGGGTTCTGAACAATTCCCCATGCGTTTGCAACAGGTTCACTGCTAATCTAGAATTGATCTCTTTGATTCCAACAGTGGGCTGAGAAGCGGTCTACCATAAAGAAGTGGAACTTGATTCGGAATATTGCGAATCGTAACTGCTGTATCATTTGGCGCTAGACAGCTCGTATCAGAAGCAGGCCCAGAGTGCTGATAGAGTACTGTTTCATTTCGACCAAGTGTTCAGGTGACGGGTGACGGTCGCCCGTGAACTGAACACTTGACCTAAGTGACGGTGACGTTGCGATTTTTTGGCCCAAAAAGGCAAGAAAGTGTCAAAAATTTCCGGTCCGGCATTCGCTGGACTTCCATATATAAGAATTTTTGACGTGATTGAGGACACCTCGTGAACAGTTGGTAGTACAGCGGAGTTAACATTCGGACAGACAGGCGTAATTGAGATTCGAGACAGATTGGGCGCTAATCGATCTCTTCTTCTGCCACCATGTCCTCGTTGAGCTCTCCCAGTGCGGATGAATCCAAACATGCTGCAGACATAGCTGGACCAGTACTAGCACCATCCATGTCATCTGAGTTGGACCCAACACTCATGTATCCGAATTTGGTCAATACTGCAATGCAAGGGAGCGGGAATGCTTCCCGAATGGTGATCAATGATATTTCTGGTATGAGGAAATTGCTTGAAATGTGGAAGTGGCATTCATTTTGCCCAGGTGGCCAAGGAGGTAGTGGAGGTCAAGGAGGCATATATGGAGGTAGAGGGGGGACTGGCGAAGGCCCTACCATCCACCAACATTTTACCATTCATATGGTACAGACCAGTTCAGCTGTGGTGCAAGCCTCTCCAGCTGTGAATCACTGTCCACCCCCATCAAGAATTTTTCATGGGCGGCAGGTCATTTTAGATGCAATGCATCAGTTTTTTGGCCAAACTATAGAGGAACAAAAAATATATGTTCTTTATGGGCTTGGTGGGGCTGGAAAGACGCAGATTGCCCTTAAATTTATTCAAGAATGGACCCAGTAAGTTCATGTTCAAGTCTGTTTTGTCAGAGCAACTGATCTTGTACCTAGTTTTACTGACCGACTTCTTGTGGATGCAAGCACTACAGAAACCATTGAAACAAGTCTGAAGAACATAGCCACATTCAAACAAGTTGGAAATTCCTTGCAAGATGCATTGTCATGGCTGGCTAGCAAACAAGAAAATTGGCTATTGTTGTTCGACAATGTGGATGACCCTACAATCAATCTCAACAAGATTTTCCCAAAATGCAACCATGGCAACATTATTATTACATCAAGGAATCCCATTCTCCGAGTCTATGGAGCACATGCTCAAGTGTCTGATATGGAGGAGTTGGATGCTGTGGCATTACTATTGAAGAGTGCTCAACAAGATATGTCACCACATAATAAAGTTCTTGCACTGGATATTGTCAAGGCGAAGTTATTACAATTATACATGCATCTTGTTGACATAACTATATCAAGGCTTTATGGTACTTCCCTTTGCCAATTGTTCAAGCTGGAGCATTCATCTTGGAAACTGGAACTTTTGATACTTTCCTGGATCTGTTTGTGAAGAACCATACCAAACTGATGAAGAAAAAGCCAACTCACACATATGATGACTATGCATGGGCAACATACACAACACTGGAAATGAGTTTCAAAAAGCTCAGCCACCCAGCTGGCATGCTTCTGCAGCTCTGTTCATTCTTGCATAAAGATGATATCTTTGAAGAAATTTTCAGTAGAGCAGCCAATCATCTCAGTAAATCTCTCAACTCTAAACAGAAACCAACATGGCTACAGAAACTCAGATCCAAGCTTGCAAGGTGGTTCTCATCACGAAGGCTTAGAGCACGGAGTGTATCCCACTACAAGATACCAAAAGCAGAGGAATTCCTCTCATACTTCATAGGACCAGCTAAAGAATGGGACTCTTTTTCGCTTCTTGGAACTCACCAATGAGATCAAAGCATATTCTCTCATTGATTTTGATCCAGCAAGAAAATCATATTTTATCCATCCATTAGTCCATAGCTGGAGTCAGATGACATTTGATGATGTGGAGTTGTATTATCTCTGCATGCATGACATACTGGGCATGTCCATTAGTGAAATTTCCAGAGAGGATATGCTATTGGCAAGTCTGAGAATGCTATCACATGTTAATTCATTGATCATCAATACACCAAAGGTGGCTAGCATCTTTGAGCATGAGTATGCAAAGATATATTATCATACTGGACAATACCACAAAGCTGAGCAGCTTCAATTAAATGCAATTAAGAAGCGCCAGAGCAGTCTTGGAGAAAATCACCCAGATGTACTGACTACCAAGCATGATTTAGCAATGACTTATGAGGGCCTTGAGCGCTTCAAGGAGGCAGAGGAACTGAAACTTATTGTGCTAGAGAAGGGAAGAAAAGTCCTTGATGACAAAAACTCAGATCCCCTCATAGCTATGGAAAATCTTGCAGTCTCTTATTATCATTTGGGAAGATTTGAAGATGCAGAAAAACTGCAAGTTGTTGTGTTGGAGAAGCAGAAACGGCTTCTTGGTGATGAGCATCTAGATACATTGCATGCTATGCAGTCTCTAGCACTTACATATAACAACTTGGGCCGGTTGGAAGAAGCTACAAAGTTGGAGGTCATAGTACTGGAGAAGCGAAGGAGGCTTCTCGGAGATGACCATCCTGGCACTCATGACATTATGGAAAATCTTGCATCAACATATGTCAGTCTTGGTCGATTTAAAGAAGCAGAAAACCTTCGAGTTGTGGTGCTAGAAAAGCAAAAACAGCTTTTTGGTAATGACCATCCTAAAACTCTTGATGCTCTCCACAATCTTGCAACTACACAAAATAGTCTTGGTCAATATGAAGATGCACAGAAGTTGCAATGTGAGGTGCTGGAAAAGCAGAGAAAGCTTTTGGAGGAGGATCACCCCAATACTCTTGCTGCTATGAACAATCTTGCAGCCACATATGATAGTCTTGGCCAATTTAAGGAAGCAGAAGAGCTACAAGTTATGGTGCTGGAGAAGCGAAAACAGCTTTTGGGTGAAGACCATCCTGAAACTCTTAGTGCTCTCCACAATCTTGCAACTACATACAATAATTTTGGCCAATATGAAGAGGCAGAGAAGTTGCAGGTTGAAGTGCTAGAGAAGAGGAAGAAGGTTCTTGGAGATGATCATCTCAGCACTCTGGATGCTATGAACAATCTTGCAGCCACATATGATAGCCTTGGTCAATTTGAGGAGGCAAAAGAGTTAAAAATTGTGGTTCTGGAGCAGCAAAGAAAGATTCTTGGCAATGACCATCCAAGAATTCTTGATGCTCTCCACAACCTTGGAGCTACATATTATAGTCTTGGCCAATATAAAGAGGCAGAGGAGTTACAAGTTGTAGTGCTTGAGAAGAAGAGGAACTTTCTTGGAGATGATCATCCAAGTACTCTTGATGCTTTGGAAAATCTTGCAGCCACATATGATAGTCTTGGCCAATTTAAGGAAGCAGAAGAGCTGCAAGTTATGGTGCTGGAGAAGCGAAAACAGCTTTTGGGTGAAGACCATCCTGAAACTCTTAGTGCTCTCCACAATCTTGCAACTACATACAATAATTTTGGCGAATTTGAAGAGGCAGAGAATTTACAAGCTGTAGTGTTGGAAAAGAGGAAGAAGTATCTTGGCCATGAACATCCCAGTACTCTTAATGCCATGAACAATCTTGCAGTTACATATGATAGGCTTGGTCAATTTGAAGAAGCTGAACAGCTCCATGTTCTGGTACTGGAGAAACGAAGAATGGTGCTGGGTGATGGTCATCCAGACACCTTAAATGCTATGCACAATCTCGCAACTACATACAATAGTCTTGGCCGATATGAAGAGGCAGGGAATTTGCAAGCTGTAGCACTGGAGAAGATGAAGAAGTATCTTGGAGATGATCATCCCATTACTCTTATTGCCATGAACAATCTTGCAACCACATATGATAGGCTTGGTCAATTTGAAGAAGCTGAACAACTGCATATTCTGGTACTGGAGAAACGAAGAATGATGTTCAGTGATGATCATCCAGATACCATACATGCTATGAATGCTTTGGGATTGTTGTACTATCACCAAGGCCATTTTACAAAGGCAGAGAAGCTCCAGGTTGCTGTCTTGGAGAAGGAAAAAAGGATTTTTGGCGACAACCATCCGGATACTTTGCATGCAATGCAAAATCTAATCAACACATACTCTTGCCTGGATAAACAGGCAGAAGTGGAAGAACTCAGAACTCTCTTTCAACAATACTCTAGCAGGAACAGTAAAAAAAACCTTCCTCCAAGTCCATCAGACAATAGCTTCAAAAACCGATTTTTTGCATACAGTAATATAAAATAAACTGTTTATTTGCTCCACATATGTATGGTATAACATGGTGATTGGCAGCTTGTGTAACTATTGAGATTTTATATAATCAAAGATAAGTGAGATTTCTTATAATTCCTGAAAGTGAGAGAAAACAATACAATTGTGTCCATTCCTGATACCACCATAGCTCCACTGGTCCAACTTCCAGACAGATTAGCTCAGAACAAGTAGCAGTTCTTCCTGTTTCAAGTAACACCATCATCTCACCTTTGCAACTAACTGTGAGAAATCTGATGTGTCCGGGACCCTGAAAATGTGTTCAAAATGGAAAGCTTCGGGAATGGCATAAGAGGTATTGAGAACAGTCTCCAAAACTAACAGTCTCCAAAACTAACAGTCTCGGAGGTGCAGAATTTGTTCCTCAGACCAACAGTTCTAGGAATGATTTAGGTCATTGGAAATGTAAGTTAGGCGGCATCCGCATCCAGTGAGTCACGTGAACGTGATGTCACACGTGACAGTAACGCGGGAAAGCGCGGAATCTCAGAATCCGAAAAAATAAAAGTATGTTTTTTCATCTTTTTGCTGGTCTGGACAGCCCAAAAAATTCTTTCTATTATTTATGAGCCAGGAAATCTATGTATTAGATGCGGAATCCCTTCTATGCAATTTTACATGCTCAAGTATGTACTCAAGTAAGTAGAAGTGGATCACTGTCAAGACAGTGTAGAGCTGGAAAGCTTTGCATTGCTTACAAGGATTTTAGAATGCATGGATAGGAGACAACCAAACCAGGAGACTCAATCAATTTGAATGAAGTCTTGATAACGAAAACCAGTGGAGTAAAACTTTGAAAGATCTTGAACTTCAACACTCTTGCTTATATGCATTGGGCCCAGATGTTTCAGCATAAATATATGGAGCTGACTTCTGAGATGTGCCTTTTGCTTAGCTTCATACTTCATGGGGTTTTACAGGAGGCAGGCAGATACACATCCTAACTTCAGCTGACAACGTGCCAGGACACGTGTGCTACACCACGCGAATTGCATATCCCAAAAATTGATGAAGAACCAGATCCACCAGACACGGACACAGACAATGAGTTGGATGACAATGGATAGCGTGGACTTCCAACGACCTAAACATGCAGAGATGGGAAAACCTGAGACCTCCTCACATGTCATGAAATCCAGAACCCGACACAACCCAATCATCCCCAACACGATCATGGCCCCTTTTTTTCTCCTGTTACTGATCTTTGACTCAGACGTACTCCTTACTTTGCTTCACAATCGGGTTATCGATTGTCCTCCTTTATGCTTCTACCCCTGTATTTATTATTCATTTACTCTAACTGTTTATCATTGACATAGTACCTTAATTACTCCTATGGACTACAGTATTTAATCCGTCTTTACTTTCATGGACAGTACGTTATTCTAGTCTAATCTCCAGACCAATTCGCTCGGAATCTCTTCGTGCTTCAGTCGCCCTCGTCACCCCAGAACCCGGAATCGGCTCTGTGCTGACAAAAGAATAATGTCCTTACTACAGTGAACCCGACTGGACGTAACACAATGAGTGGGACCGAGTTTGTGCTCCCGACAGTGGAGGAATTTGGGCGGTTGGGTGCAGACGGAAGGGATTTAACCCTTCTCCAAGCCTTGGGCCATACGGGACAATGATTTGGGGCAATGCAGAACGCGATGGACAAGCTGCAAGCCAGCTATACCTGGGTGGAGAACGAGCTGGTCCATCTGCGCATCGAAAACCAGCAAGGACAGGAGCTCCTACACTTGGCCATTGTGGCCTTGACTAAAGCAACCATGGGAGGATCCAAGGAGTCGAAGAAGACCACTCGGGTTGCAGCCCCCACTCCTTTCAAAGGAGATTCGGAGCTGATGGACTCGTATCTGGCCAAGTGCTGGTTGCACTTTTTTGACAACCCAACCTATGAGAAAGACAGCGCAAAGATTGTGTTTGTCCTTTCCTACATGAAAGAAGGATCAGCTGCGGTATGGGCCAACAATGTGGTACAGGCCATGCGCACCCCGAGGGATCCGGAAAACAACAAGATGTACAAGACGTATGAGGAATTCGAAAAGGCTCTCATCAATGCCTTCAAAGGAGGAGCACAGTTGGAAATTGCACAAGCCAAGATTGAGAAACTGTGCCAGGGCACTGGAACGGCCACCGAATATTTCACCCTCCTCGATACCTATAACAACACCGCGGGTTATGATGAGACGACCCTCGTTTGCCTCAAGCAAGGGATTCATAAACAAGTCCTACAGGCTGTCTACGGGCAGAGCTCATTGCCTATCAGCTATGTGGGATGGAAGGTGGCTGTCATCAAACATGACGGGCTTCGCCGCGCATTCCATGTTATGGATGGCGCCTTGCACGACAAAACCATTCCAGTACCATGGGTTCAGTTTAATAACACGCACTCTGGGGGCTTCCAGCAGAAACCAGATTCGAAACCTGTTGTTCCTCCGGCTTCTGCCCCCACGACCTCTTCTAACCCGGTGGTTACTACGGGAAGTGCGTCCACTTCCGGGCCCACCCCCACACACCGGAAATGGAAAAAATTAATAATGCCCTGAAAGTTGAGCTGAAAGTGATAATATCAGATCCAATTTCAGCACCTACTGAAATTACCGATTTCGGAATGCCTGAAAGAGAAACAGAAAGAGGTACTTTCGAAGTTCCTTTCATAGAGTTTGAAAGAACGATTTTCAGAGCTGCGGGCTTTTTGCCATTGGTCCGGCAATTACCGGACCAATGGCGAAAATGGCGCGTCTATGAAAGTTGTACTTTCAGAGTCTTTGAAAGCGACTCTGAAAAAAGGTCTTTCTGGCACACTTTCAGATCCAATGAAATCAGTCATTTCAGTAAAGCTGAAATTGTATCTGATATTACTACTTTCAGATCAACTTTCAGGACATTATTAAATTTTTCCATTTCCGGTATGCCATGGACCTGGATAGAGCAATTAGCAAGAAGCTGGTGCCTAGGTGCTATCAGTGCAGAGAACCCGGCCACTTAGCCCGCAATTGCACCAGTTGAGGACCAACTAACCCTCAGTTCCGGGCTCTAGTCGCAGAGATGATTCAAGAACAGCTGGAAAAAGAGCATTTTCCAGCTGAATCCGAGTGAAGACTGCACCCTCAGATTCTCATATACCCCCCTACACCTGTAACGGCTTCGAAGAATGCATTTTCTGTTTTAACTATTGAAGAAACCGGTGAAGGGGAGGAAGACACAGTACAACCCGGGAGTGAGGGGACCAAAATCCCCCCTCGCTCTAAAAAAGGCTGCAAGCCTCAGAAACCGAGGGAGGAGAAAGTGGGATGGCACAGACTCCCCCTCGGAAGTGTTGATCGAGTTGCAGCACAGATACGAGCGCAGGACTGGAAAGCTAAACAAATCATCTATAATTGGACTCACCCTGCCCGGCGGCAGGAAATAGACGAAGGAATGGTAGAGGAGATCCGGACCGCCTACCTTGCTGATGCACTGGATATTCTTGACAGTCTCAAGAACCCGCCATTGTACATACGGGCCACTGGGAATTCCATGATGATACCCATGACCTTGGAAGGACTTAACAGTCTTTGGGGGTACTTGATAGCAGGGTTAGTGGACAGTGGTGCCACTAACGGGTTTATAAACCAGCAATTTGTGGACAAACAAGGGTTAGAGGTGGAGCCTCCACCAATTGCCGTACCAGTCTACAACACCGATGGGACCCTCAATAAAGGAGGGTGAATAGCGCATGTAACCCGGATGCGACTCTGGGTACAGGACCATGCCGAAATATTCACATTCACAGTCACCAACACGGGGAAAAGCGACGTTATCATCGGGTTCAACTGGCTCAAACAACATAACCCGGAGATCAACTGGCAGAAACAGACTCTGCAGTTTACATGGTGCCCCCCAGCATGCAAGCGAGCGCGATTGTGGGAAGAATGGGAAGAAGTGAATAACGCTCCATTGCAGGAAGGAGACCAGATTTTCGTCACCAAAATGTATCTGGGAGAAGATGGGGACCTCTTGGAACCTTTACAACTCCAGGCTACCAGGAGTGTAGCCACCCAACTGGTGGCCGCGGCACACAAAGCCAAGGGGAGAACCACCCTCAAGGACAGCGTGCCCGCCCACTATCTGGAGGAATTCTGGAGTGTGTTCGAAAAGAATCATTTTGACAAGCTACCAGAGCGACACAAATGGGATCACGCTATCGAACTAAAACCCAGGGCTGAACCTGTTAAGGGAAGGACTATTCCACTGTCCATGCCAGAACAAGAAGAACTTGATGTGTTCATCAAAGAACATGTTGAAACTGGCTGGATACGACCCTCCAAATCGCCTTGGGTGTCTCCCTTCTTTTTCGTGAAAAAGAAGGATGGAAAACTGCGGCCAGTGCAAGACTACCGGAAGTTAAACTCCCTCACTATTAAAAACCAATATCCTTTACCTCTGATTTCGGAAATCATGCATATGCTTCGGAAGGCTACTTGGTTCACCAAGCTAGATGTTCGCTGGGGCTACAACAATATTTGAATAAAAGAAGGGGGCGAAGAGAAGGCGGCCTTCATAACCAATCGAGGGTTATGGGAACCGCTGGTGATGTTCTTTGGTCTCACCAATTCTCCTGCAACATTTCAATTGAGGATGAACAATATTTTCGTGGATCTTATTGCCGAAGGATGGGTTATCATCTATTTAGACAATATTCTCATCTATTCGGGTGACCTGGAAGAACATCACCGAACAGTCAAAGAAGTTCTACAAATTCTGAAGGAACATGATCTATTCCTCAAACCCGAAAAATGTGAATTCGAGAAGCAAGAAGTGGAATACTTGGGCGTCATTGTAGGTGACGGCAAAATACAGATGGACCCTATCAAGGTGGAGGGCGTACAACAATGGGCTGTGCCAAAAATGGTGAAGGACGTTCAGAGCTTCCTCAGTTTCTTGAACTTCTATTGACGGTTCATTAAGAGTTTCGGAGACTACACTAAACCATTAACCCGGTTGACCTGCAAAGACCACAAATGGCGGTGGGGAGCCCGAACAAAAGGCGTTTGAAAATCTGATACTGGCGGTTACCTCAGAACCCGTCCTACATTTTCCAACGGACAACAGAGAATGGAGAGTGGAAGCCGATTCCTCCGACTATGCTATGGGTGCATGCTTGACCCAGTGCCAAGACGGGGGTATGGGTGCCGATTGCATTCATGTCAAAAGGCCTTAACGACACCGAATGCAACTACGATATCCACAACAAGGAAATGCTAGCCATAATGCGGGCCCTATACGAATGGCAACATTATTTACAGGGAAGCCAGAGAAAATTCGAAATCTGGACGGACCACAAAAACTTGGAATATTTTACGGCAACCAAGAAGTTAAATCATTGCCAGGCCTGTTGGTCACTGGAGCTTAGCTTTCGCCCTGGTACACAAACCAGGGAAGCAACATGCAAAGACCGACACGCTTTCGAGACAAAGTGGTCATGAACAGGGGGCAGAGAATAACGCGAATATAACCCTACTGCCTGTACAATTTTTCAGGAAGATGGATGGAGCAGAATTTCTGAAAGCTATGCCGGCAGTGTTGGATGACACTGCTGGGGATCATTTCATGGAGGACATTTGAAAGGAGAAGGACGACTGGGAAGAGGTGGTACAGAAGGCAATAAAAGAGAAAGCCAAAGGATGGGAAGCACACAACACTGGGTTCATAACCCGGTATCGAGCAGTATATGTTCTCCCAATGGGGAAACTACGACACCGGATTATACGAGCACACCATGACGACTATACAACAGGACATCCGGGGTAGTTCCGCACTACAGAACTTATAACCCGGAATTACTATTGGCCCACCCTGTTGCAAGACACTAAACAATATGTGTTAGTGTGCCCTACTTGTCAAAGGACGAAGTTATTCCCCGCCAAATTTCGAGGACCTTTACACCCAAATGCCATTCCCGAACGAGTATGGCAATACGTGTTGGTTGACCTTATTACCAAGCTACCGAACAGTCGAGGATACGATTCCATTGCAGTGGTAGTGGATCGATTAAGCAAAGGCAACAGGTGGTCCCTTGCATGGAGCATTTGAGAGGGGAAGGAATGGCCCAGATATACCGCGATCATGTGTGGAAGGATTTCGGATTGCCAGAAGTGGTTATCAGTGACCGAGGGACACAATTCGTTGGACACTTTATGCAGGACCTTCTGAAACTACTGGGTATCAAATCCAATGCCTCCACCACTTATCACCCACAAACGGACAGCCAAACGGAGCGGGTTAACCAAGATATCAAACAATACCTCCAGGTCTTTACCAACTTCCTACAAGATGATTGGGCAGACTGGTTAACATTGGCAGAATTCAACCATAATGATAAAATCAGTCAGAACATGGGTTACAGTCCCTTCTTCCTCATGATGGGCTATCACCCTCGAAAGGGTACAGAACCCTGATTGGAGGTCCCCACAGAGGAAGCTGCGAACTTTGCGAACTGGATGTCTCGAGTACGAGAAGAAGCTGCTGCTGCCATGTGAGCGGCGCAGGAGACCATGAAATGGTTTTACGATGCAAAGAGACAGGACGATCCAGATTATAAACCCGGGGATAAGGTGTATCTTTCGGGTGCCAAATTGGTAACTCACCGACCCATGAAGAAGTTCGAAGACCGTCGATATGGACCCTTTCCCGTCGTACGGAAAGTAGGCGTAATCTCCTATGAATTAAAGTTACTGGTGTCATAGAAAGTTCACCCTGTGTTCAACACCATTTTCCTTCGACCTTGGGTACCTCCTTTTGCTGACCATCAGCGTCACGACGACCCTCCTCCACCGGACGTAGTGGATGGGGTAAACCTTTATGAAGTGGCAGAGGTTCTGAAAATCCGGGTCCACAAACAACGCAAACGACTACAATATCTCATTTGATGGGAGGGATACGGGCCCGAAGATAACACCTGGGAGCCGCTGGAACATTTGGGAGAATCCACTGAATGTCTTGACAACTTCTACGAGAAATACCCAACCACTTTGCAAGAAACTCGCGGTGGAACCAAATGGATAATTTCAGGGGAAGATTTATGAAAGAAGAAACGATGCAAGTAGAACCTGAGATGGGTTCTATTCTAGAGAGGGGGTAATGTCATGAAATCCGGAACCTGACACAACCCAATCATCCCCAACACGATCACGGTCCCTTTTTTCTCCTGTTACTGATCTTTGACTCAGACGTACTCCTTACTTTGCTTCACGATCAGGTTATCGATTGTCCTCCTTTATACTTCTACCCCTGCATTTATTATCCATTTACCCTAACTGTTTATCGTTGACATAGTACCTTAATTACTCCTGTGGACTACAGTATTTAGTCCGTCTTTACTTTCATGTACAGTACATTATTCTAGTCTAATCTCCAGACCAATTCACTCGGAATCTCTTCGTGCTTCAGTCACCCTCGTCACCCCAGAACCCGGAATCGGCTCTGTGCTGACATCACACACACCCTCTGCACTCCATGACTCCTCCCATTCCCTCTAACTTATTTATTTATTTATTCTTCTATGTACATGTGTACTATGGTCTATGCTCCACAACTTGATAAGCACCCCCATAATCGGCCAAAAGGCCAATCCACTACTTGCAACTCCACAACTTTGCTACACAAAACCCCGCTTATTAGGCATGCATAATCACTTTGTATTTATTGCCCTCAGGTACCATGTCTTAGTAGCTAGTGTACTTGTTGCGGTATAGGAATGCAGATTCAAAAAAAAAAAAAAAAAAAAAAAAAAAAAAAAAAAAGAGACATGTGCTGACATGCTGATGGGATCAAGCACGTGATAAAATAGGGTTAGGGTTTCCTTATATGGAAATGGGGAAGGTTGGAAGAATTTTTCAAAAGCCTTGCTGCTGAATTCAAAATCCCATTCTGAACACTTTAAAAAAAAATTCCTATAAAACATTTGAATGAGATCAAATACTCAAAATCTGGGACCATAAAGCTGTCCCAAGGTTAAACTGAGTATTTCTATAGTCTTACTTTTTTCTTCCTGCCCAACACCACTAACGTTAAGGGTGGGAAGGCAGTGTCATGCTGTGACAACACATGACTCGATGGATGCAAATGTCGCCTACCTTAAAGGTTCTAAAATCCCCAAGATTGGTCCTGCAACAAAAAGATGGAGGAGCTGTTTTGCAGTGCTGGAAGTGTCACCACAACTATAAAGTTTTAGCACTGTAAGGGCAACCCTGTGGCCCAAGATCAATCTCAAGAGCCCTGGCAGAGGAGAATCCAAAGTATAAATAAGTAGTATATAAAATACAAGGATGGCACACCTGGCAGAGGACAATCCAAAGAGAAACAAGTCTAAGGATCTCTGCTGGCAGGTCCCCAACTATATGCAAGTTGTCCATGTGAACCCTGGTGCTGATCTCCATGTGTAACAGTGATCTTGGGCAGCATTGTGCATAATATGCCAGTGGGTGGTGCGAGTACCCCTTTTGGGAGGGACTCAGAAGGTTTTGGGAGTGGGAACAGAAGAGCTAGGAAGTGGGGGTTCCCCTTACAGGTGTTGATGAGGCGTGTAATGAAACACACATAAAAACACCAAGTTTTTATTTGTTTTTCATGACTTATCAGTATGGTGAAGTGAAGATTGGTTTGGGGATGTGTATCCGCCCCAGGACAGCACACTGCACCATTGATGGCTGAAAGCCAGTATGCCTATCATTAAACTGCTGAACAACTTAGTGATCTGGCTAGTAGAGCCAGAGAGCTCTGCTGGGAGGACGGCTTACAGTACTGGACAACCAAACACAACAATTTAGTAATTAATTAATTGCTGGAAAGCGGCTTTTTTTACAGCAAATCTGAGGTCATATTCAGATTCCCAGACCTCGAAAGGGGCTAAAAGCCTACCTCCGAAGTTTTTCCCACAATAGGGGCAGTCAGAGTAGAATTAAATGAGGCGATTCTGATGCGATTCTGAGAGTCGATTCTGGAAATTGATTCCCATCATAATCGTGTGAGAATCGTCCAGAATCATTTTCTAGCTCTGACCGCCCCCATGTTCGAAAGCGATTCTCCTCTCAATTCTCAGCCTCAGTCCTCAATTAAAATCATGAATATTATTTATTTTATCTTGCGCCTGTGTGGCTGTACCCTCCGTCTTTCTGACTAATGCCTATCGCTGCGCGTCGCTCTGAGCGCGCGAACACACTTTTTGAAGTCATACATCCGCAATCACAAAGGGCGCCAACGACGGGAACTTCTACGCCATCGTGCGGCTGTGCGTGCGCGCCGTCTCTATCCATCAGAGCGGCATACTGTCGACGTCGACCTGGACTTTGGGTCTGCCTCAGACACGGATTTGTCAAGTGCCGAGTCTAGCTCTACCAGTTCCAGCTCAAGCAGCAATGACTCTCAGTGGAGTGACATCCTCGGTCCCAACTGGCGCTTCATTGGCAACATGCTTGACAGTGATTTGTCCATCACCGAATTGGATGGCCTTTCTGACTCGACCGCCTCCTCGGAATACATACCTGAGCTTCTCTCCATCAGCTCTGACTCTGAATCTGACAAATCTGACTGGGATTGGTCTTCCGCTGTTGATGGCGATGACGAGGAGTCAGACGATGACTCAGATTCTGGCTCTGCTGCTGATGGACGACCATCACTGCTTCGGCGCTGGATTAGGGAAGAAATCGACAGCATGTACCAGCGCCGCTACGAGCAGCCACGAGATGAACTTCCTCGTGGTCCATCATACCTCCACCACGTCCTCACAGCGCTAAAAAACGGACGTCCCGACCATTTCCGACAAAATCTTCGGGTTAGCCCACTCACCTTCGACACCCTTGTGAAAGCACTTGAAGATGATCCCATTTTCTTCAATAACTCCAATCAGCCACAGCTGCCAGTCGAGCATCAGGTCGCTGTCGCCCTTTATAGATTCGGACATGATGGGAATGCTGCGAGCCTCCAAGCTGTCGCAAACTGGGCGGGATTAGGCAAGGGCACAGGACATCTCGCTACACGCCGTGTCATGACAGCAGTACTTCGACCGGGGTTCATGCAAAAGGCTGTTCGATTGCCTACAGCCCAAGAGAAGGAAAAAGCGAAGGAGTGGGTGAAACGGCATTCCTGTAGGGCTTGGAGGCATGGATGGTGCTTTGTGGACGGGACTCTGGTGCCCCTTGACGAGCGCCCGACATGGTACGGAGAAAGTTATTTTGACAGGAAGTGTAACTATTCTTTAAATATCCAAGTACGTCTTTGTGCCAGGAGAGCTCCCTGAAATGACGCTGCTTTTATAGATCGTGAACCTTCCAAATCTCAGAATCATCGATTTTAGCTACGGCCGTACTGGGAGCACCCACGACTCATCAGCATTTAAAGACACTCTCGTTTTTCAGCAACACAGTGACATTTTCGAGGATGGGGAATGGATCTGGGCAGATTCGGCATATACTGTATAGTTTGGCCTTGATTATGTCTGACTATCTTACTAACAAATCTTTTAGCTCGAAGATTGGGTCACTGCTCCGTACAAAAAAGCCCGCGAGTCTCGAGGCAGATAACGACACCTTCAATAATCATGTTTCTATGCTCCGCATTCGCTCCGAGCATGCCATTGGCTTCTTAAAAGGCCGCTTTCACTCTCTCAAGGATCTCCGAGTCAATATTTCCGATGAGAAGAGCCACAAAATTGCGACGTATTGGGTTTCAGCATGTGTGGGTATTCATGCCTTCGCGATGGAGTGTGAAGACAGGGAGCGTGGTGGAGACGTCGACTCGGATAACCCGGATCCTTTCATCGCCGAGGGTTTGTCATCGACAGACGACAACTCGGATGCTGGTATCGACGCTCCTGAAGGTACACGTGGTCGTGACAATGCCGGAAAGTGGTTGCGAGAAAATTTAAAAGCAAAGCTTCTTCGAGCGAAGCAAAAGAGGCGGGAGCGACGAGCTACGAGGCGTGCAGAGGAGCTGGAGGACTTATGAATTCATACTATGCCGTTACATGCACTACGACAAAGTAATCGAGATGAATATCAATTGAATCCGAAGTCTCCATAAGTAGACGATGGTCCAGCACTGCCCAGATCCGAATCAAAATAAAATGGGCTGCTGCGTAGACTCGAGCTGGAGGCAGCGCTCGAGCTCTGCAATTGTGCCATCCGTAGCTGATGGTCCTGCTCCATCTTGAGACGCAACAGCTCTCTCTTCCCCCCTCTTTCTCGCGCTTTGACTTCTCCTTCGCGACCCGCACCTCTCCTTCCATCCGAATCTTCGCGATCATCACCTCCTTCCGTGCGCTGTTCTTCTCCTTCTTCAAGCCCAACGCCGCCTGCGCTGTCTCTTCCTCGGCCAAGACAGTGGCGGAAAATCTGTCTCGAGCACTCATAGCTCCGTTCCTCTTGGCTGGTGCAGTTGGAGCCTGGGCCGGCACGGAGGTAGCTGGCAGCGGCTGTCTTCTTCACAGGCTTTTGATCTTCCTCCGCCTTGCGCTTTCGCTTCTTACCAGCATCGCTGTCATCGCTGTCGGAGTCTACTCCGGAGTCCAAGGTCATAAGCTGGCTCGGGAGATCCTGAGTATCGTCGGGTACACTCGAGGCAGTCTCGGCATCGTCGTGGGTGGGAACAAGTAACGAGACGTCGTAGTTGGTGTCGTTATTACCGATGCCAACGGGCTGAAGATTTGGTCTGGCCGCAATCAAGGCACGCATCTTGAAAACCACGGCGACTCTTGCTTGATGAGGTCTGGCACTGGTTAGGAGATATGTGTTCAGCGCTGGCAAAGCACGTACCCCACTTGGTCGTCAGGGCGGTCCCAGGTGTTATCTCCTCCTCGCATTCAATCCCAGCCCCAGTCTGACCCATCATCTCGATGTTCTCCCGTGTCCTAGTGACCAGCCTACCGTACAGCGACAAATCAGCCTTCAATAATGTCGGTGACATCAGCAGCATACCCTGACACTCTGTTCTTGATTTTTTCGGGTCCACAGCTTTCTGTGCTTCGTGAGCTGAAGAGCTGTGGACTCTGGATCGACAGCGAAGGCCTCCTTGTACATGTCGTGCTCGGCGAAACAGGTTTTCGCCAGCTCATAGTAGTGGTGAGTCTTGGGCTTTCCACCCGACCGTTTGATGGCCCCGACACCAGGAAAAAGTCCATCTCGTATATCTTCATCGTCTTCGATAGCTGTGATTAAGGTCCAAGTGAGCTCTGACGTCCAGCTGGATGAGAAAAAGGTCAGCGACATCAAAATTGACCGGACAGACAGACGCACTCAATCACAATGTCTGTCTCGTCATCGACAACAGCTACTTCTGGCTCATTGAGCTCATCATCATCTACCGGTGGCGGTGGCGGTGGAAGTGGCGCTTCCTTTTGTTTGGGCGGCCGACCGCGACGTTTTTTAACAGGTTTTTCTGCGACCTGGGCCTCCTTGTCTTGGCCTTCGGCAACCGCGATCGCAAGAGCATTTTTGGCTTTGGGAGTACGTGTAGCAGCCCGCTTGGCCTTGGTAGGCGGAGATGCCATCCAGACGAGATGATGGAGGAGGACGATCGAGCGCGCACAGTGAATAAAAAATTGGAAATGATTACGTAGTCATAAAACTAACAAATAAAAGTTATCAACAGAGCGAAGGAAAAAAACAACTGAGAATCGCAATCCAGAATCGAATTTAAATCTCCTCGAGAGGAGCTTCTGCATTTCGAAGGCGATTCTGATTTTCGGCGATTCTCCCACGCTTTATTTAATTCAGAATCGTTTCCAGAATCGCTTGTCAGAATCCACCCGAATCGCCTACTCTGACTGCCCCTAATGTTTTAGCTGCGGCCAAATTTTTGGGGTCAAAAATCGAATTGTGTGTACCCCTTTCGGCATCAGAAAGACAAAAAAAATATGTGTGTGTGTGTACCTAATTGACAACAGCTGTGATCTGCATCATTGCCCATTGGGACACTCTCCTATGCCCCTTCTGCTGCTTCACTGCCCATGCAACAGCTTCTCCCAATGGCTGCTTTCTTGGCTTGTTCAAAAGTGTTTTTCTCAATCTGGTGTAGTGATACTTGGCCCATCCCCAGTACAATGTCTGACCCTGGTTTGGACTTCATTCCATCCTCATCAGCTAAATTGAACTCCTCCTCCTCCAATTCATCTTCACTTCAATCAACAAGGTCATTTGGTCTGTATTCTGGCTCTGAAGGCTGGGAGGGTGCTGAGTCAGGGGTTGGAGAACAGGGTTTCTGGTTCCAAAGGCCAGATATGTTTCGTTTGAGCTTTCTTGGGTGACCACGGCCTCACTTGGATGACATAATATGGGTCTGGGGTGGGGGAACGAAGTCAAGAAGGGTTGGGCACACTTTGTGCCTCAAGGCATCCATGCTGAATCTATGCTGCACGGCCATGTGATCTAATTTTTGGAAGTCCGGTCCACCTGCCATCCCAAAAAAGAAAGTCGTTTTTCGGAAGAATGGCTTGTTGAAATTTCTTGATTCAAACAGATTCAGAAAGTGCTTGTGAAAAGGAGTCTATTCCTATTTTCTCGTAATTTTTGGGATGTTTTTAGGTGTTTGGCCAATTTTTTGGGCCTTAAAACTAAAAATTGAATTTGCACAGAATCAGCTCGTGGAATACAAAACATTTTGAGGTAGATACACTATTTCTATCATTTAGAAGCTTATTGGTTGCTTCCCAAGACTGAAATAAATCATCCAAAAAAATTGTTGTGTTTGGTTGTCCGGTACTGTAGTACTGGGCTAGGAGTCACGGCAGCAAGCTGAGGCTACATGCGTCAGAGGTGAAACACTAGGGGAGAGAAAATAACATCTGGTGGGGACACCTTCTAGCAGAGACAGGAACCATCTTGAGAAATAGGATTATAAGGCTGGACTAAGGAAAAGTCCACCTCCTGCTAGTTGAACTTACCTTCGACTTGCGGCAGCACAACATCCCGGCACTTGCCATGAGAGCCAGTCACATTAATCAGTTGTTGCATCACTGACCAACTAGTGGTTGCTGGTACAATGGTTAAGTTGTGACCAGCAGTTGCACTTGGTTCATCTTCCATGACCTCCGGACAAAGGGGAGTACTTCAGAAATCTTTCAGAAGAGAACATAGCTACTACAACTGCGAGTCAGGATGACTTGCGGCGAGACCCACTGACATTAGAAATCTTCAGCACAAGGGACCTCCTGTCGCAGCAGGATCTCCTGCCAGAACAGCTCCAACAGCACTAGCAGGGACAGCGAAAGTCCTTTCTGCTATTGGAGGAACCCAGACGACGAGCACGCCATAAGGCATCAATGACAGAAACCATGCGGGATATCTCCAGCAGGTGGACAACTCTACAATACACAGATTGTCATTGGACACTGACCACTAGAGGTATCAAGCGCTAATGATCCTAGATGTTCCTTTTTACTCCTTTTTGACTCAAACGTTTGTATAAAAGCTAGCAGTAATTCCTGTGGTAGTCAGTAAACTATCTGCCTGGAAATCAGGGGAATATAGTGGCACTCTTTTGAATTGAACAGCACACGTCCACAGCACTCTAAAAAATAGACTGAGTGATTTGATATCTTTGAAAGGGGCCTCCTGCCATGACATAAGAGCCGCTGTGTCTGCCCTTGAGTGCGCCTCTCGCGTAAGAGCTGCTGCTCGAGACCGTCCATTCATAGTCAAGAGTACTCCTTGCAGGGAGAGTTGAGTCGCTGCCAGTGAAATAAAGCCCACTTCTTGAGAAAAGACCTCCAGCTGTTCGAGTAAGAGCTGCTGCACCTTGCCTACACTGCCACTCGAGTAAGATCCACTGAGTCTTGGATATGCTGCCACCAGTCGTTGTGAACGAGCTGAGTCTCTGTCAATTGACGGTCTGCCCAGTTTCTTCCAACTTCCTTGGCTAGCTGTTGAAGTAATAGTTCTCAACAATCACGGATGGTGTCTTGGATAGGATAAGAGTGTCTTATTGAACCTGAGATCCTCCCACGGTTAGTAGTCCCTGCTACCCAAGACAGAGTGTCCTACCACTGCTGTTACAAGACAGAAATCTATCATCTTGCACACCCTTCTAGAAGGGTGATACATACCCTACCTCCTCGAACACACACACACCGCGAGTATTGGAGTTGGAGTTGTGATTTTATAGTACCGGAGGTGTTTTGATTTAGAGTTTGGTGTAGGTTTTGGTTGGTGTGTCCCACCACTAGTCCTGCATCTGCTCGACCTCATTGCATTTTCGATACTTTTTGATATCCTGGCTGCACCCCCAATGCAGCTTCATTAGCGTGTCTAGGCTCAATAATGGTAGTGCTGTGGGCAGAATTATTTTGACCCAATTCTGCCAGGCAGAATGTCAGCTGATTTCGGCAGAATTGTGGCCATCATTTTATTTGTCATGCACCAATCTAGGCATAAGTAAATTTGTATTCCTCAGCAGCATAAGTCCTTGTCTCCCAGCCACCAAACAAATGAACATTGGCATAAACTAGCTTCAGTGAAGTGGCATTGGTGAGTTTTCTTGGACATTTCTGCCCCAGTATGTGGGTGTGAATCACTGTATTCCCGGCCTCCAGCAACAAAGTTTGTTGAGCTCTGTTGACATCTGCAGACCTTTGTGGATCCCTGTTGGCAAAGTTTGCTGATGTCGGTTCAACCAAATTTCACTGAAGTGTGCCGGTACTTTGTTGACATCAGTTGACCTCACCTCCATCAACGCTGCTGTCATACCAGTGGCCTCCCTCAGACCTCAAGCCTCTGGCCTCACTGCCTCTGGGCTTCATGCAGTGTGCTAGATTATGGTTGCTATGGCCCAATAGATTGCCAACTTCCCTTATTAGGACTTGGCTGGACCACAACAGCAACTGCTGAAAGCACTCATCCTGATTCATACCATACTGTTTTGCTACCTACAGCACCCAATATCTACCAGCACATTGTCATATTGAATATTTTGCATTCCAAGCAGTTGCTGAAGGCATTGGGACACTTGCATTTGGTGCCAACGGCAATTTGGCAGCGATGACAGCAGACTGCAAATCATGATGCCAAAACAGCATCAAAATCCAGTAATCCACACAACAATGGAAACAGCATTGATTGGCACTGGTTGGCATCGGCTACCACTGATTGTCAACTGAAGTCCAGTGGAATCCAGTGACCATCACTGGGACCTAATGTTGTTCAGTGGATTCCAATACAGCTGCCACCAAGTGATCCTGCATGCTAGTCTGCTCCAACCACCAGAACTCATCAAATCCCACTCCCACTTGGCCTGACCCTTTGAGGTAGCCCACATTCCAAATCCACTAGAATTCAGTGAGTTACAGTGGGTTATAATGATCATCAACTTGCCGAACTTTGACAAGAAATGACAATAAACAAAGATTTGAATTTCACCTTCCCTTTTGAGTTCAAATATGAGAAATTATTCTAGCAATCCCTTGCCTACTTTTTCTCTGATTTTTTCAGCATAAATTATCAGAACATGTGCAAAAAGTGGTTGTTCTCTATTAGGAAGTTGAAGTCTTGGCTAAACACTTCAAGCATTTGGTCTCATGTTGCTGTAATCCTGCTGATTACATTAAGTTTGGTTTAGAGGGATCTGGCACATACATCATCTCTTTTCTCTTTACCTTCACCTGTGTAGTATCTCTAGAATATCAACTCCTTGAAAAGGGTCTTATCACTAGTTCTGGTTCCAGTCTTTGAGTCTTTTGATCTTGTCTTTTCTCTGGTATCGCAAGATTCCAGTCACATGCATATTCAAGCACATACACTCATCAACCAGGTTTAACAAGGTGAAAATTCTACTGACCTACAACATATTCCAGTGATATCCAGGCAGGTTCAAGCACAAAAATCCAACGAGGAGCCAATAGAGATTGCCGTGCATCGATATCTTATCTTGATGACCTGTGGGAAACACTGTCCGACAACATCTTTTGATGTCCACCAATGCTCACCAACATACACTAGTGGCCAGTGGTGTCCACCAGCGGGCATATTACTCTCTAAATCAGCAATTGAAGTGCAGCAGTGCTAGCAGATCATTACCACACACGACCGACCCACTCCATGGTCAAATTGCTGTGAACTGGGTGAATACAAATGGCAGCATACCTGGTTTGACACCAGGTTCGTTGATGTTTGCGGACCACCCATCAGCAAACACTTTGTTGACAGACCCTTGGAATGCAGTGAATGAGGTTAGTTATTCTCTATGTAGACAGAAAGACTGGTGCTGCACCATAAGGTATGTAGTACTGGAGCGCAAATTAAACTGGGCCGATTCAAACGTAAGGCAATGTTTCCAGCACTGCAGGAATGCAGGAAGGGAAGGATTAGAGAGGAAATCAGCCAGCTAGCCTTGAGGACAAAGAGATGATGAGAACTTGGGGATGGGTAGCCGTTGGCCATGATTGCGGCTCAGCGAAGAGTGGGTTCCCAATCGGTCGTGTGGGATCATTCGTATATGTGTCATTGAGAACGGCGCCACCTGTCGGAATCCAGGGAAAGTACTATTTACCATCAGGTAACTGGCCACTTAAGCTTTCAGCGTGGATGCTGGCAGCATGGAGTCTCATAACGAGCCCAGATGTTATGAGAGGCAGGGGAGGTATCTAAAAAAAGATTTGAGAATATTTTCCCTAATTTAGAGCAAGGCTTTCAGGTACAGTGAATTTTTTGTTAGTGACAGCCCCAAAATAGCCATTTATGGGGTAGCTGGCCACCTGCCTTTATATGCGCGCGCTGCCCCATAAGCCAGCCCCAGCTGTTTAAATGTTGTAAATAGGTCGTATACGATGTATTGTGCATATTTTGGTGGTATATGGGAGCTTGGACAGTGCTATAAAAATATCCTTTTTGTTTGTGCTAGATGCCAAAAACCAGTTCTCTCCACTGTTTGCGTACCACATGTCAGGGAACACATATCACGGGCTAAATTCTGGTACAAATACGATACTTATAAGGCATCTCATCTATTTAGCACAAAACATTCATCCCAACAGTCTCCCGCTTACTTGAACGAATTTAAAAGTTCCAGACTTCAAATTGGGGCGAGTTTTGACTGTTGATGCCAATGCACGACCAAGGTAGAAGAGAAAATTTCGGTATGTAGTACAGGTTGAACTGTGACTGATATAGAACAGCCCTGCAAAGGTCCATACCTCACTCGCCAACCGCTCATTTGCTATAAGGGCGACTCTGCATCTGAGCCCGAAAACTGTGCCCCTCTTTCCCAGGGCTCTGGCACACATACATCTCCAGCATGCATAGGGGCACCTGGATGGACATATAGGGCAAAATCAGATGAACAGAATGAACCACGGAAGTCGCAGATCGGTGAAGATTTGACAGAGAACGAGCCGCCACAAGTTGCAGCAGCAGTATGACATCAAGAGATCTGTCTTCCCACGTCCTCCGACGATGATCAAACTGCCATAACTTTTGATCGTCACATCACATTCAGTCTAAATTTTGTCTGGACGTGTGTTGGAGGTCCTATTTCATCCCTCGATATCATGTGGATCGTATTTCGAAGTGCTAAGCCTATAAACGTCAAATGGCCAGGTACCTAGGGGTGGCCAGGTACCTGATGGCTGATAGTACAAGAATCTCCAAGAATACGGTCGGAGTGGTAACCCGGAAGTTGATGAAACCGAATTCTTGACTCGGGAGTGTAGGCGAGGGAAATGGACGAGAACTGGATGATCCTGAGGACGAAGGGATGGCAAGAAATTGGGGAATACAGCGCGGCCTTCTCCCCTGCCGTCAACTCCTTGACTCCGAACACCTGGACCGACGCGTCGATGGCGCGCGCTCGCCATCTCGTCGACCTCATTCAGCGCGAGGGGCGCAGCTTTGCTTGAGGAGCGCCCAAAGCAGCCCTGCATTATTGGGGCACAGCGTTTGGGGGCTCGCGCCGTGCGCCTGGACGCGGTCGGCGTAGACGCGGTGCACGGCGGCGGGGTTTTGAGAGTACTGGCTCAATCGGCCTTTGGGGGCGAGGAGGCGCGGCGGGGTGGTGCTGCTCGAGGTGATTGTTCCTGCAATAAATTCTCTTCACGTCGTCGCTTGAGTGTGGGTAGGAATCACCGTAGACCGCGCAAAGACCGCGTCAGTGACGCCTACTCGCCAGAACTCCAAACAGCAAAGAATGGAGGCAATAGGGGGGAGAAATATGAGGACGGATCATGGCTATCTAGAACAGAGAAACCGTCGCGGGGAGCCCGAGCTGGGAGACACGGCACGAAGATGTCGGTTCCCGTCAAGAGGGAGATCAAGATTTGATGGGTGCGATCTCCTTTTATCTTATCGATACCGCGGATTGATCCGGCGGAGTTTGAATGAAAGATACGCGTATAGTATCTGGATTGATTGACGCACGCCTCCCCCACAATGACATTACCTTAAAAGGATAATCTCATCTTATCGGGCCACGTGTGTGCGCGGGAACTGCCACAGTCGTCTCTAATTTACTTACTTGCGGCAGCTTACTATTGTCCAATTGACGTAGTGGTCCCTGGTGCTACCTATTACTGTTGGTGTTCTCTCGGCGACGTCGGTTCGAGCCCCATTGTCATTTACTTTATTTTAGTTCATTTTAAATTTTTTTTTCCTGCACGACAGAGCACCACACAGTGGGCCCCGTGGTGAGTGGCAGCTCCACGCAGTGGTCCTAGTGGCGAGTGTCAAGGGGGTTTTCCCCACGCCGCAGGCCGGAAAACCCGTTGGAAAACCCCGGGATTCAAGAAAAAAAAAAGTGGAATAAATACCAAAAGAAATATCCTCAGGCCCTACGCGGTGCGCCCCCGCAGCGAGCGGATATCCCATGCAATGTGCTTAACAGTAAGCGTCAAGGGAGGTCCGTGGGGGTCTTCCTCGTGCTAAAAGGCTTGATACTCGGTGTAAACTATCTAAATCCTCAGAAATATTGAAATGAATAAACAATAATACATATGGAAGTGCCGTCATGCCAAAAGAGGGAGGTCTGGCCGGAACACCATTCCCCTCACCTGAAATACGATGAAAATGTCTATAAAATGCTTTGTTTATCGACGCGTAGAGCCTACACGTGATGGGAAAGTATCACGTGTTGTCATTGCGGGGGAGGGCAACGGGATTTGTCTGGATTTTACATTTCTCCTTGCATCTCTCTACCTGGTACCATACGGCTCCGACCCGACATCGCGGATCGATCGTTCCGAGATACAGGCGCTGCTTCTCCGCGTAGCATGGACAGCGAAAAACGAAGAAGAGGCAGGGAAGAGGATGGCCCAGTCCCAACAACAGCCGTCCGCGATGAGCATGTGTCCCGTACGTGGCTCGAGAGTCCACGACGTACCGCCAGATGAATGCGCCTTTCGCCCTTCAGCTCATCGTCGGCCGACATCTGTCATCGAGTCCACCGAGGCAGTAACGAGCACGATCTTCTTCAATGCAGCCTACTGCACTCCTCCACGACGCGCCTGTGCGCCGAGCGCTCTTCGACGGGTTTTCGGCTGCACCGGCCATCCCATTGCATGCCATTGTCGTGCCCGCGCTACTGTCCGACTCGCGTGCGTGCCCGTCCCTTGTCTCGCACCTTTGGGCTCATCATTGACTCCCTACAGGCCCCACACTCGCGTTGGCGTCGACTCGGAGAACGCTCCGCAGAGGTTTAGGTGCGTGTCCTGTGCCACATTCCCTTTCCCATTCTGATCTCTTTTACTATGCCAGGACCCGCGGTGAGCACCCTTCAAGCCCTCTTTCGCAACACTCGAAATCCACTCGAAATTTGAGTATTGTCGCGCACTTCTCGCACGCATCGACCCGACTCGATGCGTCCCGGAGCCGCGTGCTTCGTAGGCGCATACAGATCGGCGGCGCATCGCCCCTGGCGACGTGCGCAAACCCGCCACGTCCCGGACTCCCCGCTTTTTTGTATCTAACTACGCAAAAGTAGGTACGTACAATCTACAATGCATATATTCCAGGAGCTAAATCGCGCACTCGTAGCCTCGCACAGGCCCCAATTCGCTTCGTATACGGCTGTCACCCGCCGCTCGTTGCGCTGGACGTAGTCGGGTCTCGGGAGTGCGCCACAGACGGCGGTACGTTGTCGTATATCCAACCGATTAGCTAACCACAAAAGAATGTCAAATCTCGCGCACGCTGCTGCACGGATTGCACCGTACGACGTCGGGATGGAGCGCCGCGCGGAATGGAATCGGGGTCAATGCGCGCCGTACGTCGCCGCTTGACATACAAACGGCTAGCAAGTTAACGAAACCACGGCAGATCTCTTTGCCTCGCCCCGGCACGCCGTTCGCACGGAGCGAGCGCAAACGAGAGCGGGAGAAGCAGCGGGTGCACGGTACGGTGTCCGCGCAGAACGCCGCGTCCCCGCGCTCAAAAATCACACCAAATCTCCGTTGGTTGTGGCCCTAACTCCCCCGTCCCGTCCCGCTCCCGTTCGTCCCATCTTATGTCAGAATCGCGTTTCGGCTCGGAAATCGAGTGCGCCGTGCGGCGCGCGAGACGTAGGTGGCGGCCGGTACGTGCCGTCTACAAGTCCAGACGATTAGCACGCTGACAATAAACCTGTGAAAGATTCAGTGTCTCTACGTCCCGTCCCTGCGCTTCGCCCGGGCTCGCAGGCGGCGTCCCGCCCGTCAACGCACCGGGGCGCCGCACGAGTCGCAACGCTCGCACTCGCTGCGGTCGAGACGAGGTCGGCACACGCCGCCCGCACAGAGTAGGGAGCAGGTGCGCGCGATCCACCAGATCGACCCGTATCCGCCGCATTCCCGTGGTCGGGTGAGTGCGAGAACGCTCGGGCGGGGTCTGTTCTGTAGGCAGAAACAATGTATTAGCTAGATATTGAATAAACTGCTTTCGAGCGACTTGCTTGAACGAATGAATAAATGAAATAGAACGACTTGCGACCTGCGGCGCTTCGTGACCAGGGTATGGTCGGTCGGTGAGTAACTGCAAAGAGCGAGAGATTTGCATAGAACGAGAACGAATACTTGCTTACGTGCGCCGCTCGATTCCAGTGGGTCTCGGTTGGGGGTAGAGAGAAGTGAATAAGATCAACGATATGGAGTCTGGTATGAAGCGGAAAACTCAGTTGAGTTGGGATGGAGAATGAATTGACGAGACGGAGTTCCGATATAGGTATAATATAATGAACATATGGACGTGGAAAAGTCAGCTCGGGAATCTAGTAGAAATCGAATTAGACTTACCTCGCTTGAGATGAACTTCGTTTGGAGGTAAAGAGTGTAAGGGGATGATATATCAAGAGAAGAGTTGAATTCTGGTTCAAGGTTGGCTCTGGGTTCAAACGGGATGTTGTAAGTACGAAAAAGGGAAAGAAAGGAACAATGAGACTCACATACCTTGAACGAACAGCGTGAAGTCTGGTGTTGAAGTTTGAACGAGCTGAATGAAACGGTGAAGACATCTAGAATCCGAGTTGAACTGGGTCAGTTAGCATAACAATGGAAGTCGAAACGAAAGTACTTGCTTACCTTGAGTTCAGATTCCCGGTGCGAAATATATTTAACAAGATGGGATTAGAATAAAGATCTCAACTAAGAAACCTCGAAAGAAAGATAGAATAGTAAAGGAGATATGCGCAAATGCGCGCGGGCAGCGCAAATAGGGGAAGTCAAAGTTCGCTGAAGCAGTCGATTCACCAATCGATTCTGATGCCGATTCTGGAACCGATTCTCGACACGAGAATCGTCGATTCTCATGAATCCGACGAGAATCGATGAATCGACTCTGGAGTCGATTCTTCGATTCAGCTAGATTCTTCGTGAATCGACGAAACCTCGATTCTCCCATGATTCTTGGTGGAGAATCGACGAGAATTGACCTCTGAATCGACCGCAGAATCGACTCATGAATCGACGTCTGAATCGGCCCCGTAAGCGAACTTTGACTTTCCCTAATGACACATCCTTCGAGCATAGTTTCGGTCTTTCCGGGTTTCAGGTCAGCACCGATCTAAATAGACGCACGACGATGAAGCTTACCTTTAGAAATGTCGTTCAGCCGGTCTGGAACGGCTTCGGTAAGAGAACTGAAGATTCGTCACGCATGGTTGGCTAGGCTGTCAGAACTTGAAGTGGTAAGGATGTTTTCGAGCGTCAGATAATCATAGACGGTCTCAGCACCGTCTTGTTCAAGAGTAATCCAGGTTGGTACTCGAACTTGAAGGTCAGTGAGGATCAATATATTTGTCTTGTATTCGTCTGGGGGTGAGACTGCGAGATTGAATACAAGTCAGTCAAGGTTCGGGTGGGGATAATCCGAAGACGGGCGCCCCAGGCGACTTGCTACCTCTTTGCATATTTGCACACGTATCCAGTGTCGTACCGTAGTCTTTCGTCGGTTAAACTGAACGATGAAGCTACATATATTGTGAGAATGGAATAGAGAAAATTGTTCAATACATATCTATCGAAATAGCTTGTTATATGTGGGGAATGTATGTACTCCAATTTACATCTACAAATGCTGATGCTGGTAGAAATCGTAACTCTACGAGCGGTAGTACAATGAGAACTATGCGGGCTACAATGTAAATACTAATAAAACTCATGGCCACGACATTAATTCCGTCTTGTCCTGGCTCGACCACGAATAGCAGTGCTATTCCAGTTAGAAGTGTGAGAACAGGGACTGCGATGATAACCAATGAGGATGTTCTCCAGATCCACATTTCGGCAGGCGTAGGAAAAGTCGTGTTCCATGCGGCGCAGTGAATGGCACCGAACACGGTGCCTACCAGAACCAGAATATGAGTAGCTTTACCCTGCGCGTCGTTGTCGTTCAGCGACCAAAATGACGGCACTGAGATGGATGATAACGGCTTATATTCGCCAAGGTAATCCCCCGCAATCGCACCCCCGAACCGTGTCCAACGTGAGGGCTGACCAGGGAGGGTTACGGTTTCTGTGTCAGGCTGCGTAGGTGGCCCGATGACAATTGGCCTTTGGACGTCGAGGGGCTTGTTCCACCAGAGCAACCAGATGAAAATGTTCACGACAGCGAACGCTAGCGTGGCGACCTCGAGTTGGGTTATAGCGAGGCGTTGATGGACGCGAGCAAGGGTCTGCAGGATAAACCACAGACCCTGGAGGAGTGCGATGCCTTTGGAGAATGCGTCTCCTTTGCTCTTGTCCGTGATATCCTTCTCACTGATTTTTTGTATGGCCGCTTGAAGTTCTGGGCCGAGGGTTGAATCTTCAAGTTGTTCTATGGTTGCAATAGGATGCTCGTCCGATGTGACAAAGCCACCCATGGAGACAAACATCCCGTGCATGGTAGAGAATCCGAATTCTACAACAAACTAACATGAGATGTAGACGGAAAAGATCTCCGTTCACTCAACCCACTTTTCGACAATTCATGTGTCCCCAAGTGCTGCCTAGCTGCAAATCCCACCATGACTTCCGGGGCGATCATGGCGATGAGCATCATTTTTAGCCTTCGCCAGAAAAGCTGAAGACGGCTCTGGTTGGGCGGGGGCACATTCGGGTGCACCGAAACCCATGTGCAAGCAAAGATGGTCGCCAGACACCCCGAGACGATGCTGAAGAAGGTTCTGCAGCTGTTGATATCGTCGCAAGAGTCAGCGGTGGCTCGAGCGTCCAGAGAATGTGAGAGAAGTGCGGCTTTGCCGTCCTTGGACAGCAGATGGACGGCAAGGAGAATGAGAAGCATCGTCGAGAGTTCCAAGAGAGCGCTGGGGCTGCATGTGCAATGCCTTTATAGCGGAGATTTAAAATGACCTGGACATGAAGCACGGATGACTCATGCTTGTCGACCAGCCATTGTGGCGATCATCGAGTAAAATCCGCAGTTGCCGAAAAAATCGCATTCCATGGAGGGAATGGCACCGGACACGGTCGACAGCCATGAAAACCAAGAGGTGAGTGATCGGCTGATGCTGGCCTTTGATGTCGCCACGTGAAAGGCATCGGCAAACTCCGATCACACCTTTGTGCAACTCAAAGCAGCGTACTGGTGTCTGCAGATACTGTACTATTTCGTTCAAATCGACATAGGGTGTGATGCGTGACCCAGTTGACCTATTCGACATTTCGGCATCCACCAAAATTTTGCGTGACACCTCGAAAAATTTCGACATCCCACACAAAATTTTTTCGTTTTTTCCGCCTTTTTAAGCTCTTTTGGCGATTTTAGGACTCGCGTGACCGCTTGGAGGTTCGATAAAGGCTTGCGTGACGCGTGACCCCGACCGAAATTCGTGATCGACATAGGGGTGCGTGACGCGTGACTGCCGAATTGAATGAAAAAGTACAGTATCTTGTTAAGCCCATGAAGGTTTGAAATAGGTTGGCAGAACATTTACTGAAAAGTCGTGGTATGCACAGAGGAAGACATGATAACTGCCGTTCTGGCCGATGTTTGTTGGAACCAAACAATCTCCTTATTTGGGGGGGGTGGGTGGTCGTAGGAACGTTTGCCACGATCCGCCGATCACGTACCTCTTGATACCATCGTTGGTCCAGTAGACTTGAGCGTTCCAAGGTGTACTAACGCGCGGATATCGATGGTTCTGACTTTGGTTTTGCTCTGGTTGCTGATTTCCGTGCAGACTGTGAGCATTTTCACGGTTCATATATCATACACAGCGCAAGTGCGGTGTTAATTTCCAGCTGTCCCTGCAAGAGGTACGTGATCGGCGGATCGTGGCAAACGTTCCCACGACCACCCACCCCCTCCAAATAAGGAGATTGTTTGGTTCCAACAAACATCGGCCAGAACGGCAGTCATCATGTCTCCCTCTGTGCATACCACGACTCCTCAGTAAATGTTCTGCCAACCTATTTCAAACCTTCATGGGCTTAACAAGACTTCTGCAGGCACCAGTACGCTGCTTTGAGTTGCACAAAAGGTGTGATCGGAGTTTGCCGATGCCTTTCACGTGGCGACATCAAAGGCCAGCATCAGCCGATCACTCACCTCTTGTGTCCCTGTCCAAATCCCCAGAAAATTACGTTGTCTTTACGTTTCCTGTGCATTTCCTACAAGCAAGACCTGCAAGAGTTGAGTTGATATGCAGTCGAAGCACGGAAGGCCCGGAAGCAGAGTTATTCCGCACAGCGTTGTCGTTAATGCAGACACAGTAGGAAAAAATCAGGGGAGGACAAGGGGAGGTGTCACGCGTACGTGACACGCTTAACGGCCAGCGTAACGACATCACTGTTCGGTGGCGTGGACCCGCCGCCGTCGCGATGGCAGAAATAAGGGCGTCCTCAGGCCCCTCCTCAATCGATATCGTACTTGATTCATCCCACCGCTCTCCTCCACGTCGCATCCTACCATCACCTTCGGTGAAGCAGTCGTCCCTGCCAGTTTAGGCATACCATTCTACACGAGGCGGGTGGTGCAAGTTTTCTCAGCGCGCTCCTTCCAAGGCGATCGTGCCGGTTCTCGCGCCGCTGTCACCTTCAAGAATGCGAATTCCAAAGGCTGTATCGTCCCGACTCCTGTCCTGACTCGCCACCGCGTCATCTGGTTTTCTGGTCTCCGCACCACCCACTCGACAGTTGCCGCGGACGTACTACGGAAAGGAACGAGTCGGACGCTTCCTGCTCCCGTGCTATCTTCTTGTCTACGCGCCTACCCTGCCCCCCAGTACGCCTTGTCTACGCGCCCGCCTATCCCAAGTACGCGTCCCTTGACGCCACGAAGCAGCGGCGCTGGAGGCGGGGATGTGCGCATTCGAATGCGGGACTTATGCCTTCGAGTGCTGGAGTGCTGGAACTGTTTATGGTGCATGGATAGATCGGGGCGCGCAGTATGCATGGGTGGGCGGACGCCGACGGAAGACGCGTCCTGTCTCTTGCATCCTACCAGCGCGCACGTCTCGGGCGAGCGAGCCCTTCGAATCCGGTTCTTGGTGCGGATGCGTCGATGCCCTCCGATCCGATACACCACGTACGGCGCGGCGCGGCGATGCTGTGACAGGGGTGGAAGTGGAGCCGACCTCCGCGCCGCCTCGCGCCACTCGACCATCGACTTTCCCACCTCGTCATCGCGCGCGGTCAGACGGGGCGACATGTGCATACAGCGAGCTTCGTACCTGGCTACGTTACCCCGCTGCTGCCCGGCTACCGCATCCCCCTCGACGCGCGCCTCCCATGCCCCTCGACGCGTTTTCTGCTCTGCTATCCCATTCCCCTCGAGCTCTGCGTCTCCGCCACCTTCTGCGTCTCCGCCTCGGCCGTCCCAATTTCCGCTAAGCGCCGTTTTCATCCTGGTCCATGCCACAAAAACGACACTCTCGCACTCGACTTCGCTTGACCCGCCACCATCTCGTCCCCGTCTTCCGTGCGTTGTCGACGCTCGATGCGAGGATGCTGATCAGCTGGAAGGATGTGGTGTACGTGCTGCGCCGACGTCTCGCGCGTTATACCGACGGTTACGAAGACGAAGATCCGGGACGAAGAGGCGACATATATTCTCGCGCGTTGCTGCTGCTTCTCGCACACGCAGGCTTGCGTACACCTCTGCTTGGCCTGGGCGATACGTGCACGAACGCTGTGTGCTGAGTTGCTCGACACTCCTCTGACGAGGTGGACGACGCTTCGCGGCGACATCTTTACCGCACCGACTTCAAACGCCTTACTCGTGTGCGGCGGGGATGCACGGCATGGGTATCTCTACCCCGCTTCCACCTTCGAGGTCGCCATAGCTGGTGCGCAAGCCGAGGACGTAGACGAATGCGCGGCTCGGGGCCTGCCACGAGCGCGAGTATCGAGGGAAGAAATGTTTATGGAGATATGGCCAGCCGCTGCTGGTGATGAAGCGGGATCTGGAGAGGAGTTGGAGCTGTGATGGGTCGACGTCGCCCAGGCGACTGCATCCTTGATTTCTCGGGACGAGATCCTGCGCCTCCCGATATTCTGCTCCATCCACACGCGTCCGCACCTGCACCCGTCCGCGTTAGCTATGTCGTTTGGCTCCCAGTGCACGCTCTGTCGCTATTCGCCGCCGCAAGGCTTGTCGACTCTCGCTGGTATCACGACCCCTACCCCGCCCGTGCAGCCTAGCGGAGTCAAAGCGGAGTGCGTCCCTCCCACAACACCGCCCGCGCCTGCGCCTGTGAGCCGAGGCGGGAGCATTCCTCTCCATCGTACATTCCTCGGCGTCGGTCATCATCTAAATATCCATTCCCCAACGCTCATTACGATGCACTTCTGCGTCTGGATTCCGCACTCATCCCCACAAATGTACCCCTCTACTGTACTGCACGTCCGCCCCGCGTAGTCTCTTACACCCTCTTCATGTACCTACTACCTGCGCACTTCCCCTCCCGTCGCGTACGGGAGATTTTTTCCGCTCGCGGCGCGGTGGGACGGCATATAGATACAGTCTCGCATGCGCGCACTGGCAGTCGAAGTTAATCCGTTGGGGACACACGGGCTCCATTCGGGTGATTAATATGCACATGGAAATCCTCAGCGCTCCATTGAGGGAATTTCTAGAGATTTGAAAGCATTCGTCTCGAGCGCTTAAGCAGTGCGCGTACACGTTCTTTTTTTCTTAAATTATTCGAGAAAGGGAAGAATTTGCTGGTGCCGTCGGCGTTGATGGCTAACATGGACAAAATGTATCTCGTTCATTACCTCCATCTCGTCTTCTGTTGCGCGTTCTCTCTGCTCTCCTGAAATTCGTTTCATTTTATTATTCGGGTAAGTGCTGGCGCAATCGACTTGCTGCCGCATTATCGTTCGTTCAACGACATCTTGCTCAAAATGTACTACTAATTTGTTTTGGGTATGCAAATGCTTGAGCGCTGCAGATTCGAAACACTCTTGGCACTCTGTTTCTGTTCTCTTGCAATTCCTCGATCAACCTGTACCACCTTTACGCTGGGATTCTCACAAGTGACCTTGAAATATGCATATAGCTTTCGGCGCTAAAACTCTCTTCTGGTCTTAAACTCGACCAATTTTACAGTTTCACTGGGTCCCGGGACAGACTATGCTTTTCTTCCTCGTTGCTCTTCATTTTCTGTCTGAGAACAGCCGCGTTCTCTCGCATCCTCAGACACTGGAGTCTCCGGCCTTCACGGACTCTTGCAACGTTGCCGCACGATCTTCGACGTCGTGTGGGGCTGTCTCGCGACAATCTTCGCTTGCACATGGGTGTCTGTACACCCGAGTGTGCCCCCGCCCAACCAGAGCCGTCTCAAACTTTTCTGTGGGCGAAGGCTGAAAATAATGCTCATCGCAATCATCTCCCCGGAAATGATGGCAGGATTTGCAACCAGACAGCGTTTGGAGGCACGCTTGTTGGCAAAAGATGGGTTATCAATAACCTTTCCCGTTTTCAGTTGATGCTAGTACTATGCAAAATTTAAATTTTCCTCGACCCACGGTTTCTTTTTCTGTATGGGTGGATTCGTCTCATCGACAGGAGATCCTATTGTGACCAAGAATCAACTTGGGAACCCAGTCGTTGAGTCGGGATTCCAGGAGGCTGTACGAAATATCAGGCAGGAGGAAATCATGGACAAGAGCAAAGGAGATGCGCTATCTAAAGGTGTCGCCCTTCTACAAGGCGTCAGGTTCACGGTGCAATGCCTTGCTCGCGCGCATCAACGCCTCACTGTGATGCAGCTCGAGGTCGCCACGCGCCATCGTGAACATATTTATTTGGTTGCTTTGGTGGGACAAACTGCTCGATGTTCAGTGTACAATTGTCTTCGGGCCACCCTCTGAGTTCGCTGTCCCCCAAGCCATAATTCCTGTCGAACCCCCGCGTTCCCGTCAGCCTTTCTGGGAAGCCCTCTTTGGGTTTAACAGAAGCGACCATGAATCCCTGCCATCTACCTCTCTACCGCCGTTTTGGTCCTTGCCGCAAAGTGACGACGACGAGATCAAAGGTTTGGGTATTACAACTCTCGCCGGCACTGTGTTTGACGCGGTTCATTGCACCGCATGGCATGCAGCTTTTCCTGCTGCTACAGAATTGTGGCTCTGGAGGTCGTCTTCGTCAGTGATTGCCGCGGTCCCTAGTCTTGTTTCGCTCGTACCTCTCGTGGCGATAACGCACAAGTCGTTCTATGAAACAAAGCTCGGTTCGATGGCGGCAAAAACCTTCACAGTCATGATGTGGGTGGGGATTCCTATCTACATTGCGGCACGTCTCATGCTGATTGTATTACTATTTACCGGTCTGCGACCTTTATTGGAATATGTATATTCCGCATATTTAAATTACAAGTCTGTCAAACACTTCATCGTCCCGATTGCCCCCCGACGGTCCCTTGCACAACGGCTTGAAAGCAAAGAAACAAGCCAACTCAGCTTTGACTCCCCTTCTTTACGAAGGCTGTCAAGCTCTTGGAACCACGTCGGCCTACTGGACGCATCGACAACGCCGAAAAATTCAAACATCCCTCTTTCAACCTACTTGGAGCTACATATAATAGGGCGCGAACCTCACTAATCCCGGGTCCCGGCAGGCTGTTGGTTCTGGATCTTCTCAACAAGACTTCCTGCTTTATCGGCAGGCTTGCAGTGAGGGACTGACTCGCAAGCATGGGTGCTGAACAATATTTTGCTGCCAGCTGTTTTCGGAGTCTGACGATAGTCCTACGTCACTTAAAATTGAACGATGGAGCTAGATTTATTGCAGAAATGGAATAAAGAAAATTGTTCAATACACAACTATTGAGAAAGCTTGTTATATGTGGGGGATGTAGGTACTCCAATTTATATCCACAAATGCTAATGCTGGTAGAGATCGTAACTCCGCGAGCGGTAATACAATGAGAATTAGGCGTGCTGCAATGTAGAGAGGACCCGCCAGTGCCATGCTTGCGCTCTCTATTTTTGATTCCGGATTGACTATTATTACTATCAAAAGTGGAAGTAGAAGCAAAGTGAAACTAGGGATTGTGACGATAATCGATGAGGACGTTCTCCAGATCTGCATTTCGGCGGGCGTAGGGAAAATCGCGTTCCATGCGGCGCAGTGAATGGCACCGAACACGGCCCCCACCAGAGTCAGAACAAAAATGGTTCCACCCTCCGTCTCGTAGGTCACCGACCAAAATGACGGCACTGAGACGGACGATAGCGGGTGATAGTCATTCGTGGAAAAGCCAAAAATCGCAGTCACGACCTCATCGCTGCGGGAAAGCTGCACATGGTCTATGGCTTGTGAGTCTGAGTCGGGCAGCGTGCGAGGTCCTACGATGATGGGCTGTTGGACGTCAAGGGGCTTGTTCCACCAAAGCAGCCAGGTGAATATATTTACGATGGCGAATGCCAGCGTGGCGACCTCGAGTTGGGTTATAGCGAGGTGTTGATGGGCGCGAGCAAGACATTGCATAGTGAACCACAGGCCTTGTAGCAGCGCCACACCTTTGGAGAGCGCATCTCCTTTGCTTTTGTCCATGATTTCCTTCTCGTTTACATTCCGCACGGCTTCCTGCGATCCTGAGCCGAGGTATGGATCCTCGAGCTGTTCTTGTGTCGCAATAGGATGCCCCATCGGCGAGACGAAGCCGCCCATGCAGAAAAAGAAGGCCTGTGTGGTGGAAAAATTGAAATCTACACCGGCCGAGCGCATGAGGCCAAGCTGAGAATATTATTACTGGCTCACTCTTGACCAACCAGCGAGAACCAAAAAACTGCCTGGCCGCGAACCCCACCATGATTTCCGGCGCGATGATTCCGACAAGCATCATTTTCAGCCTTCGCCAGTAAAGCTGAAGACAGTTCTGGTTGGGCGGGGGCACATTCGGGTGCACCGACACCCATGTGCAAGCAAAGATCGTCGCCAAACACCCCCAGATGATGCTGGACAACGTTCTGCAGTTGTTGATATCGTTGCAGGAGTCGGTGGGAGGTCGGACATTGAGAGGACGTGGGAGTGGTGCAGCGATGCTGTCCTGAGAAAGCAGATGAACGGCGATAAGGATGAGAAGCATAGACGGTCTGGGGATCAAGCGAAGCTGCGGAGTTGGTCGAGTTTAACAGCAGGAGTTCAAGTACCCAAAGCTGCATGCATATTTCAAGGTGGGCAGTGCCTTGTCAGAATCAGAACGCAGAGATGGTAGAGAGAATTCCAGATGAACAGAACAGTATTTTTGGAAATTCGCATCCCTACAGCCCGGAATACAGAAAGATCCAAGTCCAGTATTTCTGATGCCCGCAAGAGTTTTCGCAACCAGTACATTTGACCATACTATATAGATCCAAGAAGCAGAATGAACAAATTTTCCAGACACATACAGAGCTCCAGAGTCAGAAAAGATAGGCCCGGTCGCAGTTGCAGCGGCGGTGGTGCCGAGGTCCAAATATGAGAAAGCACTTCACAAGGCGTAAGCTTCGTGAAGCCTTGTCGCGGGCTTCCTAATGACCTCGTGAAGCCTTGTCGCGGGCTTCCTAATGGCCTCGTGAGCGCCTTGTCGAAGCCTCGTTGGACTTTGCCGAGGTCACGAGGCCCTTTTGATGGGGGGAATCCGGGATGCAGTGACGTCGCTTTCATAATGCACTGATCGCCGTAACGCCGTTGAGCCCATTGAGGAACAACGCTGTGTTCCGTCGTCGGCATTGTATCGGCTAGATCGCGGCACCACCCCCGAAGGCTTACTGCGCTACACCGGACAGCCAAACTCGTGGCCAATGGGTTGCAAGACAAAACTTCTGATTCAGATATCCCAGACATTGTGATTTCGGGGTATTTTCCCCATCGACTTGCTGTGAGGATCAGATAGTCAGTACTTGAAGAAAAGGTGGCGAAGAAGCTGTTGCTCACTGAATCTTTCTGGTAATATTCTAATTGAATATGAAAATTGCTGTACATTCTTTGTCCTCCGGTTCAACTACCAGCGGGTAATTGATGTATTCCGACCGTATTCAAGTGGTGATCACCGTACTCGGCTGGCAAAGCCTATGAAATACGCTGTATTCCAACTGTATTTCTCGGAAAACTCCAGTGTATTTCAAGGAAAGAAAATCCAAAAATACGCTAGAATACAATGGACTGAGAGTAAATCCATCGGAATCCGTTTTGTTGTGCTGTACCGCCGTCTCTGGCGTCTATAAAATAAATACGGAACCGATTTATGCCGCCGGAATTCGATGTACGCTTGGAAAATACGGTGGAATCCGTTTGAGGTTACGCCAGGTTTATCAATATGCGAGCTACTGGCAAAACATTGGAATCAGGACAGTATCTCGAAAAATGCAGCACGACACCGTGACTCATGATACGCGTAACGAGCAGAATACAGAGACGAGGACCTGCAAGGTAATTCAGAAATTTAGACACCGTGTCCGACATAATGCGCGGGAGGAAAGGAAGGTGTATAACCGCAGCGGGAGAACACTCACAATTTACGTGTACCTAGAAAGATATATCGCGTCAGCAACGCCTTGAAGGAACCAGAGAACTTACCATCCAGCGCGACGGTAGGACTACACAAAGGATGATCAGTAATACATGCGAATGACCGGCAGATGTGTCGACGTAAGAAAAGAAAAAGCGAACAGACTACTTAATCGCGGACGGCACCGAGTTACAGGGTACACTTAATAATAAATAATATATCCTCCTCCTCAAAGTTAGTGTCATGAGCAGCGCGAGAGACTGGACAATAAATCACTCACCAGGTAAGGTTTATGGAAGTCTAGGATCAGAGATCAAAGCAGCTGTCGTAGCACTTAAACGCAGAATATCAGCTGTGCTGCACACTCAGTGTAAGTTGAACTTGACGAAGAACTTTCAAAAACAATGTAGCCAGCCTGTAGCTTCACGCATCAGGCCAGCGAAAAATTTTCGTTCCACATTCATCCCCCAAGGATCAGGTCTTGTCACTCGTATTGAATTGTAACCATTCATAGGCTCCACGTTAGTCGGTTTGTTCTCCTAGCCAGCAACACGCTCGAAATATTTTCTAGGAATGTCTTGATAACTCTGGAAGGTAGACCAGCGACTGGAAGAACTTCAGCTAACAAGTTTCACTTCGCCTCAAGCGCCTATGATGTCAGCTCAATCTCAAAGTTGATACTTTGGCACGAAGCTCGATTTTTTGATGAAAAATGCTGTTATAATATTTGATGAAAAGTGAGTTTATAGGTTCAGCGCCGGGTTGTTGGTGAGAGGTTTGAACCTGAACCGGATTTCGATGATTGATTCAAGGTTAATCTGTCATCCTTCACCTGAAATTGCGATTAAGTATATTGATTGGATCCCAAGCAGAGATTACTTCACAGCACCATTCATCCTTGGCCTGTTATTGGCCACGACCTCCAATGTGAATGCAACAGCAACAACTTCGATGATTTGAACAGCCGGCATGTGTCAGACTCTACACAAGTAAACAAAATGTCCCTTGAGCCGAACTTGGGCCTCGTTTGAAACCTCGAGAAGCATACAGAATGAATGGGTGGAAGGATGTGAAACACCGCAAAGAAGTGAGCAGATATTTTTTCTTTTGGAGGATTTGCTTATTTACTTCGAAGGTAGGGTTAAATTTTGTGGAGTTTGAAACCCGCGTTCAACGTTTAGCAGTTCAGTGAACCGAACCTTCCCACCAGCACTTGAAAGAAGACTATCAGCAGGTTGGCGGGATGGTTCTATGCCCTACAGCATGTAGTGCATGAACAAGTACAAGTACGAGTCCCTGTCGCAAAACTGAGGATTGAAATCAGCGATTAAGTACTTGTGATGAGAGTGAAAAGAGGCAAAGGCAACGAAACATGCTACTTTATATATACTTGCCGGTGGTTTAGTTTCAAGTAATCCTCGTCAATGTCACCACCGAACGACTCGGAGCGGGAACCCAACCTAACGATGCGGGGGCAGACAGAACCCAGCACTATCGTATAGGCAGCTCGTGTACGCACTCGTAAGTATAGGCAGAAGGAATCGTGTAGGCAGGAAGCTTGATTCAATTTCTTACGGACATGGTATTTTTCGTTTGCCATTTGTTCAGGTTGCAGCGTCGTCGACGTTGAGACGTATGTTTTCCCGGGCAGGGTTGGAATTTGGTCCTTTTCCAGAATTCAGAGCGAGGGGTGAAGGCCTTGGATGTGCACGATCAAAGTCACCACGCTTGGAGTCTTGGACGAGGCTCAAGTCGAGGTCAGCGATATGCTTGCTTTATGTTAGCCTGAGATCCTAATTGGAACCACGTCATGGCCATGAGGCGTGCGCTCAACGAAAGAGAACAGAATAGAACTATGTCAGGAGGTTCACTTGGAATCGGAAGTTGAAATTAATTTTTCTAGAACCAAGTTTGGCGCGATTAGTTGCAGTTCCGAGGACTCGCAGCCCGTCGAGGGCGTGTGTTCGGCGGGTAGGACTGGGATCGACTTGACAGCACAAAGACCGTGGATTCAGCCGTTCGGCTCTATTCTGACTCTGACCGCCTTGAGTGAGAGGCGGTCCCTTGGTGCCAAGAGGTAAAATGTCACCACTGGGTGCAGGAACCAAGAACTCTCCAGTGGGAATCTCCAAGAATTCATGATCGGAAGGAGCAGGCGACAGCGACACGAACCTAGCACGAGGACTCGGAACAGATGGCTTGCGGTTGATATACGATAGAGATATAGATATAACGCGTACGGGAGATGGTGGGTGGTCGAACGTAGGTTTCCTGAATCCTACTTCACTGCGCGATAATTTTTTCGGACGGATTTGCTCATAAGCGCCAGAAATATCGTGAACGGCGGCGGCAGCAGAATCAAGTACCAGCAACAATCTATATTGAATTGAACCATGACCATGGCATTTTTGACATGCACAGATTAGGCACGTTTTGACAAGACTCAAGAGGGCATGGCGATGGTCTCTCGTTCCCCAGGCTTCAAGTTCTTTGCGAGAATTTTCGAATCGCGACCACTGACAGCGCATTTGGTCATATGTAGATGCAAGAAGCAGAATGGACAAAGACAAACAGAGGAAGAGACGAGATGGCGATTTCCAAGGACCAAGACACATACAGAGGCTCCAGAGTCAGAAAGTATGGCGGTCGCAGTCGTCGCGCACCCAGGTGCAAGGTGCCAATATGATCATGATCTTCCTGGGAAGCCCTTGAAGAGAACATTCAGAGGTTTGATGGCTAAGTAGGGACAAGCACTGAGCTTCGGACTCGCCGTCTTGCGCGACACGGCACGAAGATGACGGTTTCCGTCAACAGGGAGATCGAGATTTGATCAAGATTTGATCACACCTCCTCTTATCTTATCGATACCGCGGATTGATCCGGCGGAGTTTGAATCCAAGATGAAAAAAGATCCGCTTTTACATCTCTCTTTCAGCTGAACCAAGCTTGTGCTAGAAATGCCCGCCGCGTATATGCCCGACATCGTGCGCGCCTCCTCGCCGCTACGACGCGACGCCACATCCTACCCGCGTACCCGTGTCGGCCCTTCTGAGATACAGGCGCTGCTTCTCCGCGTAGCATTGACAGCAATGAACGAAGAAGAGGCAGAGAGGATGGAGGCGTGAAGGCGATGCGTCTCATGATAGCGCTTTTGCCCAGTTCCACCAACAGCCGGCCGCGATGGGCGTGTGTCACGTATGCAGCTTGAGCGTTCACGACGTACCGCAGGAGGAATGCGCCTTTCGTCCCTCAGTTCATCGTCGGCTGACGTCCGTCATCGAGTTCACCGAGGCAGTGCCCGATCCCGTTGTGCCTTCCCGCACGAGCACGATCTTCTTTAATGCACTCCACGGCGCATCTGTGCGCCGAGTGTTCGTCGACGCATTTTCAGCATCCCACTGTACGCCCTTCTCGCCATGCATGCGCCACTGTCCGACTCGCGTGCGTGTCCCTCCCTCCCCTCGCACCCAGGGCTCATTGACTCGCAGGCAGCCCACACTCGCGTTGGCGTCAACTCGGAGAACGCTCCGCAAGGGATGTCAGAGGTCTAGGTGCGCGTTCTGTTCCTCATTCTCTTTCCCATTCTGATCTCTTTTGTGCCAGGCCCACGCGGTCAAGTCCTCTTTCGCAACACTCGACATTCACTCAAATTAGAGCACTCAACAACCATATGAAGTTTGTTTAAACAATTTGTGTCTCAATGCAAAATCAGGTTTATCCATTGATTGATTAACGGTCACTCTAAATACACCATAGTATTGGGGCACATAGAGACAAGTCCTGTTCAACAGTTAATCAACTGATTGTGTTTGTTAAACAAAAACATTACCCTTCTGTGCTGTGTACCTTCTGCCTCTTGGACCTGTCCAACTGCTCTGTTAATCCCTGTTCAGTTAATCAGTGTTGTGTTTTGCTTAACAATGGATTACTTACTTTTTGAACAGCCAACTATGGGTCAAGTGCCAACATGACACTTCAGCCGTGACAGATAGACTGCACGGCAGGTTCCGAGTGGCTGAGTTGGTCATGGTGTTGTATGACATTTCAGTCTTTGTCATTGAAATGATGTACCTTGGGTGGCCCACCGGTGGGTCTTCCAGCCCACCCTACCCAACACTGTTCTGATCAACAGTTAAGCAGTGTTGTGATTAACAACTGTTTTGATAAACACTTCAACCTTGAAGTTGCAAACCACAGAAGCAGGAAAGTGATGAAATTTCACCCTGGCATTGACGGATCTGTGGTAAATGCAATCAAAGTGCATGAGAGAGGAGGAAGTTGCGAACTAAAGGTGAGGCCGATGTCATTATGTACCTTGATTTTGATCTATTAGTTGAAACACCTTCAAAGTATTGCTTCTGGAGGTGCATCTATGCTTCAAGTGTGCTTCAGAATTTTGGGCTTCTCCAACAATTTAATGTTTTCTTGAAGCATGTGCCCAGTTCACATGTGAAGCACCCACTCTGACTGCCCTTATTGTTGGAGCCTGTGCCATTTGACAATTAGCCCTGCCATATAAATTTTAACCTCCAGTTTTGCAGCCAGTGTTGAACAAGGCCACAGTGTCCCCAGTATTGTGTTCAAGGACACACCCCAGATCAATAGGGGAGCTCAGACCGATTCCTGCTTGATTCTGTCTTTGATTCACGTTCTATTCCAGGTGCGGGTTTCATGCAACAAAAATTGATTCCAGCCCTAAGAATTGACAAGTTTGATTCTGGATTCAGAATAGCAGTTCCTCCTCCTGGGAACTGGTTCTCGATCAATTCTGTAACTTTGATTCTTGGTCTATTCTTGACAGAAAATCGGATCAGAATAGTTTCAGAATCTACATTAGAATTGAGCGAGAATCACTCACTTTGACCTCCCTAATGTGGAAGGCCTAGACTCTATCTATTAACGTAAACTTTTCAATGCAGCAGATACTATCTGTTTAGATCTCAGAGAACCCTTCAAACATATTATAAACAGTCCCCTATCATCTTTGGAGTCAGTCACAATCCTGCAGGTGCAGATTCAACTTCATAATCAGAATGCAAAAATTGCAATGCCTTGTACTTCCAAGGGTTTCTTCCATGCTGGGAACTATTTATTTCAATGCCAAATGATCCTCTCAACAACAAGGTTCTCATGGTCCACTACCATTCCCCTGTCTTCAGAGTGGCACAATCTCGTGAATGTCGCAGCATTGATGCCAGTTGTGATACAAGTGCAAACATCGAATTCCTGCCACCATGAAGCTGTTTGCATGCAGGATATAATTTATTTCAATAGTGGATTATGTTTTCAAGACATTCACCATTCACCATTGCTCTCAAGCATTTGGGTGTGCCTTCAGAGTGGCACAACTCCACAACCAGTGTACATTTGAGGCCAGACACACAGATGTAAACATGGCATTTCTGCCATCGACATCATTGAACTATCCTGACATATCTATGGGGCTTCAGCTGATCTACCTCTGCTCCGAAATGGCACAACCCTGTGAATGGTGCAGGTTCAATGCCAGACCTGCAAGTACAAATATGGCAGAACTCAACCATACATGTTCCACTATTGATATAAACAATGCTTGCCTTAAAACACATTTTTCTCATCTATTCTTGCATCAACTTAATGTGACATGTAAACATTGTATCATGTTTTGCCCACCTGAAAACACCTGTTCAACAGCGACTACAGATCCTAGAACAGTTGTGGAAATTAAATGAATGGCAAGTAGAGGGACCAATACCAGGGATGGACATGATGTCATGCACTAGTGGATATAAATGCAGAAATTCCACTTTTCTTGCATCCCACCACTGAACTGGGTCAGCCTCCAATTTCACGTAGGGTGCATTGACTTCAATTTCAGAAAAGATCGACCAGGGGGTGAGTCCTGCATTCCACGCCACAATGCCGGAAATTTGCTGTTAAAATGGCTCTGATGCATGATTTAGACCCCATTTCCTTTCTGCCCTCCTTAGCACATTATGTTCTCCTTTTTTCTGTGAATAGCAGAGGACCCCAAGCGGCCTTGAGTTCCTTTCCAAAAGTATCAATGTGGTGTTGAATCATAGTTGCTAATGGAATGTTTAATTTCGAAGCTTGATGGACATACTCAAGGAGATGATGTAATTTGACCCGTTCCAACTCCTGAAATGGTTGATCACAGGCAACCAGCCACTTGTCAAGAAGTTGTTTGAACTTCACTTGATACCATGGTCCCTAGAATTCTGAGTGAGTCAAATATAATTAGTATATATCACAGCTCCTCTATGTTCCTCTATGTTCTTTTGTACCTCATACTTTGAAGGTTAAACAGTGGTTAATCAGAACAAAACAGCTGTCAATCTGACTTAGGGGCAATCCAAAATGGTTATAGTTGGCCGGTGAGCCACACAAGGGACATAACTTCGATGATGATGTCTCATGTTTTTACACTGTACTACAACTATATAATAGCAAACCACTCTCTACGTAAGTGTCACTGCTCACACTCTGGTGTCTCCTTTACTTGTTTGCCTGATCCCGACAACTGTTGCAGCTATACAAAGCTGATTAACAAAACAGTGATTTGTTTTTGGTTGAACAAAACCCGATCAGTTAAACAGACTTTCCAGCATGCATTTGTGTCTGGCGGGACACACAACATCTCTCTGAAGCATGGCTGTTTAATTAATCAGTCGCTAAACAGGATTTTGCATTGAGACATGAATTGATTAATCAAACTTCATATAGATTCTTGAGCACTCTTGCGCACTTCTCGCATGCATCGACCCGACCCCGACGCATCCCTGGAGCTGCGCGTGTGCCGTGTGTCGTATGTGCATACAGAACCTGCCACGTGCCTGCTTCTTTGTGTCTAACTACGCAAAAGTAGGTGCGTACAATCTACAATGTATCTATTCCAGCAGCTGATTCGCGCACTCGCAGCCTCGCACGGACCCCAATTCGTTTCGTGTGTGGCTATCACACGCCACACGTCGCGCTAGACGTAGTCGTGTCTCGCGAGTGCGGCACAGGCGGTACATTGTCCATCCAAACGTTTAGCTAACCACAAAAAAAATGACAGATCTCTTGACTTCGCCCCACCGAGTCGTTTGCGCGGAGACCGCCACATCGCGCGCATGCATTGCGCTATAGGACATCGGGATCAAGCGCGGGGCGGAATGGAATCGGGAGTCGATGCGCGCCGTACGTCGTCACCTGACATGCAAACGGCTAGCAAGCTAACGAAAAAAACAAGATCTCTTTTCCTCGCCTTGGCACGCCGTTCGCGCGGAGCGAGCGCATCGCGCGCACGTGTTGCGCGGCAGTGCGAGCGCAAACAAGCGCAGAGCGCCGCGTCCTGGGCTCAAAAATCACACCGTGCGCACATCAAATCTCCGTTGGTTGTGGCCGTAACTCACCCATCCTGTCCCGTTCCCATTTGTCCCATCTCAGAGTCTCGTCTCAGCTCCGATACAAAGATTTGAACTGCACTCCTGAAATAAGAAATTGAATGAGATCGAGGTCATTGAATGGAGGCAGCCGTGGTTCTCGAGTAATAGCCGGTTTCAAATGTTCACTAGACGCGTAGATCGGCAAACATACCTTGAGGAATGCAAACAGCCGTCCAGCACTTCAAGAAGAGCACATCGTGGAATCATAGACGGTCTCAGCACCGTGTTGTTCAAGAGTAATCCAAGTCAATACTCGAAGGTCAGTGAGTATCAATATTTGTCTTGGATTCATCTGGTCTGGGGCGAGACTGCGAGGTTAAATACAAATCAGTCAAGGTTCGGGTGGGGATAATCCGAAGACGGGTGCCGCAGGCGAGCACGACTTGCTACCTCTTTGCATATTTGCACACGTATCCGGTGTCTTACAATAGTCTTTCGTCGGTTAAACTGGACGATGAAGCTAGATATATTGCGAGAATGGAATAAAGAAATTGTTCAATACATATCTATCGAAAGAGCTGGTCATATGTGGGGGATGTAGGTACTCCAATTTACAGGGACAAATGCTGATGCTGGTAGAGATCGTAACTCCATGAGCGTTAGTACAATGAGAATTATACGCGCTGCAATGTAGAGAGAAATCCCCAGTATCAGGAATACGACAAGTGTAGATCCTAGCCGATCGTTCATTGTTAGCAGAGAGAGGAACAAAGAGAAAGCAGAGATTGCCGCGATCACCAATGCGGACATTCTCCAGATCCACATTTCGGCCGGCGTAGGAAAAATGGTGTTCCATGCGGCACAGTGAATGGCACCAAACAAGGTGCCCACCAGAACCAGGAAAATATAAGCACCATTGCTGTATTCCTCGTTGTCCATCGACCAAAATGACGGCACTGAGACAGATGATAACGGCTTATATTCGTCATTGTAATTCCCATCAATCGCACCCAAGAACCGCGTCCAATGTGAGAGCTGAACAGGGAGGGTTCTGGGTTCTCCATCAGGCTGCGTAGGTGGCCCGACGACAATTGGTAGTTGGACGTCGAGGGGCTTGTTCCACCAAAGCAACCAGATGAATATGTTCATGACGGCGAACGCTAGTGTGGCGACCTCGAGCTGGGTTATAGCGAGGCGTTGATGGGCACGAGCAAGGGTCTGCAAGATAAACCATGAGCCCTGTAGAAGCGCGACACCCTTGGAGAGTGCATCTCCTTTGCTCTTGTCCGTGATTTTTTCCTTGTTCACGTTCCGTATGGCCTCCTGAAGTTTTGAACCGAGTTCTGGATCCTGCAGCTGCTTCTTCGTCGCAATAGGATGCTCATCCGATGACACAAAGCCGCCCATACAGAAAAAGAAGGCCTGTGTGCGGGAGAACTTGTATTCTACTCAAGCACGCGTGAGGTGCCACAAAGAATATCATTAATTGCTGGCTCACTCTTGACCAACCACTGAGACGCAAAAAATTGTCTGGCTGCAAATCCTACCATGACTTCCGGGGCGATCATTGCGATGAGCATCATTTTCAGTCTTCGCCAGAAATGTTGAAGCTAGCTCTGGCCGGGAGGGGGCACGTTCGGATGCACCGACACCCATGTGCAAGCGAAGATTGTCGCGAGGCAGCCCCATATGACGCTGAATAACGTTCTGCAGTTGTCGATATCTTTGCAGGAGTCGGTGGTGGCTCGGGCATTGGGAAGATGTGGGAGTGGTGCAGCGATGCTGTCCCGAGACAGCAGATGGACGGCAAGGAGAATGAGAAGCATTGTTGAGGGTTCTAAACTACCTACGACTATCTAACTAAGTAGTATTCTAATGCCCTTGTTTGAAGTACTTTGTTCTAGAAATGTAATCTACCTTGTACCCAAAAATAGTATCTACTTTGTGTCTCTAATTGTAACAATGGCCGCAGTTGAACAACGTTGTCAAGTTCAACTGCTGCCGAGTTGAATCTCGGAGATCACCGGATTGTGATGGCCGAATGCGAAGCCATATCCGTTCCATAAAATAACCTGGACATGAAGCACGGATGACTCGTGCTTGTCGACCAGCCGTTGTGGCGATTATCGAGTAAAACTTCCACATTCATTTCCGCAGTTGCCGAAAAAATCGCATTCCATGGAGGGAATGGCACCGGACACGGTCGACAGCCATGAAGATAAGCACCATCTAGTAGACTTGAGTGCTCAAAGGCGTATTAACACACACATATCGACGGTTCTGACTTTGGTTGCTGATTTCTGCGCAGACTGTGAGCATTTTCACGGTTCATATATCATACACAACGCAAATCCAGCGTTAATTTTCGAGTCCAAATCCCCAAAAAAACACGTTGCCTTTGCGTTGCCTGTGCGTTTCCTAGAAACAAGACCTGTACGAGTTGAGTTGATGTGCTGTCGAAGCACGGAAGACCCAGAAGCAGAGATACTCGGCGCAGCGTTATCAGCTAGCTATCACGCTCTGTGGCTTTCAATAAATAATCTTTGGGGAAGAGGATCCTCAGAAACTGAGTTCTCTGTGAGTAAGGCTTCCGGATGAGCACTATCCCAGAAACTAAGACTCTAAGGTGGGCAGGAGAAGAAGGTCAAGAGAGCGGAAGGCAAAAGATGATTGATCAACGATCGACAATCACGTCACGCCTTCCCGCGCTCGACTCTTCCATCGATTTCAGCCCGTCCGGACGAAGGTGGTAGCCTACCACGACATCTGTGCGCCTCCCGGCCATTTCCGCACCATCTACTCTACTCTGGACAGCCGGAGGACACTACCTCCTGCTTATCGCGTACGCCTACAGCTACGGCCAGGAGGTACCCACCGGAGAATGCCGAGACACTGAGTGATAGGGTAGGGTGGGTCCGGGGTGCTATATTTCACTTTTTGGAAAAAGTTGCGGACCGCCATGAAAATGTGTTTGGAAGGGTCAAGAGAAAAAAAAGATTTCTTCATCATACATTTTCCCAGATTTTCGGGTATAAGTGTGCCGGAATGGCCAAAGCTTTGGAGGCCATGCCAGGCATTAGCATCGCCACATCATTCACTTCTTTGCCGAGTTTCTGCCATTCATTCATTTCCGAGCCAGGTGGGATGTCGGAATTCGCGTTGGTAACTCGCTGTCACCGCTGCTGCCGCCGGTAACTGTTCCTGTTCCTCCTTCGCATTTATTTTGTCCAATGTCATATTTCTCCTGAATTTCTCTCTTGTTCCTTACTTACACCGTGACTGCAGTTGATTTAATTCTCCCTACTCAGATATATTTGTTCCTGTTCACTTCGAATAAGTAGCTAGTGTTTGAATGAACAACCCGGTTTTCGCTATTCTCAAATAAAGGACGCGGTCACCTTTATTTCAACAGAGAGTGGTGACTTGGAAATGGTGGAGTGCTCGGGGCCTGCTTGCGGTTCAAAAAATCTGTACTCTGATTTATTTCTTACTTGCATCACTCACAATCTTCCAGTTTCATCTCTGCTGCCTGGGCTTGAGGAAAGCACCGAACCCCCCGTGGTATTGTGATGATGTGTGCCTCACAAATGCGGGCGGAAGGGCGAGGAAAAAGCAGACACAACAGTAGCTTAGTAGTAGTTAATTTAGGACACTCATATATGCATTATAATTGCCTCAGCCAGCATCAGGACAAAAAAGTCCGAGACTGAACAGAAGTCACACAGAAATTTCCTTTTGGGGACTGGCACGTGACCGTGGGACCTCGGCTAATAGGGTAGGGAGAGCCCAATGGACCTTAATTCACTTTTTCGATTCCGTGTCTGAAATTTCTTTGGTGGGTACCTCTTGGCCACGGCACGCGTTTTGGCTGCACCGAGCCGAATGGATGAATGCGCATGCTGCCGTCGTGCGGAGGACGCGTGTATCCAAGTGCTGGTGTTGGTGCCATGGGCGTATCGCCGCGCACGCAGTGTGGATGGCAAGATGGATGCTATCCGCACGTGTACGTGGCCCTTCGGCGGCGGTGGCGTGTGCACGATCGAGGGCGCGTGAGCCACCGCCGACCCTCGCGATGAATGGACCTGCATCCTCAATCGATATCGTACACCCCGCCTCTCTCTTCCACGGCGCGTCCCATCATCGACTTCGGCGAGGCAGTCCTTGTAATAAAGTGTACCAGCACGAGGCGGCGGCAATGTTTCTTAATGCGCGCTCACGGCTAGCGTACGTCCTCGCGTTGCCGTCACCTTAACGAATGCTAAGCCTGTATCGCAGTGACCTGCCCGACTTTCCTCCATCGTATTCAGTCACCTTCGCGAATGCGCACGCTGCATGCTAAGCCTGGCTCGTCGTGGCTCCTGATTCGCTCTGGTCTCCTCCGCACCGCCCATTCTCAATAGTTGCCGCGCACGTGCTACGGGAAGGAAGGAGTCGGACGCCTCGGGTGCCATCCCCTCGTCTCGTCTATGCGTCCACCCACAGTACGCGTTCCTCCTTGAAAGCACGAAAAGATATGCACAAACAGATAACTCGTCGGGTATGCACCATGTATATATGCCGGATTTTACTCCGTGGTCCCCGTCTCTGCCCGGTGATCGATGTGCTCCGAACCTATACCAAAACAACCAACTAAACACTCAAAACAACAATCAAAGGCTCCCAGAAATAGCGATAAGCTACTGGAAATAAGCCAAAGATGTAGAAAGAGCGCAAGTAGCCGAGAAAGTACAAGATCAGACGAGTGTCAGTCCCTTGGTCAGGGCCTAGACGTAGGTTGAAGGGAAAGGTTAAGGTACTCCTCAGAGAGAAAGCGACCTTCACCGATCAGAACTACCGGAAAGAACGTTCCAAGTAGTATCCAAACGATGGATAGTTTGTAGCCAAAGAGGCAAGAGCGATAGTATTGGGAAATAAGCTGTTCCCGAGCAAGTTGTGTGTGCGAGGCGTTCCTCCGTCGATATCCAATCCAACAATAGTCCAAAGACTCGTGCAATAACGTGCAATCCGTGCAATAACGTGCAATCCGTACAATCCGTGCAGTTCCCCGTACAATCCGTGCAGCAGTGTTCACTCAATCACGTTCAAGACGTTTCCGACAACCAAAACTTCTTATTCCAACCCCAACTAGAAGGTTTCACAATGACAAGTCCAATAACTGACTGTGCTCAAAGCGCCAACCCCAGAAATAAAACCCAAGTCGCAAGCGTTACGCCTACTAATACAGGGATGATTCTGTACCGTACTGACGAACTCCTCTAAGTATTTATACAGTGTCCACAATCACATGTAAATAAGAAACAATCATATGAAAGAATGTCCTCCACTAGAAACAAGACGCCCAAGCCCTCTGCCCTAGCCCTGAGCCGTTTATCCGTTGGAAAGGTATCCGCGTGAGTAATGCGATTGGCTGTTCAACGGGAAGAACCGATCCACCGGTTATCCCATAACCCAAGAATTTGAAATCTTGTCCAATCGAAACTGATGTCTTGTCCCTCCTGGTATATCTCCCTCTACACTCTCTTTCCTGTCCTTCTGGACCATCGGAATATACTCCTGATGTCCGTAGCTTCCCAGCGGTACCCAACACTTCATCCTTCTCCAAGCAGCTTCCTTCTTCCGTAAGGCAATACTATTCCGGTCGACGATCAATCCCATCAAGGATGACTGTTCCCTGCATGGTAACCGGGATCACCGTCAGAAAGAAGGTTCTGGGCCTTCTTGGCACACCACGTGCTCTAGACACGGTCGCGCCGTTGCTAGAAACAAGGCCCAACAATCCCACACATGGAAATAGATACTCCGCGCTTATTCCTCTGAGAGGCACAAGTACGAAATAGTCCCTCTTCAAGTATTTATGGGCTACACATCCCCTACATGTTTCAGAGCGAGCACCTGCCGGTCCGCTAAGTAGTTTCCTACTTATTGTACCCGTTACTCCGTGATCATTGCCCAGCCAAATGCACAGAGACTATACATTGACAGAAGTAAGAGATAGTGCTGAGAAATAAGACCTAAAACGCGCAAAATCTGCGGTGTTTAGGTGTGGTCTTATTTCCTGCACATCACCAGTAGCTACCTCCCCTGACGGCCTCCATCCGTCACGCGGGTGAGGCGATGGTGTTTACCCCCTGTGCGCGCGCCAGCGAAGTACCAACCGCGGAAGGGTCGATGTCCACATTCCTCGCGCGATCTCGCTCCCCACGCCCGCACAGCATGCATGCGACTGGGCGAGCCTGTGGCGGCTGCGAGAGAACGAGCTTCCTACCCCGCCGCATGGCCGCTCTGTCTTTTTCTCGCCCCGCCTGTGTGGACTACGGACCCGTCGAGGCGTTTTCGACGCGTCTCTGCACCAGATACCGAGTATGTCCACTGCGCTCTAAGCGATCTCCTATCCATGCTAACTGTGCTGTGTCGTAGTTACTCGGCGCTCGCTTCTGATTCGCTACCGCATTATCGCTCAGCCTCGCCGGTGACGCTCGACGCTTGACGAATGTATATCAGTAGTTCGGAGCTGCGCAAGCGTACGGGAGCGTCCTGTGCTCTCATCTCTCCCCGTATCCCCACCTACGTTGCACCGGTACCCCTCCTCGACGGCATCGAGCAAGCGATGGCTGCGTGGGTGCCGGAGGACACGCGTCTTGTGCGGCCGCTTGTATCGGTGCGGCGGGTGCTCTGCGCGTACTCAGCCTTCGCTCCGAGATAATGTGCAGCGTCCCGCGCGTATTGTGCGCGCCTGCGTGTAGTAGGCACACTGTAAGTAGATATCAGCTTGGATATATTGATTTTTCGATCATTCCTTGGCGCATACCTGGAGCGAGGCGGGGCGAGTGCAGAGAGCGAATCGCGAGGTTCTGAAGGCTTCAGCTGCAAATCTACGTGAGCGTGCAAAAACTTGGGAGAGCTCGAGACTTACCCGGACCAATTGCGAGAAAGCTGCGCGCTAGCTGAATCTTCTCGGTCAAGGAAGAAAGCCACGAAAACTCGCAATGCACAAGTTCTAAGAAGACAGTATAGATCTAACGAGGGCAATGCAAAGAAAGAAAAGTCGTCTTTCAGGGGAGAATAAGAAATGAATAGGACGTACTTCGGGCTCAAATGAGATCAGAAAGCGGCTAGTCGCCTCGGAATGAAATAACGAAGGCTTGATGAAGAAACTTAACGACGTGAAGCAAGAATGAAAGAAAGGAAGGAAGGAAGAAAGAAAAGACATGGAAAGCAGACGTACATACCTTGAACTCGAAGGATACAGAAAGACGAATTGATTGATTAAAGTCGGGATCTGAAAAAAAAAGGTCAGTGAGCGAAAGCCAAGGAAGAGCACCGAGACGAATTCAAAATAAGCGTACTTTGAATTCATTTCTTCGGACTGTAAGGTGGAGGAATTCAAGTTCATGAAGACAGTTCAATGGAGAACAGGCATGTGAATCAAGTCAGTGAGCACGAGAGGAAAGCGAAAACGGAGCGAACATATTTTCAATGCAGCTCAGGAAATAGATTGCAAAATCCAAGGAGGCGAAGCATAAGCAACTAGAAACGATGCCCTAATGAATGCATATGAGACGCAGTCGGAAAAACTTTGAATAAGATATTATCTGCGACTGGCTAGCTGGCCACTCGGGCTAGCTGGCCACTTGACCAATATAAGACTATTGGATATATATTTTTTCTGGATGTTGGTGGCGGATTGAAAGGCAAGTATTTACGACCTCAAACACCAAAAATGCCGTGAGTTGATGGAGTTGACGTGATGCTGTCCGGGCTTGAGACAGGGTGAGAACGCGGAGCACAGCCCTTTCTTATTATGGCCATGGCATCGCTTGGAAGGAACCGCCGCTATCTCCACAACCGCTGCATCAATCCATACCGCCGGGGGCTCATTTTCTTCGTCGCAAGCCTGGCGACGCAGCTAGATACCCTTCAAACATGTGGGATCTAAACTCTTGCTTCTATCCCACTAGATGCTGGTTTGGATATTGAAAATCTGGCTTTCAAAGTCCCCACTTTGTCGACGCGGTATCTGGGCCTGCCGTGGAACTATGGTCTTGAAAGTTGGTGTGTGCATTCTACCCATCTAATAGCCCACCATTATAATACTGGTACGATTTTACTGCTTTTCTGTCTGTGCCGTCGAGACATACTGCGGCAAACGGCCATTTTGGGCACCCGCACAACTTCGAACTTCTTTGGGAAGAATGGTGAGGCCGGCGATGGAGGTGACAATCAAGGTACATTCATAGAGGTACAGTCACTAAAATACCGGCGTAATTTGAATGTACAGCTTGTTTTGGTGTCGGACGGGCAAGCAAGACGTGGGGCTTGTCGGGTCATTTTTCAGCCCATCGCTAACAGTAAGCAAGATTGGTCCAATAGCTTTCCCGCGTGTGTTTTGGGCATAATATGAAGTGTGTATGAAATGTTTTCTCTCCCAACCTCGTTTTACGGCGTCTCGTGCACCCTGCAGCTTTGTACCGTCAACTTATAAACTGTTACTCCACCTTTCAGCCTCACCTTCCGCTACACGTTACACATGCCAACTGCCCTAAAAATCAGTTTTAATGAACTCAATACATGTATTGAGCGTCCTGGTGTCCAAGCCCGCCGAAAACTTTCCCTTGTTTCCAGTTTCACGCTGAGCGCAGACTACGCGGGATTTCTCGAATCTCACCAATTGGGTAACGAGTCTGGCGCATCTTGATTGGGCCATGGTGCCTCAAAAACGTCACCATTTCCCCCCTGAACAATTTCTTTTGTTTTTGAATGTTATGTGTCCCGTTGAACGACTCGAACAGTTGACACATCGCAGTTTAGAGTATTTATTCATTATTCGAGACAAATTCAGCGTTAATCTGGCATTAACGACAGTAATGATGGATAACAACCTATTTCTGTTGTTTTTTAAGCCTGTAGTATCCCCAAGACTCACCAATTGCATATGCTCACTAACTTTAGGTAGTGGGTCCTATGGTGCGATCGGCTAACTTTTGGCAGTAAATTGCAATGTTTGGCTGTGTTGTGGTAAAACTGACTCACGTAGAATTGGTCATAGTTGAAAATCCCCCTAATACGCGGATTTTATGTTGAATATCTGGAGACTCAGAGTTCGACCGTTCGTCCTGCACTCAATGGTGATTATTCTGCCTTTTTCTGTGTTGAGTATAATTTATTAGCTGCCCGAGCTGTTGAGTCATTTTTGGTTCGTGTTCTGCGGCTGTTCTTCCGAGATCAGTGTCGGGATCAAATGTGATTTCTGCTACCACGTGGGCACGTTGCTTTCCTTTCGGTGTCATCATGTTGACAATTGGTTCGCTGTGTTCATTCAATTTTCATTGCACTAGCGCTAATCTTCAGTTTCCGCAGTGCACAAGGGTTTAAATGGTGATCAGGCTGGTGCCACATCAGAACTTTGACACTTTTGTTGTCGTGTTGTACAACACGTGAAAACGCCAAAAAACACGATAAAACGCGATAAAACACGGCAACGCATTTTGACGACAACACACATCAAAATTTTGACAACACGGTCCGTTTTGGCGGGGATCGACATTCGAGTTTGGCAGGGCCTGTGTTGTGGACAACGCGACAACACGTGAAAACGCCCACAACACGACAACCAAAATGTCAAGTTACTGATGCAACATCCAACCTTGTTCAAATGTTACCTAGTACGCGTCTAAAGCCGAGTGCTCGTTCCATGTCCAGCCCTCAAATCATTGAAACAGTGTAAGTCCTTCATAGTAATACAACCTGCATCTGACCACTAAATCAGAAATCCCCGAGTTGAAAAACTAAAAGTCTGCTGTAGTGAACGGCAACAGAGTAACTAAACCAAGGATGCAGCCCGATGAGAGCTGGTCGACGCGGCAGTGTCGACCGAGCGAGCTTCGGGCTGCCCAAAAATGAATAGCATAACCTCGTTCTGAACTCGACGAAATTTGAATAAAATTCTGATAAAATTTGGCATCCAAAAAAGTTACTTTTAGGCAGTTAGTGGGCTCTGCCACAAAGCGCGCTACAATTGTTATGCACTTGCTAGACGAAGCCTGAGCCGGCTGTAAATCGTGATTGATCAAGCTTTCCCACGCCTGGCCAGCTTCGGCGTTTTGGCCATTTTTGGACTTGCCGCGGCAAAATATTCGCCGATCCATCAAAACATCATCAAATTGGTCGCGTTTGATCATGATCCATTCACAACATCCCAGACTACGTCGTATGTCCCCCAGAGTATATACAAGAAGAATGGGAGTGGGACTGGGTCACCCCCATCATCAGCTAGCCGAGTCCCATTCTTTGCTGCTGAAGGATGGGACTCGAGCTGATGATGGGACTCGCGTCCCTTCCTGCCACCCGCCATCATGTCCACGCGAATCACAAGTGATCCGCCGTCGTCACACCGTTTGACATCGGCAGTACTACCACAACAGGTGTGGTACGGCACGGCGGGGCAAATGTCTGAAATAACACGAGTTGTAAGTATGTTGAGTCAAAACTGGCATTTTACCAAGTCATATGAAGGTAAAAAAATGGGAATGATGCTTTGGCTGTTCCGTCAGCATAAGGCGAGTGGAAATAGTGTGTAAATGAAGCAAGGTTAAGTTCATTGTAACGTGAGGTTGGCGTTCTTCTGGGAGATGTTCGATCATAGCAGCGGATCATTGTGGACAAACACCTTCATTTGCATGCTCAGAACGAGCACCCAAACTTCGAAATCTGCGCAAGTAATTTCACCCAGCAAGTGAGGTCGTCGATGGAAGTTTGATCCTGTATCTTCGACATAAATAACAATTGTATAAGGAAGTTCAATTTTGACTTTACGCTAGGTGATTACGATTTCACGCTGGGTAAGTTTCAGGACTGGTATGAAAAATCATTCAACCAGATTAGCAGATGCCTTCGACCATGCATAACCACAGAAATGCACCGAACCTAGGGACTACCTTGTTCGCGGTTCCGAAACGAAGGGCTGAACCGCGCAAATCACCATGCCGATTCGGCCAAGGTGTTCAAGCTTCGCAATTAAAGCCCTAATTTCTGTGTTCAAATCTGCTTCAACAATTGCTGGAACAGAAATTGCAGAAAATGGCGGAAATGTTCAAATTCAAAGCTGAGACACCTTTCTCCAATTTTGTCCTTATGTGCGGACTGTGAATTTAAATGAGGATATACCAAAGCCGACACAGCGACACACTTTTCAAATCCGACACACGACAGAAAAACCGACACATTGCGTCAGTTCTCATAAAATCCGACACATTTGTGTCTGTTTCAGCAAAAACGACACACCTCTCAGTAAACCCGACACGGCCTGTTTCGGAACGGTTGAATCCCGCGTCACAGTGTGACCTACCCTCTTTCTCTCTCCCACCACCATCCCACTGCCCTGGCGCCCCCAGCGGGCTGGAGCGATGTCGAGGAGCCATTTCGGAAAGCGGTACGTATCCATCTTTTCGTGTCGAGCCCGCTTTCCCCGCATGTCGCAGGTGGTTCTACATCGGCGCCTGAGGCTTGGAGGAGCATTCCTGCTGTCAAGAAATATTCGCCGGCAGGCAGCGCTGGACACGACCTCTGAATGAACGGATTGCCAGTCGTGGCTCGGGCCTCGGTGGATCCTTTCTCATTGCTATTTAGGGACTATTTGGGAGAACCGCGAGTCCCTGACGGAGGTGCATCGAGATTAGGGTGGCGGCATGGAGTGTGCTGCAGACCATTCTTTCCAGGGAGGACTGACGATCGCAGCACGCGAACAGCACGAAGAGTTACGACATGCGGCACGAGGGGGCGGTGATGTGGCAAGGTGGATCTTTACGGCATTACGTACATGCCGGAGCGTAGAGGAGAGGCACAATACAGCACTTGAGGCTGGCGGTTATGATTACTGCATGCACCTGACTAGGTGGTTTGCATGTACTTATGTAGCTTGTAATACCTTTTTCCTGCTAAATATGAAGTTTAACCATATTCATCATGCCTCTGGTAATAGTAAAATCGAACCGTCGCAAATAGTGAAATACTCAGGAAAAGGCGGGCCCACACAAAGCCAATCGCAAGTGTATCGGGAAATTCGATCCCATCAATGCAAGAATCGCGATCCGCTAGTTGGAAGTAACTTGAGCAAGTACAAAACCATTTTAGGAGAGTGTCGGGCTTTGTGAAATATTGACACTGCGTGTCCCATTTTCGGGTGCGTGTCGGAGTTATGAAGTGTGTCGCGGTGTCGGGTTTCATGGAGCCTCATTTAAATCGATGAGATCGGTGGTGTACCAACTCGAGCCTCTGAGATCTCTGTTAACTGCATGACGAGAGGCTGAACTTTCACTCAGAGCAATTGCTGTTTGCCCGGTGCGCAAGAGATCTGAACACATTGTGCTCAAATGAATGGCAAATCCCGGCGGAACAACTCCTGTGGAACGCCTTACAATATTGGCGTTGAAATCAGACACATCTTGAATAACCAGCCACTCGGAGGCGTGTTGGTACGCTCTGACCCCCCGATCCTGGTTTGCGGCACGCTGCCAATTGAAAATATAATCTCAAGAATTGAACCGGTTGGAAAAGGAGATTCTCAACTTCAACTCGAAAACAGACCACTAGAATTTCGAAGTCAGTGATTATATAACACTGCATTTCGAGATGAAAGAATGCGCGGCTTTTCATTGCTGAGACGAAATCCCTCCATTGCCCGACAATTCAGAAAGGCGAGGACCAGGATTAAAGTGCCATAACTCGCTGAAATGACTGGGGGTCCATCTAAACGCACTCAAAGACAAAAGCATGTCTTAACACACAACTGAGAACATTCCTGGCTCTGCTGGAAGCGATGATTTTCAACGATGCACAAAGAGAAGGATTCACCTCTTAAAGATGTGACTCGTTGATCACATTCATTTTTTACCTGCAAGTGTCGAGGCTGCTATCAACCATAAACGCAAGCGTGAAGCCTCACATTTCAGAGGATCATGCAGATTGAAGACAGGAGGAACCAACCAAGAATCACCCAGATATGCGTCAGGGTTCACGAAATATATATTGCGGTAGGCATAATGTCCTATGCGTGAGGCAAACCTCTTATATACTAAGTGCGTGATAATTGAATGGTTCACGCGGACTAAAAAAACACAGCAAAGCAGTGGGAATGTGGGCCTGAGGCATCAAGCGATGCAAGTTGAACTGTGAGAAATAGCCCGTTGATTGATGAGACCAAAGTGCTGACAAGAAAAAGAAATTATATGGACAAACAGCCTATACTATTGATTTCTTTCTGAGACGCATCGGCGGCGGGCTCAAACATGGTGGGATGAAGCAGATTGGAAGCAGATAGGAGATGTGACCGATTTGGGATCAACCCCGCCTGACGGCGGGATTGATGCGATGTGCGAAGCGAGAGTCACACATCTGATGATTGTTGTGATTGTACAGATGTCCTGAGTCCCATTATTAGTGCGCGACTCCCATAGTTTGATGGTGAAAGAATGGGAGTCGTGCACTGATGATGGGAGTGGGCGAGTCCCACTCCCATTCTTCTTGTCATCCCTCTGTCCCCCAGATGCATAGAAACTGAATGCCTCTGGTAATGAGATATGGAAAACCCTCAAGGTGGCCAGGTACCTGTCGCAAAATCAGCTTTTGGGATATAAGCCCTTAGGGAAGGTTACAGCCTTATAGACCCCTTATAGCCACTTTATAGGCCCATTATATCGTCCTCACAGCTACCTTATAGCCCCGTTATGTCTCATTATAAGCTTCCAGATGCTTATAGAGCGTCACAGGACATTATAACCTGCCTGCCCTGAACCTGGCTCGTGACGGTTGATTATCTCTCCCTTTCTTGTCAGTCGCAGCCATAGGCTAAGGCGCTCGAGCTCAAAAGATATTAATTTCCGGCCCGTAAGAACCAGTCGTTATCAACAAGATCATTCAAGTAGTACGTTGTGTTCTCTTTGTTGAGGAAGGTTGGATGAGCAATGGTCGAATGAGATAAATTCAAACACGCACTGAGGCAACACTGAGGGACTCTGCAATCTGGTTGAAGTGGCTCTTCATACCTCGCACCTCCTCTTTAATCTCTGAAAGTTCGTGACCGATAACAGAAAGCTGCTTCTCCAGAGTCGGCGGTTTCAGAGCGTTCGAGATGGTAGTAAACGGAGGACGGCGAGTGGGGATCGGATTTCTCGTTTTGGATTGAGTCCCATTGAGTCCACTAGTGTTGCATTCGGGCTCAGAGTCCGAGACATGGGTGATATCCGACGACGAGCGATGCAAGGTGGACATGGCGTCGACGGGAGGGAGTAGATGAGCACCAAGCAGCCGAAGAATGTGAATGACGTTGCTCCACACTGCCGTATATCAGACCCCGCACTGTGACGTCGTGACAGAACCACTCTCTCTTTCGTACGACCACCGACGCTTCTCCACTGTCTAATCGTGATCACCTACCTTCAACTTGCCAACCCGAAGGTGAGCTATTGATGTGCCCGCCGCTTCATTTCACTGGTTGTGAGGTCCTGCTACTTCCGCTAGTGCTGTGCTGCCCTATGTAAGCTTCGTCTCGGCCTCTTCTTCACGTATCCTAATACTCCTGTAGGTATTTCACGACAGCTCGGCAGTAGGCTGGAATTGAGTGCGTCCACATGTTTTCTTTTTGACCCGCTCTTTGACTGATTGTTTTTGTGAGACAGAGGGCTGGTACGTACTCAGTACCGGAAGAACAGATTTGGCCTGCGTGCTGTTTTTATCTGTCCATATATCAATATATTGGCGTCGTTGCTCCATACCTGTACCGGCGAGTGACCGTGAATATTATTTTTTTTTTTCGCCATGGAGCCCGTGGAGTTATAGTGGCCTGTAATATCCTGTCAAGTTTTGGATTTTATACGCCCCCTGTCAACCTTACAGGGTTATAGCCCCAAATAGGGGCATATACATATGTATCTCCCAGAAACGATTTTTGCGACACCCAGTCTCAGATAATACCAAGAACTATGACATGCCTCGGGCACGCGCGCGCGGGGACAAAACAAAGCGCGCTAACTCGCCATAATTCCTCGTAGACGAGCAAAATTGGTGCTAAACATCCATGTGAGTCGAAGATTGAATGATTTAGAGTATATCATAGGGAGAATACCTCGGGCAAGTCGTCTTCGGATAGACATAAGTGCAAGTTATGACCTGAAACGTAAATAACAAGTTGTTAGATAGACGCGGCGCACACCTCCAGCCAATAGTTTCTGCCTGCGAAGAAAGTCGCAATCTCAGTCAGTATTTGAGTCGGGAATTGCAAAATGGTAGCTACAAAACCTGCGACCTTGAGGACCTATAAGGCTTCGAGGACGAGCCAGGGGACGATTAGCGTGGAGCCAAGGATCCAAGGCAGCAGCCGAATGAATTGTACGAACGAACAGGAGCTTACCTTGTGCACGCGTTCGAGCATTATTTTGCCTGGGAAAAGTCAGTATTCAATTCAGTGAAAGCCGCGCCATTAATCCACTTATCCGTGCACCAAGTACATCCAATACAGCGGAAAGAGCGACTGATTCAATCTACAAGCGAGAAATTGAATTAAATAGAACGCAGCTGGAGCATGTGTAGATTGTGCGGAAATTTAAAGGGAAGAGAAAAGACTCGCCAAAACTTGCGCTCAGTCTAGCGACATTTTCGTCCGTGACATTCAATCATAGATCTGCCTGCAAAGAAAGTAAGTGCAAGTCCGCAAGGTGAGTAATTGAAGTGGGACACTTCCAAAACCCATGCGCACGGAGTTTATATCGAATTCGTCTGCGAAAGGAGGTGATATGCAAGTCGGTAATAATTGGGACGGCCGCACGAGCGAAGGTCTTTGGATCTTGAAGAACAAATCATTGGTCGGTCGGTTGGTCGGTCAGCTAAAAAAGACCATTTAACAAAGAAGGGAAAGGACGTAAAAATCGAGTCAGCAAGATTAAATCAAATTAAAAGCAGCATTAGATCGTTAGATTGTGCGATAAGGAAAAACGGGAGGGGACCTTCAAACCTTGACCCTGAGGGGGGTTGGGAGTCAATGGCGCAGTTGAGGGCGAGGAGGCGCAGCGGGCTGGGCATCGCGCAGGGATTGGTGGTGTTTGCTCGAGGTGATCGCTTCTGCAACAAATCCCCTTCTCGTCGTCGCTTTGAGTGTGGGTAGGAATCACCGTGAGACTGCCTCAGTGACGTCCACTCGTCGGAACTTCAAACACCAAAGAATAGAGACAATAAAGGCGACTGAAATTCGGCGATCATGCTTATTCAGAGCAGAGAAACCGCCGCGGGCTGGCCGACTCGGAGTTGAGAGACACGGCACAAAGATGTCGGTTCCCGTCAAGAAGGAAATCAAGATTTCATCGCACACCTCTTTTTATCTTATCAGTACCACGGATCGATCCGGCGGAGTTTGAATCAAAGATAAGAGAAGATACGCTGCTTTCATTCGTCACCCACCCGCGCTAGAACCCGACATCGCGCGCGCGTCCTCGCCGCCCACGACGCGGCGCCACATCGTACCCGCGTCGGTCCTTCCAAGATACAGGCGCTGCTTCTCCGCGTAACTTAGCATCGACAGCGAAGAACGAAGACGCAGGGAGGAGGATGGAGGCGTGTAGCGCTTTGGCCCAGTCCCACCTACAGCCGTCCGCGATGAGCGAGCGCCCACGACGTACCGCCGAAGGAATGCACCTTTCGCCGCTCAGCTCATCGTCGGCTGACGTCCGGCATCGAGTCCACCGAGGCAGTGACGAGCACGATCTTTTCAATGCGTGACTATCGCACTCCACGGCGCGTCTGTGCGCCGAGCACTCGTCGACGCGTTTTCGGCTGCACCGGCCATGTCCGCGCCACTGTCCGGCGTGCGTGCCCTTCCCTTCCCTCGCACCGTGGTCTCATTTACTCCCCACACGCCCACATTCGCGTTGGCGTCAACTCGGAGAACGCTCTGCAAAGGATATCAGAGCTCTAGGTGCGCGTTCTGCTCCTCATTCTCTTTCCCATTCTGATGTCCTTTGTGCCAGGCCCCCGCAGTGAGCAGCCGTCAAGTCCTCTTTCGCAACACTCGAAATCCACTCAAAATTCAAGTACTCTCGCGCACTTCTAGCACGCATCGATCCGACCCCGACGCGTCCCCGGAGTCGCGCCCGCGCCGTGCATCGTATGCGCATACAGATCGGCGCCGCATCGCCCCTGATGACGTGGGCAATCCCGCCACATCCCCGCTTTTTGGTATCTACTACGCAAAAGTAGGTACGTGCAATCTACAATGCATTTTTTCCATCGGCTGACTCGCGCACCAGACGGCGGTACGTTGTCTATCCAAACGATTAGCTAACCACAAAAAATGACAGAGCTCTTCCCTTCGCCCTGCCGAGCCGAGCCGTTCGCACGGAGACCACCGCATCGCGCGCGCGCATTACACCGTACAACGGCGCCATGGAACGCAGTGGAATCGGGCGTCGATGCGCGCCGTACGTCGCCACCTGGCATGCAAACGGTTAGCAAGCTAACGAAAAAAAAAAGACAGATCTCTGCGCCTCGCCCCGGCACGCCGTTCGCACGGAGCGAGCGTAAACGAGAGCGGGAACGGGTACACGGTACGGTACGGTACCCGTGCAGAGCGCCGCGTCCCTGCGCTCAAAAATCGCATCAAATCTCCATTGTGGCAGTAGCTCACCCGTCCTGTCCCATTCCCGTTCGTCCAATCTCATAATCTTATTTTCACTCGGAAATCGAGTGCGCCGTGCGGGGCGCGCGAGACGTATGTGGCGGCGGTACGTGCCGTCTATAAACCCAGACGATTAGCACGCTGACAAAAAAAAAACCTGTGAAAGATTCAGTGCCTCTACGTCCCCGCGCTTCACCCGGGCTCGCAGGCAGCGTCTCGCCTGCCAATGCACGGCGCTAGTGCGCCGCACGAGTCACGACGCTCGCACTCGCTGCGGTCGAAGCGAAGTCAGCACACGCCGCCCGTGCAGAGTAGGGAGCAGGTGCGCACGGGTCCACCAGACCGACCCGTTGCATTCCCGTGGTCGGGCCCAGATGCACTCCGAGAACGCGTGCGCGAGGTCTGCAAGTAAAAACAATAATATTGAATAAACTGGTTTCGAGTGACTTGCTTGGATGAATGAATGAATGAAATAGAACGACTTGACGGCTTGCGGCGGGCTTTGTGACCCGGTCGGTCAGTGACTGCAAAGAGCGAGAGGTTTACATTGGACGAGAACGAACACTTGCTTACCTGTGCCGCTCGATCCCAGTGACTTCAAAACTGAGACTTCAGCCTGAAGCTCACTTTTTTGACCAAAAATGCTGTCATAGGGAAGAATGTGAATCACCACAAAGAAGGCCGCCGTGAGCAGAGATTTTTCTTTTGAAAGAATTGCTTACATATTTGGGAGGGTTGAATTTTCTATCGCGAAATTCGAACCTGAACCTGACTGAACTCGAGTTCAGGTTTGAGGTTCAACGTTCAGCAGTTCAGTGAACCGAATCTTCCCACCAGCACTTGAATGCAGAATATCAGCAGGTTGGCGGCATGGTTCTATGCCCAACACTGGCAGCATCTTTGCTGTACTGTAATGCATGAACAAGTGCAAGTCTCTGGCAACAAAGTAAAACTGAGGAAACTCAGCAATTAAGTATGAAAAGATTAAGATTGACAAGATCTAGAGTGGCAATTTGCAAAGGCAAAGAAACATACTGATACTACACTCAGTTTTAATCCTCGTCAGTCTCACCTGGGACAGAACCTATACGATGCGGGGGCAGACGGAACTCAGAACATCGTATAGGCAGGTATACACAGGAGTAATGTGTAGGAAGCTTGATTTAATTTGACAGACATGGCTTTTTCGTTCGCCATTTGGTGCAGAAGGTGGAACTTTCGTCGCCGTCGAGCCGCGTGTTTATTGTGCATATTTTCCCGAACGAGCGGTGCTGAAGTCCTTGAGATGCGGGGGGTCAGAGTCGCCCGCCCAGAGAAGAGAAGGGGATCCCACACCTTGGTGTTTACGAAGATGCCCATTATTATTCCAATAATCAGAAAGATCATAACGAAATCTTGAATTACTTTGCAACAATCCAAGAGATTCTAGTGGTAAGATGCTGAACGATTGGTAACAATTCGAAAGTGAAAAAATGACAGGCCAATCGGACCAATCCAACGCAGCGCATGTCGTAGGCTCAAACCAGTCGCTCGCCCAACAAAATTTTTATGAAAGTCAACCAAACGATGCGAGTATGTACGATCGAACGGGCCGGTCCGAGTCGAGCCGTTCCCGCTTTTGACTTGGAAAATTTTCGCTACATTGCGGCCCGCGTCATTTTCATTGTACTCAGTACTGCCTTTCGCCTCCATTCACCTTCGCAGATGTGAATTGGAGCATGCACTTCCCTGGTGTATAATGCTCCCCGAGTCTTCCAACTCCTTTCTGGCTATTCTCGTCTATAACTCATCTCGTTGGTCAGATCGACTTATGGACCACTTATCATGTTCGGTACTATTACCTCTTTGCATGTTTGCACACATATTCAGAGTCTTACAATAGTTTTTTGTCGGTTAAACTGAACGATGAAGCTAGATATATTGTGAGAATGGAATAAAGAAAATGTTCCAACACATATCTATTGAAGGAGCTGATCATATGTGGGGGATGTAGGTACTCCAATTTACATCGACGAAAGCTGATGCTGGTAGAGATCGTAACTCCGCGAACGATAGTACAATGAGAATTATGCGCGCTGCAATGTAGATTGGAATCACCAGTGCCACGATTATGCAGAACACTGATCCTGATGCCGAATCTAGCCGATTGCTCATTGCCAATGGCAGAGCGAGGAGCGAGGTGGAACCAGGGTATACAGTGATCACCAACGCGGATATTCTCCAGATCCACATTTCGCGATGCGTAGTAAAAAGCGCTTTCCATGCGGCGCAATGAATGACACCGAAAAAGGTGCCCACCAGAGTCAAGAGAATAAAAGCCCCTTTCTCATGCTTGAAATGCATTTCTATCGACCAAAATGACGGGACTGAGACGGAAGATAACGGCTTATATTCGCCATACCCGCCAAGCGCACCGAAGAACCGGTTGTAAAGTGGAAGCTGAACAGGGAGGGTTACGGTTTCTGTGTCAGGCTGCGTAGGTGTTCCGATGACAATCGGCCGTTGGACGTCGAGGGGCTTGTTCCACCAGAGCAACCATATGAATATGTTCACGACGGCGAATGCTAGCGTGGCGACCTCGAGTTGGGTTATGGCAAGGCGCTGATGGACGCGAGCAACGCATTGCACAGTGAACCAAAGGCCCTGTAGGAGCGCCACGCCTTTGGAAAACGCGTCTCCTTTGCTCCTGTCTTTGATATCCTCTTCACTGACGTTTCGTATGGCCTTTTGAAATTCGGGACCGAGATCTGGATCTTCAAGTTGTCCCCTGGTTGCAATAGGATGCCCGGCCGATGAGACAAAACCGCCCATGGAGACAAACATCCCGTGCGTTGTAGAGAAGTTGAATTCTACGCAAGCGTGCATGAGGTAAGATTGAGAATATCATCAGTTGCTCACCCTTCACCAAAAAACGAGACCCAAGAAATTGTCTGGCTGCAAATGCCACCATGACTTCCGGGGCGATCATTGCGATGAGCATCATTTTCAGCCTTCGCCAGAAAAGCTGAAGACGGCTCTGGTCATGCGGGGGGCATATTCGGATGCACCGACACCCAAGTGCAAGCGAAAATCGTCGCTAGACAGCCCCATACGATGCTGAATAACGTTCTAGAGTTATCGTTGCAGGAATTGGTGGTAGCTCGGGCGTCCGGAGGATGTGGGAGTGGTGCAGCTCTGCTGTCCTGAGACAGCATATGAACGGCAATGAGTATCAGAAGCATAGACAGTCTGGGGATCAAGTGAAGCTGCAGAGTTGGTCGATTTTAACTGCAGGAGTTCAAGCGTCCGCATATTTTAAGGTGGGCCGTGCCTTGTTAGAATCAGAACACGGAGATGGTAGAGAGGATGCCAGAACAAAAAAGCCCCAAAAGTATTTTGGGGGATTCGCATCTCTATACATTCCGGAATACGAAAAGATCAGAGTCCAGTATTTTTGGTGCTCGTAAGAGTTTTGGCAACCAGTGCATTTGGCCATATATGGATCCAAGAACCAGAATAAACTAACTTTCAAGACGCATACAGAGGCTCGAGAGTCGGAAAACATGGGGCACGGTCGCAGTTGCCGTGGTGGTGGCGCCGAGGTGCAAATGTGGGAAAGCCCTTAAGCGCCTTGTCGAAGCCTCGTCGGACGTTGCCGAGGTCACGAGGCCCTTTTGATGGGACGGACATTTTTGGTTATTTCCATCGTCCAAGATTTTTTCAAGTCTCGTCTTGGCCTTGTTGATAAGTCACCTTAGTACTCGATAGAATCCTACGGCATCGCTGGAATAATTTGTGCCATGTCCGGCTGCGAAGCACGGCGGTGGTAGGATGCACTGCACCTCGCTGCACCCGAGCCCTCCAGTGCACCCGAGTCCTCGATCGTATTCAGGTTACCTCTAGCGTTGCGCAACGACGAGGTGGCTGGAGCTTGCCTACCCGGAACACGGCCTTCCCATTGACTGCGCGTACGTTTCACTCGGGGATTTCTCCGTATCCATGGTCATACTGACCTCAGGCTCTTCTGTCACTGCCACTATCACTGTCGCTGAACCTCGAATCGCTCCCACGACATCTCTACGCCTTCCGAGCATTTGGGGACTGTCAACTCGACTCGACTCTCGACAGCTTGAGGGGACAGCGTCCTGCTTATCGCGTACGGGCTGGGGCAACGCGTCGGTGGTGTGTGCGCTAGGCGCCCGCGGCCGTCGCAATGAATGCGATCTCTGCATCCTCGATCGATATCGTACTTCGCGGCACTTCCCAGCGTCGACATCGACTTCGGCAGGGAAATCCTTGTTTGCGTACCATCGCCCCTGCCCGGCTTGTAGCTTTATTGTGGCGCTGAACCATGTTACTGCGTTGAATCGTGAAATGGGTCTAAAAAAAGTCCTTCTGAGATTCTTGTTCCGTGGAATAGATCATACTAGCCTCTTTGTCAGTGAAAAAAATGTACTCAATGTCTTTGAAACGTTCGGATCCGGTCCAATGATCAAACCGTCTCTGATTTCAAGCTCCAGTCACACAACGCACAGAACTGCTCCAAGTGTTGCCTCCGCAGCTCCTTCACGCCCCCTGCTTTGTGTTCACTGCACCTGCCGACCCTCGAGGTGTCCCGTGCTACCCTCTCGTAGACGCCGATGCCTCCTTCCTCGGCGGCACGAAGCAGGAAATAGCCGCGCGCAGGCTCCCGATGGATGTGCGCATCCGAGTGCTGGTGCTTCGGATAGACTCCCACTTCCCTTGGAGATAACGCAACAACTGCTATGTCCACCCCAAGCCGTTCAACGCTTCCCCAGGTGCTCGTGGCCGCGCAAATTTCCGGTAACCTCCTCGCGTCGAATGGCCTCGCGCACAAGAGTGTCGAGTGCATCCTGCCATACAAACAAAGCGAGGTACGAGCTTCTAGTGTTTGTAGTGTCTGTCTACGAGAGACTAATCCTACCATGGATTAGCACCGGCTATATTGATAGATCGCATTGCTGAGAACGCTGTGAGGACAGTGGAGTGGAAAAAATACGGGTTTCAACACTTACAGATGCCATCTATTCTTCGGCATGGCTTCTCTCAAGGTGGCATCTCTGAAAGAACGACTAGTGGTTCGGGAGATCCGTGCCGTAAGTCTGTCCTCCTCTCTCGTCAGCTGCGCTGCAAGACGGTTGGACTGAGCTTCTTGAACAAGGAGATCACCAACCATCAGTGTTCGTCGTATTCATCTGCACGTTCATTGAGTAAGGACTCGCCCGGAGGTCAATTTGAATTTGAACGAACGAACGAACTGCTTACTGGTATATATGTCCGCTTTAGGGACTTTCGTCTGGACTCAAAAACTCAGGCACCGATAGTTTTGCAGGGCGGCACCTGAGATTTGTCTAAAGTAAAGCCCCTGGGCTTTCCGGGACTGAAGACAGAAGACTTTGATGATTTGACGACTCGGAGCTCGTTCAGCTGCTCCCGGTCTAGTTACCTCAAGGTTCTTTGATTCCGTGTTAGTCTCGTTGGTTGCATGGTATCACTCGGTACTGCATACAGTATCTGTATAGTCGTCGGTGGAAGAGACAGTTTCATCTGGAGAACAGAAAACTTTAGCAAATTCTGAGCCTGGACTGTGGGCTAGGAAGCGATGAGATTCCAAACGGATCGAGCACCTACTTGAGAGTCGCTAGCAATATGTAATCGAACTGGGCCCGTTCAAACGTAGGGCAATGTTTTGAGCACTGCAGGAATGCGGGAAGGGAAGGAAGGAGCAGAGACGAATTCAGCAGGCTAGCTCGAGGACGAAGGGATTACGAGCACTTGAGCAAGTGTAGCCGTTGACTGTAATTGCGGCTCAGCGAAGAGTGGGTTCGCAATCGGTCGTGTGAGACGCTTCGTAGTGCCAGAGACATGTGTCCTTGAAACCGTCAACGCCTGTCGCAATCCAGGGAAAAGTCCAAGACTCTCCAGAAATACGGTCAGAGTAGTAACCGAAAAGCCTTGATGAAACCGAGTTCTTGACTCGGGAGTGTAGGCCAGGGAAATGGATGAGGAGTGGACGAGCCTGAGGACGAAGAGATGACGAGACCTTGGGACTTTACCGCGAGCATTCGGACGGACGCGTCGGTGGCGCGCCGCCCGGGGCCTGCAGCCCATCCGGCAGCGACATCTCGTCGATCTCATTCGGCGCCAGGGACGCGACGCCCACAGCACGTCCTCGTACAGCGCTGCATCGTCATCGTTGGGGCACAGCGTTTGGGGAGTCAATGGCGGCGGCATTGGGACTCAATGGCCCAGTTGGGGGCGAGGGGGCGCGACCGGGTTGGCATCGCGCAGGGCTTGGTGGTGTAGCTCGAGGTGATCGTTCCTGCAATAAATTCCCTTCATGTCGTCGCTTTGAGTATGGGTAGGAATCATCGTGAGACCGCGTCAGTGACGTCCACTCGCCGGAACTTCAAACAGCAAAGAATGGAGGCAATAGAGGCGAGAAATTTAGAGACAGATCATGCTTATCCAGAGCAGAGAAACTGTCGCGGGGAGCCCGAGCGAAGAGACAAGGCACGAAGATGTCGGTTCCCGTCAAGAAGGAAATCAAGAATTGATCAACTTGATGGAAGCACATCTCCTTTTATCTTATCGGTGACGCGGATTGATCCGGCGGAGTTTGAATAAAGAGAAGAAAGATACGCCGCTTTCATTCGTTACTTATGCCAGAGCCGACTCGACATCGCGCGCGCGCCTCCTCACCGCCACGACCCCGCGCCACATCCTACCCGCGTACGTGTGTCGGTCCTTCCGAGATACAGGCGCTGCTTCTCCGTGTAGCATCGACAGCGAAGGACGAAGAAGAGGCAGGGAGGAAGATGGAGGCGTGCGTCTCCTGGTAGCGCTTTGGCCCAGTCCCACCAACAGCCGTCCGCGATGAGCGTGTGTCCCGTATGCAGCTCGAGCGTTCACGACGTACCGCCAGAATGCGCCTTTCGCCCCTCAGCTCATCGTCCCTGAGTCCGTCATCGAGTCCACCGAGGCAGTGCCCACACGAGCACGATTTTCTTCAATGCAGGCTACTGCACTCCTCCACGACGCGCCTGTGTGCCGAGCGCTCTTCGACGCGTTTCCGGCTACACCCGCCATCCCATTGCACGCCCTCCTCGCCGTGCCCGCGCCACCGTCCGACTTGCGTGCGTGCCCGTCCCTTCCCTCGCACCCTTCGCTCATTATTTACTCCCCACAGGCCCCACACTCGCGTTGGCGTAAACTCGGAGAACCGTCCGCAAGGGATATCAGAGGTCTAGGTGCGCGTTCTGTTCCTCATTCTCTTTCCCATTTTGATCTCTTTTTTTGCCAGGCCCACGCGGTCAATTCCTCTTTCGCAACACTCGAAATTCACTCAAATTAGAACACTCTTAATGTGCACTTCTCGCACGCATCGACCCGACCCGACGCGTGCCCGGAGACGCGCGCGCCGTGCGTCATATGGGCATACAGATCGGCGCCGACGTGGGCAATCCCGCCATGTCCCCGCTTTTTTGTATCTGACTACGCAAAAGTAGGTACGTAGCATCTACAATGTATATATTCCAGCAGCTGACTCGCGCACTCGCAGCCTCGCAGGGACCCCAATTCGCTTCGTGTACGGCTGCCGCACGCCGCACGTCGCGCTAGATGTAGTCGCGTCTCGGGAGTGCGCCATAGACGGCGGTACGTTGTCGTCTATCCAATCGATTATATTAGCTAACCACAAAAAAATGACAGATCTCTTCACTTCGCCCTGCCGAGGCGTTCGCGCGGAGACCGCCACGCTGCCGCACGCGTTGCACCGTACGACGTCGGGATGGAGTGCCTAGGCCTGGCGGAATGGAATCGGGAATCGATGCGCGCCGTACGTCGTCACCTGACACGCAAACGGTTAGCAGGCTAACAAAAAAAAAAAAAGATCTCTTTGCCTCGCCCCGGCACGCCGTTCGCACGCGTGTTGCGCGGCAGCGCGAGCGCAAACGAGAGCGGGAGCGGGTACACGGTACGCTATCCGTGCAGAGCGCCGCGTCCCTGCGCTCCAAAAACGCATCAAATCCGTTGAAGCCGTTACTCACCCATCCTGTCTCGTTCCCGTTCATCCCATCTCAATCTCGTTTCGGCTCGGAAATCGAGCGCGCCGTGCGGGGGTGGGGAAGGAGACGTAGGTGGAGGCTAGCACGTGCCGTTCACAAACCCAGACGATTAGCACGCTGACGCAAAACACAGGCTGTGAAAGATTCAGTGTCTCCACGTCCCGTCCCTGCGCTTCACCCGGGCTCGCAGGCCTGAGGCAGTGACCCGCCCGCCAACGCACCGGCACGGCGGTGGCGCGCCGCACGAGCACTCGCTGCGGTCGAGGCGAGGTGGGCGCACGCCGCCCGTGCAGAGTGCAGAGTAGAGAGCAGGTGCGCACGATCCACCAGATCGACCCGTCGCATTCCCGTGGTCGGGGTCGGGCGGGTGCGAGAACGCTCGGGCGAGGTCTGTACGTAAAAACAATGTAATGTATTAGCTAGATATTGAATAAACTGGTTTCGAGTTACTTGCTTGGATGGATGAATGAAATAGAACGACTTGCGGTTTGCGGTGCTTCGTGACCAGGGTATGGTCGGTCGGTCGGTCAGCAACTGCCAAGAGCGAGAGATTTACATAGAACGAGAACGGATACTTGCTTACGTGCCCCGCTGGGGTCTCGTCTGCGGGCAGAGAGAAGAAAATAAGATAAATAATGATCGACGAGTGGAATGAAATGAGGCGAAAACCAATTCCTTGGTGTTGAGAAACACAAATCAGACCTGCATATGTACTTTGCGATATTCAGCTAGCAGTATTTGACAAGACGGCACGAAAAAGGAGAAATAGAACGCATCTTCAAAGCGGAAGATTCCCGAGGAAAGGCGTCGTTGTGCGGTATAAAATCCATTAACAGGGCACTTCATCTCGACTCGGGGTCAAATCTGCAAAAACCGAAGTTTGAGTAAGTCATGGAGTCTGGTATGAAGCAGAAAACTCACTTGAATGATAAGACGGGGTTCTGATATAGGTATAATAGAATGAACACATAGACGCACCTCCAAGTAGAAGGAGGTGCCGAAACTGCACCCTTCGAGGAAAAGTCAGCTCGGGGATCTGGTAGAAATTGAATTAGACTTACCTCGCTTGAGATGCACTTCGTTTGGAGGTAAAGAGTGTAAGGGAATGATATATCAGGAGAAGAGTTGAATTCTAGTTCAAGGTTAGCTCTGGGTTGATACGGGATGTTGTAAGTACGAAAGGGAGAAAGAAAGGAACAATGGAACTCACATGCCTTGAATGAAGTCTGGGGTTGAAGTTTGAACGAGCTGAATGAAACGGTGAAGAAATCTCGAATCCGAGTTGAACTGGGTCGGTCAGCATAACAATAGAAGTCAAAACGAAAGTACTTGCTTACCTTGGATTCAGATTCCCGGTGCGAAAAATATTCAACAAGATGGGATTAGAATAAAGATCCCGGCTGAGAAACTTCGAAAGAAAGATAGAGTAGAATGGAATAATAAAGGAGATACATACCTCGCACGCGCGCGCGCGTGGGCAGCGCGTCAAATCATACATGCTTCAAGCATAGTTTCGGCCTTTCCAGACACCGGGTTTCAGGTCAGCACCGATCTAAATAGACGCACGACGATGAAGCTAACCTTTAGAAAGTATAATTAACCTGTAGTTCTGAATAATTCCCCGTGCGTTTGCAACGGGTTCACTGCTAATATGGAATTGATCTCTTGGATTCCAACACATCCGCCTTCGCAGATGTAAATTGGAGCATGCACGTGCGCGCACTTCTCCGGTGTACTGTAGTATTTCGTTCCATTGATAAGGGGGTTTAGGGTGCGACAGGACCGTGCAAACTGACCCTTTCATAAGGCCCCGAGAGCTGGCGTGACATACGAAAAATTTTCGTAAATACTACCCCGCAGGGCCGCTCCGGAGCGTTGATCCCACCGAAATCCTTCGTAAGGCCCTCCGGAAATGTGTGACTTACGAAACATTTTCGGAAGTTGAGGGGGCCTGTGACGCATGACTATTAACCAATTTTGAACGAAATACTACAGTATAATGCTCCCCGAGTCTTCCGACTCCTTTTTTACCATTCTTGTCATCACTCATCATCGTTGTTCGGATCGACCTATGGACCGTCTATCATGTTCGGTACTCGCTACCTCTTTGCATGTATGCACACCTATTCGGAGTCCTACGATATTAGTAGCCGTTAAACTGAACGATGAAGCTAGATATATTGTGATAAAGAAAATGGTCCTATCATATATCGAAAGAGCTGGTCATATATGGGGGATGTAGGTACTCCAATTCACATCCACAAATGCCGATGCTGGTAGAGATCGTAACTCCGCGAGCGGTAGTACAATGAGAATTATACGCGCTGCAATGTAGATAGTCAGATTCACCACTAACGTGATTACGGTGATCATCTCGATCACTGCTCTTTCTACTGATTCCGATTTTAGCCGATCATGCAGAGTTGTTGCCATCAGACCCAAGAGCAAAGTGAAACCAGGCATTGCGGTGATCACCAACGCGGACGTTCTCCAGATCCACATTTCGCGATGCGTTGGGAATATCGCATTCCATGCGGCGCAGTGAATGGCACCGAACACGGTGCCTACCAGAAACAGAATAATAGCAGCTCCACCCTGCGCGTCGTCGTCGTTCAGCGACCAAAATGACGGTACTGAGAGGGACGATAATGGCTTATATTTGCCACCATAATTGTCCCCAATCGCACCGAAGAACTGCGTCCAGCGTGGGAGCTGAACAGGGAGGGTTACGATTTCTGTGTCTGGCTGCGCAGGTGGCCCGATGACAATCGGCTGTTGGGCGTCGAGAGGCTTGTTCCACCACAGCACCCAGATGAATGTGTTCACAACGGCGAACGCTAGCGTGGCGACCTCGAGTTGGGTTACAGCGAGGTGTTGATGTACGCGAGCGACGCATTGCAAGATAAACCATAAGCCCTGCAGGAGTGCGACACCCTTGGAGAGTGCGTCGCCTTTGCTCTTGTCTGTGATATCCTTCTCTTTCACATTCTGTATTGCTTTCTGCAATTCCAAGCCTAAGTTTGGATCCTCCAGCTGTTCTTTTGTTGCAATGGGATGCCCTGTCTGCCAGACGAAGCCGCCCATGCAGAAATAGAAGGCCTGCGTGCTGGAAAATTTGTATTCTACTCAAGCGTGCATGAGGTGATATTAAGAATATCATTAGTTTCTGACTCACCCTTCACCAACCACTGAGACCCAAGAAATTGTCTGGCTGCAAATCCCACCATGACTTCCGGGGCGATCATGGCGATGAGCATCATTTTCAGCCTTCGCCAGAAAAGCTGAAGATGGTTCTGGTCGGGCGGGGGCACGTTCGGATGCACCGACACCCATGTGCAAGCAAAGATCGTCGCGAGACAACCCGACACGACGCTGAACAACGTTCTACAGTTGTCGATATCTTTGCAGGAGTCAGTTGTAGATCGGGTGTCGGGCGGACGCAGGAGTGGTGCAGCGATGCTGTCCCGAGACAGCAGATGGACGGCAAGGAGGATGAGAAGCATTGTTGAGAGGTCTAAGAGGCACGCTGGGGCTGCATGTGTAATGCCTTTATAGCAGAGGTTTAAAATAACCTGGACATGAAGCACGGATGACTCGTGCTTGCCGACGAAAAAATCGCATTCCATGGACCGGACACGATCGACAGCCATGAAGATAAGCACTATCGTTGGTCTAGTAGACTTGAGTGCTTAAAGGCGTATTAACGCGTGGAAATTGATGGTTCTGACTTTGGTTACTGATTTCCGTTCGGACTGTTTTCGCGGTCCATATATACAGCGCAGTCCTTGGAATCCAAATCCAAAAAACCACGTTGCCTTTGCGTTGCCCGTACATTTCCTAGAATCAAGAACTGCACCAATTGAGTTGATGTCCAGTCGAAGCACGGAAGACCCGGAAGCAGAGATCCTCGGCACAGCGTTGTCAGCTAGCTAAGATGCTCAGAGGCTTTCAATAAATAATCTTTGGAAAGAGGATCCCCAGAAATTGATTCTCTGAGTTCTCTGTGAGTAAGGCTCCTGGATGAGCACTATCCCAGAAACTAAGGCTCTAGGTTGTGGTGGGTGAGCAGGAAAAGAAGGTCAAGAGAGCGATTGGAGCGGAAGGCAAAAGATGACTCTTGATCAACGATCAACGATCGACAATCACGTCACGCCTTCCCGCTCTCTTCGACTCTTCGATCGATTTCAGCCCGTCCTCAAAGCGATGACACTGCGTACATTTCACTCGAGATCCTGCGTATCCATATTGACCTCAGGCTCTTCTGTGTCGTAGTCATTGTGACTATCACTGTCGCTGAGTCTCGATTCGCTACCGCGATATCTCTGCGCTTTCCGGCCGTTTCTATCGCGCGAGGTACGAGCGAGAATCGATAAAGAGTCTGTCAAGAGAGACTAGGCCGTTTCCGTACCGTGAACTCTACTCTGGACAGCCGGAGGGGACGGCATCATGTCTATCGCGTACCTTGCACCGGTACGCGTCCTGGCTGCACCGAGCCGAATGGATGAATGCGCCGTGCGGAGGACGCGTGTTTCTGAGTGCCGGTGTTGGTGGCGTGGGTGTATTGCCGCGCGCGCAGTGTGGATGGCAAGATGGATGGAGGATGTGTCCCACCCGCGTGTGTACGTCGTCTCGTTCGGCGGCGGTGGCGTGTGCATGATCGAGGACGCGTGGGCCGCCGCCCACCCTCGCGAATGAACCTGCATCCTCAATCGATATCGTACTTCAGCCCGCCGCTCCTCTTCCACGGCGCGTCCTATCATCGACTCCGGCGAGGGAATCCCTGTTATAAAGCGTACCAACACGAGGCGTCGGCGGCAATGTTTCTTATTGCGCGCTCACGGCTAGCATACGTCCTCGCGTTGCTGTCACCTTAACGAAAGCTAAGCCTGTATCGCAGTGACCTGCCCGACTCTCCTCCATCGTATTCAGTCACCTTTACGAATGCGCATGCCGCATGCTAAGCCTGTCTCGTCGTGATTCCTGATTCGCTCTGGTCTTCTCTGCACTGCCTACTCTCAATAGTGGCCGCGTACGTGCTACGGGAAGGAGGGATTCGCCCGCCTCCGGTGCCATCCTCTCGTCTCGTCTATGCGTCCACCCACAGTACTTACGCGTCCCTCCTTGAAAGCACGAAAAGATACGCACAAGACATCGGGTACGCGCCATGTATATATGCCGGATATTACTTCGTGGTCCCCGGTAGCCGCTTCCCCTGCCGGCTTTCATTCGTGGCGCGGTACTGTTTGCCCCTGTGCGCACGCCAGCGAAGCACAAACCGCGGACGGGGCGATGCCCACATTCCTCGGGCGACTTCGCTCCCCACGCCCACTCAGCATGCATGCGACTGGCCTTGCTGTGGCGGCTGCGAGAGAACGAGCTTCCCCCTATGGCCACAACTACCCACTTTGTCTTTTTCTCGCCCCGCCTGCGCATGCGCCTGTGGACTGCGGATCTGTCGAGGCATTTTTGACTCGTATATTGGGTATGTCCACTGTGCTCAAGCGATCTCCTATCCATGCTAACTGTACTCAGCACTGTGTCGTAGGCACTCGCTCGTTTTGGATTCGATCGCTACCGGGTCATCTCTCAGCCTCGCAGGCGACGCTCGACGAATGCATACCAGTAGCTATAGGCGGATCGGAGCTTCGCAGGCATACGGGAGCGTCCTCTGCTCTCATTCTCATCTCTTCCCGTATCCCACCTACGCTGCACCGGTACCCCTCCTCGGCGGCATCAGCATCGAGCAAGCCATAGCTGCGTGGGTACTGGAGGACACGCGTGATGGCCGACCTTCGTAGAGCGTCTCGCGCGTATTGTGCGCGCCGCCGTGTAGTAGGCGCACTGTAAGTAGATAGCAGCTTGAATATATCGATTTTTCGATCATTCCTTGGCACGTACCTGGAGCGAGGCGGGGCGAGTGCAGAGAGCGAGTCGCGAGGTTCTGAAGGACTCAGCTGCGAATCTACGTGAGCGTGAAAAAAATTGAGAGAGCTCGAGGCTTACCTGGACCAAATGCGAGAAAGCTGCGCACTAGCTGAATCTTCTCGGTCAAGAAAGAAAGCCATGAAAACTCGTGATGCACAAGTCTTCAGAAGAGAGTATAGATCTAACGAGTGCAATGCAAAGAAAGAACAGTCGGTTTTCAGGGGAATAAGAAATGAATGGGACCTTCTTCGGGTTCAAACGAGATCAGAAAGCGGCTAGTCGCCTCGGAACGAAATACCGATGAAGGCTTGTTGAAGAGACTTAACGATGTGAAGGTAGAAAGAAAAAAGAGATGGAAAGCAGACGTACCTTGAACTCGGGGGATCCAGAAAGACGACTTGATGACAGTCTGAATCTGCAAAAGTAGGTCAGTGAGTGAAAGCCAAGGAGGAGCACTGAGACGAATTCAAAATAAGCGTACTTTGAATTCAGTCCCTCGGAATGTGAGGTGAAGGAATTCAAGTACAGGAAGACAGTTCGATGGAGACCAGGCCTGCGAAGCGAGTCAGCGAGCACGGGCGGAAAGTGAAGACGGAGCGAACATACTTTCAATGCAGCTCAGGAAATACATCATAAGATGCAAGGGGGCGAAGCATAAGCAACTAGAAACGATGCCCTGATGAATGCATATGAGACGCAGTCGGAAAAACTTTGAATAAGATACTAAGAACTATGACATGCCTCGGGTACGCGCGCGCGAGGGAAAAACAAAGCGCGCTAACTCGCCATAATTCTTCGTAGACGAGCAAAATTGCTACTAAACATCCATTTGAGTCGAAGATTTAATGATTCAGAGTATATCATAGGGACAATACCTCGGATAGACATAACTCCAAGTCAAGAGCTGGAAATGAACCTTGAGTAACCAGTGCTTAATTGTTGAATAGATGCGGCGCACACCTCCAGTGAATAGTTTCTGCCTGCGAGGAAAGTCGCAACCTTGAGTCAGTAATTGCAAAATAGTACCTACAAAACATGCGACCTTGAAGACTTATAGGGCCTCGAGGACGAACCAGGGAACGATTAGCGTGGAGCCAAGGATCCAAGGCAGCAGCGGAATAAATTGTACGAACGAACAGTAACTTACCTTGTGCATGTATTCAAGCATATTTTTTGTCTTGGAAAAGTCAGTATCTAATTCAGTGAACGCCGCACCATGAATCCGCTTACCCGTGCACCAAGTACATCCAAGACAGCGGAAAGAGCGACTGATTCAATCTACAAGCGAGCAATTGGATTAAATAGAACGCAGCTGGAGCATGTGTAGATTGTGCGGAAATTTAAAGGGAAGAGAAAAGACTCACCAAAAGGTGCGCTCAGCCGAGCGACATTTTCGTCCGTGACATTCAATCATAGATCTGCCTGCAAAGAAAGTAAGAGGCAAGTCCGTAAGGTGAGTAATTGAAGTGGGACATTTACAAAACCCGTGCGCGCGGAGTTTATATTAAATTCGTCTGCGAAAAGAGTTGATGTGCAAGTCGGTAACGGTTGGGACGGAATTACATGCGGCACGAGCGAAGGTTTTTGGATCTAAAAGAACAAAGCATTGGTCGGTCGGCCAGTCAGTTACTACAACAGACCTGAGACGCACCGTTCCCCGAATAAAGTCCATTCGACAAAGAATGGAGAGGAGGGACCTGCAAACCATGGTCCTGAGATAAGAAATTGAAGGAGACCGAGAAGGGACTGTATGGTTCAAGGTCAATGAAACATGGAAAGTCAAAACTCACAGAATGGCCGTGGACCTGAGATAAGAAATTGTAGGAGAGCGAGTGCAGACTGTCAGTCAAGGTAAGTAAATCGAATAGCAGACAGTAATATCAAACTTACAGAGGTGGCCATGGGCTCGAGATAAGAAAGTGAAGGGTCGAGAGTAAAGTAACTGTGGCTCAGGGTCAGTACGGTATCAGAAATCCTGTCAGGAATGGATATTAATGAATAACTGTACCTATGCACGCACGTCAACCTGACGGGCGGGCTGAGCTTAGCTTCTTGAACAATCGCTGTCGTACCCGCCGGGTTCATCTGTACGTTCTTCGAGTACGACTCACCCCGAGATGAATTTAATTGAACGACCCCGAGATGAGATGAATTTCGAACGAACGAACTGCGTACCGATATATATGTCCGCTTTAGGGACTTTGGATGGACTTCGTCCGGACTCCAAAATTCGGGCACCAATCGCGATAGCGAAGTTGTTTTCACAGGGCGGCACCGCACCTGGGATTTTTCTAGAGCCCCTGGGAGGCTTCCCGGGATCGAAGACTTTGTAGTAATGATCTGACGACTCGGAGTTCGTTCCGCTGCTCGCCGGTCTAGTTACCTCGAGGTTCTTGAATTCCGTAGAGCTATTGTTATTCTCGTCGGTTGCGTGATATCAATCGGTTCTGCAATCTGTACACATGGTAGTCGGTGGAAGTTTCATCCGGAGAACGGAAAATTTCAGCGAATTGTAGAGTCTGCCTGGACTGAGGGCTTGGAAGCGATGGGATTCCAAAGACATCGAGCTATCACTCGAGAGTCACTTGCAAAACGCAAATTGAACTGGGCTATTCAAGCGTAAGGCAACGTTTCGAGCACTGCAGGAATGCGGGAAGGAAGAAACGAGTAGAGACGAACTCAGCCAGCTAGCCCGAGGACGAAGAGATGACGAGAACTTGTCAACGGGGAATCGAGGGCAGCTTCCTCCCCCGCCATCGGCTCTTTTACCCCCGAGCACCTGGACGGACGCGTCGATGGCGCGCCATCTAGCAGCTGCATCTCGTCGACGTCATTCGGCGTGAGGGACTCAGCTTTGGTGCGTAATGCCCACAGCACGTCCTCGTGCAGCCCTGCATCATTGAGGCACAACGTTTGGTGATTCGTGGACCCGGTCGGCGCAGACGCGGTGCACGGGCGGCGATGGGTTTGGGAGTCAATGGCCCAGTTGGGCGAGGAGGCGCGGCGGGGTCAGGGATTGGTGGTGTTGCTCGAAGTGACTGGTCTTGCAATAAATTCCTTCTCGCCGTCGCTTTGAGTGTGGGTACTAGTAGGAATCACCGTAGACCGCGTCAGTGACGCCCACTCGTCGGAACTTCAAACAGCAAAGAATGGAGGCAATAGAGGCGACTGAAATTCGACGATCAGGCTCATCCAGAGCGGAGAAACCGTCGCGGGGAGCCCGAGCGAAGATACACGATGTCGGTTCCCGTCAAGAGGGAGATCAAGATTTGATGGGTGTGATCTCGTTTTATCTTATCGGTACCGCGGATCGATCCGGCGGAGTTTGAATCAGAGATAAGAAAAGATACCAACGCCGCTTTCACTCGTCACCCCACCCGCGCTATGGCCCCAACCCGACATCGCGCGCGCCTCCTCGCCGCCACGACGCGGCGCCACATCCTACCCGCGTACCCGTGTCGGTCCTTCCAAGATACAGGCGCTGCTTCTCCCGTGGCATCGACAGCGACGAACGAAGAAGAGGCAGGGAAGAGGATGGAGGCGCGATGGAGGCGATGCATCTCATGATATGCCTTGTCCAACAGCCGTCGCCGATGAGCGTGTGTCCCGTATGCAGCTCGAGCTTTCGCCCCTCAGCTCATCGTCGGCTGACGTCCGTCATCGAGTCCACCGAGGCAGTGCCTGATTCCGTTGCGCGATCCCGCACGAGCACGATCTTGTTCAACTGCGTGACTACCGCACTTCTCCATGGCGCGCCTGTGCGCCGAGCGCTCTTCGACGCGTTTTCGGCTGCACCCGCCATCTCGTCGCACGCCGTTGTCGCCGTGCCTGCGCGACTGTCCGACTCGCGTGCGTGCCCGTCCCTCGCTCGCACCCTGGGCTCATTTATTCCCCACAGGCCCCACACTCGCGTTGGCTTCAGCCCGTAGAACACTCTGCGAGGGATATCAGAGGTCTAGGTGCGTGTTCTGTTCCTCATTCTCTTTCCCATTCTGATCTCTTTTGTGCCAGGTCCCGCGGTGAGCACCCGTCAAGTCCTTTTTCGCAACACTCGAAATTCACTCAAATTAGAGCACTCTCGACGCATCGATCTGACTCGACGCGTCCCTGGAGCCGCGCGCGTGCCGTGCATCGTATGCGCATACAGATCGGCGCCCCATCGCCCCTGGCGACGTAGTCAGTCTCGCCACGTCCCCGCCTTTCGCATCTAACTACGCAAAAGTAGGTACGTACAATCTACAATGTATATATTCCAGCAGCTGACTCGCGCACTCGCAGCCTCGCACGGACCCCAATTCGCTTCGTATACTGCCGGCTGCCACACGCCGCACGTCGCGCTGGACGTAGTCGCGTCTCGGGAGTGCGCCACCGACTCGTCTATCCATAGTATCCAAGCGATTAGCTAACCACAAGAAAATGACAGATCTCTTGACTTCACCCTGCCGAGCCGTTCGCGCGGAGACCACCGCACGCATTGCACCGTACGACGTCGGGATGGAGCGCCCGGCGGAATGGAGTCGGGCGTCGATGCGCGTCGTACGTCGCTGCCCGATATGCGAACGGTTAGCACGCTAACGAAAAAAGACAGATCTCTTTGCCTCGCACGGCGCGAGCGCAAACGAGAGCGGGAGCGGGTGCACGGTACGATGTCCCTGCAGAGCGTCGCGTCCCCGCTCTCAAAAAATGGATCAAATCTCCATTGTGGCCGTAACTTACCCGTCCCGTCCCGTTCCCATTCGCCCCATCTCAATCTCGTTTCGGCTCGGAAATCGAGTGCGCCGTGCGCCGTGGGGCGCGAGACGTAGGTGGCAGTCGGCACGCGTCGTCTACAAATCCAGACGATTAGCACGCTGACCAAACACCTGTGAAAGATTCAGTGCCTCTGCGTCCCGTCCCCTCGCTCGAGCAGCGTCCCGCCCGCCAATGCACCGGCACAGCGCTAGCGTGCCGCTCGAACGCCGCACAACCGCGTCCGTGCGCCACACGAGTCACGACTCTCGCACTCGCTGCGGTCGAGGCGAGGTCGGCGCATACCACCCGTGCAGGATAGGGAGCAAGTGCGCGCGGATCCACCCGTCGCATTCCCGGGGCGCAGATGGATGCACTGCGAGAACGCTCGGGCGAGGTCGGTATGTAGGTAAAAACAATGTAATGTATTAGCTAGCTATTGAATAAATTGGTTTTCAGTTACTTGCTTGAATGACTTGCGACTTGCGGCGGGTGCATGGGAAGTTTCGTGACCAGGGTATGGTCGGTCGGTCAGCAACTGCAAAGAGCGAGAGATTTACATAGAACGAGAACGAACACTTGCTTACCTGCGCCGCTCGATCCCAGTGGGGTCTCGTCTGCAGGTGGAGAGAAGAGAATAAGATAAATCAACGAATGGAATGGAATGAAGCGAAAACGAATTCCTTAGTGTTAAGGAGCACAAATCAGACCTACATACGTACTTTGCCATACTCGGTATCTGACAAGACGGCACTAAAAAGAAGAAATAGAATGCACCTTGAAAGTGAAGGATTCCCGAGGAAAGGTGGTGCAAAATTCATAGGCAGTGCTCTTCATCTTGGCTCGAGTTCAAATCCACAAAACCGAGGTTTGAGTAAATCATGGAGTCTGGTATGAAGCGGGAAACTCACTTGAATTGGGATGGAGAATGAATTGACAAGACGGGGTTCTGATATACTGTAGGTATAATAGAATGAACACATGAACGCACCTCCAGGTAGAAGGAGGTGCCGAAACTGCACCATTCGAGGGAAAGTCAGCTCTGGAATCTGGTAGAAATTGAATTAGACTTACCTCGCTCGAGATGAACCTTGCTTGGGGGTAAAGAGTGTAAGGGGATGATGTATCAGGAGAAGAGTTGAATTCTAGTTCAAGGTTAGCTCTGGGTTTAAACGGGATGCTGTAAGCACGAAAGCGAGAAAGAAAGGAGCAAAGAAACTTACATACCTTGAAAGAATAGCTTGAAGTCTGGGATTGAAGTTTGAAAGAGCTGAATGAAACGGTGAAGAAATCTAGAATCCGGGTTGAACTGGGTCAGTCAGCATAACAATGGAAGTCGAAACGAAAGTACTTGCTTACCTTGGATTCAGACTCCCGGTGCGAAATATATTCAACAAGATGGGATTAGAATAAAGATCCTGGCTAAGGAACCTCGAAGGAAAGATAGAGTGGAATAGAATAATAAAGGATATACATACCTCGTGCGCACGCGCGCGTGGGCAGCGCGTCGAATCACACATCCTTCGAGCATAGTTTCGGCCTTTCGAGACACCGGTTTCAGGTCAGCACCGATCTAAATAGACGCACGACGATGAAGCTTACCTTTAGAAAGTATAACTAACCTGTAGTTCCGAATAATTCCCCGTGCGTTTGCAACGGGTTCACTGCTAATCTGGAATTGATCTCTTTGATTCCAACACATCCGTCTTCGCAGATGTGAATTGGAGTATGCACTTCTCCGGTGTATAATGCTCCCCGAGTCTTCCGACTCCTCTTTTTGCCATTCTCGTCTATCATCCATTACTCATCCTCGTTATTCAGATCGACTTATGGACCATCCATCATGTTCGGTACTTGCATCTCTTCGCATATATGCATGCACACGTGTTCGATGTCTTACGGTAGTTCTTCTTTGGTTAAACTGAACGATGAAGCTGCATATATCGCAAGAATGGAATAAAGAAGATTGTTCGATACATATCTATCGAAAGAGCTGGTCATATGTGGGGGATATAGGTACTCCAATTTACATCCACAAATGCTGATGCTGGTAGACATCGTAACTCCGCGAGCGGTAGTACAATGAGAATGAGGCGGGCCGCGATGTAGATGAGAATCACCAGTATTATGATTATGCCGAGCACTCTTCCTAATAACGAATCTGGCGGAACACTCGGACCCATTGGCATCAGAACGATGAGCGAAGTCAGAACAGGGACTGCAATGATCACCAACGCGGACATTCTCCAGATCCACATTTCGCGATGCGTAGGGAAAACCGCATTCCACGCAGCGCAGTGAATGACGCCGAATACGGTGCCAACCAGAAACAGAAGAATATCACCCCCATCGACGCGATTTCGGATGGTCAATGACCAAAATGACGGCACTGAGACGGATGATAACGGCTTGTATTCGTCCCCGTAACTCCCGCCAATCGCACCCGAGAACCGGCCTAAACGTGAGAGCTGAACAGGGAGGGTTATGTTTTCTGTATCAAGCTGCGTAGGTGGCCCGACGACAGTCCGCCGTTGCACGTCGAGGGGCTTGTTCCACCAAAGTAACCAGATGAATATGTTCACAATGGCGAACGCTAGCGTGGCGACCTCGAGCTGGGTTATAGCGAGGCATTGAAAGGCGCGAGCAAGGGTCTGCAGGATAAACCACAGGCCTTGTAGAAGTGCGACACCCTTGGTGAGCGCATCTCCTTTGCTCTTGTCCGTGATATCCTTCTCTTTCACATTCTGTATGGCTTTTTGCAATTTCAAGCCGAAGTTTGGATCCTTCAGTTGTTCTTTTGTTGCAATAGGATGCTCGTCCGATGAGACAAAGCCACCCATGCAGAAAAACATCCCGTGCGTTGGAGAGAAGTTGAATTCTACGCAAGCGCGCATGAGGTGAGATTGAGAGTATCATTAGTTGCTGACTCACCCTTCACCAACTCCCGAGACCCAAAATACTGCCTGGCCGCAAATCCCACCATGATTTCCGGGGCGATCATTGCGATGAGCATCATTTTTAGCCTTCGCCAGAAAAGCTGAAGACGGCTCTGGTCGGGCGGGGGCACATTCGGGTGCACCGAGACCCATGTGCAAGCGAAAATCGTCGCTAGACAGCCCCACACGACGCTGAACAATGTTCTGCAGTTGTTAATGTCGTTGCAGGAGTCGGTGGTAGCTCGGGCGTCGAGAGGACGGGGAAGTGGTGCAGCGATGCTGTTCCGAGACAGCAGATGAACGGCGAGGAGAATGAGAAGCATTGTTGAGAGTTCTAGGAGACACGCTAGGGCAGCATGTGCAAATTGACAGTGCATGCCTTTATATAGCGGAGATTCAAATAACCCGGACATGAAGCACGGATGACTCGTGCTTGTCGATCAGCCATTGGGGCGCATCGACACATTCACTTCCGCAGTTGCAGAAAAAATCGCATTCCATGGAGGGAATGGCACCGGACACGATCGACAGCCATGAAGATAAGCACCACCGTTGGTCTAGTAGGCTTGAACGTGTATTGGCGAGCGGATATCGATGGTTTTGACTTTGGTTGCTGATTTCCGTGCAGACTGAACATTTTCACGGTTCATATATCATACACAGCGCAAATGCGGTGTTAATTTCCAACTGTCCCGTCCAAATCGCAAAAAAAATCACGTTGCCTGTCCGTTTCTTAGAAGCAAGAACTGCACGAATTGAGTTGATGTCCAGTCGAAGCACAGAAGACCCGGAAGCAGAGATACTCGGCACAGCGTTGTCAGCTAGATAAGACGCTCAGAGGCTTTCAATAAATAAGCTTTGGGAAAGAGGATCCCTAGAAACTGAGATTCTGAGTTCTCTGTGAGTTAGGCTTGCGGATGAGCACTATCCCAGAAACTAAGACTTTAGGGTGTAGTGGGTGGGCAAGAAAGAAGGTCAAGAGACGGAGGGCAAAAGATGATTGATCAACGATCGACAATCACGTCACGCCTTCCCGCGCTCGACTCCTCGATCGATTTCATCCCGTCCTCAAACTTCCTCCCCTGCCACGAGTCACGGCCGCTGACCAGAGCTAGTGATGTTCAGGGCCCGGCTCGGCCTGAAAGCCCGGGCTCGGGCTCGGCTTGGGCGGGCTCGGGCTTCAGATTCTCCAGGCCCGAGCCCGAGCCCTTGGTGCAGGGCCTGAAGCCCTGAGCCCGGGCCCAAGCCCAGGCTTTTCCATAGCCACAAAAAAAAAAAACACTATGCTAGACTGTACATCATCACCCTCTTTATAAAATTAAGCCTGTCTGTCCGTCCGAAGCCTTTAATCTCCGCCACATTCTCCGCTGATTCTCCGCTCCTGTCATCAGTTGCCGTTCTGTCACTTATGGACTGGCCATCAACAAATTAATCATGCCGTACCAGGCCGGTAAGCCTTATAGCGGCTGCTTTCGTCACCTTTCTAACAACCTTCGACAGACACTGCCTCGGCGCCAATCTCGGATGCAATCAATCATGAAATGACTTCTGTCTATTTCTGTCCGTCCTTTTAAAACTCCGCTATCAGTATTCTGACCCTGCGTCGCTCCTTGGCTCAACTACACGTCCACACTGCTTCGACTTCAGCTTTTTCAACCGAAGTGGTGGGCCGCGAAGCGGCCCACCGCGCTCTTGTCTCTTATACAAAAAGACAGTCGTACGTAAAACAGTGATCAGCCAATCAGAGAGCTCACTTAGCTCAGAGACAAACATCAAAGTGCAAACATGTCAATCAATTCTCGGCCTTGCACTCCGTACTTCTGCATCACCTGCTTCGAACTCTGCGCTCCGCACTTCCTACGTGGATCGTGACGACTCGAACGGCGTCTCTGAATTCCATGCAAGACTCAAGAAATGTAAATCTCAGTGTTGTAAACACTCTACGACCAATATATCTTCTTTTCTTTCCTTCGACCACTCAGAGAACCGAAAACCATATCTGTAGAGACTGGACATCGGGACACGAGGAACCAACCGCAGGTTGGTTCCTCGTGTCCCTAGATGAATTCATTGCTTTCTGAATCAAAGGTTCCTGGGGTGGAACACGGGTATATTCAGTTCAGTTCACATACCAGTATGTAACTTTCTGATTCAAATATGCCCGTAGCGGAGCACGGGTTTCTGCTAGTGTGTATTATGTGTCCATGTGTCTGTAGAAGATATGGTTGCAAGCAGCTCTTAATTTTCTGGGTGGTCGTCTATTAAAATCTCCCAACTACCTAGCCACCTTGTCCGAATCCTATGACAGTGATCGCCGTAGCTCGGTTGATCGGTAGTCGGTCCGTATTTGTGAAGTTGAACACGCAGGCAATGAACATCTTCTTTGACGGTCCTATTAGCCCTGGAATGAGAAGGTTTAAACAGCTTAGTCTAATTTTTTTGTAGATTATGACCTCCATGAACTAGTTAAATATATATATATCTAGGCCCGGGCTTGCCAGGCCCGGCGGGCCTGGTATTCCTCAAGCCCGAGCCCTGGGCCCGCCAAAGCCCTGTGCCGGGCTCGGCCTGGCTTGCTCAAGCCCGGGCCCGGCTCGGCTCGGCCTGCGGGCCTGGGCCGAGCCCCTGAACATCACTAACCAGAGCCCTGAACGCGCCTCCTGACTGCGCGCACGTTTCACTCGGGGCGGCTTCTACGTCACTGTCACTGTCTTGATTCGCTACCGAGACATCTATGCGCCTCCCAGCCATTTCCGCACCATCGACTCGAACTCAGTCGGAGGGACTGTGTCCTGCTTTTCGCGTACGCCTACAGCTCCGGCACGCGTCTTGGCTGCGCATGCTGCCGTCGTGCGGAGGACGCGTGTATCCGAGTGCTGGTGTTGGTGGCGTGGGCGTATTGCCGCGCGCGCAGTGTGGATGGCAAGATGGATGCTATCCGCACGTGTACGTGACCCTTCGGCGGCGGTGGCGTGTGCACGATCGAGGGCGCGTGGGCCGCCGTCCACCCTCGCGATGGATGTACCTGCATCCTCAGTCGATATCGTACTTCAGCCTGCCTCTCTCCTCCACGGCGCGTCCCGTCATCGACTTCGGCGACGCGATCTCTGCTATAAAGCGTACCAACACGAGGCGGCGAATGGTAGAGTGGGGCGGCGGCAATTAGCGTACGTCCTCACGTTGCCGTCACCTTAATGAATGCTAAGCCTGTATCGCAGTGACCTGCCCGACTTTCTTCCATCGTATTCAGTCACCTTCGCGAATGCGCACGCCGCATGCTAAGCCTGGCTCGTCGTGACTCCTGATTCGCTCTGGTCTTCTCCGCACCGCCCATTCTCAATAGTCGCCCCGTACGTGCTACGGGAAGGAAGGAGTCGCCCGCCTCGGGTGCCATCCTCTCCTCTCGTCTATGCGTCCACCGACAGTACGCGTCCCTCCTCGAAAGCCCGAAAAGATATGCACAAGACAGATAACTCGTTGGGTACGCGCCATGTATATATGCCGGATTTTACTCCGTGGTCCCCGTCTCTGCCCGCTAGCTACCTCCCCTGCCGGTTTTCATTCGTCACGCGGGTGAGGTAATAGTGTGTGCCCTCTGTGCGCGCGCCAGCGAAGTACCAGCCGCGCAAGGGGTGATATCCACATTCCTCGAGCGACCTCGCTTCCCACGCCCACACAGCATGCATGCGACTGTGGCGGCTGCGAGAGAACGAGCTGCCTTCGGCACATCATGGCCACACCTATCCGGTCTGTCTTGTTCTAGTCCCACCTGCGCATGCGCCTGTGGACTACGGATCCGTCGAGGCGTTTTCCACTCGTCTCTGCACCAGATACCGAGTACGTCCGCTGCGCTCTAAGCGATCTCCTATCCATGCTAACTGCACTGTCTCGTAGTTACTCGGCGCTCGCTTTTGATTCTGATTCGCTGCCGCCTCGTCTCTCAGCCTCGCCGCCGACGCTCAACGCTCGATGAATGCATATCAGTAGCTCGGAGCTGCGCAGGCGTACCGGAGCGTCTTGTGCTCTAATTCTCATCTCTTCCCGTATCCCCACCTACGCTGCACCGGTACCCCTCCTCGGCGGCATCAGCATCGGCATCGAGCAAGCCATAGCTGCGTGGGTGCTGGAGGACACGCGTCATGGCTGATCCTCGTAGAACGTCTCGCGTGTATTGTGCGCGCTGGCGTGTAGTAGGCACACTGTAAGTAGATATCAGCTTGAATATATTGATTTTTCGATCATTCCTTGGCACGTACCTGGAGCGCGGCGAGGCGAGTGCAGAGAGCGAATCGCGGGGTTCTGAAGGATCCAGCTGCAAATCTACGTGAGCGTGAAAAAACTTGGGAGAGCTCGAGGCTTACTTGAACCAATTGCGAGAAAGCTGCGTACTAGCTGAATCTTCTCGGTCAAGAAAGAAAGCCACGAAAACTCGCAATGCACAAGCCTTAAGAAGACAGTATAGATCTAACGAGTGCAATACAAGGTCGGCTTCAGGGGAGAAAAGAAATGAATAGGACGTACTTCGGGCTCGAATGAGATCAGAAAGTGGCTAGTTGCCTTGGAATGGAATGATGATGAAGGTTTGATGAAGGAACTTGGCGATGTGAAGAAAGATAGAAAGAAAGAAAGAAAGAAAAGAGATGGAAAGCAGACGTACCTTGAACTCGACAGATCCAGAAAGACGACTTAATGAAAGTAGGGATCTGCAAAAATAGGTCAGTGAATGAACCAAGGGAGAGCGCTGAGACGAGTTCGAAATAAGCGTACTTGGAATTCATTTCTTCGGAATGTAAGGTGGAGAAATTCAAGTTCAGAAAGACAGTTCGATGAAGAACAGGCCTGCGAAGCGGGTCAGTGAGAGCGAGAGGAAAGCGAAGACGGAGCGAACATATTTTCAATGCAGCTCAGGAAATACATTGCAAAATGCAAGGAGACGAAGCATATGTAACTTGAAATGATGTCCCGAGGTTGAGCTGATGAATGCAGATGAGGCAGAAACGGTTTGAATAAGATGATAACCATGATATGGCTCGGGCACAGGCGCGCGCAGGCAAGGCAAGGCTCGCCATAATTCCTCGTAGCCGAGCAAATTGGTGCGAAACATCCATGTGAGTCGAATATTGAATGCTTTAGAGTATACCTCGGGCAAGTCATCTTCGGATAGACATAAGTGCAAGTTAAGACCTGGAAATGAACCGTAAATAACAAGTCAGTACTCAATTGTTGAATAGATGCGGTGCACACCTCCAGTCAATAGTTTCTGCCTGTGAAGAAAGTCGCAAACTCAGTCTGTATTTGATTCAGGAATTTCAAAACGGTACCTACAAAACCTGCGACCTTGAGGACCTATAGGGCCTCGAGGACGAGCCAGGGAACGATTAGCGTGGAGCCAAGGATAAAAGGCAGCGGCGGCGGAATAAGTTGTACGAACGAACAGTAGCTTCCCTTGTGCACGCGTTCGAGTATATTTTTGCCTAGTATCCAATTCAGTGAAAACCGCACCATGAATCCGCTTACCTTTGCACCAAGTACATCCAAGACAGCGGAAAGAGCGACTGATTCAATCTACAAGCGAGAAGTTGAATTAAATAAAACGCAACTGTAGCATGTGTTGATGGCGCGGAAAGGGAGAAAGAGCAAAGACTCACCAAAAGGTGCGTGATGAAGCGTGCGCTCGGCCGGGCGACATTTTCGGTTTGTGGCATTCAATCATAGTTCTGCCCGCAAAGAAAGTAAGTGTCAAGTCCGCAAGGTAAGCAATTGAAGTGGGACATATGACGGTTCGTTTGCACAAATATTTATTTGCGCACGCGAGAGGTCTGGTCTCACAGAAACGTCTTTTCATACATATTTTTACATCTCAAAACCCCAATAATTCCTGATTATGTACAAACTTGACTGAGGGCGGAATTCTCCAGGATATTCACGACCCAGCCCCGAACTTCATTCAATATAATCGTTATCATTGTGAACAGCATTGGAAGTTTGGATAAATACATCAGGATTCAACTATGCCTAGCCTGCTTGCGTGCTTCTGTATCCTGCGGCGCTGTCCACTTCCGGCCAGTGACAAGCCTAGCCCACCAGTCGAAGACCTTCCATTTCCCCTCGCGAAGCTCCAGTGATCCCCCCGAGTGGGTCCTAGAATTCCCCTTGGCGTCGGTCGACACTACAAAGAAACGGTACTGGAAGACGGCTGGCTTCTCGTCCAGAACGAACGACAGGTTCATTTGCGCCGGAATATCTTCACGGCGGCCGCCAACACCTTCAGCTGCATCAACCCTCCAGTGCGCTATGTCGCCATGTTCCCCGTGCTCGTTTCCTGATATCTTCATCTGCGATTCCCGAAAACCTGATTCCGTCACCGTCAGTTCATGTTCTCTGGACGTGCTAGCGTTTGCGGTGAGTCCAGCGTGAGGGATATTGAGAGCGATTCCCAGGTTATTTTCGACTGATCGGTCATCAATTGCTTTGACTGAGATTGATTGTTGGGCCCGCGGGGTCGGGTATCTGAGGTCTCTCACCCTTTGGCTGGGTGACCTGATCATAATACCAAGTGATGTAATACGGCGACCGCCAGTAGCAGAGCATACGAGCGATACATCAACAAGGGTGGGTTCACCTGGCGGAGCGCGATTCTGGTAGTTCAAAGTGACTTGCACATAGCTCTGTCCCATTTCACCGAGACGGAGTATGAAGATTGCTGGGTTGGGAATTGCTCTCGGAAAAGAGAACTCCGGTAATCGTGGAGGCGGATCGGAGCTTTCGGTGGCATTTACGTCCCTGCAGCTTTTATGAGCTTTGACGAGCGCAGTAGGAGGAAGCGTACGTGCCCAACGTAATTCGAAGGAAAATAACCAAACGTGTTCTGCCCATCTTCACGCCCATGCCACCACCCGGGCTCGTCGGTCAGTGTTACAACAATAATTCCTTTCCGGAGGGGCAATCCCGTAATGCGAGGATGCTGTATGGGTCAGGAATGTCGCGTGAAATGGGAGTGACGCAAACCTTCATATCCCCATCCCAATCATAGAGGGCTTTCGTGTGACTGAGTGCATGAGCATGGGACCCCGGACTTCGAGAATCACTCCATTGCCGAGTAGCAATGCCGAGGTGCTCAAATGGTACAGGAGATCCTGGTTTGAAGCCTAGAACAGAGGACCAGATGAGTTAATCGCACGTTATTTTTCAATTTGCGCTTACTGTAAGGACCAATGTGCGTCACCGAATCATAGTGATACATTCCAAGGGATGAGAGAGTGCGTTTGTCATCCCATGCCAGCATCTGCTCCTTGAATTTCACCGCAGCACTATCTTCTTCAGAGATAGATGGTCCGGGATCAGTTCCAATTTTGAGTTGAATACGAAGAGAGGAGGTACCATTCAAATCATATCGTTCTGAGACGGTATCCCTCAGATCAGATAGCGGTGCATCCAAGTCAACCAGCCATGGAAGTCCCAGTCCGCCAAGCTTCACCCAAATTTGGTTTCGAAGGATTTTGACGATGCAGCCTTCCTCGAGAGAGTATGACTGGAGAGTTTGCTCGTCTCGCAACTCAATACCCTCGTGCTGGAGGAGCTGTCGGCCTATGGCGGCATGGAATCATGAACCCCCTGAACGCTCAAATACAACCATACCCACCCGCAGGCAATCCTTCGCTTTCGTAAATGTGGACCTTGAGCTTTCTAACTGTATCGAGGGGATCCATATCGTATTGGGTCCAGACCTTCTCATAAACTGTAGTGTCCACGACATATATCTTGACCATCGAGGTAGGGCGAGGAGGTATGGAGGGTATCCGGGCTCTGCGTCAGAATCAGCGTTTTATTGTGGACGTATAAATACTGCTACAGCCATGCCGAAGATGTCGCCGGGTTCTTGGATCGCATGACAGCTAGCAATGAACATCCATGAGGTGTTGGAACTATACTTGGACATTCCGACCAGAACGACGAAATGGCTGTGCAGATTTTTTCCCACATCCTAGAGAATAATCGGCTGATAGCGCGGCGCCCCGAATAGCGGTGAACCTACTTTAACAGCGACAAAACAGATTGGAGGAGTTGTCTACAGAAACGGCGCCCGTGCATGCGTAGAAGAGAAACCACCCGAAGATAAGGGAGGGTCTGAAGATGATATGAATGTCGGCTGTGCGTGTGGCACTGAAATATCTTTAGAGCTTGGGAGTTTGAGGCCATGAGAATGGAAGCCACTAGCGGAGCAGAACGACCGAATTTCTGGTTGGCCCATAACAGCTTTCAAGAATGACAAATAATGGTCCGAACAAGGGCAAACCAATGAGAGGCTGTGATAGTTAGGACTGAATTCGATGAAAGCCCGCAGTGGTGATTTCTTCATCGTACTAAATATCCTTGAGGATCCCGAGATGTGTCGTGGTGTCATTTGGCTATACGCGTCGGAGGTCCAAGTCAGAGATGGCTCGAGATGTTTGGAGCTGAAATAAGGCGCGAGTCCATGTCGATGGAACCAAGACCACAGCCGATCGAGAGTGAGGCCTTTCACAGCAACTTCTAAGAGTCAAAGGAATTCACAGGGAGCTTGTGATGTATAACTCCCAAGAAATACACAGCAGCAAAACGCAGTAGTAGGAAGCAGTTCTGCATGGCGCGATGGCCACAGATATGGCGCAGATTTATTCAGCGTCGTAAAATCGGTGACCAGATACGAGACCAGATTAGAGACCTTGCGGTGAGCCACCGGTAGCCACCCGGTGGCTCCCGAGGCATGCGGTACCAAGTGGCTCCGCCGGCATTACGCAGGGACGACGTCATCTGGTGGCTGACCCAATCTCGTCCGGTGGCAGCTGGTGGCTCATTTTGAGTGGGCTACACGTCATTTCACGTGCCACCAGTATCGCATGCCTCGGGAGCCACCGGGTGGCTACCGGTGGCTCACCGCAAGGTCTCTATTGGTCGTGTCGCGACGTCGACTACGCAAATCGAAAATCCAGAGTGCAATTTGCGGCGTAAGGAGAAGGCGTGAGGTCGATGTGTATGTTGAAATACTGTATCTTTTCCTTCAATTCGACATGGGGGGTGACGCGTGCAAGGGGCATCCGGCATTTTAAAAAAAGATATATGGCCGATTTTCTTTTTTTCAGCCCTCGACCGCGGACTAACTAACTACGTAATCGTTCCCACGCACCATAAAAGGTAATTATTCACGTGTTTTTGTGCTCGTGGCGTACCACAATGCCAAGTTACTCTTGATTTGCTCAGTCCCATAGGCCCAGATGAAAGGATGTGGGCAATCTAATTAGAATACATCTTAGAAACATTTTTGTGGCTAGTGAAACAGATATCTTTCCTGTCCAAGTCAGGATTTCTGGTTGAATGGGGCTTCACACTGCTGGATTCAAGGCAATATCGCGATGCTGTCCAAATATCATGCATAACATTTTTATACTACATCATTTTACATTGTTTCTTAGTCTCCAGCATGTATTGTTTGCCCAGTTGCCCATTGAACTCGCTGATACGCGAATGACTGGCAGTTGCCATATATAGACACCTACCTCTAGAATCAGGTTTGAGGCTCCAGAATACATACAAACACGCTTTAAAGAGCCTAAAATGCGAATTTCAACCTCCCTGCACCCAAACTTCATCCCCTGGCGGCCGGACTAACTAACCAGCCCTTAGTCGCTGGTTTAAATGCTGGAAGCCCCTTGGACGCGTGACACGTTTTACCTTTTCGACATTTCAGCAGCCACCAAATTTTTGCGTGACACCTCGAAAATTTCGGGAACCGAAACGAAAATTTTGCCTTTTTGGCATTTTGGGGGCAATTTTGGGGGGTCTGGAGGTTCGACAGAGGCCTGAGTGACGCGTGACTTCGACCAAAGTTCGTGATCGACATAGGGTGTGTGCCGCGTGACTACCGATTTGAAGGGAAAGATACAGCAGGGGATTGGAACAGAACAAAACTGCTATTAGCGGTCTCTGTATGTATTATAGGTAGCAAGAAGACAATAAAAGTAGAGAAAAGCCTTCCTGTATGGTGATTTGAGCTCACCGGGATGTTTCTGGCTCACTGTTTTGCAGCAGCTATGTTAGAGCAAACGCAACGGCTGGAGTCTACTAGCCTCAGTCTAGGCAGCAAGGTAGGCTCGTTTCAGCCTCTCTTCTCGACTTTCTGAAGATAGCCGTTCAGAATCATGTCTCGAAGAGAGGCTGGAACTGACGAATACAAGTGAATATGAACCGCCTCGGAGTTTGAAATAAGATGCCATGGAAACGCCGAGCCATCAGTGCCATCAATTATGGGCACAAAACCGCCTGAAAGAAATGCTCAGAAGTCTTTCATTCTCTGCAGTAAAATTGCTGAAAAAAATTGACGACTCTCGCATTCATCGGCGCATGTTTTCTCAAAAAAGAACAGCCTCACAGCTCAGCTTGAGAGCTGTTGGGGGCATCCCATCAAAATTTTCAAACTCCAAGGCGGTTCATATCCGCCTGTATTCGTCAGTTCTAGCCTAGCAGCGAGGCGGAGCTCAACGTCAATCTGCCGCGATTGCAGCTCCACAGCTTATTAATGTCGCACCGACTGGGATCCTGAACTAGAAAGTTGACCAGGGCAAAGGTTCTGAGCTTGCGGATGTGAGCCAAGGTAATCGTCTGGAGTCGTATGAAGTGCCAGCGGTCGTGCTGCCGAGTCAAGTGTCAACGTGGCATCACCGTGCTTGAAAAGCCGGTTTCGGCTCGATACTGATGGCAGTGTCTGATACCAGTATCGGGTTACCAGCAGAGTTTGAAATGCACGTGGTTCCGGTCCGCTCAGCCCGAGACCCCTAATCTCGATATGTTCACCTATTTCTCGCCAGCTCATAGTGCAGAGAATGAGGTATTCAAATAATAATAGATGTTAATAATGCTATTTAGTATCATGGAACTGAGAAATGAGTGTAAACTGTGCAAGGAACTTTTAAGCTTGAGCAACCAAATTGAACAGCATGTTCGGAAAACCTGCTGTGTTGAGAGGTTATGTGGCCATTTAAATGATGCTTGCGAGTTTCTCAGGGTTTTAATTGCATCATTGGGCCTCAAAGTGCAAATGCGATGTGTAGGGAGAGGTGAAACTGGGATTGGCTTGAATTGTACCAGATCAGCTCACTGAAGACTTGTTGGGATTTTCAGCAAGACAATATAGCATAGAGATGGATTAAACATTCATGACTAAATCCTTGCAACATGCAGAAGTGAACGGAAGCATGCAAAATGATGCGAAGTGGTCGAGAATCTAGATGCTGCCGGCAGGCCGCAATTTCTCTTTCTAGCAATGGACCTCCAGGAGCACGAGGGTAGGATGCTGGTGGCTCCTCGAACCATATCAGAAAGCAAGGAATCGCAGGGAATGTTCAAAAGAAGTGAATTGATGGGGTACCTCCGAAACAGGAAGGATTGCCGTTTGGTCCGAGCACAACTCTGCCGGGAACCAGCGGAGTGGTATCAGGAATCCACATAATTTTTTTGTTTTCTTGAGAACCTCTGGGCCAATACCAATTCTGAGGGCATAGAAAATTTTGAAATAAATCATTCCTCAAACTCAAAAATTTGAAGGGGTAAACTTGCTCAATTGAAACTACTGGAAGAGAGATGGTACATCAAGCTGAGGTAAGGCAGATGATCGGCAAGTTGCGGCACTTTTATTGCGATTTATTTTCTTTATTTTCGGCATTTCACCCTACCGCCATTAGTATCGGGCCCCGGTTTCTCCTGGTCAATATTCACTTTAGGTCCTTCAGGTTGTGGTCTTGTTTGTTCATTCCTTATTGTTCTATGCATTTGATCTTATCTTTTCCACATTTGATTTTGTCTTACATTCCCAAACAGCTGTTGCAACCTTTGACGAAAATTCTTTTTACATGATATCCACAACCCGTTCCAGCGAATAGAAGACGGATGAATTGAATGGTCATGGTGCACATCCACTGACAGAGGGTGCGAAAGCAAGAAATCAAGATTCAAGGAATACTTAAATCCTTCCATTCGTGATCTTTCCCCCTCGCTGAAACCTATCTGGGAGGCAGACATTACTTACCGTTTCAACAACTCAATCAGCCAGTCAGTCAGGCATTCTGTTCTCCCTGGCGCAGTGATTTGCGTAGAGGAATCAGCCAGAGATTGAAGCTCACCTTTTCCTGAGGATTAGCTGGAAAGATACAGCAATATGTCAGATCTCATTAAGTGCGCAATGAGCGCGTTGACACGACCAGAAGACTTGGCGCTTGTTCACGCATCAGTGGTGGTGCATGGTGCTCATCCAGGCTCCGCCACTGACCTGCCAATGATCTCCAAGCGGCGAATTCCCCTCAATGCATCCAGTTCATGGAATCCCACTGAAAGAAAGTCCAGAGTATAGAAAAGTCCAAGGTAATAGCCAAAATCGTGAAGATGAAAGATTGGACTGAGAAACTTGATGGGGTACTGTACCATTTTGTTCAATTCTCCAGCGCTGTGACCTGTGACAGACCGGTATGAAATTTGGTATGCGTACATGGGTTGGGGCGGGCGTGACACCGAAAAAAATTTCAGATAAGGCCTTCTGTTGTTGGGTATGAGCCATCGCCCCACGCGGCTCATACAAGTACTTACTGTATTTTTTCATTCAAATCGACGCGGGGTGTGACGCGTGACCCATTTGAGCAATTTGACATTTCAATAGCCACCAAATTTCTGCATGACACCGCAAAATTTTCGACATTCAAACTGGAAATTTTCATTTTTTGGCATCTCTTCCAGCCTTTTTCACCATTTTAGGACCTGCATGACCACCTGGCTGTTTGACAGAGGTCTGCATGATGCGTGACTCCGACCAAAATTCGTGATCGACACAGGGGGTGCGTGACGCGTGACTGCCGAATTGAATGAAAAAGTACAGTATATCGTATTTCATTCAACAAACCAAGTTGAGGCAAATCAATCACAATTCCCATGTGCACCATGTGTGCGTGGGCGGAAATTTCTGTTTTTCAGCCATTTTCCGCCAATTTTGTGACTTGAGTTCTCAGGATCCCACAGGAGGGTTTGAGGCTGATGGAAGATATCAGGATTCAGCTGCGACTCGTGTGAGTCTTGTGCTCTTGTGCCATGAATAATCCAAGAACGCGGTTCCAATGCCTCCCCTGCACCCATGTGAGGAGCTCTCCACATCCACCACACGAGATGCGAGTCAAGTGTCTACCCCATAGTGCTTGAGAGCGGGAAGCTTGAAGATTCAGGAAAGGAGACCCAGAGCCAAACAAACTAAGAGGAACAGAATGGAGGGTTTGTGTGCTGAAATCACTCATGAATGGGAGGGTCCTCGAGGTGTATCTTCCTTCCCTGTCTGGCCACACGTACAGAGGAAGATTTGCAGAAACTTGGCTATTTAACTTCTCAATCATGATCATGCCCTCATCAATCACAGGCTCAGTGAAAGAAAGACCAGCATTTGCATTTATGCAGGTGCATTGCCCAACCGTTGATAAGCTGTGCAAACAAACACACAGGAAATTTTGCGATTTTACACTTTCCTTGCATGCACTCTCCTTGATAAGAAGGGTTACCATGAGCCTCGAGCAGGTAACCACTGGTCATATAGTTAGAATGGTTTCCAAGGATATCCATGGTAACATTGCTGGTAAAGTGCAGAGCCCAACGCTATCAGGGGTACTATTCAAATAACCAGACAGTACCTGGGTTACTACAACTCAGAAATGCTGACACTAGACTCGAACCAAGAGGATTAAACATAATATTGGCACTCCAAGGAAAGACACGAATGGGTTCCAGGAGCGCCTTCATAACAAATGGTGTTTGTAGAAGTTTGACAAGGACATACACATGCTAGAGGTCATGGGGCAATGCACAAGGGAGGCACATGGAGAGATTGGCTGGACCTGGGCAGGTCTGGGCTCCTCTAGAAAAGCACAGCAGTCAAATGCGTCAGCGTTTGGCACCAGCGGCATGGCTACAGACAGCTGTCCGATCGTGGCAGTTACCGATCGATCATGGCGGAGGGTTCTGCCGGTTCAACCACTTTCCAAGATTGGACAAGTTATCTCGAAGAGACCCCAGCTTACCATGGCAGGTGGGCAGGCTAGTGACGAAGAAGAAATACGTGAGGGATAGCAGGAAGACAGAGGGCTAGCAGTGTCAAGGGCAGGAAGGGTTGGAAATGTCTCCTTGATACCGCAGCAAGGAGATCCTCGATTGTTTGGACAACACACAACAGCCAACGTTTAGGGGGAACCAATAGCAATACCTGCGCAGGGGATTCAAGTCATAGTTTCTCAGGTGCACAGACCTTTTCTCATAATATTTATATAGTCATCAGACTGAGCAGTAGTATATAAGGAGAATGTACAAGTAGAATTAGGCAGCGGACCTTTGGGTTGGGGCACTTGGGCTAGGGTTAGCACTGGTGCTGTCGACAGGTTGGGCTCACGGAAAGACTTAGGGTCGATCCACGAACGAATTGTAATTGTCTTGTGGCAGTTTGGCCAAAACTTGGTTTCCTTGGAAAGATCTTGTCTGTTTGACTTGTGGCAGTTTGGCCGAAACACATTTATCTTAACAACTATTGTCATTCTTTGGAACACCCACATTATAAAAACCCAATCGATTCACTTTGAATCAGAGGAAGGCGTCTTTTCTTGAAAGACAACAAAAGGCCTTATCCTTGGAAACTCTCCTTGGATTGTTCAAACAAGCAGAAGTGCTATTTGGTCTAATACTTGACCTTCACCCCCGAACTTGCACAAGTTTCCATGCTAGCAAAGGAGGTGTTAAGTAATAGTGTGTGTGTGGTTGAGGAGTTTGATCTCAGAGTCGGATTCTATCTTTACTCTTGTGGTTTTCTCTCCTTGGGCATATTGCTCATTCATCTCTCCTTGCGTGTGGCGTGGTTACCTTTCACTGTGAGTGTTCGATCCAATCGCAATTCTCAATTGAACAGCCCCCAGGTTCTATCATACATCCCCAAACAATGAGAATGGTAGCTGGGTGCCACACACGCATCAAAACTGGAGATTCCCACTCACCTGCAGAATTATCAAGGTAAGAAACAGTAAGCTCCAATCTGTATAGAATGGGCCAAAGCTCAATTAGTTGATGGATATACTTCAGGCTCTGAGGCTTGATTGATTTCCTCCATGGGCGAATGGATTTGATAGAGCTAAGTTGAGATGTTCTGAGAAGGTGTCCCATGAGTGAACTTCCTCCTGCACTTGCAGCTTGCTGATTGGTGCAAGAGGCGTCTGCCCTCGAGTTTCACATTGCAAAACCTTCTTGCTGTTGACAATTCCGCAAGTACCACATTTCAAACTCAGATGGGGCACGGACGCAAGAAATCTGTTTGATTTTTCCCACGAGTATAGCGCGCCATTGTTGGACTGTGAATGGCTCCTGCAGATCGTTGTACTTTCCCAATCAAAATAGACCAGTGTCACACATTAGCTGATGGATGAAGTAGCTGATGGATGCGCACTGTTGACGTCAAGGACACTAACAATTCAATAATACTGTATGGAATTTGTGGCATTATTACTTATTTTTCATGTGATGTTTGAATGATTCAAATTTTTGACTTGACAAGCATGGTTGAGTGTGGGTGAAGCCCAAGCGTCCCGAGTTGTGAAATCTGGTGATTGGCGGTCTGTGAGTTTACGAATACTTTAGTAGTCGTTCTTAATATTTCCGTAACAGGCAGATCACGTGACCTCATTATTTATGGTAGACTTTTATCTTTGGTGGCTGTGCCCTGAGTTTCCGATTTTCGGTTTCTGACTTCAACACTGAAGGTTTTGACAGGATTCCTTCATCCTGACATCTTTGAATACCTCACCAACAGCTTACCCATTTAAGTTTGGCTATAGCTGCAACAATCTCCGTGCTTTCATATCTTTCGTCGACTTCTAATGATATTCTAATATTCATCTCAATTCACTGGAAAGATTAGTAACAAGAAATTCAAAATGGCCATCTGTTCACTATCTACAATCTGTTCATTTTTACAGGCCTTTTAGTATTGGTTGGACTGAGGAATAAAATGGAGTGACAAATGCCCAGCTCCAGAATTGAACACATGATCTGATGGGGATTATGTACTCTGAGGCGGTCGGATATCACCGATGCCTGCATCAATCAACAACACCAAATGTGAATGCTCAGCTCGTCAAGCTGGATCACAAAAGCTGCCCTTTCTCTTAGTGTCAAGGCCAATGGCTCCAAAATTCAATCAGTTAGTGGTGCTCCAGTTATAAGGCACCGGTTAGAAGTACTGTATCTTTCCCTTCAAATCAGTAGTTACGCGTCACGCACCCCTATGACGATCACGAACTTTGGTCGAAGTCACGTGTCACTTGGGCCTCTGTCGAACCTCTAGTCCGTCATGTAGTGCCCAAAATCGCCCCAATATGCCAAAAAGGCAAGTTTTTCGAAGTCACGCAAAGATTTGGTAGCTGCCGAAATGTCGAATAGGTAAAACATGTCATGCATCACCCCCCATGTCGATTTGAAGGAAAAGATACAGTATGTACTTGTTGAATCAGTGTTCAACTAGGCTGAGGCTCAAGAAGGATCAGAGAGAGGTGGTGATCTGGTTTTGGCTGAGTAAATTTTCCAAATACTCTGACCTGCTCCTTAATGAGTAGTAGCAAATTTATCAGCTGGTAACCACGAATCAAACTGCCTCGTATGGCGGAACCTTTCAGTTTGGGCTGGCAATTCAGCACAACAGCTCGTTGCTTTGGAAATATCCTTGGTAAAGTGCAAGTGAGCAAACCATCGCTGTTTGAAGCTTTGGAGGGCACATCTGGGCCAGATACTGTGATCTGGGAAATTCATGAAAAAAAGACAAAATTTCGCACTCTTATGAACATTGAGTTTCATCAATCCAGGCCTCAGATGCCTCTGCATCTTAATGGGCTACTATTAACATATTCCAAAATGACCCAGGAAGAGAATGAGAACATATCTTCTGCATGCAGTGTTTAAGGTGAAACAAAAGCAAGTACTCGTTACTGCCACGCATCGCGACGGCCCTTACCCACCAAGTGATCGGCAGTCCATTTGACACGCTGTGCTACGGCTTGGCTCCGAGTCTGTTTGCCGTGCTGCGCATGCACTTTTGATCCCAATCTCTTCTTCTCCTCCCCTTCACGACCCCAGCTGTTTGGCGTCCAGTGGGGACACCAGCTGAGCATCTCCCATCGTTGTTATCACTCACGACAATATCTTATCCACGACGACCCGTCTCACACTTGCGAATCCCAATCCGCGACTGTTCTCCGCATGCGCTATCACTGAGAGGATACTGTGATGAGGAGGTTACTGTGCTCTGTGGGACATGTATTACTGTACAGTTTGTCTAGATAGATTACGTAGATTACGTACCTGCGCGCGTATGCGCACGCGCAAATTGTGAGAGCGCGAAAAATCTGATGCCCGTGCGTAAATAAATATTTGTACAAACGAACCGTCATAGGACACTTACAAAACCCGCGCGCGTGCAGTGTAATATATTGAATTCTTCTGCGAAAAGAGTTGATTTGTAAGTCAGTAATAATGAAGAGGAGGAAAGGGAAGGGAAAGTATAAAATAAAGGGAGGGCGAGCGACTCGCTGTCTCCAGTTTATTCAATTGCACTGGCCCCAGTTTACCCAGCTGTCAACTGCGATATTATTCAACTCCAAAGCGCTCTTCGAATTCGCTCTTGGGGCCCTCGTTGCTTTCGAATTCGCTTCACACCTGTCTTGAAGCAAAGCCCTGTACGTGCACGATAAATTCTGCTCGACATAATGTATTTCTCACGCTCACAAACCAGGGCACCCAAGGACAGGACACGTCTGCGAGTGTCGAGGTCTGCACTGGAGCGGGAAATAGAAACCCTCCCACTGGCAGCGGATGTAGTGACCCGCGGTGAGCTCGGATCTGCGTCAACCTGTGGGCGGGTTGCTTCTTGAACAATCGCTGTTGTATCCGTACCCGCTGGGTGCATCTGCACGTTCTTCAAGTAAGACCCACCCCGGGGTGAATTTGATTGAACGACCCCGAGAAGAATTTGAATTTGAACTAACGAACTGCTTAGCGATATATATGTCCGCTTTAGGGACTTTGGATGCATTTCATCTGTCGAGCACGGATCGCGATAGCGAAGTTGGTTTGCAGGGCAGGACCTGGGATTTGTCGTCTAAAGCCCCTGAGAGGCTTTCCGGGACTGAGGACAGAAGACTTTAATGATTCGACGACTCGAAGCTCGTTCAACTGCTCCCCGGTTTAGGTATCTCGAGGTTCTTGAATTCCGTACAGTTATTGTTAGTCTCGTCGGTTGGGTGATATCAACCAGCACTGCATATCTGTACACTTGATAGTCGGTGAAAGTGACAGTTTTATCTAGAGAACAGAAAAGTTCAGCAAATTCTGAGCTTGGATTGAGCGAGAGCTAGGAAGCGATGAGATTCCAAGGGTATCGAGCGATTACGCGAGAGTCACCCGCAATACGCAAATTGAATGAATGTCAGATGTAGGGCAACGTTTCGAGCACTGCAAGAATGCGGGAAGGAAGGAAGGAGTAGAGACGAACTCAGCCAGCCAGCCCCGAGGACGAAAAGATGACGAGAACTTGGGGGTGGGTAGCCGTTGGCCGTTGTTGCGGCTCAGTGAAGAGCGGGTTCGCAATCGGTCGTGCGACACGTTTCGTAGTATGTGTCCTTGAAAACGTCAACGCCTGTCGGAATCCAGGGGAAAGTACAAGATTCTCCAAGAATACGGTCGGAGTAGTAACACGAAAAGCCCGGATGAAACCGAAATCTTGAATCGGGAGTGTAGGCCAGGGAAATGGATGAGGACTGGATGACGAAGAGATGGCGAGAACTTTTCAATGAGGAATCCAGCGCAGCCTCCTCGCCCGCTGTCGGCTCCTTTACCCCGAGTTACCCCGAGCATCCGGACGGATGCGTCGATGGCGCCGCACGAGGGCCTACAGTCCGTCCGGCTGCACCATCTCGTCGACTTCATTCAGCGCGAGGAGCGTCTACAGCACGTCCTCGTCCAGCCCTGCATCGCTGGGGCACAGCGTTTGGGGGTTCGTGCGCCGCGCACCCGGACGCGGTCGGTGTAGACGCGGTGCACGGGCATCACGCAGGTTTTGGTGTTGCTCGAGGTGATTATTCCTGCAATAAATTCCCTTCACGTCGTTGCTTTGAGTGTGGGCTTGAATCACCGTCAGACCGCCTCAATGACGCCCACTCGCCGGAACTTCAGACAGCAGAGAAGGGAGGCGATAGAGGCGACTGAAATTTGGTGATCAGCCTGATCCAGAACGGAGAAACCGTGGCGGGGAGGCCGAGCTAGGGGACACGACACGAGGATGTCGGTTCCCGTCAAGTAAGGCTCCAACCGTTTCCTTGTACAAAACGTTTCAAACGGTTATAACCATTTTCTTTTCCCCCTTTTTTTTTGTCAGCGAGGACAAATGGTTTTTAAACTGTTTTCACACGGTTTAAACGGTTAGGTGAGGTAGGTGGAACCGAAGACCTATGACGGAGATTGTTTCGTTCGGGAAGTGTTCGGGCCCATAATCGGACAAAGCGCAACCGAACCGAACAGTTGAATGAAATAAAATGTGACGGAGAGCCGTGACCAGAGACTTTTTATCGTACCACCATGTCTGGCACTACTGCGTCGAGGTCAAAGTCCACTCGCGTTTGTTAGCGCCCAAACAGCTCATCGATTGAGGCTCCTAATGCGGCCCATCAGGCTATCATGATATCTGCATGGCCAATGTCGAAGACGTCATTAAACCTGGAATTGTCATTGCAAGCGAATTGAAGTGCTTCTGGAAAGCTTTCAACAATTACGAAGGCGACCTTGATGCCTCGTTGACGTTGTGGAAGGTGACTTCTTTTCTGATCTCTTCTTCTGGGTTCTTTATCGCAGTTATTAATTTCCCATTGTTGAATAGGAACATGAACAGCCCCTGATTATTTCGAAAATGGCGCACAACTTCCTTGCCATCCCGGGAAAACTTTGGATAGAGGATGGGTTACTGAAGTGGGCATCATTGGATTGGGGCAGAGGCTAGCAGCGATACATATACAGTTTGTCTTACATAAGGGAAGAAATCGTTTCAAACAGTTTAAAAACGGTTTCAAACGGTTTTTTTACCGTTTCCTTTTTTTTTGTTCATAAGTACAAACGAAAAACAAAAGGTTGGAGCCCTACCGTCAAGATCAGGATTTGATCACACATCCTTTTATCTTATCGATCCCATGGATTGATCCGGCGGAGTTTGAATAAAGATAAGAAAAGATATGCCGCTTTTCATTCGTCGCGCCCACATCGCATAAGTATACGCCCCCGACCCGACATCGCGCGCGTACTTCCGAGATACAAGCGCTGCTTCACCGCGTAGCATCGATAGCAAAGAACGAAGAGGCAGGGAGACGATGCATCTCATGGTAGCGTTTTGGCCCAGTCCCACCAACAGCCGTCCGACGCGAGTGGAGCGATGAGCGTGTGTCCCGCGTTCACGACGTACCGCCGGAGGAATGCGGCTTTCGCCACTCAGCTCATCGTCGGCTGACGTCCGTCATTGACTCCACCGAGGCAGTGCCCGCACGGGCACGATCTTCTTCAATGCAGGCTACCGCACTCCTCCACTGCGCGCCTGTGCGCTGAGCATTCCTCGACGCGTTTTCGGCTGCACCCGCCATCCCATTGCACGCTTTTCTCGCCGTGCTCGCGCTACTGTCCGACTCGCGTGCGTGACCGTCCCATCCCTCACACCCTTGGCTCATTCACTCCCCACAGGCCCCACACTCGCGTTGGCTTCAGCTCGTAGAACACTCTGCGAGGGATATTTGAGGTCTAGGTGCGCGTTCTGTTCCTCATTCTCTTTCCCATTCTGATCTCTTTTGTGCCAGGCCCCGCGGTGAGCACCCGTCAAGTCCACTTTCGCAACACTCGAAATTCACTCAAATTATAGCACTCTTGCGCACTTCTCGCACGCATCGACCCGACCCCGACGCTTTCCCGGAGCTGCGCGCGTGGCGCATACAGATCGGCGCCGCATCGCCCCTGGCGACGTGCGCAAACCCGCCACATCCCCGCTTTTGGGTATCTAATACGCAAAAGTAGATACGTGCGATCTACAATGTATATATTCCGGCAGCTCATTCGCGCACTCGCAGCCTCGCACGGACCCAATTCGTTTCGTGTGCGGCTGTCACGCGCCGCACGTCGCGCTGGACGTAGTCGGGTCTCGGGAGTGCCGCACAGATGGCGGTACGTTGTCGTGTATCCAAATCGTTAGCCAACTATAAAAAATGACAGACCTCTTCACTTCACCCCGCCGAGCCGTTCGCGCGGAGACCACCGCGCACGCTGCTGCACCTTGGACCATACGACGTCGGGGTGGAGCGCCTAGGCCTGGCGGAATGAAATCGGGCGTCGATGCACGCTGTACGTCGCCGCCTGACATGCAAACGGCTAGCAAGCTAACGAAAAAAAACGACAGACCTCTTTGCCTCGCCCCGGCACGCCGTTCGCACCTGTTACGCGGCAGCGCCAGTGCAAAAGACTCGTTTTAACGAGAGCGGCAGCGGGTGCTCGATACGGTGTCCATGCAGAGCGCCGCGTCCCCGCGCTCAAAAATCACATCAAATCTCCGTTGTGGCCCTAACTCACCCGGTCCGTCCCGTTCCTGTTCGTTCCCTCTCAGAAGCTCGTTTTGCTCGGAAATCGAGCGCGCCGTGCGGGGCGCGGGGCGCGGGGCGCGGGGCGCGAGACGTAGGTGGCGGCGGTACGTGCCGTCTACAAATCCAGACGATTAACGCGCTGACAAGAAAAAGGTGTGAAAGCTTCAGTGTCTCTACGTCCCGTCCTCGCGCTTCACCCGGGCACGCAGGCAGCATCCCGCCGCACGAGTCGCGACTCTCGCACCCGCTGCGGCCGAGGCGAAGTCGGCGCGCGCACGCCGCCCGTGCAGAGGAGGGAGCGGGTGCGCGCGGATCTACCAGATCCACCCGTCGCATTCCCATGGTTGGGCGGGGCGGGGTCGCAGCGCAGATGCACTGCGAGAACGCCCAGGCGAGGTCTGTAGGTAAAAACAATGTAATGTATTAGCTAGATATTGAATAAACTGGTTTCAAGTGGCTTGGATGAACGAATGAATGAAATAGAACGACTTGCGGCGCTTCGTGACTAGGGTATGGTCGGTCAGTCGGTCAGCAACTGAAAAGAGCGGGAGATTGCATAGAACAAGAACGAATCCTCGCTTACCTGCGCTCGATTCCAGTGGGGTCTCGTTCGTCTACGGATAGAGAGAAGAGAATAAGATAAATCAACGAATGAAATGAAATGAAGCGAAAACGAATTCCTTAGTGTTGAGAAGCACAAATCAGACCTACGTACTTTGCGATACTCAATATCCGACTCAAAGACGACACGAAAAAGGAGAAATGGAACGCACCTTGCATTTGAACATGAATGATTCCCGAGGAAAGGCGCCGTTGTGCGGTGCAAAATCCATTGGCAGTGCTTCATCTTGAATTGGGATGGAGAATGAATTGACGAGACATACTCCTTCCGATATAGGTACAATAGAATGAACACACGGACGAGGAAAAGTCAACTCGGGAATCTGGTAGAAATCGAATTAGATGCCTCGCTTGAGAAGAACTTCGTTTGGAGGTAAGGAGTGTAAGGGGATGGGAAATCAGGAGAAGAGTTGAATTCTGGTTCAAGGATAGCTCTGGGTTCAAACGAGATGCTGTAATTACGAAAGAGAGGAAGCAAGGGACAATGAAGCTTACATACCTTCAGCGAACTTGGTTGGTAAGGGCCGTCGCGATGCACGGCAGTGACGAGTACTTATGGTAAAGTTGCCGCTCTTTCATCAAGGCTGGACCTCCATCAAGTCATCATGGGGCAAACCAATCGTGAGCTCTGAAGAAGACTCTGAGGAGATAATTAGCAGTTGGCCCGTGCCACGCTACGGAAATGAATTATATTTTGACTCACAGAAAGCCGAAATTACTGTAAGCTGAAGATGCCGCCCGTCGCCAACCTGCGCTTGGTTCCTCGCGGCCTCATAGGCAGTTTGCAATCTCTCATGGAGCAACTTCAATTATTCAATTATCTTCGGTTAGAAATATGTATCAATGTGTAAATTATCAGCAAACTCAGGTTGGAACCATAGGCAACGTCCCGCTGATTCCATCAATCCTTGAATTTCCATCTTGTCGAGTACTCAATATCCCAGCATTTTATCCACAGCAAACTTTCTCACTGGATGGATTTTATCTAAAGGGATGAATTTCCGTTCGCCCAATGCTTTGTTTGAGGCTCTAGCTAGTTCAACTGGTCAGCAATGGTGCCGTCGGTGATCAACGGTGATCAGTGATATCGACCAAATGAAGTGTTGGGTGTGCCGAGAGCCGGTGGCCGGCCACCATTCCGTGAGTGGAGTCGTTAGAGTTCAAGTTCACTCGAGTGCAGCTTCACATTTGGTGTGGGTGCGGAGCTTGTGGAGCTCGGGACCCTTGTCTGGCAAGACAAACGACGTTCGTTATTCAGATGCCGAGTAATAGTACTCATGAAGTGAGAAGTGAGGTGTACCTTGTAGGTCAACAACATATACAAGAACGGCTTGCCTTTGCTTATTCACAAGAATGCAATGGATCATTGATTCGTTCGATAGACGTGGAGGAATCGGACACAATACATGAAAAGATGCATCAGCATCTACTGGACATCGTCCAAGGGGACACGCCGTGTCCAGGTGGGATATACGGACTGGACAGAAAATGTGGCCTTGGAGCAGAAATCGGTTACGTATACGTGGGTTAAACTATCAAGAAACATTCCGGCTTGAAAGCTCGGGTAAGTCTGGGGAACTAGCTCCGGAACTGGAGCATTTTGGGTGTGGATTATAATGGGAACACACGCGATGTGGAATACAATCAGTAACAGGAGATTCATCGTAGTGGTCCTTAAGGCGAGGATGCTGTGGGGCTTGTGTGGAGCTAACCGCTGATGGAAATATTTGGTGCACGTGTCGGAAGTGGAACCCTGCTTCATTTTCGGTGCAACAAGATCCCGGCGACTGGTCCCAATGATGCGGCGGCATGTCACGGGCCTCAGAACTTGACGGTCGACATTACTTCACTTGACCAGGTCAAGGAACCCAAAGATAGCGCAGGATAAACAACCAAAATTGTGAAGTCTTGGAAGAAGACCATCTGCTGAAAAGAAAGATGTAGATCCTCATGGCTCTACGAACAAGTGCCGCATCAGCGGAGACACTCGAGCTGCCGAAAAGCGAGTGGCGGTGTCCGTCCCAAGAGGTAAAGCGGTGGAGGCGGTACTGATCGGCACTCGGAAGTGGAGTTGAAAAGATGTGGACACAAGTGCATACATACCGCACGAAAGTGCTCCTCGCAAACGGTAAACATTTTAGGTGATTTTGGGTTGATTTAGGAAGTAGAATATATTTCAAATGTCAATTAAAATTGGCTTATTGCAACAAATGCTGAGGATATAGGAACACCGACACAGTGACACATCTTGCAAATCTGACACACTGCACAAAATCCAACACATTTCGTGATATCTCACAAAGGCTGACACATCTGTGTTGGTTTTTCAGCAAATAGAACACGTCCCTCGGGAACCAGGACACGCGCCTGTTTTGGAATGGTTGAATCCTGTGTCACGGTGCGACGCATCGTCTTCCTCGCTCCCACTACCATCCCCGAAGCCCACGTATTGAAACAAGCTGAGCCGATATTTTCACTGTTTGGTTGACTACAGATACATGTTTATTCTTTCATGCTAGGTTGTTGTGTCTGCGACGTTCCAGATGCTTCGACAACGGCGTCTAAGGCTCCACAGTGAAAGTCCTCGCCGCCGTTAACGGATTCTGGCGGAAAAATCCCGCGGCCTTCCCTGATGAAAAAAGCCCACGTGTTCTCCACTTCGGAGGAATTGATAGCCAGCACGATCTTCTGGTATCTTTTCAAGCCACTATTTAGTACATTTCTCAGCATGACAATTGAGAAGCACAGGGTCCTAGAGGTACGACTTGCTCGGGCGTGCGCGGCTGCAGCTTTTAGAGGCGCACCAAAGGGAAAGATGAGCCGTCCACGGCAACGGTGATGGACGAGTTAGGTCGACATATTTGCACCGTAAGTACTGTACTTTTTCATTCAATCGGCAGTCACGCGTCACGCACCCCTATGTCGATCACCGGTCGGGGTCACGCGTCACGCAAGCCTTTGCCGAACCTCCAAGCGGTCACGCGGGTCCCAAAATTGCCAAAAGAGCTCAAAAAGGCAGAAAAAAACGAAAAATTTTGTGTGGGATGTCGAAATTTTTGGAGGTGTCACGCAAAATTTTGATGGTTGCCGAAATGTCGAATAGGTCAACTGGCTCACGCGTCACACCCTATGTCAATTTGAACGAAATAGTACAGTACGTGCGGATTGTGAGTGGAAGCCGCGTGACGGTTAGCACATGTTGTTGCCGGGGTCGTGCTCGCTCGTACGCTAGTACTGTACACTACATAACACTGTAGTTAATTTGAACTTGATACAAATTCAATGCGGGTATTTTATTCATTTTGTCTACTACTCGCATCAGGGAAACCTCCCTTTGGTAATCTATCTGGATTACCCGAAATTTCCTCCGAATAGCCCCGAATTTGATCAAATTACCACAATTACCTGCGTTACCCTTGTTATCTTTTTTACAATAGTCCCTCTTGAATTCCAGCAAATTAGAGAGAATTATTGAGCATTACCCCGGTATTACCACCAAATTATCACTCATTTATCGACACATTTCTCATTGGCTGACTTGGAATTCGTACGAAACAAGTAAATTTTATTCGCCAGCTATCGACATACATGCAACGAAGAGTCTACAAACAGAAGTATGGTCAGGTACTGGATTCCAAAGTATGGGTCCATCCAGGGAATACAATCTTGCACATTCGCTGCCGCATCCCTTCAAGATCCATCCAGGTGTACCCACTATCAATCCTGGGGAGGAAAAGGTTTGGTCAGTACATGCGAATGACAACAATGAGTGAGATCGGACACACCGGACATCAACGAGTAATCATATCAGTGTTGTGACATAATTTCCCATCATGTACACGTACTGTACATACAGCTGCAAAAGAGTGAGTGGAGGTAGAAACGACAAAGAACACATGCACGAACCTCTGTTACATCACCTACACAGACAGCTGTGGCCGGCCACTTATCCGCACGAGAGTGGACTGGGGGAAAGGATCTGTCAATATGGCGAGTGAGACAAGTGACATGTACGCACCGGTGATTGGTGTCGTGATATCATTCTGGTTGCTGTCTGTCAAAACCGAGCCCGGGTCAGCGGAGCCAAATAGAGGGACAGGCAGGGCACACCTGTACGGCTCGGGCGCTCGGGCTCGCTGTCTGTGTCAAAACCAAGCCCGGGTCAGCGGAGCCAAATAGAGGGACAGGCAGGGCACACCTGTACAGCTCGGGCGCTCGGGCTCGCTGTCTGAGTCAAAACTGAGCCCGGGTCAGCAGAGCTGAATAGAGAGACAGGCAGGGCACACCTGTACAGCTCGGGTGCTCGGGCTTGCTGTCTGAGTCAAAACCGAGCCTGGGTCAGCGGAGCCGAATAGAGGGACAGGCAAGGCACACCTGTATGGTTCGGGCTCCCAGTGACGAGAAATCCTCAGGGTTCTGGCCTCCCGTACTGCAGCTCACTGTTGACCTTGATCTTGTAGCCTGAGACGGTGGCAATGATATCAGCATGTCAATAAAGGACGCCGACATGTACGTACATAACCTCTTGCTGTGGACGCAACAGTGATGGAGAGTCAGGCCAGGATGGGCCAGAATGTTGGAGTGGTTGGTCTTGCAATGCGAACAATCTTGCCAGCTAAGAAAGAATAGGGACAAGCGCTGCTGGCAACATCACCTACTAAGCTCTATATCACCAACAAATCAGTAAATCTTCGGGAACATGAGGGAAGTGAAGCTCACAATATCTTGGGGGCATATGCTACGTGAGCTGACAGGAAAAACAATAGCACTAGACAGTGAAAGCGGGAGGGGAAGATGAGGGAAAAGGAAGAAAGTTGTTTGGTCTTGTGGTCATCCCATCAAAACGAACCATTTCTTTTGGACACGTGTATACGTTGTGACATCATGATGGTTCGGCTAAGTTCGGCTATGGACTTGTACTTTTTGTCGTGTTGCCTGATAATTTGGAACTATTTCTCAAACTGTGCTACGACCTGGACCAAGTTTGATTTGGGTCAGTCAAGTAATACACAAGCAACTCTGGTTGTTCTGAAAGTTTTATACATTGTTGAGGAAGCTGGATTCAAGGTAACAAAGGTAATCCTGGTAATTCCGGGTGATTACCTCCAGTTACCCCGAAATAACCTGATGTGACAGCCAGTTGGCAGATTTCCCCGAATTCCGAGGAAATTACCAAAGGACGTTTTCCCTGATGCGAACAATCGCAAGGGAGTGAACTCTCTCCATCAATTTGTACCATCGAGCGGGGCACAAATCACGAGGAAATGTGATGCGATCACCACGAGGATCACGATAGCAAGTTGGAACTTGGAAGTAAGTACGAAGGAATTTTTGAGAGTGTGTGTTGAATTGTGAGAGATGTTACAGCGGTTTGCCAAATTGATGACAGTAGCCACAAAAAAAAAACAAATCACAACATTTGACGGCCCTGCGTTCGGGTGCCGCTTTTGAGCCTCTGAATCAATTTGCGAGATTTTTGTGGACAGCATAGGTGTTCTTATCCTCAAATACACCTTCCAGGGGCCTTGAATCACAGAAAACTGATCGTGGCAACGTCAGCTGCTCGGCGCGCACGGAGCACGCTGCTACATATACGCAAACATTGCACTTCTTCTTCGCTTCCTGTCTTTTCCTTCCACCACTCCACTGACCTCACTCGGCGAGCTGCTCATCCTTAGAGCTGTTCACATCACCACGATATACAATCATGCGGGTTCTGTGTTTTTTTGCAAAGGAAACCAGTCATCACAAACGCCAGACTAGTAGTATGGACTGCGCCCTTATACTGTACAACTTGCACAATACATTGGAAGTCAACGGCTTCAGCAAAAATGTTTAGGATGTCGGACAGCTATTCATTCTGTAATATGAAGCAAAATTTGACAAATATGGTGTACCAAGATCCACCTCTATATTCTTTGTCACGTCATCCTCCGCAACTGCCTTGGTGGCACTGTCCTGCTCCCATATTCGTCGCGGTCGACAAACTCGAGTTCGCGTCAGGGCCAGCATGATAGGCGATGTCGGCGTGCTCACGCGGAAACGCCCAACGCGGTCCTGTAGCGTGTGCTCGTGCCACGGGCCGACCAGCCGCGGTAGCCAGCGCGCGAACTCGGACGAGCGGCGGGCTGGACAACGAGCCGGCTGCAATGAAGAGTGTGCGAGCGAAATGGGACGTGGTTCAGAGACCGGTGAGTGGCCCATTGTCAATGCGGGCGAATGATGCCCGTGCCCATGCCCACCCATCCCTGCAAATCTGTTGCCATTCGCAGTCGTGGTCGCCTTCGAATACCCCTCATAGTGGAAGCTCGTAGGGTCACTTGATCTGGCACTGCGCCACTTCCTATCGATGTGTGCAAGGGTGTCGAAGCCACGCAACATATGAAATAGGGCGATGCACCTGGCACATGAACACAGTCTTTCCCGCACTTGTTTCGGTTTTGATCATCATGTCGCACTCTGCGGGGAGCAAGAGGTGAGACCCCCTTCGCCTCCCCCACTCTGACACCATGCGACATATTTCCCATCACGTGCGCGCGCGACGCGTCTGTACACACAAGTGTAAGAGTCTCAGAAAATAGCAAAAAAATGGCGAAAAAATGAATTGAGCTGTAAATAGTGTTGCTAAGCCCAGTTCACACCCTAGATCACTTGTACAGCCCAAGAGGCACCTCCCAATCAGATTATCCATCATATTTTCCCCACTTTTAAACTAAAATATAAGTTTGAATACAAGATTAGACTAGAACACCCTCGGGAACCCACCTTAATGCCTCCCACCGCCCTCCATGCTTGGGACAATTTCCCTGGTGGAGGGCGATGCATGGAGCTGCAACAGAACATTATTTCATTAATCACTTCTATTTCCGGCCTTTAGTAGTGAATTTTTTGGGGGGAAACCTCCAAAAAAAACCGCGTATGGCGGATCAAGGCCGCAGCTGAATCTGGAGTTGAACGTTGGGTTGGAAGTCAACCCCGGACAGAGCAAAAAAAAGTCGACATCCGCCCGGATTGAACCCAGACCACCGCAAGCTAGCCGAACTACTAAACCATATCGTAACCACTCGATAATAACGGCCACAGCAGGGCTTTGCTATCAAGGAGATAATAGCGGCGGGAAGGGCCGTTTCAGCCAACACGTGAGCCGATTAGATTAGATATTCCTTTTAAGGTAATGTCAGAGTGGGGGAGGCGTGGGCCAGCTCAAGAGGTGTCGAAGATCTGGATCTGACCCACTATCAACAGCACGTGACCTTTTGATACGCGCCATGGAAGAAAGCTTGAGCGAGCGCGAAGACTCTGCAGTAAAAATTCTTGAAGAGGTAGATAAAGATTTGGAACTGATCCCAATATAACTGTACATTTTCGCAGTTATTCAGGTAAAACGGGCTCGAAAGTAACGGGATGGCCGGATTTATGTCCCGATTCGGTAGACAGCGCTTCAACCTATAATCACTGCGGAGACCCATTCGTTTTACTATAGGTAAAACGGCTAGAAAAAAGTATTAGAGGTCCCTTGTGTTTTTCTGCAAATTTTACTGCCAAGTAAAATTCCGTGAATTTTTTCTCTTTGTCAAAGGATGCCTTTTTGTCTCGGTAACACGATTCTCTCACTATATGTTTGGTGAGAGAATCATTTTACAGGACAAAGAAGGAATGATCTTACAAAGGAAAAAATACAAAGAAATTTTACTTGCGTGTAAAATGCCTTGAAAAACAGCTTGAACCTCAAGTACTTTTTTTAGGCTGTTTTACTGACAGTAATACAATTTGATCACTGCAGTGAATGTGTACCAAGGAAAGAAATGGTTTCTTTCCACATAGCCAAAATGCATTGAAAATCCATATTCAACTAGTTTAACCACCTCCTGCAACACTTGAAGTGCATACAGGCTTGAACGAAGGTTTTGATTTCAGATCAAAGGACAAATATTTGGTAGGGGGGGTCTCGCACGTGCTGTTGATAGTGGGTCAGATCCAGATCTTCGACACCTCTTGGCGGGGAGGCAAGTCAGCAATGCACGCCCGTGGCGACATATCGTGTGCACAGCCATGGTACAGAGGCGGATCTCCTGTCGCTCTTGTCTGGGTTCTAGTCAGCCTCATGGCAGCACGGGAGTGAAATGAATACTTTTCGGCTTGAGCAAGCTGTTGAAAGCAGAGAACACAGTGACTGGAGATTAACGAAGAGAAAGGGCATTGTGAGCAGTACAGATAGAGCCACTAGACGCAGTAGATGGGTGAAGTTCTAGCTTGATGACAGGCACAATAGGCAGATGGTACATAGGAGACCACACATTGAGGCCATTGCTGACTGAGAGAGAGTTTCTTGAGGCTTTGAGCAACTCTTGTAAGCAGCCAGAGGTGTATTAAGTTGTCAGAGGTCGTATGTATCTGGTCGTACGGCAGTGGTAAGAGGCAAGCAAAGTGCACCCGAGCGGGTGTTTGCACTTATGTATTTGTTATGTATATAGCAAAAGGGTCCGATCATGCGGTTCGAACGGCCGAAGTCCTTGTCGGCCGATTTTGACAGTTCAAAGCTGTCAAGATGATGTCGGGGTGGAAAATAATGCTACCTGTGGCGAAAAAACAGCGCAAAAATCGACAGGAGGCTTCAAAAACAGCGCTGCAATAGGGGACTCCACGGTAGGCATTATTTTCCCGTTTGTGAATGAAAATATTCACCTGATGGGATGAATAAAGCCTTCGTTTGAGGAATAAATGCATGATCACCCCATTTATGTTCTGCCAATTATTTTTAGCATAAGCACAGAAATATATTTACAAATGAGTGTTTATTCCACAAACGAGATTAAATCTCATTTGTGGAATTTCTTCGTTTGTGGAAATAATGGTCCCATCATTTGAATAAATTTATTCACAAACAGAAAAATATGTCCTACTGTGAACTCCCCTAATACAGCCCTTTCAAATGTTGTGATGTGTTTTTTTTTTTATGGCTACTGTCATCAATTTTGCAAACCACTGTAATCAGGTGAGTCGCATTTTCTGCTCTGTGTCGGAATTATAAAGTGTGTCCTGGTTTCATGTTTCAGAGAGCCTGCAACTGTGTGTACTACTAGTTTCAACCATCTCAATCTTTTTTCTTGCCTCTGGGAAAGCCGATGTCAGTTTGAAGCCTCGACCTTCCATTTCGTTCGAAGGGAGACCCACCCTTTCAATAGATCTGACGCTAAATGTTGATTTATCGAGACGTAGTGTTTGGTTCACATGTCAATGGCCGATTCAAACAGGGAACGTGAATATGCTGACGCTGAAGGGCTGGCAAAACCACTGAATTTCGGCGTGAACTTTCAACTCGGTTCTTGATGCAGGATATTGGAGCAGTACGTCCTTCAATAATTGTCTGAAGGTGGTATGGTTGCCTTGACCCAAAAGGCAACTCTCTCAGGCCTTCATAAGAGTGATCGGGCTTAACAACGTGGTTCGATTTGGGTTTAATATGACCTCTGTGTCTCATCTAGTCGTAGGTGCCAGAATGTGTGTGCTTAATGCTGTCGGCCGAGTTTTCAGAGCATCCGGAGTAGTATTACATGTCCCCAGTGCCGTACAGCGTGTTGGATCTGTTTGGGGTATGGTGTGTCGCTGGACGTCCTACAGGGAGCAGTGTGTTGGATGGGATGAAATATTGAAGGATGTGTCGCTTTTTCTGAAGTGTGTCAGATTTGAAAAATGTGTCTCGGTGTCGGGTTTCACGGGGCCTCCAAATGCTTGAGCAGAAGTGCAGTTGGTGAGCGCTGACTCAATACCTAGTTCCAGCAGGCTAGACCAAGATTTTATCGGTTCCGACATGGTCAATAGATAGTGCCCTGTTCAGACAAGGAAATCCGCATAAAATAGCGACAGCTTGAACAAGTATGAAACGAGGGGAAGAAAAGTGGAATCTGTTAGGTAATCGATATGTGGCAGTGCCTATTTTGCATTACTTAGACTCGAAACTGATGTTTTAGGGTGAAGGATGGCCCGAAACTAATGGTTTTGATCACGAGTCAGTGGAGAGTCACAAAAAGCTAATGAGTTTAGGCAAAGCACAGCCACCAAAGATAAAAGTCTACCGTAAATAATGAGGTCGCGTGTTCACCTGTTACAGAAATATTAAGAACGACTACTAAAGTACTCGTAACAGCTCGAAGTCTGGGGTTGAAGTTTGAACGAGCTGAATGAAACGGTGATGAAATCTAGAATCCGAGTTGAACTGGGTCAGTCAGCATAACAATGGGAGTCGAAATGAAAGTACTTGCTTACCTTGAATTCAGATTCCCGATGCGAAACATATTCAACAAGATGGGATTGGAATAAAGATCCCGGCTAGGAAACTTCGAAAGAAACATATAATAGAATAATAAAGGAGATACGTACCTCGCGCACACGTGCGTGGGCAGGGCGTCAAATAACACATCCTTCAAGCATAGTTTCGGCCTTTTGAGACACCGGGTTTCAGGTCAGCACCGATCTAAATAGACGCACGACGATGAAGCTTACCTTTAGAAAGTATGATTGACCTGTAGTTCCGAGTAATTTCCCGTGTGTTTGCAACGGGTTCGCTGCTAATCTAGAATTGATCTCTACATCCGCCTTCGCAGATGTGAATTGAAGCTAGCATGTACTTCCCCTGTGTATAGTGCTTCCCGAGTCTTCCGACTCCTCTTGTTGCCATTCTCGTCTATAACTCGTCCTCGTTATTCGGATCGACTTATGAACCGCCTATCATGCTCGGTACTTGCTACATACCTCTTTGCATGTATGCGCACCTATTCGGAGTCTTGCGATGCAAGTCTCAAACTGGACGATGAAGCTAAATATATTGCGAGAACGGAATGAAGAAAATTGTTTGATACATATCTATCGAAAGAGCTGGCTATATGTGCGGAATATACGTGCTCCAATTTACATCCACAAATGCTGATGCTGGCAGAGATCGTAACTCCGCAAACGGTAGTACAATGAGAATTATGCGCGCTGCAATGTAGATAAGAATCTCCAGTACCAGGATTACAGCGGGTGTAGATTTTAGCCAATCGATCTTTGCTAGGAGAGAGAGGACTATAGTGAGCCCAGGGACTGCGATGATAACCAATGAGGACGTTCTCCAGATCCACATTTCGGCGGGCGTAGGGAAAATTGCGTTCCATGCGGCGCAGTGAATGGTACCGAACACGGTGCCCACCAGACACAGAAGAATACTAGCCCCATTATGGTTGGATCCATCAAGCTCTATCGACCAAAATGACGGCACTGAGACAGATGATAACGGCTTATAATCACCCTCGTAACCCCCCCACATCGCAACGAAGAACCGGGCTAAACGTGGGAGCTGAACAGGGAGGGTTTCGGTTTCTGCGTCAGGCTGTGTAGGTGGCCCGACGACGATCGACCGTTGGACGTCGAGGGGCTTGTTCCACCAAAGCAGCCAGATGAATACGTTCACGACAGCGAACGCGAGTGTGGCAACCTCGAGTTGGGTTACAGTGAGATGGTAATGGACGCGAGCAAGGCATTGCAGGATAAACCATGAGCCTTGTAGGAGCACGACACCCTTGGAAAGCGCGTCTCCTTTGCTCCTGTCCTTGATATCCTCTTCATTGACGTTTCGTATGGCCTTTTGGAATTCGGGACCGAGATCTGGATCTTCAAGTTGTTTCCTGGTTGCAATAGGATGCCCGTCCGATGAGACAAAGCCACCCATGGAGAAAAACATCCCGTGCGTTGTAGAAAATCTGAATTCTGCATCAAACCCGCATGAGATTCGGTCAGGAATTAAATTTGCTCACTGACCCTTTGATAATTCATGTGCTCCCAAACGCTGCCTGGCCGCAAATCCCACCATAATTTCCGGGGCAATCATTGCGATGAGCATCATTTTCAGCCTTCGCCAGAAAAGCTGAAGATGGCTTTGCTTGGGCGGGGGCACATTCGGGTGCACAGACACCCATGTGCAAGCGAAAATCGTCACTAGACAGCCCCATACGACGCTGAATAACGTTCTAGAGTTATCGTTGCAGGAGTCGGGGGTAGCTCGGGCGTCCGGAGGATGTGGGAGTGGTACAGCGATGGTGTCCCGAGACAGCAGATGAACAGCGATGAGGATGAGAAGCATGGGCGATTTCGATATCCAATGAAGGTTCCAGGTTCAGAGTAATTCAGAACGACGAGATAGAATGGTGAAAGCACAGCTGGTCGCAGATAGCTTTTAATACTTCCCCTCGAGGCGGTGGTAGTGGACAGGTAGCATTCATTTCTGGCATTTCTGGCAAGATTAAGTATGTCGCGAGTTTGACGGAATCATGACAGGAAATTGGCTGGAGGCTTTCATGGGTCATATATCATATCCAGCGCAAATGCGGTGTTCATCTTCAACTGTTCTCGACTGAGTCCAGATCCAACAAAATCACGTCGACGGTCGTGCGCATTTCCTAGAAGGTCTGCGCGAGTTGGGATTATGTCTAGTTGGAGCATGGAAGACCCGGAAGTAGAGATACCCCGCACTGCGCTGTCAGTAAAGCAGGCGAACAGCAGGAAAAATTCAGGGAAGGATAAGGGAAGGAGGCGGCATGCCTCCTTTTATCTTATCGGTAGCACGGATTGATCCGGCGGAGTTCGAATCAAAGATACGCGTATCTTTTGCATCTCTGGTAGCTGAGACAGGCTTGCGCTGCCCATACGGCCCCGACCCGACATCGCGCGCCACGACGTGGCGCCACATCCTTCCGCGTACCCGTGTCGGTCCTTTCGAGATGCAGGTGCTGCTTCTCCGCGTAGCATCGACGGCGAAGAACGAAGAAGAGGCAGGGAGGACTTTGGCCCAGTCCCACTAACAAGTTGGTCCCCCGCGAAGCACCAGCCGCCGTGGCGAAGCTTCAATTGCCCGTCCTCCCTCTCGTCGCGCCGTCCGATCATCGACTCCACCGAGTCCCGTTGTGCGTGCCACCCCGCACTTGCATCGCGGGATGCTACGATCTTCAATGCATGACTACCGCACTCTTCCGCGGCGCGCCTGTACACTGAGCGCTCCTCGATGCGTTTTAGGCTGTGACTTGATACAAGGACCTGGATGTTGGTGTGGACGCTCCACTCCGGATGATTTCTACGTATCCGTGCTAATTCTACCCTGTCGCAGTTTCACGGGCTTGGGATTCGCCACCGCCGTCTGCACACCATCAACTCTAGACAGTCGGAGAATGAAACTGCGCACGCGAGGGATGCATCCCGTGCTCTCGTCTCTTCTATATCCGTGCCCACATCGTACGCTTCCTCGACGCCACCGAGCACGAACGCACGCACACTTCCGGCGGTGCTCTCTGCTTTGAGAAGCGTGCTCGCGCTCGTACGAGAAAGGCGGCGACGCATCCCGTACCCTCATCTCTTCTGTATCCACGCTCACATCGTACGCTTCCTCGACGCCACCGAGCACGAACATACGCACGCTTCCGGGGCTGCTCCCTATGTGTGCCTTTGAGTGCAGTGTGCAAGCGTACTCGTACTTCCTTCCGAGATACTGCGGCGACTGCTCCGCAGCACCTCCCGCGCGGAGTATGGATAGCAAAGTGAGAAAAGGGAACAAGAGGTGGGACGAAGGTGAGGGTTCTCCCACGTCCTAGACTGGGCTAATGCGCTATGCTTGTGCTCTACTTGAACACATGAAAGGAGTAGATTCTTGTCGGCCGCAGGGTACGTCGCCTCTTTCCTCGCGCCACTTTCGTGTGACCGTCTCCCAGCTCATCCCTCGTCTCATCTGAGCTAAGACCACGCCGCCACACCTAACTTAAGCTGCACCCGTTCCTTGCGGCCTGAGTACAGCTCTCGTTGTAGGTGTGGCTTGTGCGTAAGGTCCGTGTGTTTCCAAGCAGAGTCCGCTCATCATGTTTTCCACTTTTCACGCGTACTACTCGTACCGCTCAAAATCCCAATGATGACTTCCTTTACTCTATCGCGATCGCCTTTCCCGTGCAAAAGTCTTCGAAATCTATCGGCCTTCGTCAGATTCAATACTGAATCATTCCCCGAAAAGGCCGATCACCATTTTCAACGTCGATCGCACCAATTCAAGCAATTTTCCCAGGTCGCCCATGTACCCACAGGCCGCCCGTGTAGAGACATGGGCTGTTCTCCATCTTTTTGGAACAGGTCCAGGATCGTTCCTTAAGTAGTCCCCTCGTCGTCGCCAGCATTGTTTGTTATTCGGATCGGCCGTGTACTGCTACCTACCGTGACCTATCTTGTTAGCTACCAAACGACGGTACGGAGTTCTCACAGCATTCGCCGGTGGATGACGCACGAAATCTCCAAGTTCGTGCAGCTGCGGCACGCAAGTGGTGGTGACTGAGCGAGCGTCGCTTCAGTTTCTCTGTCTCTTCTTGACTGATACAGAAATATTCGACAGGGACATCCTCCATCGCACAAGCGCATTGGGATATGCTGCACGCTGAAAATCACTGAAACATGGACCGAGAGCCGCGACAACGACAAACTGTGACCGGGGATTTTCACGGTCACTATACTCGGTCATAGGATGCGAGACGAACCCCATGGCGTCGGTATGAATTGGCCATCAACCCGTCTTCAAGTTCATCCAACCCGAAACCACATTTTTCCTCTCGATTTACGTCACAATGCTGCGCTTCATCTCTCTGGCTGGCCTCACCGCCGCTGCCGCCGCCCTCCTCTCCACCGTCGGTCCCGCCGGCGTGCAGAACGACTTCGGCTGGCACAGTCAACAGCACCAACTGGCAGACTGCCACGCCCGTCGTCATCCTCGACGACTGCGCCGGTGTTCACCCACCTCGATGCGAGCCCGTACTCTCTGCGCACCAACGCAGGCACGTGCACCTTCTACGACACGGCCGTGTGCGCGAACACCGCGAAGGGCACTTACGCGCTGACCTGCACGAGCACTTGGACGGTTATCCCAACGATGATGTCTACGTCTACACCCTTGTGAGTTTGAGTTTGAGTTTGAGCTTCATTCATTCGATACTTGCAATTGCGGGTCGCTGATGACTGGGCCGCAGAGTGATATTATGTCGTACCCGTTTTTGTGCCAGGGTGACATCGATTGCTACGTCGACGTGGGCGGCGTGCCGACTGCTGAGAGCGATGCGTTCAACGTGTGGCAGTATGAGACTGGTGGGAAGGGAACTGCCGTTCCACAAGGCGTGTCATGTTGTGGGTTGCGACGGATTAAACTGAGCTGGGGGTAAAAACGGGCTTCGATTAGGATGTAGTAAACACAAAAATCAGATGCGAGCCATTGCATTTTTCAGCGAATAGATACGAACCGCATACATGATTTCAGAGCGTTGAGAACGAGCATCCAGAACCTTCCTCCCAGATCCTTCTCTACTCATACTTGATTTATTTCCAACAGGCTTTATATTTTTCGTTGTCCGGTACAGCGGCGACCGCAACACTCCCTCAATCAAATTTCGTCGAAAGCTAACGCAGCGTACGCTTCCCCGTATCTGTCAGTCAAACTGAGCCAACCTATTGAGCGCTTGTCACCAACCCTTGTGAATCATCCCACTACTTCTACATTCTGTTCGGCCATCATCAGCTACCGAAAAAAAGAGAGAAAAGGCTTGGAGGTTAATAGTTTCGGATCTGCGAGGACTCGACACAAGCCGAGTTCAACCACGTTCACGTGCCGAAGATATAATATGACGAAGATATCTGAACTTCACCGATGAAACTGTCCGAACGAGGTTCCTATTCACTTCAACCCTTGTTTCATGTCAAGGAATCTGCTGCTACATGCATTGAACCAAAGTGAATTGACTCTCACGTACCCGAGTCCCTAAATCTCACTCAATACAATGAAGTAATCGTTTTTGCCGCGCACTATGCGACGGCCTCCCTCAAGTGTTTTCTCGAGTCAAGTTCTCACTTCCCTTTGGCGAGTTTTCGACGTCAAGCCATGTGTATGTATGTCACTGCTTAGACGATGCGCCAAGGAATAAAACACAGGCTTCCGTGAAGTGCGTAGTTTCTGTGAGGCACCGAGTTCAAATACGAAACGTAGACCATTGCCTAGGGCGCCCACGTTCCAAGTAGTTCGGCCATATCAAAAGAAACCTATATGGTGTAAGCTCCTAGACAACTCTGAAGATGCCAAGAGTTTTTCTCTTGCCTGGTGCGAAAATAAGGCTTCTGTAGCAATTATATGTCAAGCACCAACCTGGCCATGTCCTCGTCGAGGACTGTTGGAAAGCTGTGCTTGGTTTGGGTTCAATGATTCAATACTCGAGATCATTTCCTATGAGTCATTCGACTCGGGGAGCGAGTCAAACGGCGGGTCGGTACTTGCACCTCCTCGCCTATACGTATGCACAAATATTCGGAGTTTTACGATACTAGTAACGGTTTGAAGCTAGATATATTGCAAGAATGGAATAAAGAAAAATGTTTCAATACATATCTATCGAAAGCTTAAGAGCTTGTTATATGTGGGGAATGTAGGTACTCCAATCTACATCTACAAATGCTGATGCTGGTAGAAGTCGTAACTCTATGAGTGGTAGTACAATGAGAATTATGCGCGCCGAGACGTAGATAGGAATCCCCAGTCGCACCATTACAGCGACCATATATTCCCAATTATCCTCATTTATTGCTAGTGGAGAGAGGAAGTAAGGGATACAAGGGACTGCGATGATAACCAATGAGGATGCTCTCCAGATCCGCATTTCGGCGGGCGTAGGGAAAATTGCGTTCCATGCGGCACAGTGGATGGCACCGAACACGGCGCCCATCAGAATCAGAAGAAGACCAGCCGCAATGCTATGATCGGATTCTTCTTGTACCGACCAAAATGACGGCACTGAGTCGGATGATGATGGGTTATATTCGCGCCCGTAATGCCCGAAAATTGCACCTAGGATCCGGACTGAACGTGGGGGCTGAACACGGAAAGTTATGGTTTCTGTGTTAGGCCGCGTAGGTGGCCCAACGACAATTGGCCGTTGGACATGAAGGGGCTTGTTCCACCAAAGTAACCAGATGAATATATTCACAATGGCGAATGCGAGCGTGGCGACCTCGAGTTGGGTTATTGTGAGGTGTTGATGTACGCGAGCGACACATTGCGCGACGAACCACAGGCCCTGGAGAAGTGCGACACCCTTGGAGAGCGCATCTCCTTTACTCTTGTCCGTGATTTCCTCCTTGTCTACGTTCCGTATGGCCTCCTGAAGTTTTGAACCGACGTGTCGATGACGATTCCGCAATTGCTTCTCTGTCGCAATAGGATGCCCGTCCGATGAGACGAAGCCGCCCATGCAGAAAAAGAAGGCCTGCGTGCTTGAAAATTTGAATTCTACGCCAGATGAGCGCATGAGACCAAGCCGAGATTATTATTGCTAACTCACCCTTCACCAACGAGCGAGACCCCAAAAATTGTCTCGCTGCAAATCCCACCATGATCTCCGGAGCGATGATTCCAATGAGCATCATTTTCAGCCTTCGCCAGAAGAGCTGAAGCCAGCTCTGGCCGGGAGGGGGCACGTTCGGGTGAACCGACACCCAAGTGCAAGCGAAGATTGTTGCAAGACAGCCCCATAGGATGCTGAAAAACGTTCTGCAGTTGTTAATATCGTTACAAGAGTCGGTGCTGGCTCGGGCATCAGGAGGACGTGGGAGCGGTGCAGCGATGCTGTCCCGAGACAGCAGATGAACGGCAATGAGGATGAGAAGCATATCTGGGTTCGAGATACAGTGAAGGTTCCAGATCCAGAGCGACTCAGAACGACGAGATAAGATAGTAACGGCACACTGGCAGCTGGTCGCTAGCTTTTAATACTTATGCCCTCGAGGCGGTGGTAGTAGTCTACTCGTGGACAGGTAGCATTCATCCCTGCCAAGATTATGTCGCGAGTTTGACGGAATTTTGACCGGAAATTGGTTGGAGGCATGTTGGAGGCGGCTGGAGGTTGGCTGGAGGCGCCGTTGAGCAATTGATCGATACTTACTTGTTCAGTGTTCATCTGCCACAGCAGGACGCCACCGAATTATGCTCAGCGAGACAGCAGCGAAAGGCCGGGGCGTGAGAACTTCACCGCTTGACACTGACAATGGCAGCCTCGTGGCTGATCAGAGCCTGCGCCTCACTGGTAGTTACCTCACGCATTCAACCTACACAATGAAGTAGCGATACGATTTGCCCTAGTCTTCTCTCGAACCTGATTCGGGTCCAAAAGTGAACCCCGTCCCTCGCCGACAAATCTGCGTTTCCCGTGACTGTCATTGATTATGAAAATTTCCGTCTCATGCTGGCTGCAATACTTATTGCCATTTACCGGTCTACGATCTTTGCCTCCAGGCGCATTCGTGGATGTCAATTGGAGTATGTATATTCTGCATATTTAGGGAAATTTCAAGTCTGTCAAACACTTCATCGTCCCGATCGCCCCCCGGCGGTCTCTCGCACGCATGAAACTATGGCGCGCGCGAAACTCCCCGGCGGGGCTGTTGGCAACTTGTTTCTGGATCTTCGATTTCTCAACCAGTCGCTTCGTTGACGTCGGCAGTTGGCGACCGCTTACGGTAATTTGAATTGTAGCCTCCAGCACAAGAGAACGCAAGTCACCAGTTTATGGGCGCTTCCAAGACAGCGGAAAAAACGACTGCTCCAATCTACAAATGCTGGTTAGCAGGAAATCGAATTAAATAGAACGCAGCTGTAGCATCTATAGATTGTGCGGAAATTTAAAGGGAAAAAGAGAAAAGACTCACCAAAAGGTGGGTGATGAAGCGTGCGCTTAGCCGAGCAACATTTCGTCCTTGGCATTCAATCATAGTTCTGCCTGCAAAGAAAGTAAGTGTCAAATCCGCAAGCTAAGTAATTGAAGTGGGACACTTACAAAACCTGTGCGCGCGCAGTTTATATTGAATTCGTCTGCGAAGAGAGTTGATATGCAAGTCGGTAATAATTGGGACGGCCGCACGAGCGAAGGTCTTTGAATCTAGAAAAACAAACCATTAGTCGGTGACTACAACAAAGACCTAAAACGCACCGTTCCCCGAGCAAAGTCCATTCAATAAAGAAGGGAAAGGACCTAGAAATCGAGCCAGCAAGATTGAATCGAATTAAAAGCAGCATTAGATTGCGTGATAAAGAGAAAAGGGAGGGGACCTGCAAACTATGGTCCTGAGATGAGAAATTGAAGGAGCCCGAGTGCAGACTGCCAGTCAAGGTAAGTAAATCAAATAGCAGGCGGTAAAATCAAGCTTACAGAGGTGGCCATGGACTCGAGATAAGAAAGCGAAGGGGGTCGAAAGTAAACTGTGGCTCAAGGTCAGTACGGTGACCTATATCTTGTCAGGAATGGATATCAACGAATAACCGTGCCTATGCACGCAAAAGCGTGCGAGGGTTGTCAGAAGAACTATGCACCAGTCAGGGAAAACGAATGCAGTAATTAACGCACCGGACTACACAAAGTAAATGTTGTAAAGCGGATGCTTTACATGAAACAAGTCAATATGGGTGTGGCAGCATCAACGCAAAGAAGAAGCACCCAATGAATCGAGTCGGGCACAAGATGTGCTTGTGCAGCAATTTATCAAGGATTGAAGACTGAGCAGTGGCGAGAAATGAAGTAAATAAAATAAACAGGATAAAGAACAAGAAACAAATGTCAAGACGAGGGTGGAATTGGTGATCAGACCCGGCAAGCGACAAGACATCAGCATTGCCGAGATTGCCGAAAATGCCCGAGCCTTGGGGGAAGGTGAATCCCAATGGGCAGAATGTGACGATAGAGTAACAACGATAATAGAATTCAATTCAAAGCTTCAGAGGTTGACAAGAAGCCAGGTGAGGCAAGAATTAGAAGGGAGGTTTATCTTATCGATACCGCGGATTGATCCGGCGGAGTTTGAATAAAGATCAGAAAAGATACGCCGCTTTCAAAGTTTCATTCGTCACCCCACCCGCGCCCAATACGGCGCCACACCCGACATCACGCGCGCGCCTCCTCGTCGCCACGACGCCGCGCCACACCCTACCCACCTAAGCGTGGGCGTACTTCCGAGATACCAGCTGCGTAGTATCGACAGCAAGGAATGAAGGAGCAGCAAGGTGGACGGAGGCGCGTGTCTCATAATAGCGCTTTGGCCCAGTCCCACCAACAGCCATCCGCGATGAGCGTGCGTCCCGCGTCCACGACGTACCGCCGGAGGAATGCACCTTTTGCCGCTCAGCTCATCGTCGGCTGACGTCCGTCATCGAGTCCACCGGGCAGTGCTCGATTCCGTTGTGCCGTCCTGCACGAGCACGATCTTCTTCAATGCACTCTTCCACGGCGCGCCTGTGCGCTGAGCGCTCTTCAACGCGCTTTCGGCTGCACCCGCCATCCCATTGCACGCCCTTCTCGCCGTGCCCGCGCCACTGTCCGACTCGCGTGCGTGCCCGTCCCTTCCCTCGCACCCTTGGCTCATTTACTCCCCATAGGCCCCACACTCGCGTTGGCTTCAGCTCGTAGAACACTCTGCGAGGAATATTTGAGGTCTAGGTGCGCGTTCTGTTCCTCATTCTCTTTCCCATTCTGATGTCCTTTGTGCCAGGCCCCCGCGGTGGGCACCCTTCAAGCCCTCTTTCGCAACACTCTAAATTCACCCAAATTGGAGCACTGTCGCGCACTTCTCGCACCCATCGACCCGACCTGACGCGTCTCCGGAGCCGCGCGCGTGCCGTGCGTCGTATGCGCATACAGATCGGCGCTCCATTGCCCCTGGCGACGTGAGCAATCCGCTACGTCCCCGCTTTTTGGTATCTACCACGCAAGAGTAGGTACGTACAATCTACAATGTATATATTCCAGCAGCTCAGTCGCGCACTCGCAGCCTCGCACGGACTCCCATTCGTTTCGTGTACGGCTGTCACACGCCGCACGTCGGACGGCGGTACGCTGTCGTATATCCAAACGATTAGCTAACCACAAAAAAATCCAGATCTCACGCACGTTGCAGCGCACATTGCACTGTATGACGTCGGATGGAGCGCCGCGCGGAATGGAATCGGGAGCCGATGCGTGCCGTATGTCGCCACCTGACATGCAAACGGTGAGCAAGCTAACGAAAAAAGACAGATCCCTTTGCCTCGCCCCGGCACGCCGTTCGCACGGCTCGAGTGCACACGAGAGCGGGAGCGGGTGCACGGTACGGTGTCCGCGCAGAGCGCCGCGTCTCTAGGCTCAAAAATCACATCAAATCTCCGTTGTGGCCGTAACTCACCCGTCCCGTCCCCTCCCGTCCCATTCATCCCCTTCTCAGAATCTCGTTTCGGCTCGGAAATCAAGTGCGCCGTGGGGCGCGGGGTGCCGGGCTCGTGGCGTAGGAGACGTAGGTGGCGACGTCTACAAATCCAGACGATTAGCACGCTGACAAGAAAAAGACCTGCGAAAGATTCAGTGCCTCTACGTCCCGTCCCTGTGCTTCACCCGGGTCGCAGGCCTGAGGCAGCGTCCCGCCCGGCAACGCACCGGCACGGTGCTAGCACGCCGCACGAGTCGCGACTCGACGCTCGCACTCGCTGTGGTCGAGGCGAAGTCGGCACACGCCGCTCGTGCAGAGTAGGGAGCAGGTGCGCGCGATCCACCAGATCGACCGCCGCATTCCCGTGGTCGGGCGGAGGCCGGGCGCAGATGCACTCCGAGAACGCCAGGGCGAGGTCTGTAAGTAAACACAATATATTAGCTAGATATTGAATAAACTGAGTCTGGCATGAAGCGGAAAACTCACTTGAATGACAAGACGGGGTTCTGATATAGGTATAATAGTATGAACACATGGATGCACCTCCAGGTAGAAGGAGGTGCTGCAACTGCACCCTTCGAGGAAAGTCAGCTCGGGAATCTGGTAGAAATCGAATTAGACTTGCCTTGCTTGAGATGAACTTCGTTTGGAGGTAAAGAATATAAAGGGATGATAAGAATTGAATTCTGGTTCAAGGTTAACTCTGGGTTTGAACAGGATGTTGGAAGTACGAAAGAGAGGAAGAAAGGAACAATGAAACTCACATACCTTGAAGCCTGGGGTTGAAGTTTGAACGAGCTGGATGAAACGGTGAAGAAATCTAGAATCCGGGTTGAACTGGGTCAGTCAGCATCACAATGGAAGTCGAAACGAAAGTACTTGCTTACCTTGAGTTCAGATGCTCGGTGCGAAATATATTCAACAAGATGGGATTAGAATAAAGATCCGGGCGGCTAAGAAACTTCGAAAAAAAGATAGGATAGAATAATAAAGGAGATACGTACCTCGCGCGCACGCGTGCGTGGGCAGCGCGTCAAATCACACATCCTTCAAGCATAGTTTCGGCCTTTTGAGACACCGGGTCTCAGGTCAGCACCGATCTAAGTAGACGCACGACGATGAAGCTTACCTTTAGAAAGTATAATTACCCTGTAGTTCTGAATAATTCCCTGCGCGTTTGCAACGGGTTCTCTGCTAATCTAATCTGGAATTGATCTCTTGGATTCCAACACATCCGTCTTCGCAGATGTGAATTGGAGCATGCACTTCCCTGGTGTATAATGCTCCCCGAGTCTTCCGACTCCTTTTGTTGCCATTCTCGTCATCATCGTTGTTCAGATCAACCTATGGACCACCTATCATGTTCAGTACTTGCCACCTCTTTGCATATTTGCACACGTATCCAGTGTCGTACCGTAGTCTTTCGTCGGTTAAACTGAACGATGAAGCTAACTTACATATATTGCGAGAATGGAATAGAGAAAATCGTTCAATACATATCTATCGAAAGAGCTTGTTATATATGGGGGATGTAGGAACTCCAATTTACATCCACAAATGCTGATGCTGGGAGAAATCGTAACTCCACGAGTGGTAGTACAATAAGAATTATGCGCGCTGCGATGTAGATAGGAATCGTCAAGAATACGATTCCGCCAAGCACTATTCCTAATAATGAATCTGGCGCAACACTCAGAGCCATTTCCATCAGAACGATGAGCAAAGTGAGAACAGGGACTGCGATGATAACCAATGCGGACGTTCTCCAGATCCACATTTCGGCGGGCGTAGGGAAAACCGCGTTCCATGCAGCGCAGTGAATGGCACCGAACAAGGTACCCACCAGAATCAAGAGAATAGTAGCCTCATTGTCATTGTTGGCCATCGACCAAAATGATGGCACTGAGACGGATGATAACGGCTGATATTCGTCCTTGGAATACCCCGCAATCGCATGCCAGAACCGTTCCCAAAGTGACGACTTCGTAAAAGGGAAAGTTACGGTTTCAACCGTATCAGGCTGCGTAGGTGGCCTGATGACAATCGGCCGTTATAGCGAGACGTTGATGGGCACGAGCAAGACATTGCACGATGAACCACAAGCCCTGGAGGAGTGCGACACCTTTGGAGAGCGCATCTCCTTTGCTCTTGTCCTTGATTTCCTTGTCGTTCACTTTCTGTATGGCTCTCTGCAATTCCGAGTCGACGTCTGGATCCTCCAGCTGTTCTTTGGATGCAATAGGATGCCCCAGCTGTTCTTTTGTTGCAATAGGATGCCCCGTCGGCGAGACGAAGCCGCCCATGCAGAAAAAGAAGGCCTGCGTGCTGGAAAATTTGTACTCTACTCAAGCGTGCATGAGGTGAGATTAAGAATATCATTAATTGCTGGCCCACCATTCGCCAACTCCCGAGACCCAAAATACTGCCTGGCCGCAAATCCCACCATGACTTCCGGGGCGATGATTGCGATTAGCATCATTTTCAGCCTTCGCCAAAAAAGCTGAAGATGGCTCTGGTCGGGCGGGGGGCACATTCGGGTGCACCGACACCCATGTGCAAGCGAATATTGTCGCGAGACAGCCCCACACGATACTGAACAATGTTCTGCAGTTATCGATATCTTTGCAGGAGTCGGTGCTGGCTCGGGCGTCGGGAGAACGTGGGAGTGGTGCAGCGCTGCTGTCCCGAGACAGCAGATGAATGGCAAGGAGAATGAGAAGCATTGTCGAGAGTTCCAAGAGAAGCGCTGGGGCCGCAAGTGCAGCGCCTTTATAACAGAGATTCAAGATAACCTGGACATGAAGCACAGCCTCGAGCTGATTGCTGATTTTAACAGCGCAAATGCGGTGTTGATTTCCGAGTCTAAATTCCAAAAAATATACGTTCCCTTTGCGATACCTATGCATTTCCTAGAAGTAAGACCCACAAGAGTTGAGTTGATATGCAGTGAAAGCACGGAGGACCCAGAAGCAGAGATAGTGTTGTCAGTAATGCGGATACATAACAGGAAAAAATCCGGGAAGATGTCACACGTGCCACGGTTAACGGCCAGCGTGGGTGTCGCTGAATCTCGATTCAATTGTTAACGACATCTCTGCGCCTCGCGTTGACCTCGCGGCCATTTCCGCACCGCAGGCGACAGTGTCCCGCTTATCAAGTACGCCCGTTGCGGCACGCTTCCTGGCCGAGAGCTCAGCGCTCAGCCAAGGTGAGCCTGCGAGCCGGGTTGAGTGGGAGGCAGGGAACTTAGGAAGTGGACGAGGAGAGACGGCCCGGTCTTCGTCATGCTGTGTAGATTAGATAGCTAGCCATCTGATCTACACAGCCACATCTCGCCACGCTCTCTCTTCTCCACGTCGCGTCCTACCATCGCCTTCGGTGAAGCAGTCCCTGCCTGTGTGGGCATACCATTCTACACGAGGCGGGTGGTCCAAGTTTTCTTAATACATTTTTTCAATTCTAAGGCGATCGTACCGGTTCTCGCGCCGCCGTCACCTTCACACTTGAAGAATGCGACTGCCAAAGCTGTATCGTCCCGACTCCTGTCCCGACTCGCCACCGTGTCATCTGGTCATCAGGTTTCTGCACCACCCACTCGGCAGTCACTGCGGACGTACTACGGAAAGGAACGAGTCGGATGCCTCCCGTTCCCGTCCTATCTATGACGGTTCGTTTGTACAAATATTTATTTGCGTGTGCGCATCCGATTTTGCGCGCGCTCTCACAGTTTGTGCGCACGCATATGCACGCAGATATGTAATCTACATAATCTATCTAGCTAAAACTGTACAGTAATACGTCTCCCACAGAGCACGGTAACCTCCCCATCGTGGTATCCTCTCAGTGATAGCGTATGTGCAGAACACTGACCACAGTCGTAGATCGGGATTTGCAAGTGTGGGATGAACCGCCGTGGATGAGATGCTGTGACCGGTAATAATGATGGAAGGCGCTGGCCAGCCTGGCACCCACAGTAGACACCAAACATCTGGGGTCGCGGAGGAGAAAAAGAGAGATTGGGGATCAAAAGTGGACGTGTGGCACGACAAACAGAGTCAAACTGTAACACAGCGTGTCAAACGGACTGCTGATCAAATCACAGACCACCAATCACCAGATTTCACAATGCCACGTCGACTGGACAGCACGTCCACCACACACGACTCCCTTGGCCCCCATCCGCAAGTCAGGTCCTTGTCGTGGTCAATAAGGAAGAGCACGGGTAACCTGTGGGTCCACTCAGAATGGTACTGTACCTGTACCCCTCAACACCGTACCCCTCAGGGGGTATGGGTCCATACCGTTGACATGCTCGACTTGGAGGCAGGCCCAGAAAATGAGCTGGTTGCTCTGGGATGGAAGATCAAGTGCAACACACTCAGAAATCCAACCAACTACAACACAACACTCAAACCAACACCCAAATCGCATGCTTGAGTTCGGGGATTCCAACCCAGTATAGGCTGTGGCAACCTAAATAAGTCTGCACTTATCAAATTGAAGCAGAAACAAGAGATCAGTCAATGCGAGACTTTTCGCGAAAGCTGTCTATTGGTTTCCCAAGCACTCAGCCAAGTCCAGGGACTCGTTGGAATGCAAAGTATGACAGTTTTAGTCGCTGTGAAGCGACGGCGAGAGTGTAGAGTTCAAATAGAACTTGGTGCACAAGTTCACACAAATATTTCGATGCAGGCAGTTCAAATCCAAGTAACAAATGAGGTCCGACCTCTGTATATCCACGTGTACATATAATCCAATCAAAACCCAAATAATCACGCATTCAAATAGCCAAAGTCCGAAGACAACATTGTCAGGTCTTTAAACCAACTTTTAGTGAAAGGTGTGTGTGAGTTCAAAGCTTGACTTGTTCTGTAGGACAAGGATCCCCATTGTTCTCAACTCATCCAACAAGAAGAAGCAAGACTTCTTTTAGCAAAAATAATCACAATCTTCTTGAATCTCAACTGGAGTGATTCCAATTTCGACTCAAGAAGATATAAATTCAACACCAAAACAGCTTTATTTCAACTCACACCAGACAAGGATTAAGGCTTCCTGTTAACAGCTAAGCTTAATAGCTTAAACTGTTGACAGGAGCGCCAGGATCCAGTGCCTAAATTGACTACAAGCTACCCTATCTATATGTCTACAGATTCTATAAAAGAAAACGGTACAAATAGTGTATAAATAGCTGATAAATCATAAACAATGCTGAATAAATATTACAAACAATGAGTAAGACTGAAAAGAACTAATTTTAGCACGTCTTTGTGCCCCTTGCACGAGTCTATTTGGTCCTCGCAAATAGGTTGGTGGCTCCTGACATTGCTTAACCTCTAGCTGACATCAAATCGTAATGTTTTTCATGTCTAAGTCATGGGATCTCGGAAGCCAAGCCCAAATCGCTAAATATAGCTCCTATGGAAGCACAATCTTCCTTGGCACGCCTCTCAGCTATCATTTCGCATTATTCAGGTATTTGTACAGCCCACCTGGCTGTTTGTACACCTGTGACTCGGTTAATCAGCGGTTCTAGACCTTTCACTAATAGTCTGATGACTCAGTTCTTGGCACCTGAAGCATGTGAATGTGGGTACATGGCCTTCCCGAACTTCCAGGAGCCTAGATGAACCCTGAGACATGTGACAGCTTGTCATAGTGACATCATTAAGTGTCATATTCAAAGTATTCCTGCTTGTAACAGCAATATCAGCTCTGCAGACTTGGTTCAACATGGAATAGGTGGTCATTTGAGTCAGCCATGTTCAGAATGAAGGATATTTGATGTCCTTAACGGGTCATTGCACTATAAAACCCCAATCCGTTTCCAGGATGGTTGGGTACACCTTTTGCGAAAGGTCTGTTCTGCCTTATTTACACTGAGACCTTGCCAGAATCATTGTATAAGTTTGCATATAGAACTCCTGCAATAAGCATAGCTCAATAGAGATGTATTGGCTCTGCAAAACTGCACAATAATGCGCAAAATGGGTTATTTCTAAGCTGGCCCATTTGCCGGGCTTATCACCGTACCCCTCAAACCCACGGGTTTCGCTGTACCGCAGTATGCAGACCGCGGGTTGGTAGAGTATGATTAAATTTCAACTTTTGGACAAGATACTTCATCAAAGACATGTATGTGAACTAGAGTTTTTCAGTTACTTTGTTTCTGACGGTTGGCACTCTCGAGGCACTTCCGACGAGTATGTCATAGAAGATATCTCAACAATCTTGACAGGTGGCTGTGAAATGTTCTCACTCCACGCTTGTTCAACTTTGTTCAAAACTTTCTCAACAGAACAATTGCATGGCACGATATTCCAAGCTCTGGTAACATTCCCAGCTCCTTACCCAGAGCTGTGGACTTCATGCTCGAGAATATATAGTATGCTCCTCAAATGACAACAAATATTCATCGGTGGGTCATGCAGTCATATCAGTGACATCTTGAATGTATTTTAACTCAAGGACCTCCTGCAGTGTTGGAAATAGCATGGTTGGGTGCAAACGGTGCAGAAATGCGCAAAAATGACCGTGCATCAGATGAAAATTACCATATTTGGTGATTACACAATGCTGTGCTGGTCTGTCGGTACCCCTTGTCAAGGCATTGATTCAATATTCAGCACGGTATCTCTAATTTTTTTTGTGCCCCTTTGTTCTTATCAGATATCATGGCAGTGGATGAATTATTACTGCACTGGTTCTGGCCAGCTCCAGTTCTCTTCCAATACCCCCCCAGACCCGCGGGCCAGGTCACAGTATTGGCGGGTTCCCCGCTCATATGAGCGTGAGCCAATTTGGCCAGTGCAGGTCAAACTCACGAGGCTGACACTGACTAGTGAGCAAGTATCAGCTGAGTTGGGAATCCCGTTTTAGCCTGCTTTCTCGTTCCTCTTTCATTCCCAAATCCGACGCAATAATGTTAAAAAGATATATATTCAACACCATCAAACATGATTCTGAGTAACGGATACATACTCCAGGCATATCTAGCGCACTTGCAAGCACAAACGGAGCAAGGATGGGCACGAGAAGGGGGAAGGTCGGGAAGCAGCGGAAAGAGCAGATCCGATGCAGATGGGGCTCCTGTTGTTGGGGGCTCGGCGCTGTGGGAAGGGAGGGCAGAATAACAAGATAATACAAAGGCATCATCAGGACACAGTAAGAGTATTGAATTCTTGACGATATTTTAGGGTGCTCTTCTTGCCTTGGACAGATCTTGGAATAGATTTGAGGTACAACATCCAAGGCTTCAGGTGTGAGGATTTTGAGAGGGCCTTGAAGTCTTGAGATATGAAAGGTACTTGAGGAATGAGTTTCACTAGGAATTCTTGAGAGCTCAAAATGTTGCGACTCGGAGTTACGGAAAGACGCCGAGACAAGTGACTTGATATTCTTGCAGTGCGTGGCGAGTTCAAAGCTTAGGACAGTGGTTCGGGGAAACAGGGATGGGGCTAGGGAGAACTGGCGGTGGTGTGAGGATCGTAGGAGGGCAGGGCTGGCGGAGGGAGATGGTGGCTAGAGAGAGAGAGGTGGGTCACACTGTGACACATACGAGCAACCTTCACCAAACTATCAACATGCGCACGGACCAAGTACGTGTTGATGGCGTAACTTCAAGACGCGTCACTCGCGTCAAGACTCACGTGTCCGACTTCACGCATTTCAACGCGCTGCCCGCATTCAATCGGCCAGCTAGCTTGAATGCGGGTCGAGAACTCTCGGAAATCTGGGGTTTCCTTCCCTCAAGATCTTCCATTCATTTATTTACTTTTTGTGCTCGACGACTCGGCTCTTCAAATCGACGCTTCATAAGTAGAAGTGGAAGCAAAAGGATGTAGTTGCTGTTGGTCTTATATTCAACGAAGAGTCAGTGAAGATATCGTCCCTCTCTACATAACTGTATGCCCATATCACCAGATCTAAATGTGCGTACCAGAGTCAACCCGAATGATAACTGAATTGCAGTAGCTCACCTGCCATCACGCTCAGCTTCAAGGCTGGCATTAAACTGTCGAGATGCAAAGGACCTGGTATGGAGCTGACAGCCGCTGGTGAGCGCTCATTTGGTCCTGTCAGATTCGGCGGCAATCATCGGCACCATCAGCACTTAACCGTTTTCTGCAGATTTGCTGATGCCATCTCGCTCCTCGACGAACTACGACTCTGGTATTTAGGCACGGCTACCCGGCAACCGCTCATGCCCCACTGTCAGCCACGGCCCGCGTGCTCTCCGGGCCCACAATTCTCATCAAGACCCCGACTCTCAGTACTACACGGGTGTCGACTCGTCCATGCCGAACCAGGTCTTCCCGGCGCCTAGTTACTGGCTATTTAGGCACTGATATCCGGCTACCACTCATGCTCCACCCTCAGCCGTGGCTCGCGCGCTCTCCGTGCCCACAACTCTCGTCAAGACCCCGACTCTTAGTACTATATGGGCATCGACCTGCCCACGCCGAACCAGGTCTTCCCAGTGTCTAGTTACAAGCTACTCCGGCAGTCTACAAGCACGAATGCCACTGCTGACAGCCCTTGGACCGAAGAATTGCTCACCTCGACAGTGGTATGCCGCAACCATCGAATACGCTTTCCGGCCCCTCTTCGGTACTTACATAGAACTGCAAACAATTTTCAAGCCTACCCACCCCGAACTGCTTCGAAGCTTTCTGGTTCCTAGAAGACCATCTCCTCAAGTTCGCACTCCCGCCGTCAGCGTGGCCGTCAAGCCGTTGTTATCGTAGTGTGCAAGCTCTTGGCGTCATCAAGTTTTCTCTCATTCATCAACCTTTTCGGCGGCTGTCAAGCTCCCGGCCTCTTTCAAAGCAGTTCTACCTTCAAGACGGTCAAACTCTGCTGTTATCAAGCCGATTCAAAAGGAATGCCAGGCCCCTGCTTATAGCTCTTTTCGAACGAACTCCTAGTCAGGGTGTTGTGGAACCTATCGTTTCAAGCTCTCCAAGCTTCTCGCTTTGGCCTGGGATTTTATTTCAAAGCTGGGTGAGTTTAAACCAACATATGTCGTGCAGCGATGCTAATGCTTTTTTCTATTTGTAGTCTTCCCTTTCAATCCTCGGCGTCAGCTTGGATACAGTTGATGCTTGGATGCTTTCGTCTGTATTCCGTATTCGTGTATGCGCCGCCGTAATTTTATATCATTTTTCTGGCCCTATGTATAGCTTGAAATGGCAAGATATTGCGAGTTATCGAGCGCTATGAGCTGCTACCACATTGAGGTGCAAAGCTATCGAGTGCTACGAGCCGTTACCGTAGCGTGCACTGAGAGCTACGAGACGCTACGAGACACAAGCGTGTGGCTACGGGAAGCTACCAATAGGGGGACTTGTCTACGAGGTTACCCTGGTTACTCACATCGGGATTAGCTGAATTTCCACCCACATTAAATTGACTCAAGGTACTTGAAATTTCAAATCAGGTATCAATTGACGGGAAATTAGACAGGAAATTCCAAGTATATGTCGTAAAAATGCCTCGGGCTTACTATATATGGGAAGCCCGAAGCATTTCGGCGCGGAGAAAATACAAAATATCTGGTCAATCAATATTTGATTGGAAACTTGAAGTATTCGAGTCAATTTAATGTGGAGGGAAATTCAGCTAATCCCGATGTGACTGACGCTATCAGACGCGACATACTCTTGGCATTTTTTCCTTGGAACTTTTGGAAGAGTCGAGCGCGGGAAGGCGTGACGTGATTGTCGATCGTTGATTGTTGATCGTTGATCAGTCATCTTCTGCCTTCCGCTCTCTTGACCTTCTTTTCCTCCCCATCCACCACACCCTAGAGTCTTAGTTTCTGGGATAGTGCTCATTCAGAAGCCTTACCCAGAGAGAACTCAGAAACTCAGCTTCTGGGGATCCTCTTCCCCAAAGATTATTTATTGAAAGCCTCTCATTAGCTGGCTGACAGCGCTGTGCCGAGAATCTTTGCTACCGGGCCTTCCGTGCTTCGACTGTACATCAACTCAACTCGTGCAGGTCTTGCTTCTAGGAAATACACAGGCAATGCAAAGGTAACGTGTTCTTTTTGGATCCGGACTTCGAGGACAGTTGAAAATCAACACCGTATTTGCGCCGGATATGATATATGACCCATGAAAAGCTCAGCCTGCACCGAAATCAGAACTCGGAGTCAGAGCAATGGATATCCGTGCCGCCTAAGGGCCGTAAATATGAATACACCTTTGAGCGCTCAAGTCTGCTATTAACGCCGACCTGCAGCGTGTGTGTGTGACCGACGATGCTGCTTATCCTCATGGCTGTTGACCGTATATGGTGCCAATTCTCCCATGGAATGCGGTTTTTCTGGAACTGCGCAGGTGAATGCGGGGGTTTCCCTCGATGGTCGTCACAATTCCCGGTCGATGAGCTAAATTCATCCATGCTTGATGTCTGGGTTATCGATAAGATCATGGTGGGAAGCTTCCAACTCGGACTTTTCCTGACCTTAAAATATCTATATCGTAGCTTTAAAGGCATTGCACAGCACATGCGGCCCCGGCGTGTCTCTTGGAACTCTCGACAATGCTTCTCATTCTCCTAGCCGTCCATCTGCTGTCTCGGGACAGCATCGCTGCACCACTCCGACATCCTCACGACGCCCGAGCCACCACCGACTCTTGTGACGATATCAACAACTGTAGAACGTTGTTCAGCGTCGTATGGGGCTGTCTCGCGACAATCTTCGCTTGCACTTGGGTGTCGGTGCATCCGAACGTGCCCCCGCCCGACCAGAGCAGTCTTCAGCTTTTTTGGCGAAGGCTGAAGATGATGCTCATCGCCATGATCGCCCCGGAGATCATGGTGGGATTTGCAGCCAGGCAGTATTTTGGGTCTCGGGAATTGGCGAATGGTGGGCCAGCAATTAATGATATTCTCAATCTCACCTCATGCGCGCTTGCGTAGAATTCAACTTCTCTCCAACGCATGGGATGTTTGTCTGCATGGGTGGCTTTGTCTCATCGGACGAGCATCCGATTGCAACAAAAGGACAGCTGGAGGATCCAAACTTCGGCTTGGAATTGCAGAAAGCCATACAGATTGTGAAAGAGAAGGATATCACGGACAAGAGCAAAGGCGATGCGCTCTCCAAGGGTCTCGCACTCCTCCAGGGCCTATGGTTTATCCTCCAGACCCTCGCTCGGACCCTTCAACGGCTCGCTATAACCCAACTCGAGGTCGCCACGCTAGCATTCGCCATCATGAACATATTTATCTGGTTGTTCTGGTGGAACAAGCCCCTTGATGTCCAACAGCCCTTTGTTGTCGGGCCAACTACGCAGCCTGACACAGAAACCGTAATCCTCCCCGTTCAGCTCCCACTTAGAGCACGGCTGACGGGTGCGGTTTTTGGGGACTAGGGGAGCAAATATAAGCCGTTATCGTCCGTCTCAGTGCCGTCATTTTGGTCGATAGAGCTCAATGACTCTGACAATGATAGGGCCGGCATTCTTCTGTTTCTGGTGGGCACCCTGTTCGGTGCCGTTCACTGCGCCGCATGGAACGCAGTTTTTCCTACGCCTGCCGAAATGTGGATCTGGAGAACATCCTCATTGGTGATCGCCGTATACCCTGGTTTAACTTTACTCTTCGTTCTGATGGAATTGAACGATCGACTGGAATCGATAGAAAAAGCAGGCGGCACAATCATGAAACTGGCGATTCCTATCTACATCGCAGCGCGCCTAATTCTCATTGTACTACCACTCGTGGAGTTACGATCTCTACCAGGATCAGCATTCGTGGATGTAAATTGGAGTTCGTATATTCCCCACATATAACAAGCTCTTTCAATAGCTATGTATTGAACACTTTTCTTTATTCCATTCTCGCAATATATCTAGCTTCATCGGTTCAGTTCAACCGACGAAAGACTACGATAAGACACCGGATACGTGTGCAAATATGCAAAGAGGTAGCAAGTCGCGCTCGCCTGCGGCGCCCGTCTTCGGATTATTTATCCCCACCCGAACCTTGACTGACTTGTATTCAATCTCGCAGTCTCGCCCCAGATGAATGCAAGACAAATATATTGATACTCACTGACCTTCGATGTGCTCTTCTTGAAGTACTGATGGCTGTTTGCATTCCTCAAGCTATGTTTGCCAATCGTCTATTGAACATTTGAAACCGACTATTACTCGAGAACCGCGGCCGCCTCTATTCAATGACCTCGATCTCATTCAATTTCTTATCTCAAAAGTGCAGTTCAAAATCTTCGTATCGGAACCAGGTACCTGTGCCGTTCAATTCGCAGACCTACATACATACTGACTTTGATTCTACAGGTCGGAATTATACTTCAAGGACTTGACCCACGCGCAATTCTTGAATCCATGTGCCCATTTGATGAATATATTGCTTTCATCGCGCACCTTTTTGTGGGTACATCAAACATTCTAGATTTGTTGATTCCCCACCTTAATCTCAGCCCTTGAATGCTTCAATTTCGATATTGTCTGGACCACGGCCACTTCAAGTCTTCATATTACACATTCATCGGGCATGTGCTCGTCTTTGAATTCACCGACCTAAATGCTAATCTCAATTCTGCAGGCCGAAACTAGGGTTCAAGATTCACTGAATTGTTCTTGAAGGTATATGTCGGTACTTCCAGGCCCCTTGAAAGTGGTCCTGAGTTAAAGGTTAGTGCCTCGGAACACTGAATTTACGCTCATTAGACTTACTCTCCCTCGTCCATGAGGCCCTGTATTTTTTGCAACACCACCATACCATCCTCGTCCCTCTTTCATGTGAGTATCTTGGTGCGTTCTTTCAGATTGACTTGAACTTATCATTGGTGCTTCCGAACGTGAAGGCCGGAATTATGTTTCAACACACCCGGCCAATTCTGTAACATCATCGACCGTTCTGGATGTGAGTTCCCTTCATGTTCCTTTCATTTCTAATCTACTCATTAGCTATCGTACTCTTAGTTCGCCTTCCTGTGCGTCTATATCTCTCACGCCCGAAGACGTGCCTACAACTCAAGTTCTGACAGCATAGCGAATCATGCGTGACGAGTCCTCAGTTCTCTTACCGAGACCGTTCCAGACTGGTGAACAACATTTCTAAAGATAGGCTTCATCGTCGTACATCTATTTAGATCGGCGTCTCGAAAGGCCGAAACTATGCTTGAAGGAACGCGTGGGTGCACGCGAGGTATGTATCTCCTTTATTGTTTCATTCTATTCTATCTTTCTTTCGAGGTTTCTTAGCCAGGATCTTTATTCTAGTCCCATCTTGTTGAATATATTTCGCACCCAGAATCTGAACTCAAGGTAAGCAAGTACTTTCGTTTCGACTTCCATTCTTATGCTGACTGGCCCAGTTCAACTTTTCTTCACAATTTCATTCAGCTCGTTCAAACTTCAAGCCCAGACTTCAAGCTGTTCGTTCAAGGTATGTAAGTTTCATTGTTCCTTTATTTCTCTGTTTTGGACTTCAGCATTCCGTTTAAACCCAGAGCTAACCTTGAACCAGAATTTAACTCTTCTCTTGATATATCATCCACTTACACTCTTTACCTCCAAACGAAGTTCATCTCAAGCGAGGTAAGTCTAATTCAATTTCTACCAGATTCCCAAGTTGATTTTTCCTCTTCTATGTGTTCATTCTATTATACCTATATCAGACTTGCCAATTCGTTCTCCATCCCAATTCAAGTGAGTTTTCCGCTTCATACCAGACTCCATGATCTACTCAAACCCCGGTTTTGCAGATTTGAACTCGACCCGAGGTGGAGTGCACTGCCAATGGATTTTCCACCGCACAACGGCGCCTTTCCTCAGGAATCTTTCACTTTCAAATTTAAGGAGCGTTCCATTTCTCTTTTTCCGTGTCATCTTGTCAGATACTGAGTATCGCAAAGTACATATGTAGGTCTGATTTGTGCTTCTCAGCACTAAGGAATTTGTTTTCGCTTCATTTCAGTCGTTTTCGTTGATTTATCTTGTTCTCTTTTCTCTGCCCGCAGACGAGACCCCACGGGGTCGAGTGGCGCAGGTAAGCAAGTGTTCGTTCTCGTCCTATGTAAATCTTTCGCTCTTTGCAGTTACTGACCTGGTTACGAAACTTCCCATGCGCCCGCCGCAAGTCACAAGTCGTTCTATTCATTCAAGCAAGTAACTCGAAACCAGTTTATTCAATAGTATCTAGCCAATACATTACATTGTTTTACTCACAGACCTCGCTCGCGCGTTCTCGCAGTGCATCTGCACTGCGCCCCCGCCCGACCATGGGAACGCGACGGTCGATCTGGTAGATCCGCGCGCACCTGCTCCCTACTCTGCACTCTGCACGGGCGGCGTGCGCCGACTTCGCCTCGACCGCAGCGAGCGCGAGTACGAGAGTCACGACTCGTGCGGCGCGCGGCGCCACCACCGTGCCGGTGCGTTGGCAGGCGGGACGCTGCCCGCAGTGCGAGCCCGGGTGAAGCGCGAGGACAGGACGTGTCGGTACTGAATCTTTCACAGGTGTTTCGTCAGTGCGCTAATCATCTGGATTTGTAGACGGCATGTACCGAGTGCCACCTACGTCTCGCGCCCCGCGCCCTCACTCGATTTCCGGGCCGAGACGAGATTGAGATGGGATGAACGGGAACGAGACAGGACGGGTGGGTAACGGCCACAACGGAGATTTGATGTGATTTTTGAACCTAGGGACGCGGCGCTCTGCATGGACAGCGTATCGTACCGTGCGCCTGCTCCCGCTCTCGTTTGCGCTCGCGCCGTGCGAACGGCGAGCCGGGGCGAAGCAAAGAGATCTGTCTTTTTTTCGTTAGCTTGCTAGCCGTTTGCATGTCAGGTGGCGACGTACGGCGCGCATCGACTCCCGATTCCATTCCGCCCAGCACTCCATCCCGACGTCGTACGGTTCAATGCGTGCGGTGATCTCCGCACGAACGGCTCGGCAGGGCGAGGTGAAGAGATCTGTCATTTTTTTGTGGTTAGCTAATATAATTGATTGGCTGGACGACGACGTACCGCCGTCTGTGCCGCACTCCCGAGACCCGACTACGTCCAGCGCGACGTGCAGCGTGTGACAGCCGTACACGAAGCGATAGGAGTCCGTCCGAGGCTGCGTGTGCACGCATCAGCTGCTGGAAGGCACGCGCGCAGCTCCGGGGAGGCGTCGGGGTTGGCTCGAAGGATGCAAGCTGACTCTACGAGTGTGGCGGGAATTTTGAGTGAATTTCGCGTGTTGCGGGAAAGGACTTGACCGCGTGGGCCTGGCAAAAGAGAGATCAGAATGGGAAACAGAATGAGGAACACAACACGCACCTGAACCTCCGATATCCCTTACGCAGCGTTCTCCGAGTTGACGCCAACGCGAGTGTGGGGCCTGTGGGGAGTAAATGAGCCCAGGGTGCCAGCGAAGGGACGGGCACGCACGCGAGTCGGACAGTGGCGCGGGCACGGCGACAACGGCGTACAGTGGGATGACGAAAACGCGTCGAAGAGCGCACAGGCGCGCTGCGGAGGAGTGTGATAGTCACGCATTGAAGAAGATCGTGCTCGTGCGGGCACTGCCTCGGTGGACTCAATGACGGACTCAGGCGACGATGAGCTGAGCGGCAAAAGGCGCACTCCTCCGGCGGTACGTCGTGGACGGTCACACGCTTATTGCTCCACCCGCGTCGGACGGCTGTAGATGGGACTGGGCCAAAGCGCTACCATGAGATGCATCGCCTTCACGCCTCCATACTCCTCCCCGCGTCTTCGTTTTTCTTTGTCGATGCTACGCGAGGAGGCAGCGCCTGTATCTCAGAAGGACCGACATGGGTAGGCGGGTAGGATGTAAGGCTCCAACTGTTTCCTTTTATAAACGTTTTAAACGGTTATAACCGTTTTTATTTTCGTTTGTTTTACAGACCTGGACAAACGGTAAACGAAAAGAAAAAAAAACGATTTAAACGATTGATTTTCTACATTGTGCTCAGAGTGGAAACGGACACTCATCCAAGCCAATCTGACAGATTACCGCTTGCTTGCAGCTCCAATTTCACCTCGTCTTTCTCCCTGGAGCGTCTTGAACAATGTTCTCCTTGACTTCAACTGTTGCCGAAATGCTGTGCACCAACAGTACAGCCAGTCTGCCTCTTGTCTCCTGCTAGGACCGCCTCACCACATCGAGAACTCACCGAATCACGACGTGAAGGTGTAAGCCTGTCAAGTGCGTGCCAATAATCGTCTTAGATCTCCCAACTTCCACTCGGACTCCACGGCCCGAAAAAGAACCGTTTAAAACATTTTAAACGGTTTTTCAAATGTTTGTTTCCGTTTCCGTTTGTTTTGCTCGTCGGCCCAAACGAAAACGAAAAGGTTGGAGCCTTAGTAGGATGTGGCGCCGCGTCGTGGCGGCGAGGAGGCGCGCGCGATGTCGAGTTCGAGCGCGGGTGGGTGACGAATTAGTGATGTTCAGGGCTCGGCCCAGGCCCGCAGGCCGAGCCGAGCCGGGCCCGGGCTTGAACAAGCCGGGCCGAGCCCGGCACAGGGCTTTAGCGGGCTCAGGGCTCGGGCTTGAGGAATGTCAGGCCCGCTAGGCCCGGCAAGCCCGGGCCTAGATATATATATTTAACTAGTTCACGGGGGGTTATAAGCTGCAAACAAATTAAACTAAACTGTTCAAACCCTCTCATTTCCGGGCTAAATAGGAAGTTGTCCATTGCCTGCGTGTTCAACTTCACAAATGCAGACTGACTACCGATCGGCTGAGCTACGCCCATCACGTTTCTGTCATGGGATTCGGACAAGGTGATGGCCGTGGAAGGAACTGGCGCGAGCAAGGACATTTTAATAGACGACAATTAAGAACTGCTTCCCATACAGACACGTAACATACATGTACAATCTAGCATAGTGTTTTTTTTTGGCTATGAAAAAGCCCGGGCTTGGGCCCGGGCTTGGGCCCGGGCTCAGGGCTTCAGGCCCTGCACCCAGGGCTCGGGCTCGGGCCTGGAGAATCTGAAGCCTGAGCCCGCCCAAGCCGAGCCCGAGCCCGGGCTTTCAGGCCGAGCCGGGCCCTGAACATCACTATGACGAATGAAAGCAATGAAAGTGGCATATTTTCCCTTATCTCTGATTCAAACTCCGCCGGATCGATCCATGGTACTGATAAGATAAAAAAGAGGTGTGCGATCAAATCTTGACGGGAACCGACATCTTCGCATCCTTCATCCATCTTGCCATCCATACTGCGCGCACGGCAATACGCCCACGGCACGAACACCAACACTCAGACACACGCGTCCTCCGCACGACGGCAGCACGCGCATTTATCCATTCGGCTCGGTGCAGCCAAGATGCGTGCCGCAGCAGTAGGCGTACGCAATAAGCAGGACATCGCCCCCTCCGGCTGTCGGGAGTCGAGATGAGGCGGAAATGGCCACGAGGCACAGGTGTCACGGTAGCGGATCAGGATTCAGCGACAGAGACTGCGACATAAGAGGTCAATATGCCTACGTAGGAATCCTGCGTAGTGGAACGTACGCGCCGTCAAAGGAGAGGCCGTGATTTCGGGCAGGGGAGCTCCAACCACCCCTTGTCGTCGCGCAACACGCCTGAGAATGCTAGAGCGAGCCTGAATACGATCAAGGGGTCGAGGGAGCGGAGGGTACATCTCACCTCCGCCGGATTCCGCCCTCGGCATGGTACAAGCAAACGCGCATTGTTCCAAAAATGTCGTCGGAATCCATCGAGGAGCTGAGGCGCGACTTGTCTTCGCAAAATTCTTGCACAATGGAAAGCGAGGGGCGGCATGAACAAAAATGTCCATCCATCAAAGAGTCTCGTGACCTCGGCAACGTCCGACGAGGCTCGGCGCCAACTTCGACACGTCGCGCGGGCTCGTGCCAACTTCACCAGGCTTCACCACGCTTGCGCTGAATCAAGCTCATTCATGACCCTCTATTCCCTCGTGAAGGGCTTCTCAGGACCTTTCATACTTATTTGCACCTTGCCACTAGTGGTGGCAAGGTTCGGTTCGGTTCAGGTTCAGGGCATTTTGCTCTGAACGCCGAACCTGAACCTGGCGTTCGGTTCAGCAAAGTGCTGAACTCTGAACCTGAACCCGCGTTCAGCGTTCTGAACGCGTTTGAACCTGAACCGAACCAAAAAAATTCGGGCATCTCGGGGGTTTAATAGCTGGTCCTGGAGCATCGTAAGTGGGTCATTTACTCGTTCTTACCTTGAAAGATCGAAATTCAACACCTCATGGATACTGCAATGACCAAGCAACCAAAATCCAGGAATGTTCAAGTAAATTTCGAGTCGTGGGACAGTACGGTCCGAACCCGGTGATGCAACACTGATGGAGATGGCCGTAGAATTGGCTGCAAGATGTCAATCCAACACTCTAACAGTGAGTCAGTAGCGAGTGATGTGTGAATTTACCCCGATGTCCCCGGAAATCACAACAAAATCATCAAAAATTGGGTGAATGTTAGGATTTTCGCGTTCGGGGTTCGAACGCGTCCTTCGCGCCCCGAACGCCGAACCCGAACCTGGCGTTCGGTTCAGCAAACTGGTGAAGCTGAACCTGAACCTGAACCTCGCGTTCGGTTCAGGTTCGGTTCAGGTTCGAACCGATTTCCGAACCGAACCTCGCCACCACTACTTGCCATTCGCACCCGCGGCCAACCCGCCGCAGCCATACTTATTCTGGACCCTCGTATTGCGTCTTGGAAATGATAATCTCGTCTCCTTGTGCATTTATTCTGCTTCTTAGATCCATATATGGCCAAATGCACTGGTTGCGAAAACTCTTGCGGGTATCAGAATTTAGAAATACTGGACTTGGAACTTTCTGTATTCCGGATTGTAGGGATGGGAACTTCCAAAAATACTTTCGGGACTGTTCTGTTCTTCTGGAACATTTCCGCGTTCTGATTCTCACGAGGCACGGCCCATCTTAAAATATGCATACAGCTTTGGGCGCTTGAACTCCTGCAGTTAAAATCGACCAACTCCGCAGCTTCACTTGATCCCCAGACCGTCTATGCTTCTCATACTCATCGCCATTCATCTGCTGTCTCAGGACAGCAGAGCTGCACCACTCTCACATTTTCCCGACGCCCGAGCTACCACCGATTCCTCCAATGATAATTCTAGAACGTTATTCAGCATCGTATGGGGCTCTCTAGCGACGATTTTCGCTTGCACTTGGGTGTCGGTTCACCCGAATGTACCCCCACCCAAACAGAGCCGTCTTCAGCTTTTCTGGCGAAGGCTAAAAATGATGCTCATCACAATGATCGCTCCGGAAGTCATGGTGGGATTTGCAGCCAGGCAGTATTTTGGGTCTCGGGAGTTGGCGAATGGTGGGCCAGTAATTAATGATATTCTTAATCTCACTTCATGCACGCTTGAGTAGAATACAATTTTTCCAGTACGCAGGCCTTCTTTTTCTGCATGGGCGGCTTCGTCTCGCCGACGGGGCATCCTATTGCAACAAAAGAACAGCTGGGGTATCCTATTGCATCCAAAGAACAGCTGGAGGATCCAGACGTCGGCTCAGAATTGCAGGAAGCCATACGGAATGTGAACGAGGAGGATATTGAGGACAAGAGCAAAGGAGACGCGCTCTCCAAAGGTGTCGCGCTCCTACAAGGCCTGTGGTTTATCCTGCAGACCCTTGCTCGCGCCCATCAACGCCTCGCTGTAACTCAACTCGAGGTCGCCACGCTAGCGTTCGCCGTTGTGAACCTTTTCATATGGTTGCTCTGGTGGAACAAGCCCCTCGATGTCCGACGGCCGATCGTCTTCGGGCCACCTACACAGGCTGACACAGAAACCGTAACCCTCCCTGTTCAACTCTCACGTTTAGACCGGTTCGGGGGTGCGATTGGGGCGCAGTACGGGGACAGATATGACCCGTTATCATCCGTCTCAGTGCCGTCATTTTGGTCCACTGAAAACAATGAAGAGTTTGAATCCGTTACTAGTGCTGATATTCTTCTGGTTCTGGTGGGCGCCATGTTTGGTGCTGTTCACTGCGCCGCATGGAATGCGATTTTTCCTACTCTTGCCGAAATGTGGATCTGGAGAACGTCCTCATTGGTTATCGTCGTAATCCCTGGTCTCACTGCGCTTTTTGTGCTGATGGCAATGAGCGACTCGGATCGGCTAAAACGGGTATCAAAAGCAGGTGGCACCACCGCGCTATTGACGATTCCTATCTACATTGCAGCGCGCCTAATTCTCATTATACTACCGCTCGCGGAGTTACGATCTCTGCCTGCATCCGCATTTGTGGATGTAAATTGGAGTACCTACATCCCACACTTATGACCAGCTCTTTCAATAGATATATGTATTGGAACATTTTCTTTATTCCATTCTTGCAATATTTAGCTCCATCATTCAGTTTAACTGACGAAAGACTACGGTAAGACACCGGATACGTGTGCAAATATGCAAAGAGGTAGCAAGTCGCGCTCGCCTGCGGCTCCCGGCTTCGGATTATCCCCACCCGAACCTTGACTGACTTGTATTCAATCTCGCAGTCTCGCCCCAGATGAATACAAGACAAATATATTGATACTCACTGACCTTCGAGTATTGACTTGGATTACTCTTGAACAAGACGGTGAGACCGTCTATGATTCCGCGATGCGCTCTTCTTGGAGTGTTGGATGGCTGTTTGCATTCCTCAAGGTATGTTTGCCGATCCACGCGTCTATTGAACATATGAAACCGACTATTACTCGAGAACCGCGGCCGCCTCTATGCAATGACCTCGATCTCCTTCAATTTCTTATCTCAAGAGGGCAGTTCAAAATCTCCGTATCGGAACCGGGTACCTGTGCCGTTTAATTCGCAGACCTATACTGACTTTGATTCTGCAGGTCGGAATTATACTTCAAGGACTTGACCCACCCGCAATTCTTGATGGTATGTACCCGTCGGATGGATATATTGCTCAGCTGTGCGCACACTTCATCGCGCACCTTTTTGTAGGTACATCAAACATTCTAGATTTGTTGATTCCCCACCTTAGTCCCAGCCCTTCAATGTTTCAACTTCGATATCATCTGGACCACGGCCACTTCAAGTCTTCATATTACACATTCATCGGGTATGTGCTCGTCCTTGAATTCGCTGATCTAAATGCTAATCTCAATTCTGCAGGCCGAAATTCGGCTTCAATATTCACTGAATCGTTCTTGAGGGCATGTGTCGATACTTCCAGGCCCTTGAAAGTGGTCCTGACTTCAAAGTTAGTTCCTCGGGAGTCGGAACACCGAAATTATGCTCGTTAGATCCACTCTCCCTCGTCCATGTGGCCCTATTTTTTTTGTAACACCACCAGACCATCCTCGGCCCTCTTTCATGTGAGTATCTTGGCACGTTCCTTCACATTGATCTTACTGAACTTATTATTGGTGCTTCCGAACTTGATGGCCACAATTATGATTCAACACACCCGGCCACTTCTGTAATATCATCGACGAGTTCCCTTTACGTTCCTTTCATTTCTAATCTACTCATTAGCTATCGTACTCTCAGTTTGCTTTCCTGTACGTCTATATCTCTCACGCTCGAAGACGTGTCTACAACTCAAGTTCTGACAGCCTAGCCAACCATGCGTGATGAATCCTCAGTTCTCTTACCGAAGCCGTTCCAGCCCGGCTGAACGACATTTCTAAAGGTAAGCTTCATCTTCGTGCGTCTATTTAGATCAGTGCTGAGCCGAAACCCAGTGTCTCGAAAAGTCGAAACTATGCTTGAAGGATGTGTGATTTGACGCGCTGCCCACGCACGCGAGGTACGTATCTGCTTTATTATTCTATTCCACTCTATCTTTCTTTCGAGGTTTCTTAGCCGGGATCTTTATTCTGTTGAATATGTTTCGCACCGGGAATCTGAACTCAAGGTAAGCAAGTACTTTCGTTTTGACTTCTATTGTTATACTGATTGACCTAGTTCAACCTTTCTTCACAATCTCATTCAGCTCGTTCAAACTTCAACCCCAGCCTTCAAACTGTTCGTTCAAGGTATGTAAGTTTCATTGTCCCTTTCTTTCTCTCTTTCGTACTTACAACATCCCGTTTGAACCCAGAGGTAACCTTGAACCAGAATTCAAATCTTCTCCTGATATATCATCCCCTTACACTCTTTACCCTCAAACGAAGTTCATTTCAAGCGAGGCAAGTCCAATTCAATTTCTATCAGATTCCCGAGTTGACTTTTCTCGAAGGGTGCAGTTTCGGCACCTTCTACATGCGTCCACATACCAGACTCCATGATTTATTCAAACCTCGGTTCTGCAAATATGAACTCGAGTCGAGATGAATCTTTCACCTTCAAATTCAAGGTGCGTTCTATTTCTCCTTTTCGTGTCGTCTTGTCAGATACTGAGTATCGCAAAGTACATATGTAGGTCTGATTTATGCTTCTGAACACTCAGGAATTCGTTTTCGCTTCATTTCATTCCATTCGTTGATTTATCTTATTCTCTTCTCTCTCTGCCCGCAGACAAGACCCCAGCCGCGCACATAAGCAAGTGTTCGTTCTCGTTCTATGTAAACTTGTGTGGTGAAGGCCGTCGCTACGCGCGGCGGTTACGAATACTTTTGTATTTAAATAAACAGATCGAATTCGTTTCAAGCGTCTTCGTGTCTTCATCGACCATGCTTCAATCAGTATCGTAAAATTATGGTGTTGCAAGCTCACTAAACGATTTATTGCAGGCGTAATTGAATGTCCCACTACCTTCAGCAATTCGCGAAAGTGCAACTGCAATGAGAATCAAAAGTTCGACTCGGCGAGCATAGTTTCGGCTGCGACCCAAGTCAAACTGCGGGTCAGCGGCTGGCTTCAAGTGTGAACATATATAAACGTACCTCCAGACTTTCGTGCTTGATGCGGTAGAGCGAAGACGGTTATCTACGGAGATAAGTCAGGGCGGAAGAATAAAGAATGCCCTTGCGTGGCGGAAATCATTAAGCATAGTTCCGGCTTCAAATCCAAGTCAGTGAGTACAGGTAGCGCGAGCAAATATATATATACATACAGACTTTCAGGCTTTATGACTCGAGAATCGAGCACAGAGTCATGAATTCTGCCTGCAAAGCTTTGCGCTGTGGAAATGTTCAAAGGGAGTCGGTAGGGCGTGAAATGTGAAGGACATACATTCAAGGTTTCATCGAACCCTGCAGAACAGATGAGAAAGTGAGCAGACTGTGCTTCAAGGTCAGTAAATCACACAGTGAAATGGAGGCGAAGCTTGCGGAAGTGCCAGCCGTGGTCCTGAGTGCTTGGGAACAAGACCAGCAAGGTACTCGAGCGGGCCAGTACCGCTTCAAATGTGAGGAGATAAGTAAGTAACAACGTACCTGAATGAAGCAAAGTTTCGGCCTGCGAAGCAAGTCCAACTTGAATGGCAGTTACCATAGTTTCGTCTCGGCCTTCAAATGGACGAAATTCTAAGTCAATCCAAAGGCACGCGAGAAACACTTTAAGTGGGAAGACATACCTTCAGCAGCTGGAGTGCGCAGAGTTTCCGAGAATAAGTTCGGCTTCGTGTAATCAGAATCAGAAATCCAGCAGGCATAGTTTCGTCTCCGCCTGCGAGCCAATGCGATGAGGGGTGAAATCCGTAATGCCTGTTTCAAGTGCTTAAGAAACAGGACCAGCAAGTCGCTCGGGCAGGATTACTTGGACAAATGAATAATGAAATGACTAAAGTACCTTGATTGTAAACAAGATAACCGGAAAAGTCGGCACTCGAGTCGTTCCACAAAAAAAAATAGGCCCTCGAGGACGAGCACATGGTAGATTGGATAGAACTAGTAATGACGGTCAGTCCTGGATGGATTCATTAGAAGGAAGTGAATAACTTGGAGCATACCTTGTGCGCAAGTCGTCTTCATACATGAAGCATGTACTCAGCTGAGCAACAACATCTGCGCGCAATCCCAAGACAACAGTTTAGTCTAGACAATCAGTCAATGACAAAGGCAGTCTAATTAAGTCGAAGTTACCTTCGAAGGGACATTTCAAAGAAGAAAAAAGAACCTAGAAATCGGGTCAGTGATCGGTCAATGCGTAGACAGCAATGCAAAAGGAAGACCTACCAAAAGGTGCGTGATAAAGCGTGCGCTCAGCTGAGCGATACATCCTTCCGCTGGCGCACAGTTTCAGCTTGTAAAATATGCAGACTACGCATCTATATGATGCTGAATCTAGATTCGGGAACAGCCAGTCAATGGCTGTGCGAGCCGGGAGTTCAAGATAACAGCGTAGCGCCCGCTTGCGCACTCAGGGGTATACGACCCTGTCGGGTTATGGCCCGGGTGGCCGGACATTTGAGGTATAGTAGAGAATCTCCAGGCCTGCGTACAGCAGCCTGAAGCGCCTTCAGCAGACTGTTCGGTGGCAGAGCGAGCTGTGCAAGAGGATAGTGAGTAAAATATGCTTTCAGGGACCTCGGAGGGGCAGGACGAATGAGGTGGGCCAAAATAAATACAATGACTCTTGATCAGACAAGAGCGACTCGTGAAGCAATGAAGCAAGTGCCATAAATGTCGCTGCAAGGATATGAGAGACTCTCATGGAGGCGGGGACGGATGAAGAGTGTCAGGGGGCGTTCAGGGGATGGACGAAGGCATCTGATCGAGGTCGCAACACATGAAATACGGGGTGAGGCCAAGATGAAACGAGGCTGTCACCGACTGACACTTTCGGTGAACATAGTGGACACGGGGGATGCGATAGAAAACAAAAAATGGACATGTGTAGACCTGGCGGCCTCTGATCACACTTGAGCTTCAAAAAAAAAAAAAAAAAAAAATCGGTCACACCATTCAGTTGCGACGTCAATACACGATGCATAAAATACATGTTACCGACCCTGTGCCATCAGTGCCATTTGTTCGTATTTGGTCACACAGTCCAACCGCGTTGTTGCACGTGATTGTAGAAATGACCACAGTCTATGCAGCGAAAGAAAGGTAGACACATATCAGCGAGAAAAAAAAATTAGAAATAAGCATGGAGCCATATCTTTGAAACTTGTGGGGACAGATTGATGTTGATACCTAGCTGACTTAGGGATCGCTGGCACGGTGATGGTAGAAAATGAGTGGTACAGCAACATCGAACGTGTACAAATCACGCAGAAGCCAAGGAGCATGCGATAAAACTGTACTATCATACAAATACCGTCCCAAAACAAAAGGATTGCGCCAGGAGAAGAAAAGTGGAATATGTGACATAATCGATTCCCACACAGCCACTATTTTCGTTTCATTCTGCTACTGATGAAGCGGCAAATCGCGGCCCGGTTGTAATGAATTCGTTAATTCGATCACAAAAATGTAATGAAACTTAATTGTCATTAGATTGAAAAAGTGCGGACAGCGAGTAGTGCGATCGGCGAAATGGCCCTGATGAAATATTAAGAACGACTACATAAAGCATTCGTAATCTCTCGCTCTTTGCAGCTGCTGACCCGGTCACGAAGCTTCCCATGTGCTCGCCGCAAGTCGTGCTATTCCGTCCGTTCATTCAAGCAAGTAACTCGAAACCAATTCATTTAATAACTAGCTAATACATTACATTGTTTTTACGTACAGACCTCGCCCGAGCGTTCTCGCAGTGCACCGGGAATACGACGGGTACGGGTCGATCTGGTGGATCGCGCGCACCTGCTCCCTACTCTGCATGGCGGCGTGTGCCGACCTCGCCTCAACCGCAGCGAGTGCGAGTGTCGCGACTCGTGCTGCGCGCTAGCGCCGTTCCGGTGCGTTGGCGGGCGGGACGCTGCTTGCAAGCCCGGGTGAAGCGTGGGACGAGACGTAGAGGCACTGAATCTTTCACAGGTGTTTCGTCAGCGTGCTAATCATCTGGATTTGTAGACGGCATGTACCAGCCGCCACCTACGTCTCGTGCCCAGCCCCACGCGCCCCACGGCGCACTCGATTTCCGAGCCGAAAACCAGATTCTGAGATGGGACGAACGGGAACGGGACGGGACCGGTGAGTTACGGCCACAGCTACAACAGAGATTTGATGTGATTTTTGAGCGCAGGGACGCGGCGCTCTGCACGGGCGCCGTACCATGCACCCGCTCCCGCTCTTTGTTAAAACGAGTCGTTTGCGCTCGCACTGCCGCGCAACACGTGCGCGTGATGCGCTCCGGCGTGCTGGGGCGAGGCAAAGAGATCTGTTTTTTTTTGGTTAGCTTCTTAACCGTTCGCATATCAGGTGGCGACGTACGGCGCGCACCGACTCCCGATCCCATCCGCCAGGCCTAGGCGCTCCATCCCGACGTCGTACGGTGGAATGCGTGCACGCGATGCGGTGGTCTCCGCGCAAACGGCTCGGCGGGTCGAAGTGGAGAGATCTGTCATTTTTTTAGTTGGCTAATCCGTTGGATATACGACAACGTACCGCCGTCTGCGCCGCACTCCCGAGACCCGACTACGTCCAGCGCGACGTGCAGCGTGTGACAGCCGTGCACGAAACGAATTGGGGTCCGCGCGAGGCTGCGAGTGAGCTGCTGGAATATATACATTGTAGATTGTACGTACCTACTTTTGCGTCGGTAAATAATACCAAAAAGCGGGATATGACGGGTTGCCCACGTCGCCAGGGGCGATGGGGCGCCGATCTACATGCGCATACGACGCACGGCACGCGTGCGGCTCCGGGGACGCATCAGGTCGGGTCGATGCGTGCGAGAAGTGCGCGAGAGTACTCTAATTTGAGTAAATTTCGAGTGTTGTGAAAGAGGGCTTGACGGGTGCTCACCGCGGGGCTTGACAAAAAAGAGATCAGAATGGGGAAGGGAATGAGGAATAGAACGCGCACCTAGACCTCTGATATCACTTGCGGAACGTTCTACGAGTTGACGCCAACGCGAGTATGGGGCCTGTGGGGAGTAAATGAGGCCAGGGTGCGAGGGAAGGGACGGGCACGCACGCGAGTCGGACAGTGGCGTGGGCACGGCGACAACGGCGTGCAATGGGATGGCGGGTGCAGCTAGAAACGCGTCGAGGAGCGCTTAGCGGACAGGCGCGCCGTGGGGGAGTGCGGTAGTCACGCATTGAAGAAGATCGTGCTCGTGCGGGCACTGCCTCGGTGGACTTGACGACGGACGTCAGGGGACTCTGGCGGCACGTCGTGGACGCTTGAGCTGCATACGGGACACACGCTCATCGCGGACGGCTGTTGGTGGGACTGGGCCAAAGTGCTACCATGAGACGCATCGCCGTCACGCCTCCATCGTCCTCGCTACCTCTTCGTTCTTCGCTGTCGATGCTACGTGGAGAAGCAGCGCCTGTATCTCGGAAGGACCGACACACGTACGCGGGTAGGATGTGGCGCCATGGAAGCCCGCCCGCGCTGGACGCGCGCGCACGATGTCGGGCGTATACGCGACTGGCATTTCTGTCGCAAGGCCGGTGGTTACGGCGTGACGAATGGAATCCGGCTCTGCTACGACTCGCGAGGTGGAGAGAAGTAAAATCCAGATCACGCGTGCGTATCTTTGATTCAAACTATTCAAACCCCGCCGGATCGATCCGCGGTATTGATAAGATAAAAGGGATCATACCCATCAAATCTCGATGATCTTCCTCTTGACAGGAACCGCTATCTTTCTCCCAGCTCGGGCTCCCACCACGGTCTCTCTGCTCTGGATGAGCATGGTCGCCAAATTTTAGTTGCCCCTATTGCCTCCATTCTTTGCTGTTTGAAGTTCTGGCGAGTGGCCATCACTGAGGCGGTCTTCCGAAACCAAAAGTGTCGATCGCATCAAAGGGCTGCGTGACCTCGGCAACTGCCGCCAAGGCTTCGACGCGTCTCGTGAGGTACCTTCCAAGCCTCTTCCAAGTCTAGCTGGGACTTTCAAAGGCAACTTCCAGCCTGACCTACCCTTCAAAGGGGCTTTGAAGGTCAACTCAAGCCTTACTTCGGCTCACTCGCTTTACTCGTTTTAGCCGGTGACTTCGCGCGGTACTAACCGGTCAATTCGCGCGTTATGCTGGCACTACAGCTCTACTCTCATCTTGGTAATCTGAGTCGCAACCCTTGGGCTACTTTATGAAAGCAACCTATAAATTTCTTGGTCTTGCTATTTATTCGTTGCTCATGGCTATTTGCTATTTTTGCGGCAAAACATTTGTCGACGACCGTGGTTTTATGAGGGTCAGAATGCACATTTATTCGGGCCGCAAAACTTTTCGGATTTTCGGGCCTTCCGTAATAAAAAACACACGCTATCCCCGCAAAATATAGTGGCGCCAATCACTCAGTTTATCTTGCGGGGAAATCACTGATTCCCGCAAGACAAACTCGAACCGCCCGCAAAAGATAGCGGTGACACGCCCGCAAAACATTGTCGGGGTCCGCAAAACTTTTGATCAAGATCTTCAGAGATTCGGAATGGTTTCTGTGGGTTATTCGGATGTTGAGGACAGCGTGTAGACCGAGTGTATGTGGTGGGAAAGAGGCGAATATACATATGATAGATAGTTAATACTGAGACAGGCCCAAGTATCCACTTCGGAAACAACTGCCAAATCAGTGTACTGTCACTGCTGTCTGTCTGTCCATATTTACAAGGAGATAGAATCAGCAGCTTACTGGTGAGTTGAGAGAGCGAATCTTTGGAACAGGTAGCATCATGAAGAATCATGATCAGCAAGTGGCAGCAGAATGTCATGAAGTGATCTACGCTGTACCTCATCTATGTATGCTGGCCGTGTTCTTAGCCATAGGCCGTGTTCTCAGCCATATTTTTCGGCTCATTGCTTAAATAAGAGTTGACAGAATTGACTGCTGACTCCAGAGTTCATGTTACACAGTGCACTCCAAAGTCATCCCTCAGAACATCAAGCTCAACGTCTCAGCCCCGCTCGGAAAAGGGTTGAGCTATGGGTTCAGTTCAACGTCAATTTCAACCTGACCCTCGGGCATCTCGGGCACTGCAAATTGCAAACAGAATGATTATCCCATGCTGTACGGAGCACTGATCGCTCAGCATGTTGAATATATTTCATGAGGCACAGAGGGATCGACTCTGGTTGGGTTGATGCAGAAAGGTTGATGTAGTTCAACTTTGCTGAGGAGATGGCAAGTTGCAGCTACCAAACTCCGCTCCTCTGGGCCAAGATTTGGCACCAATCACAACAGTTATGTGGGGCTTCAAGCCCTTCCTATTTGGATATGAAGCTCCAACAAGGAGAATTGAGAAACATTCCAGAACCCCTGTTTGATGCATTGTTCTACGAGACCCAGTCGAGATGTATCCTTCATTTTGATGCTTCGGGCTTTTCATCTGATACATTGCCCTCCCATGCACTGATCTAAAGCCTATTATCTCTCATTCTGCCTTATCAGTCATTTCAAAAGACATTGTATTCCCGCTGCACTGGGTTGCCGTACCTCAATCCGGTCTCACCACCACTTCAATTGCTGTCCTCGACATCTAAATAATTCACAGAACTTATTCCAAATTTCTGAAGAAAATCTTGACCAAAAGTTTTGTGGACCCCAAAAATGTTTTGCGGGCGTGTCACCGCTATCTTTTGCGGGCAGTTCAAGTTTGTCTTGCGGGAATCAGTGATTTCCCCGCAAGATAAACTGAGTGATTGGCGCCACCATATTTTGCGGGGATAGCGTCAAAGTACGTGTTTTCATTGCGGAAGGTCCGAAAACCCGAAAAGTTTTGCGGCCCGAATAAATGTGCATTCTGACCCTCATAGCAGTGCCACTTTCTTGCGTTATATGTTTCTTGTGGTTTAAGCAGAATTCAACCAGGTGGTGGGAACTTCTGAAAGTGATGGTTTGAACTCCATAAGCACCCTCTTGTTTTCCTCGCTTCTGCCACAAAGAACCTGACTCTTCGTTCAAAAACAGTCACTAAACACCTGGGTCTCATTCTCCGAGCTTTTAGCACTCAAAAATCTCGCTTTGGTTGTTTTGCACATCAATCTTGGTTGACCATCATTTAGATTCATCAACCACTGTAGGAGCCTTTTTCTGAATTGACTGAAGGTTTTAATATCACAGGTTTCATTATATAAACCAATACTCATGCACGACTCCAAACCCACCCGTGGACGCGGCCGTTATGGCCGTGCTGTTGACCGTGCCACCCCGTTTAACATCTTTCAGCGACCTCAACGGCCGTGTTTCTCGCGGCCCGTGCCGTGGAAAGCCCGTGGATTGGACGGCCGTTGCCGTCACGGGCACGGGTGGCAGCCTAATAGCAATCTAATAGTTGCTCTGGAGTCTGGATAGTGTGACTAGAAAACTCGGAAATCATGTGGGGAGTTGGGAACGAAAAAATTTTTGCGGGGCGGTCAAAAAAAGTTTTGCGAGGTGGACAATATATCTTGCGGGGGTCCAAATATATCTTGCGGGAATCGTCGATTTCCCCGCAAAAGAAAGACAGTGATCGGCACCTGTCTTTTTTGCGGGGATAGCGTTCAAGACCCCATTTATCTTGCGGAATCACCGAAATCACCGAAAACTTTTGCGGCCGATTAAATGTGCATTCTGACCCTCATAGTTTTGGGCCGTTCCGCAATATAAATAGGGTTCTTGACACTAACCCCGTAAAAAAGACAGGTGCCAAGAGTTTCATTCGTTTTTGCGGGGAAATCAGTGATTCCCGCAAGATAAAGTTGACCGCCCGCAAAATATAGCAGCGACGCACCCGCAAAACATTTGGGGTCGTCCGCAAAACTTTCGTTCGACTTTCGGCAACATTTCTTGAAATTCTTGGACACATTGGATATACAGAGCGATCAACTGAGTAGCTAGAAGGTATCATATTCTAAGGTGCGGCAAGTGGTATGAATTGTGGAAGTAGTTCAATTGATGTTCAAGAGACGGCCTAAGGAGCAAAGATGATGATGAGAGCAACAGCTAGGACCAAAGTGAAGGCGTGGCCGACAGTGTTACAGTGACCACCTTAACTAGGAGGCTCGTGCGAGTCGTCCCAGGCCAACTTTCCAGATATGAATACTCATAGCAGAATGATGCAATGGCAAACGTGAGATGGGTCAAACAGTGAACCAGGGCGAGCAGGAAGTGAGATCAAACCATGGGAACCCCTCGGTGATCCCAGTAATACTGGAGATTGCAGGGAATAACCAGGCAAGGCTTTTATCGTTTGCAAGCCGAGTAGTTTTTTAGTTGCCAATCAGATCCTCCAGCAATGTCACTCTAGGAGCCAACTGGTTTCGAGTCTGGTATGTTCTAGTACAGAATGCTCTGAACAGTAAACCTACCGGTTGGGGGATCGAAATCAAATGCAAGTTCAAGCTCAAGTTCAAGTTCTTAACTGCATCAAAATACATTCGAGTCATGTTCTGTCTGGAGATGTCATGCGGGACATTGGACTACCTGTATGGATCACTGAAACGGTGAGAAAGCACCTGGATTGCAGATGATTGATCCAGAAGCTGGGAAATTCAATGCTTTACTGCAGCACGTACCCTGCAAGGTGAACATCCCCGAGATCACCGAGCAGCTGCAGAAATACAGTCTATACCCTGGATTTCTCATTAGTTGGACATCAACCTGCGTGTTCCTGTCCAATGTACGCAGCCAAGCAAAATCCTAGCAAACCTGCGATACTCCCAGTATTTCTGTTCTGATCCAGAATGTGTGCCTAGGACGGCGACAGAACTCAGGTCTCGACCACCTGCAAAGTGTCCACGGCTGTCCACGTAATCCGAATTGTTTCATGGCCAGCCGTTCGGTTCAGCTCAATGGAAACAATATGAAATAGGTGAAGCTGAACCTAAATACATGTGGGATCGGTCGTCCTAGAGCGGTATCTCGTCTCAGGTTATTTGGATTGCCAAGCCAGTGACTGCAACAGTTGAGTTTCTCAGCTTCTGCACCCATCTCAGTGGGAACAAGTAGAAACAGCTTGAAACAAGTCATTTGAGATCAACGTAAATCTCGATCACTAAAGGAGGTTGAATTCGTCATTGTATTTTGTATTTTCACGGAGGATCATACAACCAACAGCCTGTGTGGGTGGATATGATAATGTGCTTCCGCTGTTTGGTATTCACAACCTAACAAGCTCTGCTTACAAGCAAGAACTTAACCCCTGCTCAACCTCTGGTGCACACATGTAGGAGGCAGGGCAATCACACATCATAGTAATACTCATTTCTGTGCATACTTCGTGCTTCTCTCAAGACTATGGTTATCTGATCGAGTCTCCAAGTTCATGAATTATTTTGGTGGAAAGTTAGGACAAAAAAATTGCGGACCCCAAAAAGTTTTGCGGGCGTGTCGACAGCATCTTTTGCGGGCGTCTAATTTTATCTTGCGGGAATTGTTGATTTCCCCGCAAGATATACTCACTGATTGACGCCTGTCTTTTTTTGCGGGGATAGCGCTAAACACTCCATTTATATTGCGGACTCGCCGAAAACTCCGAAAAGTTTTGCAGCCGATTAAATGTACAATCTGACCCTCATACTACGGCGCTGATTATCCAGAGAAGTAAGCAAAGTGTTTATCTGGATTCTGTTATATTCAGCTCAATGAGTCCAGGGTCCTGCTTGCAACGATCAAATTCTATGGCGGCTGTCCATGCCCCCGCTGCTTCATCGAGAAGGGGCAAATCTCCGAAATGGGGACACCAGCAGATATGCGCCGCCGTCGAAATATCCGTCAAGACTTGCCATGGTACCGAAACATCATTGAGCGCGCGCACGGAAATGGATATTTGAGCAAGGTAATCTCGTCGCCGGATCTGCCATCAACAAGCTATTAAAACCAAAATCTTGGGTGCCGACTCGTGTGCGTATCTGTTCTCTGTGTCTTGGTGATGTTCACCGGTTTGTGAATAGAACACATTCAGCAAACTCGCCCTGTATGGGTTCAATTTCTTCACAATGTTCGTTCCCGATCTGCTGCACGAAGTGGAGCTTGGGTCGTGGAAATCACTTTTCACGCACTTGGTCCGCATTCTGCAAGCATTCAGCCTAATCTCAGTTGAGAAACTGGACGAAAGGTGTGTACTTTGCTGGCTTTTCATCCAATTGTGTCTCAAAATGTCTAGATTTCGGACAATACCGACGTTTGGGAGGAGTACAATCCGTAGATTCCATGCAAACATTTCGGAGATGAAAAAGTTAGCCGCACGAGACTTTGAGGATATTTTGCAGGTATGTTCAATCATATCAAGTCCAGTTCATGACCTGAGTTTCACCAGTGTTGTATCCCTGCTTTCGAAGGGTTACTGCCCGAACCTCACAACGCCATCGTTCTAATGCTTTTATGTACGTTCGCAACTTGGCACGCGTATGCAAAACTCCGACTTCACAGCAGTGTACACTAGTGTACAACAGCTAAGTATGCACGTGACATAAGTCTTGCCCAAAAAAGGCAAGCTTATGTCGCCAGGGCACTGCACTATAGTCAGCCATGAAGCCAAGCTCTTGGTTTGATAAGCCAAGCCAAGCCAAACAGCTGGCTTGGCGCTGGCTTTGGTTTTGGCTTGAGATGTTAACAGAAAATATAACCGAGGTGGCAGAAAGGCCGGTGGCTGGAAGCCAAGCTCATAATGAACACAGAGCTATTGAGTGCAGGTGCAGCAGCACAGGAAGGGCACAGATGATGTGGATGAAGAGGGAAGATAATACATTGATTGTAATCGACATGAAGAGAATGTATATATGAGATAGCTTGTAAATGTATTGGTAGTGATCGTCCAATTGTAGTGAAGCAAATACAAATATATCCATATACTGACAGATGTCTGAAGCCACATCAGCCTTTTGACAAATCCCTTGGAAACTTTTCCACCTTTTTGGCTTGGTGCCAAGCTCGCAAGCTCAAAAAGGTCAAAAAAGTCTCATTTTCACCCTCCCAATTTAGAGAGCAGATGTACCATTCATGTAGTATGATCTAGCAGTACCCAATATATGCTCATTGCCAGCGGTTGGAAAGCCCGAAAGCGCACGAAACAGTCCGAAACACGGCTATTTTTAGAGTGATTTGCGCACCTTGTGAAAATCTCGGTTGTCCAGGACCCCGGGTTATCCCTTTGGAGGTAGATCCAGAAAAGTTCCAATCGGCCCATTTTTGTCCGAATCAGTTTTGGGTCGAGGAGGCCAATTTTTGTCCGAACGGGACCTAACATATCGATGCCGTAATCCGCCAAAATAGGCAATTTTCCGCTCCTCAAGCGCTTTATAAAATCATTGCGGCAAATTTCCTTTTCCGGAGGTGCAAGCTTTATGTCCGGATTTCAAATCTCGGTATTACTCGGCCTCCTGATCAGAAAAGGGGGGAGGCGGCCGAAGGCCGCCGACCACCTTGTACGACACAAAAAATAAGCTGAAATTTTGTTTTTCGTTCTTTTTCGGCTCCTTTGAACGAGGTTGCGACCCTGCGAGGTCTCTTGACAAGAGAAGCTGCTCCCTGCCTAAATTGATGCGCTTTGAAAGGTCAGTCGACTCACTCGAGTGGTCGGATTTTGTCCGAACCGGATCTAACATCCCAGGTGCCCGACCATGATTTTTGGCTGAACCGCACCTAGGTTTGGGGCCAAAATGACCCAAAATTTGTCCGAACCGGGATCCAAACTCCCAAGGTATAAACCGGGGTCCTGGTTGTCCGTGCGGCCTTCCGACCTTTTTGTGATTGGCGGGACCTTGTGACCCTTTTCGGCCTTTTTCAAGCTTGAACAAGCTAAAAAGTTTTCTGTCAAAAGTCTGATGCAAAGCCAAGAGCTTGAGCCCTGGCTTCAGAGTACTGTTGGGTACTACTAGTTTATGGCTTCAAGTCAATGTTGAATGATCACAAATGACTGTTCAACATCGAAAATCACGTTCAGTTGTCTTTGCCAACTCTTGTCCGTGGTTCACTACCCATCACATCATCGGAGCGATCAATGTCAGAGTTTGAAAATGATGTTCCAAAAGAGTACTATTTACGCTCTCAGCACTCCCACCCGCAGATTTTCCAGAACCAAACAGGATTTTATGCACTAAATAGAAGATGTTCTTTCAAGGATCCTATAGGTCTCTCCGAGGCCATCAATATGATACCCAAATGTCTACGGCAAGCCAGGGCTTGAGCCAAAGCCAAGCCAAGCCCTGTCCGCTGGCTTTGGCCTTGGCTTGAGGAAAGTAGCCAGGTCAAGCCAAGCCAAAGCCCTAGTTTGTAAGCCAAGCCAAGCCAACGTCTACTTGGGGTCGGAACACAGTTCCGTGAGGTCTGAGAAATTATATATGAGGACTAAAGAGGAACCAATTATTCAAACTGAACATGCCCACCCGCATTGACACCAGTGGTGTGCCGGAGAGCTTCACTCGCTTCCCAGTTAGAATCCACGACGAGGAGCCCCGTATTGCGTTGGGTTCAGCCACCGCCACCAAGACCTTCCAACACTTTACCAAGGCTTCGCGTACGCACTCGAGCGGACCGTACGGCAACGTATGCGCCATGTCCTACCCAGAGGGCGACGCCGAACGCGTAAAAATGTGCGCAGAGATCCTAGAAATGTTCTGGATCTATGACGGTACTCAGCCACGCATTTCTTTTGTCGCCACGTTTTGATGCACAACCCAGACGTGATCGAGTCGCTCCCACACGATGCTGCCTCCGAGGAGCACAATGTGGTCATACGTCTGCTGGATCGAAAAAACGGAGACCAAGACAGTGCTCTTGATGCAGACTCCATTTCGACTCCCTTCCAGGATGTTGGGCCGCGCATGCATGCCCTTGACCCCGTTGGCGCACCATTTGTCTTGAGCATTCTCAAGCAATTTCTCCGCGAGTACGACAGCAGCAGCATGAAGTTCGACACGTGGGAAGAATGTCTGCCATTTAGAGTGCTCAACGTTGCGTTCAGGTTGGTGCCTTTCTACACAACGGACAGAGCTACATTGAGGCATCTTTAGAATGATGGACGCCCTCTTGCAATGGACAATCGGTGTCTATCTGTCTCCGGAGGAAACTGAGCTATGCAGCGCTTTCTACATGTCGGCCGCTCGCACTCTAGGGCTAACGAATGACTACTTTTCCTGGAACATGGAGCAGCGACGCCCGACGGACCGTTCGTGCAGCACTGTTCCCGTTGTGATGAAGCAGTACGGAATGTCCGAGAGAGATGCACTGATTTTTGTCAAGGGTCTGGCTGTCGACGCTGAGGAAACTACAATGAAGTTGGCGATTCCTCTGAAGGAGCTCTCGTCCAATGTGAAGGAATATGTCGAGGGGATGGAGCATCTACTTGGTGCCAACTGCTTCTGGAGTGCGACGGCCCCAAGATATGCCGATCTTTCTGATGTCGAAGAATAATATTCCTTTGAAAGCAACTCAGACTTCATACACGAACGACAAGCCAGCCTCCAAGTCTAACCTAATTCTATGAGACGCCATTGTAATCGACTAAACAATGTCGAATGACTTGAGATAGTTCGCTGAGAGGAGTGGTTTGGTCTTTCGGATTGTTGTCCGGCTCACCGAGAGGCGTTTGTGGGTCCATGATCGTTCCGCGATAATGACTCACTGGTTGGCGAGTGACCAATACTACCAAGAAGATTACTGCGCCATCTTCAAGAACCCTGCGCCTCCCTGCTATGAATATTGAGAGGCAACAAATTAAAAAGGAATAGTTTGCTCCCTGGTCCAGGCTTGTGTGTGCTGCGGAGAAAACAACACGAGGCTTCGCTAGGAGATGATATTCCGGTAAAACAGTGCGAAACATGCGGCCAATGCCGTACGCAAACAGTTCTGGGTGATTTTACTTCCGTTTTGCCTCCGCTTGTGTCGCCTATCTGCGATCAAGAACCTTTAAAAGAGATCTGGTAAAGCAAAAATAGTGTTAGCAGCCTCGAGGCCAGCTCGAGGCTGAGATTTAGATGCCGGTAGTCCATCACAGGATTGTAGAAGATAAAATGAACAACAAAAGTGGACGCCAAGGAGCATGAGATGAGCCTATCAAGCAACTGGAGGCAAAGGTAACTGGAAGGACGACTCTCACAGTGCGGCACGTACCCAACTACCAATGGAAAGGTTACTGCAATAAATGCGGAACGAAAGAGTTCATGTTTGTGGCGCAAGAAGACGGGTGAGGAACTACGACTCACTGTTGGCGGAATAATAATGGCGGCCGGAGTAACCAAAGTCGGAACCCTGCGAGAGAAGAGACTATACAAACTATTGGTCACTGAATCGGCAAACGCTGCCTCGCTGCAAATCCCACCATAATTTCCGGGGAGATGATTGCGATGAGCACCATTCTCAGCCTTCGCCAGAAAAGTTTGAGCCGGCTTTGGTTGAGCGTGGACACATTGGGGTGCACCGACACCTATATGCAAGACATCATTGTCGCGAGACAGCCCTCGGAAATCGTGCGGCAGCTGTTTAGATCGTCGCAAGAGTCCGTGAGATCCGGGGCTCCGATGCATGGGGATGCGAAAGAACGCGGCTGTTCTTGGACAGGACATCCAGGACAACGAGAATGAAAAGCATAGTCTGTCCTGGGGCCGAGTGAAGCTGCAGAGTTGAGTTTACTAGGAACGAAAGATCTAGAGTTTCAGCGCCGAAAGCTGTATGCATATTTCAAAGTCATTCGTGAGAATCCGAACGCACAGATGGTAGATATTAGGTACATCGGGAAAATGTTTTCCGCCTGGCAAGCCCTGGCATGTCTTGGCGCACTTGGCACTCCTGGCGCTCCTGGCGCCAGACCGCCAGCTCTGCCAGAATTGTGTCAGAATCTCCGTTCATCCGCCGAACAACATCCAAATCTGTTCAAGTCCTTGAAACTCCGACCGCACGTGTTCTTGACATGGCGTGATTGTTCGCCCGTCTTCCACTATAGTTTCACCACCTTGGGTGCAATCCGATCTGCAAGCCCGGTCGGTTTCGTCTTCAAGCCATTCCTCAACGCCCATCCAGCTTTCAACTTGCTCTTGCTCTCCCCACATCCACGAACCGCCTTCCGCAGCGCCGCTTCGATCTTGTCGCCTCGAAGATCCAGCTATCCTCGCAAATGATTAGCAAGACCTTACATACTCAAACCTCGCAAGCCGTTCCATTAATACAAGTCTGTATTTCGAGTCTCTTTCGTGCAAGGCACTTGGTGGCTATCTGTTGTGCTTTTTTGTCAACCCTCTGTGCCTGCAAGTCCCACTTTTCGTTTCCCTCGGTACCTTGCCACTGGACTCAAACCTCTCTCAACGGGCTCGTGGCTGCATTCGTTCTAACGTTTTGTTTTGTAGGCACTTCCACGGTTCCTGATCTATCTTTATAGGCGAGTTATTTCGTTATCCTGCCCTACTTCTTTACTAACGTTGTGCTCTCAGCTGCTTCTTATCACTGCCCATGCTTGAATGATTCGCGAGTGAGGGCCTCAGTGAGTTTGCTCTGTTTCTTTCTAAGGTGCTTGCTCACAGTCCATGCAAGGTTTGATGAAACCTGACGAGTTGGCAGCGGGGTACTGCGGCACCATAATAGAGTGTGAGTTCTCCAGATGCTCATGGCGTACAAAACGATGGGAAACGACTGGGCCCTGGCTCGGGGACAGCAGTGTGCGATGCGGTATCTGTACCCTACTTCTTAGCTAATTTGAATATATATTATTTTCCCCGATTTCGTGGTCCATTTTGTGAGCAAACGTCTAAATATGAAAGCTTGCCAGAATGTATATTTCTGGCTCTAGAAGTAATTCTGGCGCCGGCTACCTTTTTTTGGCGCAAGGACTGGTTCTGGCGTCTTGGCGGCCTTGGCCGGCTTGGCGCCAGGCCTGCCAGGGCCAAAAAATTTTGCTGATGTAAAGGAATTGCAAGGGAAGAGAAACAGAGTTTCAAGAGCATTCCGGGTCTGCAGAATATTAATCTCGGCGCTGAAGTATTTGCGGCATGTTGGCGGCATGCAAGAAAATTACGAGTGATGATGCGGCAGCGATTCAATTCCACTACATACCCGAATAAAATGAAACAAATTCCAGGAGATGAGAACAAGCAGAATGAATGCGACGAGATGGAGGCAATGAACGAGATGTATTTTGTCCTTGTTAGCCATTAACGCCAATGTCACTGGTACACCGCCACTTTCCTTTTTCGAAGAGTGTTACTCAAGTGCATGGCCGAATGGTAAGAATTTCTATTGATTTCCCCAATGGAAGTGCTATTAGTGTCTGGGGATGTACTAAGTGCGACACTCTCACACTCACACTCGGCTAACGAAATGTACTTAATTGCGACACAGTGTCGCAAGACACGCTCGAGTCTGCAGTGATGCGAAGACGTGCGACACTGTGCCAGAGCTCGGCCGCATCATAGTTCATTGATTCTATCAATCAAACATTCTGACTGTTCGGTTGCTGTTCGGTCGAATCTTGCTCTCTTCCACCACCACCATCAACGACGAACGACATATGACGGATCGCTCATTTTTGTCTGGCGTGGTTCCAGCGCTCCTCGGGCCATGTGCGATGTCGACAAATATGAAGGAATTGCCAGAGCACTGGTCCGGGAGGTGCGACGCGTCATGCAGTAGGCGGACGGCTCATACGGTGTGCAGCTTTGACTTCATTTTCTGCCTACAGCAGCCACCAGAGATTGACGAGGCCAATGCCAAGTGAGGATCAAGTGGGTTTCGTCAGCCGAGGTGTCGGCTGTTCTTGCAGTGTGAGGTATGTTATAGTAATTTAACCCTGCTGTTTCCAGACTGAATTTTTCAATATTGATTACCAGAAGGGCACCCGCCAGCGAAAATGCGTGCAGGCTCTCTGAAGATCTTCCTTCCTGCACGCGCGGTCGCACAATTCAGGTGGTGCGGCGCCTTCCGTAAGCACCTAAAAAAATACGCTATCACGCCTGGCACTGGCGTGCTCTGCGGTGAACTGCTCTGGCACAGTGCATTGTCCCACACGGAAAACGCAAGATCAAGGCAGGAACTAGATCAATGTACCGTACGTCATTATGCTCTAAGGCAGTTTGGCATGCAGTACAAGTGTAGGGTAGAATTGAATTAAATATATTTTTGAAGTCTAAACAAATCTGCGTCGACTCTACCGAAAAATTCAGCATTTTGAATGCTGTGCTGTGCCGAGCCTGCCGTGTCCCAGACCGTAGCCGAAAAGGGGCCGAGACGCTGCCGCGTGCCAACCGACAGTGTCGCAACATGATCGAGTGTGTCGCAAGTTTGCTTGCATCACTCCAGACTAGTGACAGTGTCGCAACTCATAAGGTGCTAAGCGAGGAGTGTGAGTGTGAGTGTGTCGCAGTTGGTTGATTCCCAACTACGAGCGTGCGAGATTGCCCCCACTGAGCCGCGAGCGAAAAGGAATCGTAAGGACGGGAGGCGAAGTGCGCAGGTGCAGGTACATGTACTGTAAGTAGACGGTGTAAGAGTATACGCTGTAGTAGAGGATCCCGAGGGAGCACATCGAGGGAATGGGTGCGGAGCCGGGAGCAGAGGGAGAAGTACGTCGCAATGGGAATGGAGATTTAGATGATGACCAACGCCGGATCATGTATGTACATGGAATAGAATGTCGGAAGGAGCAGGATCTCGTCCTGAGAAATCAGGAATGCAGTCAAAGATGATGATACGCGGGCGGCGTCGACCCCGCACGGTCTTCTCTCGACTTATGTCGACGCACATCTCCGGCGAAGCCTTTGTCTCCCCTCGCTCGTGGCAGGGGTCGAGCCCTCCGTCCGCGTCCTCGGCTTGCACCAACTATAGCGATTTCGACGCCACGAATAGTGATGTTCTGGCTTTGGCCTCAGGCCAAAAAGCCATGGCTTTTTGGCTTTGGTACCAGGGCCAAGGCCAGGCCAAAGCCATCGTCCTAGCTGGCTTTTGGCCTGGCCTGGCAGTGTCCCAAGCCAGGGCCAGGCCAAAAAGCCATGGCTTTTCGGTCGATGAGAGTTGTCATAATCGGCTGATAATTCCCAGCGCGCAAGCCAGCAACATGTTCAACTTCAACAGCCGACAGCAGCTATGTATTTTCTGCCCCTGCTCCTGACGCCGCCGTGACATTATTCAATTGTTTTCTCTTTCCCACGACTCATTTATCAACTTCACTCTGCAGTTTACTCGCGGTCGTCAGACCCTGGACATTTTTTCCTAACCTACCCGGTACCCAAGAGGTTATCCAGAGTGGGGGCAGCTATATATTCTGTTCGGTGATTTATGAACGAAACTCTTCGTTTTCATGAGGGTGGATTTTCCGATGAAAATCCCAAGATGATGGACATGCGTGCCGCTGGAGATCTCGCTTTCAAGAGTTCCGTTGGAGTCAATCACAAAGGCTGAACTTCAATGCTTCAAGTCCATCCGAGTACCACAGCTTCAAGCCTTCTCACTAATTATCAGTCACATCGAAGCTCGACACTTTCAAAAATGCGAACTTAGGAAATTTGAACACGGAATCGTACGTAAAAGCCATGGCTCAGGCCAAAGCCAGGCCAGGCCAGGCCAAAGCCGAGAGCGGTGGCCTGGCCTGACATTTAGGCAGGCCAAAGCCAGCCCAAGCCGGGCCAAAGCCATGGCTTTCAGGCCAAGCCAAAGCCAGAACATCACTAGCCACGAAGGAGTCGAGCAAGCCCTCCCTGCCGTGCCGCGGCTGGATGGGCTCGAATATAGCGGATATGTTGTCGCGAAGCCCATCTACCTCGTGTATGCAATGTCGAGCAGCACGCAGCGCTCGTAAAGCACTAAGTAGAGGTGTACGCCTGCGTTTGCGAGGAACAGCAGCGGGTGTGCCTTCAACATGCCGGAAAAATATGGGCACGTTGCACGTTTGAAAGGTGGACTTGTCGGAGTCCGTGGTGTATTCTCTACACTATGAACTTATCTCACCCTGCATTGCTAGAGCAATGCGCTCTACATAACAGACCCAGCAGCGTTGAATTCTATTTTGATCAAGCAACAGGCCTGGTTCCCAGAGTCCACAGAGTTTGCGGGGTAAGACTCGCGCCTAAATTTCATTGGCGCAATGGTCAACCTTGATAATGGATTGTTCGGCGTTATTCATTGCGGTGATGGAGTGGCCTCCGTGCAGGGTTCGTGCTTTTTTTATTCACATTTGTGATGCTTGTCTCAATCGCACCACAGGTCGTGAGCACAAGAAACAACGCAAGTACATGGACACTCCGTTCACGGCGAACCGTGTTTCCAAATTGGCTCCGATGTTCTATCAAGTCATTCGCCAGGTACCACTTGCTCAATTTCAATTTTGATAGGGCAAAGTGATTTTGCCGCTGCAGTGCCGCTGCCGCCTGTTGCGGCAATGTGCAGCGGCAGTCTGCGGCAGTTGTTGAACTTTGCCGTGACGCCCTACTTGGAGGTATCAAGTGTGTCAGTAGATACTAGTGGGTTTAATGGATAGTTTTGGACCGAGCTTGGGTTCAATACAACATTGTGGACGCTGTTGAAGCACGAAGATTCCATGTTTGCAGCGGCAGTCTGCGGCAGTTAGCGGCAATGAACAACTGCAAACTTTCTGCTGCGGCAATTTGCGGCACTTTTCTGCGGCAATTTAGCACCTGCAGCGGCAAAGTTGCACCTTCTCTGCGGCAGTCCGAAAGCAACAGCGGCACTTTCCCTCTTCTCTGCGGCGGTGCAAGGGCGTGACGCAGCGGCAATGTGACACTGCAGCGGCAGTCCACGCGCCAGTTCAACAACATATCTGCGGCAGTCTGGACTCATGCTGTTCTGTGCATTTCTTTTGCTCGCTACTTTGTACTATCTTTGTCTTCTACCAACGTGCATAACCCCTGGTCGGTGTTACGAATATCAACTTCCAAGCAAATTTCGTCGATCTTTCAACGCCGTTGCTACTGTTGTCGTCGCCTAATTCGTACCCTTCTCTTCCGGATGGTTCAGTTCCATCAATACTCATGGTACCCGCGCTTCTGGCCACAGCATCTTGTGACCTTTCCACAATGCATAAAGTTGGGCTTCCAAGACCTTGTTCGACACTATAACCAAAACCCTCTACAAGGCTTTCCCATGCACTCCTAAATACCCCCCACGACATGCACTTTTTTGCTGTCTCTTTCAGCTCTTTATTTCACGCCCTCCCATAATCCCAATCACTGGGTGCATAGAGGGAGCACAAATAGCCCTACAGTTCTGTCGTACTCAACGGCAATTGCTCGCTAATGTTACTTCATGCCGTATTTCGACTGCTGCTGTTTCCTTGAGCTCGACGACCTCCATGCAATGAATCACCATTGTTTTTATTTCTGGGGGCATGGAGAAAGCGTGCAGCCTATCTGCAATGCTATAAGAACATTTCAACGTTACTGTGGCACTCCACATTAAATTGGCGGCAACTTCACCAACCCCCGCCGCACACTTTCAAACGACTTAGATTGGTGTCCTGCATATTAGCCCGCACCCAGGGGAAGCTTAAATGCCATTCTCAACAATATAACAACAACTCAACACGGCTGCGGCACTCTGCGGCAATGTTGCTGCAGCACTCCAACATAGCGGCAACTTCACCAACATCTGCCGCACACTCTCAAATGCCATGTATCACCATCCTGAACACGCCTCGGCACTCGGGGGAAGCTTACACATTATTTTCACCAATATAACTACAACTCAACACGGCTGCGGCACTCTGCGGCAATATTCCTGCGGCACTCCAACTTAGCGGCAACTTCACCAACATCTGCCATACACTCACAAACGCCGTGTATTACCATCCTGATGATGCCTTGAGTTTCTCAAACATATTCGGCTAGCTATTGCAGCAACAAAAAACAGCTGCGGCAATTGTGCGGCAATATGTAGCTGCAGTGTGCGGCACATGAGGAACTTTGCCATAGCACTTGACTCGACAGTGTAAAGTATCTCAGTAGAAGCCACTGGCGTTAATATAGGGTTGGATACCCACCTTATGTTACATAAAATGCTGCAGATGATGTCGACACACGAAACATATATGTTTGCAGTGGCAGTCTGCGGCACAAACAACAGCAATCTCTTTTTGCAGCGGCAGTGATCAGTTAGCATTAGCCTGACAACCAGAAACAGGATATTACTGGGTGGCACTAATTGCTATCACTTCCGTCCAGTTGTCAGCGTCCAGAATATTTTTTTTTGCGGCAGCCACACCACGGAAACAGTAAGACTATTGACGAATATTTTGGATAAATCCCACTTTTAGCTCAGAATTATGCCCGGCGTCCATCAGAGGCATGTTCTACGAGGAAGGCGCTATTGAACCACCTGGTTATCCCAATAGTCTAATTTTTGAGGGACACTGAGAGACATTGCCGCGTGTGACACAGTGGCAGTGTGACACTGCTGCGGCAGTGAACAGAATTCTGCAGCATCACAGCGGCAGTGTGACACTGCGGCAGTGAACAGAATTCTGCAGCGTCACAGCGGCAAGATTAACTGCCGCTAGCGGCACTTACAGCGGCACAGCGGCATTTTCACCCTGCCCATTTTAAAATGATAGACATTCACTACATTTCATCAGTTGCAAGCGAAATTGACGGCCGCAGTCTCGGGGAAACCTCCCGGCCAGGTTGTTGATATGCTCAACTATCTAACGCGTGCTGCTCTGGAAATCATTGGAACTGCCGGGATTGGGCACTCGTTTAATTCCTTCGATGACAAAAGTGCGGCCTTTGATGAATTCCACGGCGCAATCACCTCCGTTCTGTGAATACTCATCTGTTACTTGATTTCAACCGAAGCTGACACACTTTGGTGCAGACCGCTCGCCAGTCATCTGTTCTTAGTTCTACCGTTCCTACAGTCGTGGAGGAAAATGAAACCGGTGTGGTCACGTCGGATTCTCGCATCTGTTGCCACGTTCCCATGGCCAGCTGCACGCAAGGTGTGTCGGAGTTGGAGCTAATCGTCCAAGTGCGGTTCATATTCATCCACATACTCTCAGTTCAGAGCCGCAGTCAATGCTATGCATCCCATCTACGTTAATGTGTACAACTCCCGACTGAGGGCATTGAAGCAAATTTCATAACTGCCACGTCCGTGACACTGCACGTACCTCGCTCCGCTGCTATGTAACCTCTTCACCCCACCTTTCTTGCATCACCAACATGCTCATCTCTGTGTTCCCAGCTGGAACAGATAGCAAGGGGGTCCATTGGATCGATCCCCTGAGCCAAGACCACGACATACGGTACATTTGGACGGACTGCAGATTTCCATCCATCTACCCATTCTAGTTCATGATACCATGATTTATTATTCAGAAATAAGTATTGTCAAAGAATTGGTATAAATATAAAAGGATTATTCTATTTGGCGCCCCGGGGCGCTGCTCACAAATGCAACGCCCCTTCCATTTTGAGTAATATCCCGGTTGCGACCCGGTAGCCAGATTTAGGCAAAAGCCGGCCGCGTTAGACTCATCTAGAAGGCATGTAAGTGATATTGAATGTCAAATAATCAAGTTTCCAGCAACAGCTCTTCTCAGTACCTTGATGAAATATTTTCAGATTTTTTGAGCATGCTTCTGGGAGGATATAAATGTTTCAAATATATACTCCAGCAATGTCACAAATGTCAGAGAATATTCCATTCGAGTTATCCTGTACTCTGTAGGGCTCGCACTGGCTAGAGATTCAGTAAAGCGATACTCTGAAAATGAATTCGTCTCCCTGATGTTCCTCGCAGGAAGTGGGCAATAGATGAGGCGGTGGTCAGTGATTCTTTCGTGCCAGGGCTCATAATATCATGTGGCGCCATCCGCCGCCGTGAATTGCCTAGAGTAGAAAGGGCGTCAAATTTATAAGCAGCGCCCCGGGGCGCCAAATAGAATCATCCAATGTAAAAATATTGTAGTATATATGACGGTTCATTTGTACAAATACTAGCAGTTGGCCCGTGCCACGCTACGGCAAATAAATTATATTCTTCAGCTCACAGAAAGTCGAAATCACTGTCAGCTGAAGACGCCGCTTGTTGCCAACCTTCGGTTGGCTCCTCGTGGCCTCATAGGCAGTTTGCAATCTCTCAATGAGCAACTTTGATTATCCTCGGTTTAGATATATGTATCACTGTGTAAATAATCAGCAAACTCAGTTTAGAACCATAGCTGGCATCGATTTGTGGTCTGCTGATTCTGCATCAATTCTTGAATTTTCATTTTGTCGAGTACTTACTCAACATCCCAGCATTTTATAAATAACAAACTTTCTCACTGGGTGGAGTTTACCTGAAGGGATGAATTTCCGTTCATTCAGTGCTTAGTTTGAAGGCTCTAGCTACTTCAACTGGCCAGCAATGGTGCTGTCGGCGATCAGTGATATCGACCAAATGGAATGGTGGGCTGTGGCCGGCCACCATTCCGTGAATGATAGTTGTTGGCAAAATCGTAGGCCAAACCGAAATTTTCGTGATACCTCGGTAAGGCTAGCCGATGTCATTCTCCTCCACTCTGCACAGCATGTAGCCCCACCGCCCATCGTCGCTGGCTCTAGTGTAAGTCCTGCCAATGTCCATCATTGGTGGAGCTCAAACATCAAGAATTTTTTGGCTGGCCTACGATTTTGCCAACAGCTGGAAGTCGTGGGAGTTCAAGTTGAAGTTCGCTTGAGTGCAGCCCCACAAAAAGGGTGCGGGGTGTGGAGCTCGGAACCTCGGTCCGGTTTTTCTGGCGACATTCAATTCTTATATAGATTGCGTACCAAGTAAAGACTATGAGTCGTGTTTTCTGGTGAATTAGCTTCGTAGACGGCTTAATTGCATGTAAAAGGATTGAACATACAATCTCATCAGGAAAGACCTCCTTTACTTATAAGGTGGGATTACCCAGAAAGTTTCAGTAATCTGGCCTAATAAGTTGTCTTAGGTTCGTTAGCTTTCTAGTGACATTGAAAATAAATTAGTGGTAATTTAGAGCAGATTCACGACAACTTTTGTGCCATTTGCTTCACTTGTCCCTGCATATTTGCTCAGGTATTTGGTCCATATCGTCCCTCATTGAATCATGGATGTGGAAAAACAATTGGATTGAGCAGTAGACTACGATATGGACATGTGATGTACAACAAACACAATACAAGATCGACGGTGGCAAATTGCAAATGAGTATAACAATCCGAGGCATCATCGGCACCGTGAGCAACGATGAGAACTGAGGCGGTCAGATGGTGAGAAGGGTGGTGACAGGAAAGGTATGTAACTGGGATGGGGCTGGACGTAGATTCCAGATGCAAACCTGTAGTGAGGATAAATATCAATACGAGAATAGAAAGCCGCAAAGCTACAACGTCACCTCGAGCCTTCCGACCTGGCAATGAACTAGGTGCTGGTACAATACCTAAATCTGTAAATGAACGTCTCAACAATGTATCATAAATTTTGACTTGGCTCACTGAACGGAACATCAACTCCGGAGTGGGCCATCCATCCGCACGACGCACAATGAGGTACTGTACCTCACATACTCCCCCGACCTCCGGGCAGACCTTGCGCTGAAAGCTTTCGAGTGCGATGTCAAGTGATCGTCTTCTCGCATCCTTGGACTTCAAGGCTTGTAGCTCGACTGACTCGAATCTTGATATGTTGGCAAAGCCCAAGAAGTGGACAGGTGGACGAGCAGAGCAACCAGACATCCTTTAAGTGTCAATTGAGGTATTTGAAGTAAGAGCACACAACAGAAAGGAATCGCGAGACCAACTTGTGGGCCAGGGCTTGAAGGTGTCATTGGGCAGACGGCTACGGATGAGGCACGGGGCCTACGGATGAGGCATGGGGACAGTGTGTTCTTGAAAAATTGAACTTGAGCATCAAGAGAAAGCAAACGATATAGAACGAGAAGTAGTTTGCGCAGGAGGGAAAAGTGAGTGACGGAGCGGGTACATGGTGGGCGGAAGAGAGAGCACTTGACAACCAACCACCGTTAGCCGAGTCACGCCATGCTGATGGCAACCGCGACATGCATCAATAGCTCGGAACCGCACGTAACTGATTCCCGAGCGGAGTTTGAATGACTTGGTGCATTCGCTGCCAATAGTTTCATCAGCAGCATAAAAATTGTGGTCGAGGAAAAAGGCTATTGACAACAATTCTTCCATGAGCTACTTGTATTTATCTTAACCAGTTCTTGGCTTGTATTCTGAACTGTTTTGTTTTCGGTACTCTCACGGTTACTTGATATTACCTTTCCTTGCCATCTTTTCTGTGAATTCGGATAATTCCTCCCAATTATTTTCGAGGAAGAAAATTAGTGCTAAAATAGCAAAGGAGGTTTTTTCCTGATGATATTAGTTGTCGTGCTAGGTACATGGATGTGAATGTGGAGTGGGCGGAGTGCTGTGGATTAAGTGTGGTAGTGTTGTCACTGTTGTAGTGCAGCTGTTTGGTTGTGGAGCGTGGAGCTCGGAACCCCGGTCCGGTTTGTCTCAAGACAAACTGCATTCATTTCTTATATAAACTAGCAGTTTGCCCGTGCTGTGCCACGGAATTTTCTCAAATTGATCTTTCAATAACTTGATTATTCAAGACGCCACTCGTCGCCAACCTTCGGTTGGCTCCTTGCGGCCTAATGTACGTATACAATGTTGAATATTGAGTGACTCAGACATGCTGATTTGTATTATTCTTCTCACGTTCCCGCTGTTCTCGATCCACTTGTTTTGCCACAGCTCTGAGTCGGTGATACTCCTCGGATCCCAACATATGTTCACGATAGCTTTCCCTGTACCGCCACTCTCGCCGTGGTTGATTGATGACATATTCCTTGTCCAGTGCCTGATCAAGGGCATGTGTTGGATCTGGTGCACTTAACATTGTTTAAACACAAAGATTTCATGCTTGCCACAATATGGGTGGTTCTTCAAACGGCTTTCGACCTCTTCAATCCTTCGTCGTAATTTTTGGGATCAAGACCGAGGATTCTGACAACCTTGCATGGGAAGCAGTTCCTCAATGGCGGCGGCAAGTTCACGCTGTCGCCGGATGCGCTGAGAAGCAGACCGGTATGGGTTGACCTGTTTTGGTTCTGTGTGTTCCGACTGAATGCATTATTGTGGAGGAAATATGGAAGCCAATAAATCTCACCAGCATTGAATTTTCTTTCAATTCCCTGTCTCGGCGTCTTTGTTGTCCCCTTGACCGCCTTTCGAACTCAAGTCTAGCCTGTGAACATCAAAAACAAACTGATATGATCGAGCAAACATACCTTCTCAGTGATTGTCAGCTTTTTATTCACATTGAAATCAATCGGAGCTTCTTGCTCAAAAAGTTTCCTGCAAACCATTCATCTGCGAATGTTCAACCATGTCAATTCCCACGTACGTCAAGCAAAAAGGGCTCCGGTCTTGTCTGCGAGGCAGATTTAGGCAGCAGTGGCCGTAGTCGAGGCTGCTGCATGGTGGAAAGCGGAAAGGAAAGTGGTGTGTGTGTTGAAGAGATCAATTACCTATGTATAAAAATAGAAATTGAACATTCCGGTGGCGAACCTGTGGAGCGTTGAACATCTGGGTGGAGCGCTGAACTACTGTAAATGACATCATTTGGAGTCTCACTGGAGCCCACTGGCCAATCCGAATGTGTGTTTGTCTAATTATCTTGCCTCGCACACACTGGTGGTACTCATTTCTTATATAGATGTAGACGTACCAAGTAAAGACTATGAGTTTTTTTTTCTGGTGAGTTAGCTTCGTAGACGGCTTAATTGCACGAAAGAGGTCTGAAAATACAATATATTAGTCGTCGTGCTAGGTACATGGATGCGAGTGTGGAGTGGGCAGAGTGCTGTGGGTTAAGTGTGGTGGGAGCGAAGAAGCCGTGTTGCTGTGGAGCAAGTGTGGTGGGAGCGAAGAAGCCGTGTGGCGGTGTTGTGGTGCAGCCGTTTGGTTGTGGAGCGTGGAGCTCGGAACCCCGGTCCGGTTTGTCTCGAGACAAACTGCGTTCATTTCTTATATAGATTTGTTTATGCGTGTGCGTCCGATTTTGTGCGCACGCTCTCACAATTTGCACGTGCGTGAGGCCTGACCTCGCAAATAAGTCTTTAAGCAATAAATTTATATTTCTACATCTCAAAATACAATAATTCCCCGATTATATATCAAGCTTGACTGAAGGGAGGTAGGCTGAGGACGGGGGTTGAAATGAAACACAGCTGCTGATGGGCTACATAGGCATGATAGATAGCAAGGAGAAAAAGGCTTGGGTAGTAGATGAGTGGTTTGAGCTCACCAGGATGTTTCTGGCTCATTTTGCAGCAGCTATGGGCAATCGCACTGGCTGGAGCCTAGGCAGCGAGGCGCGCTGTGAGCGCTGACGAGATGGCATCAAGCGGACATGAGCTGGTGATGGCGGACATCAGATTGCGGGCCGTCACGAGCACATATTAGGTTTCCGCAAATTTGGTGATGGGGGGGAAAAGAAGAGGGATGAGTCATCGCAGGATCAACAATGCTGTCAACAATCACGCAATCCGCATGTGCGAGCGGAGTTTGAATCGACTTGGAGAACATTTCACGACTTAAATCTTGAGATGAAGATAGCCATAAACATCCTCGGAAGTGAGCAGTGGTCGCTCTTCTACATGTTTACAGTTATTTTGAAAACGATAGACAATTTTCATTTTAGAGCTATATTCGGCTAAGTTCGGTTCAGTTCGTACGACAACGAGGTAGAGCTCCACACACACAGCAGCGATGGCTCTTGCTGCCTGCCCCACCTATCTTGCCTCCTGTCAACCTCGACCACCATGGCTTGGGCCGGTTTCCTGTTGAAATGAAGCCTCATGAAAATCCTAGGCTGCGGCCAAATAATGCACACGGTGTACCAAACCTCCAAACATAGCGTAATGATGTCAGGCAGTTCGTCATCAAATGTGGACACAGTGGCTCAAGAGAGGCAACTTGCAACTCGTAGGCTCTCGTGTGTGTGTCTAAATTTATTTCGCCGAGTTCTGCCGAACTTAGCCGAACATAACTCTAAAATGAAAATTGTCTATCATTTTCAAAATAACTGTAATCACGTCTGAGCTGATATACTGTACTATTACGACCAAGTGTTCACGGGGTGTCACCCGTAACCTCAAGTGTTCACTGGGTCAAGTGTTCATAAGTCGACCGTCACCGTCACCAGTTCGCCAACTGTTCACTCCGCTAATGGGCCTATTTTGCCAAGAAGCTCGCGGATGCCGTATTCGAGTTCGGTTCGCGGTAGGATTCGCTTCAGAAACGAGCAGCGGCAACAGTATTGTAACATATGTATTGCAAGAAAATTTAATAGGATAGGATTCACTTCAGAAACGAACAGCGGCAATACTATTGTAACATATGTACTACAAGAAAATTTCAATTTTGTCGTCCTCTCACTTTCGATGAATACGGAAAATACCTTCGACATTTCGGACATGGCCATGGCCCCACTGATGCTCAAAAAAATCGTAGCCGCACACTTCTTGATTCCCCAGGAACTTGAATGCGACCTTCTCCCCGCACCACTCCTCTCCATTGTCAAAGTACTCGAGTTCCCACTTCCCCTTCAAAGCTCAACCATAACTGGCCCGCAATAAAATTGCAACTCGCCGTTATCAGGGCGCAGTTTGAGAGGAACATTAAATTTTTTGTGCAATTTCGGTCGTTTTTTTGTCGAATTTTGAGTAGCTCAAAAATCGTTTTTACCCCCTTTTAAAGCTTCAAAAATTTAAGTGTTCATTGGTCGACCGTCACCGCCACATAGGCCAAAAGTGTTCAGTTCACAGTCTGCCGTCACCCGTCACCTGAACACTTGGTCGTAATAGTACAGTATTTGTTTCTTTTCGGATGGCTGTTACTTCCACTGGGGGCAAGCACCGTGACACTGGGTTCATGGCATTTGATCGCCGTATGTCTGACACTTGCCATGGCACTTGCCACGGCACTTGTCAAGCACTTGCCACGCCCACGATTTCCTTTGTTCTAAAATTAGGCTTAACATTGAAACAGGTGGTTGATACCGTACTGCGCCGCAACACGTGCCGCCCGGGCCGGCTGTCCGCTGCTATCTGTCACATCCGTCGTCATCGACTCGCCCCAATATTTAGGGCTTGCACCCGTTTTTACGGCGACAATTTGATGGTAGCATTTATAACCCCAGTTTGAGTGGTAAGTGCCCAGAAAAATGCAGAGATGTTAGCCTTTGGTCTCTTCTTCGTTCGTGCCAGAGGGATTGGGGATTGAACGTTAACTTGGGACACAATCATCGCCGTAACGTTTTGCACCCGTAATTCAGTTACGGTTTCATCTGTTGATCAAAGTTCATTAGATTTGGGCCTTTCCGGGACGAGTCTGCATCCAAATCATGTATCAAACGATGGGTATCGGGCCGCCGCATCGTTTGAGCCAAAAACTATGGCAAATCTGACAGAGATATAATCAATTACGGTCAAGCTACGGGTGTAAGCCGTAATACGGGCGGGTGCAAGCCCTACCAATATTTCATGTAACAGAGACTTGTGGCTTGAAAAAATAGTAGTATTTATTCTGCAACATGCCTAACTCTAGATTCAAGTTTCTCCGTTCCCAGTGTCCAGGTGATTCAAGTGAAGCTGCAATCTACAAAACCCTAGCACATGAGAAGCACAGTGTCATGTGGTTGAAGTAAATCTGGTATTGAACAATCTCGTTCAAAGCCAGATAAAATGTAGTGATAACTTGATACATCTGTGAGAGGTAAAGATTTTAAGAGGGCATGACAACACAGTTGTCGATGCAAGAAACTGCAGCGCGAGGGCAGCGGCGGCGGTGCGGGATAATTGGTGTGTGGCTGTTGCTCCCACCAGTTCTTATCTCAGAAGTGAGTGCACAAAAGATTACATGAATGCCTTGGTCCACAGGAGTCGAGAAACCGTTCCCACTGCCTGCTGCAAGCTCCTGCACCGCTGTTGCTGCCTCTCACACCGCCGGCGCATTCTTGTATCTGCACGACCCCTTGCCGCTGGAAACTCTTCCACTGCTGCCTAGTTCTTGGTCTTTGCACCACACTATCATGCATCGCTGCTACCTCTGCATTTTTGCGGTTTCTGTTTCGTACATCTTCATCATGTGCACATCCTCCGATGGACAAACCATTCATTTGTGTGTAGACTGAAAATTGATCGGTAAGGAGGATATATTTGATGCACGCCCTTTAAGTGAAACTGAAGCGAGCTGTGAAACAAGGCAGAAGACTTAAATCTGGACTACTTAACTGTTTTGCATAATAGTTCAACATAATGTCAGTATGAATGCTTTCCCTGCCTGTAGGTCTCTACTAAATGTAATATCAGAGCTATGTGATGCAATAGGAACATATTGTGTTCGATGCCTCGCCCAGTACGCGCCCACCCAATGCTTACCGCCAAGTTGAAGATAAAGGTGTTTCAAAGCGGACCACCGGCCCGATGGTACCGATCAGCACGGAAACTCCACTGGTGTCACCGGCGCTGTTCCGAGCCTCGAGGTTTGCAGAACAAAGGGAACATACTGTGCCGTGGCAAGTGTCATGGTAAGTGCCATGGCAAGTGTCGCAGCACTGCCATGAACCTAGTCCCACGGTGCATGCCCCCAGTGTTCGCGCTACCGGTCCGGAGCAGGCGGCAATCAGATGCTACAGGTGATTAGCGCGGAGCTATCAGGGCTACCAACAGCTACGGAGCGATCTCACAGCGTTACGGTTAGGCTCGTCCCCATCCGGCTACGCCGAAAACACATGACTCGTAAACTCGCATGAGGCGTAGCCGGCTGGGCCCTCTCGGCGCTGATTTGGCGGATGGATTTTCTCCCCGCCATTTCAGAGCTTTGACTTCGCCATAGGAGCCTCAAAAATGGTCCCAAAACATGTTAGGTTCAGGTGGAGTGAAATTTAATTCTCTATCGATTGAGCTATACTTGTTTTTGACACTTGAAATTTGATGGGAAAACAAGTATGGCTCATTCGATAGAGAATCCAATTTTACCCCACTTCCACATAACATGTTCTGGGACGATTTTTCACGGTTTTGCGACTAAGTCGAGCGTCTGAAATGGCGGGGCGAAAATCCTCCCGCCAAAGTGACGCCAAGAGGGCCCAGTCCGCTAGCGCTTGATCTCGTGTTGTTCTCGCTTTGTCTGATCGTTGTCCTTGTTGTGTGATGTTCTTGATTTGGAAATATCTCGGTTGACCGACCGATCAGCTGGGTCCACTTAGCATTGCTAAGTGCATAGCCACTGATGGCATTTTCGGCGAGGGCGTCCTTTGTCTGTCCACAAGCCAGAATAAAATCCAGAAATATTTGAGAGAGCTCGTTACATGATTTTACTTTTGCCTCTGTGGAAAAAATCCGAAATTTGAGGCACTTGCCCAGTATATTGATGGAGTTGCGGATTGGAACGCTATGTGTGACGTTTCCGTAACGTCACACTTAGCGTCACACATAGCATCGCAGCGGCACTCATACTGAAATTATAGGTCTTGTGGGCGCCCTCAAGCCCTTAAAAAATTCCAGGATGTTTTGAATGCTACTTCGTCGTTACCAATGCTTAAAATGTGCAGAATCGCCTTTCTTTTCCCATCAAATACGTATTTTTCTATGAATCCTTCAACCTGCCAAGAACCCGGAACTTTATAGATCTCGCGAGAACTTTTGGAGCAAAAAAATGAACTTCAAGCCAAGATGTATCGATTCTAGCTGCAGTTTCAATTTTATTGGCTCTCGGGACACTGAAAAAGCACTGGAACTACAAGAACATGAATTGTGAGGTTCTTTTGTAACTGCAGGCTGGCTTTCATGCTTCATTTATGGAATCAAGTCAATTCAAAGCTACTTTGTACCTTTTTAAACCATCAAAACTTTCGAAATCATGTACTTTCTTGTTGATCTGAGAATTGAACAAATTGAACATGGATCAGCTTCACAACACTTGGAAGTCTTGTTTTCTGCACCCAGAGGATCAGAAGGGTCAGATATATCAAGCTGACTGAAGATCCAAGGACATCCCTTGAGGTTTGCTCAAATTCTCCTGATCTTTCCCTTTCTTATTTCTTTTTCGGCGATTTTCCCCTTTTGGCGACCCAGTAGAATGGTCGGAAAACCAATAGGGGAGGTCAAAGTTGAGAATCACGGATGATTCTGACGTGATTCAGGAGGTCGATTCTCGATCAAGAATCCGCATCAAAATCACTTTTTCCAAGAATCACCGCGGATTCTTGTTTCGCCTCCGGAGGAGAAACACGCGAGAATCGTGATTCTCCATGAATCACCCGAAATCGCGATTCTCCCACGATTCATGGTAGAGAATCGATGTATAAAAGCGTGTGAATCGAATCTTGAATCACGTCAGAATCACTGTCAAAATCGGCAGCGATTCTCAACTTTGACCTCCCCTAATATCTCCGCTGTCTGAGATCAAGGCGCTAGCGGAATGGTTCCACGAGTCTACGTTACGGTCTGCTACGGGGACAACTGGTCCCCGGTCAACTTGGCTGGAGCCGACATAGTAAAATCTTTTTTCCTGATGTTCTGTCAGCCCGTCAGGACGAAGGTGGTTCTTCCCCTGCCACGAATCACGGCCCCTGACCAGAGCCCTGCACTCTCCCCTTGACCCGTGGACTCCTCCATACTTACCTTGTCCTAGTCACTGTCACTGTCGCTGAATCTTGATTCGCTAACGACATCTCTGCGCCTCGCGGCCATTTCCCGCGCCGTCAACTCGACTCCCGACAGTGAAGGCGACAGCGTCCTGCTTATCGTGTACTGCTACGGCACGCGTCTTGGCTGCACCGGGCCGAATGGATGAATGCGCATGCTGCCGTTGTGCGGAGGACGCGTGTATCTGAGTGTGCCGTGGGCGTATTGCCGCGCGCGCAGTGTGGATGGCAAGATGGATGGAGGATGTGTCCCACCCGCGCGTGTACGTGGCCCGTTCGGCGGCGGTGGCGTGTGCACGATCGAGGGCGCGTGAGCCGCCGCCCACCCTCGCGATGAATGAACCTGCATCCCCAATCCATATCGCACTTCAGCCCGCCTCTCCTCCACGGCGCGTCCCATCATCGACTTCGGCGAGGAACTCCCTGTTATAAAGCGTACCAACACGAGGCGGCGGCAATGATGTTTCTTAATGCGCGCTCACGGCTAGCGTACGTCCTCGCGTTGCCGCCACTTTAACGAATGCTAAGCCTGTATCGCAGTGACCTGCCCGACTTCCAGTCACCTTCACGAATGCGCACGCCGCATGCTAAGCCTGTCACGTCGTGACCCCTTGATTCGCTCTGGTCTTCTCTGCACCGCCCACTCTCAATAGTCGCCCTGTACGTGCTACGGGAATCGCCCGCTTCGGGTGCTATCCTCTCGTCTCGTCTATGCGTCCACCCACAGTGCGCGTCCCTCCTCCTCGAGACCACGAAAAGATACGCACAAGACATTGAATACGCGACATGTATATATGCCGGATTTTACTTCGTGGTCCCCGTCTCTGCCCGGTAGCTACTCCCTCTGCCGGCTTTCAAGCGACGGTGTTTGCCCCCTGTGCGCGCGCCAGCCAAGTACCAACCGCGATGTCCACATTCCCCGGCCGACTTCGTTCCCCACGCACACACAGCATGCATGCGACTGGGCGAGCTTGTGGCGGCTGCGAGAGAGGGAGCTTCCTTCGGCGCATCATGGCCACAGGTATCCACTCTAGCATGCGCTTGTGTGGACTCGAGGCGTTTTCGACTCGTCCTCGTCTCTACACGAGATACCGAGTATGTCCACTGCGCTCCAAGCGATCTCTTATCCATGCTAACTGTACGGTGTCGTAGTTACCCGCTCGCTTTTGATTAGATCGCTATCGCGTGATCTCTCAGCCTCGCCGGCGACGCTCGACGCTCGACGAATGCATATCAGTAGCTCGGAACTTCGCAGGCGTACGGGAGCGTCCTGTGCTCTCATTCTCATCTCTTCCCGTATCCCAGCTACGTCTTGCACCAGTACTCCTCGGCGGCATCGGCATCGAGCAAGCCATAGCTGCATGGGTGCTGGAGGACACGTGTCATGGCCGACCCTCGTAGAGCGTCTCGCGCGCATTGTGCGCGCCGGCGTGTAGTAGGCACACTGTGAGTAAATACCAGCTTGAATATATTAGAGAACTTGCGGTAGCCACCGGGAGCCACCTGGTGGCTGATCGGGCATGCGGTCATCGGTGGCTGTGGCTGATCCGGTGGCTGCCCCTATCTGTACTGTGAGGACATCACATCTTATATCCCCTGTCGGGAAGCCATCCTGGAGCCAACATAGGACTTACCTACCTTGCTCACTGCTCAACTCTGAGGAACTGAGGAACATTTTCGTTGTTTTGAACAGAAAACTATGAATTGGCCATGGACCAGTCAAATCTAACTTTGGTGGGCCTGGGGCAACCAATAGAAGCAATACCAGAGGTACTCGTCAAAAGAGGAAGACATAAGTTCAGCCACCCAATCAGCCACAGCCACTCGCCACCGCATGCCCGATCAGCCACCGGGTGGCTCCCGGTGGCTACCGCAAGTTCTCTATTGATTTTTCGATCATTCCTTGGCGCGTACCTGGAGCGAGGCAGGGCGAGTGCAGAGAGCCAATCGCGAGATTCTGAAGAATTCAGCTGCGACCTGAGCGTGAAAAAAACTTGAGAGAGAGCTCGAGGCTTACCCGGATCAATTGCGAGAAGGCTGCGCATTAGCTGAATCTTCTCGGTCAAGAAAGAAAGCCACGAAAACTCGCAATGCACAAGCCTTAAGAAGACAGTATAGATCTAACGAGTGCAATGCCAAGTCGGCTTTCGGGGGAGATAAGAAATGAATAGGACGTACATCGGGCTCGAATGAGATCAAAAAGCGGCTAGTCACCTCGGAATGAAATGACGATGAAGGCTTGATGAAGGAACTTGACGATGTGAAGAAAGAAAGAAAAGAAAAGAAAAACCGGACGTACCTTGAACTCGACAGCTCCAGAAAGACGACTTGATGAAAGTCGGATCTGCAAAACTAGGTCAGCGAGTGAACGCCAAGGAAGAGCACCGAGACGAATCCGAAATAAGTATATTCTGAATTCATTTCTTCGGAATGAAAGTTAAAAGGAATTCAAGCTCAGGAAGGCAGTTCGATGAAGAACAGGCCTGCGAAGCGAGTCAGTAAGCACGAGAGGGAAGGGAAGACGGAGCGAACGTACTTTCGATGCAGCTCAGGAAATACATTGCAAAATGCAAGGAGGAGAAGCATAAGTAACTTGAAACGATGCCCCAAGGTTGAGCTGATGAATGCGCACATATGAGACGCAGTCGGAAAATGTTTGAATAAAAAATACCAATAACCATGACATGCCTCGAGCACACGCGCGGGGGGGCAAGGCAAGGCGCGCTAACTCGCCATAGTTTCTCGTAGACGAACAGATTGGTACTAAATATCCATGTCAGTCGAAGATTGAATGATTTAGAGTATATCATAGGGAGAATACCTCGCGCAAGGCGTCTTCGGATAGACTTAAGCCCCGGAAATGAGCCGTAAATAACAAGTCAGTACTTAATCGTTGAATAGACGCGGCGCACACCCCCGGTCAATAGTTTCTGCCTGCGAAGAAAGTCGCATTCTCAGTCAGTATTTGAGTGAGGAATTGTACAGTGATACCTACACAACCTGCGACCTTGAAGACCTACAAGGCCCCGAGGACGAGCCAGGGAACGATTAGCGTGGAGCCAAGGAGCAGCGGAATAAATTGTACGAACGAACAGTAGCTTCCCTTGTGCGCGCGTTCGAGCATATTTTTGCCTAGTATCCATAAACCGCACCATGAACCCGCTTACGCGTGCACCAAGCACACACCCGAGACAGCGTTATATAGAACGCAGCTGTAGCATGCGTAGATTGTGCGGAAAGGGGGAAAGAGAAAAGACTCACCAAAAGATGCGTGATGAAGCGTGCGCTCTGCCTAGCGACATTTTCGTCCGTGGCATTCAATCATAATTCTGCCTGCAAAGAAAGTAAGTGTAAAGTCCGCAAGGTAAGTAGAGTAAACGAAGTGGGACACTTACAAAGCCCGTGCGCGCGCAGTTTAATACATTGAATTCTTCTGCAAAAAGAGTTGATTTGCAAGTCGGTAATAATGAAGAGGAGGAAAGGGAAGGGAAAGTATAAAACTAAAAGGGAGGGCGAGCAACTCGCTGGCCCCAGTTTATTCAACTGACAGCTGCAATGATGTTCAACAACTCCGAAGCGCTCCTTGCTCTTGTGGCCCCTGTTGCTTTCGAATTCGCTTCAGCTACATACACCTGTCCTGAAGCAAAGCAAAGCCCTGTACGTGCACTCGATATTCCAAACATAATGTATTTCTCACAAACCATGGCACCCCATGGACAGGAGACGTCTGCGAGCGTCGAGGTCTGCATCGAAACTAGAAATGGAAACTCTCCTCCCAGCGGATGATGTGTGAGGAATCGCGGTGGTGCATCAACCTGCTGGCGGGCTTGGTTAGCTTCTTGACCACTTGAAGGAGATCACCAACTATCGCTGTCCGTCGTACCCCGCGGATTCATCTACACGTTCTTCGAGTACAGAGATGATTTCTCACCCAGAGATGAATTCGAACGAACGGACGCACTGCGTACCGATATATATGTCCGCTTTAGGGACTTTGGATGCATTTCGTCTGTCGGGCACCGATAGCGAAGTTGTTTTGCAGGGCGGCACCTGGGATTTGTCTAGGTAAAGCCCCTGGGCTTTCCGGGACTAAAGACAGAAGACTTCAATGATTTGACGACTGGGAGCTCGTTTAGCTGCTCCCCGCTCGAGGTACCTCGAGGTTCTTGAATTCCGTAGAGTTGTTGCTAGTCTCGTCGGTTGCGTGACATCAATCGGTACTGCATATCTGTGTCGTAATCGGTGGAAGTGACAGATTTATTATCTGGAGAGCAGAAAAGTTCAGTAAATTCTAGAGTATAGGCCTGGACGAGGGGCTAGGGAGCGATGAGATTCCAAAGGGATCGGGCTACTACTTGAGAGTTAGCAAATTAAACTGGGCCCATTCAGACGTAGGGAAAGCGTTTCGAGTACTGCAGGAATGCGGGGAGGAGGAGTACAGACGAATTCAGCCGGCTAGCCCGAGGACGAAAAAATGACGAGAGCTTGAGGAATCCGGCGCAGCCTCCTTTCTCGCCGTCGGCTTCTTTACCGCGAGCACCCGGACGGACGCGTCGATGGCGCGCCGCACTCCGGCAGCGGCATCTCGCCGACCTCATTCGGCGCAGATTTGTTGAGGAATGCCCACAGCACGTCCTGGTGCAGCCCTGCATCGTTGGGGCACAGCGTTTGGTGATTCGCGCCGCGCGCCTGGACGCGGTGCACGGCGGCGGGGGATTTGGGATTCATTGGTCCAGTTGGGCGAGGAGGCGCGGCGGGGTTGGCATCACGCGGGCTTGGTGTTGCTCGAGGTGCAATAAATACCCTTCACGTCGTCCCTTTGAGTGTGCGTAGGAATCATCGTGAGACCGCGTCAGTGACGCCCACTCGCCGGAACTTCAAACAGCAAAGAATGGAGGCAATAGAGGCGAGAAATTTGGGGACAGATCATGCTTATCCAGAGCAGAGAGACCGTCACGGGGAGCCCGAGCGAAGAGACACGGCACGAGGATGTCGGTTTCCGTCAAGGAGGAAATCAAGATCTGATCAACTTGATGGGAGCACCTTTTCTTATCTTATCGGTACCGCGGATCCATCCGGCGGGGTTTGAATCACGCGTATCTGGATTTTGCATCTCCCTCCATGGTGTGCTAGAGATGCGCGCGCGCGCCCCTTCTCGCCGCCGCGGCGTACGTACCCGTGTCGGTCCTTCCGAGATACAGGCACTGCTTCTCCGCGTAGCATCTACAGCGAAGAACGAAGAAGAGGCAGGGAGGAGGATGGAGGCGTGGTGGGGATGCGTCTCATGGTAGCGCTTTGGCCCAGTTCCACCAACAACCGTCCGTGATGAACGTGTGTCCCGCATGCAGCTCGAGCGTCCACGACGTACTGCCGGAGGAATGCGCCTTTCTCCCGTCAGCTCATCGTCGGCTGACGTCCGTCATCGAGTCCACCGCAGCAGTGCCTGATTTTATTGCGCCACGAGCACGATCTTCTTCAATGCAGGCTACCGCACTCGCCTGTGCGCTGAGCCTTCTTCGACGCGTTTTCAGCTGCATCCGCCATCCCATGGCACGCGCCACTGTCCGACTCGCGCGCGTGCCCGTCCCTTCCCTCGCACCCTGGGCTTATTTACTCCCCACAAGCTCCACACTCGCGTTGGCGTCAACTCGGAGAACGCTCCGCAAGGGATGTCAGAGGTCTAGGTGCGCGTTCTGTTCCTCATTCTCTTTCCATTCTGATCTCTTTTGCCAGGGCCACGCGGTCAAGTCCTCTTTCGCAAGGCACGAAATTGACTCAAAACTCCCAGAGTCGGCTCGCACCCTTCGAGCCAACCCTGACGCCTCCCTGGAGCTGCGCGCGTGCCGTGCGTCGTGGGCGCATACAGATCGGCGCCGCACCGCCCCTGGCGACGTGGACAATACCGCCACGTCCGCTTTTTGGTATCACTACAGAAAAGTAGGTACGTACAATCTACAATGTATATATTCCAGCAGCGGATGCGTGCACTCGCAGTCTCGCACGAACCCCAACTGGCTTCGTGTACGGCCGGTTGTCACACGCCGTACGTCGCGCTGGACGTAGTCGCGTCTCGGGAGTGCGCCACAGACGGCGGTACGTTCTCTATCCAATCGATTAGATAACCACAAAAAAATGACAGATCCCTTCACTTCGCCCCGCCGAGCGGTTCGCGCGGAGACCGCATCGCACGCACGCATTGCACCGTACGACGTCAGGATGGAGTGCCGGGCAGAATGGAGTCGGGCGTCGATGCGCGCCGTACGTCGCCTCCGGCATGCAAACGGTTAGCAAAAAAAATACAGATCTCTTTGCCTCGCCCCGGCACGCCGTTCGCACGGCGCGAACGCAAACAAGAGCGGGAGCGGGTGCATGGTACGGTCTCCGTGCAGAACGCCACGTCCCTGGGCTCGAAAATCACATCAAATCTCCCTTGGTTGTGGCCCTAACTCACCCGTCCCGTTCGTCCCCTCTCAGAAGCACGTTTTGGCTCAAAAATCGAGTGTGCCGTGGTGCGGTGTGTGGGGCGCGTGGCGCAGGGGACGTAGGTGGAGGCTGGTACGTGCCGTCTACAAATTCAGGCGATTAGCACGCTGACAAAAAATCTAGATAGATTCGGTGCCTCTGCGTCCCGTCCCCGCTCTTCACCCGGGTTTGCAGGCACCTGGCAACGTCCCGCTCGCTAACGCACCGGCGTACCACGCGAGTCGCGACGCTCGTACTCGCTGCGGTCGAGGCGAGGCGAGGTCGGGGCATACCACCCGTGCAGAGTAGGGAGCAGGTGCGCGCGGATCCGCCCGTCGCATTCCCAAGGCGCTGATGCACTCCGAGAACGCTCGGGCGAGGTCCGTGAGTAAAAACAATGTAATGTATTAGCTAGATATTGAATAATCTAGTTTCGAGTGACTTGCTTGAATGAAATAGAACGACGTGCGACTTGCGACCCTGACCAGATTATGGTCGGTCAGCAACTCCAAAGAGCGAGAGATTTACATAGGACGAACACTTGCTTACGTGCCCCGATGGGGTCTCGTCTGCGGGTAGAGAGAGAAAAGAATGAGATAAATCAACGAATGAAATGAAGCGAAAACGAATTCCTTAGTGTTGAGAAGCACAAATCAGACCTACGCACTTTGCGATACGCAATAAGTATTTGACAAGACGACATAAAAAAAGGAGAAATAGAACGCACCTTGAATTTGAAAGTGAAAGATTCCCGAGGAAAGGCGCCGATGTGCGGTGCAAAATCCATTGGCAGGACACTTCGTCTCGACTCGAGGCCAAATCTGCAAAACCGAGGTTTGAGGAAATCATGGACTCGTGGTCTGGTATGAAGCGGAAAACTCACTTGAATGAGAAGACGGAGTTGTGATATAGGTATAATAAGGGGATGGGAAATTAGGAGAAGAGTTGAATTCTGGTTCAAGGTTAGCTCTGGGTTTAAACGGGATGTTGTAAGTACGAAAGAGAGAAATAAAGGAACAATGAAACTTACATACCTCGAACGAACAGCGTGAAGTCTGGGGTTGAAGTTTGAACAAGCTGAATGAAACGGTGAAGAAATCTAGAATCCGAGTTGAACTGGGCCAGTCAGCATAACGATGGAAGTCGAAACGAAAGTACTTGCTTACCTTGAATTCAGATTCCCGGTGAGAAATATATTCAACAAAATGGGACTGGAATAAAGATCCCGGCTAAGAAACCTCGAAAGAAAGATAGAATACTGTATCTTTCCCTTCAAATCGGTAGTTACGCGTCACGCACCCCTATGTCGATCACAAACTTTGGTCGAAGTCACGCGTCACTCAGGCCTCTGTCGAACCTTCAGACCGTCACGCAGCGCCCAAAATTGCCCCCAAAATGCCAAAAAGACAAAATTTCCGAAATTTTTCGTTTCTGTTACCGAAATCAAGGGGGTATCGGGCCGTGATTGCCGGTCCGGGCTGGGTGGTTGGTTCGGCCGCCAGGCCGAAATTTTTTTTCTGAGAGCCAGCAAGTTTGAGGCTGGAAATGGCTCTTGAGGCTGCCAGAATCGTTTCCAGCAATTCCAACTTACCACACATGACTTCCGCAAAGCAAAAGCTTGAACGAACATACCAAATTGGGACAATATCACGTGTTGGCGAGCGGCGAACAGGAAATTCTATTGAAGCTGCAACAATCCAAATTTCAGGGTGTGAAGAAGGTCTTAATGAACAAATTTAATAGACTTCGGGCCATATAACCCAGCAATTCACTCTCTAGCTCATGAAGGATAGGGGGAATTTCCTTATTTAGACGTCACGTGGTTGGTTGCTTCAGCGGCGAGGTCTTATTCTCAAAAGGTGGGTCCAGTTCCACTTTTCACAAAACTTTACCCCCTTGACCGAAATTTTCGAGCTGTCACGCAAACATTTGGTGGCTGCCAAAATGTCGAATAGGTAAAACATGTCACGCGTCACCCCCCATGTCGAATTGAAGCAAAAGATACAGTAGAATAAGATAATAAAGAAGATACATACCTCGCACGCACACGCGTGGCAGCGCGTCAAATGACACATCCTTCAAGTATAGTTTCGGCCTCTCCAGACACTGGGTTTCAGCTCAGTACCGATCCAAATAGATGTGCGACGATGAAGCTTACCTCTAGAAAGCATGATTAACCTGTAGTTCTGAATAAACCCCCGTGCGTTTTCAACAGGTTCGCTGCTAATCTAGAATTGATCTCTACATCCGCCTTCGCAGATGTGAATTGGAGCATGTACTTCCCTTGTGTACAATGCTCCCCGAGTCCTTTTTTTTGCCATTCTCGTCTATAACTCATCCTCGTTATTCGCATCGACTTATGGATGTTCGGTACTTATTACCTCTAAGTTGCATGTATGTACACCTATTCGGAGTCCTACCATACTAGTAGCCGTTAAACTGAGCGATGAAGCTAGATATATTGCGAGAATGGAATAGAAAACTGTTTAATGCTGTACATATGTATCTATTGAAAGAGCTGGTCATAAGTAGGGGATGTGGGTACTCTAATTTACATCCATGAATGCTGATGCTGGTAGAGATCGTAACTCCGCGAGCGGTAATACGATGAGAATTATGCGTGCTGCGATATAGATGGGAATCGTCCGTGCCATGATTGTGCAGCCCGTTTCTCCTACCGATTCTAGCCAATCGCCCATTGCCATCAGATAAAAGAGCGAAGTGAGACCAGGGTATACAGTGATCACCAACGCGGACATTCTCCAGATCCACATTTCGTGACGCGTAGGAAAAACCGCATTCCACGCAGCGCAGTGAAAGGCACCGAACAAGGTGCCCACCAGAGCCAATAGAATAAAAGCCCTAGCCCCATACTTGGGTTGCATTTCTATCGACCAAAATGACGGCACTGAGGTAGATAATAACGGCTTATATTCGTTATCATCATACCCCGCAATCACACCCAAGAACCGGTCCCAAAGCGAGAGCTGAACAGGGAGGGTTACGGTTTCTGTATCAGGCTGCGTAGGTGGCCCGATGACAATCGGCCGTTGGGCGTCAAGGGGCTTGTTCCACCAAAGCAACCAGATGAAAATGTTCACAACGGCAAACGCTAGCGTGGCAACCTCGAGTTGGGTTATAGCGAGGTGTTGATGGACGCGAGCAAGGGTCTGCAGGATAAACCACAGGCCTTGTATGAGCGCGACACCTTTGGAGAGCGCATCTCCTTTGCTCTTGTCCTTGATATCCTCCTTGTTCACATTCCGTATGGCTTTCTGCAATTCTGAGCCGACGTCTGGATCCTCCAGCTGTTCTTTTGATGCATCAGGATGCCCCAGCTGTTCTTTTGTTGCAATAGGATGTCCCGTCGGCGAGACGAAGCCGCCCATGGAGAAAAAGAAGGCCTGCGTGCTGGAAAATTTGTAGTCTACTCAAGCGCGCATGAGGTGAGATTAAGACTATCATTAGTTACTGACTCACCCTTCACCAACAAGCAAGACCCAAGAAATTGTCTCGCTGCAAATCCCACCATGATTTCTGGGGCGATGATTGCAATGAGCATCATTTTCAGCCTTCGCCAAAAAAGCTGAAGCCAGCTCTGGTTGGGCGGGGGCACATTCGGGTGAACCGACACCCATGTGCAAGCGAAAATCGTCGCTAGACAGCCCCATAAGATGCTGAATAACGTTCGAGAGTTATCATTGCAGGCATCGGTGGTAGCTCGGGCGTCGGGAAGATGCGAGAACGGTGCAGCTTTGTTGTTCTGAGACAGCAGATGGACGACGATGAGGATGAGAAGCATGAGATTGGTGGCACCAAGTGAAGCTGCAAAGCTGGTGGAGATAGGTGAGCAGACGAAAGTTTGAGAGCGTCAAAAAGCTGTACGCATACACGTCGGCGGTGACGTTCCATGAGAATCGGAACACGACAGACTTGATGCACGAACAATTCCGACGAGGTGCGTTGGAATGCATCGAGCTAGCTTTTAAGCAATGAAAAGTGCCCCGGGACTCCTCAGCCGTGACTGTTGGGGAAGCTGAAGCACAGTACAGACAGTCCGGCATGCAGAAAGTTCAAAGACTAGTATTTCCGATACCGGCAAGAGTTTTCGCAAGCACCATCATGATATATGGATCCAAGAAATTGCCAAGAAGCAGAATGAACAAATTTCCAAGACGCATTTGAGACACACACAGTGGCTCTAACGCTGTATTCTAACCGTATCTCTCGAAAAATTCCAGTGTATTTTGAAAAAAGAAAATCCAAACATATGCTAGAATACAATGAAGTAAGAGTAAATCCATCGGACTCTGTTTTGTTGCGCTGTACCGCCGTCTCTGGTATCTGTAAAATGGATACTAAACCAATTTATGCCGCCGGAATTCAGTGCACGCTTGACAAATACGGTGGGATCCGTTTGAGGCTATGTACGCCAGGTTCACCGACATGCAAGCTACTTAATAAATACTGGGATGAAGACGGGATCCCGATTTACACACCGTGTCGCAGAATACGCAGGAGCCTGAGGAAGGAAAGATGTAAGGATAACCCCAGCGGGAGAACACTCACAAACAATTGAATACACATTTGACGAGTACTCAAGAAATATGAGTACTTATAGGAAACGGAAAATATTGCGTCAGCAACGCCTTGCCAAAGGAACAAGAGAGCTTGTCGACGCCATCTAGCGCGACAGTAGGACTACACAACGGATGATCAGTATAGGGATGAGCTCGACGTACACAAGGGAACAGCCTAATCACGGACCGGCGCCGACTCGGAGCGACAGTGCGCAGGGTGCACTACCAGCTTGTTGGTCTCAGACTCAGAGAGAACCTGGACAATAAGTGACTCACTTACTTACGGCTCATATATGGAAGTCTAAGATCAAAGCAAAGCAATTATCGGCACTTGAAAGCGAGTACATCTTGCAATTAAAAACGCAGAATAAGTATCAGCGAAACGGGGCGTGCACTCAGCGCCGTGGCCCTATCTCGAAAGCATCTTCGTTGTCCTGAAGTAAATAAGTACGAGTCCCTGTCCACAAAACTGAGTCAAATCGACAATGAGGTACTTATGACGAGATTGAAAAGAGGCAAAGAAACATGCTACTTAATACTTGGTTTAGTTTTACTCCTGGTGATCGTCCCTCGAATGAGCGGGGACAGAACCTGGCGCATCGTATAGCCAGTCGTATAGCCAGGAGGAATGTCTAGGAAGTTTAAGTTTGATTTAACTTCACGGACATGACATCCTTGGTTCGCCATTTGTTCAAGTTGCAGAAGGTCGGTGGAATTTTCGTCGGATCTGAACCCAGAACATCGTCGCAGTCGAGCCGCATGTTTTTCCCAGCAGTGACATAAGGAAGATCCTGGGGATGCGCGCGATCTGATCAAAGTCGCTCAGAGAAGAGAAGAGAACCATCAAGAGAACCATAGAAGTGTATAACGAATCAGAAATTAATTTTTTCTGGAGCAAGTAGGAGTTCTGATGACTCGCAAGCTCGTCAAGGGCGTGTCGTGTGTGCGGTGGGTAGGATTGGCACAGACCTGACGGCACAGAGAGACCGTGTACGTTCTGAACCACTTGAGAGCGATGCGATTGCTTCATTCCAGGGCAAGGCAAGGCAAGCGAGAGGTAAAATACCACACCGGTCATGGAGAACTCTACAGCGCAGCAGGAACCAAGAGCTCTATCGTATATCGGAAGGGCGGCGGTAAATCGGAAAGGGGCGCCGCCGGTAACTCGTCCATCACCGTGACGAAACAGGCCCATGGCCAGGGACCCGAGACCCGGAGGCAGCGGGTTCGCGAGTCGCGATTGATGTACGATACAGATATAACGGGAGACGATGGCTGAACATAGGTTTCCATGTTTGCACTTTTTTTCAGCCGGATTCGCTCCTAAGGGCCAGAAATATCGTGAACAACCGCGGCAGTGCGAGCGGCACAAGCAGCAGAATTATCAGCAACAATTTGTGTTGAACCACGGCGTTTTTGACACGTTGGGCGCCGGCGCATGGTGCCAAGAGGGCACTTTGAAGACGAGTTTTTTTTTTGCCCACCGCCGGGCACCGAGCTTCAAGTTCTTTGCGAGAGTTTTCGAATCGCAACCACTGACAGTGAGTGCATTTGGCCATAGAATCTAGATCCAAGAGGCAGAATGCGCAGACAAGAAGACGAGGACACGAAATTATAATTTCCAAGGACCAAGATGCATACAGAGGTTCCAGAATCAGTCTTCAGAAAATATGACCCATCAGTCGCAGGTGCCGCTGGTGCGGTGGCGCCGTGCCAATAAGTACTTATGAGCGGTCCTGGTAAGCCTTTCACGAGGCTTGAGGACGGCTGGAAATGAGGTTAAGAGTTCCGAGTTCAGCGTAAGCCTTGTCAAGTTGTCGCGAGCCTGCGCGACGCGTCGAAGTTGGTGTCAAGCCTCGTCGGATTTTGCCGGGGTCACGAGGTTCTTTGATGGATGGACATTTTTGGTCATTTCGATTTCGCAAGAATTTTGCAAGGCCTCCGTTCCTCGATGGATTCCGACGGCATTACGACGGTGCCCTCCGCCCTCCTCTTTCTCGATCCCTGCATCGATTTTCAGCCCGTCTTCCGGCTCGTTCTGGCGTGTTACGCGACGACAAGAGGCGGTTGTCGGACTCCTTCCTCATCTCTGGCTGTTCTGTGCCGCTGAATCTCGATTCGCTACCCTATTTCCGCGCCATCTACTCGACCCCCGACGCCGCAGGGACCTCATCCTGCTTATCTTATCAGCGGCGCCGAGCCAAATGGACGCACGTGTACGTGGCGGGGCAGCGTGTCGGTGGCGTGTGCACGACCGAGGGCGCGTGAGGGCAGAGGTGAGTACGAGCTCCGCATCCTCGATCGATTTCGTACCTCAACCCTCCTCCCTCCTGCGCATCGCGTCCCATCAGCGACTTCGGCGAGGCAATTCCTGCTGCTGCCTAAGCATCCTCAATCGTACCTCAGCACATCCTCGGCCCACTTTGCTCCTGCACGTCCCGCCGTCCACCCATCGACTTTTCCGCATCAGTACTCTACCCTCAGCATCCCACGCGATCGGCTGGAGTCTGTGGCTACATGTACAGCGAACTTCGTCCCCGGCTACCGCAATCACGCCTCGTGTATCCCATACCCCTCGAGCTCTGCGTCCCCGTGACCTTCTGGGTCTCGGCCGACCGTACAGATCTCAGGCGGCATCCCGACTTCGTTTGCATTCGCCGCCATGCTTCGCGCGTCTTCCGCGCGCCGTCGACGATTGGGCTCCAGGAGGCTGGGAGCTGGATGTGCATACATGCGCATCCGGCGACGCCGCTGCTTCTCACACACGCAGACGTATTATTACATAGGGCGATACGTGCTCGGGATGCAGACCAAGCACTGCCCGTTGTATGTACATACTTGGACAAGCGCTTGTCGAGGCGCGTTCTGCGCAACAACGTTGCCTGCTCGCTGAATACACAACCCCGTCCCACCACCAGCACGCACGCTAAGGCTCTCATCTTTTGAGATAGTCGAAAAAGGTAAGTAGCGGTGTGCCGACCCTGGTTATTGGCAAGTTGATGGCCAACATGGCCGCATGCACCTGCTCCGATCTCGTTCTTGTAGCCTCTCGATTGTGCCGGGCTTGATCGACTATTTGAGTACCTTACTCTATTGTGGCCGATTTGCTCGCCCATCAAGAGGTAAGTAGGTAGGTACTCTATATTCCGGGAGAGGGAATCGTCCAATTTCAATGCCTTCTTTCTTATCCCCTCGGCTATACATTTGGGCACAATACTCTGGTGTCCTATTGATACGTCCCCGCAACCTCCACCATCTCGACGTTCCAACTTCACGCGTCACGGCCGACCCTAAGATATGCCTGAAGCTTTGGGCGCTAAAGCGAGACTCTTGTCTAGTTAGAGCGGACTCATTATGTTTCTCGGCCTCTTCGCTGCCTATCTGCTGTCTTTCCGAAGCCAGCGTTGCTGCACCTGCCGCACCACTCTCGTATATCCGTATTACTCCGGAGTCCGGACGCTTTAGTCACCACCGACTCTTACAACAACCCCAATAACTGGCCGCCTCGAGTGTTGTTAAGCACTTCGTCACGCTCCGAATCCTAGCGGCGTTCTTCGCTTGCACATGGGTTTTGGTGTACCTGAATCACTTCATTTTCACAGCTCGTGGTCTCCTCTTCCTGGGCCGCTACGTTGGAGTCATTTCCAGCGGCCAAGGCTGATGCGCATGCTCACCGCAATCATGATATTTGTTAGGCAGTAAGTATTTTCCACCCAGGATCTCGATGGGTGGGTCAGCAATTCCATTCAACTTGTGTTCGCCTCATGCTGTTTTTGGTCTGAGATTCATATTTTCTAGCACGCACGGCTCGTTCACGAGGTACGACTGTCCTCGGTTCAAGATGCCATGAATCTGATTTTGGGGCACGAAGGTTTTTGAAGCGACTCAAGAGACCATTACGATACGATGTCACAATATTTCCTTTTATTCCCTTCAGTTGGGTTCGTCGAGGTATCCGAACCTAAGTATTTCATACGTAGACGAATATCACACTGTTAAACTGTTAATCTGATATATCCTGCTGCGACCACGGTGATCGGTTCAAATTCCAGGAGGCCAGACGAAATGTAGAGGAAAGGGATTCCTGATCTCGGGCACAAGAGCAAAGCCATGACATTGCTTGTGTACAGGTCGTTGACTCCGAAGACGATGAGGAGGGTACCTTGGTGTACGGGTTCCTCGGTATGGATATATATATATTCAGTCAATCTGTCATTCAGCATCCATGCATAGCGGACGGAGATTATCAATTCTCAGAACCTGAACTGGCGCGTTTTCAATTCCCGTTCGCAATAGGAGGGAATTCAAATGCAATGAGCGAGACTCTTGATCGCTCTTCAACGACTACAAGCTCGGATATGTACATACTCCTTCGGTCTTTTCGTTCTTGAGGTACGTGGAACTCTCCTTAAACTTCGAGCTCATAATTGTTGATATCGGGATATAGATTGTAACGACCAAGCCCCCGAAGCATCGTCCTAAACATCCTATTCTCACTGCGACAGTGCACAACAACCAAGGGGTAGGCACCGGCAAATGCCGAGACGTCGGCTAGGTGGGTGGGTCGGCCCCGACGGTCCTTATTTCACTTTTCTGACCCAGGTCCAAAATCATCGGAAAACGCGTTTTAGATGATAAAAAAAACCCCTCTAAAATGAATTTATTTTCGCTTGATTTCATGCCAACCAAGCCGACTTCAAGCCCCCGAAGCATCGTCCTAAACATCCTATTCTGACTGCGACAGTGCACAACAACCTTCGTCCTCGACGCTCTGATTATGATTTGGATGTAGTAAGCTCCGAGCTATGGAATCTTTTGGATGCATGCTGGGAACCTGACCCCAGTCTTCGACCCGTGATTGGTATTATACTTCAGTTGCCTGATCAAACGACTGTCTTTGAGAAGTTACAACAGAGGTACTGGTTCGAGTCTATATTAGCAGCCGTTAAACTGAACGATAGAGCTAGAGATATTGCGAGAACGGAATAAAGAAAACTGTTCAATACATATCTATTGAAAGAGCTGGTCATATGTGCGGAATATATGAACTCCAATTTACATCCACAAATGCTGATGCTGGTAGAAATCGTAAGTCCGCGAGCGACAGTACAATGAGAATTATGCGCGCTGCAAAGTAGATAGGAGTCCCCAGTAATATGATTCCACCGCCGCCCGTTTCTGGTACTGATCTTAGCCGATCGCTCATTTCCATCAGGAGAAGCGAAGTGAGACCACTGGGGAGTACGGTGATCAACAATGAGGACGTTCTCCAGATCCACATTTCGCGAAACGTGGGAAAAACCGCGTTCCACGCAGCGCAGTGAATGGCACCGAACATGGTGCCCACCAGACTCAGAAGAACAACAGTCCCAGCCTCATGCTCAGATTGGTTTGGTATCGACCAAAATGACGGCACTGAGACGGATGATGGCGGGTGATATTCATCCTCGGAATACCCAAACATCGCAGCCAATATCCGGGTCCAACGCGAGAGCTGAACAGGGAGGGTTCCGGTTTCTGTATCAGGCTGTGTAGGTGGCCCGACAACAATCGGCCGTTGAACATCGAGAGGTTTGTTCCACCAAAGTAACCAAATGAATGACGCAGCCCATCGCAGGTAGCTTGTAACATGCCCTAAGGCGATGGAATTAGTTATATTAGAGACGACACTTTCCTTAACATTTTGACGACGTTGAGTGTCGCGATGAGTTTTGTAGACAAGTGCACTATCAAAGGCCCCGGGAAGCTGCAGCCAATGTTTGTCCGCTCAAAAATCACAGATTTTGGCCTCAGAATCCCCGAGTTTTAACTCCGTTCTGACCTCGAAAATCGTATATCGGACAACGGTATCTGCGGCGTGCGGCTCCAAAAGGGTATTTTTGGGCGGAATTTTTTGCTGCGCACAATTCCAGGCTTTTCAGGGACCCAACGTCATCAGCTTCGCGAGCTTTCAAGTCCACTTTTGCACCGCGTTCACAACTGATCCGTTGTGGTCAGAGTCTTTTGACCAAATCTCCCTGACCAGAGCCATGCACTCTCCCCTTGAGTGCGCGTCCGTTTCACTCGCGGCGACTTCTACGTATCCATACTGGCCTCAGGCTCTTCTGTGTGCCACTGTCGCTGAATCTTGAATCGCTGCCATGACATCTGCGCCTCGCGGTTTTTCTGCACCATCTACTCGACTCCCGACAGCCAGAGGGGGCGGCGTCCTGCTTATCACGTATGTCTGCTGCGTCTTGGCTGCACCGAACTGAATGGATAAATGCGCATGCTGCCGTCGTGCGGCGGACGCGTGTATCTGAGTGCTTGTGTCGGTGTCATGGGCGTACTTATTGCCGCGCGCGCAGTGTGGATGGCAAGATGGATGAAGGATGCGAAGATGTCGGTTCCCGTCAAGAAGGAAATCAAGATTGATCGCACACCTCTTTTTATCTTATCAGTACCACGGATCGATCCGGCGGATTTTGAATCAAAGATAAGCAAAGATATGCCGCTTTCATTCGTCACTCACCCGCGCTAGAAATGCCAGCACATCTCTCTACCTGGTAGCTGAGCCGGGCTTGCGCTGCCCATACGGCCCGACCCGACATCGCGCGCGCACCTCCTCGCCGCCACGACGCGGCGCCACATCCTACACGCGTACCCTCGAGATACAGGCGCTGCTTCGCCGCGTAGCATCGACAGCGAAGAATGAAGAGGCAGGCGTGATGGAGGCGATGCATCTCGTGGTAGCGCTTTGGTCCAGTGCCAACAACAGCCGTCCGCGATGAGTGTGTGTCCTGTATGCAGCTTCAGTGTCCACGACGTACCGTCAGAGGAATGCACCTTTCGCCCTTCAGCTCATCGTCGGCTGACGTGCGTCATCGAGTCCACCGAGGCAGTGCCCGCACGAGCACGATTTTCTTCAATGCACTCCTCCACGGCACGCCTGTGCGCTGAGGGCTCTTCGATGCGTTTTCGGCTGCACCTGCCATCCCATTGCACGCTGTTGTCGCCGTGCCCGCGCCACTGTCCGCCTCGCGTGCGTGCCAGTCCCTTCCCTCGCACCCTTGGCTCATTGACTCCCCACAGGCAGCCCCACACTCGCGTTGGCGTCAAACCAGAGAACGCTGCGCAAGGGATGTCAGAGCTCTAGGTGCGTGTCCTGTACCCCATTCCCTTTCCCATTCTGATCTCTTTTGGGCCAGGCCCACGCGGCCAAGTCCTCTTTCGCAAGGCACAAAATTTATTCAGAATTCCCAGCACACTCGCAGAGTCGGCTTACAGCTCTCGAGCCAGCCCGGCGCCCCTCAGAGCTGCGTGCGTGCCGTGCGTCGTATGCGCATACAGAACGGCGCCGCATCGCCCCTGGCGACGTGGCCACATCCCCGCTTTTTGGTATCTACTACGCAGAAGTAGGCACGTACAATGTATCTATTCCAGCAGCTCATTCGTGCACTCGCAGCCTCGCACGGACCCCAATTCTCTTCGTGTGTAGCTGTCACACGCTGCACGTCGCGCCGGACGTAGTCGGGCCTCGGGAGTGCGGCGCAGACGGCGGTACGTTGTCGTCTATCCAATCGATTAGCCAATCACAAAAAATGTCAGACCTCTTCGCTTCGCCCCGCCGAGCCGTTTGCGCGGAGACCACCGCATAGCGCGCACGCATTGCACCGTACGACGTCGGGATGGAGCGCCGGGCGGAATGGAATCGGGAGTCGATGCGCGCCGTGCGTTGCCATCTGGGATGCAAACGGTTAGCAAGCTAATAAAAAAAGACAGATCTCTCACCTCGCTCCGGCACGCCGTTCGCACGGCGCGAGCGCAAACAAGAGCGGGAGCGGTTGCACGGTATGGTACGCTGTCCGCGCAGAGCGCCGCGTCCCTGTGCTCAAAAATCACATCAAATCTCCGTTGGTTGTGGCCGTGGCCGTAACTCACCCGTCTTGTCCCGTTCCCATTCGTCCCATCTCAGAATCTCGTCTCGGCTCGGAAATCGAGTGCGCCGTGTGTGGCGTGGAGCAGGAGACGTAGGTGGAGGCTAGTATGCGCCGTCTACAAATCCAGACGATTAGCACGCTGACGAAAAAAAGCTTGTGGAAGTTTCAGTGCCTCTACGTCCCGTCCCCGCGCTTCACCCGGGCTCGCGGGTAACATCCCGCCCGCCAACCCACCGGCACGGCGCGAGCCGCGACTCTCGCACTCGCTGCGCTCGAGGCGAGGTCGGCGCACGCCGCCCGTGCAGAGTGCAGAGTAGGAAGCAGGTGCGCACGGATCCACCAGATCGACCCGCCGCATTCCCGGGGCGCAGATGCACGCCGAGGACGCTCGGGCGAGGTCTGTAAGTAAAAACAATGTATTAGCTAGATGTTGAATAAACTGGTTTCGAGTTACTTGCTCGAATGAATGAGATAGAACGACTTGCGAGCTGCAGCGAGCACAGGGGGGCTTCGTAACCAGGTCAGTAACTGCAAAGAGCGAAAGATTTACATAGGACGAGAACGAACACTTGCTTACCTGCGCCACTCGACCCCGTGGGGGTCTCGTCTGCGGGCAGAGAAAAGAGAACAAGATAAATCAACGAAAACGAATGAAATGGAGCGAAAACAAATTCCTTAGTGTTGAGAAGCACAAATCAGACCACTTTGCTATCTGAAAAGACGACACGGAAAAGGAGAAATAGAACGCACCTTGAATTTGAAAGTGAAAGATTTCCGAGGAAAGGTGCCGTTGTGCGGTGCAAAATCCATGAGTATATACAAAACTCGGAACGTAGGTACATTCTTAAACTCGGCACATTCCCATCAATGTACCGTCTTTGAGGGACAGGCAGCATATTTCGTTTTGGAATGTACCGAACATCGGTACAGTGTCAGTAGTCGCTTGGGAAAGGACACGTGTCATGTCTGCTGATTTTTTTCTCTTGCACCTCATCCACCCCATCGCCGACACGTGGAAGGCGCATCAAAATGGCGACCACGGCGCGCACAGGTTTCCATCCCAAAGATGGTGGGATTCAATCGGTTGCTCAACCAATTTAGGAATCCCTTGGAATGGCGGGTTTGCCGGTGAAATCGCCCTTGTGACTGAGTGACTTATGAGAATTTTCATAGGTTTTTGGCCGTGTGATGTGTGACTATATGAATTGAACGAAATACTACAGTATCATATACTTACAGTTTGGAATTCTTGTTTTAATTTGTATCAATACATCGTAGAATTCTCGTCCTTACCCCGTGCCGGTCTCTCCAATCTCTGATGTGAACCGTTGATGTTGGTTCTCATCACGTCCGCGCTTCCTAATTAGTCACTCGCTAAGTCTTCTGCAATTGCACACGATCAGCATGGCATCACGGGACCGTGTTTACACGCGATCTCGTGACAGTCGCGGCTAAAGTCGGCACATTGCCCATTCTGGAAATGTGCCGGGTTTCCATCAAAACACGGCATATTTCCAACAAATGTGCCGAGCTTGCGTACATGTGCCGTGCATGAGGTGGAATGTACCGAGCATGGAATGTTCGTACGTGTCGAGTTTTGTTGGTCCCGAAAATCCATTGCGAGTGCACTTCATTTCGGGTCGAGTTCAAATCTGCAAAACCGAAGTTTTGAGTAAATCATGGAGTCTGTTATGAAGCGGAAAACTCACTTGAATCACTGTGTTCAGGGTGGTCTTAGACGACTAAATGTCGAGGCCCGCTGAGGTCAACTCGCCACGTCAAGCCGGGTCTAGCCCGTTAGCCGACGTCTAGCCATGGCCTAGACACCGGATGGCTAGACATCGGCTAACGCGGCTAGACATGGCTTGACCCGGCTTGACGTGGCGAGTTGACCTCAGCGGGCCTCAACATTTCGTCGTCTAAGGCCGCCTTAAACGCAGTGAATGACAAGCCGGGGTTCTGATATAGGTATAATAGAGTGAACACATGGACGCACGTAGAAGGTACCGAAGCTGCACCCTTTAAGGAAAAATCAGCTCGGGAATCTGGTAGAAATCGAGTTAGACTTACCTCGCCTGAGATGAACTTCGTTTGGAGGTGAAGAGTGTAAGGGGATGATAAATCAGGAGAAGAGTTGAATTCTGGTTCAAGGTTAGCTTTGCGTTCAAACGAGATGTTGTAAGTACGAAAAAGAGAAATAAAGGAACAATGAAACTTACATACCTTGAAAGAATAGCTTGAAGTCTGGGGTTGAAGTTTGAAAGAGCTGAATGAAACGGTGAAGAAATCTAGAATCCGGGTTGAACTGGGTCAGTCAGCATGACAATGGAAGTCGAAATGAAAGTACTTCTTGCTGACCTTGAATTCAGATTCCCGGTGCGAAATATATTCGACAAGATGGGATTAGAATGAAGATCCCGCTTAAGATACCTCGAAAGAAAGATAGAGTGGAATGGAATAGAATAATAAAGGAGATACATACCTCGCCCGCCCGCGCGAGTGGGCAGCGCGTCGAATCACACATGCTTCAAGCATAGTTTCGGCCTTTCCAGACACTGGGTTTCAGGTCAGCACCGATCTAAATAGATGCACGACGATGAAGCCTACCTTTGGAAAGTATACTTAGCCTGTAGTTCTGAATAATCCCCCGTGCGTTTGCAGCGGGTTCACTGCTAGTCTGGAATTAATCTCTTGGATTCCAACGCATCCGCCTTCGCAGATGTGAATTAGAGCATGTACTTCCCCTGTGTACCATGCTCCCTGAGTCTTCCTACTCCTTTTGTTGCCATTCTCGTCTATAACTCATCGTCGTTGTTCAGATCGACTTATGAACCGCCTATCATGCTTGGTACTTGCTACCTGTTTGCATATTTGCACACGTATCCGGTGTATCCGGTGTCTTACCGTAGTCTTTCGTCGGTTAAACTGAACGATGAAGCTAGATATATTGCGAGAATGGAATAAAGGAAATTGTTCAATACATATCTATTGAACGAGCTGGTCATATGTGTGGGATGTAGGTACTCCAATTTACATCCACAAATGCTGATGCTGGCAGAAATCGTAACTCCGTGAGTGGTAGTACAATGAGAATTAGGCGCGCTGCGATGTAGAGAGGAATCCCCACAAAAGAGATTATGAAGGATCCGCCTGCTACCCACAATATCAATGTCGAATCTAGCCAATCGCTCATTTCTCCCAGAGCCATTGCGGACGAAGCGAACCCAGGGATTGCAATGATCACCAACGCGGAAATTCTCCAGATCCACATTTCGACGGGCGTAGGAAAAACCGCGTTCCATGCGGCGCAGTGAATGGCACCGAACAAGGTGCCCACTGGACTCAGAAGAATATTAGCCCCAGAGTCAAGAGTGGATTTGTCTTGTATCGACCAAAATGACGGTACTGAGAGGGATGATAACGGTTTATATTCGGCCTCGGAATACCCCAAAATCGCACCCCTGAACCGGTCCCAAAGCGAGAGCTGAACAGGGAGGGTTATGGTTTCTGTGTCAGGCTGCATATGTAGTCCGACGACAATCGGCTTTTGGACATCGAGGGGCTTGTTCCACCAAAGTAACCAGATAAATATGTTCACGACAGCGAACGCGAGTGTGGCGACCTCGAGCTGGGTTATAGCGAGGCGTTGATGGACGCGAGCAAGGGTCTGCAGGATAAACCACAGGCCTTGTAGGAGCGCGACACCTTTAGACAATGCGTCTCCTTTGCTCTTGTCCGTTATATCCTTCTCACTGATTTTTTTTATGGCCGCTTGAAATTCTGGGCCGAGGGTTGAACCTTCAAGTTGTTTTATGGTCGCAATAGGATGCTCGTCCGATGTGACAAAGCCACCCATGGAAAAAAACATCCCATGCATGGTAGAGAATCCGAATTCTACGCAAAACTAACATGAGATCTACACGGGGAAGATCTCTGTTCACTCAACTCACTTTTCGACAATCTATGGGCCCCCAGCCGCTGCCTGGCTGCGAATGCGACCATGATTTCCGGGGCAATGATTGCAATGAGCATCATTTTCAGTCTTCGCCAGCAAAGCTGAAGCCAGCTCTGGTCGGGAGGGGGCACATTCGGGTGCACCGACACCCATGTGCAAGCGAAAATCGTCGCTAGACAGCCCCATAGGATGCTGAATAACGTTCTGCAGCTGTCAATATCTTTGCAGGAGTCGGTGATGGCTCGGGCGTCGGGAGGATGTGAGAACGGTGCAGCTTTGCTGTTCTGAGACAGCAGATGGACGACGATGAGGATGACAAGCATGAGATTGGTGGCACCAAGTGAAGCTGCAAAGCTGGTCGAGATAGGTGAGCAGACGAAAGTTTGAGAGCGTCAAAAAAGCTGTACGCACACACGTCGGCGGTGACGTTCCATGAGAATCGGAACACGACAGACTTGATGCACGAACAATTGCGACGAGGTGTGTTGGAATCTATCGAGCTAGCTTTTAAGCAATGAGAAGTGCCCCGGGACTCCTCAGCCGTGACTGTTGGGGAAGCTGAAGCACAGTACAGACAGTCCGGCATGCAGAAAGTTCAAAGACTAGTATTTCTGATACCGGCAAGAGTTTTCGCAAGCACCATCATGATATATGGATCCAAGAAATTGCCAAGAAGCAGAATGAACAAATTTCCAAGACGCATTTGAGACACACACAGAGGCTCTAACGCTGTATTCTAACCGTATTTCTCGGAAAATTCCAGTGTATTTTGAAAAAAGAAAATCCAAACATATGCTAGAATACAATGAAGTAAGAGTAAATCCATCGGACTCTGTTTTGTTGCGCTGTACCGCCGTCTCTGGTATCTGTAAAATGGATACTAAACCGATTTATGCCGCCGGAATTCAGTGCACGCTTGACAAATACGGTGGGATCCGTTTGAGGCTATGTACGCCAGGTTCACCAACATGCAAGCTACTTAGAAAATACTGGGATGAAGACGGGATCCCGATTTACACACCGTGTCGCAGAATACGCAGGAGCCTGAGGAAGGAAAGATGTAAGGATAACCCCAGCGGGAGAACACTCACAAACAATTGAATACACATTCGACGAGTACTCAAGAAATATGAGTACTTATAGGAAACGGAAAATATTGCGTCAGCAACGCTTGCCAAAGGAACAAGAGAGCTTGTCGACGCCATCTAGCGGGACAGTAGGACTACACAACGGATGATCAGTATAGGGATGAGCTCGACGTACACAAGGGAACAGCCTAATCACGGACCGGCGCCGACTCGGAGCGACAGTGCGCAGGGTGCACTACCAACTTGTTGGTCTCAGACTCAGAGAGAACCTGAACAATAAGTGACTCACCTACTTACGGTTCATATATGGAAGTCTAAGATCAAAGCAAAGCAATTATCGGCACTTGAAAGCGAGTATATCTTACAATTAAAAACGCAGAATAAGTATCAGCGAAACCGGGCGTGCACTCGGCGGCGTGGCCCTATCTCGAAAGCATCTTCGCTGTCATGAAGTAAATAAGTACAAGTCCCTGTCCGCAAGACTGAGTGAAATCAGCAATGAGGTACTTATGACGAGATTGAAAAGAGGCAAAGAAACATGCTACTTGATACTTGGTTTAGTTCTACTCGTCGTGATCGTCCCTCGAATGAGCGGGGACAGAACCTGGCGCATCGTATAGCCAGTCGTATAGCCAGGAGGAATGTCTAGGAAGTTTGAGTTTGATTTAATTTTACGGACATGACATCCTTGGTTCGCCATTTGTTCAAGTTGCAGAAAGTCGGTGGAATTTTCGTCGGATCTGAACCCAGAACATCGTCCCAGTCGAGCCGCATGTTTTTCCCGGCAGTGAAATAAGGAAGATCCTGGGGATGCGCGCGATCTGATCAAAGTCGCTCAGAGAAGGGAAGAGAACCATCTAGAGAACCATGGAAGTGTGTAACGAATCAGAAATTAATTTTTTCTGGAGCAAGTAGGAGTTCTGATGACTCGCAAGCTCGTCAAGGGCGTGTCGTGTGTGCGGTGGGTAGTATTGGCACAGACTTGACGGCACAGCGAGACCGTGTACGTTCTGAACCACTTGAGAGAGAGGCGATTACTTCATTCCAAGGCAAGGCAAGCGAGAGGTCAAATGCCACAGCGGTCATAGAGAGCTCTACAGCGCAGCGGAAACCAAGAGCTCTATCGTATATCGGAAGGGCGGCGGTAAGTCGGAAAGGAGCGCCGCCGGTAACTCGTCCAACACCGTGACGAAACAGGCCCATGGCCAGGGACCCGAGACCCGGAGGCAGCGGCTTCGCGAGTCGCGATTGATGTACGATACAGATATAACGGGAGACGATGGCTGAACATAGGTTTCCATATTTGCACATTTTTTTCAGCCGGATTCGCTCATAAGGGCCAGAAATATCGTGAACAGCCGCGGCAGTGCGGGCGGCACGAGCAGCAGAATTATCAGCAACAATTTGTGTTGAACCACGGCGTTTTTGACACGTTGGGCGCCGGCGCATGGTGCCAAGAGGGCACTTTGAGGACAAGTTTCTTTGCCCACCGCCGGGCCCCGAGCTTCAAGTTCTTTGCGAGAGTTTTCGAATCGCAACTACTGGCAGTGAGTGCATTTGGCCATAGAATCTAGATCCAAAAGGCAGAATGCGCAGACAAGAAGACGAGGACACGAAATTATAATTTCCAAGGACCAAGATGCATACAGAGGTTCCAGAATCAGTCTTCAGAAAATATGACCCTCAGTCGCAGGTGCCGCTGGTGCGGTGGCGCCGTGCCAATAAGTACTTATGAGCGGTCCTGGTAAGCCTTTCACGAGGCTTGAGGACGGCTGGCAATGAGGTTAAGAGTTCCGAGTTCAGCGTAAGCCTTGTCAAGTTGTCGCGAGCCTGCGCGACGCGTCCGAGTCGAAGTTGGTGTCAAGCCTCGTCGGATCTTGCCGGGGTCACGAGGCTCTTTGATGGGATGGACATTTTTGGTCATTTCGATTTCGCAAGAATTTTGCAAGGCCTCCGTTCCTCGTAGGTTCGGAACAAGCCTCTCTCCGCGCCGGCAAGCCGGTGATTCTCGGAGAGAGGCTTGGTCCAAACTCGAGAAAACAAGGGGTGTGTTCAGGGAGGAATTGCTCACTCATTTCAACTCCAATTCACTCGGTGTAACCTGATAATTTGTTCATTAGATACCACAGCAGACATCCGTCACTTTGGCCTTGCAAAATTACTTCCTGTTAGTACTACACATTGATACCTTTGTCGACGACCTCTCCCATCAATTCCTGTCAAACCGAGGCAACTTTTCCGGATTTCCTTAGCTTTTATGGGCTCGATCGATGCGGACAGTTATCTCAATCAGGTCTCTCAGCAAGAACTCCTTGAATAGTGCTTACCGTCATTGAGAAAAATATGTTTTCAGCTACTCGCTCGAATCGGGTAGTGTGACAAGTGCGTGACAGTACACAGTTGTGAGGTCTCTGGCCATCTCCAGTGCTTTGGTCAAAGATATGAATGTTTTAACAGGCAAAGTACATGAAGAATTGATGTAGGAACACGGAGAGCGAAAAAAAAAAAGATACGGCGCAATGATAAAAAATATTACCAAATTTGGTGCATTTCACGAGTAGCTCGAAAGAAAACACAATGTCACCCTAGATCGCTGGGAATAATGTCTGAGCACTATGAGAACATCCTAGTTAGTTTTATATCACCTCAGAACACTTCTATCCGTGTTATACAATATTTTCTCCATCAATTTGTGGTGCGCTATCTGGAGTGCAAAGGGCTGATTGTTGTCCACTCTGCCACATAACACGGGAATTTAGAGACATTCTGAGTTGACAGAACGATTTTTACACTTCCTAGCTACAATACATTCACTTGGACCTAAGGGTTTAGCACAGTTTCTGAGGCAGCAGAATGCGAAAAACACATCCCCCTTTTTCTTGATCTTGGCACAAGCCCCTTCTCAGATTTGCGTGTTTTACACGTGAATATCATGTGATCTGAGAAGGCGGCTTGTTCCGAACCTACGTTCCTCGATGGATTCCGACGGCATTACGACGGTGCCCTCTGCCCTCCTCTTTCTCGATCCCTGCATCGATTTTCAGCCCGTCTTCCGGCTCGTTCTGGCGTGTTACGCGACAACAAGAGGCGGTTGTCGGACTCCTTCCTCATTTCTGGCTGTTCTGTGCCGCTGAATCTCGATTCGCTACCCTATTTCCGCGCCATCTACTCGACCCCCGACGCCGCAGGGACCTCATCCTGCTTATCTTATCAGCGGCGCCGAGCCAAATGGACGCACGTGTACGTGGCGGGGCAGCGTGTCGGTGGCGTGTGCACGACCGAGGGCGCGCGAGGGTAGAGGTGAGTACGAGCTCCGCATCCTCGATCGATTTCGTACCTCAACCCTCCTCCCTCCTGCGCATCGCGTCCCATCAGCGACTTCGGCGAGGCAATTCCTGCTGCTGCCTAACTTGAAGCATCCTCAATCGTACCTCAGCACATCCTCGGCTCACTTTGCTCCTGCACGTCCCGCCGTCCACCCATCGACTTTTCCGCATCAGTACTCTACCCTCAGCATCCCACGCGATCGGCTGGAGTCTGTGGCTACATGTACAGCGAGCTTCGTCCCCGGCTACCGCAATCACGCCTCGTGTATCCCATACCCCTCGAGCTCTGCGTCCCCGTGACCTTCTGGGTCTCGGCCGACCGTACAGATCTCAGGCGGCATCCCGACTTCGCTTGCATTCGCCGCCATGCTTCGCGCGTCTTCCGCGCGCCGTCGACGATTGGGCTCCAGGAGGCTGGGAGCTGGACGTGCATACATGCGCATCCGGCGACGCCGCTGCTTCTCACACACGCAGACGTATTATTACATAGGGCGATACGTGCTCGGGATGCAGACCAAGCACTGCCCGTTGTATGTACATACTTGGACAAGCGCTTGTCGAGGCGCGTTCTGCGCAACAACGTTGCCTGCTCGCCGAATACACAATCCCGTCCCACCACTGTCATGAAATGCCTGCATGCTACTCCGATTTCGTTTTTTTGCAGTCGCTCGCTCGTGTCTTCGACCTGACCGAAGTAGTATTTCAGTTATCTTTGCGTACTTACTCCATGCGAAACTACAGTGTTGTGTGCAACTTGCTCGCCCATCGAGCCTGAGTCGGGAATTGTCCAATTTCGGCGCTTGTTTTCTTGTCCCCTCGGCTATACACTTGGCGAAATACTCCGGTGTCCTATTGATACGTACCCGTAACCTCCACCATCTCGACGTTCCAATGTTTACACGTCACAGCCGCCTAACAACCGTGAAATATGCCTCCAGCTTCTGGCGCTAAAGCGAGACTCTTATCTACTCCTCGTTCGACCAGCTCTGCAGCTCTATTCAGAGCCGACCCACTATGCTTCTCAGCTCTTCGCTGCCTATCTGCGGTCCGAGGACACCGCTGCTGCACCCAAGCTGCACCACTCTTGTATTTTCTGGACGCTTTAGCCACCATCGACTCTTACGTCGACACCAACCTCTGCCGAGTGTTCAAGTTCAGCGTCATCATGTACTTTCTAGCAACAATCTTCGCTTGCACCTGAGTTTTGGCGCACCTGAATGCGCCTCTGCCGAGCCCGAGCCGTTTTCAGCTTTTCTGGCGAAGGCTGATGACGCTCATCGGAATCATCGTCCCGGAACTCGCGGGGAGATTTGCAGCTAGGAATTGTTTACAATCCAGGAGGTTGTCGATAGGCGTGTCATTGATGCTATCATGCCTTTGGTATAGAATTCAAATTTTCGAACACGCAGGGTTTTTTTTTTTTTTTTTTTTGCACGGGCGGATTCGTCCCGTCCACGGGGTATCCTGTTGCAACCACAGTGCTCGGTTCGAAATTCTAGGCGACCAAACGAAAGGGATGATCTCGAGGACAAGAGCAAATTCATTGCTTGCGTACAGGTCGTTGACTCCGAAGACGAGGAGGAGGTGTGCTTTGGCGTACACCGGGTTCCTCGCTGTGGATTCACGTATTTATCTTCACCCAACCCGCCATTCAGCATCCAGGCATAGCGGAGATCATCAATTCCCAGAACCTGAAGGGGCGCGTTTTCAATTCCCGTTCGCAACAGGAGGGAATTCAAATATATATCGCGGCCAATTAATACACAAAACCAGCAAGATTCAGGTATTTATTAACGTGTCCCGCTTCTTCCATCCATGGGTGTTGATGGAAACTTTAGGTTGCGATTAAATTCATTTGAGTTTCCGATGGTGGATCTGGGCGATTTCAAGAGCTTCTACGAGTGACTTTCCTCTTGATTAAACTCTGATATGCGGTTCAGCGACTTGAACGCGAAATACGAGTATGTATGGAGTACGTTAAACCACCGAACCCTACTTCCATTTCTTGGAGTCTGGAACGACCTTGTTGCACCTTACCCGGCTTTAATTGCTCCGTTTTACAAGTCGGGGGACATTCGACAATATCTCAAGAAATGTTCCGCCCAGACAAAGAGAAGATGGTACATATCCTCTTCGCGATTTACCCTGCTCGAATGATCCTGATTGTTCACTTATATTTCCGGAGTGGCCGCGGGCCTAGAGTATCTCCATCGCCATGAGATCGTTCATGGTAATTTAAAAGTCATGCGTGTCAAATTATTTGCTCCATTGATATCACTGAACGGGGTGTTAGAACAATGTCTTGGTCGATAAACACGGAGCGCCCTGTATCTGTGATTTTGGTATCTCGAAATCATCAACTTCCGGGGCTTCACTACTGCGAGTGCTAGACAACACCATATATGGCACCGGAGCTGTTTGTGGTGTTGTCGGACATGAGCAGCGAGACCCTTGATCGCTCTTCAACGACCACAAGCTCGGATATATACGCATTCAGTCTTCTCTCGAGAAACCCTCAAATGTCCAAGTTCATTATTATAGTCTATCTTGACACTCTTTATCGATTCTCGCCCGCACGGAACCTTTGGGAGCCCCTGGGTTGTTGTAGCCTTCTCGGGCTTGCTCCAAATAGTTCATCAAACTTGAGACATGTATCTTATTGCGGGGGGCGTTTACTGTCTCCTTTGTATGAATTTCAACCTTTCAAGCGTGATAGCGGGCAATCGTATCTACATTGCGGCCCGCGTCATTTCATTGTACTGCCTTTTGCGAGATTTCTGCCTCCATCCATCTTCGACTTCCCCTGTGTACGATGCTTCTCGAGTCTTGTGACTCCTCTTTTTGCCATTCTCGTTTACTATAACTCATCCTCGTTGTTCAAATCGATTTATAGACCACGTATCATGTTCGGTACTTATTGCCCCTTTGCATCCATGCACACCTATTCGGAGTCTTACGATATCAGTAGCCGTTAAATTTAAACGATAGAGCTAGATATATTGCGAGAACGGAATAAAGAAAACTGTTCAATACATATCTATTGAAAGAGCTGGTCATATGTGCGGAATATATGAACTCCAATTTACATCCACAAATGCTGATGCTGGTAGAAATCGTAAGTCCGCAAGCGACAGTACAATGAGAATTATGCGCGCTGCAAAGTAGATAGGAGTCCCCAGTAATATGATTCCACCGCCGCCCGTTTCTGCTACTGATCTTAGTCGATCGCTCATTTCCATCAGGAGAAGCGAAGTGAGACCACTGGGGGAGTACGGTGATCAACAATGAGGACGTTCTCCAGATCCACATTTCGCGAAACGTGGGAAAAACCGCGTTCCACGCAGCGCAGTGAATGGCACCGAACATGGTGCCCACCAGACTCAGAAGAACAACAGTCCCAGCCTCATGCTTGGATTGGTTTGGTATCGACCAAAATGACGGCACTGAGACGGATGATGGCGGGTGATATTCATCCTCGGAATATCCAAACATCGCAGCCAATATCCGGGTCCAACGCGAGAGCTGAACAGGGAGGGTTCCGGTTTCTGTACCAGGCTGCGTAGGTGGCCCGACGACAATCGGCCGTTGAACATCGAGAGGTTTGTTCCACCAAAGTAACCAAATGAATATGTTCACGACGGCGAATGCGAGTGTGGCGACCTCGAGTTGGGTTATAGCAAGGTGCTGATGAGCGCGAGCAAGGCATTGCAGTATAAACCATGAGCCCTGTAGAAGCGCGACACTTTTGGAAAGCGCATCTCCTTTGCTCTTGTCTATAATATCCCCCTCATTGATATTTCGTATGGCCTCTTGGAATTCTGAACCAAGGACGGGATCTTCAAGTTGTGCCCTGGTCATAATGGGATGGCCGGAAGATGAGACAAAGCCACCCATGCAGACAAACATCTCGTGCGTTGTAGACATTTTGTATTCTACACTGCATGAGATGACGTCGGGAAGTCTTTTTGTTGACTGACGCTTCGACAAACCCCGAGAGCCAAAAAATTGTTTCGATGCAAATCCCACCATGAGTTCCGGGGCGATGATTCCGACGAGCATCATTTTCAGTCTTCGCCAGAAAAGCTGAAGCCAGCTTTGGCCGGGCGGGGGCACATTCGGGTGAACCGACACCCAAGTGCAAGCGAAGATTGTCGTGAGACAGCCCCATACGATGCTGAATAACGTTCTGCAGTTATTAATATCGTCGCAGGAGTCGGTGGCGGCTCGGGCGTCGAGAGGATGGGAGAGTGGTGTAGCGATGCTATCCCGAGACACCAGATGAACGGCGATGAGGATGAGAAGCATAATTAGCACCAAGTAGAGCTCCAAAGCTGGTCGAGGTTGGTCTTGAGCGCTAAAATAGCACCCAAAGTTGTATGTATTCAGATTGGCAGTGAGATTCCATGAGAATCGGAACGCGAAATGACGACCACATCAAAACGAGGACAGACTTGATGCAGGGGCAATTGCATTGGTAGGTAGGTAGGAATACACGGCACGGTCCGAATAACGAACGCCTATCGAGCCGCTATGCCATTGAGCAATAAGAAGTGCCAGGAAGCTGCTGGGCAAGCTGAAGCACTGGCATCTGGAAAACATCGGATGGTTACGGGGGAATATAGGGATGAGAGCGCAGTAGGCCCAGACTCCAGAGGCATGCCCTAGCCTATCAGAGAGCATGTATGCCTATCAGAGTGTTGTATAACGAGAGCCGTAGGGCTTAGGGCTCTGTGTACCTGCAGAGACACCCCTTTCGGCTATAAAGCACTAGCGCCCACAGAGATTCGTATCATTGATCCATCATCGGCCCGTACAATATCGATGACCACGGGGCTTGAGGCCTTGATTCGAGACCCTTGATCACCTGCAAGATAATTCAGAAACTTAGGCGCCGTCTCCGACAGAATGCGTGGGAGGAAGGAAGGGTGTATGACCGCAGCGGGAGAACACTCACGAACAGTTGAATACACATCCGACGAGTACCTAAAAATATATGTGTACCTAGAAAATAGAAAATATCGACTTCTGGAGCTTTTGGGACAGCACACTCATTCGAAAAGCATGCAACCAACTATCGAAGGAGTTACTCAGTAGACGCCAAGTGAATCTTTGTGCTGCATGTCGTTTGGCTCGAGTGACAAGTGCTTGATGGGCATTCAAAGCAATATCTCGTTGAAGTAGATGGACAGCAGGATGCGGTTCATTCTCATCTTCAGCCTGCGTCAGAAAAGCTGAAGATGGGTCTGGTTAGGCGGGGCACATTCGGGTGCACCGACACCCAAGTGCAAGCGAAAATCGTCGCTAGACAGTCCCACTCTACGCTGAATGACGTTCAGCGGGTCGACTGCTAGCGCCGCCCCTTCCTCGACGCAAAGCTCCAAACAAAATTCAGCGTCTTCTAGATGGGCAATGGGACCAATGGCGACCCTGACGGCTACCGTCTTGATTTTTATGCTTTGGACGTAGCTAGATGATTTTTGCAACTGGACACTTTTAGCATGACTCATTTTCAACGACACAATACGATACTGATTACGACGATTTGTAATATTTCACGGACTTTATTGATAGCTGCTTTCATTGTTATCGCGTTCGAAATGGTGAATTCCGATTCAAATCTGGGCCTTAAAACATGAAATTTCTAGGTTTAAAAAATCAACTTCGGGTGAATATCGGGGGAAAGAATCGCCTTCAAATATTTATATTTGGAACTCTGAACTCTCTACGTCCCGCGCAAGCATGCTCAGTCTCTTTTCTCGACAAGCGGTTGAAACCGTGGGAAGACTTTGTCGGACCGACGTCCGACGCATCAAATGTCTCGACGCGATGCACAGCCTCTGCTTTGACAGGCCGCTGTCAGTCGCTGTGACTGGATCTTCGGTTCTCTCCATCTCATACTTCGATGTCCCTCCATGCGGCATGGGATGTCATTATCGGTGTTACTCCAGTTCCGGGATTGCAGTCCGCTTTCACTGTGTTCAAATTCATAGTCTCCTACGTGCAGAACGTACGCACAAGCCGGCAACAACTTGTTGGACTCGCAAATGCTGTCGGGCAACTCCTGGCGACATTACAAAGGGAATTCCAGTCAAGCAAGTTGACTGTGGGGTCTTGTGCGCAGCCGCTCGATGATCTTCAGAGGCAAGATTCAAGTCGGAAGTTGACCCGAGATGAAAGCTGACGCAAAACGCAGCCTTCTGAAAGACATCCATAAATTCTTACAGACAGAGCAAGATCGCAGCTTCCTGAAAGCCCTATTCCACGGAGACTCACGCATTAGCGCGATTGAGATGTTTTATCGTCGAATAGGAACAACAACCACGGCATTTCAGGTACGTCTTGGCGTATATACGTTTTAGAAGGCTTACAAGCGCCGCAAGATCTCCGCCTCGCTGAATATTCAAAATATGCTTCGCGACAACGAACGGGCAAGGATTGAGGATGCACATGCTCTCACTGAGCGATTCGTTGTTCTCAGGAATGATCATGACGAGCTGAGGCGGGAACTCAGTATATTTTCCATCTACTCATCCGCAACGCTAACATTGACCCTTCATCCTCAGACATCAATCATAAAAACATGCTTGCCATGATGGTCTCTATCGAACGGCGCATAGAAGAAAATCGCGGCGGCAATATCCCGGAACAAGACTTCTATGCACACGCACAGCACTATCTCTCGTTGACGAGCGGAAAACAAGTCAAACTTGAGGATTGGATGATCTCCGCGTTCGACGTGGATTACGAGGCGGAAATTGGAGCAGGCGGATTGTAAGTGAGAGATTTATCTGCGGTACCCTTCTGGAAATATTGCGCAGTGGGACCGTTTTCAAGGGGACTTGGAATCGCACCGAGGTAGCGATCAAGCTGATCCACAATGGATCTGGGATAGCCGCAAACGTCGAGGTGGGTCCATCCATTTGCCCCAAGCTCATAAACACCTGACGAGTCCTTCAGATGTTACGCAAGGAAATTGATGCGAGTGGTTCTCCGTCGAGTGAGCCGTTCGTATATTGACGGCTCTGATAGATATGGATGACCCTCCGACACCCCAATATTCTGCAATTCCTCGGCGCAAACACGCTGGACGATAAACCTTTCGTCGTCATGCCACTCATGCCATACAATTCGCGAGAGTTTTTGCGCATTCGACCCAGCTGGGATCCTCTCTATATTGTGAGTCTAGTCATCATATAAACGGTTTGTTTTTGACAACCAGGCAGCTTCGTGATATATCTCTGGGCCTCGAATACCTTCATGGACGAAAAATATGCCACGGTGATCTCAAAGGGGTGAGTCATGATAGGATTTTTTGGAGGGTGACAAATTGACGCCTACCAAGATCAATGTCCTCATCGAAGATTCCGGTCGTGCACTCCTCTGTGATTTTGGTCTCGCTCGTATCAAGGCGGACATTACCAGTCGCACGCGTACCGCGGGCGATACGGTGATCTCTGGCAGCCGCAACTGGATGGCTCCAGAATTGTTGTCAGGCTCCCTTCCCAGGCCACCGTCTGACATTTATGCCTTTGGCATGACAATTTATGAGGTGCATATTACCTTCTGCCTTTGATCCAATTCTGATCAAGACCAGCTATATACGGACGCAAATCCACTGGCGACAATCCCTTACAGTGATTTCATCGAACTAGTGTACCGGATCGGCGTTCGCCCCGAGCGTCCCGAGGACGACGAGTGCCCGAGGATGAATGACGGTATTTGGGATCTGGCGGATCGTTGTTGGAATAAAGATGCCAAGGCTCGGCCAACCGCAAGACAGGTCCACGACACGATTAAGATTCTCATGCTAGGGTTTTCGCGTGAACCTGTGACTGCGACGCCATCAGAGCAAGCTTCTCGTCGTATTCATTCTCCCCCTCCTATCATACAGCCTCCTTCTCGTCGTCTTCATTCTACTCCTCATATTTCTTCTCCCCGTCCACTTCCACTTCCTCCTCCCCCTCCCAAACCTGGTACTTCAAATTTTGGCAGCTGCGTGATAAAGTCCTGATTTGATGTCAGAAACAGTTCTGCCTACAGAAGACCAGAGAGAGATCCTACCAAGCCTGGAGGACATACGCTTGATGGATACAAGAAAACAAGACCAAGATCTCCACTTGACCGTCAAAGTCAGTGAACATCATGTTTGCCTCCGATATTACTTGATGTGTGCAATAGTTCATCACGGATGACACATTCGCCGTCCATGACGGTTTTGATCTGGCATTGCTCGACGACAAGAACGGCTGGCCAGCATCCAACATATCTACCTTTCAGATACCCAGGCAACAGCCATATCGTACCTTCAAGAGTCGTACTGCAAAGCATTTCGGTTATCCAGAGGACCGAATTCGTTTGTGGGTGCTCATGCGACGGCAGAACCAGACTATACGAGCGGAAAATTCTATTTCAGACAGCAGTGAAGGAACGCTAAGTATGCCTTTTAATTCATTCTCTTCTGAATCCTGACATTTTATTTTTTCTTCTAGGCCTAGATCACATTCAAAAGAACATGTGTTCCGCCACTCAAAATGATCTTCTGCTTTACCTGGAGATCCTCTCTGAGTCCCAGGTAATGCACCATCCATACCCATCAAAATAACACTAACAGTTCAAGTCGGAGCGACCTCCCAACTCGATAATGATTTTCTTGAAACATTTCGATCAGGATAAGCAAACACTGAGGGGTGCGGGTCACATTCTCAAAATAAAATCAGAAAAAATTGGCAACCTCGTGGCTGCCATTAATGAGCGAATGCAATGGCCACCGAGTACGCCGCTGAAGCTATATGAGGTTAGTCCACCCCATAGCCCTGTTGTCTGACACCTACATCGATATCCCCTCCAAGGAAATGGCGGAACGACTGGTCGAGGTCACGAACCCGCGGCTGACTTTCAGGCAAAACGAGATCCAGAGCGGTGATATCATCTGCTTCGAAGTTGATATATCACAGGATGAGTGAGTAATGCTATCCATGCACCGTTGAATCCTTTGAAATCAACCTCTATTCAGGAGACGCAAACTTGAAAGCAAGGGTTTACGCTCAAATGCAATATCTCACTACGATTTTCTGCGCAATCGTGTCATGATTCTTTTTCAACCCAGCCTTTACGAGTCCAACGAGGATACCCCCCAGTTTACCCTCGTTTTGAGCAAGAAAGACAGTTGTGCCACGGTCTGTGTCAGCCAGACACCTCATCGACTTGTTAACTGACTTCTCAGATGTCTAAAATGGTGAGCGAGTATCTACGACATAGCCCTGGTGTCGAACTGTGGATGAGTACAAAAATCGGTGATGGATCATTCCAGCATATCGGGGGAGCACCAGAGCGTCGCCGAGATTGTTAACCCGACAGGAACCGTAATTTCTTACCTTTTCGCCTCGACCAAATCTTTGGACATATACTCACTATCGTCAAAGTAAATAATAATTGCACAGTATAGACCACAATATGTAGTATCTTTTGGTCCAAACTACATGAACACGTTCAGTAAGAAGCATGGCCACCCTTTGCATCATTTAGGGCCTGATCGGGCACGGCGCTTACGTGTGAAAGTATGGGATATGGAAAGTCCGGCGTCAAGTCCGGCATCAAAAACGGCGGCATCTCCGGCGGCAGGGCGGACTTTTAATTTGCATTAACATCTTATCTAACCTCAGGGAACCCTGCGCTGCCTTTTCTGTGCATCCAAGCATCCATCCTTTTCTCTATTCCACAAGAGGTGCGTATCTGTCTAGCATGAACACCTCAATTGTCATCAAGCTCCCAGCCTGGGACCAGAGTCTGGCTACTCAAGTTTTGTATCGATGTTCAATCGGCGGCGGCGGCTGAACTACTGCTCGCTCGTGTAGATACGACAATACTACTTGCCTTAGCAAATTTCCGGCCCACGCCTCCCCCACTCTGACATTACCTTAAAAGGAATATCTAATCTTATCAGCTCACGTGTTGCTTGGGCAATGGCCTTTCGCCGCTATTAGGCTATCAAAAACATATGCCATATGTGGTAGCTATTATCGAGTGGTTATGGTTGCTTCCGGCTATCCGCTCGGCTACGGTGCCACGGATGCAGGTCTGATTCCTAGTGTTTGTTTTTTTTTTCTCAATTTGGTTGGATTTGACGTCGAGTCCCAATCTCCTGCACGATATTCAATGGTGTAGGTGATTCACTACTAATGCGGTTTTTTTCTAGGGTTTCTGCGCGAAAAAATTCACTTTTCAAGCTCAAGAGTAACTTCAATCATCGAAATACCCGCCTTAAGATCCTTTATTATGGCTCCACACGTCGGGCTCCACCACGAGTAACTATGCCATGCAATAGGAAAGACAGGAGCATGAAATAGGCTCCCGAGGGTCTCCCAGCCTAATATTGTTGTCAAAATTCATCCTTGAGCTTGAAAAATTATAATATGCGTAAAATGGTCGTTCAGGAAAGCAAGCCTCGATGAAGACGAAATAAAATCGCTAAAATCATATCAATACCATCGAGGGAATTGATTGACCGTGGTGACTGCCCGTACCAAGTCTGGCAATGGTAGCGCCACGATGGTGTCCGATAAGTCGAGAACAAGCACACAGCTTTTGATGCAGATTTGAAGCCGATTGGGCGGATCTTGAAGGGTGTAGCAGCATGGAGTCGCACCAGGCTGGGCTGAACAGGTATGGAGGTGAAGCCCAACCTGGTATGAACAAGTTGAGTAGCTGAAGTCGTGGATGCATGAAGCCGTCGTGGAGATAGAGGTACTTTTTGACAGGCAGTGCCCTCGCTAAAATAAGAAAACACGTGTTCGGGACCACCCACATCCGCCACAGCATCACGTCAACGTCATCAAATTAGCCGAACTTGCATCTCAGGGCTCGTCTGTGCGTGTCTTCCAATACGAGAACAAGACTGGGACCGAAGCTCAAACGGTTCGTCCCACAGCAGCCAAGTGGCCAGGTAGCCAGTCGCATATAATACCGATGGCCACCAATGGCCAGTGGTGACCACCGGTGGCCGCCAGCGGCTTTGCTAGTTAAGGGTGTATTACTCTCGCGATCACGAATCGTGCTTTTCGGCTTGTCTTGGCTAGATTTCAAATCCGAGCACAGAGCGATCGTGAAGATCGCAATTCAATTGTTGATCGACCTTGCAGATACTTTGCTGTGACTGTGCAAATGATCATCAAAGTATGGAAAGCCGGAGCAACACGCTTTTTTTAGCGAGATAGCCGATGTTCGGACCTTTGATCGCCGCCCTTGCCGGTAACCAGGACCCCGGGACCTCCCTGCCTAGGGTAGGTGTGTTTGGTACCACATCTTCATATCAAAGAATGATTCAGTAGGAAATTTTGCAGGAGACAATGACGGAGAGCATAAAACATAGGCATATTCATATTGGCATACAGGACAGGCCTTCGCTCTGCACTGGCTTTTGGCATCTCATTGTTCCCATTATAATCATCCCAGGGCTTGAGGGCATCAAGAAAGTTGTCCATGGACCAATAGTGAACGATGAGACTGTGCACAGAAAGATGTACTAGTAATGCCGGTGGCCTCCAATTCGAGGGAGAATACTGAACTGTGTCATCAATTTGCAATAAAAAGTACTCGCTGAACCAAATGTTAGTGTCTGAGAATACAGCAGAGCTCATCCTACGTATACGCATGCAGAAGTCAATGACGGGCCGGCTGAGCCAGACTGAACGCATTGTTGCGGTCGTATCCTGATCCCTGATCGGATAGAATACGGGTATGAAATCAAAGATGCACTGGAGTGGAATTGTCCATGCTATCAGCGAATGCGAGATCCACAAAAGTAAGCCAATGCATCCCCAAAAATGTCGGTGGTTTGGTATAGATACCACGTAACTCAAACAATACATCTCGAGGCTGGGAGCTGCTCCCCAAGGTTCTATAGGAGCAAAATCAGTGACCTTGAAAATCTGGGAGGATTCAATGGAATCAAGAGGAGATCAAAAATATTAGCCACCAGGATGGGGACTTCATGTACAGTTGAGGAGAGGTTTGTCGTCAATATTGGTGCGGAGCTCAGGATCTTCACCCGTTTGAGATGTTCAAGTTGTTCGGCAAGGTCGAAGACTTCGTGACCATAGAATCAGACTAGGTTGGTCCCGTTTGAAGCAGCTGTTAGAAGCAGAACAGTTGGACCATTTGCAACCAAATGATCCATAATCGTTGTTGATGCCTTTGGTGGCTTGTTGGCCTTGAAGAATGTAAGGATATTGCACAAAAGCCACCATGATGATGCCTTGGGTGTTTGAAACTCGAGACACAGTCCGAAGGGCGACATCGCCTGGATCACGTTGTGGCTGTGCTGGTAGCCACATTGGGATGTTTGTACATAGAGATTATCGCACCTTTACCTGCCCCTTTCGCCGTTGCCAGTCTTGCGAGACCTTCCTGGATACAGCGAGCCCGAGAGCTGCTGTTTGGCCACATATCACCTAGAAGAGGCTGAGAGCCTCTCCATTTGGTGACGAGAGCGGATTCGCCCATCCACGCGCCCACAATCTGGCTTCCGCAAATAACCAGCACCTCAGTAGAGCGGACCGGGACTACCGATACAAACGGGACCAGCTAGCAACAGCACAGGCAGTCACTAGAGCGAGCATTAACGCAGAACGCGACGCTAGACATCGTGGCCGCAGCAGTTCCCCGTCACCAGACCTGGCCAACGAGACTTATACAGCGGAGATATTGACTCAGAGCTTTACCAACACGTCGATTCCTGGTACACCAACCATCTCTTCACCATCAGAACTCTCTCAGTCCTCCGAATCATCGCCCACTTTTGCACCCAGGCTTTTACCGGCATTTTTTACGCCAAGACCTATTCGGCACCGAGCCTCGCCGCGGCGAAACCCTTCCCCCCAAAACAGCCCGTCCGAGGACGAAATGGCACCCCAAAAAACTGCGGAATTGTTCCGCGGGAATTGCGTCTCTGAGAAGGCGCATACGTGGCTCCGCACCCTCGAAGGGACGTGGAGATACGATACGAAGGAGGAGGAGAAGTTATATCAGTTCGAGAAGGGCCTACATCCAGGAGGACAAGCGGACGAGTGGTGGGAGGAATTGAAGGATGACGAGAAGGATACGTGGAAGAATTTACTGGTCGCATTCGAAAAGAAATGGCCAAAGCCGAAAGCAGCACGACGCGCGACAGAGGCTATTATCGAGGAGCTCAAAACCAATATCCTCGACTTGCACGAACTCGGCAAATATGTAAAGGACGAGGACGGTACCTCTGTCCTGACACATGTCGCGTGGGCCGAGGGTACACGAAAACTTCTCATGGAGTTACCCAATGGCGACAATGCTATGCTGCTCAAGAGCACTATCCGTAGCACCCTCCCCGTCGCATTCCGCCGCCTCGTCAACGACGCCTCTCTAGACACATGGGAGAAATGGCTACGGGCAATCGAAGGTGTTCCACTCGATGCAATCAGGGATGCATGCGAGGACTACGTGACACTACACTCCACGCAGGAGCAGCTCGCTGACAGCCTCAGTTGTGCGCATCTCAGTCCACCACGAGTCGGGACAGCCTATGGAAATCCATGCCCAGCATATGTCCCACCAGCAGGGCGTATCTCACAAACCCCCGTGCGCTCTTCTCCAGCTGCAACGCCATACCACGTGGTCACACCAACTCCATACCCCCCTCACACCCCCTGGAATTCCCGCTCCGACGTCTTCGGAGGGAGCACCACAGTCCGCCCGCTGAATACTTTCACAAAGGGCCTCTATAGCTCTCCAATCAGCCCCTCAGCAGGGAGATCCCGCCCTACAAGCCTCAGTGGTGACCCAGCGCGCGATGTGGACATCTCACATCAAATGCTACAGAGCGCGTGCATATACCCTGCTGACCCAGCAGGCCTCCAACGGTACAAGACGGACATGGAGCAATGGATGTCCCAATATGGCAATTCACTGTCGCCTGACTACCTCAGCTTTCCCTTTACCCCAGGCACCGCTGCACCGGGATCGCGCGAATGCTACCGATGCGGAATACTCACCATCCCACCACACTACGGCACGAGCGCCTGTAAAGCTCTGAATAGCCACGAAGTCCCCACACGCGAATATAATGTTCGCAGCATCATTGGTCAGATCCTACATCCCCCAAGGCAACGGACGGTCCCGATCTCTCAAATCAATGAGATCCCGTACAATCTATTCGGGGATTTCGATCCTGACCAGCCACTATATGAATTCGAGTCGGAAAATGGAGAGGAACCCACCGTTTGAGGGGTGGTGCGGTTCCTAATCATAATCCCCTGGAAAGAGTGCGCAGACAAGGACGCCGCCAGGACGTTACTAGTTACGATCCATTTACTGTATTCTTCGTGCCTACGAATACATTGGTTCACCAGTATACGATGGCGTTGCCTAAATGCATCCTGAGCCTTCACGACATCGACCAACAATCTGTTGCACCATTCTACCAACGTGCACAGCTCATCGGACATGGAGGCGCCCGAGTACGCCTGACGGCGCAGGTGGATAACGGCGCGATGCGAAACTGCATCTCACTGGCGTGATGGAAGAAGTACGGCCACTGTCTCGGCCATGCAGCTCCCTCCAAAACCAGGCTCGGTGTTGCGAGCGGTGGCAAAATATGGCCATACGGCCGATGGTGGGGCGAGGTCTCGGTGGGAGGAGTGAGTGCTGCCGCGTGGTTTGAGATCTTCGAATGCCACGGAGCCTTCGATGTCTTGCTTGGCAAGCCGTGGCTCCACAGTGTCCGCGCGTCTCACAATTACGTGACAGATGAGATCTGTATCCGTGCACGAGGACACGAGATGGTGCTACGGAACGAAGCGCGAATGGAAGAGGAGGGGGTGATAGAGGAAGAGACTGGGCCAAGCATGGCAGCTGTGCCCGCAGAGCAGTCGATGAAGGGAGTCGAGACTGTAGAGGCGGTGAGAACTGTGGAAGAGCAGAAGGAAACAGAGTCGAGGCCGAATGCAGAGGAAGACTGGGAACAAGAAGAGCGGGAGAGAATAGTGCGGAAGCAGCAGAAGGGGCGGTTACGCAAAGCGGCGCAGCTAGAACGACGAGCTGAGCAACCATTACCCTTCCCTGGTCTCGGGTACTCACCTCCACCCCGAGTCATACCAAATCCCATGCAACCTCGCCCATTCCGGCAGCCAAAACCCGCACCTCTAGCAATGATACCAGAGGAGACAAAGACGGTATCGAGGAAGCCAACACGTGGAGACGAGCAACTGGATGAAGAGTATGAGCGAATTTGCACGCTCCAAGCCCGTACACCGTGGGCAGAGACAAAATTTGCTAAGTACCTCTCCGTAGAACCCATGACTGATGCTGACACTGTTGTCGAGGCGCGACTGGACCACAATCTGGCCGAAGAAACCGGTTGCATACGGCAAAGCGCGAAGCGATCACAGCGAGCGATAGACCAGCATTGGGAGAATACAGTGGCGGCAGCACGGCGAGCCAATCGAGGGACAGCGACAGCAGTACAGACCCAAAGCATCTCAGCATCTGACTTGCGACACAAGAGGGATCAAAAGGATGCAGAGAGATGGGCGCTTCGCCAGCGCCTAAAGGCTATGCGCAGTCTCCTACAGGTGGACATCGACTCGGGGGACTCTGAGGAACGGCTACAGGCACTGCTGAGGTCCGAGGTGCGGATACGGCGCTTGCGGGGCGAGCTCGATGAGCTGCGAGCAATGGCAATGGACACGATGGAGGCGACGATGGGTGCGATGGAAACGTCGTCAGATCCGACAGCTGACAGGGATGTTCACGTCCTCGGTGACGTCAGCACCACCGAATTCAAGATTGACCGCGGAACGAACACGACAATGTGCGCTACAGATCCGTTTGACGAAACACGGGTACAAGAGATCCTGAACAAGATTAAAATTGGTGCCAACTTGACAGAAAAGCAGAAGCTCAAGGTCACTTCACTGATCCGCGAGTATGCTGATGTCTTCGCGTTGTCGATGTCAGAAGTATTCTATGTGGACTGGTGGAAACATCACCTGAATATCGACCCCACCATCAAGCTGCCTACACGCATGTCCCAACGACCACTTACGGAAAAGCAGAAAGAATGGTTTTACAACATTCTTGACGAGATGGAGGAATCCCATGTGATCCAGCGAGTCCCAGGCGAGTTTTTAAAATGCTTAAACAGTACCAATCTTGCACCAAAGGAAGCTGGAAAAACAGGAATCACTCGGACAGAAGTTCTGCGCAAAGTAAATGCCGAATGCATCAAAAACGGGTTACTGCCATTTTGGGAAGAGGTCAGGGAACCGGGTGAAACCGACGAAGCGCTCCTCGATGCCGTGGAAAGCGTCCCTGGGAAACCACCAGCTACAACAAAATGGCGAGTGTGCCATGCATTCACGGCGGTCAACAAGGCAACCCAGGTCCCACCATTCCCACACGGTGATCTCAAGTCGAAGCATGAATTTGCGGCAGGTCACCGCTGGGCCAGTGTCATCGATTTCGCGGCTGGCTACTATGCTGTACCATTGGATGATGAGTCAGTGCCTTACACGGCATTCTACGTGGAAGGCCGAGGCTATTTCGTATACCTACGGATGCCCTTCGGTCTAACCGGTGCCCCCACGACGTTTTGCGAGATGGTTGCCATCGCACTAGACGACATGATTGGCAGGGAGCTTGTCAACTGGATGGATGACATATGCTTACCAGGTGATGTCTTCGAGACGAAATTGGCGAACTTGACCAAGTTCTTCCAGCGCTGCCGAGAGAAGAATCTATCACTATCTCCTTCCAAAACCAAGCTATTTTTCACGGAGGTTCTATTCGCTGGGGCAATGGTTGGTCCTAATGGACTCAAACCCAATCTCGACAAAGTCGGTGCTGTTGTCAATTGGCCGATCCCGGAGAACGTGTCGGACCTCATGGGATTTTTGGGGCTGACAAACTACTTCCGCCGCATGATGCCCGATTACGCCAGAATTGCCGTGCCGCTCACAGACCTCACTCGCAACGTCGAAATTGAATCCCCTGGCTCGAAATGGCGTGTCCGTAAAGGCGCTTACAAACGAGCACTGAAAACTACGTCAATCAAACACAAATGGCGCGAGGAACAACAAAAAGCTTTTGTGACACTGAAATGCCTGCTTTCACAGGAGCCTCTGCTCAAAACGCCGCAGTACGATGGTCGCTCGTTCCGCATTACGACAGATGGTTCTGCTGAGGGCTTTGCCGGATTTTTTGTCACAACAATTCCCTTTCATCAACAAAGATGGGAAAGAAGTTCTTCAATGGCACCCGATAGCATATTGCTCCAAGAGAACGTCCACAAGCGAAGCTAAGTACGAGCCGTTCCTGCTCGAATTTGCAGCGCTGAAGTACTCGTTGGACGAGTTTGAGGCTTACACCTATGGCTCGCCCATCGAGATCGAGACCAACTGTCAAGCCTTATGGGATACGCTGATGCGCGAGCGCCTCAATTCTCACCACAGTCGATGGAAGGAGTCAATCCTGTCAAGAAATATCATTGATATTCGCCATCGACCCGGGGTGGAGAACCCAGTAGCGGACGGTTTGAGTCGTATGTGGACTCAACGCAAGCGAACCGACTCCGACGGCTCGGGCTGGTCTGTTCTCGCAGACTGGGATTCGCCAACCGGCATTACGCGCAACATATTCGCGGTCACAACTAACTCCATGAGTCATCCTTTACAAGCCCGCTTCGCTGATGATATTTTCTTTGCTCCAATAGTTGAATACCTCCTCGGGAATGCCGTGGGTTCGACCCTCCAGGAGCGGAAGAAACTATCTCACTGTGCACACGGCTTCATGATCGAGGATGGAAAATTGTGGCGAGTTGCAGACAAGGCAGCACGTCGGGTGGCATGAACAGAGTGCATTCCCACGTCACTTGGCTTCAAAACGGCATTGGAGACACATGCATCCAATGGTCATTTTAACGTGGACAGCACGAAGCTCAAGCTCTCAGATCGCTACTTCTGGCCGGGAATGGATACCGATTGCCGTCAGGTCATGCTGGAATGCCCACGATGCAAAAGTTTTGGCTCGCCGACACTGAACTCTCTGCTCCAGCCGATTCGACGGACTCAGCCATTTGGCCTGATCGCGGGCGACTATCTTTCGCTTCCATTGGGGAAGGGAGGTTTCAAGAACGCCGGTCTCTACATCGACATTTTCTCACACTTTGTGTGGGGTACGAAATTAAAGTCGGCAGGTACAGCCAAAACAACCAATGACTCCCTTTCGGACATCTGCGAGTTTGCGGTTCCCGACACATTCATGGCGGACGGCGGGAGTCACTTCCGTAATAAAGAAGTCGATGACTTCTGTGCGGCAAACAACATCAAGCATCTCACAACCCCGTCGCACTCGCCGTGGGTCAACGGCTTGATTGAGGGGACTAACAAAATCTTCCTAGGCATTCTGAAACGCCTGTGCGCGCCAGATCACGATGCCGACGAAGGAAGCGTAAAACCCGAGGACGTACCGTCAAACTGGCCGGAACATTTTGAAACTGCCATTCGCATGCTCAATGACCGTGTCCTTCTCTCGCTCAATGCGACCCCACGCGAGCTCCTCTTTGGGAGATCCTTCACACCGGAAGAACATCTGCCGTCTACTATTACACCCACTACCCCATCCGATGTCGATATCCATTTCGCTTTAGCAGATACTCTACGCTGGGGTGCGCACCTCAAATCTCTCCAATGGGCGGCTCGACAAAAATCCTCCTTCGACTTGAATGCCCATGTTGTCGAATTCCGGATTGGCGACATCGTACAGTGGTATGACTCCGAGGCTGATAACAACAAAAAATCTATCAACAAACTGGCTCCACGCTGGTCCGCACCTGTACAAATTTATGCTAAATCTCTTAATTCCTTTTCTCTTTGTGATCTTGATGGTATTCCACTAAAAAATTTACAGTTTGTACACTCCCGAAGACTGCGTCATTTATTCCGCTACGTGGTTCAACCCTCGATCAAAAACACCCCCGCGATGAAGGGGAGTATATACCCACAAAACAAGACCTCGAAATTGCCGAGGCGGAGGAGAGGATGGCCGAGTCCCTAAACGACAATGGGACGGCGGCGAATGGCACTCTCTAAACTAGCTGGCCGCTAGAGTTCCATCGGGCAAGTAGGGACAGCAACAGATGCTGGACCAACGCGTGGTGGTTCGATTGAGTGACGCTCACGAGGAGCGTTCGGTGCAGGAGTTCGGTGGCGACGTCCGGGTCGTACGTCGCTTGGGGGGAGGCACCTGTGGCTGTGCTGGTAGCCACATTGGGATGTTTGTACATAGAGATTATCGCACCTTTACCTGCCCCTTTCGCCGTTGCCAGTCTTGCGAGACCTTCCTGGATACAGCGAGCCCGAGAGCTGCTGTTTGGCCACATATCACCTAGAAGAGGCTGAGAGCCTCTCCAACGTCCCGGTGAGTCTTGCGGATGGATCGTGTACTGAAATTTGCGAACTATTTTTTGTAATCAATGTTGTGGGGTCCTGGTTGCCGGCAAGAGCGGCGATCAAAGATTTAGACATCGGCTATCTCGCTAAAAAAGCGTGTTGCTCCGGCTTTCCATATCAAAGGATGAAACAGACAACCGGAAATAATGCTTGCACCCTCCGAGAAAGGAAGGTAAAAGACGCAAAGATTTTATAAAGAGTTTGACGCTATATAAGGCTAACGTCGCTCGTTGTAGAGCTGACTTGGGCTCGCAGCGCTCGTTGCACTCGAAAAATAACGTCGCACGCTGCACGGGCGGCGATTCGGACGTGGCGTCGGGAATGGGTACGGAGTCGGGTGCGGCGTTGGGGCGGAGTCTGGAGCGGCGTGCGCAGGCAGCGGCGCTAAGGTGGAGTCGGGCAAGTGGTGCACGGTGCACGGTACATCAAGGGCAGTACGCGCCGTCATCTGAATCTAAATGATTAGCAAGAGCTAACAAAAATCTGACATCGTTCAAAAACCGCGCTGTGCCGTTCGTGTGTGTGTGAGAAGACCAGCGTGAGGAGACCGCACGTTGCGCTGTACGAAGTCGGGAGTGCGCAGACAGTACTTCGCCGTCATCTAAATCTCAAAGATAAGCCAAAGCTGATGAAAAATGTACGATGAGCTCGATTCACTACCTTCACGTCCCCGCGCTTCTCGCCAAGCGCTCGTAGACAACAGCGTCGACGCCGGCGCACCCGCGTTGCACTCCACAGGACGTGCGATTCGGACTCATGGGCTGTCCACGGCCATCCCGTCTCCGAGTCATCCCGTGCGCGTGCGCGAACGCCGTACAAGTCGCTCGCAGCTCTCCCGAATCGGCGGACGAAAGCCGCAGGTCTCTGGGTGCAGCATTACAGCCCATAAGACCTGTTTTGCGCGATCGTGGAGATGGCTGCGCGGCACGGCGGGATGAGTCGGGTGTGGGACTGTTCGCGCCGGCGTGTAGTGGGTACACTGTAAGTAGATATCACCTTGAATACGTTAATTTTTCGATCATTCCTTGGCGCGTACCTGGAGCGAGGGGGGGGCGAGTGCAGAGAACGAATCGTGAGGTTCTGAAGAATCCAGCTGCAAATCTACGTGAGCGTGAAAAAACTTGGGAGAGCTCGACGCTTACTTGAAACAATTGCGAGAAGCTGCGCGCTAGCTGAATCTTCTCGGTCAAGAAAGAAAGCTACGAAAACTCGCAGTGCATAAGTCTTAAGAAGACACTATAGATTCAACGAGGGCAATGCAATGAAAGAAACGTCGGCTTTCAGGGGAAGAATAAGAAATGAATAGGACGTACTTCGGATTCAAATGAGATCAGAAAGCGGCTAGTCGCCTCGGAACGAAATGACGATGAAGGCTCGATGAAGGAGCTTGACGATGTGAAGAAAGAAAGAAAGAAAGAAAAGAAAAGGAAAACCGGACGTACCTTGAACTCGACAGATCCAGAAAGACGAATTGATTGATTAAAGTCGGGATCTGAAAAAAAGGTCAGTGAGCGAAAGCCAAGGAAGAGCACTGAGACGAGTTCGAAATAAGCGTACTTTGGATCCGTTTCCTCGGAATGTAAGGTGAAGCAATTCACGCTCAGAAAGGCAGTTCGATGAAAAACAGGCCTGCGAAGCGAGTCAGTGAGCGCGAGAGGAAAGTGAAGACGGGGCGAACATACTTTCAATGCAGCTCAGGAAATACACTGCAAGATGCATTTTATTGTATACTGATTAGTTCTTTTCTCGCGAAGGTGCCGCGAAGCGATGCTGAAGCATTTGGCATCTATGCGGAGATCTGGATGCTTTAAGTGGGGTAGGAATCACCGTAGGCCGCGTCAGTGACCCCATTAGCCGGAACTTCAAACAGCAAAGAATGCAGGCAAGAGAGGCGACTGAAATTTGGTCCAGAGCAGAGGGACCGTCGCGCGGAGGACGTCGGTTACAGCAGGTCAAGAAGGAAATCAAGATTTGATCAACTTCGAGATCGGCCTCTTTTTATCTTATCAGTAGCGCGGACTGATCCGGCGGAGTTTGAATCAAGGAGACGCGTATCTGGATTTTACATCTCTCTACATGTTACCACACGGCCCCGACCGATATCGCGCGCGCGCCTACTCGCCGCCACGACGCGTCGCCACATCCTACCCGCATACCCGCGAGATACAGGTGCTGCTTCTCCGCGTAGCATCGACAGCGAAGAACGAGGAAGAGGCGGGGAAGAGGATGGAGGCCTGATGGAGGCCTGCGTCTCATGGTAGCGCTTCGGCCCATTCCCACCAACAGCCGTCCGCGACGAACCTGCGTCCCGTATGTAGCTCGAAGGTCCACGACGTACCGCCGGAGGAATGCCCCTTTCGCCCCTCAGCTCATCGTCGGCTGAGTCCTGACGTCTGTCATCGAGTCCACCAAGGCAGTGCGCGCACGAGCACAATCTTCTTCAATGCAACCTCATCAGGGAAAACCTCCCTCAAAATTTTTCGATAAAATTTCTTGTGCTCCAAAAAATTTTGATATTTTGTGCAACTTTCGTGAATTTTCAGGTAATTCCACCAAAAGTGTTCACATTTCATCAACTCAAGATATTATTTTGTTCATTTCCCGGGAATTTGAGTCAATTTCCAAGGACTCTCTTTCTCCTGGTACATTCAAAGTGCATGTCCGGCGCGATCGCCGTGTGTTCAATGTATATATCGAGTGACAAAAATTTCAAGTGATTTTATCCTATTTGAGAGGCAGATGAGGCCAGGAACAATATCAATCTCCACGGCGGCTGTCATTACTTGCTAGAAGTATTTGATACGCACAAGTGGGTGGTGGGCACGAATATCCGTATTTGCCAAGGACAAGCGAATAAAAAGCGACGATGAGATTCTTGGACAAGTCATTCAAACTCCGCCGATCAGTGCCGTGATTTGATGGATCACGGGATGTTTGTCTGCTGCCACGTCACGTCTTCGAGTCTTCTCCGTCTTCTTTCGCCCTCCAAGCACCCATCTCAAGCAGCATCAAGTCCTAGCACCACAACACGGTCATTAGCGATAAGCTGCAAGCCACCCTCCCGGTCCCACTCAAGCTATCATGCCCTGCAAACATATCTCGCAAATCTACCTTCTCCGCCCTTCTGTCAAGTCCCGCTGGACGTCTGCTAACGCCTCAAGCCATCATCAAGCTTCTACCAAGTTCTTCAAAGGCCTTCAAGTTCTTCAAGCCTCCTCAATAATATGTTTCGAGCTCAAAGGCACGCAGTCACATGTGCGCGACGTAGGGGGGCGGCGAGGAAGGTATGTGCCTATGTTATTCTTTGGTTCGCTCGCGCTGCATGTCCTGCGGCCCATGGATACGCCCCAGCGGGCTCTCGATGCCTAGCATAGCCCGTACCCAGTTGCTGTACGGTATGTTTTTCATCCCTTTACATGAAAGATGCTAACCCTTCGTTACAGTACGCCCCTAACAAAGATTTCTTTACATCCCAACTCGCCGACTCCGGGTTTATTGAGTCCGGTTCTTGTGTCAAGCCGCGACAGGTGTGCATCGCTCAACCCGTGTATCATAATTCATCCCACTGATCCCCGCCCAGTCCGTCTTGGCTGAAAACAAGCGCCCCACTCTGGCCTGCCATCCATTGCATCCCGGATTCGCACAGGTATGTTGATCTGCCTACTTTTGAGATCAACGCTGATGAAATCGCATTTTAGTGACAGATTCAGCAAGCTCCTTTGCTCTTGTTCGATCCGAGTGGATTGTTGTCGAGCTGATGCACACCGTCGCTGGCGAGGATCATGCTGCCGGTGGCGATTTCATCTAGTTTACAAGTTTGTCCTGTATATTAGTTGGCTTGAATAGTATATGGTTTGCCTCTTTATATTGGCCTTAAGAGTCGAAACTGAGGAAAATGGGCAGCAATATGTGCCAAAATTTCTTCAAAAGTTGTATAAATTTGACAATTTTTTTTTCGAAGAACATATTTCTGCTCATTTTGGTCATTCGCAAAACTAGACATATTTTCGCATATTTTAGCGAAAAATATGCAAAAATTTCTGGGGGGGTTTTCCCTGATGCTACCCCACTCCTCCACGGCGCGCCTGTGCCCTGAGCGCTCTTCGACGCGTTTTCAGCATCCCACTGTACGACCTTCTCGCCGTGTGCGCGCCACTGTCCGACTCGCGTGCGTGCCCCTCCCTCCCCTCGCAGCCTGGGCTCATTTACTCCCCACAAGTTCCACACTCGCGTTGGCGTCGGATCAGGGACGCTCTGCAAACGATATCGGAAGTCTAGGTGGGTGTTTGTTCCTCATTCTCTTTCCATTCTGCCCTCTTCTGTGGCAGGCCCCCGCAGTGAGCACCCGTCAAGTCCTCTTTTGCAGCGCTCGAAATCCACTCACAATTAGAGCACTCTCGCGTACTTCTAGCGTGAATCGACCCGACCCGACGCGTCCCTGGAGCCGCGCGCGTGTCGTGCGTCGTATACGCATACAGATCGGCGCCGCATCGCCCCTGGCGACGTGGGCAAACCCGCCACGTCCCCGCTTTTTCGTATCTAAGTACGCAAAAGTAGGTACGTACAATCTACAATGCATACATTCCAGCAGCTGATTCGTGCACTCGCAGCCTCACATGGACCCCAATTCCGAAATTCGTTTCGCGTACGGCTGTCACATGCCGCACGTCGCGCTGCATGTAGTTGGGCCTCGCGAGTGCCGCACAGACGGTGGTACGTTGTCGCCTATCCAAACGATTAGCTAACCACAAAAAAATGACAGATCGCTTGACTTCACCCCGCCGAGCCGTTCGCGCGGAGACCACCGCATCGCGCGCACGCATTGCACCGTACGTCGCGATAGAGCGTCTATGCCTGGCAGAATAGAATCGGGGTCGATGCGCGCCGTACGTCGCCACCTGACACGCTAACGGAAAAAAGACAGATCTCTTTGCCTCGCCCCGGCACGCCGTTTGCACGGCGCGACAAACAAGTGCAGAACGCCGCGTCCTGGGCTCAAAAATCACGCCGTGCGCACATCAAATCTCCATTGTGCCCGTAACTCACCCGTTTGTCCCCTCTAAGAATGTCGTGTCGGCTCGGAAATCGAGTGCGCCGTGCGGGGCGTGGGGCAGGAGACGTAGGTGGCGGCCGTACTTAGGTGCCGTCTACAATTCCAGCCGATTGGCACGCTGACGAAACACCTGTGAAAGATTCAGTGTCTCTACGTCTTGTCCCCGCGCTTCACCCGGGCTCGTAGCCAACGCATCGGCACGGCGCTAGTCCGCCGCTCGAACACCGCACAAGTCGTACTCGTTGCGGTCGTGGCGAGGCGAGGTCGGCGCACGCCGCCCGTGCAGAGTAGGGAGCAGATGGGCGCGGATCCACCAGATCAACCCGCCGCATTTCCGTGGTCGGGCGGGGGACTGCGAGAACGCTCGGGCGAGGTCTGTATGTAAGTGAAAACAATGCAACGTATTAGCTAAATATTGAATAAACTGGTTTCGAGTTACTTGCTTGAATAAATGAATGAAATAGAACGAGTTGCGACTTGCGGCGCTTCGTGCCCAGAGTATGGTGGGTCGGTCGGTCAACAACTGCAAAGAGCGAGAGATTGCATAGAACGAGAACGAACACCTGCGCCTGCACCGCTCGATCCCAGTGACTTTAAAACCGAGACTTCAGCCTGAAGTTCGATTTTTTGATGAAAATGCTGTCATAGGGAAGGATGTGAAACACCACAAAGAAGGTCGCCGTGAGCAGAGATTTTTCTTTTGAAAGATTTGCTTACACACTTTGGAGGGTTGAATTTTCTGGAGTTCGATCCGCGAAATTCGAACCTGAACCTGACTGAACTCGGGTTCAGGTTTGAGGTTCAATGTTCAGCAATTCCGTGAACCGAACCTTCCCACCAGCACTTGAATGCAGGAAATCAGCGGGTTGGGCCCTGGCGGCATGGTTCTATGCCCAACACTGGCACCATCTTTGCTGTACTGTAATGCATGAACAAGTACAAGTCTCTGGCAGCAAAGTAAAACTGAGGAAACTCAGCAATTCTGTAAGGACGAAAAGATTGAGATTGAAAAGATCTAGAGTGACAAAGAAACGCACTAATACTATACTCAGTTTCAGTCCTCGTCCGTGTCACCTGGGACAGAACCTATACGATTTGGGAGCAGACAGAACTCAGCGTATCGTATAGGCAGGTATACACAGGAGGAATGTGTAGGAGGCTTGATTTAATTTTAGGGACATGGCTTCGCCATTTGGTGCAGAAGGTGGAACTTTCGTTGCCGTCGAGCCCCGTGTTCATTGTACATATGTTCCCGAACGAGCGGTGCTGAAGTCCTTGAGATGCGGGGGGTCAAAGTCTCCCGCCGAGAGAAGGGAACCATCTCAGGAGGTGATCCCACACCTCGGTGTTTACGATGATGCTCATTATTATTCCAATAATCGGAAAGATCATGACGAAGTCTTAGATTACTTTGCAACAATCCAGGAGATTACAATGGTAAGATGCTGAACGATTGATAACAGTTCGCAACTGAACAAATTGACAGGCCAATCGGACCAATCCAACGCAGCTGATGTCGTAGGCTCAAACCAGTCGCTCGCCCAACAAAAATTTTATGAAAGTCAACTAAACGATGCGAGTATGTACGATCGAACGGGCCGGTCCGAGTCGAGCCGTTCCCACTTTTGACTTGGAAAATTTACGCTACATTGCGGCCCGCATCATTTTCATTGTACTGCCTTTCGCAGGATTTCTGCCTCCATCCACCTCCGCAGATGTGAATTGGAGCATGCACTTCCCCGGTGTATAATGTTCCTCAAGTGTTCCGACTCCTTTTTTTGCCATTCTCGTTTGCTATAACTCATCCTCGTTGTTCAGATCGACCTATGGACCACCTATCCTGCGAAGTCCTTATACTTCTTTGCATATATACACACGTGTTCGATGTCTTATCGTAGTCTTTCATCGGTTAAACTGAACGATGAAGCTAGCGCTAGATATATTGCGAGCATGGAATAAGAAAAAATGTTCTCAGATCGACCTATGGACCACCTATCATGTTCGGTAGTTGCACCTCTTCGCATATCTGCATGCACATGTGTTAGATATACAGTCGCTAACCGGGAAGCGCAACAATTAGCGTGTTCGGCCAATCTTAGACCGCAATATTGGCCAAATTGCATGGGCTATGTTCGGGAACAAAGCACTTAGATGTCATGTCCATGCTACAATTTACCCTCAAGGCCCACAGTCCACAGTTGCTGAGAACGAGGCCAATTTTCTTTGCAACTCAAATATGGCCAAATAACGTGAAAGCGCAACACTTCGACAGGATCAATTGTAGTTCTGGGACCATAGATTTCAGGGGTTTAACCTACATATCCATAATCAGGGGTGCTGAAAACCCCCAATGCAAAAGAATTGGTGTTTACTGACGCTGTGAAAAGTGAAAGTGGGACACACTTGATTGTTGGCATCAAAAGCTGTGAGATGCGGCAACAAACATTGCAATTCCAAGAGCCTCACAGAAGCTTTTGGCACGAATCTTTTTGTAGGCAGGATTGTATGATGTTATACTATTGTTGTATAAAATTTGGACCGAGTTGGGTATGCAGAAGGAACAAAATTGCTAGTGTTGCGCTTCTACGTTGCGTTGCGCTTCCCGGTTTGAGACTGTATTGCGAGCATGGAATAATAAAGAAACTGTTCAATACATATCTATCAAAAGAGCTGGTCATATGTGGGGAATGTAGGTACTCCAATTGACATCTACAAATGCTGATGCTGGTAGAGATCGTAACTCCACAAGCGGTAGTACAATGAGAATTGGACGTGCTGCGATGTAGAAAGGAATCCCTAGTACCATGATTGGGAAGGTGGCTTCTAACACCGGAGCTAGCCGATCGCTTATCATTAACAGAGAGAGGAGGAAAGTGAGACCAGGGACTGTAATGATAACCAATGAGGATGTTCTCCAGATCCACATTTCGGCGGGCGTAGGAAAAATCGCATTCCATGCTGCACAGTGAATGGCACCGAACAAGGCGCCCACCAGAAACAGAAGAATTATAGCCGTATCGTTATCCGATTGGTCCATCGACCAAAATGACGGCACTGAGACGGATGATAACGGCTTATATTCGCCATCGTAATCCCCAAAAAATCGCACCGAAGAACCGGTTGTAAAGTGGAACCTGAACAGGGAGGGTTTTGGTTTCTGTTTGAGGCTGCGTAGTTGGCCCGATGACAATCTGCCATTGGACATCGAGAGGCTTATTCCACCAGAGTAACCATATGAATATGTTCACAATGGCGAATGCGAGCGTGGCGACCTCGAGCTGCGTTATAGCGAGGCGTTGATGGGCGCGAGCAAGGGTCTGCAGGATAAACCACAGGCCTTGTAGGAGCACGACACCTTTGGAAAGCGCATCTCCTTTGCTCCTGTCCGCGATTTCCTTGTCGTTCACGTTCCGTATGGCCTCCTGGAGTTCTGAGCCGAGGTCCCCATCTTCCAGCTGTTCTTTTGATGCAATAGGATGCCCCGTCGGCGAGACGAAGCCGCCCATGCAGAAAAAGGAGGCCTGCGTGCTGGAAAATTTGTATTCTACTCAAGCGTGCGTGAGGTGACATAAAGAATATCATTAATTGCTGGCTCACCCTTGACCAACCACTGAGACGCAAAAAATTGTCTCGCTGCAAATCCCACCATGACTTCCGGGGCGATCATGGTGATAAGCATCATCTTCAGCCTGCGCCAGAAAAGCTGAAGACGGTTCTGGTCGGGCGGGGGCACGTTCGGGTGCACCGACACCCATGTGCAAGCGAATATTGTCGCCAGGCAGCCCCACACGATGCTGAAAAATGTTCTACAGTTGTCGATATCTTTGCAGGAGTCGGTGGTAGCTCGGGTGTCGGGAAGATGTGAGAGTGGTGCAGCGATGCTGTCCCGAGACAGTAGATGAACAGCGATGAGTATCAGAAGCATAGATGGTCTGGAGATCGAGTGAAGCGAGTTGGTAGAGTTTAACAGCAGGAGTTCAAGCGCCCAAAACCGTAGCGTATTTTAAGGTGGGCAGTGCCTTGTCAGAAACAGAACGCGGAGATGGTAGAGAGGATGCCAGAACAACAAAACAGTCCCGAAAGTATTTTTGGAAACTCGCATCCCTACAGTCCGGAATACGGAAAGATAAGAGTCCAGTATTTCTGACGCCCGTCAGAGTTTTGGCAACCCGTCCATTTGGCCATATATGGATCCAAGAAGCAGAATGAACCAATTTCAAGACGCATACAGAGGCTCGAGAGTTGGAAAACATAGGGCACGGTCGCAGTTGCCGTGGCGGTGGCGCCGAGGCGCAAATATGGGAAAGCCCTTAAGTGCCTTGTCGAGGCTTCGTCGGACCTTGCCGAGGTCACGAGGCCCTTTTGATGGGCGGGACATTTTTGGTTCATTCCATCGTCCAAGATTTTGCAAGTCTCGTCTTGGCCTCGTTGATAAGTCGCCTCAGCACTTGATAGAATCCTATGGCATCGCTGGAACAATTTGTGCCGTGTCTGGCTGCGAAGTACGGCGGTGGTGGGATGCGCTGCACCCGAGTCCTCCAGTGCACCCGAGTCCTCGATCGTATTCAGGTTACCTCTAGCGTTGCGCAACGACGAGGTGGTTGGAGCTTCCCTACCCGGAACATGGCCTTCCCCTTGACTGCGCGTACGTTTCACTCGGGGATTTCCCCGTATCCATGGTCATACTGACCTCAGGCTCTTTTGTCACTGCCACCATCACTGTTGCTGAATCTTTTGTCACTGCCACCATCACTGTTGCTGAATCTTGAATCGCTCCCACGACATCTCTACGCCTCCCGGGCATTTGCGCACCGTCAACTCGACTCGACTCTCGACAGCTTGAGGGGACAGCATCCTACTTCTCGCGCACGGGTTGGGGCAACGTGTCGGAGGCGTGTGCGCGCGAGGCGCCTACCGCCGTCACGATGAATACGATCTCTTCATCCTCGATCGATATCGTACTTCCCTGCGCTTCCCAGCATCGACATCGACTTCGGCAGGGAAATCCTTGTTGGCGTACCATCGCCCCTGCCCGGCTTGTAGCGTTATTGTGGCGCCGAACCATGCTACTGTGTTGAATCGTGAAATGGGTCCAAAAAAAAGTCCTCCTGAGATTAATCACTGCATTGAGGGGTCCCGTAGGCAAAGGGTGTGACTACGTACGTAGTCGCATCGACATATGTCTACATGCGACTACGTTGTCCTTCCCTTGGCCTACCTGTGACTACATCTGGCTACCTGTGACTACATGGATAGTCACAGGGTAGTCACAGGTTGGTCTTGGCCAAAATACCATTATAGTGTACTATTGAGTTAATATGGATTTCGATGTCGCCTAACAAGGTCTCTGGCAAGTCGCTGGTCGGACCGAACGGTCCGTTTTCATGATGATCCGGTGTGGCGTGATACGTAACCTGTCAATGTACGATAACACTAAATCATTGCGTCTGGGCAAGAGAAAGATGTTTGGGAAGCATATCCATCAGGGAAAACCCCCCCAGAAATTTTTGCATATTTTTCGATAAAATTTGCGAAAATATGTCTAGTTTTGTGAATGACCAAAATGAGCAGAAATATGTTCTTCAAAAAAAAAATTGTCAAATTTATACAATTTTTGAAGCAATTTTGGCACATATTGCTGCCCATTTCCCTCAGTTTCTATGGCGTTCCGAATGTAACATTATTAAAACTTTTTTTGTCTGGTGAAATTTTTTGTCTGGTGAGAAAACTTTTTAGGCCAAAGCTCAGAATGCCTACCTACTACATCTATGTGTGCTAGGTAGGTATGATATGTCTTTGCCAGAGTGGACAGGCCCATTCTGGTAGCGTTACGGTAAGTTTCATGTCAATCGGCTTTAATCGGCCTTCATCTATAGCTACTGATTTCGCTCACTTCACCATTTGCTGAATTTCCTGATCGGTTTCAAAGGAGGCAACATGCAAAATGGTATTAAAAATGACCAAGTACATTCAAAGCCTGCACCCAAAGCCTCGCACGTTGTAACCAAATTGGACTCGTGAGCGAGACTGGAATTTGAGTCTTCTTTCGCTTCCCCACTGCCAAGAACTCCACATCAGGGTACCCGTCCTCATCCCATTCCTCTGGTAGCACCCCATAACCAACTGGTATTATCTCCTGGTGAACAACCTCTTTGAGAACTGCAAAAAAATTGCTCTCAGCCTCGGGATCCTCAGCGAATGGGTTCTTCTCATCAGGTACGTCCACTGCATCATGGCGAATGTGTGGGTCCTGGTCAGCACGGATATGTTCAGCAATATCTGCCTCAGCAGCCTGCTCATCTGGAGGATTTCCAGCACATGCTTGACCAACTCTCTCGGTACGTACCAGAAACTCCGTAATACTTCTCTATTGTTTCAGGATGCAAGCCTTGACAATCATCAGTGTACACTCCATGCTGGACTTGACCAACAAGTCGCAAGTCCTGCTGGAATTTATAATTAATGAAATGCTTTACTAGGTTACTCACGTTGGGGCTTTTGTTGTTGGATGTCTTCATAGGATGAGCGTTCCAGTTGGCCTGGAATTCAGCACAGTCATCATTGATAAAGTCCAGGAAAAGGGTGTGAAGTAGCCAGAGATGTTCAGGTTTGTTTGGATCTAGATAATGCACTCTTTCCAGACGAATGAAAAAAGCGCGCCAGTATCGAACAAATTGAGTGCCGACATCTACCCACAAACGTTCAATTCGTGTATTATGGGTGGATCTGGGGATACATTTAGCAAGATGCAGAAGAAGAAAAAGAAAGATAGAAAGGCTTACGAGCCCCACATGAAACTGGCACGGTTGGGACCATTCCGCATAACCATATAAATTGCACATCCTATATTTTCTCCCCCACGATCACCTCGAAGACGAGAGGGACAACCAAAGTCATCACATGCTTTCAGAAAAACGTCTAGAGCAGTATCTGATGAATTATTGTTACTGGCTCTTAGACCAGCAACCTGCAGATTTTCTTGAGTAGCTAAGGATACATACAGAGTTATACTCACCGTCCGACAATAGCCATCAACAAAACCATGTACAACTATTCCCCAACGTATCATCTTGTGGTGACCGTCGAGATGCCATAGTGCATTGGGACGGCTTACATGGTAAACCCTGCGCTTGATAACGTTGCGCCGTCGTAGCATCAATCCAAGATTGTCAGCACGTCTTAGTGACAGCATAACCCGGCGTCTTTGGATACGCAGTCCATGCATTCTGAGAAAGCCCATGAGATATTGCAGGCCAGAAGCAGGTTTGTCTCTTTTGAATCCTTTGACAACGGTGTCGAGCTCATTGTTGGATAAAGTGGAGTATAGCCGTGATAATCCATGCTTCTTCATGTGGCGATACAAAGTCATGCGATGACATTTAAGGAGAGCTGCCAGCTCGTTGAGCTTAATACTCCGCTCAGCTCGAGTGGCCTCTGCCACAAAGGCCAGGTCAATTTGCTTCGCAGGCCGGCCCCTCTTTCCAGTATAGGTGTCAGATTGGACGTTAACTGGCATTCTTATTTGGCGATCCTCTCTATTGATAGGAGTCCAATTCAGCTTTGTCCCAAATACAAGGCGGAAATGACCTACTTTCCCTTTGCCAACTCTCCAGAATGACGCAAGACAGCAACTGTGTCGCCGAATAATTTAGCAGCACTGAGAACCCAGAATTCAGGCAAGTGATTTTCTTCTGAATTCTCAGAGGCTTCTAATGCGACCAAGAGAGGGATAGCGTCGGTTGTTATAGAGTCAATATGAAATGCTGCTCGTAATGGGTCCAGATCTTCCTGGTCTATTAAATTGCGAGCGTGTCGATATATGTTGGTGAGTGTCAGGTGGCTTTCCAGGACGTTGGGAGACCATCTTTCATGTCCCACCAGCACCTGGGGAAGCAGAGGGAAAGATTGTGGCAATGAGTCTGCCATGTTGAAGCATTCAAGAATTCGGTTAAAGAGTTGGTCATATTTGTTCTTTGTGGGCGCTCTTGACTCTCAACTAGAATGTCTGCTACTCCTGATGCTGCTACAGTGAGAAGTACTCGGTTTTACTCCAGGGCTCCAGGGACTGAAAGCTATCCTGTCTTTCTCGTAAGTCTATATCTACATGTAGGGTTTTCCTGACCGTTGTGGGTAGGTGAACAATACGTTGTATAAACTTGACCCCCACGCGATATCGCGCTGCTCCTTGTACTTGGCCGAGCTTTGCAAAGCACCTGCCCCAGATAATAAGAAGCAAGAGTCCTCGGATGGACATCCAATCCGCCTCATAGATGTGGAAGAACATACATTCGAAGTCTTTCTTGCCCTGGCGTACGGAAGGTATAGTCCAGTCTCTGTGGCACATATTTGACAGAGATCGCCTCTAACACTTGATCTTCAGGCCCCCTAGAAGTGATCAGTGGGATAAAAGCTCACAATCCATTCCACCTTTGCTGAGTTTGCTTGAGCTCGGCCAATACTTTCAGTCCCCAGGAACCAAAGAGCTTGCTATGGGCTTACTGAGGCTTCGAAGCCCCTTTATTCCCGCCGCCAGGCTAGTTCACCTTGGGAATCACTATGGTTCCAAGGCACTGTTCGATCTTGGTTTTAGGAGGTTGGTATGGGCGCCGCTGCGGCAACTCACAGACCAGGATGCCGATTGGATGGGCTTCAAGGTCTATGTTGCACTTGCAAGGCTCAAGGATGCGATGCAGCAACACCGCTTGATTCTTGCTGCTGAAGAACCCCAGTTTCATGTTGTCGAGCCTTCTTTTGGAAGTTTTGTTCGGCAAGACATGCCGCTGCACAGTCCCCTCTGTGCTAAAACGGAGCACTGCTCAGAAGATTGGCACGCTGTGTGGTGGAATAGAATGGGCAGGTCTTTGTTGGATGGGAGAAAATCCTTGACGTGGTCCGACTGTTTGGAACGATTCAGACATTCCGAGTTTGGGCGCATGCATCCTGAATGCGTCTCCAGGATGTTGCATAAAGTTGGAGAGGGCTATGGGAACAGTCACATCTTCGCAATGATCGACACTACAAGCGCCAAACTCATGGCGGACATAGCGGAGGATGGTGATGAAGAGGTGGCCATGGACAATTGACGAACGACAGACTTTTAGATGTAGAACGCCTGCTTGACAAAGTCGTCATAGACATCATAGATATAGATATCCTATTTGCTGTTCTCCCATTCAAAGCAGCTGAGTGAGAAACTGCAACTTTCCTGCGTGCGGCATGGTACATTCTCAAGCACAAACAACAGATTTGCGACCTATGTACACAAAATAAACAAGGCACTCAAATAAGCTCTGCTGCATTAACCGGCGTTTCATCCTGAGACAAAGACATGAGTCGACGCGACCCCGAAATTCAAGCGAGAACGTACAATTTGGACGCTGTAAAATTGTTCTGAAAGAGAATGAATTATTAGTGTTGTCGTGCAGAATGCGGACATCGTTGACCGTCGCAAACTAGGATGCAATTAAGCCAGCGGAGCGGGCAGTAGTGTAAATAAACATACGTTAATCGCGACACCCTTCCTTCCGCCGCTGAGCATCGAGGTAGGAAGGAAGTGATCTATAATTTCGCCTCAGCTTTCGATCAGTAAACTCACAGGGGCACATACCGTCGGGCGCGCGATGCGGCTCTGTACGCCGCCGGCGTGTGCCGTGTCGAGGGTGACGTCGTTCCTGAGTTGCGGTGATACGAAGGTAAATCCTGAATCTAGCTTTCAATTATTTGAATTGGACCTGAGGGCGTATCGTCGACGTTGCCCGTGGATCTGCCCGCTCGCCGGTCATTACGTGCCGCGCGTGACAGTGTTGCGTATAGGTGGCGCACGTATGTCCCCAAATAGAAGATCTAGAGTTTTGGTTAGCCTGTAAATCATCTTGCAAGTAGATGGACACGTACCGCGCAGCGCCACGCTCAGCTCGTCTCACGGTCGTGCCGCGCACCCAACTCACGTAGCTCCCAGTTCGCAAGTCGCCGGCGGACGAAGGTGAATTATGAGTCTATAATTTTTCTAATCATTTTGAATGGCAGACAAAGACGCACCCTCGGGCGTCGACCGGTTAATTTCACGCGATGGGGAGACGCGTCGGGGTTCACGGGCTGTGGTTGTCAGCGGCGGCAAGAATGGCGGCATAGCTAGATACATATTAGTACACGTCGCGCACGCGAGCAATAGCACACGCAAGGAAAGGCGGCGCGCGTAGAACTCGTCCTTTTTGAGGGTTTGGTGACTGAGGCGGCATTAGCATCCGTCATTTCTCGGTATACACGAAAAAGGCAGGGACAAGCAATGTCAGAGGAGGGGAGGATGCGACGCATAGTGCGCCGTGTGACGGCGTCAAGGCGCGTTGCCGCCACCGACGGATGCGTCGATGCCGACGAGCAGATAAGGGGAAGGGTAAACGGAGGACACTCACTAATGATGCACCGGCACAAAATCCAGACTGCCAAACTCGCCGTTGATGTTCGCCCCCAGCTCGCAAATCTGCTGCTCGAGCTTGGGCGAGTCGGTAAGGGAGGGCGAGGTGACTTGGATGAGGACGACGTTGCCGACCCACTCGGGGTAGGTCTGGAGGAGCTTTTGGAAGGCTTGGAGCTGGCAGAAGTGTTAGCTCGAGTACGAAGGTAGCTTTCGAAAGAAGATGCGAAAAAAAGCGGCAAGCGCACGTCTCGCGACCCGAAAGGGAAGCTGGGTAGAAGAAATGCCCGCCGTGTCCAAAGAAGGCGCCGCGCGAAGCGCCAAGAGAGACAATTGTGGTACCGCAAGAGCACGGCATGTCTCGCTCTGCCTCTAAAAAGGAAAATGTAGCGAAGTCGCCCTTCTCCCTACCACCCCCGCACCCACCGCTCATCCCCCTGTGGCCGACTCCGCTCACACATCGCCACATCATCTCCAAAAGACGCCACGCCTAGCAACAATGCGGATTAGGGCACGCTCGACGCCACGCCCCACCCCAGAAAAAACACGACACAGCAGGAAAATGATACAGAGGAGGACGCGCACGTACCTTCTGCAACACCCCCTTGACGACGTCGAGCTTGTCATGGCCGACAATGATCTTCTTCCCCTCGTAAAGCGCGCGCAGGGCGTCGTGCTTGGGCGTGATGCCGGGGCGGAGGCTGCGGAGGCGCCGTCAGCGTAGTTTATGGAGGAAGGTTAGTGAAGGAAAGAATGCAAAACAAAACGGGTCTCAGAGTAGAGGAAAGCCAATCGTGTCCTGTGTCCGTTCGTTTAGGCCGCCCGCTCCCCTTCCAGATGAAAGGATACGAAGAAATGGGGCCACTTGTCCCCGTCTCCCTCCCGCTAACTCCCTAGATTCACAGCCAAACACTCAAAAATCACAGAGCGAAAGAAAACGAGGTGGAGGAAATGACTTACATATCCCGTCCAACCCTCTCCACGTCCACCCCGACGGGGCAGTGCATGACGGCGGTGACGTGGCTCTCGGCGTCGATCCCGCGTGGCGCGGTCTCGTACCCACAGATGCGGATGCAGGTCGAGGTGAAGTGCCTGTGGCCGAGCGTTAGCGAGCGCGTTTTTGCAAGCGAGAAAACAAAGGGGTGAAGGAAGAAAGGGACGTACTGCGAATAAGAGTACGTCTGGAAGCACACCAGGTCGGCGCCGACCCTGCTGTCGAGGATTTCCTTCCGCCCTGAACGCCAACTCAGCTCTCATTGAAAAATAGAGGAACACAGAGAAAGACAGACTCATGCGGCGAACACCTAAACACCTCACTACTCGGGAACGGGGTATGCACAAACAGCCCAATCACCGCCTCCCGGAATCACTGCCCTCAGCAGCTTCGGCACCAGCAAGAGATGGTAGTCATGCACCCAGATGAGGTCGCCGGGGCAGAAGACGGCTGTGATGGCAGATGCGAAGGCCTCGTTGGCTTGGGAATAATGAGAGTAGTACTGGGATTCTTGGGGAGAGGACTCGGCGGCGTTGGCTTTGCCAGAGGAGGTAGTGGAAGAGGGGCCAGAGGGCTAAGAGGTGTGGAGTTAATAAGCGCGAAAAGAATAGACGGCAAAGGGGACGGTACGCACTTTGCTTACATCACCCTCCGCAACGCTTCTCTCTGGGACTTGCTTACTTGGGCCGTCGGCACTCTCAGTTGGGGCGAGCGCGAATGCGAGTTGGCGAAGGAGGAAGACAACGAAGAAGAGGTGAGAGACCTGGCGGACATGATGTCACCCATCCAGCCGATGATGAGCGGCGACATATCGTGGGACCAGCGTCCAGATACCGTTGCTCTCGGGCCCTCGAGGCCAACGGGCCCGCGCATGTGAACGCGCCCCGTACTAATGCCGCCCTGTACTAATACCGACCTCGGTGCCGAACCCCTACCGGAACCCGTCCGCGAAGTGCGTACTAGCATTGACGAACGTCCTGCGCTGTCGACGCCGCGGCAGAACGAGGGGGTGCAAGGAGTGTGTGTTGATTCAATTTGAGGGACAGGCCAGCGGGTTCAGCAGAGAAAGTGGGTCCAACGGCGGTGCAGGCAGGGCAGGAACGCGGGGGGAGAGACAGAAGCTAAGTCCTGCCCCGCGTTCGCTGCGCGCGCAGATCGTTGAGCCGAGCTGCGGAACCGTGTGCGAGCAGACGTGAGGGCAGGAAACAGCGTGAATAGCACAGGGACCAGTTTGGTAGGGACAGCTGAGCACGAGAGGGTGGCGCACGCAGGCAGGGATGCAGCCAGGTGAGGACGGGCGCGAGTCCGGGGCGTGCACGAGTCCGGGGCGTGCACGAGTCCGGGGCGTGCAATTATTGGATTGTAGTGATTCGAAGAAAGGTTGGGTAGGGGGTTGCTCAAGGCAGGTCGCAGGGGATGAACGAACAGGTGAGCCTGGGGAGGGGAACCGGCGAAGCACAAGATAAACTGTCTAAGAGTTGGGAGAAAACCAGAAAGCAAAAAACATCAAGGACGTACTGAGTTCAACTGTCTCTGCTGTCTCTACTACTTCCCTCCCGTTCTATTCTTTGTTGGAATGGACTCGCGGGCGCCAGAATTGTCGTCGAGGCTGTGCAGAGGCCAGAAAGGCGGTCTCAATCGGGCAGGACAGAGGAGGAGGCCAAGGCAATTGTTTGTGCACTGTTTACCTACACCCTCTCCCTCGCGTTCGCTCCGCGACCCCTTCAAGCGCGCAAACGGGGACGCGTTGTCACTGGTCACACAGCAGGCGGGGAGTGACTGTTCGCGGAAGAAAACTCGACCACTGGACGAATTTCGCGACACGTCCCTCAGAACGCGATGCCACAGCTTGTTTTGTTCGAAGACGACGCGTATTCCCGTCTCCAGCAGATCCTACAGGCTGTTCCTCTACCCCTGAGCCCCACTGAAGCACAACTCTTGTGCTCCTTGCAAACTTCGTTGGCAGCAGCACTCCCCGTGCCTACCCCCTCTTCCCGCCCCCTGACCTCAACCCCGCCGTCATCCGACGCGATTATGGATGCCCTGACGCGTCAACGTTCCCAAAGTCTGGCATTTTCCTCCCTCCCCCGTTCTGGGACAGTTATCGCGGCGATGCCGAGCCCGGGGAACCCAGTACTTCAAGGACTGGCGCGTCTGGCCATCTTGTGCAGGATGCTACGCGTCCTGTACTCTCTCTCCCCAAGACACTTCTCGCCTCGCAGGTCTCGAAAGGCCTTCCAGCCCCCCCCGGACGACAAATTTCTCTTTTCTGAGTACGTGACACAAAATTCGGTGGGGGTATCTTACACTAATCTGCCTGTCCAGACCCCGAAGCGGCGGGGGTGTCTGACATGGCGCCCGGGCTCTTGTCCCCTCTCGCCTCTCCTATCCTGTCCCCCAGCACTTCAATGTTATTGTCCCCCACTACCTCAACGTTGTCCGCCAGGCTTTCTGGCGGTTCATCTCCTCTCTCGTCGCCTACCTTACGCAACTCATCCCCTGCCCCCGACTGCAACTCGTCCCTCGCCGACTTCAATCCAAACGGGAAGCGGCCTTTGCCGGAGCCTTCCGACGATCCTGCTGCAAAGAGAGTTATGCTACGCATTCCCGGCCAGTCTGAGCTGCAAGAAAGAATACGAGCAGGGAAGGAAAGAACAACGGCAGGTGCGGGCGGCGCTGGTGGGGGCAGGGGCGGCGGGGGGAGGAAGGAATGCGCAGGCCAAACCTCCATGTCCGAGAAAGGGCGCTGCCAAACGTGTCGGACGGGCGAAAGATGTGGGGGCCATGGATTGCGACAACCCACAGTGCCATGTGTGTGGAGATGGCAGCGACAGAAGCGAGAGCGAGCTACAGGATGGCGAGCAACCTGACGAGACCCCAGGGGAGTCAGAGGTTGAAGATGAGCCCAAGCATGGGAAGAAGAAGACGGGGCGGAAGAAGACGACGGGGCGGAAGACTAAGGCAAGGAGGAAGAAGTATATCACGACAGGGGAAGGGCCACCTCTGACGTTGAATGCAAGTGCTCTGCTCGGGAAAATGGTGGCGAACATCTTCCTGCCCACTACTCGTGCAGCTTTAGATGCTTTCCTCGACTCACTGGGCCCATCCGTTCAATTCGTTGATCTCAAAAACACAAGCGAGGACCTGCACTCTGTGGTGAAAAGACTAGATGCTCTCGAAAATAATCATCAGAACACATCTTTCTGGACCATGTTCAACCTCGTCCAGCTTGTTATCCACGTTCATAGGCGAGTGGCGATCAAGCCATTTATCTGTTTATGTTTAATCTCTCCCACAGTATTCGAGAAACGGAGGCACTAAAACTCAATCGTAGACCTGGGTTTGAGGCGATTGCAGAAAAGTATGAATATCCCCCTCGGACATTTGCAAGGCGGGTTGAAGCCGGGACCAAGCTCCTGTCATTGTGTGCTGCTAGTAAGTCGTTCAACTTTAAAGCTTAAACCGTTCTTTGCTGAATCGCCTGAAGGTACCCCTTATATCTTGGTTGTAATTGCGGTCACTGGCATGCAGGTGGACCTTATAGGAAGGGATAAAACTACCATAGACGACATTATATCTCTCAGCAAAGCGTTGAGAGAGATTTCTCGTACGTTCATACTCCTTCCTTGATACGCTGAAGTCCTGAACAGTTATAGATGATAAATGGGGTACTTTGATTACTCGACTTCGAGTACCCCTCCAGTACATTCAGCAAAAATCCTCCTACCTTTCCACCGTCAGCTTTTGCCGTCAAATACCTCAACGCGAGGGGGAACAGCTAGTGGAGTATGTCCCATTCCACAGCCTCAGTGATACCGACGCTCTTTTTGCTAAGATTCCTACAAAGTGAGTGTGTCAATCAATGACTGAGTAGCGCCTCTCAGACCTTGACTAGCACCCCCAAATTACCACCCAGGTCTCCAGGCTGGAGCACGACAGTAGGATCCTGGAATATATTCATGGACACAGGAGATATCCCTCTGCCTAGTGTCAAAGTCATAACCATTCCAGGGGATTTCGTCAAGTCCAAATGTCCTGTAACTGGTTCTACCACAGATAAGTGGACAGCTGAGGCTCGAGCGGAAGCAGAAGATGCCGAAGACGCCCGCGACCTGGATGATCTGCAGGATAAGGTGAGATCTTTTCTGAGAACGTCTTTCATTGTCTAATTTGCTGAAGATTCGCAAACCTGTCCGTCGGCGGAAGTATATCCAAATCAAGAGCTCCATTTATAAGGGGTAAGCAACGTTCATATAGTCCACGTCGAAACTCAATTTGTCCAGAAACATAGTGCGAATTACTACTGAGTCTGGCAAAGTTATAGCCGATACCTTTACTCTTCCTCCCCATTTGCGAAAAAAGCTCAAAGACTCAGTTGCTCTTGTCCAAGCTGCTATGCCAGGCGAATGGATCAAAGATACCTCCCGCCGTGCCAACTATCGCTTTCTCTCATGCCACTATTCATGGTACGCCCGTTATGGGGAGAAGGTATGTCGACCATTAACATGCACTATATTTGACTGAGCTTTTTCAAGGGCCATGGCGCTCCCGAGAATGCAAATCATATGGATAATGTCCAACGCGACCATGGGGGTAAAGTTAACTTTACCCAACGGATCCCCCCATAAGTCTGCAGATATTACCGACCATCCGCAGGAGTTTGCGATCCTAGCTGATGCATATACTGAGATTTTCGATTATATTCGTATCTCTGTCCGTTTTCTTTTATACATTTATCTGTAACTGACTCATGGAAACCTTTATAGCTTCAGGCTCGCTTTCCGAATGAATTTCAAGAGCTGAGTATCTACTGCGACGCTCTCCCCATGAACTCAGCAAGCTCTGCCTACCCTTTTGGCGGCTTTGTTCTGAACCTTCGTGTTGCTACCTCTGCGCACAGAGATCATGGAGACAAGGATCTCTGTGTTGTCATCCCCTTTGGCGATTTTGAAGGAGGTCAGCTTTGTTTACACGAAGTCAAGTTGAAGTTTGACTTGCAAATGGGGGATGTTTTGATATTCCCCTCATGCGACCTCACACATTTTAATATGCACTTCTCCGGTAAACGGGGCACACTCGTTCTTCATTCTGACAGACAAGGCGACGAGTGGGTGAAAGACTGCCGGGGTTGGAGTTTGTATATTAGTCGTTGATCTTATGTCCTTCTACTCAAATGTACGCCGAGAAAAATCAAAAATGATTGTTAAATATTAAAGTGTGGGTGTAGATTACTTGGTATATGTGAAGGAGCGTCAAAATAAGATATTGGGAATGTAAAGAAAGTCTAGTAGTAGAAGTTTGGGGTTCTAATGAGCGTCAAGGAGAGATATTGAGGAAGGTAGGTGTCTGGTGTACTAATGAGCATCAAGGGAGATATTGAAAGAGGTAGGTGTCTGGTGTACTAATGAGTGTCAAGGGAGATATTGAGGGAGGTAGGTGTCTGGTGTACTAAGGAGCACCAAGAGGGGCCAGTTAACACCGTGGAGCTTTATAAGCTGGATGCCATGGGTTAATGATAAGTTCATCATCATTTTCAGTATCATCGGCGTCACGCTTGAGATCTTCAAGGGAGTGAATGTGCCTGTATATGACGGTAGGAGGTTGGGAAACCTTAAGGCAAGAGCACTTGGTCTTAGTAGAGGCTTTGGCCACGCTCTTGTCCTTGGCCTTGTTCTTGCCTTTGTCCTCCTTGGGGGTGGACAGCAATGAAGAACGGCGTATGAATACTATACAATGTTGTCAGAAAAACATTATAAAAATAAACCAGTGGAGCGTACAAGGCTCTGAGTATGATTTGGTAGAAGGTCCAGCTTTAGCAGTGGCACTGTCCTGATTCCAAGCTAATTGGCCTCAGCTTGGGAAATCAATAAACGTATAACGCACCCAGTTTAAGTTTCTTGGTTGGTTGATCCTCATCGTTGCTTTCCATGCTCTCCCGTTTCCTTTTCGAAGTGACAGGCTCTGGACGTGTGACATAGCCTACAGAATGTTACTGACTGAATATAAGGGAGAGGAAACAACATCAACTTACGGCCCAGTATAGATGGCATTTCATCTGCAGCCTCGTCCTCTGAATCAGCACCAGAGTCTTGGCGAGGATTATAATCTGAACTCCCAAAGTATTCAATGGGATCCATCTCCATGAAGTCGCCTCCTGCAGAACTGGTTTCTTGCTCGTCAGGGCGTCCAGTGTACCACGACTTGAAAATGTTTCTGGGAATGGCATCTGGGTGGTTTAACGCTAGGAAATAGCAGTCAATCTTAGATCATCCTGAGCGGCGTGTTCAAATAGTCACCAATATAGAGCATAGACCCAGGATGGGCTGTCTTGATCCTATATTTGACGCCATCAAGGCCGGTAGGCTTAGCGTTCCGCACGACCTTGAGCGTCTGATAGGTTTTGCTAAGCACTACCCAAGATCCACTGTCCGAGGAAGGAACCACACTAGCGAACCACGCAAAAGCTTCAGAGAAGAGGCTGGTAAGCTTCGCAGTAAAGTCTTCATGAGACCAGGCTTGATTGATGGCTACATCTGTAGCCACACATTTGTATGCAGCTAGCTGGTCGATGTCCATGCGCGTCAGTGCTCTAGTGGAGCCGCAAAGTTTGAACTTCTGAAGATCTGAATAAGTAAGGCAGGTTGAACGCAGTTCTGGTAACCTACTTCCACCCCGCCAGGAAAGAGAACAATTTCGGAAATAACAACGTCCTTGGATTTTGAAGCAGGGGCAATTTTCTTGTCCTGTTTCAATTATCAGGCTCCCAAAAATATGACAGGCCCTCACCATAACGAGCTTCTTCTTGGATTGCTTGTTGTCCTCAATGGGAAGGCGGTAACCTCTCAGGGCGTCCACTTTGGCCGTAGCAAGGTCTGTGACCCTATCTCTGGCTGGAAGAAGATCTGAGATCTTCTTCACTGAATGTGAGTTGAACGCTTGGAGGACATTATCTTTCTTGCTAGTGGCTGCCACTGGGGTAGACGGCTCTCTCTCTCGGTGAAGGCTTTTCCCGTGGCTGCATTCCCGACACTTGGAAGGGGCATTGTCATTGAGTGGAGGATCATACTCCTCACAATCACAGGCCATGTCGTCTGTGGTACCACGACACATAGAGAAAGAGACAAAGAACAAAAGAAGGTAAAAGAACGCAAATCAGTCCACTCGGAGGAATTTATAACCCATCAAAGTTTAACTGACTTGCTTGACGGTATGTTGCTTGACGGAACATTGTCTTCCACGTTGTCTTCCACGTTGTCTTCCTTCTCTACCATGGTCTCAAAGTTCCCTCAGGAGCTTCTAGATACCACCATAGACTATGTCGACCCCACAGATCATTACCGATGCGCCTTGGTGGCTCAATCTTGGCGTCCTCGTTCCCAGTCCCACATCTTTCATACAGTAACCCTCGGTATGGGCCTCCAGGGTGGTTATGCCAATGGCCTTATGGACGTCCCCCCTTTAGAAGGGGAGATCAATAATTTTACGGCTTTCTGGAAGCTCCTCCAGAAATCTCCTCATCTAGGGCAATATGTCCGTAACCTTGTCATGGGGCTTTCTGTGCCATACACAGAGCTTCAAGCCAGTTTTGCCAGTTCCAAGCGGTTGCTCCCAGCATCGTGGCAAGCTATTAAAGACATGGTTGCGGACATTTTACCCATGCTCAATCGACTGGATTCTTTGGCCTTGTTCCCTTGTGGACCAGCCGCTTTTCATTCTCTTGAACTCCCTGAACATCTGTCCAACTTATTTGCGGCATTGAGCCTCAAATCGCTTACGCTCTGCCAATGGCGTCTCCCACATTGTCCCCCGCTTTCGATCTTCCAATCTGGACTTTCTTCATTGCGGTTCCTCAATTGCCAATTCGAGCCGCCTGTCGCTCCCATCCATCTCTCCCCATGTATGACAACACTTACAACCCTCGACTTGGTTCGTTGCGCAGGCGTTGACCTGTTTTACCGGGACTGGGTTCCACAGAACCATTGGAGAGTCAATAACATGACCATGGAACCATTAAATCAAGGAGAGATGGCAATGAGAGCGTTACAGTATATTGCTCTCGGTGTGGCGAAGGATCTAACTATCAAAATTTCTGAAGGTAAGTACCTTTGTCTCGTTGAACAACCAAGACTTAGATATTTCCTTTCAAGATCTAGATCCCAGCCCTTTTTTTGACCTCAGCTCTCTTTCCCATAGCGGTACACTCCATCTCTCATTTGATGCAAACGAGATTAGCGAAGATACTGTCGCCGCTTGGCTTCAAGTAGCTATGGGGTCAATTGAGTTGCGGTCAGGAATGACTCTTCAGTTTTCTCTTTTCAAATCATTCTCCGTTCACGGTCATACCAATTTCATTACTACTTTGAACATGCTCCAGCCATTGAACCCTACGTTACGTTTCAAATCCCAAAAAATTGATCTCGCCAGCTCTGGATACGCCTATCTTACAGAACAGACATACATTTCCGCTGAGGATGCTATCTAGATATCTCAGAGCTATACCGTATTTGCTTACCTGGTCATAGATTACATTCAATTCGTCAGCCAAGGAGAGAGTAGTGGCTGTGCATGAACTTCTGAATCAGAACTTGATCAAAACTTCTACCGCCGTTCAAACGTAGCTATAAACCCTCCCTCTCTTTGATTACACAGCTACCTAGCACACATAGATGTAGTAGGTAGGCATTCTGAGCTTTGGCCTAAAAAGTTTTCTCACCATCCAAAAGTTTTTTACCAGACAAAAAAAGTTTTAATAATGTTACGTTCGGAACGCCATAAGTTTCAACTCTTCAGGCCAATATAAAGAGGCAAACCGTATACTATTAAAGTCAACTAATATACAGGACAGACTTGTAAACTAGATTAAATCGCCACCGGCAGCATGATCCTCGCTAGCAACGGTGTGTCAGCTCGATCGGATCGAACAAGAGCGAAGGAGCTTGCGGAATCTGTCAATAAAATGCGATTCCGTCAGTGTTGACCCCAAAAGTAGGCAGATTAACGTACCTGCACGAATCCAGGATGCAATGGATGGCAGGCCAGAGCAGCGTGTGCGTCTTGTGCGCACATTGTGGAGCTTGTCTTCGGCCAAGATGGACTGGGCGGGGATCAGTGGGATGAATGATGATACATGGGTTGAGCGATACACACCTGTCACGACTCGACACAAGAACCGGCGAATTGGAACGTAAAGAAATGTTTGTTGGGGGGCGTATGCTCAGTGTTCAGAGTGCGCAGAGACGTATCCATGGGCCACAGGACATGCAGCGTGAGTGAACGAAAGAGTAACATAGGCACATACGCACATACCTTCACCGCCGTCCCCTACATCACGCACATCTGACTGCTTGCCTTTGAGCTCGAAACATATTATTGAGGCTTGAAGAACTTGAAGGCCTTTGAAGAACTTGGTAGAAGCTTGATCATGGCTTGAGGAGTTAGCAGACGTCCAGCGGGGCTTGACAGAAGGGCAGAGAAGGTAGATTTGCGAGGTACGTTTGCAGGGCATGATAGCTTGAGTGGGACCGGGAGGGTGGCTTGCAGATCGTCGCTAATGACCGTGTTGTGGTGCTAGGACTTGATGCTGCTTGAGATGGGTGCTTGGAGGGTGAAAGAAGACCTTGAAGATGGGAGAAGACCCGAAGACGTGACGTGGCAGCAGACATCCCGTGATCCATCAAATCACGGCACTGATCGGCGGAGTTCGAATGACTTGTCATCCTCGCTCAATCCTCGCTTGTTATTCGCTTGTCCTTGTCAAGCACGGATATTTGCGTCCACTACCTACGTGTGTGTATCAAATATTTCTAGCAAGTAATGACAGCCGCCGTGAAGATTGATATTGTTCCCAGCCTCATCTGCCTCTCAAATAGGATAAAATCACTTGAAACTTTTGTCACTCGCTATACAGTGAACACACGGCGTTCGCGGACACCCACTTTGAATGTACCAGGAGAAAAAGAGTCCTTGGAAATTGACTCAAATTCCGGGAAATGAACAAAATAATATCTTGAGTTGATGAAATGTGAACACTTTTGGTGGAATTGCCTGAAAATTCACAAAAGTTGCACAAAATATCAAAATTTTTTGGAGCACAAGAAATTTTATCGAAAAATTTTGAGGGAGGTTTTCCCTGATGTCTCAGGCAAATGGGAGAGGAAAATATAAGAGGTTCGACAAGGACTAAGACTACGTGAATAGGAAGAAGTAGGCAGACGTAGTCAGAGGTAGAGTAATGTAGTCACACCTTGACTACATGACGTAAACCGAGCTCAGTGAACGTAGTCAGACCCTTTGACTACGACCTTTGACTACGGCCGTAGTCACATGTCCGGCACAGGTAGTCGAAACTCGGTGAACGTAGTCAGACTGTGACTACGGGGGCCCTCAACGCAGTGATTCTTATTCTGTGGAATAGATCATAGTAGCCTGAAAAAGATGTATTCAATGTCTTTGAAACGTTTACGAGTACTTATGTAATCATTCTTAATAATCATATAGGGCCACAAGGGGAAACCGGGATTCGAAAAAAGGACATGGGGTCGATAATTTTTTTTTCAGCGTTCTGCCGGACCCCTCCCCCAGTGTCTCCTGCCATATAAGGAAGGAGGTTCCCACCCCTGACACCGGGCCGCCCGCTCCGAGGTCAGGCAACTCTGTAAAATAAATACAATGCAAGTTGTAATTGTATATTGAGTGGCTAAAGTGATCCTGCAATGTACTAGCATGTTATGAAGCTGTTCTATTGCTTTTCGAACCCAAAGTGAACTTGTTTTATCATGGAGTTTGGGCTCTGATCCCAAAGTGGACAAACTGTTCGAGACAAGAGCCAATAAGTGGACATGAGATGACAAGGGTGGTTGAAAACATTCCGGGATACTCCCTGGCCCATTTCAGATAGAGAACACATGGATTTAAAGCCTTCCGGTACTGTTTGGTAAGTGAGCCTAGAAAATTTTTTTCGGCTGACCTGGGACCCACCCCCCCTCCAACCCCACATACGAAATTTTAATCCCGGTTGCCCCTTGTAGGGCCATTTCGCTGACCTCTCCCAGCACGGTCACCATTTCTTCAATCTAATGATCATGACATTTCACCTTAGTATGGCGCACTAATATATCAGCTGCCTCTAACAAGTGTAGAGCCGCAATATATCAAAACCGCTAACTTAGAGGCGGCTCTGATATATCAGGGCACAGTCCTTTCTGCCCATATAATAATATTCTTGTGCATTGCCTGCGCTGTGCTCAGCAACCATCACAAGTATTCTAAATTTGGACGCCGTCCATCAAAACCTCTCGACGTCGCGATCAAATGTCGTCGACGTTATCAGTGACAACGACAACGAAATGTGGTCCAAAAATCACAAAAAAAAAATGGATATATGGTACACACATGTACAATATGAATCGGGAAAAAAGTTGAGGGAATCGGCACGGAATAACGTCATAAATGGAAGTTTTTAGCTAAATTATGCTGCTGCAAAATTGGTCCACCGGGTTGGCAGCCGTTGAGCGAGAAGCGCGGTGGAAGATGTGGGGGCACCTGAGACCCGCGGCGCCCTCAAATGCATTGCTGCAGCTGTGCCAGTGTCAGACTGCCGCTTTTCATTTCTGGCCTTCACTTTGCACTAGCTGCCCTCATTAGTCCCCTATTCACCAAAAAGCCTGAAAATGTCACTTCACCTATCTCATGTTTATGATCATATATTAATGTAATTTTTGTGTTCAGAACCTTGGGATAGAATACAGCTTCAAATAGCAGTATTCATATGCACTAATATGACCCCATCTGAGGGTGAAATCAAGTGAAAATACATTTTCAAGGTTATGCTCTCTAATCTTTGGGCCATAGCTAGTTCCAGTTCTCAATGCCTCCACAATACATTCATAACACTTAGAACATCCCAGGGAAGTATTTATCTCACTCTCAAAACATCTGGATAGCACAGAATCCAGAAATGATGGCTATTTCTGATGTAGCCATTGTATTGTTTATATACCTTCTCCTGCCTGCTATAAGCAATGTGGAAGGTCTTATGTATTGTAGTAGATGATATATGATGCTCAGAGCAGATAGATGTTATGCCATGAACAAGATATTGTGTGTTGATGGTATTACAGAAGTTCAGGCACTTTTTACTACATTAAAGCGATGTAATGGCTCGAAGAATGCCTTCAGAATTCCTAATACACATCCAACATTAGCCCTATGAAGTTAGATCATTCAAAACAGTCAAGTATTGGGCTAGCTACAAAGATTTCGACAAAATTTCCTTTTTTGGGATAAAAGCGTTAGCAACCCAAAAAGGAAGGTCATCAGATATGACTGATGTGTAGTACCATGTCGTAGAGCTCATTGAGGGCTACAACTTTTATATACAACATTTTTTGATCCAATCATTGGTTAGCCTGTAAAACGCAAAATAAAGAGCCAACCCTGGCGATGAGGAGCCAAATAAATGTAAACATCAATGCCGCTGAGGCTGCCAAAGGTATGGCAATGCCCGAGATCATCAATAATATGGCCAAATCCAATTTAATCATTATTTCAGCAATGCCGGATGATCCACAATCATTTTGGCAGTGCCGAATGATCTACAGTCACAAAACCTGCTCTATAAGGTGCTCCGGTGGCTGTACACTACTTAGCCTTGGGGTTTTAAAAAACCCCAGTATGTTGGTAAGCATGGTGTTTTGTAAAATATTTACCATACCTGCTGCTGACCCTGCACCCAGCGGCACTCAGTACACGTGCGGTCGCTGCAGCTCGACCGGCGTTGGCAGCTCGACTGGCGCTGTATGCATCGAAATAGCGGGGCATAGATCCATGGGCGGCTGGTAAAATCGCCAAAGGGCGGGGGGAAGTGCAGCAGGTGCCGCACTCGCAACGTCACCGTTGTCTGCTCGTTCGACCGCCCTGCAGCGCGCACCACCTGCTGCGGATCTTGAGCGCGCCAGTGCTAGTCTGACACCGCTACGCCCGTGTATACCTACTCGTCTCTCCTTAATGTTACCGCACCTATTGGTCCTACGCTGCTCACTTCGAACACCGCCGCCTCATGCCTGCTCATGGTTATTTCCGCCTTCCACACCCCCGCTTGAATGCTCGATGAGATTTTACGTGTGCGGCATGGTTTGTGCCACTCTATTCTACCTCTGTTCTTCATCCAAGGAGGTCTATGTTTCGTGCGTAACCCCTTTAATCTTCTGAAGCCACTGGTCACGTCTGCGTTCGACTTGGCTCCAATTCTTGACATCTCATGCTAGTGTTACTCAGTACAAACACATTATCTGTACAAAATGATGGCAATAACATTCTTTTACATGGCACCAAAAGATGCTGCATCATGAACTATGAATGCGAAGCCTAACCTTGAAGTAAGTGGTTTGTGAAACCCCGGAGAGTGACCTGTCAATGCACCATGGGCCATAAGAACCCAGTTTGTTCCTAACCACTGTTGCCTGAATTTTCTCAAATGACGATCGACAAGGTTGTGCTTGGAAATGTCGTCGTTATTCCGAGGCTGTTTTACAGCCAGCCAAAAGACCAAAATGGGGTCATAAAGGCTCTCAGCTACTGAACCCTGTTCGCGGAAGGAAGGGTTGGTGCCCACACCAAGCAAATCCGGGATGTGCTGGTGGATATCTGGCTTGAAACAGTGAAAAGGATTCCACCATCACAAGAAGAGCCACGACCAGCTACTGTGGGGGTGCACAACTCCTGGAGGTCACGATTGAAATGGCACATAGGCACGTTTGTGGAGGTGAGCACCGTGCTACCGGTGGATCCCCTGGTGCGGCCGTACAGGAATAGCGTGTTTGGTCGGCAGGCGCATTGAGCACACAGCCAGGTCCTCGGGGCGCAGCAACAGTGCCGGTTGCTTGGCGAACGCCAGCGAGAGCAGGGAGTGGAAGCAGGGCATGCGGGGGTCGAGTGTGTCACGAGTGACGTAGTGGCGGACGGCGGGCGGGAAGGACTGCGCCAAGTTGGATTACTGCTGGCTCATCCCAATGGCTATGAGCCAATGGGATGCGGATGCGGGATGGGCGATAGGCGAGATTAATGTTGTTGCGACTCGCCAAGTCGAGTCGTGACTCGCCAAGTCGACTTCGGGCCACAATCGACTCGACTCGACTCGACTTCAGGGGTGCAAGTCAACTCAAGTCGACTCAGGTCGACTCAGGTCGACTTGAGTCTGACATTTTTTTGAAATTCTTCCCCGCATGCTGCAAGTCACCGAAATGTGGCCAATAATCGCCCATTTGGCTTTCCGGTCAATTCTCAGTGATCCAGCAGGTAAATCACCATATAACCAGAGTATTTAGGATCAAATATCGCAATACATTGAAGGATTTGATGTATTATATGATACAAGACCTGGTGCATAAGCTATCTCGTGGTTGCACCAATGTTGACGCTGATTTCACGCTGTTGTCACTAAAGCGTGACATATGTCACGAGGACGTCACGGACCTGGTCACGCTCCATCAAGATCGATGAAACTCAAATTTCTTTGGCGCAAACCACCTCTGGCATGTTTCTGGAATTTTGAGTAAAAACTCGACTTGAAGTCACCTGAGTTGACTTCAAGTCACTTGGCTTGACTCAGAAGTCAAGCCAAGTCGACGGCGGAGACTCGACTTGACCAGCTCAAGTCGACTCCCTGAAGTCGACTTGAGAGACTCAAGTCTAAGTCGGAGCAACATTAGGCGAGATGCGCGTGCGGCGGCGGCGAATGCGCTGCAGGAAAGGGAAATAACGAGCTTTCAGCAGGGGGAAGAGGAAAGGGCAGAGAATCGAGCTACCATGAGCGTATCCTGCGACGTAGGGAGCACCCCCGAATATTGGCTGCAGCAGCGTGCGCATGCAGAATGCAGTATGCCGGCATGGACACTGATGTTGCAAAGAATGCAGTCGGGGAAATAGCTACAATGGTATATGGTGAAAGTGAGGTTACAGAGCCAGAGAAAGCCAGGGGCCGCCAAGAACCGAGGAAAAAGAGCGAGGACGACGCAGTCAGTTGTGGAGCAATATTGAATTTTGAGTAAAGTTACGGAGGGATGTCCCAGTGTGAGTTGAAAGGAGCCTTGAGGCCAAGTTTCAGAGCATCCAGCAGGCAGCAGCAGGTTTCATGGAAAATGCTGCCTGGAGGTCTATGATGATGTGGCAGTCGTCCTGCAACAGGGAGAGCGATTGAGGGCGCACGAAGGGAGCAGAGACATAGAGTGGACCAGTAACAACAGCATAGTGAAGGCACAGAGTGAACACATCGCCTGCAGCGAGGAGCAGCCGGTGGCGAAGAGGAGGAAGGAGCAATGATGGAAGACGATGTATTTATAACATGTGCAAACAACAGAACCCATTTGGATGCGCCATGTAGCGCCATCAATTCTGGCGGGGAGTCGGGCCAACGGTGGGCGCGAAGATCGGGCGAAGAGTGGTATGTGCACAAAATGAAGGTGAGCTGATATATCATACTCACCTGTAGCTTAGAGGCTCTGATATATCACGTCCCTCCACTAATCAGGGGACCCGTGATATATCAAATCGCCGTATACGCCTGTACATTTTTGTGATCGAATTAAAATTTTCATTAGTCCGGCCCGCGAACTGCCAGCGACTCAGTACACGAATGTGATGTGAATAGTGGCTGTACTTATAAAAGATTATGTAACGGAATTCACTTTTCCTCTCGTCCTCCCAAATCCTCAGTTTTTGCCACGAAATTGGATGCACTTTTCCCTCAGATTCGCCAACTATTCATCAGCCAAAAAGGTTGGTGTTTCAGGGCAAACTTGCTGTTCATGCCGACTGAATTGCATCGCACATGCTATAAGCCTCTTTCCAACGACATCTTTTTGTACATTATCTCTGTTTTAGAGTGTAACATGAGTAGCAAATATCATGAATATTCGCAAATATATACTTGCAAATAGTGAATATTCCTATTTGCAAATGGCTGTGGCTGTGCTATTCGTGCGAATGCGAATAGTGATCTTGGTGGGGTCAAATATTTGCCGAATATTTGATTGGCACAGCCACACTGAATACACTGCCTGAAAATGTATTTTGACCAAGAGATACAGGGTAGAACAGATAGAACAGATTCTCAATAGCCGTCATTTGTAAATCTGGAGGTTAGAATACAAATTTGTGACAGATTTTCTTGACAGGTCTGATGTTGACATTTGTTAAAGACTTAAGGAATGGTTAACAATGCAAGCTCAGGACCCAAATGGTGCCCCAAGTGAATTAAACCAACAAGGAATGTGAAACTTGTTTCCATACTATGAATGCTGGATAATTCAGGTGTTTTTAGTTGTTAATTGTGAATAATCATATTCATGAATATTCGCGAATATTGCTTAGTAAGCAACAAATATTTGCCATCAATATTCGTTTGAATGCAACTATTGGCTGGCACGTTTTGGTGAATATTCATATTCACGAATGTATATTCATGGTATTCTCTACTCTGTTTATGCCTCGCTATGGCGTTCAAATTGTACATTTAATCAGCCACAAAAGATTTCGGGTTTTTCGGACCTTCCGCAATAAAAATAGGCACTTTGTCACTATCCCCACAAAAAACAGAAGCGCCAATCACCGAGTTTATCTTGCGGGGAAATCACTGATTCCGGCAAGATAAAATTGGTCGCCTGCAAAATATACAACCAACACGCCCGCAAAACGTTTGGCGGGTCCGCAAAACTTCTGGTCACAACTTTAAGCAAACCTTCTGGATGTGTTCCGAGGTTGATTGAGATGTTCAGAGCAATAGTCCAAACCAGGTAACCTCGTACGACTGCGTGCACCAGCATTATACATTGTCCCTTGTTAACAATGACTTGCAAGTCTGAGTAAGAAATAAAAGGCTGAAGATGACACTGCCAGAAAATATTATGAGGGAAAGCGACCATCTTTCAGCCGTAACTGCTGCCAGGGTATCAGGACTGTATATGTTCAACAAGAAGGTGGCGAGAAACTGAGCTACCAAGTCGAACTGACGTACATAAAATGGCGAACCCTTGTACAGCTATTGTAATTGCGATTGCTCTTGACTGTGGCCTGATCTCTAGGCTCAACTCAGTATCTGCACAGTCGAATTGAAGTTAGCACTGGAACTGTTTGTGCAGGGTAACTTCCTATTTGTAATGTGAGTGACATACAGGACCATAACTACTTCATATGACACGGTCTCAGCCTGCCCACAATCTTCCGTGCCCGAGATGCCCAAAATGAAGGTTGAAATTGAACGTGGAGCTGATTCCATGATCCAATGCCTCCTGGAAACGCAAATTCGGTATTCCAATATCCCAGAATCATGCGATGGATTCGGTCCATGCTTTTGTCAACTCTCGGAATTTAATAGAGTGTATGTAAGAGCATCATTTAATGATTTGCTGGCCTGGGCTTTAAGCCAGAAGCCAAGCCAGCCAGGCCATGGCTTTGTCAAACTAAGCCAGGCCAGATGGCTGGCTTGAGCTGGCTTTGGCTTCTGGCTTGAGATTTTCCAAGCCAAGCCGGCCAGCAAGCCACGACTTTCTTTAATCCATATAGTGGTTCATTCTGAGCGATGTTTAAGGTCATAATTCAGCCAGTTAGGAGCTAATTGCAGTGGATTCATCACCTACTAATATCCCAGACCAACGGCACATCTTTGCACTGCATGTTTGGATTTTGGTGGGATGTTTAACATTGAGTGGGCAGGTTGAACTCTTTCAATGATGCTGATGTGCCTGCACTGGAGGTGCAGGGGTCTAAAATTGATATCTACCGGGGCGAGAGAGTCGAAGACTAAAGCCTCAACTCAAACACTCCAAATATAATCTCAACTCCAACTCCAATACAAAGAACAGGGTGAGTCTGGGGTAGTAGGGTACGTATCACCTGTCAGGAAGTGTGCAAGGTAGATTTCTGAGTGCAACAGTGCAAGACGTCTGGAGACCGAATTGCTAGAGCAGGGACTGCTGACCACTGTGGCTTCAACGGTTCAATAGTGCTTTCTGCCCATCCTAGAGCCGTTCGTGATTGTGGAGAACCAGAATCTCAACGACTAGCCAACCGAAGTCAGAAGAACCGTGCAGACCGTCAACAGACAGGGATTCTACTTGGCTCGTCCGGTTTGAAAGGTGGCGGCGGAACCAGACACGTTTGATCTTACTCAAGTGGCGGTGTAGGCAAGGCACGACTGCTCTTACTCGAACAACCAGAGGTCCTTCTCAAGAAGGGCAAGCTTTATTTCACTGGCAGTGGGACCCTGAGTACCCGGAGGAGGATGTCTCTCAACTACAACGAGCCTCTCGGACGGCGGCTCTCTTAGGCGAGGGGCAAGACCTCAAGGGTTGTGTGGCAGCTCTTATATCGCGCCGGGAGACCCCTTTCAAATATCTCTGATCACTTAGTCTATTTCTCTAGAGTGCTGCGCACAGGCTTCTATTCAAGATACAGAGTACAACTATATTCCCTAGATTTCGCGGGTAGACAATTTACTGGCTACACAAAATTTTACAGCGGGTTTATATACTTTTCCTAGAGGTGCAAAGGAGTAACACTGGCGGCAAACAATTGGGCCCAACGCAATTGGGCCCTAATTGTGCCCCACACAGGCCTGACGCTGACCTGACGTCCATAAATCCTTTGTTCTTATCGATGAATCCTTTGATGGCCGCGGCATTTCACATCATCAACTTTGTCCGGGCCGGTGCTACGCAGCCACTCTCACCTCCTTCTACCGACTACTTAGAACGACTTTGATGATACAGCATGCCCAGTTTCGGATGCATTCAAGCGAGGTCATTGAGTAACATTCCCAACAATGTTCTCACTGAGCTTTTTCCCCCACCACCACCATTGCCGCTTGATTGCCTCCCGACACGTCTTGCTCCTGCTGCAACATCACCAGAGTGTTAACTTGCAGTTGACAATAGTATGTTGGCTCGGCAAGACTGAGTTGAGCTTGATGGATCTCTCGGGTTCAGGTACATTCACGTCCTCCTCACAGTGTGGGCGGATTTGGACAGGTCAAGAACTGCTTTGCAATTCAGTCTCAAAATCCACAATGCCACTTAGCTGCCCAGGTATTTAGCAGCCCAAGCACTTCTGCTATCCATGACACCCAGAAATCAATATATGCGTGCCCGAGGGTCCTCGGTACTGCGGGAAGGCTGCTGAAGTAGGCACAATATCCTCAAGTGTGGCCGTCTTGCAAATATTTCATGGCCCATATTGTGTTGGATTTTATAAATGTTTCTCGTTCTTGTGAGTTTCGCGTAGAGAGTAGTTTTATTTGAATTGATTTCCCTCTCTACCACAATTTCTCGAAGCGGTGACAACAATAAATCTTGGGAATTGTGCCGATGTGGCAGCGACAGCGAACTTGCAACCAACTCTGTCGGCAGGTTCCGAAGAAGGATATTCATTCTGCTATTGTGGTTGTGATTGGTTTGAGGAAGTAGTGATCGGCACCAGGAGTAGTTGTTCAATGAATCACCATCTTGCTAAAGTTACCGTGCCTCAGAGGAAGGTCAGAACAATATTCAAGATAGATATGGAGTCAAAAATTGTGGATTACAACGGCATGAAACAAATCACATAGTTATTCATAGATTTACCTTGTGTATCAGAATCAGATAAGAGACACTGATCTTCAGAACAAAGGCTATTAGTTCCGCGTGAGGTCGACGTCAGGCCTGCGTAAGGCACAATTAGGGTCTCATTGCGTTAGGCCCAATTGTTTGCCACCAGTGTAAGCAGGGATTTTTAGGAACAAGCCACGAGATCCTTCAAGCGGGCCAAGGCCCAATAGTATTGCTGCGATTTCTGAGTCTGGCCCCGCTGGAGTTATCCTGCGTGCTGGTTGCCTTGCCCCGTTGAAGAGACGATCACCGATCATGTCACCTTTCGTGGGCCAACGTCATTGTTCCCCTTTCTCGGAAACAATGCTGCTCAGGCCGTTCTTCTAAAAATATCTTCCCTACTCGAGCCTGGTCTAGACAAGAGAGGTCTTCCCTATCTGTCATTCCTTCGCACGGTGCCAGAGCATTGGACCAGACGGCTCCCCTTCCGGAAGATGCTGCGGCCAAAGATCAGCCTCTGACGTCACGCCGCTCAAGCCATCAAGGCCCCTTCTCGGAGCCGTCCCTGACGGCGTTCAGCCGTGCTCTGCCACACGAGATCCTGGCTAACCGGTGGCTATTTCCTACAGCGGCGAGAGAGTAGCGTCTCCTGGCACTTCTGCTAGATAGAGCCGCCCTTCGGACAGGGCTCCACCCCACTGCTAGATGCTAAATTCCTCCCCTATTGATTGGTTCAATCAAGCACTCTCCATGTTTACACTGCTAAGTCTAGATGTCAGTTAGATGTCCGTTCTCTGTACATCTGTCTTCAGTGATCTCGGCAACCTTTACACCTGTTAGGTTCAATAATTGTTGGTTTCCGCCAGAACCTCCCCTCATTCACTCATTTTTATCCCTCACTCAGCCTTATTAGCAATTGCTGGCTTGATTGAGATATTGCTGCTACATCGAGTTGCCGTACTTCCTCCTCACTTCAATCGCTGATATCAATATCTCGACGGCTCTCCGACCACAACCCTGATTGTTGGGAAAATTTCCAGCCAGATGTTTTGTGGACCCGCCAAAAGTTTTGCGGGCGTGTTGGTTGTATATTTTGCGGGCAGCCAACTTTTATCTTGCGGGAATCAGTGATTTCCCTGCAAGATAAACTCGGTGATTGGCGCTTCTGTTTTTTGCGGGGATAGCGACAAAGTGCCTATTTTTATTGCGGAAGGTCCGAAAAACCCGAAATCTTTTGCAGCCGATTGAATGTACAATTTGAACGCCATACCTCGCACAAAACCTCCATATATTCTTTTGTGTCGGGTGCCTTTCTTGTGACGTTGTAGTAGGTCCTCCGAACCATATCTCGCCACGTGAAACGTTGCTGAGGCAGCCGACACAATCGGAAACTCCTATGACTGGTCCCCTGAATGTCCACTGTACAGAACTCGCTTTCTACCGCACCACCACCATGCACCTGCAATCTATCTTGCTCATATGTTTTTGGACTCTCACGGGCTTTCTCGCCAGTGTGCTTAGTCTTCCTGGGATTTCGGATCTCGAGGGTCGTGACCCACCGATAAGAATTATACCTGGAACTCGTACAGCTCCTAATGCCTCACTGTTGCTCAGTGACGGTATCTTCTGTTGTTCAGCCACCTACATGCGGGTCGGCATGACATATACCCTTTCGGGAGTGATTTTGGGTCGTGACCCTTCCGGACAACGTCCTTTTTCTTCGTGCTGCTGTTTCGCAGGTAGCAATACCCCGTCTCTCTCGAAAAAAACCTCGGGTATTTATCCTGACCTCACTGGCAATGTTTCAAGATATTTCTCGATTCATGCCCATGTTGGCTGCGCATCCAAGTTACACAATCGGTTTTTACCCACTTCCAAGGCTAGCTTTTTATATTATTTTTTTTCAATTTGGCTTAATATCCAGCGACATGCCATGTGCGTTCATACATTGGATCAAAGCTGGCAGCCTCGCATAGTATGTATCCGTATTCGTCAGCGATTTGTTCGAACTCACTATAGACGGCACAATTGGCGAATTATGTGCCACCGACTGGAGATTGCTTATCACAATAGGCAGTATCGTCGACAGGAGGCCAGGATCATTAAATTGGGGACTAAGAAAAGCGAATTTCCGTGCTGGCGCCTTCGTTATTCTCCCACCTACAAGTGCGCTCTTTTTATTGACGTCTTATTGAATTTTCGTCGGATTGTCGCTGTTTTTTTATCGCTCTGCCGATATTATCGTCCAGTTCACCATGATATCATTCCCATTCGTTACAGAGGTCCTGTATATGTTGGAGGAGGTTCACGTATATGGAAGTGTACCGACATCAAGCCCTACATAGTCAGCGATCACCAACCTCTTCATTCAGCTGATACATTCACTTTTCTTAAGCATTGCCATCTGGCAAGGAATTTAACTCTCCTGTCACAAAAAAATGTCGTATGCTGTCAAATCCCTCTTCGCGTCATTGTTACTTTGTTGAACAAAAGTCAACTCGAGTACGTTGCCTGGTCGCATAAATGTTATTTTGGACCGAGAACTCCAGCGGTTAGCCTTCGTCGGCTACTGGAGGATCATGCATGTTCATGTCCTGACCACATCACCGTATTCGAAATTCACAAGGCTGACGATAAAACCGCTCGCAAAACCGCACAAAAGGCTGCAGAACGAGCTCGGCGCACACAAAGAGCAGCCTCGTCGGAGTCAAGCGTTACGCAGTGTGTTGCGTGCTAAGCAATCCGTTGCCAAATCCGAAGAAGGCCGTTCTGACGCCATTGTCGACTGGGATTTACTTCGCCACCCAGGAGTGACTAGGAAAGAGAGGCTCTCTGTTAATAATAGTGAAGACATAGAAGACGTCGAGGGTCCCGTCTTGGATCACTCTTGCGATAATATCTGTGCACACTGTGAACTGTCGCTTCATCGTCACGTAGTTCCCACACATGCAACGCGATTTTCAAATCGCCTTGACGATCGCGGTATGGCGGCTATGTAAATACAGTACCGCTCCGATTTCTGACAATGTACCAAAATTTAATTATACCATTTCGCTATTAATACAATACATAAGTACTCGTAACCGCCGCGCGCAGCGACGGCCTGCACCACACAAGTATATTCAGCAAGATGGCATCGGAATAAAGATCCCAGCTGAGAAACCTCGAAAGAAAGATAGAGTGGAAAAGAATAATAAAGGAGACACGTACCGCGCACGCAGGCGCATGTGGGCAGCGCGTCAAATGACACATCCTTCAAGCATAGTTTCGGCCTTTCGAGACACCGGGTTTTAGGTCAGTACCGATCTAAATAGATACACGACGATGAAGCTTACCTTTAGAAAGTATAATTACCCTGTAGTTCTGAATAATTCCCCGTGCGCTTGCAACGGGTTCACTGCTAATGTGGAATTGATCTCTTTGATTCCAACACATGCGTCTTCGAAGATGTGAATTGGAGCATGCACTTCCCCGGTGTATAATGCTCCCCGAGTCATCTGAATCCTTTTTTTGCCATTCTCGTCTATAACTCATCCTCGTTGTTCAGATCGACTTATAAGCCACCTATCATGTTCGGTACTTGCATCTCTTCGCATATATGCATGCAGACACGTTTGATGTCTTACGGTGGTCTTTCTTTGGTTAAACTGAACGATGGAGCTAGATATATTGCGAGAATGAAATAAAGGAAATTGTTCAATACATACTAGGTGGGTGCAGGCCGTCGCAAGCGCGCGGCGGTCACAAATACTTTTATTTTTGTTCTGCTTGGAGATGAAGGCATGATCCCCGATGAATGGTTCAACAATTTATTGGTGTTGTATTGGGTTCCAGGCATATTAGCTCGAAGTAGGAATTCGGTGATGATATACGAGAAAGGACTCGTATAGAGAACTTTGCAGAAACGAGGAAAATGAAGCAAGAGCGGATGCACAGAAGGCGCGAGATGTTCATGATGCCTTGAAATCTGTATCGCAGTTACTGATCCCTGGGTCCTGACTCTCGGTCAGGGGCAGAGAACACCAGGACCCGGAGATAGAGTCTCAGAGAGCATGGAGCACCAATATACGCCCACCCTGAGAGAGGAGACAAGTCAGGTCCACAACACCGAGTCAACAGACCTAAAGCAAGTCAAGCCATCACCTGGTTCTGAGTATTGATCCGAAGTCGCCACATTCCCATCAGCTCGCAACCCAGCACCGACGCTTCCTCTCGCATCAACCCCCACCGGCGGGAAGGACATCCTCTGCAATCCGCATCCTGTGCGTCAACACCGCGACTTCGAGCGCTGTACACACCTCACGAGCCGCGCAAAATGTACTCAGCCACTCCGCGCAACGTCACACAGCGCCTTGACACCTACGCCGTTGACATCGACGATGGCGGTACATTACAATGGACCGCGACACATGGCACGACAAATCAGGGCTCAATATATGTCCCAGTTCCCCCCTGCCTCAACGTGGTGACTTCTGTTTGAGTAGCGCCGAAGTGCTATGCAATCACAGCCCATCACACCCACCATACGCAGCGTGCACATTTCCCGCAAGCGCTATCCGGCCCCGCAGCCCCAAAGATACAATTTTACAAATAATCCAACATGGACGAATAAAACAGAAAATAGAACAATGAAAGCCAAAGAAACACGCACCGTATCCTGATCCTCCGGAGATGAGGGCAAGAGATTGACGCCGTGTAGTTGATGCGTACAATATATATGTTGTCCCCTATCCAAAAGATCAAGATGCTGGAAAAAAAGTACAGAAACTCCTTTACTTCATCTCTGAATCACCCCTGCTCACAGGTAACATTGAACACCGCTCGCACACGCGCATGACGCGCTGTATCGACTCGCTCTGGGAATGGTAGCATTCCTGGGCGAACAGCCTGCAGCGAGTCACCAAGGCGGAGACGGCGAAATTATCCGAAAGAGGGTGCACGGACGCACTGCACAGTGCCAGCGTGCCCCTTGTGAAATCACCACTGATTAACGAGGTGACCAGGAAAATAATAAATGTACGCAACTTCCCTCATTCGCGCCTGCCCGTGTGCGCTTCATTCTGGCGCGAGCACATTGCACTGTAAGGAATTGGGAAGGAAGAGGATGCGCCGCAACTACGGAGCGTCGCCCCTGTCTGTGAGGAGGATCAGCAGGTTGACACAAGTCAAAGAGGGATTAGATCCGTACCTTGTACCTTGGTGCGCCCACCGTCCGTTTCAATGTCCAAACTCCCAAGCGCCAGCGTTGTGCTGTACAAATAGACAAACGTGTGGGCGGCTGTTCAGCCTGTTCAGCGCGGAGTTATGTCCAGATATTTGACAGATACTTAGAAAGATCTAAAGTTGGGGTAGGAGTGAGATAGCAGCAGGCGAAGGAGAGCGGATGCGTAGGATGTGCATGGGTGTGAGCAAGAAGTGGTGCGACAGGAGACTACAACAAAACGGATAGGAGCTGGAAACAATTTTGTTGGCAAGGCGTCTGCCGGAAAGAGGCAATCTGTTGCGCCCACTCCGTGCCCTTTTCTCTGCTCCGAACCTCTGTTTGATGAAATGGTGCCGTCGCAATGGAACAATGAAGCACGCATACAGCATTGCGGCCGGAATAATAAAAAATAATTTGCAAGGTAAAATGGGAAACTCTACTCATGGATTGTGGCAGCAGGAAGATTGGATGTGGTGTCGATGTGGAAAAAGATCACGGTGAACGGAATGTAAATCGCAGTGTGAGTGGGCATCCAATGCCGAACAATAGCCGAACAGTGCACACACAGCCACTATTTCCATTAGATCGTTATACTGATGTTTCGGGATATCTTTGCTCCGTCAAATGGATTTTGAAATAAGGATCACAAAAATGTAATCAAAATTAACACAGCCACTAATTTGATCAGTTCATTAATGCAGGACCGTGTTTGGGCGAGGTGTGGTGTTTGGCCATGTAGAAATACTAAGAACGATTACATAAGTATTCGTAATCTATTGAAAGAGCTGGTTATATATGGGGGATATAGGTACTCCAATTTACATCCACAAATGCTGATGCTGGTAGAAATCGTAACTCCGCGAGCGATAGTACAATGAGAATTATGCGCGCTGCAATGTAACTAGGAATCGCCAGTCCCATGATTGTGCTGTACACTTAGGGCTGTGCGCCGTAACCGTGACGCACGGAATACGGCACCGTAATACGGTCACGGTACCGTGTCCGTAAGGCTTCTAGATATTTTTATGACGGCACGGACACGACGCGAGAGTGAACTGTGTTCACCGTGTCCGTGCACCCGTTACGGCCGTGTTTACGGCGTTATATATTACTGAGCAGAGACATCATGATCGTCTCTGGATCTCGGTGCCACAAATCGCACTTTCTTCCAAATCGCCTCCACAAATCGCCCCCCACAAATCGCACCGCTCTCCTCTTGCCATAGTGTGGCGTATGATCAAGATCCTAGGGTTACACCCACCTGACCTGGACCCACCCGCGCACGATTGCGCTCAATCAAGTCATTTGATATTTGTTTACGATTTCTGGCACAGATATGTACATTATACTCTCTAGTATTAGCTCTCTCGCTGTACTTGGAGGACTCGGCTATCCTATGAGATTGTGTAACTTGCGCCACCATTTCCAATCCGACTTTTTGCCTGCTCGTTGAATTTTCTCTGTCGACCCCTACACCGGTGTTGGGCTGACCACTGTTCCATGGTCTTGGTATGCTTTAGTATCTCCTCTGGTCAAATCATTCTCAACCCTGACGGTGAACTCATCCCATAAAAGCTCCCTTTTTCTCGATAGCAAATCAACAACCTCTCTGCTTGTTTCCTCACCTTGAATTTCTCTCTGCACAAGTAGAACAGCATGTCCGATACAAGCCTCATTCAAGCGCTGCTGGACCTCGAAAATGCATTGAAAAGTATCATTCTGGTGGGTCGTCTCTATGACCAAAGGTCTGGCTCTAATCGCACATTACACAGGTACCGTGCATGCCTCAAAACGAGCTACGATGCTGCATTGTCGTTCCCGCTCCTCCGTTGCCAAGAATGATATATAGTTTTCCGCTTGATATTCGTAGTCTAGTAGTGATTTTACAGTGTCAGTTGATTATGCATCAGACACGGCCGCCTGACCGTATACGGCCGTAGACGGACGGTCACCGTACCGTCTCAAGTCCCCCTGACCCTCCCTCGGACCGTAGCAACACAGCCGTATGCTTGCACGGCCGTGAGCAACACGGCCGTGGCCGTATACGGCACGGCATGCAGCCCTATGTACACTGTTTGTAATACCGACCTTAGCCGATCGCCCAGAATCGTTGCCATTGGAACGATGAGCAAAGGGAAACCAGGGTATACAGTGATCACCAACGCGGACATTCTCCAGATCCACATTTCGCGATGCGTAGGAAAAACCGCGTTCCATGCGGCGCAGTGAATGGTACCGAACAAGGTGCCCACCAGACTCAGAAGAAGATCAGCCCCATTGAGGCCGCCATCGTTTTCCAACGACCAAAATGACGGCACTGAGACGAATGATAACGGCTCATATCCGCCTCCGTAATTCCCCGAAATCGCACCCCCGAACCGTGTCCAAAGTGAGAGCCGACCAGGGAGAGTTACGGTTTCTGTATCAGGGCCAACGACGATCGGCCGTTGGATGTCAAGGGACTTGTTCCACCAGAGCAACCATATGAAAATGTTCACGACGGCGAACGCTAGGGTGGCGACCTCGAGCTGGGTTACCGCGAGGCGTTGATGAGCACGAGCAAGGGTCTGCAGGATGAACCACAGGCCTTATAGGAGCGCGATACCTTTGGAGAATGCGTCTCCTTTGCTCCTGTCCTTGATATCCTCCTCACTGATTTTCTGTATGGCCGCTTGGAACTCTGAGCCAAGGGGTGAATCTTCAAGTTGTTCTATGGTCGCAATAGGATGCTGGTCCGATGTGACAAAGCCACCCATGGAGAAAAACATCCCGTGCGTGGTAGAGAATCCGAATTCTACGCCAAACTAACATGAGATTTAGACCGAAAATATCTCTGTTCACTCAACTCACTTTTCCACAATATATGTGCCCCCAAACGCTGCCTGGCTGCAAATCCGACCATGATTTCCGGGGCGATCATTGCGATGAGCATCATCTTCAGCCTCCGCCAGAAAAGCTGAAGACGGCTCTGCTTGGGTGGAGGCACATTCAGGTGCACCGACACCCATGTGCAAGCAAAGATTGTCGCGAGACAGCCCCATACTACGCTGGACAACGTTCGACAGTTGTCGATATCTTTGCAGGAGTCGGTGGTGGCTCGGGCGTCCGGATAATGTCGAAGTGGTGCAGCGATGCTATCCCGAGACAGCAGATGGACGGCAAGGAGAATGAGAAGCATGGTCAAGAATTGCAAGAGACACGCTGGCGCTGGCTGCATGTGCGATGCCTTTATAGCGGAGATTCAAGATAACCCGGATACCAAGCACGGATGACTCGTGCTTGTCGACCAGTCATTGTGGTGATGATCGAGTAAAACCTCCACATTCACTTCCGCAGTTGCAGAAAAAATCGTATTCCATGGAGGGAATGACACCGGACACGGTCGACAGCCATGAAGATAACTTGAAGCACCATTGTTGGTCTAGTAGACTTGAGCGTTCAGAGGTGTATCAACGCGCGGATATCGATGGTTCAGACTTTGGTTGCTGATTTCCCTGCGGACTGTGAGCATTTTCACGGTTCATATATCATGTACAGCGCAAATGCAGTGTTAATTTCCGAGTCCAAATCCCAAAAAAACACGTTGCCTTTGCGTTGCCTGTATATTTCCTAGAGGCAAGACCTGCATGAGTTGAGTGGATGCGCAGCCGAAGTACGGAAGATCAGGAAGCAGAGATACTCAGCACAGCGTTGTCAGCTACTAAGACGCTCAGAGGCTTTCAATAAATGATCTTTGGGGAAGAGGATCCCCAGAAACTGAGTTTCCGAGTTCTCTGTGAGTTAGGCTTGCGGATGAGCACCATCTCAGAAACTAAGACTCTAGGGTGTGGTGGGTAGGCAGGAAAAGAAGGTCAAGAAAGCGGAAGGTAGACACACCGAAAATGGAAAAATTTATTAATGTACTGAAAGTGAAGCTGATTGCGAGTCGCATATACGGCCTCGACCCGACATCGCGCGCGCCTCCTCGCCGCCGCGACACGACGCCACATCCTACCCGCGTCGGTCCTTCCGAGATACAAGTGCTGCTTCTCCGCGTAACTTAGCATCGACAGCGAAGAACGAAGATGCAGGGAGGAGGATGGAGGCGTGATGGAGGCGATGCGCCTCATGCAGGCTAGCGCACTCCACGGCGCGCCTGTGCCCTGAGCGCTCCTTGACGCGTTTTCGGCTGCCCGCGCCATCCGATTGCACGCCGTTCTCGCCGTGCCCGCGCCACTGTCCGACTCGCGTGCGTGCCCGTCCCTTCCCTCGCTCCCTGGGCTCATTTACTCCCAATAGGCCCCACACTCGCGTTGGCGTCAACTTGGAGAACGCTCTGTAAGGGATATCTGAGGTCTAGGTGCGCGTTCTGTTCCTCCTTCTCTTTCCCATTCTAATCTCGTTTATGGCAGGCCCCCGCGGTGAGCACCCGTCAAGTCCTTTTTCGCAACACTCGACATTGACTCAAAATTAGAGCACTCTCGCGCACTTTTCACACGCATCGACCCGACCCGACGCGTCCCCGGAGCCGCGCGCGTGTTGTGCGTCGTATGCGCATACAGATCGGCGCCGCATCGCCCCCTGGCGACGTGGGCAAACCCGCCACGTCCCCGCTTTTTCGTATCTAAGTACGCAAAAGTAGGTACGTACAATCTACAATGCATACATTCCAGCACCTGATACGTGCACTCGCAGCCTCGCACGGACCCCAATTCGCTTCGTATACGGGCGGCTGTCACACGCCGCGCGCCGCGCTGGACGTAGTCGCGTCTCGGGAGTGCCGCACAGACGGTACGTTGTCTATCCAAACGATTAGCCAACCACAAAAAAAATGCCAGACCTCTTCGCTTCGCCCCGCCGAGCCATTGCGCATCGAGCGCACACTGCCGCACGCATTACACCGTACGACGTCGGGATCGAGCGCCTAGGTCTGGCGGAATGGAGTTGGGAGTCGATGCGCGCCGTACGTCGCTGCCTGACATGCAAACGGTTAACAAGCTAACGAAAAAACGACAGATCTCTTTGCCTCGCCCCCGCACGCTGTTCGCACGTAGCGAGCACATCGCGCGCACGTAAACGAGAGCGGGAGCAGGTGCACGATGCGGTGTCCGTGCGGAGCGCCGCGTCCCTGGGCTCAAAAATCACATCAAATCTCCATCTCACCCGTCCCGTTCCCATTCGTCCTATCTCAGAATCGCGTTTCGGCTCGGAAATCGAGTGCGCCGTGCGGGGTGCGAGACGTAGGTGGCAGGTGGTACGTGCCGTCTACGAATCCAGACGACTAGCACGCTGACGAAAAATCTGTGGAAGATTCAGTGCTTCGACGTCCCCGCGCTTCAAGCAGTGTCCCGCCCCCCAACGCACCGGCACGGCGCTAGCACGCCGCACGAGTCGCGCCGCACTCGCACTCGCACTCGCTGCGATCGAGGCGAAGTCGGCGCACGCCGCCCGTGAAGAGTAGGGAGCAAGTGCGCGCGGATCCATCCGTCGCATTCCCCGGTCGGGCAAGGGCCGGGCGCAGTCGCACTGCGAGAACGCTCGGGCGAGGTCTGTAAGTGAGTAAAAACAGTGTAATGTATTAGCTAGATACTGAATAAACTTGGTGGGTATGGGCCGTTGTTCCACACGGCGATTACGAGTACTTATGTAGTAATTACAGGCAAATGTTTGTTAATAGGTTTGAGGTTAATCCGAACAAATGCGAAGACGGTGAGTCCATACATGGAACATCATACTAATCGGAGCCTAGGGATCTATACAGCCAGAATGGAAGCTGTCTTATTCTAAGAATCATGTATATCTAATCCCGTCGTCACGTCACTAAATTCTATACGATTTTGTCGCTGTATCCTTTTCCTGGACCTGTGCGAATGTGAACCGGACAGAATATGTACATGTGACACGGTACGAATCCACACTTGATTAGTCACGCAAATTAAATCTGTAGATGATCAAACTCCCGACGACTCGCTCCAAGGGCATCAGAATTGGATATGGGGATCAAGCATACACACCGATTGATCGACAAGGATGCGCGCGTGCAAGGCGAGATTGAAGTGGCGGCAAGGCGGCAACTGGATAGCAGACCAGAGATGGAACAAGGGAATCTAGACACTAGGGAAGGAAGTTGGGTGAGGACATATGCGAGGGAGACGATGGCTACAAATTTGAAAAAAGCATGCAGAGTCGGCGATCGCCGGGGGTAAATAGCGCACGTGCCGAGGAGTTTCAGGATGATAACGTGTATGAATCGCAGTGAGGAGCATACAGACTGCTGTGCAAAGACTCAGGAGACCTGCTGTGTGAGTGGCGTTTGCGCTACTGATATATGCACGATGATCTACTGCCCAAGCAAGGCAAAAGTAGCTGAGTGAAAAAAAAAAAACGACAGACCCGAGGATCGAACACACGCCCTCTGCAAAACTGAAGCACCGCCACTATTTAAATCAGAGATAATGTAGTCTCGATTTCAATGTCATTAGATTTGGGCTGACCACAGCCGGCAAATCTGATTGAAAATGGAGCACAGCCACTAAATTCTGTTCATCGTTCAGATGCGACCGTAAAAAAATGAGGTCGACATTTTGAGTATGTACAAATATTAAGGAACGATTACATAAGTACTCGTAATTGGTTTCGAGTGACTTGCTTGGATGAATGAATGAAATAGAACGACTTGCGACTTGCGGCGCTTCGCGACCAGGGTATGGTGGGTCAGGAACTGCAAAGAGCGGTGGATTACATAGGACGAATACTAGCTTACGTGCCCGCTGGGGTCTCGTCTGGGGTAGAAAGAAGAGAATAAGATAAATCATGATCAACGAATGAAATGAGCGAAAACGAATTCCTCAGTGTTGAGAAGCACAAATCACTTTGCGATACTTAGTATTTGACAAGGCGGCACGAGAAAGGAGAAATAGAACGCACCTTGAAAGTGAAAGATTCCCGAGGAAAGGCGCCGTTGTGCGGTGCAAAATCCATTGGCCGTGCTCTTCATCTCGCATCAGTCTTTTGACACTTTGCTTGTGAGCTTGTAAAAGGCCAAAAAAGCCCGAAAAAGGCCCGAAAAAGCGAACAAGTGACAAGGTGACAAACCTATGTCCGAAAATCACAAGCTCCGATTTTGGCCAAAAAAAATTCATCTTTGAAATATTTGTCAGTTACTGAGCGAGTTAAGGATCATCACCAGAGCTTCAATGAGTGTATCTTCAGGTGTTTAAACTCATGCAACTTATTCTAACCCTTGCAAAGGCACAAAAGAATGTTACTTGGCAGCTTGCAAGCTTGTCGCTTAGCATTGCCAAGCCGAAAAGGCCCGAAAAGGCGCAAGATTTTTGTCAAAACACTGATGCGTGTCGAGTTCAAATCTGCAAAACCGAGGTTTGAGTAAATCATAGAGTTTGGTATGAAGCGGAATACTCACTTGAATGACAAAACGGGGTTCTGATAGGTATAATAGAGTGAACACATGAACGCACGTAGAAGGTGCCGAAACTGCACCCTTCGAGGAAAAGTCAGCTCGGGAAACTTCTGTAAATTGAATTATACTTACCTCGCTTGAGATGAACTTGGTTCGGAGGTAAAGAGTGTAAGGGGATGCTATATCAGGAGAAGAGTTGAATTCTGGTTCAAGGTTAGCTCGGGTGTTGTAAGTACGAAAGAGAGAGAAAAAGGAACAATGAAACTTACATATCTTGAACCAACAGCTTGAAGTCTGGGGTTGAAGTTTGAACGAGCTGAATGGAACAGTGAAGAAACCTAGAATCCGAGTTGAACTGGGTCAGTCAGCATAACAATGGAAGTCGAAACGAAAGTATTTGCTTACCTTGAGTTCAGATTCCTGGTGCGAAATATATTCAGCAAGATGGGGTTAGAATAAAGATCCCGCTTAAGATACCTCGAAAGAAAGATAGAATAGAATAGAATAATAAAGGAGATACATACAGTACCTCGCACGCACGCGCGCGTAGGCAGCGCCTCAAATCACGCATCCTTCAAGCATAGTTTCGGCTTTTCCAGACACCGGGTTTCAGGTCAGTACCGATCCAAATAGACACACGACGATGAAGCTTACCTTTAGAAAGTATAATTAACCTGTAATTCTGAATAATCCCCCGTGCGTTTGCACCGGGTTCACTTCTAATCTGGAATCAATCTCTTGGATTCCAACACATCCGTCTTCGCAAATGTGAATTGGAGCCCTGTGTGTAATGCTCCCCGAGTCTTCTAACTCTTTTTTTTTTGCCATTCTCGTCTATAACTTATCCTCGTTGTTCAGATCGACCTATGGACGTTGGACATGTTCGGTACTTACTACCTCTTTGCATGTATGCACACCTATTCGGAGTCTTACGATACTAGTGGCTATTTAACTAAATCATAAAGCTAGATAGAATAAAGAAAATTGTTCAATACATATCTATCGAAAGAGCTTGTTATATGTGGGGAATATATGTACTCCAATTTACGTCCACAAATGCTGATGCTGGCAGAAGTCGTAACTCCACGAACGGTAGTACAATGAGAATCAAGCGCGCTGTGATGTAGATAGAACTCCCTAGTGTCGTGATTACGCCCAATGTAGAGTCTGGCGAATCGCTCATTGTTAACAGAAAGATGGTGAGCGAAAAGCGAGACCAGGCAGTACGGTGATCATCAATGAGGACACTCTCCAGATCCACATTTCCCGACCCGTAGGAAAAACCGCGTTCCATGCGGCGCAGTGAACAGCACCAAACATGGTGCCCACCAGAGCCAAGAGAATAAAAGCCCCAGCCTCATGGTTGGATTGGTTTTCCATCGACCAAAACGAAGGCACCGAGACGGATGATAACGGTTTATATTCGTCATCAGGATACCCAATAGTCGCACCGAGGAACCGGCCTGAATGTGAGAGCTGAACAGGGAGGGTTGTGGCTTGTGAATCAGGCTGCGTAGGTGGCCCGACGACAATCGGCTGTTGGACGTCAAGGGGCTTGTTCCACCAGAGCAACCATATGAAAATGTTCACGACGGCGAACGCTAGCGTGGCAACCTCGAGTTGGGTTATGGCGAGGCGTTGATGGGCACGAGCAACGCACTGCACAGTGAACCAAAGGCCTTGTAGGAGCACGACACCTTTGGAGAGCGCATCTCCTTTGCTCTTGTCCGTGATATCCTTCTCTTTCACACTCTGTATGGCTTTCTGCAATTCCAAGCCGAAATTTGGATCCTCTAGCTGCTCTTTTGTTGCAATAGGATGCTCGTCGGATGAGACAAAGCCACCCATGCAGAAAAAGAAGGCCTGCGTAGGGGAGAACTTGAATTCTACACCGGAAGAATGCATGAGGTGAAGTCGTCGCCGAGAATATCATTGTTGCCTCACCGTTCACCAACCACCGAGACGCAAAAAACTGTCTGGCTGCAAATCCCACCATGACTTCCGGGGCGATCATTGCGATGAGCATCATTTTCAGCCTTCGCCAAAAAAGCTGAAGATGGCTCTGGTCCGGCGGGGGGCACATTCGGGTGCACCGATACCCATGTGCAAGCGAAAATCGTTGCTAGACAGCCCCATACGACGCTGAATAACGTTCTGCAGCTGTTGATATTGTCGCAAGAGTCGGCGGTGGCTCGAGCGTCCAGAGAATGCGAGAGAAGTGCGGCTTTGCCGTCCTTGGACAGCAGGTGGACGGCAAGGAGAATGAGAAGCATTGTTGAGAGTTCCAAGAGAAGCGCTGGGGCCGCATGTGCAATGCCTTTATAGCAGAGATTCAAAATAACCTGGACATGAAGCACAGCCTCGAGCTGATTGCTGATCTTGGAGATGTCACACGTACCACGGTTAACGGCAAGCGTGGGTGTCCCTCGGTGTTGAGTCGATGTGTAGAACTGCGATCAAAGCGCGCATCCCGATTTAGCGACTGCCGCACGATCGCCGCGCTAATCGGTTCCGATTGCTCTGAATTGGCGCGCGCATGGCGCGCACGCGACAGGACCCAGGAGACTCATCTCGTCTCATGTACACCTCTTATAACTGGAGTTATGTTTTAAACATGAGAAATCTCGAGAATTAAAACAGAACAAATGGAAAAGCTGGATTCAAAGCAGATAAGGCTGGCTTGTGTTGTGTTATTCAAGAGCCTTGTACTGCAATGAGAAGAAAAATGCTGAGGATACCTACGCAACAAAAGCAGGGGCATCGGCATCACTCGGCATTCAGATTCGGCATTTGCCGATTACACTGCGTTAAACCCGACAGACGAGCCAAAATCTAGGCGCATCCAGGCGCCGGCTTGACATGTCTAGGCACTGCTTTACGTCAAGACATGTCAAGCTGTGGCCATATCTAGCTGCCAAGCCAGATCGCCGTTTAGGCCCACTGAGGTGCTATGGTGACCGCCTAGAGCGTGGGAAGTCTATATACCGTGATGCGCCTCGACACGGAGTAGACATCTGGGAAACACCACATGTCTATGTAGTACTACCGAGAGGCCCATAGAGCAGTAGAGCCAGAGGCATGTCCCCTCGATGAGAGATCACCATGGAGTCATAGCGGTAGAGCCATAGAGCTATATCGCGCGACATGGACCACGCGCGTCTACCATAGAGTTGCCCTAGCAACGTTTTCTCGCCCCGCATGGTCAGGATCAGGCACAGTGATGATACATTTATACACGGCAAAAAGATGGAGAAAATAAAATGTATTCGACTACAGGCAAGTACAAAATGACTACGAGTCAATGACTATACAAGAACCGGCGTGCTTGAACTGAGACAAGAGCCTTCAAGTTGCTGAGAAGTGGACTTGCGGGAGAATCGATGCACTACCGTCGCAAGTATCTAGCGAGCAAGTTCTCTTGACGATGAGTCGAGCAAAGCGCTGAAGACCATCTTGACACTAGCAACTTGACGAATTTGATGAACTTGAAGGGTTCTTGACCTGATGCATTGGAAGATGTCTTGACGAGTGTGACTTGAAGAGAAGGGTTAGAGACGGGAGGGAGAACTCAGTCTCAGAGGGTAAGATGGGAGTAGGAAGAAAGGTGTGCGAGTCGCCGTGTGGACATGCCAGGTATTTAATGAGACGTTGCCGACTCGGGTATCGATAGCCGTGTGTAACGACACATGTTCCGGCAGCCGTCGATGTGGTGCGATCAAGCGGCGGCAATCTACAGTAGATGCCAGATGCGATGGTAAAGCTGCCGTCTCGATGGCGCTCCATGGAGAGACGTGGGCTCTATCGGCCGCTACATCGGCACTGGCGATCTACATCGCGGCACCTGCCTCTATGTAAACAAAAGGCGTTTCCAGATGGACTAGGTAGTCCCATCCATCGCTTGTGCTATGGTTGGCTCTCTATCCGAAGTTGAGGCCCTTTTTTTATATCATTATGCTCAGGTATGGATGAGCAATTTGAATTTCGGCCAATTTTGGCATCCCGAATCGAATTGCGAACCCATAACCACCTAGAAGCATCAAGACAGCCGTCGGCTAAACTGCCGACGTCTAGCCACCTAGCCAATGGGCATGCCTAACCAGCCCTTAAACGCAGTGATTGTTTGTTTTAACCAGGAAATATTCGCAGTTGGCGCAGAGCTCTAGTAAAGGAGTTAATAATATTGGTAAACCAGGATCAATGGTATATACCAGTATAAGAGAAGGAAAATTAAGAGCCCCCCATGTTTTATATATTTTCTTTGTACCGCAGCAGGACTTGGGACGCAATGATCAAGAATCCAGGTTCACTGAATTGTCACAACGTGTACGAACCACGGGTCTGCGGATGCTATTGACCTTGTCGGCCGTTCTTTATTTGATTCAGAATCAATAGAACAGTTAGTTTTCAACTACGAAAAGGATGAAGCTTGCATGAGCCTTTGCATTGATCTATTCAAGAAAGCGACACAATTTCTATACTTCTAGGACACAATTTCTATATGTCTACAATAGAATAATCACATCTCCTAAACATGACTGGCTGTGAGGTTTGAGGGAATTAGAAGTGAAAAGAAGCTTGCACTTGTCGCATTTTTGCAACATAATCTCTGTCCAAGCATCTTGCGCAATGCCCTTCCCTTCACGTAATGTGCGCAAATACCTTTCGTCCTGACCATATCTGCGCTCTCCGTTCCCTGGGGGCAGAGAGAGCCGTGACAGCGGGATTCGCGAAGGCCCAGCACTGGCTGACTGAGTACGAGAATTGATGGCCGAGAGGATAGGAGCAGCACGAGCAGGCAGAGCAGTCAGTGCATGAGCTGGGCGTACTTCTAGAGCAGTACGACAAATTATCGGGCAGTTCCTGGGTGCTAATAATGGTCAAAGGAGTACTGGATGGAAGCACTCAAAACACGTACTGTATCTCACAGGTGTTCGTGGCAACAGCGAACCGCTTTTCTGGCGAGTTCCGGCCGGATATCCACCGCTGGTGTGCTCACCAAAATAGCCAACGAAGTGGGGGGCAATGTGCTGTGGTGGGTAGTGTGTGAGCTGGAAGGATGTTACGAGAGCGTCCATGTCGGGGACATCGCCAGTGCCTGGCAAAGACCGGCTCAAATTGGATTCAAGAAACAGATAAAGGGAAAAGCACTTACGGAGAGTTGGAAGTCCAGTATACGACGAAGTCAACAGAGAAGTATGGTAGATTTGACTGAATGAAACTGCGAGTGAAATTAATAGTCTAGAACAAAAATGATACAAATGAATACATACTTTTGAAGTCGCAACGAGCACGATTGTAGTGGCAAAAGCCGAAGACGTTGCCAGTAAGAGAGGATACGACGATTTGACAACAACGCGCACTGCCGGGAGATGCCTTGAATGCACAAAAACATTACACCGTGCATACACAACAAGCTCGGTGCTCGCCTCCTGATAGTCGGCAACTTTCTGTAGCTCTTGGTTTATGGTAGGGAGGCGTATACAGAACCTTTGTCTGAGTAAGTCATTTATACCAACCTTTTCGGTAAAAAGGGACTTACATGCCACAGCGGCACTCCCAAAATTATCGTCCCCAAGACATGTAGTACCTCGATTTTGAGGGTGAGACTGGGTGAATCCAATGAGTTTTGACATCGGGAGGATTGGCTCGAAGAAAGCAATAAGCACCAAATCTTTTTTGAGAGCGGAGACGTCCAAATTTTTTTTAATTACCCTGCATAGCCTGGCAGATGACACTCGGGCCCTTTGTTGTCCTGCGGGAGGCGACAATTATTCGACCTTGAATGACACCGTCGAGGGTCGGGATGTCGATAACCAAGAAATGAGGGTGCAGCTTCGTCCTCGTCGGCACGATTTGATGCATCAACCCACATTGTGTCCGCCAGGAGTGAAATATTAGACGCACAGTAAACATGTGAGATGAGTGGAATGAGCACCTTTATGCCTCTGTCAAATGCGCAGCTTTCCGCTGTGTACGAAGCCAAGAAGATACTCGCTGAGGTTGGCTTGATGATTGTGCTGACAACTTCTGATGATCACCGAAATTATTTGGATGTGTCGAGGATCATTTCAGAGGCTCTCCCGACTTCTGATTCAACTTGTGCTGCAGTCTCTGGCTCCTTGTATCGACCCCTTCCTGCTCAACCTTTCACTGAGGAAGAACTTCAGCAGAGTCTCAACTATATCAATAGACAAACCTCCGTTCACCGTCTTGTCGAACACCCACTTGGTGCCATCGTCGAGTATCCTGAAACGGGAAATTTCACAGGCGTTGGAGCGTACCGATTCTACATCAATGCTGGAAAGTGTTATGCTCCCCCACGAAAATTTCCAGTATTCTCTTGGAGATTTGCAAGGTGGCGAGCAAGACGCACTCTGCGGGAATCTTCTCTTGGGACGAGATGGTACTCCAGCTTTTTGTTCCCACAAGTGAAGAGCCTGTAAGTCCAGATTGAAATCCTTTTGATTCAGAATGAGCCAAAACAGTTTTTGTAGGCAAAGGGCTCAAATACTGCTCTGCACGCTCGTCTTATGTGCTTCCTCCACTAAAATTGAATAGTTTAGCGGAAGTCAAGCGAGAGGTGTTCCTTAAAACCCTTGCATTTTATTGCACTCTGGTGAAAAAAGGGTGCGCTTTTTGATATCAGGGCCGATACAGAGAGTCTTGGTCTCACTCACTTGGATGATGATGGTAACGAGTCGGAGTCCGACAAGTCCGAGTCCGATGACTCTGACAAGGAGACCGGGACGAACGTCCTTCGAGACTCTCGACGCAAGGCACCCTCGCGGTTCAGTTGCAAAGGCAAGCTCAAATTATCTCACGATGAATACCATTGTGCATTCATCCAGTACATCTTGCCTTTGATTTTGGCACTAGAATCTAACATACAGTCAGAAGCAAGTATCGAACAAAGTCGGATAGAGCTCACCTTATTCTACGCACCCTCGACGAATTCGACATCACTTACTTGCAGGCTCTGCTTGAAAACGCCACCAAGGTGATACACGAACGAGAGGAGCTCGCCCGGCAGTTTGGGTACGGCCCGCTTGCTCCGTGCGAGTTCTCCGCATCCCCATCAGCTCAGAAACAATTGTGCCGTGAGTAGTCACATGCCATGTTATTTCATCATTTACATATTTACAGCATATTGGCATCCATCCGTCTCCGGAAAACTCGCTCGCGGTACGCTTGAGCAAGAACCAGGCAATTGTCCTGCAACTTTCGACATTTACACGCCCCATGACCTCGCAAATTGTCCGCAAGTTATCATAATTTGCCGGCACCCACATTCATATCCTTCTCTGCCTCCAGTCAAAACTCCGCCTCCTCTGCTAGAAGTTTTCTGTTCATTATTGCTTGAACTAGACTGGAAGCTTGCCGATGTTACTCCACGTAAACTCATGCTCGACTCGGGTTTCATGGCCAGTTTCCGTCGCATTCTGGGCTGGGAAAAACGATTTGATCCACCGCTCGATGCCCTTCACCCGTCTTTTGGCAACGTAGATCATGTCCGACGTTACATTGACGAGCTTCGACACTGTTTATTCCCGGACGGTACCGGATTTGAAGGTTTAACCCTGGTTTGGCTATTTTTCGTTGTCTGATAAATTTTCGTCTCCAGGCGCTCAGTTGCTCGCAAAACAACATCAGGAACTCCCTGAAGAGGAGCAGTATGTTCGATGCACTGAAACCTACACTCTTGAGGACGGTAACACTTTCCATCTGGTGATCTGTATGTTACAAGTAATGTCCGAACTCCTCATGCGCTCGAAAACACTCTCCTTGGACACCGCATTCAACCGAGTGAGCGAAAAATGGCAAGAATTCGAAATGGAGAGATGGGACATCGATAATATGAAATGTATGTGCTTCTGTTCATGCACCGTGTCTGGGACTGACACACTACAGCAATCGTTGGAACCTGATCCTTCACAACATCACAGTCAACAGAGGCTCATTTAATTCTATTCGCTCGAACTTTTGAGATTGCGTCTGCTGATACCGGCATTCCGTGCCACTTCCGCCATATCCATGGTGACGAATTCGAGCTTTGGATTACAGGTGCTCACAAGGGCCAAGCACTCGGCACGTAATTCCCAATGACTTGAAAATGTTCCAAACTGACAAAATCCTTCACAGGCGCAGGAACATTTTGTCAAAGATTATGTGCACAATTAGGTGATATTTACTGCCCAATGGAACCGACATGACTGCTGTGCCCACTGGATCCCTACGACCACCTCCGACGATTTCTCCGCCTCTGGACTGTCCACAACAAGCGCAACATCGACAAACTAAAACCTTACACAACCCGAAAGGTTCGGGCCGCAATGCTCAGTTTATCTTCGTCACAGGTACATCCCGACCTGGAGGGTGCTTTCAAAGTAATTGAAAGTGGTGGTCGCAAGGCCAAGGGTAGGTCTGTTCGGTATTGAATTATTCAGATTCTCAAAGCCTGCAGTGTGGTTAAAAGATAAACAAATAGGGAGTAAATTCTCGATCCAGCTCTGTATCAGCCTGCGAGTCTCATCCCCCTCGAAATATGGAAATCGGGCTCCTCCACAACAAACGGTAATGAGCAGTCACATCGCAATATCAATCGGGACGGCGTGAACTTGACAATGCTCGGCAGAATCATGCGCGGGATGCAGTACGACGTACGGGCAATGGGCGCCCTCGACTTGCACGCATTGTGAGGCATTTATGTTCGGGATCAGACGGCCACGCACTTTCGAAGGCTTCAGCGTTCCCTTAATCGATATGGTGATCTTTATTTCTCATCTCGCCTTCCAGGTACTGATTTGGTCGGAAGTCCTCGTGCAGACACGGGTTGCGGCCAATGAAGCCCTCGAGAATGAAGAAAATCGTCCTCTTCTAGCTCATTCGCAAATTCACCGGACAGCAGCTTCTGATAAGTCATTTCGATGTCATTTATGGTGACTGATCTATATCACAGCTGATATCGCGGACGCCGTTCGCCCTTCCACACATCTACCCCAGGCAGCCACGAACCTCTCACTATTCACTACGGTACCTCTCCCTCCCTCGCAATATGTTGGTCCGACAGCATCCTGGTATGATGAACAAATGCAGCTTGATACTCCTCAAACACAGGTACGTTTCAATTCTGTTTAGTTTACCACCAGTTCACTGATTTTACTGGTCCAAAGGCTCCATACATTCCTAGAGCCGATTTTTTTGCAGTGGGCAATAATGATCTCCCTTCTCAAGACAGCATGTGAGAATATCTTGCAACTTATGGCTTCCCCTCTGCTCCATTTTACCCCTGCGATATCGATACGACCCTAGCATACGAGAATTTGGAAACACCATCCTTGCACATTCCGCAGTTTGGTCATCTCCCCTCAGATCCTCTTCCACCTTCGCCTAGAGCACTTCGGTATTATAATCGGTAGATAAGCGGCACCTCGCGCATTCGTAGAAAATAATGCATTATGTTCGTGACTTGATACAAAGGACGGTCAGTTCGTCATATAGTCTAGCATCGGCTCTGCGCCGGCCACCCGAGATATCCCTCTCTATGTCTCCTGTGTGACGCACCGTACAAATATACACAACTGACCGACCGCGTCTTGTCCCCACCACGAACCTGTACCTTAACCTTTACCACCCCGAGTTGCCACGCACCGACTTATATCCAAATTCCTTCCTTGCGACGCCAAAAGCAGCCTTCTCGAGAAACAGATCGTGTCGTCCCTTTATGTACGACAACAGTCGGCGTTCGTTACACTGACCAGATGAAAGAATACAAATTTAAAAACAAATGAAGGAGCGCGCGAATGCCAGGAACGTGGGAGACGCTAGTTGATCGGCGTGTGCCGTTGAGGCCCGGTAGCACCCGTCCGAATCGTGCAGTAGTCGAACGTTGTGTGTCCCGGCAGGTGGCAGTCCCCAGTGGCACTGGCAGTGTTGCGGATTAAGCCCTTATTAACCCTAAAATTTTGGTTAAGGCTTAATGGTGTAATAATGGGTTAATAACCCAGGGATTAATAAGGGGTAGGTTCGCATTTTTCCGAAATCAGCGTGCAACACTGTTGAGAACAATTGGGGAGTCGGGATGAATTTATTTGCTTTGGGATGCCATAAATGTGTCCTGAAACTGAACAGTATACAGCTTGCTTGTTCCAGACTCAGTATTGTCAGTAAATTGACATGTGGCACCTGCGAACAACACAAACCAAATCAGGTGAAGAATTACCATATTTGGTGCATGGAAAATCGCATAGTGAGTTCGTCCGAGGTCAAGGTTCAGTCGAGGTTGGAAAATAAGAAAATCGGCAATATATCTTCTTTTGAATGCTGAACAACCCTTCGGGATTGCTTGGCTCGGAGGTTGTTGACCGATTTTAAGGCGTAAATACCCCCAGAGATTTACGGGCCTGAAGCTAGGTCTTAAAGTTAAGGCCTTATTAACCCCTAAGGGTAATTACCCCCCTAAGGCTTAACCGCAACACTGAGTGGCAGAGAGAGGTCTTTGTCAAGCAATGGCGTTGCATAGCTATGCAGCTGCCAAATGATACCCGATATGGTTGTCCGACGATCTCGGAGTTCTACACAGGCACTACGCACTCGACATATTTCAATCCAGCTTATGAAATACATCACTGCGTCGAAGGTACCCCTGAGCTTAGTTTGTCTAGGTACATGTAGGTCCGTAAAGGTAAGCGTAGATGACTACACAAGCCCTGACTAGGCAACATAGACCAACCTTAACGCAATTGTGGCGATGTACATGTAGTCCCTGTCAAGGTCTGCGTAGATTACTATGCAGAGTTTTTATAGGTGCGCCAAGGTCAGTCTAGGTGGCTGAACTCAGCTGAACCCGGCTACGCTCATGCTCTTGTAGCCGATTTTCACTCAAGTCGGTACATTGTAATGTGTCTAGAAAGCTATACCAACCTAGAGTCATCTACACAGAGCTGATCAGACCTACATGTATGTACACAGATCTATGCAGAGGTACACAGAACTATACAGACCGTGTGGAGGCAGCTAGACAGAGATGATCTGCATAGGTTAGCCTAGGTGAGTTTAGCCACCTTGACTAAGGCTAAGTCTAGAAGGGCCTTTGACGCAGTGCATCGCAACATGCAAGGAGGCGAAGCATAAGTAACACCCCGAGGTTGAGCTGATGAATGCATATGAGACGCAGTCAGAAAAGGTTTGAATGAGATAATAACCATGACATGCCTCGGGCACACTCGCGCGCGCAAAGCCAGGCGCACCAACTCGCTATGTGAGTCAAAGATTGAATGAGTTAGAGTATATCATAGGGAGAATACTTCGGCCAAGTCGTCTTTGGATAGAAATAAGTGCAAGTTGAGACCTGTAAATGAACCGTAAATGACAAGTCAGTACGTGATTGTTGAATAGACGCGGCGCACACCTCCAGTCAGTAGTTTCTGCGAAAAAAGTCGCAATCTCAGTCAGTATTCGAGTCAGTAATTGCAAAACGGTACCTACAAAACCTGCAACTTTGAAGACCTATAGGGCCTCGAGGACGAGCGAGGGAAGGATTAGCGTGGAGCTAAGGATACAAGGCAGCAGCGGAATAAATTGTACGAACGAACAGAAGCTTACCTTATGCACGCGTTCGAGCATATTTTTTGCCTTGGAAAAGTCAGTATCTAATTCAGTGAAAGCCGCACCATTAATCCACTTATCCGTGCATCAAGTACATCCAAGACAGCGGAAAGAGCGACTGATTCAATCTACAAGCGAGAAATTGAATTAAATAGAACGCAGCTGGAGCATGTATAGATTGTGCGGAAATTTAAAGGGAAGAGAAAAGACTCACCAAAAGGTGCGCTCAACCGAGCGATATTTTCGTCCGTGGTATTCAATCATAGTTCTGCCTGCGAAGAAAGTAAGTGTCAATTCCGAAAGGCAAGTAATTGAAGTGGGACACTTACAAAACCCGTGCGCGTGGAGTTTATATTGAATTCGTCTGCGAAAAGAGTTGATTTGCAAGTCAGTAACAGTTGGGACGGCACTACATGCGGCACGAGCGAAGGTCTTTGGATCTAGAAGAACAAATCGTATGTCGGTCGGTCAGTCAGTTACTACAACAAAGACCTGAGACGCACCGTTCCCCGAATAAAGTCCATTCGACAAAGAAGGGAGAAGAGGGACCTGCAAACCACGGTCCTGAGATGAGAAATTGAAGGAGACCCAGAGGGGACTGTATGGTTCAAGGTCAATGAAACATAGAAAGTCAAAACTCACAGACGTGGCCGTGGTCCTGAGATAAGAAATTGAAGGAGACCGAGTACAGACTGTCAGTCAAGGTAAGTAAATCAAATCAAAGAGCAGACGGTGAAATCAAACTTACAGAGGAAAGTGAAGGGGGTCGAGAGTAAACTGTGGTTCAAGGTCAGTACAATATCAGAAATCCTGTTGACCATCGCAGTGGTGCGTCAACCTGCGGGCGGGCTCACCTTCTTGAACAAGGAGATCGCCATCCATCGTACCCAGCAGCCGGGTTCATCTGTACGTTCTTCGAGAAAGGACTCACCCTGAGATGAATTTGATTGAATGACCCCGAGATGAATTCGAACGAATGAACGGACTGCTTACCGACAAATATGTCCGCTTAGGGACTTTGGATGCATTTCGTCTGTCGGGCACCGATCGCGATAACGAGGTTGTTTTACAGGGCGGCACCCCACCTGGGATTTGTCTAAACTTGAAGCCCCTAGGCTTTCCTGGACTGAAGACAGAAGATTTTACAGTAATGATTTGACGACTCGGAGCTCGTTCAGCTGCTCCCCGGTCTAGGTACCTCGAGGTTCTTGAATTCCATAGAGTTATTGTTAGTTTCGTCGCCTGCGTGATCTCAATCGGTACCGCATATCTGGATAGTAGTCGGTGGAAGTGACAGTTTTATCCGGAGAACAGAGAAATTCAGCAAATTCCGAGCCTGGACTGGAGGCTAGGAAGCGATGAGATTCCAAAGGGATCGAGCTATTACTCGAGAGTCGCTCGCAATACGCAAATTGAACTGGGCCCATTCAAACATTTGAGCACTGTAGGAATGCGGGAAGGAAGGAAGGGGCAGAGACGAATTCAGTCAGCTAGCCTTGAGGACGAACAGATGACGAGAACTTGAGGAATCCAGCGCAGCCTTCTTTCTCGCCGTCGGCTCCTTTACCCCCAAGCACCCGGACGGACGCGTCGACGGCGTGCTGCACGGAGGCCTGCAGTCCGTCCGGCAGCGGCACCTCGTCGACCTCATCTGACGCGAGGAGCGCAACTTTGGAGGAACGCCCACAGCAGGCTTGCATCATTGGGGCACAACGTTTGGTGATTCACGCCGCGCGCCTGGACGCGGTCGGCGTAGACGCGGTGTACAGCGGTGGGGGTTTGGGACTCTGGGAGCCAATGCATGGCCCAGAGGTGCGGCAGGATGGGCATCGCGCAAGGCTTGGTGATGTGGATTGCAAGGGGTGTGTACTGGCAAATGCCGAGACACCGGCTAGGTGGGTGGGTGGGTCCTGAGTGTCCTTATTCCACTTTTCCGACCTCGGTCCAAAATGAGTTGAAAATGCATTTTAGACAGTAAAAAAAAATCCAAAAAAAAAATATACATTTACAGGCCGAAATCTTGCTCTTCTGGGCTCTTGGATGGCGTCTGCTTCCAGTGTCGTGGTGCATCAATGGCGTCAAATTGACTTGAAACTCATTTATTAGCATTGGAGTCTTTTCTTTCTGACTGGTGAATTAACCAGGAGAGTACAGCATGCTTTGTTGCAGCATCATCTAGGTGTGGTTCAACCAAGATCAAACGGCAAAAGTGGCAAGAATGATGGAAATTACTCGATTTGGAAGATGGCGGTGCTGTGGCGGTGCTCGGCTAATGGGTGGGTAGGTCGCGGAAGGTCTTAATCCACTTTTCCGACCCAGTGTCCCAAATTTTAAGGGTGCACACCCCTTGGTTGATTGTTCCTGCGAAATTTGGCGATCATGTTCATTTGACGTCCACGGGGGGAGAAACCAAGAGGTGACCGATCATAGCCGATCAGACACAGACCTCGCTCGACAAGGACCCCTGAGAGTCCCACCAAATGTTTGATCCCAGTCCCGACATTTTAGCTGCCAAAAAATGGTCAGTCGGGAAAAATTAAAGCCGCTTTCTTGGGGCACTGTGGGCTGGGCAAGAAAGGTTCTTCTCCCATTGCTCATTTTAAGCTGTTTCCGAGACTCTTTGCTCCAAAATCAATGAAGCCGGAGGGAAATCGGCAAATGCCGGAGCCCGGAGGTCCGGTCCGGGACCGGTCCGGGCCGGACCTGCACAGCTTGTCCCGACATTTTAGGTCGAGTTTAGGATCAAAGTTTTTAGGGAACTCTCAGAGGTCCTGCTCGACACCCCCCCAAAAAAGGAAAGAACATGACCGAAACGTGATGTAATTCCGGCGTACCCTTCTCCATAGCGCCTCAAATACTCGTCGGCCAGGAACCATAAATTTACACCTTTTCTCAGCGAATTTTGAGGTAATAAAAAAATTAAGTCCGGATTCGGACTCAGCGTGGAAAAGCGGTCCGGAAATGAGGTTGATGTCATTTTCAGAATTTTTGGCTACCTCTTGGGAGAAACCATCGCAGCGAGCCCGAGCTGGCAGACACGGCACGAAGATGACGGTTCCCGTCAAGAGGGAGATCGAGATTTGATCACACCTCCTTTTATCTTATCGATGCCGCGGATTGATCTGGCAGAGTTTGAATTTGGTTTGAATCAAAGTTACACGTATCTGGATTGTACATCTCTCTACCTACCGCGACATCACGCGTGCGCCTCCTCGCCACCATGACGCGGTGCCACATGCTACCCGCGTACCCGTGTCGGTCCTTCTGAGATACAGGTGCTGCTTCACCGCGTAGCATCGAAGGAGAGGCGTGATGGAGGCGATCCCAAGGCGATCCGTCTCATGGTGGCACTTTGGCCCAGTCCCACCAACAGCCGTCCGCGATGAGCATGTGTCCCGTATGCAGCTCGAGCGACCAGGACCACGCCGGAGGAATCTGCCTTTCCCCCCTTAGCCGATCATCGCCTGACGTCCGTTAGACCAGTAACTGTTCTGTCGTTCGAAAGCAAGCTGTCGAAGACATCAGAGGTCTAGGTACGCGTTCTGTTCCTCATTCTCTTTCCCATTCGGATGCCCTTTGTGCCAGGCTCCCGCGGTGTGCACTCGTCAAGTCCTCTTTCGCAACACTCAGAATTAGTGCTGTCCATAATACGATATTAATACGACTTTGGCCATATCATATTATATCAATATCATATTATGTATTATTAATATAGTAAATAATACAGGAATAATATGCTTAACTGGCTTTCTGTGGAGATTTTTTGTAGCAGGTCTGAAACAGACCGCTGCTATACATGTTTTGCTACCATCCTAGCCGTCTGAAAGTGTGAGGTGGCTGAGATATGCATACTTTCAACTTTTTGATCGCGGCTTGATGGCACCGCCGAAAGTGATCGGAATGTTCCGGTACAGGAAAGTGGTGCTTAGTTAGGTATGCAACACTGATATCATGTGGAAAAAGCTTGGTAGAACTCAGTGGGAACATCTCAGACCTGGATTCCACCCCAATCCAAGCAATAATTTGTCTGCATAATATATTATTAATATGATAATGGGTGACTTTCCATAAGCATTAAAAAATTGTTTTGGAATATTTCGAGCTCTATAACCGTCGAATCACTGCATTGACAAGACAGCTGCCAGGACCCCATCGGCCTCAGATCTCGCTTAGGATATCGTTCAAACCTGAATTTATTATAATCTAAAGGAGGGGTCCCTACCCCCTCTCTAGATTATTCTCTTGTCAAATAGACAGTTTTGGATGGATACGTACGCACCTATCTTCCCACGTCGCCATCTTTGGATTGCGTAACCAGCCTTGATTAGCTTGAACTTGCTTGCGACGACGCCAGGAACGTGCCTTCGACTATCGCAAGCCTTGGTATGGCCCACAATTTACAGTGGGCTGTGACCACCCACGAAAGTGTCAAAATGTATTACAAGACACCTCCAGATTGACGCGGTCATGCGGAACTACACGTTTTTCTTTGTCCATCAACTCAGAACAATAAATATCGATGCCAGTTTTGAAAAGTTCTTGATCAAAGGCCCAGACACGCGTCGTGGCGCGTAAAGACGCGTCCTAGATGTGCCAAGATGCGTCACAAGTACTGTTGATGTTGCACAGCAGATTAGGTAACCCCGAACCAATCTAATGCTTGTGGGAACCCACTTAGATTAAATTATTTGAAGTATTGCGCTGTGTTGGCATCACTGGGTGACTTTCCATAAGCATTAAACAATGTTTTTCGAATATTTCGAGCTCAAACTCCGCGGAATCGCCGCAATGACAAGACACCTGTCAGGACCCCATCGGGCTCAGATCTCGTTTAGAATATTTTGCACCCTCTCATAGATTATAATCTAGAAGAGGGGTCCTTACCCCCTCTCCAGATTATTCTCGTCTCGAATAACGTCGAATAACCCGTTTTGGGACGATACACACGGCATCCCGTCCTTCATGGAGTGAAACATATTACGGAACAGTGTCCCATGTGACACAATGTTGCTTCGAGGCAAGTCTACGACTGCCTTCGACTGGAGCTTGAAGCTGTCAAGCTGAGCCGAAGTGCCTGAGTGCTGTTCTTTGTTGAACTCCTCATCTTCGGGATTCATACGTTGCGAGGTTTCTAACCGGATCCAATATTCTGCGAGAACACGACCTCAGAGACGCCTTGCGCACGCGTTGGATAGCTTAGAGGTTGACGGAGATCAAAAGACGCGCCAGTGACGCGTCTCTGAATGCCAAGTGGCACAACAAGCCGTGAAAAACATGTCTGAATCTTTGTCTGCGAAATCGGCAAAGGAAATGTTGATAATCGAGGATATTCAAATTCTATTGCTTGTGGGAACCTCGAGCATTAAACTAGTCGAAGTAAACCAGCATGCCGACATCGTTGGGACCGCTCAAACAAGGTTTAAGAAAAGAAAATGCTTATGGAAAGTCACCCAATATGCACTCCCTCATATCGTATTCATATTATCCATGATATATTATTAATATATTATTTCGTATTATATTAATGGACAGCACTACTCAGAATTAGAGCACTCTCGCGCACTTCTCGCACACATCGACGCGACTCCGACCTGTCCCCGGAGCTGCCCGCGTGCCGTGCGTCGTGGGCGCATACAGATCGGCGCCGCAACCCCCCCCTGGCGACGTCGGCAAACCCGCTTTTTTGTAAAGTAGGTACGTGCAATCTACAATGTATATATTCTAGCAGTTCATTCGCGTACTCGCAACCTCGCAGAGACCCCAATTCGCTTCGTATACGGCCGGCTGCCACACGCCGCACGTCGCGCTGGACGTAGTCGGGTCTTGGGAATGCGGCACAGACGGCGGTACGTCGTCTATCCAAACGATTAGCTAACCACAAAAAAATGACAGATCTCTTCACTTCGCCCCGCCGAGCCGTTCGCGCCGTTCGCGCGCGCGCTGCCGCACGCATTGCGCCGTACGACGTCGGGATGGAGCGCCTAGGCCTGGCGGAATGGAGTTGGGCGTCGATACGCGCCGTACGTCGCCACCTGACATGCAAACGGTTCGCAAGCTAACGAACAAAAGACATCTCTTTGCCTCGCCCCGGCGTGGCGTTTGCATGTGTTGCGTGGCAGTGAGCGCAAACAAGAGCGGGAGCAGGTGCACGGCACGGTGTCCGCGCAGAGCGCCGCGTCCCTGGGCTCAAAAATCACATCAAATGTCCATTGTGGCCCATCCTGTCCCGTTCCCATCCTTCCCTTTTCAGAATCGCATTTCGGCTCGGAAATCGAGTGCGCCGTGCGCGGCGTGGGGTGCGGGAGACGTAGGTGGCGGCCGGTACGTGCCGTCTACAAATTAGCACGCTGACAATAAACCTGTGAAAGATTCAGCGCCTCTACGTCCCGTCCCTGCGCTTCACCCAGGCTCGCAGGCAGCTTCCCGCCTGCAAATGCACCGGCAAGAGCCGCAACGCTCGCACTCGCTGCGGTCGAGGCGAGGTCGACGCACGCCGCCCGTGCAGCGTGCAGAGTAGGGAGCAGGTGCGCGCGGATCCACGTCGCATTCCCGTGGTCGGGCGGGGGCGCAGCGATAACGCGCGGGCGAGGTCTGTATGTAAGTGAAAACAACGTATTAGCTAGATGTTGAATGAATTGGCTTCGAGTGACTTGCTTGAATGAATGAATGAAATAGAACGACTTGCGACTTGCGGCGAGCACATGGGAAGCTTCGTGACCAGGTCAGCGACTGCGAAGAGCGAGAGATTTACATAGAATGAGAACGAACACTTGCTTACGTGCCCCGCTGGGGTCTCGTCTGCGGGCAGAGAGGAGAGAACAAGATAAATAATGATCTGAACAAAAACGAATTCCTTAGTGTTCAGAAGCACAAATCAGAGGTACGTACTTTGAGACACTCAGTATCTGACAAGACGACGCGAAAAGGAGAAATGGAACGCACCTTGAATTCAAAAGTGAAAGATTCTCGAGGAAAGGCGCTGGTGTGCGGTGTAAAATCCATTGGGAGTGCTCTTCATCTCGAATTGGGATGGAGAATGAATTGACGAGACGAAGTTCCGGTATAGGTACAATAGAATGAATATATGGACGAGGAAAAGTCAACTCGGGAATCTGGTAGAAATTGAATTAGACTTACCTCGCTTGAGATAAACTTCGTTTGGAGGTAAAGAGTGTAAGGGGATGATATATCAGGAGAGGAGTTGAATTCTGGTTCAAAGTTAGCTCTGGGTTTAACCGGGATGCTGTAAGTACGAAAGAGAGAGAGAGAAAGGAACAATGAACTTACATACCATGAACGAACAGCTTGAGGTCTGGGGTTAAAGTTTGAACGAGCTGAATGAACGAAACGGTGAAGAAATCTAGAATCCGAGTTGAACTGGGTCAGTCAGCATAACAATGGAAGTCGAAACGATAGTATTTACTTACCTTGAATTCAGATGCGATTAGAATAAAGCTCCCGGCTAAGAAACCTCGAAAGAAAGATAGAGTAGAATAGAATAATAAAGGAGATACATACCTCGCGTGCACGCGCGTGTGGGTAGCGCGTCAAATCATATATCGTTCAAGCATGGTTTCGGCCTTTCCAGACACCGGGTTTCAGGTCAGCACCGATCTAAATAGACGCACGACGATGAAGCTTACCTTTAGAAATGTCGTTCAGCCGGTCTGGAATGGCTTCGGTAAGACATCAGTCATGTCAAAAGAAAGGGTTCTATGGATTGTGTATGGTTAACGAGTCCAAATACTGAAAAGTTACTTTTTATGGGCGATTAAAACAGTCAAAGAGAGCTTTTTTGAGTACCAAAAAACTCGGGAAATTGTCGAATGCCTGCCGTTGAGTGTTTGACGCGGAAGAACTAGCTTTCTGCTGGGTGGAACAAAGATACCGAATGGGCTTGCTCAAATTCGAACTCCGACATCATTCTCGGAAGTTCCCGTCGCTTGGTTCAACTCGACTTGAACCACGCCAAACATAGCACTATGAGATCAAGCGAGCCTCAGTTGCATACAAGAAGGTTAATAAGTAAATTAACACACAATATCATCGCTGAAATGCAGTTTAATTGTGCCTGCAAGTGAGACACCCGTGAAACAGCCGCAACGGCCGTGTTTCCACGGCCCGTGCGGGCTGCGAGCCGTGCCGTAACCGTGCCGTGGTTCACCACAGAAAATGCTCGACGGGACGGGCACGGCACCCGTGCCACGGGTGCCGTGGAACCGTGCCGACGGTCACGGGCGGCAGCCCTACACCAAAAGGTGCGCGATGAAGCGTGCGCTCAGCTGAGCAATAAGTATATTGATCCGACGGGTACATACCGTCAAGAATCCTTGAAGTATAATTCCGACCTGCAGAATTAAAGTGAGTATGTATGTAGGTCCGCGAATTGAACGGCGCAGGCGCCTGGTTCCGATACGAAGATTTTGAAGTGCACTCTTGAGATGAGAAATTGGAGGAAATCGAGGTCATTGAATAGAGGCGGCGGCCGCGGTTCTCGAGTAATAGTCGGTTTCATATGTTCAATAGACGCGTGGATCGGCAAACATACCTTGAGGAATGCAAACAGCCATCCAGCACTTTCAGAAGAGCACATCGTGGAATCATAGACGGTCTCGGCACCGTCTTGTTCAAGAGTAATCCAAGTCAGTACTCGAAGGTCAACGAGTATCAATATATTTGTCCTGTATTCATCTGGGGCGAGACTGCGAGATTAAATACAAGCCAGTCAAGGTTTGGGTGGGGATAATCCGAAGACGGGCGCCGTAGGCGAACGCGACTTTCTACCTCTTTGCATATTTGCATACATATCCGGAGTCTTACAATAGTTTTTTGTCGGTTAAACTGAACGATGAAGCTAGATATATTGTGAGAATGGAATAAAGAAAGTCGTTCAGTACATATCCATCAAAAGAGCTTGTTATATGTGAGGAATGTAGGTACTCCAATTTACATCTACAAATGCTGATGCTGGTAGAAATCGTAACTCCACGAGCGGTAGTACAATGAGAATTATACGCGCTGCAATGTAGATAGGAGTCGCCAGGAGCATGATTATGCTGCCTACGTGTACTATCGATTCTAGCCGATCGTCCATTCCTATCAGAAAGACAAGCGAACTGACACCAGGGACTGCGATGATAACCAATGAGGATGTTCTCCAGATCCACATTTCGGCAGGCGTAGGGAAAATCGCGTTCCATGTGCACAGTGAATGGCACCAAACAGGGTGCCCACCAGAGTCAGAAGAATACCAGCCCCATAATCGCTGGATTGATCGAGTTCTATCGACCAAAATGACGGCACTGAGACGGATGATAACGGCTTATATTCGTCCTCATAACGCCCGAAAATTGCACTGCCGAACCGTTCTAAACGTGAGAGCTGAACAGGGACAGTTATATTTTCTGCGTCAGGCTGAGTAGGTGGCCCGACGACAATCGGCCGTTGGACGTCGAGGGGCTTGTTCCACCAAAGTGACCAGATGAATATGTTCACAACAGCGAACGCGAGTGTGGCAACCTCGAGTTGGGTTACAACGAGGCGTTGATGGACGCGAGCAAGGCATTGCAGGATAAACCATGAGCCTTGTAGAAGTGCGACACCTTTGGAGAATGCGTCTCCTTTGCTCCTGTCCTTAATATCCTCTTCATCGATGTTTCGTATGGCCTTTTGCAATTCGGAACCAAGGTGTCGATCTTGAAGTTGTCCCCAGGTTGTAATAGGATGCTTGTCCGATGTGACAAAGCCACCCATGGAGAAAAACATCCCGTGCGTGGTAGAGAATCCGAATTCTGCGCCAACTAAAATGAGATCTAGACAGGATAGATCGGTATTCACTCACCTGTCCGCAAGTTATGCGCCCCAAAGCGCTGCCTGGCTTCAAATCGAGTATATACAAGAAGAATGGGAGTGGGACTCGCCCACTCCCATCATCAGGGAACTGAGTCCCATCCTTTGCTGCTGAAGGATGGGACTCGGGCTGATGCTGGGACTCAGGTGCTGTCCCGCCATCATGCGCTTCGCATATATCAATCACCAGCGATCCGCCGCTCGTCACATCATGATTTATGGCAGCCGGCGGATATCAACAGGACAGTCAAATTCGGAACTGCCGCGCCCGGAGTTCTCCTTGCTCCGTGTTGCCGTCGGCACCCACTCAAGTACACCTGCGCGACAATAGAAATGAAATGAGCGTGATATGCTGCCATTGGCCAACAAACAGCAAGCGAGTGGACTCATCTGACGTCAACGGATTCCAACTTCAAGAATTAGAATCCATTGACGGCATCGAATCGGAATCTTGTAGGTATTCGGATTATATAGCAGGAAAAACTATCTGGGTCCACCCGCACCTTTGTATAACTTATAGAATGAATGTCTGAGCATTGTTCAAAATTGTCTCGAAGTGAACGGGCCGCGGCCTTGTACATGAAGTGGGAGAACGGAATTGATATGGCTCAAGTCAATCAAACAAGGCAACTTCAAAATACCCAAAGGTGTTCATGCTGCAGAGCTACAATTCTATCTGATGAGTAGTAGATATAAATGAACGCTGAACCTCACATTGACTTGAGTGGAAGTTGCAGGGTGAGAAGTCGAATTCTGATCGCACCGAAGAAGTTGAAATCATGTGGGCTGTCAAGTGCCGCACCGTCGCTTTTAGTGTTCATTCTGTCATACGGTCTTTATTACAAGTACGTGACTGTTTCCTCTGCAACAATTTGAAATTGTCGACACAGCTGGTGTGCTGGTGACTCTCAGAAAATCAACCACCCAACTTCGAATTCTGTGGAAATGGTTTTGTTTCACAAGTTCAGACCCAAAATGGGTAAGGATGAGGGTTGAATCCCGTATATTTGACATGTATATAGTTAAATAAAGAAGTTGAATTCCTAGTTGCGCTGGATAAGTTGAATTACCCAATTATTTCCCGGGGACGAGAGATTGCATTCTCGGTGGTGATATATTTTTATGAACTCAATACGGCGTGTTAGTCGGCGTTGAAAACCAATTCTTAACTGACTCACCAAGTCCCCTTCTTCTTGGGCCTTGCAGTTGCGGCATCCACAAGACGAGTAGACTGAGTGCGCCGACGTTTCCCGGATACAATGTTGCGTTCATTCAATTCAAGATCGATGTCTCTCGGGGCCGTTGTGTCATGGGAATCGCCGTCGATAGCATCGAACAGGGAGTCCTCAAAACCATCTCGGGACGGGGACGGTGTTGCGGGAGGGGGAGGAAGACGTGGTAACTCTTGGGAGAGTCTGAGACCAGTTGAACTAGACTAGAAAAGAGTCAGGGCTCAATACACTTGCATGGATCACAAGCCACTTACAGAGTCATCATGTCCATATTCAAAACCATGATTCTGTTCTCCTACGTCATTGTGCATCACAGGATCGATGGGAGGCATTCCTATAGGAATGGCGGCCAAAAATTCATCAAATGCAACGAGATCGAATTCAGGCAGGTGAATCGAATCATCCGCAGAATATAATCCAAGGCCAGTGGGCAAATCGAAATTGGGGATCAAGTCTGTGAGAAGTCACTCATTTGATGCCCAGAATCAACAATTGAGTACGTACTTTCAGCGATTGGGAGAAGCGTCGTTGTGGCAACACTGCCGGGACCTTCGTAGAAACCTGGCTGAAGGCTTGCACCTGCGCTGGGCTCGACACCTTGAAATACAGTAAGTATATTGGACGTCAACCATAAAATAAGCTATTCCCAGCACCCGGAGTCGTCACGGATTCATCCGCATTGAGCACGTCGAGCATTACATCTTGTGTGTTGAATATTGTGTCGGGATTGGCCAACATGCCTACGATTTTATGGTTTAGCTGGAGTCGAAATTCGATGCAGAAATATACAGAGAGACATACCATCAGAGTCGGAATCTTGGGGAGCGGGGGACGATGAAGCCATTACGTCGCCCGATTGAGCTGTCGCTGCAGTTGTTGGACGACGACCATTAACCCGAACGCCTGCCAATTTCCCCTTCTTCAAGGCATCTATCTGTCCGGTAATTTCCTTCCTTCGCACTCCCCACTGGCGACGCAAAGCCTTCTCCTCGTCAATGTCCTGGCGCAAATCTGCGACTTGTGCCGGGAGATCGGTGCGATGTTTGTCCAAGGCGATCTCGGCCTTCAACACCTTGATCTGGGCCTCAAGATCGCTCTGCCGTTCGAGCGATGCTCTGTTGTCTGCATCGCCGCCGTCCCGTTCAACTATGAGAGAATCATAGCTCATCAGCGCGTCGTCACGTTGATAAGCTTTGCGCATCTTCCATCCTTTACGTTGTGCTGCATGCTTCTCCCGTTCCCCGATGCCATTCCAGCGTTTGCGCATCACACCATCGGATTCGATTTGCGCCATTTCCTTGGCCCGGATGTTGTCACGCTCCTTGGCTCTACAAAGCCGTGAGATGCAGTTATTGAAAACACGAGTAACGTACTGCAAAATCGCTGTCAAGAGAGGGACTCCGACAGATGTTTCTGCATTCCGGCCGGCATGAGCAGTTTCGACATAATTAGTATGATTCGGTGTGATATCCCAATCGTCGGAAGCAATTTTCGATAAGAATTTATTTACAGAGGGCAAGACCCATGGATTTGCTCGCTTGTGCGCAAGCCAGTCTCAATATCCGATGAGTTCAATGATTGATTCAGCTGAATGCTTGACTCACGTTGAACTTTCTCGTCTCTCTGCAAATCTGCAAACTCATACCAATCGTCGATTTCCTCCTGAGTTTCAAGCCCGATGATAGATCTAAGGCGTATCATTGTTTCCTGTGGAATATGCTGACCCAGTTCCTCGATATGACTGAAGAAACCCGACATGATTAGCGTTCAGAGCGAGAATACACTTCAGGCTACTAAGAAGTTGGGCCTCATAGGTGCATATGGACCAATTGAAAGTTGAGCCTAAGAGGCCCAGAATCAATGGAATGATACCATCCACCTGGATGCATCCACCCAAGTGGATGCATCCAGAGCCTGCCTGTGGTTGCATCCAAGGCATGTGTGACGTGACACCTATGGTTGCATCCACAGGTCAGTATGGATGCATCCAGAGCTCACCATGGATGCATCCTATGCTGCGCTTGCGCAGCCCGATTTTGGGATTTTTCCCCTTCTGCGAGGCTGTTTTTGCTGCTTGTTTGGCTCCTAGCTTGTTCCCCATCCAGTGGCCCTTTCTGATAGCATCTAGGATCTCTTTATTCATTTGTATTGCATGTGATCTGTGCATCCTGTACTGCGCTTGCGCAGCCTGATTTTGCGATTTTTCCCCCTCTGTGAGGCCATTTTTGCTGCTTGTTTGGCTCCTAGGCTGTTGCCCATCCAGTGGCCCTTTCTGACAGCATCTAGGATCTCTTTATTCATTTGTATTGCATGTGATCTGTGCATCCTGTGCTGCACTTGTGCAGCCCAATTTTGCGATTTTTTCCCTTCTTCACAGCTGTTTTTGCTGCTTGTTTGGCTCCTAGGCTGTTACCTGTCCAGTGGCCCTTTCCGACAGCATTTAGGCCCACCTCCATGCTCTTGTGCATCTGCTTTGGATGCTGTGCGTGCACTGTACAACGCACTTGTACAGCTTGATTTCATCATGCAAGGCACGCTAACCTTGCAAAATGAGACATCCATATACACTGCAAATGTGTCATTATTTGAACTCAGAACTTAACCCAATATTGGCCCAACTCGAGGCTATCGAGGTCGCAATGTTGAAATCTTTCCTACATTGATAACATGAAAAGTGCCATTATCTCAATTGTGAGCTCACTGCTGACATCCCAATATTGGCCAACTTCAAGGCCATGGTAAACAGAATCTTCCAAAATGCTAGGTTGAAAGCTCAGAATACACACCAGCATAAGAGATGTACACCCAGTAGAACACAAAGATCTCAATTAACCACTGCAGTGGCTTTGATTTATGAGCTCTGGATGCACCAAGAGACATAGGTTGGATGCATCCATCCCCACCATCTGGATACATCCACTCGGTATGGATGTGTCCAGGTGCATACCACTGGATGCATCCACCTATGTCGTGGATGTGTCCACTTGATTCATGATGGATGCATCCACAAATGGTCCTATGGATGTATCCACATTCATGGATGCATCCAGGAATTTTGGAATGGATGTATCCATGTTCATGGATGCATCCAGCAATTTCACAGTGGATGTATCCACATACATGGATGCATCCAGCAATTTCACAGTGGATGTATCCACATACATGGATGCATCCAGTGATTTCACAGTGGATGTATCCATGTCCATGGATGCATCCAGCAATTTTTCAATGGATGTATCCATATCCATGGATGCATCCAAGAATTTTTCAGTGGATGTATCCATAGCTAGTGGATGTATCCAAGAATTTTTCAGTGGATGTATCCATAGCTAGTGGATGTATCCATAGCTATGGATGCATCCACATCAATTTTTTCACATTGGTTGATACATGCAGCCCCATGATAAACCAACTTATTTCTGTTGTGGAAGAACCATCTATTCTTCAGTTTGGTCTCACTCCATCTGTTGTTCCATGCACTCTGTTTTAAGCCTTACCTCACCCACATCTCTCTGCCTTGCCACATTTCCGACAGTTTTCCATTTTTGGTGAATTTTGCGGACCAATTGCCGTAGCGTAGCAAGCCTGTAGTGCTTGGATTTCATCTTATGATTCATTTTGAACCTCTTCTGATCTTCGCTGCCATTTCTTCTCAAAATCGCCGAATTTTTGGGATGTCTCCGAAAATTGCCATATTGGGCTCGTAACGGTTGTTGTGACGTATTTACTCGTTATCTCCGAACGCGAGACAAATTGCCGTAGCGTAGCGAGCTTGTAGTGCTTGGATTTCATCTTACGATTCATTTTCTCATCTTCGCCGCCATTCCTTCTCAAAATCGCCGAATTTTTGGGATGTCTCCGAAAATTGCCATATTGGGCTCGTAACGGTTGTTGTGACGTATTTACTCGTTATCTCCGAACGCGAGAACTGGCCGCTGCTAGCACATAACAGTACAGGCTATCATTTTGTAAAGTGACAGATAGATTGTATCAACAACTCATGTACATATTTTCATGTAGGTGTACATATATCTCTGCGAAAATTGCCATATCGGGCTCGTAACGGTTGTTGTGACGTGTTTACTCTTTCCGATCGCGAGGACTGGCCGCCAACAATTGAAAAACATACATAAGAATAGTTGAGGCTAACATTTTGTAAAGTGAAAGGGTTGTATCAAAAAGAATTCATGTATATATTTTTCGAGGCTAACATTTTGTAAAGTGAAAGGGTTGTATCAAAAAGAATTCATGTATATATTTTTCAGAGTAAGGTAACTCGACTATTAGTCAGTGCGCGCACGCTTCTGAGGTCGCTCGTCATCCGCCTCGTCCACCCGCCGACGCTTCCGCTCATTCACAAGGTTTGTAAACCTCTCCAGATTCGCTTCATACTCGTCATAGTTGATCAAGTATTTGGCCATAATCTGTTGGAGTTCCTCCCACGAAGCGTCCAATTCCGCCTTCTCGGCCAAATACTCCTCCAATTCCTTGTCCATCTCGTCGAGGGCAGCGACCAACTCTGGGCACAAGAGCCGCCGCGCGGTGATCGACAACGATGGAGCGATGAGGGGTTTGCGCACGTTGTTGTCGTCGTGGTCGTCCCCAGGAGCAGACGAAATCGGGGACGACGGAGGAATGGTGGCGGATGAACTCGTCGTGGTGGCTAGCGGCGTCGGAATTCTCGACCGTAGGTGATACAATAAGGGACGAGTCTGTCCGCGAAATCAGCGAGCTACTCACGAGATAAAAATGCGAGCCACATACCAGATCTGAAGACAGGCCCGTAGATGCGTTCCCCTATAGCAGATTAGAGGGCTGTCAAGACGGAGCTACAGCCAAGGGAACGTACAAGTGGTATCCCACTCGGCAACAGGGATGCAACCCAAGCTCGCCCACTCCGCGTCCGCATGCGCAAGGGCCCCAGGGTCTGGGGAGCTAGAACGGGCAAGGCCCTCGTCGTCTTCGGCGGTGGCGTCGTTCGCGGCCGAAGCGGGTGGCGACGACGGCATTGCGGGAGTAGGGACCGAAAGAGTCGCGGGGCTTGCGCTGGTGACGCTCGTGCTGGTTGGCACGGCCGAAGCAGGTGGCGACGACGGCATTGCGGGAGTTGGGGCCGAACGAGTCGCGGGGACTGCGTTGGAGGCGCTTGTGTTGGTTGACACGGTGGCACCGAAAAACTGTAGCAGTGTTGTCTGCTGAGACATGAGTGATAGAAGTAGAGGACAAGAGTTTGTTGCGCACCGGAGGAACCCAACGTCTTATATATCCTCCGATACCCCATTGTCCTTCCAGTCCGGCAATTCCACCAAAGCGTCGTACTCCATCGGGAATTTCGCAAAGCGTCGTACTCCATTGTGTTGTGCCATCCGTGCAAGTGGCACGGACGACTATTCCCGTCCTGTTTCCGCCCTTGAAAATATGCAAAAGGAAGATAGTTAATGTCGAGTACCACCGATGCCTATTCGCGTCCCGTTTCCGCGTTGAAAATACGCAATTCGAAGCGAACTGAATTTAAGTACACTACATGAAAATATCCTCGTCATTAGTGGCCCATTCCGCCTCCTCTGTGTCTCTACGACGGTGAATATCCGCACGCTCCACTGCCTCTATCACATAGAGCAAGTCCTCGTCCTCCTCGTCCTCGTCCTCGTCCTCGCTAGACGTCTCGTCATCCGACTCGCTCGACCTCTCGTTATCCTCGCCCTCTCCATCCTCGTATGACGCGGTGACCCCCTCAATTTCACAATCCTCTATTTCCTCCTTCGTCGGCCCCCCACGCCGGTAAGTCACCGGCCGGAGGTAGCGCATCCAGCGACTTCCTCCACACAACACAGAGCTGTAGAAGCTCTTTACGTTTCAGCTCGAACTGGTAACGCACGGCTCCTACAATACGGTAAGTTTCAGTACGCCATACATTCTTCACGTAGAGAGACATACCGTGCGACAGCTCGATGGCATGCTTAACGGCTGCCCATTCAGTCGCAAACCACATCTGCATGTGCCTCCGTTCTCTCTGCAGTCGCGGCGCCTCCTCTTCACAACGGTCCTTTTGCAGCATTGCACGGATTCCTGCGCGCACATTTTCGTCCACCAGCCAGCGGGCAGGGGGTAGTGTCGTCGTCAAGCCCAAGATCTTGCCAGATAGCGTCGTCCACGTCCAACTGGAAGATCCCCTTGACCGGGATCGGAGTCGGGGCAACCGCACCAGCGGGCGCTCTCTTCCCTTGGATCAGAGTCGAGATCTCCGCGCAGAGCTTGTTGTAATCCCTGACGTTATTGTTAATCGTCGGCTCCCGGCGCTTGATCGCTGCAGCAGCATGCTCGTTCTTCTGGTTCTCTGCAGAAGTAAATCAGTCAACAATGTCATCCCAATCAAGTCCCCTTACCGCTCCTCGTCCGGCGAAACGACCGCTCGATTAAGTCCAATTCGAATTTGCGTTCGCGCAGCCTCTGACGAACCCGGTCCTTCAACACCTTTGCGTTCATCCGCGCGCAGCATAGTAGTCGCTGTGGCGAAGCTTCTCTAGCGCCGTCTTGTCAGTGACGCCGAGCTGCTGCTCCAGCTTTCGGAGTCTTTGTTGCTCCTTCTGCCATGCGTTGCGAGCCGCGTCGGCGTGAGTTTGTGCGTAGAGCAGAACATGCGCAGTGGATTGCGTATCCGCAAGCGCGTCGTGCAAAACCGTCATCTTCTGGAATAACGCGTCGACTCGTTTGCGGAGGAGGATCACTTCCTCGACTGCCGCGCTTCCTCGTGTCTTCGATCGTCCTGTAATGATATTCGTCAAAGTCACTCTGCTTCTCAAGCATTGAACTTACTCTCAGCCGGCTTCGTTTGGGCCTTCACCTGTTTCTCCCACTCCTCCCTCAATACCGTCTCGGCCACGCCACAAGCCGCTAGCTCCTTCGTCGCCTCCTGGAGCTTGTCCTCGCAGTGTACCGTGCGGCGGACCAGCCACGCCCCCAGGCGTCTCAGGCTGGCCTTGTCCGCATGCTCGACTTGACTGTCGATCGTATGTAGGCGATGATGATACTATCAGACCGTTAATAAGAACATGATCAGTAGCAGCCAAGAAACGTACGCCAGCCACTCGTAGATAAGGAATAAGTTTGCTGATAGAGTGCCAAAACCGTTCGCATCCCTCTCCGTTCGTGAAGCCAAATCCTCGGCACTTAAGGGGATGATAAATCAACTGGCACGCCCATCGATGCGCAAACGCGTGAAAAACCGACACCGCGAAGAGGATTCGGTGGAGGTAGCGCCCTAAGAAGCCGAACTTGGTGCAAGATCGATGAAGCTGGCATGCAATGTCGTACAAGACCCCCACCCGGATATTGGACGGAAGGTGCTGGAATAACGTCTCCAGGAGAGCAAGCGCATAGTACTGCTTCTCCCCCGGCGTGCGCATGTTCACTAACCAAAGGACGCGATCGTGGCGGCACAAGAGAGCCATGATCCCGGTATCGTCGAAAAACTGGGTGCTCGCCTTCTCGCGTTTCTCGTCGGCAGCCTTGAAAGACGATTCGCATTCGTCGAGCACCGACCGAGGAACCTTCATGTCGCCTTCGAAGCCATCCGCTTCGTCCTCCACTCGCGCCTGCTTCGCCTGAGAATTTTTAGCCGGACGCACGCCGTCCACATGCTCGTCCATCTTCTCGGCTGTTTCCTCGGGCACGAAATGCGTCCCAGGGTGCGTCCGCGGCGGGTCTCGTCCTCCCTTCTTGCGCCTGCGCTTTAGGTTGAAACACGCGTCAAGGCAGACGTCGATGTCCACCTTCTGTGAGGGATCGTGCTCGAGTCCACCGAAGCAGGCCGGGCAGCGGCTGAGCAAGTAGTCGCTGGGGCGCGTACGAGGGGGAGGTTCCGGAAAGGGGTTTGGAGCGTCGGGTGGGCTCTCGTCGTCGCTATCGTCGTCGTCGGAAGCATGAGGTCTTCTTCGTTTCTCGCCGGTGGCATGACGAGTCGCACGCGCGTTGGGACCGGGCGTTGCGCCTGGCAGGCTCGCCCGAAGCGGCGGCGGATGGTTGAGAGGTGGATGCGTCGGATACAGGGGGCTCAGGGTCGTTATCCAACTCTTCGCCGCGTAAGATGTGCCGAGCCGCGTCCATTAACTTGTCGATTTCGGTTGCGACACGGTTTCGCAAAGTCGTGTACCACTCCAGCGCGTTCCCAAAGCGCACTCGCAGCGTGTCCTAAAATCGCAGTTAACAATGCGACCGAAGAAGTTAGTTCCTTCAGACCAACCTTGGTCGTGAGTTTGAAGCCCCGACTGGCAAGGAACCCCTCCAAAGTATTGCAGAATGCCGTATTATTCGGCGGCAAGTTGAGAAATAACAGCTTCACGAATTCTAGGATCCCCACGTCCACAGCGAGACTTGGTCGCTGCGGCGAGCATGGGAACAACCCAGCCGTGAGTAGCTGCTCGGCCGCCGTTTGGCAGGCGCACACTTCGATATGAATATGCTCTAGACCTGCAGTTCTTGTCAGTGCCTGGTCGTGCGTATATATTTGAGAAACATACCACTCCAGCGAACTACTGCCACGTCTAATTTCCGTTTCTTGCAACCACAAGGTTTTAACGCAGGGAGTTCCAGCCCGTCTATGTTGCGCAGCGATTCGGTCTTGTGCCACAACGCGAGGAAAACAGGTATGAGCTTCGGTATAACGTCGTTCGTCCAGCGTTTCCACTGGTTTTGACGGAGAGGAGGCGCGGCAGGCCCGGGTTTTTGCGGACTCGACGACGGAAAATACTCCGCCACATAGGGGCTGGTGGGAGTGTCGGGGACGTTTTTCTTCGGCGTGGCGGGGACGGCTCTCGTGAGACGCTGACTGTACGTACGGCCGTTGGCGCAGTAGATGAGTGGCGGCTTATCGGGGGCCGTTTTTTTCTTCGACAGGTGTCCCGGACGCGAGACTGGGATAGCCAGCCCCAGTGGCTCGGGGAGCATCTTGTTACGGATGAGCTCCGCCTCCTTGTCGGTGATACGCATACGAAAATATTGTTGTAGGGTGTCGTCGAGCCTGTAGGTCGTTGAGTGCAAAGTTTACACAACGCTGATGCCACTCACTCGATGTCACGGTGGCTTTGTTTGTTCTCGAAAAATTCACGGCTTTACAATAGTCGTATTTAAATCAGGCAATACACAACCGGTAGAGGCTACAGACCATAGGTACATATACATGTATAATAAGATTGAATAACTGTCGTCTACCGATACATCGAATGTCCAAATTATTATCATAAAATTGTAAAGTAGCATGCTTTTGGTTAGATCGTGCTTGCGCACTCTCCGTAAGCCCGGGCCCCGACGACAAGGGAAGCATGCATGCCCGGGGATTTCAATAATACATGAAATCGTATTTAACATTCACTTTCACTGTAATTCTACTTGAAAGAAGGGACTGCTCGGACAGAATGTGATCACATTGAGAAAGTAAGCTCCGCTAGAGATAAGGTAGATCGCTCGCCGATTCAGCGCCGGCAAATCGCCAAAAACCGACCTGGTTGGCGGCGAGACTCGGGAGGGGAGCGGGAGACTCGAGGTTCTTGGCCCGCGCGGAAAAAGCACTCCCATGCTGCCCGGATCTCCGCGACGTCGGGATTGCGGGCGCGGCGCTCGAGGTCTGTCCAGGTGATTGGTGTGGGAGGTGTGGGGGGCACCGCGACGTTAGCAGAGACCGGGCTTGCACTAGTGAGGAAGAAGGTAAGCAAAAGGGGCGAATTTTTTTAAAAACCAGATACGTACGGAGGACCTGCTGATTCGTCCCAGACTGGCGTCTGACCCGAGGTAAGCGACTGGCCCCAGGCCGATTGACCCCAGGCCGGTTGTCCCCAGGCCTCGTCACCGTACCAGTTGGTACCTGGGCCCCAGTAGGCCTCAGATTCAGTCATCTTCTGGCAGCGTCGACGAACAGCTAAAAAGAGGATTCAGTTGAAGAAAATAAACAGGAAGCACTCCAGTACAGTACAGACGTACCGGAATTTCCGATTTCAAAATGATTACGGGTGGTGCGAATTCCTGACATGGTGGTGTTAAGTCGAGAGTGGGTGGCAGTCAGAATAGCGTTCACACCTCTTAGCCTTGCGCATTGTCCGACGCTTTGATTCCCACTATTATCATTTTCGGTCATTTTGGGTAATGTTCGCCTCGTCTCCGAATGCCACCCAGGCAATACACCACCGCTACAGGCTACAGGCTATAGAGACATTTGCATGTACTATCATTGAAACAACTGTCCTCTACCGATATATCGAATGTCCGAACTATTATCACAAATTGTAAAGTAGCATGCTTTTGGTTAGATCGTGCTTGCGCACTCTCCGTAAGCCCGGGCCCCGACGACAAAGGGAAGCATGCCTGCCCGGGAATTGTAGTGATACATGGAATTGTATTTATACAGTGACTCGCAGTATACTCTATCTGAAGACTGTGTCGTGTACTACTCCGTAAAATCCGTCAAAGGATATTGGTTGCAACGACGTCTGCTTTTGCAGTGCCTTGATCTCGGCTGCAGCCACGAAGGTCTCCATCTCCGATATCCAGAGCTCCTCTGGCGAAATATCAGCCCGGAGAATAGAAGAAAAGAGGAACGAGGCACGTACGTTTGCAGTATAGCTCGTGACACTTGGTACTGTGGGGCCTGGTGCGATACCGGTTGTGCAGGCGGACCGTGATCACGTCGCATTCCGGCGACGAATCCAACGCCTCGATTGAAAGACGCTTGTACGCTGCGACGCGCTCCCGCACTGACGAGGATGAAGTCTCAGTGAAGCCAAAGAAATAACGGACCGATGCACCTTCGAGATCGAAAGCTACACGGCGATCGTCGAGAAGGGGGAAGGGGTTCTTGATATCCAGGACTCTCATGGTGCGTTGCGCGAGCTGCAGCCGGACAGTGTGGTGCAGCTTCAAGAAGCGTTTATGAATCTTGCGGAGAGCGTGCTTGGTGGCGAGTAACTTCGTCCATGCCGTCGGCGAAGTCGCGAAGATAACCGTACTCGTCCCAGAATGCACCCGCGCAAGCGAAATACGCGTCGAGTGGGGCAGGATCGGTGTAGACACAAGCCGAGACTAAGGACGAGATTGATTAGCTGAATGAGAAGAAAATCTAACATTACGCACTGGCGCGATGTCTCAAGCCATCCAACTTATACTCGTGCTTCTCTTTCGCCCCAATGAACGCTCGGATAAGCTTAGATTCTTCGCAGGGCAGCTCGCCTGAGTCGGGTTGGAACATGTCGTGAGTCTCTGCGTAATTGGCAGCTATTTACAATCAGCGTATGCGAAGCTGGCGGTGACTGAATGGGACTTGCCTAGGCGAAAGTAGTGCAATTTTTTGCCTCGGTGAACAGGATCAGCAACTGGAAGCATAAGTCAGAGGAAGAATGCCAGAAAAAGCCAAGTGTACGCACGGTATTCCTCCCTCGCGACCGCAGACGGGAATTGGCAGTGTGGCGCACGGCTTCAACCTCGTCCGTTGCGCCTTGAGAGGATGGGGCGATCTTGGCGTCGGTATATGTCGTTTTCTCAGGAAGGGCGGATTTGGAAGGCGTGTCGCGAGGCAGGAGCGCCGAGGCCAGAATGAAGCCCGCGGGATGCTGGGTGGTGCGAACAGATGGCATGGTAGGTGTAAGTATACAGTCGGTGGCAGCATAGCGGATCGCGGCGCACCTTTTAATCCACTCCATTGTTCTGCGCTTTGAATTCGATTCCTTTCCTTTTTCGTCGGCTCTTCTCCACTCAAGGCGCAAATGTGGTGCAAACAAGGGCGGTGGGTTCCAAATTCTCAAATATACCCAATACAGTTGTACTCTACCAGAAAGACTACTCTAATGCATACTGTTCCTATACATCATGGTAGCTAAGGCCAAGAGGCCGAAAGGCTTCCGAACCAAACAACGCCTCACTTGATTCGCAGGCGTCGGAGAAACTGATAAGATGAGATAAGAATTTCTCCGACGCCAAGCCATGCTTAGCGCCCGTTCAGCGCTCAGCGAAGTTGACCCAAAAGGCGCCATTTAACGCGTCTTCACGCGTCAAAACCCTTTCGGAGCATTCAGCCCATCACGCATGGGACGCAGCGCGTCCCAGCTAGTGTAAAATATATTTTATATGCTAATTAATACATGCGACGTGGATCGTCAGAGCACAATACAACACAGATTCAGATACTTGTGTACTGGGCATAATGAAACACAGAGAATGAATTGAGACAGCGTACTAGGGAAAATTCTAACAGGTACAGGCATATAGATGTAGCGTAAGCTGAAGGGGGTACGTGCAAAACACCGTCGCGCCGACTAGAGACCATGCACATGCCTTGACGCCGTAAAGACGCGTCAGGCCCGTTCCAACCCTTCCATCGATCGCGCATAGGACACAGGGCGTCCCAGCTACGAGCTGAGTTGAGGATTATGGTGTACCCGATAATCGACAATTTCTGAAAATAAGGTTGGGGGCGGAGGGTCCGGTAAGGTCGAGGACTGACTTGCAGCGCTCAGCGGGTCGGGAGGTGGTGGGCATGCATGTTTTTTAACTCGTAAGGTCAACCCGCCGTCGCTGTCGTATGTTGGCGGCTGACCAGATTTTGTATTGTCAGGCGTCTTTTTGGAGGTCGGTATGACGAAATTGGCCGACCTTCTTCACAATGCGCGCGCGCAACCTGTCCAGGGTCGTTAGTGTTTTATTTCAGCCAGTAATAGGGCGTCTTACCGGATTGCGCAGTTTTAGTACCTGTAAATTGACTTGAGATATTATCGCACCAGAAAATACCGCGACTTATCTGTCCGAATTATCATCGTGCGAAGTCTCATGTCTTTGGGTCGGTCGTGGTTCTTCACTCTCCGTAAACCTAGAATAAGATGAGAAGGCAATTTCCGCGCCCACTCTCGAACAGCCAAGTAAATTGACTTTTAAGCGCCCGTTAAGCGCCCATCGATTCTGACTTCGAGACGCGCGCCTTTACGCGTCCAAGTCATTTCGGCGGGTTCGCGGGTTCACTCCATCACGCATGGGACGCAATGCGTCCCAGCTAGTGTAAAGTACATTATATACGTTGTAGCACTACATTACATTCACCGTAAAGACTATTTATCTTATAAGTATGTAGCTAGGAAATTCAGTCCTGTCGAAAACGTTATTGTCCTTGATTATTTTTTCGTTCTTAGCCATGCATAAGCTAGACTCATGAAAATACGCTCCCATCCCTTGTTCGAATTTCACCGCGACGACGTTTTCACCGTAGAGATGTTCGTAGGTGGGGACGGTCTGCCCATACTCGCCGATGCGACTCGCCTCGAACTTGACGTCGGGCCCGACCACCACGACACAGCGTTTCCATCTGTATCAGCCGCTCCTGGTCATTCCCTGGCGACGAGGCTTGATGCAAGTACGAGGTATCTTGAACTTGCGCTGAGTCTTCCCTGCTCCGCAGACCTCAACCTCGCTGTCGTTTGAAGACACCGGCGGCGCTCCAATGAGCACATGACAAAACGTCCCTTCCAGCGCAAGCTTCGCGTCAGAGAGGCGGACTGTCAATTGCCGTAGCCCGACGATCTTGACGTCAACGCGCTTGTTCGCCAAGTCGGGCATGGAGAGCCATTGTCCGTCGTCCTCGCCTTCACTACAGTCAGCCATCGTCATATAACAACAAAAGCAAAGGGAATCTTACCAAGTATGACCGGGACCTCGTTCCCCAGGCTCATCGGCGGTGTGCGCACGCGCTCGATAGACGTGTCGTTCGGGAAAGCCCCTCGGTGAGTAGGCTGGTCTCGCGGCGCTGCACGACCCAACAGTATCTTCAGGGGTAGCCAGCGAGCCTGACTCAACGGTAGCATGGTGCTAAGAATTAAGTTGGTCAGAAATTCGTACCACCGAACGAAAATCATCTACGTACAATTCATGGACAACATGCTCGATGGGTACGTTCTCGACTCTCTCGTTGGACATATCTTTTCCAATCGTGAGCAGAATTCCTCGCGACTCCTTCTGATCAGTCCAGGCGTGCTTGTCCCGGCGATCCATACGTTCGACGCGAGCCTCACTGTCGTGGTCGCCGACCACCGTCCCACGTAACCCCTTGAAGCTGCCGCGCTTGACTTGAACCTGGACACCCTCAAATCTACGCCCAGCGCCATATTTCAATCTTGACTTCGAAGTCATCAACTCCACCTCGGCGGATTTCACGTAAAGCTGATATCTGCGTAAGTAGACCATGCTTGCAGAGAATTAGATCGCTTACACGGGTCGAAGCATTCGTGTTGTCTTGCAGCTCCAGTGTATCTGGGTCGTGAAACGCAACGAGCGTGCACACCCGATTAAAATACTTTCGTTTCGTTACTCGTACCACGTCGCCGACTTGGAGTTCACGGGGAGCGCTGTTTTCCTCGTGGCCCATGAGGGGCAACAAGTCTGTGGATTCGTGGTAAAATTCGAGGGCCGGTGTCTCGATTAATATCTAGTCCGGTGCACGTTAGTAAATCTAGACCTCAGAAATGGAAGGGAAGACATACAGTCCCAAAATTTTGCAGGTCGCACATGCGAACGAAGCGGGCCCCTTCCAAGACCACTATGGCTCCAAATCGGCCGGTGTGCGGGCCTACTTTCACGTCGACCAAGTCGCCGAGCTGAAATTCTCGGATAACGTGGCCGAGCGGGATTTCGAAGGTCTTGAGGTCCGCCCAGCGAGGATTTGTTTCTGTAAGCCCTATTACGTGGCAATCGAGGGGGAACGCCGACGACGACGTGGGGGTACTCCACGGAGCTGTCATCCCTCCGGATGACGATCTCCATGATGTGCCCCACCACCCCGTCGTACAAACTTCCAGACACGACACGGACGCGGTCGTGCTCGCGAATCGAGTAGCAAGGATCGAGCATGTGGCGCACCAGATGGTCGATCCTGACGCGAAATCGGTGATCGTCGAAAGTCTTGTCGGAAGTGATGCGCTTCACGTCGGCGTACTTGACGATGGCCCCGTTTTCTTCCGACTGCCCCAAGCCGACGATGATTCCTGCCCGACCTTTGTTCGGACCATCTACGGCGACAACACGCGTTCTAAGCTCCGAAAATGCGGGAGTTGGCCATTCGACGGGCACTGTGAGCAGCGACGAGTTGATGCAGCGATAATATGGGAAGAGCTGCTGGGGCGATGGTCGAGGGACGATTTTGAATTGATAGTTGTTGTACGGTTCTCCGTTTTTGGCGTCATAGTGAATCCAAAGTCCGTCCACCCTGGAACCCTCGTTCTCTCGAAAGTGTTCGTATGCTTGGCGGGTGCTGGGAACGCACAACACCTCCGTAGGGGGAGAATACGTAGAGAAGTTCGCCCTTGACTGGGCTACGGATTCCCCGCACCCAGGTGCCTGGTACGACTGGATCCCCTCGTTTTTGCAAGAGAACGGGGCTGGCAGAATCGGCGGGGGCAGCAGCTGCACGAAATTTATCCGCACTCCTTTCTTGTCGTGCCTGTCGTTCGTAGTGCGGACGCTAGTGCAAGCGCGGCTTCGTGCTCCTTAGCGCGAGTCCGGTCGGCCTTTGGGCGACGGCGAGGCAATGCTTCCCGGGGAGTGTCATCTAGAAAATCTGCGAAATAAAGTAGTTAGCGTAAGTAAAATCAAGGAAGAGGAGCGTACCTTGGTCGGACAACGTCTCCTCAACATCCTCCTCCCTCTCCTCCCTTTCGCCGTCCGAATCATCCGCCGCCATGTCCAGGAAGACGGACACCGGCATTTCTTCCTCCTTCACATCGTGCTCGGAATCGGCTCCATCAGAATCCGTGTTGGGCGCGAGGAAAAAGCTGGATTCGGCTTGGGCATCGTCCTTGTCTTCATCGTCCTCTTTCTCCTCGCCGTCAGACTCCTCGTCAAGCACCCTACGCGCTCGTTTCTTGGGGGGGAGGTGCTCTTCCTCGTCCTCGTGCCCACGTTTCGGCGCCTGCGATGTGGGATGGCGCACAAACGAGGCCCCTGGAGCAAAAAGATCGGCGGCGGATGACACTTGTGCGGGTGAACACTGCGAAATGGGCGGATGGGGGCGGAGGTCGGGCGGCGGGTACGCGTGCGGCGTAGGGTCGCGCAACATCGACGGATTTTCGTTCCAGCCGTATGCGGCGAAGGGGGTAGGGTCCCTTGAGGCCGGTAAAAAGAGCGGCTGGGTCGGCGCCTCAGGAGTACGCGATCGCCAGAGTGGGCTTGCTACGCGATATGGCGCCGCAGCGCGCAAACGGTCTTCATGCCCTGCGAGTATGGGCCCCATTGCGAAGTCTTGCTGGTCGGCCTGGCGCACCTGCGCCTCGTATGAGTCGGGGTCGTCTTCGCCGCCAGTGTCATGCACTATCATCGACCTTGTGAGTATCGTGAATTTTACGACCAGACGAACTCACTCTCAGCGTCGTGGTCGACCTCAGCGCTGTCGTCGATGTATTTGCTGGTTCTGTGACGTGTCGCCGTTGTCAGCGTCGGTGATGTACACGCCACGCGCATAATATCGCCAAAAATTCATTTTCATTTTTTGCCAATTCTTTGGGCGCTGGACGCGCACCGTCTCACGTTGCATGCCATGCGCCAATTCTCTCATTCAATTGACTATCTACTGGACTACGCTACTACTTACCGGCGGGACATGGTGGTAGCAGACGAAGAGTGTAAGAGGCTTACATAACGATTGCGTGCTTGCCTTCCTCGGATTCGCTCGGATAGCGGACCGCTATCCGAGCGATACCGAACAAGGCAGTCACCCTGTGACGTGCACAGCTTTTGGCCTCTTGCCCTTAACTACCATGTCGGTAATGGGCAGGAGGCCAGGCGGTGCAGGAGCGTACAGGAGGCGGGGTATGGGCGAAGAAGGCTGTATGGAAGGTAGATAGACATAATCTATAGGATGAATGCTAGTCGTTAGCGCTAGTGTGAAGGAGAGGGAAAAAATCAGCGAGTACACACAATATAGAGACGATAGGCAGAGCACAGCGCAGAGAGCGTGGAAGGTGGATGAACGACATCGAGAAAGCTTGGGAGTGAGCACGAAGGCCTGGAAGGGTGTACGACGCGTCAGTGAAGAAAACAAGTCAACGGAAGATAACGGGGCCTACCGGGAGTAAGTCCACAAAATCATAAAATCGTGCAGGAACTGATGATAATTAGTGATACAGATAGCAGCGGCCACACAAGCCGACGTACATAGCGTGAAGGCGGTCGATCAAGCGAAGGACGCGAGCAACGGTGAGTGAGCTACGTGAAAAGATGTCGCTAGAATCTCAAAAAGAAATTATCAGCGCGATAAAGGCGACCGCGGGGCAGACTGACAGCGTAGGCGTTGTATCACGACGGCAAAGGATGCGTCCCATAGAGATCTGTCGACGGTGAGTGAGATAGGAATTTTCATAGCAGATGGGGCGGACTCTAATAAGGTGTTAGATGAACAACGCGCAAGATGGGACTGGAAAGGACCATGTACAGAATAAATACATGGCGGGTCGACCGAAGGACTGTCGATATTGTGAGTCGATAGTTTTGAATCGCAAAGAGGACGGAAGTCTAATAAATGCTCAGATTAGATTAATAGCGCCACAGATGCACTCGGAAAGCGCGGCGTACATCATGAATCACCGTGAGTTGGGAATAACCCCGACGGCCAGAGGACGAAGCTCTAATGAATTAATTTTCTAAAGTTTGGGAGCGGAGGCCAAGTACGACTTACAGAGTGGCACTGGTGGTCCAGGGAAGCGAATTCTTGAGGTAACATTCATGTACGGCTCTATGGAAGACGCCCCAGCTGATGAGACGCGCCAGAGAAATCCTGAAAGCAAGATGGAGAAAGGTGGGGGGACGATGGTGGGAGGAAGCAAGAGCTGCTGGGTGGCAGATTCCCGTGATTCGCGTTAAAGTCCGAGAGACATTGTTCTTGGGAATTCGGGATTTCAAAGCGCTATCTTTTTCCGGATGAGGGAAGTCTAACCAAAGCGCACTGATGGTCGGGCTCAAACAATGTAAGCGTGAATTGTTCCTTTTCATCTGCCACCAACTAAACGTCTCTCCAGAATATTTCTACTCTTTTCCCTCAGGAATCTTGTCAGCCATGATCCCTCTACGACGCTCCACACGACACGCCAGCGGTGCGCCTCCAGTAGCACCACCCGCACCACAGCCATCCTCGCGCAAGCGTAAACAGCCGCAGGATGAAGACGGAGGCGAACCAGAAGCAGGGCATGAACACGCCGGCGAAGGCACTGGGAACCCCAAGAACAAGAAAGCGAAGAAGACACAAAATACGGTGAATCCCTTTGCTATTCCTTTCGTTCTTTCTCTAATTGTTTTATAGACCAAAAAGCCAGCCCCGACGGCCAAAAAAGACAAGAAAGGTGGAAAGACGGTGAATCCTGCACCCCCTAATCTTGGGTTTTTTTTTGGTCTTACCTTTCCTTCGTAGAAATCCGCCCAACGTCGTTTATCCTTGCCTCCTCCTGCCGAGCCAGAGGTAAGTCGGACTAAGCTTTATTTCAGCGTCACTGATTATTTTTGTAGACTCAGCAGCCTCTCCACGAACGCTCCCAATCTCCCGTCCCAGGCCCGGTGGAACAGCCCAACGAAGGTCCAGTCGACCAGCAGCAGGAAGATCGTCCAGTCTCCGACTCTGACGACCAGGGTGGCAATAAATCCGACACGGACTCGGACGAGGATGTGAGTGGCAGGCATTTTGTTATATCTTGCTAAATGACAGAACAGGAGAACTACAAGGCAAAAAAGGCCGACCTCTATCGCATCAAACTCGAGGAGCAAGAGAAGCAGCTCAGGCTGCGTGACAACGAAGACGATACGCCCGCCCCAGGGACGGAGGCGAGCACTCATTCACGCACCCGGGATCGTCCTGATTTACTAACTCTTTGTTTCGAAGGGGTTCGACTGGGTGAAGGACTTCCGACGGCGCGAGGCGGAGGTTTGTACATGCTCATTATCATGAAACGCTGACTGACGCTCTCTTCACAGGGAACCTTGGTTACACTCATCAATCCGCGGTTCACCGGTACGCCGACTCTGACTCCTACTCCTGAGCCTGAGGAGACGCCCGTTCCGGTCAAAAGAACGACTCAGGAGAAGGTAAATACTTTGATATTTTAGCTGTTCGTTGCTCACGCTCTTTTCACAGGGAACGCCCACCGATACGCCAACTCACGAGTCCGACGGTACGCCTGCTCCGGTGGAAAAGAGACAGCGGAAGGTAAATACTTTGGTATCTTAGCTAAAATTCATTCACTAACGCTTCCTCCGCAGGTTATTGACCCCATGGAGAAGCAGCTTGCCCTGGCCAAGCTGGTCTTCGACACGCAAAAGCAGCAGCTCCACGGCGATGCCACACTTTCCCCCATTACTACCCGCAAGCGCTCTCGCCGCTCGACTCGGACCGACACCGTCGGCGGCTATAGTGGTGGTGAGGACGACTCGGATTCCCAAGCGGGTTCCGACTTTGCCGCGACGAACGCCGCGAATGAGAAGAAAATTGCGGATCACAACGACTTAGCCCAGGCTATCTCGTGGATGCCCGTGGTTCTCTCTGTGGAAGAAGAGGATCTCAATCTCGAGGAGGAATACATGGCGGACACTCGGGGGAAGGGCAAAGGGAAAGCGAAGGCGACGGACGGCGAGGATATGGATGTCGAGGGCGAGGACGAGAGTGGTGGGAAGAAGACGAAGGGGAAGGAAAAGGAGAAGAAGGGGAAGGGGACGACCGAGGACAACTCCGCGCCCGACCTCGATCCCGATCTCGACCTCGACGACCCCGACTCCGTGGACCCGCTGTTCGGCGAGGCCGTCGTTACGACATGGGCTGTGACTCCTGGTCCTCTATCCGGGGCCCATCTGAAGGAGGTTATGGACGCGCGAGATGTCTATCATCGTGCGGTGGAGAGTGTCGCACGACGGGCGTTCAAGAAAGTATCAACGGTCCTGAAAGCAGCAGGCGATTTACCGAAGGCTTCGCGCAAGGCGATGCCATGGAATGTGTGGCAGATGAAGTGGCGTATCGAGCATCCGAGAAAATCGAAGAGTAAGTTCTTCCCAGCCAGTGCTCGTCTTTCGTGCGACTAATCAGCATGTAGTGACTTCGTCCGAAGTTGAAGCCGACCAGAAGGCGAGGCTCGAAGGGTACACCGAGCTCTTCGCCACTTTGTCGGACGAGGAACGGAAAGACCCCGGGGCTCGAGACGCCTGCGTACAGGACCTGATGCAGTGGTACTACACGACCATGCAGCAGCTGGCGGACGACAGGAAGACCAAGGGTCACAGCAAAGCGATCCTTGACAAGATCGTTCAACCACTCATTCACGAAGTCGGTCTCAATTCATATCGTCTCGTAGCACTCAATGACAAGTTTTCCAGAGCTCAATCATCAGTAGCACCAAAGACGTCGATGTCTGGGGGGTTGCATTGGACTGTTTCGGCGACAATGCGACGATTTGGGGTGGAAGCAACCTCTTCAACGAGGTTTACAATCGGCACCCGGTCGCCATCCGCGTTTTTGACCGATATGAAAGCATTATTCCAGTAAGTTATCCGAATGCCGAACGCGGACTGGGAACTGACGGATGAAAAGGGTAACCTCGCAGGCTCTGCAGAACGAAGTCGCTGGCGATGCGGCCTCGAAAGCTCTGGCTAGCCAGCCGGTCACTGTTATCTTCAGCAGATTGGCAACGGAGACGAACGATCGCGACGCCCTGCGGCGACAGCTCGGGGGCATGTTCGTGAACCAAATTTGTACGTCTCACCGTTATCCGTACGCCCAGCGAACTGAGACAACTTCCCCCCCCTAGGTCTCGTAATGATTGAACGCGGCGAAGATGATCTGGCGACGATCCAGCAGAAGTACACCAAAATGTGGTGGAAGTGGGCGGAGAAAGCGGTCGAGCACCAGCTCCGCATCGTGAACTGGCCGACCGCGTTAAGGGCCGTTTCCCCTGGCCCGGGATTCTCTCTCTCCAAGATCACGGAGAACGTTACCGGCAAGGATGAGAAGAAGGCCGTTTCCGCGGCGCTCAAGGCCATGCACCAGCAGATGAAGGCCGCGTACGAGAACCCTCAGGGCGCAGAGGCCAAAACCGCCGCCAAAATCGTGTCGTGGACTCCAGGTAAGATATAGTGCGCCTTCGTATAATAAACTGAGCTGACTTCCGTTCTCCAGAGGAAATGAAGCTTGTCGACATTTCCGAGGTCCCAATCGTCGTCTGCTCGGATGGCGCGGTCCTGAAGCGTGCGGTCGGCTCGAAAAAGCTCCTGAAGAAAAGGAAGAAGGCGCAGGACAAGAAGAAGGCGACCGGCAAGAGGAAGACCGCGAACGCCGGCAGCGGCAGCGACAGCGAGGACGACAGCGACAAGGAGCAGGGAGGCGACAGCGGGAGCGAGGAGGACGAAGAGGAGCCGGACGTCGCACCGGCCAAGAAGAAATCCAAGGCGCAGGTGGAGCGCAAGAATAAGTCCAAGGTACGCGACGGCTCCTCCAAGAGCACCGACGTTCCCGCCCAGTCTGCCCCTGCCCCCGCCGCTGCCGCCTCCCCGGCCGTCTCTGCATCTACCCAGCCCCAGCTGCAGTGTCGGTACAGGAATGGCGATGCCCTTTCGAATGTCTTTGTCGTTTCGAAGCTGGTGGCCTTCACTGGTCCCCCCTACGAGCGTGCAGCAGAACACTTTGGTGTTCATGCAGGAGAAATGGATGCCTTTGCCGGCCGGAGTGGACTTGGAGATTCCCTGCGGACATGGACCCGCTTTGCCGCTTGTATCGTATGAGTATTAAATTGACTTAAATACGATTTCGCATGGACTTGTTTGTACTATGCTGCGTGTACTCCTTTTAATTACTATATGATACATGTTCCTCTTATCCCCCCGCGAGAATAAGCAAGCAATCCGGGCTCGGGAAGGTCGCCACCCCCAGTGCCGACTGGGTGGAAAATTCAGATTTTGTGTACATGTGAGCATATCTTACCCACCGATTTTTGCCTCTTGAAGCTGACCCGCTCAAATCCTTCCCAGAACCTTTCTCATCGACCACCGAGGCCGCCACCGCCATCCCGTCCCCGAACGCGTCGCCGTCGCTGCGCGCAGGGCCCGACCTGGTGGAAAATTCAGATTTTATGTACAAGTCAGTATTACTTGCCCGCTGAATGCTTACCCTTGGCGCTGGCCGGCTGAAATGCATCCCAAGACCTCCCTCATCGACCACCGAGGCCGCCACCGCCATCCCGTCCCGAACACATCGCTGTCGCCGCCCCCAGTGCCGACTTGGCGGAAAATTCTATTTTTTCGTACAAGTGAGCATATCGTGCCCGCCGATTTTTTTCCCTTGAGGCTGACCCGCTCTAATCCTTCCCAGAACCTTTCTCATCGTCTACCGAGGCCGCCACCGCCATCCCGCCCCGAACACGTCGCTGTCGCCGCCCCCAGTGCCGACTTGGCGGAAAATTCTGTTTTTTTCGTACGAGTGAGCATATCTTGCCCGCCGATTTTTTTCCCTTGAAGCTGACCCGCTCTAATCCTTCCCAGAACCTTTCTCATCGTCTACCGAGGCCGCCACCGCCATCCCGCCCCGAACGCGTCGCCGTCGCCGGGCGCAGTGCTGACTTGCCAAAAATTGGCATTTTTCACACAAGTCGGTATTGCTTGGTTCGCGACCTCTTAGCCCCGTAACTGACCCGCTCAAATCTTCCCCAGGACCCTTCTCATCGTCTATCCAGGCCGCCACCGCCATCCCGCCCCGAACGCGTCGCCGTCGCCGTGCGCAGTGCTGACTTGCCAGAAAATTGGCATTTTTCACACAAGTCGGTATTGCTTGGTTCGCGACCTCTTATCCCCGTAACTGACCCGCTCAAATCCTCCCCAGGACCCTTCTCATCGTCTACCCTGACCGCCACCGCCATCCCGCCCCGAACGCGTCGCCGTCGCCGTGCGCAGTCGCGAATTGGTGGAAAATTCACATTTTTCGTACAAGTAAGATGAGTGATGATTATACAGATTAGACCCTCGACCAGCAACGCAAGGATCTGCCGAGTACGTCGGCCGTTTGCCCATTGTCCTGTACTAATCGTTATACAAAGGGTAGCGGACGGGGATCTCCCCCAAACGCTCCATCCAATATTCTATTATCGCCGCCACGCCCTCAAGACCGCCCGCGGCCATTTCTGCTGCATATTCCCGGTGCATCACGTTGCATCCTGCGCACGGAGTCGGTTCGCGCATAGCGTTGAGCGCCTTCAGAGAGCGGTGGACGAGGGCCTCTATGTCAAAGTGAGTAGTCGCTACGCCTCTCGAGAAGAAACGCACCTAACAGCTTGCAATGCCGCGTCTCGTAATAAAATGCCCACGCAATCACTTGCCCTTTGCATTCCCGGGCGTATTGGGCTCGGCGGCGCTGGATATCGACGGCGCGTCCAAGTTTCACGCTCACGAAATCGACGTCCTCATCCGCGGGCAAAGTCGCGATGTCGGCTAGCGTCGCGCCGTCGGTTTTGAAGTGCACGTACACCTTGCCGGGGAAATCGGCGTACGGGCGAATGTTGTAAAGTGCCTCGGCGGCCTCGTGCGGGCAGAGGCGGGCGCTGGTAGGGTTGACGCGGGCTGGAAGAGAGGAAAAGTATACTCACATTCTCGCCTGGATCCCATAGCGTTGGCTGTCGTCGATGGTATCCACGAAGTTGGTCGCGGCGTAGGCCATCCGTCAGGATCAAGAATTGAGCGAAATGGGTGGATAATGAGCGAGATCGGGCGGATTGCGGTAAACGACTTCGCGGTATTTGGCAGAGTGAGCGTCTGACATTCCGGCAGGAATACGTTCGCAATTTTGTCGACGTTCTGCGTTTTTCAGGCGTCCTGGCCTCGACATTAGCACCAAACGCGCCGGTACGCGACGCGACGCATTTGCGTTAATAGATTTTTTTGACGCCGTCGTAGCGATGACGTCATCGGACCGCCTTTGTTCTCTACCACCACCAGTGAAAACTCCCCGAGGCTGGAACCCGCTTGTCGAACGCAGAGGAGCCCCCGCGAAACGCCTCCGCACCGTCTTTCGAATCGCTGGACCTCTTTTGCGGCGCCACGTGGCGCTCGCCACTCTGCTTATGACGCCAACGTCGCACTTCCCAGCGCATCGTCTTTCGGCTTCTAGGATCTCTTCTGCGCCGCCGCAGGCTGCTCGCACACTTCACTCGTGCCGCGCCTTCCTGCGCACCATCACCGGACCTCTTTTGCGGCGCCACGTGGCGCTCGCCACTGCTCATGACGCCGACGCGTCCGTTCCTCGTCCCGGCCATCTACCCCTACACGCGCGGGTCACTGCGCGGCACATACGATCGCTGCATCGCGCCGTCTACGAGCTGAAGGGAGGAATGCGGCGGCTTAGTTCGCGAAGTGAAGCCTGGTGCGCCTGCTCATCCTCCTCTTTTTCCGCCTTCCGCTGACCTCTTTGCCTAGCGTGCGCGTCGCCGTCGAATTACCCCCGCTCGTCACTCTCTTGAGCTCGCGCGTCCTCGACAGCCAATAGCGCCGACCACGCTCGACTCCAACTCGCGCAAATCCCTGCGCCCGACTCCGGCTTGCAGCGCATCAACGGGGACGGCGCTGAGCACGAGGCTCCGCTCCCACTCGCCTCGTCCAAACGCCGCCGTCGAGTGTGCCACGGTCCGGAACGCCCCTGCGGCGCTTCGTGCGCCACCCGTCGACGGCGAGCGGGAAAACGGCACCAACTGCCGCTCAATTCGCGCAAATCCGGGGCGAACGGCGTCGTCCCCGCGCGCCCGGTGCGTATCGAAGTACGTACCTCACTTCTGCCGCCTACCAACGGTACGGAGTCCTCATGCGCATCTTCCAGCACCCGCCCCGAAGGCTCGGTGTCGCCCTGCGACAACCCCGGCACGAGACGACTCTCTGGCCCGCACTGAGCAAACACGCACCGTTCCGCTCCTGTCTCCCTGGGCTTTCGAGCGCGCCGCCCTCGGCGAACTCGCGTACTCTCTCTGCGATAGCCCGGCAGCCAAAACGGTCCGCGTTACCGTTCCCGCGTGCGCGATGCGTCGTGCTGGGCCGAATAGTGCCTGAACGGGAAACACGGTACGGTACGTGGTCGCGGTCTCCAAGCAATCAGCATGCAGGCTAACAAAAATTGAAATAGAGTTTTTGACATGCCTCCTCTGCAGCACGCGCCCACCGCCGTCGTGCACATGCGCAGAGATTGACACCCCTGGACTTGAAAAATCGATTCCGTGAGAAAGCGAACAGGTATGCTCGAGAAATAGTCAAATTAGGATGAAAAGCATGTACACGAACTGTTTTGAATATATTACCATATGAATCTTTCCCATAGACGATTCATTTATTGCCTGTTAGCAATTGCGGTCCGCGATCTAGCAAATATCAACACGTCACAACAACCGTTACGAGCCCGATATGGCAATTTTCGCAGAGATATATGTACACCTACATGAAAATATGTACATGAGTTGTTGATACAATCTATCTGTCACTTTACAAAATGATAGCCTGTACTGTTATGTGCTAGCAGCGGCCAGTTCTCGCGTTCGGAGATAACGAGTAAATACGTCACAACAACCGTTACGAGCCCAATATGGCAATTTTCGGAGACATCCCAAAAATTCGGCGATTTTGAGAAGGAATGGCGGCGAAGATGAGAAAATGAATCGTAAGATGAAATCCAAGCACTACAAGCTCGCTACGCTACGGCAATTTGTCTCGCGTTCGGAGATAACGAGTAAATACGTCACAACAACCGTTACGAGCCCAATATGGCAATTTTCGGAGACATCCCAAAAATTCGGCGATTTTGAGAAGAAATGGCAGCGAAGATCAGAAGAGGTTCAAAATGAATCATAAGATGAAATCCAAGCACTACAGGCTTGCTACGCTACGGCAATTGGTCCGCAAAATTCACCAAAAATGGAAAACTGTCGGAAATGTGGCAAGGCAGAGAGATGTGGGTGAGGTAAGGCTTAAAACAGAGTGCATGGAACAACAGATGGAGTGAGACCAAACTGAAGAATAGATGGTTCTTCCACAACAGAAATAAGTTGGTTTATCATGGGGCTGCATGTATCAACCAATGTGAAAAATTGATGTGGATGCATCCATAGCTATGGATACATCCACTAGCTATGGATACATCCACTGAAAAATTCTTGGATACATCCACTAGCTATGGATACATCCACTGAAAAATTCTTGGATGCATCCATGGATATGGATACATCCATTGAAAAATTGCTGGATGCATCCATGGACATGGATACATCCACTGTGAAATCACTGGATGCATCCATGTATGTGGATACATCCACTGTGAAATTGCTGGATGCATCCATGTATGTGGATACATCCACTGTGAAATTGCTGGATGCATCCATGAACATGGATACATCCATTCCAAAATTCCTGGATGCATCCATGAATGTGGATACATCCATAGGACCATTTGTGGATGCATCCATCATGAATCAAGTGGACACATCCACGACATAGGTGGATGCATCCAGTGGTATGCACCTGGACACATCCATACCGAGTGGATGTATCCAGATGGTGGGGATGGATGCATCCAACCTATGTCTCTTGGTGCATCCAGAGCTCATAAATCAAAGCCACTGCAGTGGTTAATTGAGATCTTTGTGTTCTACTGGGTGTACATCTCTTATGCTGGTGTGTATTCTGAGCTTTCAACCTAGCATTTTGGAAGATTCTGTTTACCATGGCCTTGAAGTTGGCCAATATTGGGATGTCAGCAGTGAGCTCACAATTGAGATAATGGCACTTTTCATGTTATCAATGTAGGAAAGATTTCAACATTGCGACCTCGATAGCCTCGAGTTGGGCCAATATTGGGTTAAGTTCTGAGTTCAAATAATGACACATTTGCAGTGTATATGGATGTCTCATTTTGCAAGGTTAGCGTGCCTTGCATGATGAAATCAAGCTGTACAAGTGCGTTGTACAGTGCACGCACAGCATCCAAAGCAGATGCACAAGAGCATGGAGGTGGGCCTAAATGCTGTCGGAAAGGGCCACTGGACAGGTAACAGCCTAGGAGCCAAACAAGCAGCAAAAACAGCTGTGAAGAAGGGAAAAAATCGCAAAATTGGGCTGCACAAGTGCAGCACAGGATGCACAGATCACATGCAATACAAATGAATAAAGAGATCCTAGATGCTGTCAGAAAGGGCCACTGGATGGGCAACAGCCTAGGAGCCAAACAAGCAGCAAAAATGGCCTCACAGAGGGGGAAAAATCGCAAAATCAGGCTGCGCAAGCGCAGTACAGGATGCACAGATCACATGCAATACAAATGAATAAAGAGATCCTAGATGCTATCAGAAAGGGCCACTGGATGGGGAACAAGCTAGGAGCCAAACAAGCAGCAAAAACAGCCTCGCAGAAGGGGAAAAATCCCAAAATCGGGCTGCGCAAGCGCAGCATAGGATGCATCCATGGTGAGCTCTGGATGCATCCATACTGACCTGTGGATGCAACCATAGGTGTCACGTCACACATGCCTTGGATGCAACCACAGGCAGGCTCTGGATGCATCCACTTGGGTGGATGCATCCAGGTGGATGGTATCATTCCATTGATTCTGGGCCTCTTAGGCTCAACTTTCAATTGGTCCATATGCACCTATGAGGCCCAACTTCTTAGTAGCCTGAAGTGCGAGAATACATCAATTGAATACCGTATGAAATGTAGGCTGCACGTCTTGAGAGTATATCTGAGTAGCTTTTCCCAGTTGCGTGTGTAGATTTTACTGATGTCGGGATCATTGTACTTGGACAGGAAATCACCGAAACCCTGTGCTTGCGGTACTTCTCCGTCCAGGAGAACAACTCGGCAATTGGCATCGGGATAAAATGGGCGGATTTTGAGGATGTTTCCGGTGAGCTCACGGATCGTGTCGAAAAGTTCAGTAAAGAGCTGCGCAAATGCAGCGCGATCCTTCTTGTCGCAGTACAAGCTCCCGAAAGTCAGCCCTGAGTGGAAATATCAATATAGGTCGAAAAGTAGGAAGCGAACCGACGATGTTTGAATCTGTCCAGGAAGCCTGCAACCTCCCACTCATCCATGTTTTCCTCAACACGGGCAAAAGTGTAGTCAATGTTCAGGGAAAGAATTCTGTGAATGAACATCGTGATGTAGGGGGTGCATCGTCACGACTATTCGGAAGCCGTTCTTGCTCATGGCAGTGTGAATATAGCGTTCATCTTCACGAAGGTTCATTTCTCGATGTTCAAGCTCATAGAGGACCCCTGCAAAAGAGTAAATAGGCAGGAAGGGAATTAAGGTGTACTTGCCGTCCCAGCCCATGCCGCGCGGATGTTCTTTTTTCTTTTCCTGCGTGATGACATCACGGACTTTCCGGGTATCAATGAACGCTGGACTGCTTTGTGCAACGCGACTTCCGTCATACTGAATTAAGGTCGAAGGGGCTGTATCGAGTGCTAGTAAGTAAATAAGGTATGTAGAAGACGTTGAATCAGACCGTTGAGAAGCCGTTGTGCCGTTAAACCCGTAACACCTGCAGCATGAATTGCTGATTCGAGTTTGGCTTTCTCGTGAGCGGTGGGTTTCGTGTGGGGGTGAGCAGGATGGTTGTGGGCATTGCGTAAAAGCACAATGGCTCTGGTGTTGTATTGTTCGTCAACGGGGATGAAGATAACCATCTCGGTCGGACACGGCTGTCGTTTTATCCTCGCAGGGCGAACCTGACCGTTCACGATGTGCGAATAGGCTGTCAAGGATGTTAAATGGCCATATAATTTGTGAAGCAAATAGCACATACGGCACTTTGACAGGCCAACTCGGGGATGAACTGTGAGAACGCAACGTTCATTTATGTCCCCGGGGTTGTCCGGAAATTGCCCGTTGTGTTGCATCAAATATGTGAAGGTATTCTCGTTGACGTTGGCAGGGATTTCCCAGTAGATATGATCCCATCTTTGCTCTCGCGACCACTTCGAGCAGCCAACAAAAAATCGTTTGCCATATGTAGATGGACCCTGGATCCCGGGTCAGTACAGCACCCGTGTTGGGAATAGAATGCACCTTTGAGCGTAAAATCAACGTAGGAACTCCGTCGCATTTAACCTTGCATTTAGAGGTGACGACTCGAGAATAAAATCTGCACGGAATCAAGCCGCATGACATCTGGTTGAATATTGAACTGACCTTGATATTATACCCGATGCTGAGGCCGCCTCGTTCTCATTTGCATCTAGCTCGTGATTCCAGAGCTCTCGCATCGCATCCATGTCTGGTTCGTAGCGCTCACACCCCTCGAAAAGCGTAGGATCAATGAACTCGCAAACATCAACACCATTGCAGTAGAGCTGAGCGCGACGGCAAAAAATCGATTTTTCGGGGTCAGGCCCGAGATTGTAGACCTGAACGTCCCCCTTGCTATGTCCTGTCGATCCTTTCCAAGAGTCTTGGTCCTAAATGAGAGCTGAGCGACAATACAACGAAAAGAAAAATCAGATTTGCGTACCTCCGACCTTATGTATGCATCGAGGGTCAAGGTCCGCCCAGTTCTCGTTGTCAAGGTGGAAAGCGAGTCGGAACAATCAATGCGATATGCAATCCGAGTTCGAGGAACAGACCAGGTTGTTTGAACTGTGGTATCAACGATGGAGTCTACCTTCTCCTGGCGAGTGATCACAATCGATGGTGTATCAGGTTTGACCTTGCGCTTCTTCTTCTTCGGCCTAGCAGCATGGCGCTCCACTTCAACAATGGCGACAGGGGGAGGGAGAGCTTCTGCCGTTGACAAAGCATCAGAGTCAAGCTCTGGATCTCTTGGATCTCTTGGAAGCTTGTCCTGGTCAAAATCTTCCTCCACGCCCATGGACATCGAGCTACGTGGGCGGGAAGAAGTCCCTGAGACAAGAGAAACAGGAGAGCTAGCCCGCGAGTTTGGATACATGGATAGATGGCTGCTAGCTCGAGATTCAGAGCGAGAAACCGCTCGAGAGGATGCATGTGAGCTAAAAGGGGAAGTGGCTCTGCCACGAGCTGGAAGGCCATACTCTAGCTTCATGAAAGCTTGGAATGGAGCAGGATTGATCCATCCCTCTGTGTTTTCCAAACTAAAAAAAGAATGATTCTGGTATTCCTCACTCAGCATCTATAGCCATTTATTAGATTGCAGAACAAGACAGACGTGCCAGCTACTTGCATAGAGACGGTAGGCCCTGAGTTGTGTCGCAGTTGCATCCTCGGGGCTACAAGACAGAGGTGCATCCGAGTCATTGTCAGTCAGAAACAGCTGATAACCATGGGAGGTCATCCAGGATGTCGCATCTTCGACAGAGAAAAATGGATCATGAGTCGGTTCGCCAAGCACCGGTGGAAACGCCTGCGAAGGAAGTTATTCACTCACTCGAAGCACAAGAAAGAAATTATACGGACAAATAGCCTATACTCTTTGATTTCTCTCTGGGAGAGGTCAGCGGCAGCCTCAAACATGGTGAGATGAGGCAGATAAGAGATGTAACCGATTGGGATATTCCCGCACCGCCTGACGGCGGTTTTGATGCGATATTCGAAGCGAGGGTCACACATCTGATGATTGATTTGATTGCACAGATGTCTCGAGTCCCATTAACCGGTGCTCGAGTCCCATTCTTTTGTCATCAATAATGGGAGTCGCGTACTGATGATGGGAGTGGGTGAGTCCCACTCCCATTCTTCTCGTCATCCCTCCTTCAAATCCCACCATCACTTCCGGGGCGATCATTGCGATAAGCATCATCTTCAGCCTGCGCCAGAAAAGCTGAAGACGGTTCTGGTCGGGTGGGGGCACATTCGGATGCACCGAAACCCATGTGCAAGCGAAGATTGTCGCGAGACAGCCCCATACGATGCTGAACAACGTTCTACAGTTGTCGATTTCTTTACAGGAGTCTGTGATAGCTCGGGCGTCGGGAAGACGTGGGAGTGGTGCAGCGATGCTGTTCCGAGACAGCAGATGAACGGCAAGGAGAATGAGAAGCATTGTTGAGAGTTCCAAGAGAAGCGCTGGGGCCGCATGTGCAATGTCTTTATAGCAGAGATTCAAAATAACCTGGACATGAAGCACAGCCTCGAGCTGATTGCTGATTTTAACAGCGCAAATGCGGTGTTGATTTCCGAGTCCAAATCCCCCCAAAAATACGTTCCGTTTGCGATGCCTGTGCATTTCCTAGAAGCAAGGCCTGCAAGAGTTGAGTTGATGTGCAGTTGAAGCACGGAAGACCCGGAAGCAGAGACACTCCGCACAACGTTGTCGTTAATGCAGACATACAGTAGGATAAAATCGGAGAGGACGAGGGGAGATGTCACACGTGCCACGGTGAACGGCCAGCGTGGGTGTCGCTGAATCTCGATTTGCCAACGACAGCCTTCTCTGCGCCTCGCGGCCATTTTCGCAACGCAACCGACAGTACTTCCCGCTTATCAAGTACGCCCTTTGCTACGGCACGCTTCCTGGCTGGGAGCTCAGCCAAGGTGCGCCTGCGAGCCGGGCTGAGTGCAAGGAACTTGGAAAATTCTTACTATTAGGACGATGAGAGAGACGCGGTCTTCGTCATGCTGTGTAGATTACATAGCTACTAGACCAAGCTAGCCATCTATGATCTGATCTACACAGCCACATTTCTGCACGCTCCTCTCTCACATTGACAAAAGTAAATATTCCGCGCCCCTGAACATGTTGCCGAAAATAATACTTTCAGCTTCAAAACAAATGTGACTGAAAAGGCTGTTGAAATTGACAAATTCAGCTGCAAGTTTTCCGTGTTCGAAAGTGAGGCTGAAAATGATGGAATCAGCAACAGACTCGGCTTGAGCGAAAATAGCAATTTAGGCATTGCTGAAACTGTAGCCGAAAGGGTCAGTTTCAGCTGCACTTTCAGCCAGGTCGAAACAATAAAACTCGGCAACAATAGTTTCGACGACTGATTGGGCACAGCCGAAATGATGGCCGAATCCTGGTGTTTTGGCCCGGACTGGAAATACAACCCAAAACCTTTGTTTCAGCTCAGCTGAAAAGTCTGCAGCTCATTTTCAGCTAGGCCAAAAGTTGTGCTTTCAGCCACACTTTCGGCCCCAGCTGAAACAATAACATTCGGCTCTTAATTCGGCTTTGTCGGAACGGGACCCGAAACTGCTGTTTTCAGCTTCCGTTTCCGTGCTGCCGGGTCTTATTGTTTCGACCCGACTGAAAGTGCAGCTGATTTCATCATTTTGGGCCTCACTTTCGAATACGAAAAATTTGCAGCAGAATTTGTCAATTTCGACGGCCTTTTCAGCCTCATTTATTCTGAAGCTGAAAGTATTATTTTTGGCAACATGTTAAGCTGAGGGGAATATTTGCTTTTGCCGATGTGTCTCCTCCACGTCGCGTCCTACCATGAAGCAGTCCCGGCCAGTGTAGGCGTACCATTCTACACGAGGTGCAATTTTTCTCAATGCGCGCTGCCTCCAAGGCGATCGTACCGGTTCTTGCGCCGCCGTCACCTTCAAGAATGCGAATGCCAAAAGCTGTATCGTCCCGACTCCTGTCCTGACTCGCCGCCACCACGTCATCTGGTCTTCTGGTCCCACTCTCGACAGTCGCCGCGGACGTACTACGGAAAGGAACGAGTCGGACGCTCCCGCTCCCGTGCTATCTTCTTGTCTACGCGCCTACCCTGCCCCCAGTACGCCTTGTCTACGCGCCCGCCTATCCCAAGTACGCGTCCCTCGACGCCACGAAGCAGCGGCGCTGGAGGCGGGGATGTGCGCATTCAAGTGCGGGACTTGTGTCTTCGAGTGCTGGAGTGCTGGAGCGGTTTATGGTGCATGGATAGATCGGGGCGCGCGGTATGCATGGATGGGCGGACACGGAGGGAAGACGCGTCCTGCCTCTTGCGTCCTACCCGCGCGCGTGTCTCGGGCGAGCGAGCCCTTCGAATCCGGTTCTTGGTGCGGATGCGTCGATACTAGGTGCAGACCCTCCGATCCGATACACTACGTACGGCGCGGCGCGGCGATACCGTGACAGGAGTGGAAGTGAAGCCAACCTCCGCACCGCCTCGCACCGCTCGACCATCGACTTTCCCGCGTCATCATCCCGCGCGGTCAGACGGCGAGTGGCGACATATACATACAGCGAGTTTCGTCCCTGGCTACGTTACCCCACTGCTGCCCGGCTACCGCATCCCCCTCGACGCGCGCCTTCCATGCCCCTCGACGTGTTTCCTGCTCTGCTATCCCATACCCCTCGAACTCTGCGTCCTCGTCACCTTCTGCGTCTCCGCCTGCTAAGCACCGTGCTGCACTCGACTCGTTCTGGTCTATGCCACAAAAAAACGACTCTCGCACTCGACTTCGCTTGACCCGCCACCATTTCGTCCCCGCCTTGTCCATGCTTCGCGCGTCTTCCGCGCGCTGCCGACGCTCGATGCGAGGATGCTGATCGGCTGGAAGGATGTGGTGGTGTACGTGGTGTGCGCCTGGCGCGTTATACCGACGGTCACGAAGACGAAGATCCGAGACGAAGAGGCGACATGTATTCTCCTCGCGCGTTGCTGCTGCTTTGCGCACCTGCAAACGTATATCTATATACCTCTGCTCGGTGCTTGGGCGATACTCGCGCGAGCGCCGTGTGCTCGCCTGCTCGACACTAGATCCGCATTTTTTTTTTTTCGGACAGGCTTCGCGACGTCTCCATACCGACTTCGCCTTACTTGCGCGTGTCTGAATCTAGCACCACGGTCCGGGTAGCTTTCCTTTACTCCGCCGTCACCCGGAGATTGCCCTGGAGAGTGGGGGTACTATCAGTAACTATCGAGGGAGGACGCAGGCGACCGGGGGCTCGGGGCCTACCACGAGCGCGGGTATTGAGGGTATCGAGGGAGGTGGAGATCTGGGCTGACCCGGGTCAAGCGCTGGCGACGAAAGTGGGAGAGAAGACGGAGCTGGTTATGGGTCGACGTCGGCCGCCCAACAATAGGGCCGACACCTATCTTCGACTGCGTTCTTGATTTCATCCTGCTCCTGCTCCTCCCGACAATCTATCCGCACCTGCACCCGTCTGCGCTATATCCTTCATCAGGAAACCTTGGCTTAGCTAGGTTGCGCTCTGTAGCCTCAGTAGCAGTGGTATCCTGGTAGGCAAGTCCCCGAATATTGAGCTCCCAGTAGCATTCACCCAAGCTCAGTAGCGGCTGGTAGCAACTGCTACTGGGGCTACTGGAGCTACTGAGAATGCCCGCCCCACAAGAAATAAACCAAAACTTATTTCACTATTGCTAGTTTCTTACTTCAACATCCTGTCAAGTTTCGGGTTGAAGTACAACCTTTTACATGAAACAACACAAGTTCATTAAATTATTCATTATTTAAATACATGTTCGCTATGAGAATCGAACCAACAACCTTCCGACAACCAGAAGTTAAGAGTGTACAAAATTACACCTAGACTAAAGTGTACATTGAAAGTAGTGCCAATGATGGAACTATATCACCTTTGTCCTGATCAATCTTCAATCTTCAGTTCAACTTCAGTTGGTTCACCGTAGTACCACTGAGACCAGAAATTACTCACTACAGCTTAAACTTGGACTTGGTGAAAATCATGCCATGAGTATGGGAATGATCTGAATATATGTTCTAACTTCTTTATGTCCTCGGAATTTGACTTAACTCTGGCTTCAAGTGCGAGAGGAGAACTCAGAACTGGGGTCAATTAATACAATAAACAAAACCAAAATTCACTGTTCAGGTGAATTAGGCCACATTGTAGAATATCAGTCTCACTCTGAGGCTTTCTATAGTGTCCTCAGTAGGATTGGCCCACATCTCTCAAGCACTACAGAGTGCACACACAGCTCTACTAAGAGCTATCAAGCATCCCATACAATGTGACTGACTGCTACCAAGCTATGCTGCCAACACTACCAGTGCTACCAAGCCCCCTGCCACAGCTACCAGTGCTACAGATGCTACCAGGTGCTACTGAGCCCAAAGAGAATTGCTACCACAGCTACTAGTTTCTCATAGCAATGGCTGTATGCAACCAAGCATTTTATGGTTTCCTGATGTTTGGCCTCTGACTGCACTTTGTTCCCGGATTGCCAGATCCTGTCGTTATCACGACCCGCCCGTGCGTCCTCAGCAGAGTGCGTCCCTACCACGCCTGCGCTTGCGCCTCGCTCGAGGCGGGGCATTCTGCATCGTACATTCCTCGGCGTTGGCCATCCTGTCGATCTCGACTCCCAATATCCATTTTGATACACTTCTACGTCTGCTCGCACTCATACTTCCCTCTACTGTACTGCACTTCCGCCACACATACTGGGTCGATTACATCGTCTACTTACATGTACCTACTACCTGCGCACCTCCCCTCCCATCGCGTACGGGAGTTTTTTTCGCGCGTGGCGCAGAGGGACAGCATATAGATACAGTCTCGCATGCGCGCAGTTGAAGTCGATCCACGGGCTCCATTCGGGTAATTACTATGCACATGGAAATTTTCAGCACTTCATTAGGGAAATTTCTAGGAATTTGAAAGCATTCCGAAAAAAAGACCGTTGGCGTTGATGGCTAACATGGACAAAATGCATCTCTTTCGTAACCTCCAACTCGTCTTCTTTCGCGCGTTCTTTCTGCTCTCCTGAAATTCGTTTCATTTTATTATTCGGGTAAGTACTGGCGCACTGATCGAATTGCTGCCGCATCATCGCTGTAAAGTCGTCCAACGACATCTTGCTCAAAACGTACTACTACTGTATACTGTTTCAATCAATTCTCGTGTCACGTGTCACAGGGCCCAAAATTTTCGAAATTTTTTCGAAAAGTCACAGTCACCTGGAGGATTTTCGAATGTATCAAACAGGTCACAAAATCGCTCAAAAATGACCCCAAAATTCAATTTTCGCATGCCAGGGCGTTTCCGCCTCAAACTCCGAGGTGATCTCACGTTTTGACGTGATTGGGTATGTACTTTGTTTCCGGGGGGGTGGGTAGAGCTTTTCAGGCTCGTCAAGGATCTTGAGGGTATCGGGAGGGCCGCTCATTGCTGCGAGGGTGGGCGGGGTGCAAACAAAAAATTGCTTTATGTCATCAAATCCATCTAGTATTCTATTTGAAAAATTTTCCTTGGCAAGCTATCACACCGTCGATGCTCATTCCATCTCATTCTGAAGTGTAAATATGTCAGATTTGGATATCTGGGATGCAATTGTATCATTTTAGGATACATCTTTGCGCATTTTCGAAATTTTTTTAGGTGTCATGCTCCCCCTGGCCCATTTGCGAAATCCAAAGTTCGAAATAACCTGTCACAGGTCACAGGCCAAGAGAATTGAACAAAAATAGTACAGTAATTTGTTTTGGGTATGCAAATGCTTGAGCGCCGGGATTCTGCAGATTCGAAATACTCTTGGCACTCTGTTTATGTTCCCTTGCAACTCGTTGACCCAATCTGTACCATCTCTGTGCTCGGATTCTCACGAGTGACCTTGAAATATGCATATACCTTCCGGCGCTAAAATTGTCTTCTTCTCTTAAAGTCGATCAATTCTGCAGTTTCACTTGGTTCCGGGACAGACTACGCTTTTCATCCTCGTTGTCCTTCACTTGCTGTCAAGAACAACCGCGTTCTCTCGCATCCTCAGACACCGGAGTCTCGGACCTTCACGGACTCTTACGACTATCGATATAAACCACGATGTTCGACGTCGTGTGGGGCTGTCTGGCGACGATCTTCGCTTGCACATGGGTGTCTGTACACCCGAATGTGCCCCCGCCCAACCAGAGCCGACTCAAACTTTTCTGGTGAAGATTGAAAATCATTGTATTTCTCTGAGGATGCGGTTTAACAAAACACGCAAACCTCGTTGTTATTACCCGCTGCAACGCTGAACGGTATGCTGCATCTCGATATCTCTGTTTTTACTTACTCCATAACCAGGCTTTCCTGCTTTATCCCCTGCAGTTGAATCCCTGCGTGCGATAATTCGGGACTGCCAGAAACTTTCTCAAAATCGGCGAGTGCGTATTAAATGTGAAGTATGCATTCACTGATGATACCCAGACATGCTGCTCGGCAGCTCGCAAATCGTTGTCACCGGCTCCTTCTGGAGCTCTTGGAACAGTACACCGACTCCGAAAGTATGGAAGTAACTCAAAGGAGTTACTCAGTAGACGTCAGTTTGATCTTGGCCTGCACTTTGATTGATTCGAGTGATAGGTGCTTGATAAAAATTCTGGCCATAGCCAATATATGGTCGAGCCAGGTGGGCAGCAGGGTTTAGATTATTCAAACACAACAGGAAGTAGAAGCAGCCATGGCAGGCTGTCACTTGGCACTGTAATTTGTTCAAAGCAATTTCAGGTGCAAGGAAATATTGAACTCGCTGATACTCTTCTGACCTTTTGTCTGTTGATCCCACATCTTGGGGTTTACGAACATGCCGATTATCAATCCAATATTCGGAAAGATCATGACGAAGTCTCAGATTATCTTCCAGCAATCCAAGAGATTTCATTGGTAAGATTCTGAACAATCGGTAACAGTTCGAACTGAACAAATCGACAGGGCGATCGGACCAATCCAACGCAACATGTCCTAGGCTCAAGCCAGTCGCTCGCTCGACAGAAATTTTCTGACAGTCGACCAAACGATGCAAGTATGTACGATCGAACGGTTCCGATCGAGCCGTTCCCGATTTTGACTTGTGAAAATGTTCAGGTTGTGGAAAATTCAAACTGCTTGTTCCTAAATTTCTGGCCCTTGTGCTATGTCCATGGACAGCGGGTTTTCCTCAAGTTGCAAAAAGAGAAGAACGGGGGGGAAATGGCGGGAATTTTGTGGACCTTCTCGCTGTAATTTACAAGTATTATCTGAGAGCAAAATTGCGTGTAAACACTCCCTTTCGAATCGTGATAGTGAGGAGTCCCATCGACATTGCGATCTGCAGGAGAGAATCAGACTTAGTTGTGGCTAGTATTTGTTTGTTTTTTGCAGATTTCGGCTGGTTGTGGAATTGTCACCGAGGGAGACCTTACTAAAGGAAGGTAAATGAAGTCGCGTGTTTTGCCTGTTACGGAAATATTAAGAACGACTGCCAAAGTACTCGTAAAGTGTTTCCATTTTATTTGCCGGGCTCCGCAAACGGAAAGCAAACGGTTGGAGCCTTAGGGTGGCTTCTACGCAACCTGTCTATTGTTACTTCCGTCAATTTAAACGACAAGAGCACCAGAACAAGTTTGGGTTCTTGAAGATAATGGAATAAGAGTGAGAGTTGTGGATAAAGACAGGTAAACAAGAACACTAGCTAGTATATAAAGCAATGATATGTCCAAGATAGGATTATCAAACTTCAAGATCTGCTCCAAGATCTAGGCCACGATGTCCACAATGACGAAAGTCGTAATCAGCCGTGGCATATAAACTGCAACCGCCTTCAAGCACTTATACGATTTCTCCCATGTCTTTCTCTCTCTTGCATTACCTTGCACTCAGCCTCATCTCATCCATATTATATCTTGCAATCCACTCCTGCACCAACCGCAGCCGCAAGCCTTTACCTCCAGGTCCCAGAGGCCTCCCACTCATCGGAAACTTACTTGATGTCCCTAAATCACAAGAATGGCTCACATACATGGAGATATCTCGGAAATGCGGTGCGCTCGTGCACAACTTCCGTCCCGCGCTGTAACCTCCGTGCAGACTCCGATATAATCAGTCTCAACCTCGCCGGGGAGACCGTGATTGTGCTGAACTCACTGCGAGCAGTTGACGACCTGCTGGAGGACAAGTCTGCTATATACTCCGACCGGTATGTGTAATCCCTTGCGCGTCGGTTATTGAGTTTCCTTCAATTCGATAGACCGCCGTTTTCAATGCTCAATGATCTGTGAGATTTCAGCTTCTTTTCGGTTTCCATCCACTCATAAATTTTCCGTAGAATGGGATTTCACTGGCATTTAGCGTTTATGCGATATGGCCCGAGGTGGAAAGGCGAATGCTATCTTTTTGTTGATTTAAGCGTAATCAACATTTTCAGAACATCGCAAGGTTTTCCTACAGCAGTTTCAGCCGTCAGAAGTCCTACTGCATCGTCCAGTGGAACTCCAGGCCGCTCGGCAATTACTCCTGAGGCTTCTGGATTCACCGGACAAGTATGAGAGACATTTGCGGCAGTGAGTTGCTCACCAAGCCATTACAATGTGAGGTGCTCATGGTAGTGCTTCGTTCAGTATGGCAGGCATGATCATTCTTTCGACGGCCTACGGCATCGACGTACAACTCGAGGACGATCCATACATCGACATATCGGAAAGGGCCGTGAAGGCCATGGTCTCCACGGCAAACAAAGGCTCCTTTCTAGTTGATTCCCTTCCGTTGTCTGTGCTCCTGTGCCTCACTTTGTCTCATAAACTCACCAACCTATGCCAGCCTCAAATATATACCGGAATTCTTCCCTGGTTCAGGGTTCAAGAAGCAAGCCCGTGAATGGTCCAAAGTCGTGACCGCAATGCCGATCATCCCGTACGACTTTGTCAAGAAAGCAAGAGTGAGAGACTGCGATATGTTTAATCAGATCAAAATTAATCGTGAAGCGCAAGGTTGACGGAACGGCGAGATCCTCGATCGCGTCACGGGCGTTAGATCGAATCGAAGAAAGCTCAGATGGTGACGACGAGGAAAGGAAATTGGTGCTGAGGAACATCCTTGCCGCGTGTTATGGCGAGTCTTCCTTGCCTGTCCTCGAGTTTTGACGATTGTCAGATTCTAAATCTATTAGCTGGTGAGTGGTGTTTCGAGAGCAGTCATTACTTTTGATGCGTACCTGGCACACTAGCAGGAGCGGATACCGTGAGTCGTTGGAGCTAATCTGGAATTTTGTTTAACCCATTATCGAAAAGACCGTGTCTGCACTAGGAAGCTTTATGCTTGCTATGACCATCCATCCCGAAGTTCAGAAGAAGGGTCAAGCAGCGGTGGACGAGGCGGTGGGTCGCGGCCGTCTCCCAGACTTTAACGACGATATCACATATGTCGATGCTATTGTGCGCGAGGTTCTCAGATGGCATCCAGTGCTTCCGCTAAGTATGATTCGAGAATTTCTCGTCCACCGATGTTGATTGACGCGGATTCCCTTAGGCGTTGTCCACGCCGTTACCGAGAATGATATCTATAAAGGTTACCATATACCAGCGGGTGCAGTCGTCATCGGGAATGCCTGGTATGCACCTCGGTTACCTCTAACCTCGCATAATGGAATCTCGCAGGGCCATTCTCCACGACGAAACGACGTACGGACCACGCACAGACCAGTTTATTCCAGAGCGCTGGCTGACGAAAGAGGGTAAAATCAATCGTCAGATGAGGGATCCCAGTGCCGCTTTTGGCTTCGGCAGACGCATATTCCCGGTTCGAACGCGTTTTATTTTTTGTGAGTGTGACCTGACGTCGACTTCATCTGCACAGGGCAAAGACATGACGGAATGGTCTATCTGGATCGCCGCAGCCTCGATCCTCGCCGTTTACAACATCAACAAACGCCTAGACGAAAAAGAAATACCGATTGAGCCATCGGAGGAATACACGTCGGGTATGGCATGGTGAGTTCTCGATCTTCAACCATGCAAATCCGAGTTGACTGGGCTTTGCAGCTACCCCATTCCCCACGAGTGTGATATCTTGCCCCGATCTGAAGAAGCGCGAGTTGCGATTCAAGATGCGGTGTTGGATTGAATTTGAGCACAAGTTATGCCTGCACTATTGTAATTGACCGGCTGATAGTACGAAAATAAATTTTAGTCCTTGTGATGGAATCAGCTTCGAGTCCAGCGCTGCCATGAGATGTATCAGTGGGAATTCGGATTAAATGACAAATAATATAAACAAAGGCGTACAATTCTCTCTGCAGGAGCTGGTGGCAGTGGTGGTGGCACTTGGGTAGCAGTGGAGACGGTGGGTTTCCGACGAGACACAAAATTCGACAGCGGCTCAACAGCGGCTTGTATTACATGGTGATGCCCATGGCCTGGCCTGAAGCCCTGAAGCCCGCCAATTTGTTAGAGAAACCGTCACAGGAAGCCCGAGAGAAGAGACGCCACGACGTCAGAAGAGAAATTGAGATTTGATCGAATGGAATTCGAAGGGAGTTTTATCTTATCGGTACCACGGATTGATCCGGCGGAGTTTGAATCAAGATGAGAAAAGATACGCCGCTTTCGTCGCGCCCACATCGCATATACGGCGCGCCTGTGCGCTGAGCGCTCCTTGACGCGTTTTCGGCTGTACCCGCCATCCCATTGCACGCCGTAATCGCGCCCGCGCCACTGTCCGACTCTAGGGCTCCCACCCGTTGCCGTGACGGCAACGGCCGTCGATGCAACGGGTGACCAACGGGCACGGCCCGTCGCGAAACGGCCCGTCGAGAGGTCAACAAAATTCTTCACGGGACGGCACGGTCAACGGCACGGCCGCAACGGGTCCACAGGTAAAATAAAATATTCCAATTGATTGTTAAAAGTTTTTTACTGCATGTCAAGACACGGAATGGTCGCTGATTCAGTAATTCCGGATCTATTTGCAGCCAACCGACACGATAGGTCAAATTTGGTGAGTCTTGGACTGGGAGAACCTTAGGATAGGGCATTCTAAGAGATGACATTATGTATTTGCCGTGAAATTGCGCACAGAAGACTTCAAGTACGTTGTGAACTAAGTTATCGCGATGCGAGTTGAATGGTGAAACTCGGCAATCAATCTCGGAACTTGCCGATACCACCAGGAACGACGATTGTTACAGGACAGATTCAGAAGGACTGGTACAGCAGAACTGCATCCAATATACAGATGGTGGCACACAAGAGACACAGCTTATAAGAATGCTTGAAAACATCATTTTCACTGCCAAGACATTGGACCCGTTTGACGACCGTCGCGGCCGTCCTTCGACGGGCCGTTGGAGTCAAAAACCGTTGCCGTTGCCGTGCCGTTGAGTTGCTCACAAACTCGCTGACGGAACGGGCACGGCACCCGTCGAACGGGTGCCGTCGAGCCGTCGCAACGGCAACGGGCGGGAGCCCTATCCGACTCGTGTGCGTGCCCGTCCTTTCCCTCGCACCCTTGGCTCATTTACTCCCCCACAGGCCCCACACTCGCGTTGGCGTCAAATCAGAGAACGCTGCGCAAGGGATATCAGAGGTCTCGGTGTGCGTTCTGTTCCTCATTCTCTTTCCCATTGTGATCTTTTTTTGCCAGGCCCACACGGTCAAGTCCTCTTTCGCAACACTCAAATTAGAGCACTCTCGTGCACTTCTCGCACGCATCGACCCGACCCCGATCCTTCCCTGGAGCCGTGCGCGTGCCGTGCGTCGTGGGCTCATACAGTTCGACCCCGCATCGCCCCTGTCAACGTGCGCAAACCCGCCATGTCTCCGCTTTTTTGTATGTAACTACACAAGAGTAGGTACGTACAGTCTACAATCTATCTATTCCAGCAGCTGATTCGTGCACTCGCAGCCTCGCACAGACCCCAATTTGCTTCGTGCATGTCTGCCGCACGCTGCACGTCGTGCCGGACATAGTCGTATCTCGGGAGTGCGCCGCAGACGGCGGTGCGTTGTCTATCCAAACGATTATATTAGCTAACACAAAAAAATGACAGATCTCTTCACTTCGCCCCGCCGAGCCGTTCGCACGGAGACCACCGCATCTCGCACACGCTGCCGCACGCATTACACCGCACGACGTGGGGCTGGAGCGCCGGACGGAATGAAGTCGGGCGTCGATGCGCGCCGTACGTCGCCACCTGAGATGTAAACGGTTAACAAGCTAACGAAAAAAAAGGCAGATCTCTATGCCTCGCCCCGGCACGCCGCGTGAGCGCAAACGATGGCGGGAGCTGGTGCACGGCACGGTACGGTGTCCGCGCAGAGCGCTACGTCCCTGGGCTAAAAAATCACATCAAATCTCCATTGTGGCTGTTACTCACCCGTCCCGTGCCAATTCGTCCCATCTCAGAATCTCGTCTCGGCTCGGAAATCGAGTGCGCCGTGCGAGGCGCGGGGCAGGAGACGTAGGTGGCAGCCATGTACAAGTCCAGACGATTAGCACGCTGACGAAACACCTGTGAAAGATTCAGTGCCTCTACGTCCCCGCGCTTCAGGCACGCCAACGCACCGGCATGGCGCTAGTACGCCGCACGAGCGAGTCGTGACGCTCGCTCTCGCACTCGCTGCGGTCGATGCGAAGTCGGCACTCGCCCGCCCGTGCAGAGTGCAGAGTAGGGAGCAGGTGCGCGCGGATTCACCCGTCGCATTCCCCTGGTCGGGCGGGGGCACAGCGCAGATGCACTGCTAGAACGCTCGGGCGAGGTCTGTAAGTAAAAACAATGTAATGTATTAGCTAGATATTAGATATTGAATAAACTGGTTTCGAGTGACTTACTTGAATGAATGAAATAGAACGACTTGCGACTTGCGGCGAGCACATGGGAAGCTTCGTGACCTGGTCAGCAACTGCAAAGAGCGAGAGATTTACATAGAACGAGAATGAGCACTTGCTTACCTGCGCTCGATCCCAGCGGGGTCTCATCTGTGGTAGAGAGAAGAGAACAAGATAAATCAACGAAGAAGCGGAAACCAATTCCTTAGTGTTGAGAAGCACAAATCAGACCTACATATGTACTTTGCGATACTCAGTATCTGATAAGACGGCACGAGAAAGGAGAAATGGAACGCACCTTGAATTTGAAAGTGAAAGATTCCCGAGGAAACGCGCCTTTGTGCGGTCTGGCAGTGCACTTCATCTCGACTCGAGTTCAAAGAAATCTGCAAAGCCGAGGTTTGAGTAAATCATGGAGTCTGGTATGAAGCGGAAAACTCACTTGAATGACGAGCCGGGATTCTGATATAGGTATAATAGAGTGAACACATGGACGCACGTAGAAGGTACCGAAACTACACCCTTCGAGGAAAAGTCAGCTCGGGAATCTGGTAGAAATCGAATTACGGTGCGAGCATGTACGATCGAACGGTTCCGGTCGAGCCGTTCCAGCTTTTGACTTGGGAAATTTTCGGGTCGTAGCAAATTCAAACTGCTTGTTCCTAAATTTGTGGCCCTTGTGCTGTGTCCATGGACGGCGGATTTTTCTCAAGTTGCAAAAAGAGGAGAAAGGGAGGGAACTTAGTGGGCCTTCCCACTGTAATTTACAATTGTTATTGGAGAGCAAAATTGTGCGGAAACACTCCGTTCGGTCTTGATTCCATCCTTTCGAGCGATAGCGGACAGTCCCATCGACATTACGGCCCGCGGCATTCATCTCATTGTACTGGCTTTCATCACGAACGTTCCGCCTCGATCCGCACTTGTGGATGTGAATTAGAGCATGTACCTCCTCGTCTATGATGCTCTCTCCTAACTCGAATTTCTTCTGTATTTGCCATTGTCGTCACGTACTATACCTTCTTCCTATTGTTCAGATCGATCTATGGATCGACGAATGGACCACCTATCATGTTGAGTACTTGCTACCTCTTTGCATGTTTGTACACCTATTCGGAGTCTTAGAACTAGTAGCCGTTAAACTGAACGACTCTGAAGCTAGATATATTGCGAGAATTGAATAAAGGAAATTGTTCCAATCCATATCTATTGAAAGACTGTAACGGATATGTGTTCGCTGCTCTAATTCAACCACTTTCCTAATTGGGCCTCCTCTTGTTCTGTTGCGCCGCGGCCGCCTACAGCGCCCGCGACATAGAAACCTTGTTCTCACTTACTACATTGTTCAGCATTTAGATAGTTACTTGTTCCATTGTTCTGTATGGAATTACTGTAGACATATTTAAGTAGATACTCTGTATCATGTTAGTTTAGCTTTTGAAAACCCGAGACTCTTACTACGCAACCTCGCTCGCAAGATTCTCACTCAAAACTCTAGTGTGTCGCTATCTTGAATCGCTTAACAGCTCTATCAAACTCGGCGACCTCACATTTTTTTGTGTATACCTTTTTTCTTGTTTTCAACGCTCGGACTGATCACCCGGGTGCGTCTTTTATCTACTGTTTTTTGCTAATATTTTTCTTTAGAAATGGCCAGAATCGTACGTACAAAGAAGAAACGGACCGCTTCCGCCCGCAATACCCGAAATCTGGCGGCGGAGGCGATGGCCGTTGGTGTGCCACTCAACACAGCTGATGTGAGCACCGCTAACCCCGTATCGGAGTCGGACCTCGCTGCGAAGTGGGGTCTGCCGATGGACGAGGTCCAAGCGAATATGGGCACGAGGGTGACGCGGAGCACGCGGTCGACCATGCCCCAGCGCCACGAGGAACCCTTCCCCACGTCGGGGTCGGACGATTCCTTGGCTGCTTTGCGCCATGAGGTCTTGGGTCCCGTATTGACCCTTGACTCGGCAGCAACCCAGGAGCGAGAGCGCCATGAGCCGTCGATTCTCATCGACGGCTCGGCAGCTATGCGCCACGAAGAGTCCGGTCCAGTTCTGGCCGTTGACACTTCGGCAGCATCACCGCTCGAGTGCGAACTCCGCCCAGAGGCGGAAGTTCTTGCGGCAGAAGGCCTATTGCAACTGGGCTTTCTCCCGGCAGTAGAACCGCACCCGTTTTCTGTTCGAATGCCGCATGTGCATCGTGCTGACATGGAAGAACATCTCGAGTTCTTCTATGGAACCAGAATTAGCCACGATGAACAAGCAGGAACAGAAGATACGCACCTGGATACCGAACTCGGACCTGTTTACGGTTGGGAAAACAGTTGGACCACGGTCAACGGAACAGGACGCCGAGTGAAGGGCGGGAGTAATTCTCACGAGAGCATTGGACTCGCTGTAGAAAGTAAATTCTTCCCGCAGTGGTTTGATATAGACAATAGTGACGACGATGATGATACTGCTGTCGAACAAACCGCGTATTTCTCTGTGCTTCCTGAGATTGAGCCTGTTGGTTCGCAACTATTCGGCTCGATAATGGAAGACATGAGCGAAAATGAGGATGTAATGGAATTGTTGTCGGACAATGAATTACCAGACGAAGATACAGAACTGCAGACTGTTCTTCTCGCATCCTGGAAGAGCTCGAGGGCTTCGTGCCCGGGAAGGGAATGGAGGGCGAGCTCTTCGCATTGTCTGTCGGAGCCGTTGCGGTGGAAGTCCCTGAGTACGGCAACGAAATCAATGGTGGCTCCACTGAATTTCGAGCACCATCACCTGTGGGCTCAACTCACAGAGTGCGATCACCATGGAGTTGGCGATCGCCGACGCCTCAGGCGGGACCAAGTGGCTCGAAGGGCAAGGGTGTCGATGACGCCGAAAAAGGCCCGAAGTATGCCAAGTTCCACCATAAGGCCACCAAACACGCAGCAAAGAAACAGCGTCATCACGGGACTGAAAAGGCACGGGAAAATCACCTCCGCCCCAAGAACTTCAAGCGGGATCAATCTGAAATCCCTGGTGGTGGATGGTTTCGCGCGACAACTGTAGACCCGAGCTCAGGCTCATCTTCATCGTCGTCGTCTTCGTCCTCGTCCTCTTCTTCGTTGTCGGATTCGGAGAGCAGTTCGGATTCGGACTCATCTGATTCTGATGATGACGATTCGGGCTCATCGAGTTCCTCATCTTCGGAGTCATCACTCACCAGATCGGCGAAGCGCCGCAAGCGCACTCCTCTGGCGAAGCGGACGAAGAATAAGAAGGATAGCCGAGGGCTTCGCAAGGCCATGGCATCTATCAAGATTAAGAATCCGTTCATCTACGAAGGAAACGCGGACCTTGATCATTTTGACCACTGGACCTACGAAGTGGATACTTGGGCTGATTGGCATGGGCTCGACGACTCAATGACTGTAAAAATTGTGGTCAATTTCATGAGCGGAAAAGCTAGCAAATTCTTCATGAAACATGTAGCGCTGCGTCGCAAAAATTGGACAGTGAAGTCAGTTTACGAAGGACTGTTCAATTATTGTTTCCCACCGGATTTTAAACTCCAACTGCGAGAGCGACTTATGAGCGCACGTCAGGGCTACAACAAGGTCAGGGATTTCATGCGCGACATTGAATCCCTGTCCGTTCGCTTCCCTGACGTCACGGAACGTCAGCTCAAGCAAATATTTTGGCGCGGAATTCACCAAGAGTTGAGACTGCATCTGATTGGTCGTGGCTTGGACCCGGAGCGCAACACGTTGAAAAAACTTGCGAAGTACGCGACTCGCGAGGAGAACGTGCGGGAGGCTTTTAAACGCGAGCAGAAGTTCAGCCAGTCACAGAACTCCGACAACGGGAAATTCACCGGTAGTGGCCAGAAGCAGGCTGGGAATAGTTCATCCAAGCCTGCAGGTCAAACTGATAAAAACGGCGGTAATCAAGGCAAAAAAGTCAGCCAAGAATAATGGCGACAAGAAGCCACGGGAACGTACCAACAAACTCAGCAAGGAGGAGCGGGATAGGCTCCGTGCTGAAGGCCGCTGCTTTAACTGCAAGGACATTGGTCATGAGAGTCGTAACTGCCCGGATCGGCAAACGGCGAAAGGACCTACCTTGAGTGCGGGCTCAGTAAAATTCGCAGGAGTTGAAGCTCGTGCACAAGCAGCGCGGGAAGCGAATTTACGTGTCGGATCCATGGGAATCTCACTAGACGAACCTGTCCAGCAATGGATGACATTTCGGGTTCGTAATGAGGAGGCGGAGACCTACTTGATCAAGCTTTTCGAAAGCTATTATGGTCTTGATTCAAATGACAATGAACGCTTCACTATCATTAATTTGGGTGACAATCTGGAACTCACAGACTGGGAAAGGCCTGAAACACCTTACCTAGTGCGTCGCATTGACCTAGAAAATCCCGAATTTGGTGTTCCCGAGATCCTTGCCGCAATGGTCACACTTCCGGAACGGCCGCTGGGGGGCGCATTCCCACACATGGGCGAGGCCGATGAGGAGTACTCAGCTCTTGATTGGCTTCAAACGAGATTTACCTTTGCGATGCACAGTCAGTTGTGGTCAGACATTGCACCTGATGCGTATGTTTCCGTTGAACCGCATGCAATGGGCTATAAAATCATTGTTCCTGGCACGGATACCGATTTTGTTGTGACTCACGACGAGATCAAGTGCCCGGGATTTGATGCTGGCAAAATACTGAATCAGCTTCGCGATGATCACGACTACGACGGAAAATACGGCTCACAGGGAAGTCCGTGGGAACCAAATGACTTGATCATAGGTTGTCGCGCGACTCAGCCATTATCTGGGAAAAAGCCCGTGAATCGGAAGAAGCGTGCGCGATTTGACTCGACTCACAATGATCAGCTAGATGCAATTGAACGCAATGCGATGATGCCGCGCGATTTCAAACGCTGCCTTCCGAGGCCCATTGTCATCCAGATAATGATTAATGGGCAGCCTGTACGTGCTCTTCTCGACACCGGCTCAATGGCAGATTTTATCTCGACGAAATTGGTTGACCAACTTACCTTGAAGAGGGATATATTGGCAAAGTCAGTGACGGTCCAGCTTGCCGTGCATGGTTCGCGTTCTAAAATCAATGCATCTGTGAATGTGAATCTGAAATATCAGAGCATAGAATGTGAGCGCAGATTCGATGTCGCGAATCTCGACACTTACGATGTCATTCTCGGCACGCCATTCATTTTCCAACACAAAATTGTCATTGGAATGAATCCGACGCGAGTGGTGATCGGCTCAGACCAACCTGTCGAAATGCGTGGGCCAGAGGTTTCTACCATCCAGTCAGCAGCAGCAGACATCTTTCAGGTGGACCTAGACGCTATCAGGCAGAGTCTGCGTGAAGAAGCTGCCGATTTATGCCCGGATCCAGCAGAAACGGGATTACCTCCTTTTCGTGCAGTGAATCATACCATCCCGCTTAAGGATGAGAACCTGGTGTACAAGTGGCGTCCTTCAAAATGTCCTGAGGCTTTGAAATCGGTCTGGAGGCAGAAAAAGGCGACTTACATGAACTCTGGACGCTGGCGCATGGCAACGGGTAGCAATGCTTCTCCGATGCTAATTCTTCCCAAGCCTGTAAAGGAAGATGGAAAGGTGCGCATTCGCACTGTTGTGGACAAGCGGCAGCAAAACGATAACACTGTAAAAATTGCAGCGCCCTTACCTGATATCCATGCGATCTTGCGGAACGTGGCACGCCACCCGTATCGAACACTCGTTGATGGCAAAGATTTCTACGAGCAGATCAGAGTCGTTCCAGAACACGTATCTCGGACACTGTTCAACACACCTGATGGAACGATGGAGAGCCTAGTTCTACAGCAGGGTGATTGTAATGGACCTGCCACCTGCCAGACATTGATGAATCATATATTCGCATCTTACATTGGTGTCTTCATGGACGTGTACTTGGACGATATAATTATCTATTCAGATTCGGTTCAGGAACACGTCAAACACGTCAGAATGGTTTTTGATGTACTCCGCAAGGAAAAACTCTACCTGAGTGCAGACAAGATGCAGTTTTTCGCCGAGAAACTGAAGATTCTTGGGCATATAATTGATGAACACGGCATCTTGATGGACCCACACAAGGTTGAGTCAGTGGTCAACTGGAAGACACCAACGAACAAGGATCTACTTGCTAGTTTCCTTGGTGCGGTCGGTTACCTTGCAGAGGACTGCCATGCTATTCGGATCCCTATGGGAATGCTCACGTCATTGACCGGGGCGAAATCGACCTGGAGATGGGGTCATACCGAACAGAGGGCATTTGAGCGGATCAAAAAAGACGGTGAATGACTCGCGGAATCATCACCGTGTGTCAATTGATTACTCGGATGATGCACCGAGGATCAATCTTGTAACTGACGCTTGTTGCACGGGAGCCAGCGGCTATGTGAGCCAAGGAGATGACCTGAAGACTGCGAAAGTAATCGCTTTTTGGTCAGGGAAATTCAACTCAGCTCAACAAAATTACCCCGTTCATGAACAAGAACTGTTAGCCATTGTTGAGTCGTTGAAACGGTTCCGAGGACTTCTGCATGGTGCGAAGTTCAGGATCTCAACGGATCACAGGGCCCTGGAACATCTCATGCAGCAGAAGAACCTGTCTCCGCGTCAGCATAGATGGTTAGATATATTGAATGAGTTCAATTTCACTATCCATTATATCCCAGGAGAAACAAATATTCTCGCTGATGCTCTATCACGCATATACAGCGATGAACCTCTTGGAACTGTTCGCGCACCTAGTGAATTTGTTGGAGATGATAATCCGCATGATTCCGAGGCAGAGACAAGCAACGAAGACGATGACGCGCTCACAGCACCGGTGTACACTGGATCAGCAGCTGTTCTGGAGGGCGCACCTCGTCGTTCTGGACGTCTTGCAAACATTGGTGCTGAAAAACGCACCTACGGCGGCCCCAAGAAACGCGGGAAGCGCGATGTACAAGCAGAGAAAACCACCGAGACTGCCGACGTGGTAGACGCTGCTGAGAATGGCAATTCTCTCACGTCACCGCAACCGATTGATGCGGAACGGGATTCGGGAGGAAAGAAGCCGCAGGCGGTGCCAACGGATCTACGCGGTATTGCAACCGCAGGTGGACCTGGCTTTCAGCTGCCGGACGATTTGCGCCACAGGTACCCTGAAGATCCCTTCTTCAAGGAGATACTGAAAGCGCCAGAGGAATACAAGGATTTCCTGGAAAGGGACGGCCTTGTTTTCAAGTCGCGAGAAGGCATAGAAGTGCTTTGCATTCCCGACATCCGAATGGGAAACCGCAGCGTGAGGGAAATAATCATTACTCATGCACATTCCTTACTTGCACATCTTGGGCCTCGGAAAACTCTGGATTTCTTAAGAGAGGAAGTCTGGTGGAAAACAATGGTCGAGGACATTGATGTATATTGCAAATCTTGTGTCACTTGCCGGACCAGCAAGCCGAACAACCAGATGCCAATGGGACTGCTGCAGACATTGCCAGTTCCACGGCGGCCATGGCAATACATTGGAATCGATTTTGTCGGACCATTGCCCGAATCTAGCACAAGGCATGGCGCATTTGACATGATCTGCGTGATTATAGATCACTTAACTGCAATGGTTCATTTGGTGCCCACTCGCCAGAATTACGGTGCAAAACAAATCGCAGAGGTCATATTTGACAGCGTCTATAAGTTGCATGGCCTACCTGAGCGCATAATCAGCGACCGTGATTCGCTCTTCACAAGCACTTTCTGGCGGCGGCTTAATCAGCTGCTTGGTGTCGAATTAAGGTTGTCAACAGCATATCATCCCCAAACTGATGGGATGACGGAGCGTGCTAATCGGACAATGACCCAGATGTTGCGCCAGTGCGTACAGCCGGATCAAAAGGATTGGGCGGAAAAGCTCCCGGCCATTGAGTTCGCGATGAATTTGGCCAGGTCAGAGACAACGGGATTCTCACCATTTTTTCTCAACTATGCTCGCACTCCACGGCCAATGATATGGGACAACGAGTCTGAGTATCCAGGAGTGAGGAAGTTTGCTGCACGCATGAAAGAGGCACTGATGAAGGCGCATGACGCGATCATTGATGCGCGCGTACACCAAACTGACCAAGCGAACAGGCACCGTCGAAAAGCTGGATTTGCAGTTGGCGAGCTCGTCTACTTGTCAACGAAAAATCTCAAGTTGCCAAAGAAACGTGCGAGGAAACTGGTCCCAAAATATTTAGGGCCTTTTCGGATCACCAAGGTGGTGTCTCCCGGCGCGTCGTATCAGCTTGAACTGTCAAAAGAACTAAAGATGAGAGGGATACATGACGTATTTCACGCATCCCTCCTTCGTGTGCATATTCCCAACGATGATCGGCGTTTTCCTGGACGGCAAATGCACCAAATTCCAGGGTTTGGTCAGAATCCAAAGGAATGGGCTGTCGACAGAATTCTCTCACACATGGGAAAGGGCGTTGATGCATCATTCGAGATTCAATGGGCCACCGGTGATGTGACTTGGTCTCCGTATGCGGAGGTAAAGCACTTAGCGGCTATGGACGGCTACTGTGAAGCCATGGGGATAAAACACCCGCGGAACTTGCCGGCCGGGAAAACAAACGCGGAGCCCGAAATGGAACAAGTGCGCGCTCATGCATGCACAGTAATTGCGCCGAGCATGCAAGACGAAAAGCGCATAAAAACGAGTGGAAATGAGGGGAGGAAACCCAGAAAATCAACCCCACACTCACTTACATCCATGTCGTTCAACGCTGCTCATTTCAACACTGCTGCGGCGGTGGCTGGCTTCGAGAACTACGCCAATCAGCTTCGGGAAGCTGGTGCCGGTCGTGGCGCTTTCCCCGGTCCTCCGCCGGCGGGCTACCGCGAGTTTTACCTCAAACGGGAGAAGTATGCACCGGTGCCGGAAGACTATATTCAGTCCACCCAGTCGCACGCGGCCCACCCCCGGCGTTTCTGTCACGGAGACGGCTCTCGGCACCATTCTGAACGCCCAGCTTCGCCTTGTGGAATTGATGGGACCTCGCAAGCCGGATAATCGCCCTGCGGCATATGTCCGCCGCCATGGCTGTGTATCTAAGCGACACAACCATCACCGCGATGATAAAGGCGGGCCAGGTCTTGCTGGTGAGTCATTGATGAGCCATGTCATTGACCCAATACTTACGTGGGCATCAGACCGCATTGGCGACTTCGCGCGTGGCAAACGCGGAAGTGGCAGTCACACCAAGGCCACCAAGTCCAAAAAGCACAAGCGCGGAGGCAAGAAGGTCGGCTTCTTTGTCGATGGCCAGCTCTTGCACCCGGAGGACATCCCCGATGAAGAACCTGAAGAAGGTCAGCTCGAGGAGCAATATCTCGAGGAGGAAGATAATGGATTTAATGCTGATGCTTCTCGTGGTTGAATAGCGAGAATGGAGGCTTAGTCGTTGTACTCATAAGCCTCGGAGGGCGAATGTAACGGATATGTGTTCGCTGCTCTAATTCAACCACTTTCCTAATTGGGCCTCCTCTTGTTCTGTTGCGCCGCGGCCGCCTACAGCGCCCGCGACATAGAAACCTTGTTCTCACTTACTACATTGTTCAGCATTTAGATAGTTACTTGTTCCATTGTTCTGTATGGAATTACTGTAGACATATTTAAGTAGATACTCTGTATCATGTTAGTTTAGCTTTTGAAAACCCGAGACTCTTACTACGCAACCTCGCTCGCAAGATTCTCACTCAAAACTCTAGTGTGTCGCTATCTTGAATCGCTTAACAGCTCTATCAAACTCGGCGACCTCACAAAGACCTGGTCATATGTGGGGGATGTAGGTACTCCAATTTACATCCACAAATGCTGATGCTGGCAGAAGTCGTAACTCCATGAGCGCTAATACAAGGAGAATTATGCGCGCCGCAATGTAGAAAAAAATTCCCAGTAGCACGAGTACGGTGTATGTAGACTCAAGCCAATCGATGGTTGTTAGCGGAGCGAGGAGGTAAGGGAGACAAGGAACTGCGATGATAACCAATGACGACATTCTCCAGATCCACATTTCGGCGGGTGTAGGGAAAATTGCGTTCCATGCGGCGCAGTGAATGGCACCGAGCAATGCACCCACCAGAATCAGAAGAAGATTAGCCCCAATGTCATCGTTGTCCATCGACCAAAATGACGGCACTGAGACGGATGATAGCGGGTGATATTCGTTCGTTCTGAAGCCGAGAATCGCAGTCCTGAGTTGATCGACGTGCGAGAACTGGTCAGGGGCTGTAGCTCGTGAGTCCGAGTCAGACAGCGTGGGTCCGACAACAATGGGCCGCTGAACGTCGAGAGGCTTGTTCCACCAAAGGAGCCAGATGAATATGTTTACGACGGCGAACGCTAGCGTGACGACCTCGAGTTGGGTTATAGCGAGATGTCGATGTGCGCGAGCAAGGCATTGCAGGATGAACCACAGACCCTGCAGGAGCGCAACACCTTTGGAGAGCGCGTCCCCTTTGCTCTTGTCCATGATTTCCTCTTTGTTCACGTTCCGTATGGCAATTTGGAATACGAAACGGTGAGCTGGATTCTCCAGCTGTTCCTTGGTCGCAATAGGGTGCCCCATCGGCGAGACGAAACCGCCCATGCAGAAAAAGAAGGCCTGTGTGCTGGAGAATCTGAAATCTACACCAGACGAGGGCATGAGGTGAAGTCAAGAATATGATTGCTGACTCACTCTTCACCAACCAGCGAGAACCAAAGAATTGTCTGGCTGCAAATCCCACCATGATTTCCGGAGCAATCATGGCGATGAGCATCATTTTCAGCCTTCGCCATAGAAGCTGAAGACTGCTCTGGTTGGGCGGGGGCACATTCGGGTGAACCGACACCCATGTGCAAGCAAAGATCGTCGCGAGACAGCCCCATACGACACTGAACAAGGTTCTACAGTTGTCGATCTCTTTGCAGGAGTCGGTGGTGGCTCGGGCGTCAGGAGGACGTGGGAGTAGTGCAGCGATGCTGTCCTGGGACAGCAGATGAACAGCGATGAGAATGAGAAGCATGGTTGGTTTCGAGATCCAGTGAAGATTCCAGGTTCAGAGCGACTCAGAACGATGAGATAAACTGGTGACGGCGCAGCTGGTCGCTGGCTTTTGATACTCATGCCCTTGAGGCGGTGGTAGAAGACAGGTAGCATTCATTTCGTTAGAAGTTTGGCAGGAAAATTGGATCCGGAGGTGCCAAAGCGTCCCAAAACAGCAAGGCTAAAACTCTTGCAATCCAGCATGTATTTAATCGCAAAGGTGAGACTTGCATGAAGAAAGCGCGAACCAAATCCATAAGTACGTTCATGATCGAACGCAAACTCAAGTTGAGTTACCGCAGAGCCAGTCATTCCCACAGTCGCAGAAAGAGTCGCATTCCATAGAAGGAATAGTACCGGACATAGTCAACAGCCATGAGGATAAGCACCATCGTTTGTCAGACACGTCGCAGGTTGGCGTTGATCGCAGACTTGAGCGCTCAGGGTTGGATTCATATCAGCCCTCCAACCGCACACCGGTGCCTTTGACTCCGAGTTCTGACTTCGGTGCAGAATGCGAGCCTTTTCATGGGTCATATATCATATGCAGCGCAAATGCGGTGTTGTTTTTCAACTGTCCTCGAAGTCCAGATTCCCCATTTCCTAGAAGGCATGCACGATTTGAGACAATGTCCAGTTGGAGCATGGAAGACCAGGAAGCAGAGATACCCCGCACAGCGCTGTCGGTAAAGCAGGCAAACACCAGGAAAAATTCAGGGAAGGACAAGAGAAGGAGGAGGCGGGCCTGCCTGGGGAACTTCATGTCACATGTGAACGCGCAGGACTTGGGGTTGCTCGAGGTGATTGTTCCTGCAATAAATTCCCTTCTCGTCCTCGCTTCGAGTGTGGATAGGAATCACCGTCAGACCGCGTCAGTGACGCGGCGGCCCACCCGCCGGAACTTCAAATAGCAAAGAATGGAGGCAATAGAGGCAACTGAAATTTGGCGATCATGTTCATCCAGGGCGGAGAAACTGTCGCGGGGAGCCCGAGCGAAGAGAAACGATACGAAGAGCACGCCAAGAGGGAAATCAAGATTTGATCGCACCTTCTTTTACATACCTTATCGATAACGCGGAATGATCCGGCGGAGTTTGAATCAAAGATACGCGTGTCTACTTGTTTACTTTTCTCCTCAAACGTAAGCACCCGATTTGGGAACTTTTTTCGGCAGGTCGGCAACTCCATTGATGTGCCGGTGATGCCGTTCACGTCGTCATCACTGTTGATCATTGCTCTCTCCGCGCTCTCCAAGTGGTATCAACGTCGTCGCCCAGTACAGAGTGCCCCGAACGCGCAGAAAACGAGCAAAATACAGTTGTGAATCAATACAAAGGCAATACATCATGTATAAATTAGTGAATAATGATAATAATCACCTCGGACGATACCATATTGTGGGCCTAAGTATACAATGAAGGTGGGACGTGGCCGCATAAGGCGTTAACCCACTGGATGCCACAGAGTGGGACGGGGCAGGCGACGGTGGTCGGGGTGTTGGTAGGACGCGCGGTGGGAAGGCGCGCGGGCGCAGAATCAGGGGCACGCACAACAGGTGATCAGAAATAACAAATAAATATTGGGTGGTCTTGAGTTAAAACACTGTAAATCTCGATTAGCAGCATATTCCTACACAGCGAGATTGGTCGCACACCTTTATGTGGTCTCTCCCATATTTCCCGCCAATTGCTGTTTTCCGTGTCAGCCAGCGACGGTGTCCACTGTTGGGGCAACGGACACGCCGAGCGTCGGGTGCCGGAGGCGTCAGGCCGTTTGTGCGGTAGTAATCGCTCATGGCGGGGAGGGCGGTGGGCGGTGGTGGTGGTAGGGAAGAGAGAGGGACGCGTTTGGCTTTGTTGACGTGGCGACTCACGTGGCGGCGGCAGGCTGTCGGCAGGACAATGAAGATGCCGACCTGCCGAAAAAAGTTCCCAAATCGGGTGCTTACGTTTGAGGAGAAAACTCAAGAGTGCGCGTGTCTGGATTTTACATCTACCTAGAAATGCCAGCCGGACCCCGACCCGGTATCCCGCGCGCGCCTCCTCGCCTCCACGACGCGTCGCCGCATCCTACCCGCGTACCCGTGTCGGCCCTTCTGAGATACAGGCGCTGCTCCACAGCTTAGCATCGACAGCGAAGAACGAAGAAGAGGCTGGGAGAAGGATAGAGGCGCGATGGAGGCGATGCGTCTCATGGTAGCGCTTTGGCCCAGTCCCACCAACAGCCGTCTGCAATAAGAATGCGCCTGTCGCCCCTCAGCTCATCGTCGGCTGACGTTCGTCATCGAGTCCACCGAGGCAGCGCCTGATTCCGTTGTACCATTCCGCACGAGCACGATATTCTTCAATGCGTGACTACCGCACTCGCCTGTGCACCGAGCGCTCTTCGACGCGTTTTCAGCATCCCACTGTATGTCGTTGTCGCCGTGCCTGCGTCACTGTCCGACTCGCGTGCGTGTCCGTCCCTCCTCTCGCATCCTGGGCTCATTTACTCCCCACACGCAGCCCCACGCTCGCGTTGGCGTCAACTCGGAGAACGCTCCGCAAGGGATATCAGAGGTCTAGGTGCGTGTCCTGTGCCCCATTCCCTTTCCCATTCTGATCTCTTTTATGCCAGGCCCACGCGGTCAAGTCCTCTTTCGCAAGACACGAAATTGACTCAAAATTCCCAGCACATTCGCAGAGTCGGCGTGCACCCTTCGAGCCAACCCCGACGCCACCCCGGAACTGCGCGCGTGCCGTACGTCATATGCGCACACAGATCGGCGCCGCATCGCCCCTGGCGACATGGAAAAACCCGCCACATCCCGCGTTTTCGTATCTGCTACGCAAAAGTAGGTACGTACAATCTACAATGTATATATTCCAGCAGCTGACTGGCGCATACGCAGTCTCGCACGGACCCCATTCATTTCGTCTGCGGCTGCACGTCGCGCTGCCCGTAGTCGGGTCTCGGGAGTGCGGCACAGACGGCGGTACGTTGTCGTCTATCCAATCGAGTAGCTGACCACAAAAAAAATGACAGACCTCTTCACTTCGCCCAGCCGAGCCGTTCTCACGGCGATCACCGCATCGCGCGCACGCATTGCACCGTACGACGTGGGGATGGAGCGCCGTGCGGAATGGAATCGGGAGTCGATACGCGCCGTACGTCGCCTTCTGACATGCGAACGGTTAACAAGCTAACGAAAAAAGGACAGATCTCTTTGTCTCGCTCCGGCACGCCGTTCGCACGGCGCGAGCGTAAACAAGAGCGGGAGCGGGAGAGGGTGCACGGTACGGCGTCCGTGCAGAGCGCCGCGTCCCTGGGCTCAAAAATTACATCAAATCTCCGTTGGTTGTGGCCGTAACTCACCCGTTCGTCCCATCTCAGAATCTCATGTCGGTTCGGAAATCGAGTGCGCCGCGTGGGGCGCGGGGCGCGCGAGACGTAGGTGGCGGCCGGTACGTGTCGTCTACAAATCTAGACGATTAGCACGCTGACGAAAAGCCTGTGAAAGATTCAGTGCCTCTACGTCCCCGCGCTTCAGGCAGTGTCCCGCCCGACCGCCGCACAACCGCGTCCGTGTGCACGGCGCTAGCGCGCCGCACGAGTCACGACGCTCGCACTCGCTGCGGTCGAGGTGAGGTCGGCGCACGCCGCCCGTGCAGAGTAGGGAGCAGGTGCCCGCGGACCCACCAGATCAACCCGTCGCATTCCCGTGGTTGGGCGGGGGACTGCGAGAACGCGCGGGCGAGGTCTATAAGTAAAAACAATGTAATGTATTAGCTAGACATTGAATAAACTGGTTTCGAGTTACTCGCTTGGATGAATGAAGGAAATAGAACGACTTGCGGCTTGCAACGCTTCGTGACCAGGGTATGGTGGGTCGATGAGTAACTGCAACTGCAAAGAGCGAGAGATTTACATAGAACGAGAACGAACACTTGCTTACCTGCGCCGCTAGGGTCTCGTCTGCGGGTAGAGGGAAGAGAACAAGATAAATCAACGAATGGAATGAAATGAAGCGAAAACGACTTCCTTAGTGTTCAGAAGCATAAATCAGACCTATGTATGTACTTTGCGATACTCAGTATCTGACAGACAGGACGGCACGAAAAAGGAGAAATGGAACCCACCTTGAAAGTGAAATGAAAGATCCCCGAGGAAAGGCACCGTTGTGCGGTGCGAAATCCGTTGGCAGTGCTCTTTATTTCGACTCGAGTTCAAATCCGCAAACCGAGGTTTGAGTAAATCATGGAGTCTGGTATGAAGCGGAAAACTCACTTGAATTGGAATGGAGAATGGATTGACAAGACAGGGTTCTGATATAGGTAACTTAAAATAGAATGAACACATGCACGCACGTCTTTTGGAATGGGAGGTAGAAGGTGCCGAAACTGCACCCTTCGAGAAAAAGTCAACTCGGGAATCTGATAGAAATCGAATTAGACTTACCTTGCTTGAGATGAACTCCGTTTGGAGGTAAAGAGTGTAAGGGGATGGTATATCAGGAGAGCAGTTGAATTCTGGTTTAACTCAAGGTTAGGTCTGGGTTAAAACGGGATGCTGTAAGTACGAAAGGGAGAAAGAAAGGAACAATGGAACTCACATACCTTGAACGAACAGCTTGAAGTCTGGGGTTGAAGTTTGAACGAGCTGAATGAAACAGTGAAGAAATCTAGAGTACGAATTGAACTGGGTCAGCCAGCATAACAATGGAAGTCGAAACGAAAGTTCTTGCTTCAAGCATAGTTTCGGCCTTTCGAGACACCGGGTTTCAGGTCAGCACCGACCTAAATAGAGGCACGACGATGAAGCCTACCTTTAGAAAGTACAAGATATGCCGTCGCTTCGCTCCGGCCAGCGACGACAGGCTTAATCTCGATTTTGATTGTTCACGGACATGTGTCACTCAGATACTTCAAATTGGATGGAAACGAGTAGTCTACAAATAAATTAGACCTTAACAATAACAGGCATCTATCCACCACGTCTTTACTACATGCGCCGGATCAGACAGATAATGACGAAGATCAAGGCGAAATCGCGACATTCACATACTTCGAGTGCATTCCTGCCAGTGGCTGAATATCAGCGGATTCAAGGGAGAGCACGATAGAGGGCAACATACTATAAATATATCTTGAAGTCCCAGGCTGCTTTCGACAATTGGTCTGATCGTATTTGGCAAATGCTGGCCGATATCCGAGTGTTCCTAATGAGCTTGGCATTTATATTCCCGGGAAAGATAGCAATGAACTTACCAGTGGCGACATGTCTGGTCGCATTGGCGAGAATGAACTGAATGGTTTTCAAATAGGCGAATGAAGAGAAAAAAACTGTGGATTTCAGGGAAAGGTTTCGTACCGTGATTATCAGCATGATTCGGCGGCAAGTTTTCTGTCACTGCGGATACTGTTTTGGATACAATACAGGCAGTCAGTTGTTCTAGCATGAAATGAACGGATATAACACGAACCAAAGCAGCGACGTATAGATGCTCGGCCTCGTGAGAAGAAAGCGGAATGGTGAGAATGGCCATGTAGGCCGGAGGGAGATGCTGGACTACCGACTTGAACGCACTGAAAGCAGAGGGACGGTTCAGAAGCCACACGGAAAGCTACTGGATTGAAGGTTGCGCAGAATGAGAATCTTGATGCAAAATTCCCGATTGAACTTGAAGGCCCCTCAGTGCGGTTGAATGCCACGGATTTGAAGGCTGGACGAGTGATTCATAGGATGAGACATTACGGCAGCCGAGGTTGATGGTGAGGAGGCATTGTCTTGATTGTTTGGCGAGTTGCGGGGGAATCACTTCGGACACTTCGCGAGTGTTTGCGTCTTTGTTGATGGGAATGTTGCCATTTGACATATAGCTTTGAGAGCCTTGTGAATGGCTTGAGACCCTTGCTCGGGCGTGAACGCAATGCGAACGAATGAGCTTGAAATATTGCGTTTGAGTGACGGTCCTGGGGTGTGGCTCGGGCTTGAGGGTTTTGTGGACGTCTTGAAGCTTGTGGCAGGGCACCATTTTGAAGCCCCAGGAGGATCGCTGGATGTGGGACGACGACGGGGAAAAGAACGTACCAATGATGGCGTGAAAGGATTGGCATTCCTTTTGAGTGGACGTTGTGCGCCCAATCCAGGAGCATGTTGTTGCCTGAAAATAGGAAGTGATGTCCAAGAGAAGGGATCCAAAAGCTAAAATGCAGGCGCTAACGGGCGCTCCGTCGAAAGCGAATAGTAGTATTCCGGGAACTTGCGTGGTGTGGGAGAAAAAGGAAGAATATAAACAGGTGTACATCTGCTTAAGATGGTGTAGCGGCTGGTGAGCGGCCGAGATTCTGGGCACGGTCGACTCAGAAAGGAAAAGTGTAAACGCCTCGAGGCCAAGATTTGATGCTGTAAGTTAACCTTGAGCGCTAGATGAGCGCTCCGTCAAAAACAAACGGCTGCAACTCGGGAATTCGCGTGACATGGGAGAAAAAGAAGACTGTAAACAGCGTCCAAATAAAATCAGGACATCTGCTTAAGATACGAGTAATAATTAACCTGTAGTTCTCAATAATTCCCCGTGCGTTTGCAACGGGTTCACTGCTAATCTGAAATCGATCCCTCTGATTCCAACACATCCGTCTTCGCAGATGTGAATTGGAGCATGCACTTCCCCGGTGTATAATGCTCCCCGGGTCTTCCGACTCCTTTTTTACCATTCTTGTCTATAACTCATCATCGTTGTTCGGATCGACCTATGGACCGTCTATCATGCTCGGTACTTGCACCTCTTCGTATATATATATGCACACGTATTCAGAGTATTACGATAGCATTTTGTCAGTTAAACTGAACGATGAAGCCAGATATATATTGCGAGAATGGAGTAAAGAGAATTGTTCAATACATATCTATTGAAAGAGCTGGTCATATGTGGGGGATGTAGGTACTCCAATTTACATCCACAAATGCTGATGCTGGGAGAAATCGCAACTCCGCGAGCGGTAATACAATGAGAATTATGCGCGCTGGAATGTAGAGAAGAATCCCCAGTATTACGATTCCGCTGTACATAAATTCTGGCAGATTGCTCAGTACCATCGCAGCAGTGATGAGCGAAGCGAGACCAGGGATTGCGACGATAACCACCGAGGATGTTCTCCAAATCCACATTTCAGTGGGCGTAGGGAAAATCGCGTTCCATGCGGTGCAGTGAATAGCACCGAACACGGTGCCCACCAGAGCCAAGAGAATAAAAGCCCTATCCTCATGCTTGGATTGGTTTTCTATTGACCAAAATGACGGCACTGAGACGGATGATAACGGCTTGTATTTGCCCTTGTAATCCCCCCCCAATTGCACCCCCGAACCGTGTCCAACATGAGATCTGAACAGGGAGGGTTACGGTTTCTGTCTCTGACTGCGTAGGTGGCCCGACGACAATCGGCCGTTGGACGTCGAGGGGCTTGTTCCACCAAAGCAGCCATATGAATATGTTCACGATGGCGAATGCTAGCGTGGCGACCTCGAGTTGGGTTACCGCGAGGCGTTGATGGGCGCGAGCAAGGCATTGCAGGATGAACCACAAGCCCTGTAGGAGTGCGACACCCTTGGAGAGTGCATCTCCTTTGCTCTTGTCCTTAATATCCTTTTCATTGACGTTTCGTATGGCCTTTTGAAATTCGGGACCGAGAGCTGGATCTCTAAGTTGTCCCCAGGTCGCAATAGGGTGCCCGTCCGATGAGACAAAGCCACCCATGCAGAAAAACATCCCGTGTGTTGTAGAGAAGTTGAATTCTGTATCAAAGCGGCATGAGATATCGACAAAAAAACCGCTATTCACTCACTCTTCCGCAATTTATGCGCCCCAAAGCGCTGCCTGGCTGAAAATCCAACCATGATTTCCGGGGCGATCATGGTGATGAGCATCATTTTCAGCCTTCGCCAGAACAGCTGAAGCCAGCTCTGGTCGGGAGGGGGCACGTTCGGGTGCACCGACACCCAAGTGCAAGCGAAGATTGTCGCGAGACAGCCCCATACGACGCTGAACAACGTTCGACAGTTGTCGATATCTTTGCAGGAGTCGGTGGTCGCTCGTGCGTCGGGAAGATGTGAGAGTGGTGCAGCTCTGCTGTCCTGAGACAGCAGATGAACGGCGACGAGTATCAGAAGCATAGACGGTCTGGGGATCAAATGAAGCTGTAGAGTTCGTAGAGTTTAACAGCAGAAGTTCAAGCGCCCAAAGCTGTATGCATAGTTTAAGGTGGGCCGTGCCTCGTGAGAATCAGAACGTGGAAATGTTCCAGAAAAACAGAACGTATTTTTGGAAATTCCCATCCCTACAGTCCGGAATACAGAAAATTCCAAGTCCAGCATTTCTAAATTCTGATGCCCGCAAGAGTTTTCGCAACCAGTGCATTTGGCCATATATAGATTCAAGAAGCAGAATAAATGTACAAAGAGACGAGACCATCATTTCCAAGAGGCAATCCGAGGCTCCAGAATAAGTATGGCTGCGGGGGGTTGGCCGCGAGTGCGAATTAGGGCTGGGCACCGTAACCGTGAAGCACGGAATACGGCACCGTAATACGGTCACGGTACCGTGTCCGTGAAGGTTTTGGATATTTCGCTGACGGCACGGACACGACACGCAAGTGAACCGTCATCAGGGAAAACCTCCTTCGCTAATTTAGTCTAAATTAGGGTAATTTAGATCGGTGGTCCCTAAATTGAGAAAATCTGTCTGAATCCAGATAATTTTGGTCAAATTTGGGGAATCTTCAGTGAATTAGGTTGGCTAGTGGTCCAGTGAAGATGTTCAAAACAATGTTGCATATACATGTCGATCAGTTACAGAATTAACAAAGAATGTTGAACACCGCTCTAGAACATTACTGGATGTCCAATCCGGTGGTGCAACAGGTCCAAATTTGGGTATCAGATGAATGCTTCGCCGAATGTTGGAGATTGGGATGATAGTAGCAAGCCGCTCCATGTCTGAATGATCTTTGAACTTTATAAAATAGGTGCCGTGGCTCTGGCCGTGAGGAAAATGAAGAGAACTACTCAAGATAGGCCAGATGCGTTGGGGCCTCTATGCCGGACAAAAAGACAGTCTTGGCAGCATGGGGAGGAATTGAAATATAACGCGGACTTGAGCAACACGATACCCTGGCACCAATCAGTACTGATTGCATTTTTAATGCTTGACAGACCATCGGCCCCAGTCAGTCCACCATCCTTTACATTGACCAATACCGTGTCAAATCGCCCAGGTAAACCACGGCCATCTTCAATTTTCCGACAGGGCTCAACATGGACAGAGTGAACAATGGAATATACAGAAGCATCACCAGAAAATAGATCGGGTGTTGTAAACTTCAACCGGTGATACACAGCAACGGCGTTGAAAGGGATACGGAGGTACCGCGCCTCAGCATCAATTTGAGTCGGAAGAAATAATGATCGGGACTATTGTGGCGCCAGGGTGATCCTTTTCGACAGCTTCCCCCAGCAAGAGACGGCAATGCCCACTAACTTGTTAGTGGGTCCTGTGGTGCTCGGAGTTAACTTTTTGGCTGTAAATCGCAAAATCAATCAACCATCAATGATTACAGTCATTTGCTGTTAGTCAATTTTGTCTAATCTCTCGATACAAGTCTTGTTCTCACTACAACCCGTGCGGAGGACATTTGTCCTTCATGGTGCACTCTCCATCTAACTTTTTTTGGGCAGGTAGTACAGTGTCTCGAATTGTTCTAGTGGGAATGCGCTGATGGTTGGCTCATCCGTATTGCGTGTTCGGGCTCGTTTGACGAATTCTTCTTTTTCATGTGTTGCCATGTCCACCGCATCAAACGCCACGTCCTCCTCTTTTTTCCTCCTTCTCTCGTCGTCCTTGTCGTTGTGTCGCTGCTGTGCCCCCGAGGGCTATCCCTTCGTTGCTCACTGGCGCTAATTTATGCAACGTTCTTATGTCAACGGTTTTCGATCTTAGTGCTCTGTACTCTAACATCTCTCCGGAATGGATATCGAGTACCGGACTTCGCACGCACCGTTCTCTAGCTTGTGGTCTTCTGACTCTTCCCTGCTCTTCTGGCACTCTCTCTGTGTAGGTCGGCAACCTCTCGATATCCGCTTCCTTGCCTTACGATCTAGTTCTCAGCCTGGACTAGCTACGTGTCGTATCCAGCTTCGACTCTTCGCTTGTCGTACATTTGACCTCTGGGCCCTTTGCTCTTGAGACTCTTGATATCCCTTTGCACGTCCTGAGAAGCTGTTCCTCTGCGTCCAGATGTGATGCTACGTTCTGTATAGGTCAGCTCGTTGTCTTCAAGCTCTATGCCACATGCCGATCCATTGTTACCCCCCATCAGAACCTGTTGGGACCTGTGAGCCTGCTATCCCTGCATGTGGCCCAATCCCCAGCCATTACCATTGCCGTGAGTCTGGGATTATGCATCATGTAGCGCCTGTTGCCTGACGACTCATCTTTTTCTCCAGTTCCACCGATCCCCTCGCCATTGCCCTTGATGTCATCATCTTCCTCAGGCTGGGCTCCGAATGGTATTTTCCGCTCTGAACCCAACCGGGTTACCCCAGCGACTGTGTTCGCGTCGTCTACATCGTTATCCCCGTCCACGTCCGCGTGTGTCGTGCCTGTGTTGGCACAAGGCCTTACAAATACCTCTATATCGAGTTATGCGAGTGGTACAACTGTTACAGCCACAATGCTGCCTCCGAATACACGCCATATATATATGCTGTTGCAGGCCCTCTATGGTTTATGCTGCCTCTACAGGTCCCGCGTCTCCATCTATTGAGCTCGATCAGTATTTCCTGTTGCCTAATCCTCCTTGCAATATTTTGTCCGGTGATGCTCACTAACTCTTCTCACATCTCCATAACCATGGAATACCATCTGATGGAAGTTGCGGTTTGCATGAATCCGGTTTTAGGCACTTGGGCTGTGCCTCACTTCCGCAATTTTCAAAGACCGCTAATACCGATATTGATGTTTCGTCCATAGATTTGGAAGCTCCCCTCAACGTTAATTCCGATCTTGTGAAGATCAATGTCCTTGCTGGCCTTTTACCCAAGCCATCTAAAGCTTCTCTGCGACGAGTTCCCTAGGTGCATCGGGTGGAATTTTCATACTCTGACAGCGTGTCTCGTTTGAGGCGGCATTTTAAAGGTTACCTTCGGCAACTGAGAAAGGGAAAACAATTCCAAAATTGAACCCGACCATTACAGTCGGATCAATCTGAAAGAAAATCGAAGCTGGCTTCCATCCATACCCACTGGCCCAGTCTGGTCCCTTCCCGACCAAGGCCGCAACTCATTGATGCCTTCAACTCCTTGATATCAAAAGAAGCAGTCTCAACTTTTGTGTGCGCAAGCTGTTGCGGGCGGAATTTGGCTCGTCTTTTGTGACCTGAATCCCTGCGATCTTTCGGCCCTGATTGGGCTGAGTCACACGTCGCTTTATTTGCGGAACCTGGTCAAGGAGCTACTTCGTATTATTCGTCTTAGGGCTGTCATCGAACATTTTGTTGGCCCTGTGAACACCGAGTACTTTTTCGTCCGATAATTCATGTCGACATTGTGGGCTTGTTTCAGTGGCCCTCAATTTAGTACAATAGCGAACCAGTCAATTGAAGTTCGAATCGCACATACAGCTAGATACTTCTTGCCCCAGCACAGATCTTCCCTACAGCAGTAATCTTGGACCGGATTTTTGCTCCGCCTGAATTAGGTTGTTCCTTGAGTTCTCCGCAGTCCATTTTACGTCTCGAAATGATTTTCTTCGCAATAGATGATTGATATGGCGGTCCAAATGCACATTTAATAAATCGCGAAATATTTGATTGATCCGCGATACAAATAGCCCTTTTGGCGTGTTCCCCGTGAAAAAGACAGCTCTTTGTCAGCATGTTTATATTTCGGGGAAATCATTGATTTTCACAACATAAAGACAGGACGGTCCGACCGCGAAACATAAAGTCGGATGATCGCGAAACATAAAGTCACTATCGCGAAACTTTTAGTCACCATCGCGAAACTTTTGGTCAGCACCCCCGCGAAACTTTTGGAAAGTAATTACGTGTATATCAGCATGGTTGACTTGAGTAGTCTATTTCTCAATGAGTGTGTGCCTCAAGTGAACCGTTTTGACCAAGGGATCACAACATATTTGACGGGATTGAATCTAGTGATCACCACGGGTCGCCCGCGGGCCAGCCAACAATGACCCGTACCCGTACCCGCCCTCGAACCCGACCCGTGGCGCGGGTACGGGTTAACCGCGTATTCACCCGCGGGCGCACTGGTGCCCGTGACCCGCCACATCAACCACGAGCAGTAGATGGCAAGAATCACTTTTTGAAACCCTGTAGCGCGAAAACAGGTATGCTGGAGCCAGTGGGTGAGGATCTGCAGTCCTTCCAACAAGATATTGGTTGACGAAAAACTACTTGTGGTGCGTTTAGCTGCATCAGAAACTGCTATAATCATTGGAATAGTTCTGCAGTGCTCATATTGCTGTAAGGATGAATCGTTCATAGCCAAAAGCCAAGTTTGTAGCTTGAGAATGCGCCCCGATCAACGAAAAATTGTGGTCGCGGGTCACCGACGGGTCGTGCGGGTCACCGCGGGTGCTCTCAAGCCAACCCGTAGCCGTGGCCGTGGCCGTACCCGAGCCCACTCATACCCGCAACCCGCCACGGGTGACCCCACCCGTGGTGATCACTAGGTCGGGATCAGAATAGGAGTTCAAACAACTTCTCGCAACCTAAAATGGAAGTTTTATTGGAAAGCTATGAGTGGACCTACCATTGTTTACACTTCATATCATTACTGTATCTGTTCCATCTAAATAGTCTCTCGATAGCGAGAAAGGTGACTAAATGCTGGTCTTGGAGGTGGAGTCCAGGTTTGGACAATGAGGTCGGTGTTTCGAGATGACACTGATCATGGCATGAACTTAAGGCTGGGGAAAGTCTGGTTTTGGACACTGGGAAGAGATTTTAATGCTCAGTTTGCATTCATTTAACAGCCCAACGATATTCCGAACCAGACCAAATACATGATTCACGATGATGTCGGGGTTGTATCACAGCAAAGTCAGCTACAGTGACTTGGAAGTTTACTGTGGTGTGTTCTATACACGTCTTAGAACTTGTGAAAATTAAATTAAGACTGACAATCGAGTTCTTCAAGTGTTGGGTGTGGTTTGAATTCCAAGTAACGCTCTCGCAGTTAGTTTGATGGGATCCACAACCATGAAGGTTTGCAACTGAAGATCTGGGCTAGTCAGCGAAGCTATCGGCGATGCGAGTGGGAGGTGCAATGCCACAAAAGACTCCCTCCTTTACAAAGCATTTGGAATTTGATCCATGGGGCATTAACATTCAAATAGGAAACGAGTCGTGCTCAGATGTGTTAAATTATTAAAATTGACTGTAGGAACATCCAAGTCCATTGCTGAAAGATTCAGTGGGTGTCTAGCCATTGCTCACTGTCACCGAGACACCGTAAAGCACAATTGACCCAGGGTAGACAAGAATATATGCAGGAAGGGTGGGTGTCCGAGATTGGCGAGATGCATGCGACTTTCAGATCTGTTGGTTGTTGGAGTGGTCGCAGCACTGAGGTGACTGTGGTGATCCCTTTGCACCTCTCTGCCATCAATGGGCAAGCTGAGGTAGAAAAAATGGAATCAAAGGTGTCACCAAACGAGATCCCAGGCTAGAAAAATTTCAGCCCACACTGGTGCTCCTGGAATCCACAGGAAAAGGGAATCATAGGACGTACAGCATGAACGCGTTCTGGGTGACAAATTCATGCTCCCAAACCTGTCAAAGGGGTATCTCAAGCCGCCCTGCCTCGAGCGTGAGTTGCACGAGCTTGTTTGCAAGACATTGATTCTCATAGGCCAATTGGTGTCCTATTCATTCCCTGGGCGAGTGGTTAACTGGAGATTGGGCGATAGTGTAGTTGGTGGAAGCTGAGCAGGCAGGAATTGCCCCATTGGTTGACGCCGCTCGCTTCTTGACGCCTGCCGTAACGGCGGATCAGTTGCGCCGCTGAAGAGGCTGGTGGTTCGAGTTCTCAGCTCGTTCAAGGATGTGGATGGCGCAGTGAATGGCAGAATATGCTTGGGAGGAGAGCTGAGATACCCAATATGGAAAGGGTACGGGGTATGTAAGACCCTTGAGCGGTCACAGGAGTCTGTGACCTGTCCCGCCGCGGTCACAGAAATCTCGTTACCTGTCCCTTCGACACTGCGTTGGGATCTCCTGACTCTCCTCAGTCAAAACGGTTTGCTTGAGGCACACACATTGAGAAATAGAGTACTCAAGTCAACCATGCTGATACATGTAATTACTTTTCAGAAGTTTCGCGGGGGTGCTGACCAAAAGTTTCGCGATGGTGACTAAAAGTTTCGCGATAGTGACTTTATGTTTCGCGATCAACCGACTTTATGTTTCGCGGTCGGACCGTCCTGTCTTTATGTTGCGGAAATCAATGATTTCCCCGAAATATAAACATTGACAAAGAGCTGCCTTTTTCGCGGGGAACACGCCAAAAGGGCTATTTGTATCGCGGATCAATCAAATATTTCGCGATTTATTAAATGTGCATTTGGACCGCCATAGATTGATGCATTCATGTGTATGCTTGTTGAGAAAATGAAACGGTGCTGGGTTCACATATTATGGAGTTGACATTATAAGACGACTACTAACGGGCCGGGCTTCAGGGCTTCAGGCCGGGCGATGGGCATCATTATAAGTAGTGCGGCTATGTTTGGCATTGAGCGAATCCTCAAAGAACATCCAGTTAGTGGGCTCTGCCACGAAGCGCGCTACAATATTTATTGTAAATGAACAAGCTGACCTAACCGATGTCAGCAAACACGCTACCGACCGTGCGCAAACGGCACGAAAAAAATGCCGCAATTGTTAATGAAAAAGCCGACCTAGCCGATGCCAGCGAACTGAGAGGACACGTCACACTACTCTCACCTTCGTTCCCTCACCTTTCTTCGTCACATTAATCCTTCCTCTCCTTTCACCCACTCTCATTTTACATTTCCAAGAAGGCTCCTACTGTGCCGAAACCCGTGGCCCGCCTTGTGCCCGATCCGGAAAGCAACGACTCTGAAAGCGACGCCGACGAATCACATCTGCAAACTCATTGAGATTGCGTCCGCATATTATCCTGCCGCAACCACAGGTGGGGGAGGCTTTTCCCCTGTTGTTCGTCTCTACTCATTGCCTCTCCCTCGCACTTGTAGCTGCCGGCCAATGTTGGCTCGAAACATCTCGCGCGCCATGTAGTAAGTCCATCTCTGGCCAACGAAGCTCCTTTGCTGATGTGTATTCACAGATGCCAGATGCTCCTCCAAGTGCCGGCAATCTTTTCGACGAGGTTATCAAGTACGTGTGTGCTCACCATTCAGGACAGCGCTAACCCTATACAGTCCAGGACTCTCATGTATCAATTCCCCACATGCATCGCCGCAGTGCATCTGCTTCGAGTGGCTTATCATTGCGCTCACGCACCACGAGTGTACCCGATACAGAGCTGGATGATTTTGAGGATAAGGACAACGATGGGGTAAGTATGTCGTATCTTGCTTGTCTTGCTCGCTACTACTTCTTCACTAGGACATGGCAGTTGATGAGTTGGCTGATGACATTGTCGTCGACGTCAACGTACTCAGCAGCGATCCCCCATCTCCGGCCCCCGACCAGCCAATGCCCACCAAGGTAATTTTCAGCTCACTTCTTGCTGTCATTTCTTTCTTTCATTGAATATTATGTAATTCTATCCAGTGCGTCAGTGTCTTGCAGAACGCGAGGCAAGTATTTCCTTGTCCATTGCATGCCACGTCACTGATCTGCTCGCAAGAAACCTGTGGTTCGTAACTCGGTTGCACAAGTTGTGCCAAAGGAGAAGAGGTCCGGGACGCAGCCGCTTGCTGCACCGGCACCCGCCCTTGCGCCACTCGCCACCGTAGCTCCGCCCGAGGAGAAGTATCACCCCTCAGCTCAAATCAAATACCCGCAGCCATTGGAGAGCGGCGCGATTGACAAACTGAAACGGGCGGCGCTGTTTGAGAACGCTTACCCACCTGCGACAGCTAGGTCTACCAGGACGAAGGAGCTGATGTTATCCGTTGCAGAACCACTGTCTGACGCGAAGCATATTGTCGCTTGCCTCAAATCTGATCAGCGCTTCTCACGCTTCTTTGCCGATATCGTAAGGGTCTCTCCACACCAAATATTCATTGACATACATCTCCATTCAGGTCATGGATCGCTTAAGTGGGGTGAGATCGGATGGGAAGAAAACAGCCCTCGCGGTCGCCCCCCGCCCTGTACCAGTTCGGCCATCTCCCTCCCGACGATGTTAGGACCACGGTTGAAGCCTTGATCAAGGATGATAACTTTATTTTTCCACTCATAAATGTTCGTGACCTATTCATACATGGCTGTTTTCTCATCTATTTCAGAAGACGACAGAGAGGGATTATCAAAGACCCTTCCAACATCCCGCTGTCGTCTAATTTTCGTTCACTAATTATTCTATCTACTTCTGTATATGTTACGACATTTTCTTGTTAATACAAACCGTTGTTCCCTGTATGGTGGTTCAGTAAGAGGCGAAAAAGTCGAAAAAGTGCAGCTAAATAGGGCCGAGCAGTGTAAGAATCCAGGCCTAGCCCGGCCCAAATTCAGCTAAAAGCGGCCTAATTTAATAGGGGACTGATCTAATCAAACTAATCAAACTAACATGACTAGAATGGATAATTTAGGCAAAATCAGGTCAAGTCTAGATAAGATTTGTCTAGTTTTGCCTAAATTACCGAGGAGTGGATTCCCTGATGGTGTTCACCGTGTCCGTTTACCCGTTGCGGCCGTAGTTACGGAGTTTAAGTTTTATTGTGGATTGAAGCAGAGATATCATGATTGTCTCTGGATCTCGGCGCCACAAATCGCGCTTCCATCCAATTCGCCCCCACAAATCGCTACTATAGTATGACGTGTGATCAAAATCTTGGGGTTACACCCAATCTTTCTCCTCCTCCCATCTGACCTGGACCCACCCATGCCTGATTCCACTCAATCAAGTCATTAATATTTGTTTCACCAATCCTGGCCCAGAGGTTTACCTTGTACTCCTTAACTCTCTCGCTGTACTCGGAACGACTGCTGGGACCTCCACCACGACTGCCATAGCTCCCGACAATGTACTCTCGCCAGTGAAGAGCTTCACTTTGTGTTGCATCAAGGCCCATCGAGAGCGGTACTTCCAGTTAATGGACCAACGTCTTTGTTGAGACACTGACCCGAATGTGGGGTGGAATAGCCACCGAGAAAGGTCCCCAAATTTATATCGGCTCGTTCGAGATGTACTGTGCATTCCTGGTGAGTTTTTGCCTTCACAACTCACAATCTCACTAGCACCTCTCCTCCAGGCTCGGCAGTTGCTGTCGAACGTGTCTTTGGAGGTCGCGAGCCTATGGGCATCTGCCGCGCCAGTCTTCATGCTAATACCATCAAAAGGTGGCCCTCACTGGGGTGATACATAGTATTCCACTTCTTGTTCCACTTCATCTTGGTAGCCTAGTAGCGATTTTACAGCCCAATGCGACAATATCAGTTGATTTTACATCAAACACGGCCGGTTGACTGTATACGGCCGTAGACAGACGGTCACCGTGCCGTCTCAAACCCGCCTGACCCTCCCTCGGACCGTAGTAACACGGTCGTATGGTTTCACGGCCGTGAGTAGCACGGCCGTGGCCGTATACGGCACGGTGCCCAGCCCTAGTGCGAATGGCAAGGTGCAAATAAATATGAGGGTCCTGGCAAGCCCTTCACGAGGGAATAGAGAGCCATGAATGAGCTTGGTTCAGCGCAAGCCTGGTGAAGTTGTCGCGAGCCTGTGCGATGGCGTCGAGCCTCGTCCATCAGGAAAAACCTCCTTTACTTATAAGGTCAGATTATCCGGAAAGTTTCGGTAATCTGGCCTAATAAGCTGTCTTAGGTTCGTTAGCTTTCTAGTGACGTTGGAAATAAATTAGTGGTAATTTAGAGCAGATTTGCGACAATTTTTCTGCCATTTGCTTCACTATGCCTACATATTTTCTCAGGTATTTGGTCCATATCAGCCCTCATTGGATCATGGATGTGCAAACACAATTAGATTCAGCCGTAGACTATGATATACACAAACACGATACAAAATAAACAGCAGCAAATTGCAAATGAACGGAACAATTCGAGGCCTGATCGACAGCATGTGACAATGAGAATCGGGGGTGGTCAGGCGTCGGTGACGATAGTGACAGAAACAGGGTGCAAGTGGGTTGGGCGGTGGACACACATTTGAGATGTAAACCAATAGCGAGGACAAATATCAGGACAAAAATAAAAAGCTGCAAAGCGACTTCACCTTCTCAAGCCTTCCCACATGGTGATGAACTAGGGGTCAGTACAATACCCAAATCTGGAAATGAATGTCTCAGCAATGAATCATAAATTTTGACTAGGCTCACTGCAAGTAGCATCATTAACTCTGGGGTGGGTCATCCATCCACACGACATGTAATAAGGCATTGTACTTCATATACTTGCCTGACATCTGGGCAGACCTTGCGCTGAAAGACTTGTCGAATGATCTTGCATCGTTGGACTTGTCGCTTGATTGACTCGGATCTTGGTATGTTGGCAAAGCTCAAGAAGTTGACAAGTGGACGAGCAGAGCAATGGGAGACCCTTGAAGGATTTATTGATGTATCGAGGGTATTTAGAAGATCACAAAAGGGAAAGGAACCTTGAAACCAGCTTGCGGGCCAGAGCTTGAAAGTGTCTTGAGGCAGCCACGGATGAGGCGCAGGCATGGTGTGGTCTTGACAAGTTGAACTTGTTGAGCATTGAGGGAAATCAAGTGATAGCGGTAGAACAAGGAGTTTGCGGAAGGGGGAACGCGAGCGACAGAGCGGGCAGATAGTGGGTGGAAGAGAGAGCACTTGACAACCAACCACCGGGAGCCGAGTCACGCCATGCTGATGGCAACCACGACAGCTCGGAACCGCAGGGAACTGATTGCCGAGCGGAGTTTGAATGACTTCCGTGGATTCAGTGCCAAGCAGCATAGAAATTGTGGTCGAAGAAAAAGATTACTGTCAGCAATTCTTCCATGAACTGCCTGTATTTTTCCTAAGCAATTCTTGACTTGTATTCTGAACTGTTTTGTTTTCAATACTTTGACAGCTAGTTGATATTACCTTTCCTTGCCGATTTTCCCGCCTCTTTGCTGTGAATTCGGGTAATTTCTCCCAATTATTTTTGAGGAAGAAAATTAGTGCTAAAATAGTAAAGGAGGTTTTTTCCTGATGTCGGACCTTGCCGAGGTCACGAGGCTCTTTGATGGGATGTACATTTTTGGTCATGCCGCCCCTCGCTTTCAGAATTTTGCAAGGACAAGCCCACCCGCGCCAGAAATGCCAGTCGCATAAGTATACCGCGCGCCTTCCTACCTGCTACCCGTGTCGGTCCTCGCTGCGTCTCCGCGTAGCATCGACAGCGAAGAACGAAGGAGCACGAAGGTGGACGGAGGCGTGTAACGTTATGACCCAGTCCCACAAACAGCCGTACGCGATAAGCATGTGTCCCGCATGCAGTTCGGGCGTCCACGACGTACTGCCGGAGGAATGCGCCTTTCGCCCCTCAGCTCATCGTCGGCCGACGTCTGTCATCGAGTCCACCGAGGCAGTGACGAGCACGATCTTCTTTAATGCGTGACTACCGCACGCGCCTGTGCGCTGAGCACTCCTCGACGCGTTTCCGGCTGCACCCGCCATCCCATTGCACGCCGTTGTCGCCGTGCCCGCGCCACTGTCCGACTCGCGTGCGTGCCCGTCCCTTCCCTCGCACCCTGGGCTCATTACTCCCCACAGGCAGCCCCACACTCGCGCTGGCGTCAAATCAGGGAACGCTGCGCAAAGGATGTCAGAGCTTTAGGTGCATGTCCTGTGCCCCATTCCCTTTCCCATTCTGATCTCTTTTGTATCAGGCCCCCGCGGTGAGCACCCGTCGGTTGCTCTTTGGCAACACTCGAAATTCACTCAAATTAGATCACTCTCGCGCACTTCTCGCACGCATCGACCCGACCCCGACGCCTCCCCGGAGTTGCGCACGTGCCGTGCGTCGTAGGCGTATACAGATCGGCGCCGCGTTGCTCCTGGCGACATGGGCAAACCTGCCACATCCCGCTTTTCCGTATCTAACTACGCAAAAGTAGGTACGTAAAATTTACAATGCATATATTCCGGCAGCTGATGCGTGCACTCGCAGCCTCGCACGGACCCAATTCGTTCGTGCAAGGCTGTCACACGCCGCACGTCGCGCTGGACGTAGTCGGGTCTCGGTGTGCGGTACGCTGTCGTCTATTCATTCGTTTAGCCAACCACAAGAAAATGACAGATCTCTTCACTTCGTCCGGCCGAACCGTTCGCGCGGAGACCACCGCATCGCGCGCACGCATTGCGCAGTACGACCTCGGGATGGAGCGCCTAGGCCTGGTGGAATGGAATCGGGAGCCGATGCGCGCCGTACGTCGCCACCTGACATGCAAACGGTTAGCAAGCTAACGAAAAAACCACAGATCTCTTTGCTTCGCCCCGGCACACCGTTCGCACGTGTTGTACAGCAGCGCGAGCGCAAACGACTCGTTTTAACGAGAGCGGGAGCGGGTGCACGGTACGCTCTCCGTGCAGAGCGCCACGTCCCTGCGCTCGAAAATCGCATCAAATCTCCGTTGTGGCCGTAACTCACCCGTCCTGTCCCGTTACATTCCCATTCATCCCATCTCAGAATCTCGTGTCGGCTCGGAAATCGAGTGCGCCATGCGGGGCGCAGGGCACGGCGAAGGAGAGGTAGGTGACGGCCGGTACGTGCCGTCTACAAATCCAGACGGTTAGTACGCTGACGAAAAATCTGTGGAAGATTCAGTGCTTCTACGTCCCCGCGTTTCGCCCGGGCTCGCAGCCAACGCACCGGCACGGCGCTCGAACGCCGCACAACCGCGTCCGTGTGCACGGCGGTGGCGCGCCGCTCGCACTTGCTGCGGTCGAGGCGAGGTCGGCGCATGCCGCCCGTGCAGAGTAGGGGAGCAGGTGCGCGCGATCCGGCAGACCGATCGCCGCATTCCTGTGGTCGGGCGGGTGCGAGAACGCGCTGCGCGCAGGCAAGGTCTAAGTAAAAACAATGTAATGTATTAGCAAGATATTGAACAAACTGGTTTCGAGCTACTTGCTTGGATGAATGAATGGAATAAAACGACTTGTGACTTGCGGCGCTTCGTGACCAGGGTATGGTGGGTCGGTCAGCAACTGCAAAGAGCGAGAGGTTCACATAGAATGACGAACACTCGCTTACGTGCCCCGCTGGAGTCTCGTCTGCGGGTAGAGAGGAGAGAATAAGATAAATCAACGACATTGATTCTAGTATGAAGCGGACAACTCACTTGAGTTGAGATGGAGAATGAATTGACAGGGCGGGGTTCTGATATAGGTATAACAGAATGAGCACATGGACGAGGAAAAGTCAGCTGGGGAATCTGGTAGAAATTGAATTAGACTTACTTCCCTCGCTTGAGATAAACTTCGTTTGGAAGCAAAGAGTGTAAGAGGATAATATATCAGGAGAAGAGTTGAATTCTGGTTCAAGGTTAGCTCTGGGTTAAAACGGGATGCTGTAAGTACGAAAGGGAGAAAGAAAGGAACTATGAAACTTAGATACCTTGAACGAACAGCGTGAAGTCTGGGGTTGAAGTTTCAACGAGCTGAATGAAACGGTGAAGATATCTAGAATCCGGGTTGAACTGGGTCAGTCAGCATAACAATGGGAGTCGAAACGAAAGTACTTGCTTACCTTGGATTCAGATTCCCGGTGCGAAATATATTCAACAAGATGGGACAGGAATAAATATCCTGGCTAACACTGGGGGCAACAACCTGCGCATCCAATCTAGGATGCGTTCGACGCATCCATTCTACATGACGGGAAGCTGGCTCACAAAGGTTCTCAAAGGTACAAAAGCAGCTTTTGAGTGTTTTTTGTGCATCTTTGTTTCCCCCAGTCCAGGGGAACAATGCATGCACAAAGCAAGCACAAAGATTGCCTTTATGTCTTGAAAGAGACCTTGGAAAGAGCTGATCGCACACCAACTGGATGCGTCGAACGCATCTCCAGTTGGATGCGCAATTCATCGCCCCCTGTGTAAGGAACCTCGAAAGAAAGATAGAATAGAATAATAAAGGAGATACTGTAACATACCTCGCGCGCGCGCGCATGGGCAGCGCGTCAAATCACATGCACATTGTTCAAGCATAGTTTCGACCTTTCCAGACACCGGGTTTCAGGTCAGCATCAATCTAAATAGATGCACGACGATGAAGCTTACCTCTAGAAAGTATGATTAACCTGTGGTTCTGAATAATTCCCAGTGCGTTTTCAATGGGTTCACTGCTAATCTGGAATTAATCTCTTGGATTCCAACACATCCGTCTTCGCAGATGTGAATTGGAGCATGTGCTTCCCCGGTGTATAATGCTCCCTGAGGCTTCCGACTCCTTTTGTTACCATCCTCGTTTACTATAACTCATCCTCGTTGTTCAGATCGACCTATGGACCACCTATCATGCTCAGTCCTTATACTTCTCTGCATATATACACGCGTGTTCGATGTCTTACGCCGTCTTTCGTCGGTTAAACTGAACGATGAAGCTACATATATTGTGTGCCTGGAATAAAGAAAGTTGTTCAATACATATCTATTGAAAGAGCTGGTCATATGTGGGGAATGTAGGTACTCCAATTTACATCCACAAATGCTGATGCTGGCAGAGATCGTAACTCCACGAGTGGTAGTACAATGAGAGTTATGCGTGCTGCAATGTAGATAAGACCCCCGACTATTGCCGGGATTCCTACGTATGCTTCTAGTCTCTTCAAATGGGTGGCCAGATACATGAAGGGTATGAGCAAAGAGAGACCTGGGAGTGCGACGATCACCATTGAGAATGTTCTCCAGATCCACATTTCGACGAGCGTAGGAAAAACCACGTTCCACGCGGCACAGTGAACAGCACCGAACACGGTGCCCACCAGGGCTAAGAGGATATAAGCCCAAGTGTCATACTCAGGTTGGACTTCTATCGACCAAAATGATGGCACTGAGATGGAAGATAACGGCTTATATGTGCCCTTGGGAAACCCCCCAATCGCACCCCTGATCCGGGCTAAACGTGGGAGCTGAACAGGGAGGGTTATGGTTTCTGCGTCAGGCTGCGTAGGTGGCCCGACGATAATAGGCCGTTGGACGTCGAGGGGCTTGTTCCACCAAAGCAACCAGATGAATATATTTACAATGGCGAATGCGAGCGTAGCGACCTCGAGCTGGGTTATAGCGAGGCGTTGATGGGCGCGAGCAAGGATCTGCAGGATAAACCACAAGCCTTGTAGGAGCGCGACACCTTTGGAGAGCGTGTCTCCTTTGCTCTTGTCTGTGATATCCTCTTCATTGACGTTTCGTATGGCCTTTTGGAATTTGGGACCGAGATCTGGGTCTTCAAGCTGTTCCTCGGTTGCAATGGGATTTCCCTCCATCGAGATGAATCCACCCATGCAGAAAAACATCCCGTGCGTGGTAGGGAATTCAAATTCTACACCAAACTAACATGAGATCTAGACGGGAAAGACTTCCGTTCACTCAACTCACTTTTCGCCAATATATTTACCCCCAAACGCTGCCTGGCTGCAAATCCGACCATGATTTCTGGGGCGACGATCGCGATGAGCATCATCTTCAGCCTGCGCCAGAAAAGCTGAAGATGGCTCTGGTTTGGCGGGGGCACATTCGGGTGAACCGACACCCATGTGCAAGCAAAAATCGTCGCCAAACACCCCCAGATGATGCTGAACAACGTTCTAGAGTTATCGTTGCAGGAGTCGGTGGTAGATCGGGCGTCCAGAGAATGCGAGAGAGGTGCAGCTTTGCCGTCCTTGGACAGCAGATGGACGGCAAGGAGAATGAGAAGCATTGTTGAGAGTTCCAAGAGAACCGCTGGGGCTGCATGTGCAATGCCTTTATAGCAGAGATTCAAAATAACCTGGACATGAAGCATAGCCTCGAGCTGACTGATTTAACAGCGCAAATGCGGTGTTGATTTCTGAGTCCAAATCCCCCCAAAAATATGTCCCCTTTGCGATGCCTGTGCATTTCCTAGAAGCAAGACCTGCACGAGTTGAGTTGATGTGCAGTCGAAGCACGGAAGACCCAGAAGCAGAGATACTCCGCACAACGTTGTCGTTAATACAGACACACAGTAGGATGAAATCGGGGAGGAAAAGGGGAGATCTCACACGTGCCACGGTGAACGGCCAGCGTGGGTGTCGCTGAATCTCGATTCACTAACGACATCTGAGCTGCGCCTCGCGACCATTTCCGCACCACAGGCGACAGTGTCCCGCTTATCAAGTACGCCCGCTACGGCACGCTTCCTGGCCGGGAGCTCAGCGCTCAGCCAAGGTGAGCCTGCGAGCCGGGCTGAGTGGGAGGCAAGGAAGTGGACGAGGAGAGAGACGCGGTCTTCGTCATGCTGTGTAGATTAGATAGTAGCCATCTGATCTACACAGCCACATCTCTGCTGCTCGTCGCGTCCTACCATCGCCTTCGGTGACGCAGTTCTTGCCAGTGTAGGCGTACCATTCTACAAAATTTCTCAGTGCACTCCCTCCAAGGCGATTGTATCAGTTCTCGCGTCGCCGTCACCTTCAAGAATGCGAATGCCAAAGGCAAGAGGCATCCGGCATTTAAACCGGCGACTAAGGGCTGGTTAGTTAGTGCCGGAAAAAAAAATTTTTGGCCCCCGAGTTTGGATGAAGTTTGGGTGCGGGGAGGTTGAAATTCGCATTTTAGGCTCTTTAAAGCGTGTTAGTATGTATTCTGGAGCCTCAAACCTGATTCTAGAGGTAGGTGTCTATATATGGCAACTGCCAATCATTCGCCTATCAGCCAGTTCAATGGGCAACTGGGCAAGCAATACATGCTGGAGACTAAGAAACAATGTAAAATGATGTGGTATGCAAATGTTATGCATGATATTTGGACGGCATTGCAATATTACCTTGAATCCAGCAGTGTATGGCCCCACTCAACCAGAAATCCTGACTTGGACAGCCAAGTTATCTGTTTCACTAGCCACAAAAATGTTTCTAAGATGTATTGTAATTAGATTGCCCACATCCTTTCATCCGGGCCTATGGGACTGAGCAAATCAAGAGTAACTTGGCATTGTGGTACGCGACAATCACAAAAACACGTGAATAATTACCTTTTATGGTGCATGGGAACGATTACATAGTTAGTCAGTCCGCGGTCGAGGGCTGAAAAAAGAAAATCAGCCATATATCTTTTTTTAAAATGCCGGATGCCCCTTGGCCAAAGGCTATATTGTCCCGACTCCTGTCCTGACTCGCCACCACATCATCTGGTTGTCTGGTCTCCGCACCACCCACTCGACAGTAGCTGCGAACGTACTACGAAAAGGAACGAATCGGACGCCTCCCGCTCCCATGCTAACTTCTTTCTTGTCTGTGCGCCTCAACGACCTGCGGGCCATCCAGAGTTGTCGTAGGTAGCAAATGTAGTATCCAACCTATCCCGGCCACTTCCCACACCATCCCATGTGCATTGCATTGTACCATATTCCCCAAAGCCCACCTACGGGAGGCCTATACACCCCATACTCTATGCCTGTTTCCACATACCTTACTCTTCAGGATTCGGGCAATTCGCTTAATCGCTCCCATCTGTTATTGCAGTCCAAAGTGGACGGATGGACACATTACCGCAGACAAAACCCTATACAACACATAGTACTTACGGTACAATAGATAGAGTCATGTAGAAGTATGCCCAACATGCCGCAAGCGGCCAGGGGCAAATAAAATGGAGTGCAAAAAAAAAAAAAAAAAAAACAGCTATTTGGATTTCTTAGTCAATACCAATTTGATTGAAGTGACTTTGAACCATGTACCTTTGTGTGCTATCACACCGGACCAATTCAGAGTGCGACCTCTGAAAAATTTGGAAATATAAAGATATAATACTTGAGCCTCGGCAGGCGAGCAGAGAATCTTCATAAATAATGAAATAGTCTTCTATGGTCTGAAAAATGGGCCTTCCAGACTCACAAACTCCGAGTTTGGGGAGAAGAAAGCAATATCCTGGCAAATGCAGATCTAGCAGGTGCTTGCTCTGTTTCATGAATTGGTGGAATTAATATTTCCAAACTCGCATTGAAAGCAGAACCAACTAAACTTCGGGAATGGGATGACCGTGGAACGCTGAAAGCTGTGGCAAACAAGCCTTGAGCAATTAATGAAGTAACAAACAAAAAATTAGTTATGAGAACTCCTGTTGAACAATTAGTTATGGGAACTCCTGTTGAACAGTAGCACAAGTACAAACTGCATCAACTGGTTGAAATTTGAAATGAATGGTTGAATTGTGAATTAGCAAACATTGATTGCAACTCGAGGAAAGAAGAATCGCGATTCGATGGGAAAGCAGTAAGTACAGAATGAACCAATTGAATCAAAAGCTGTGCACCCTTGAATTTTATCTCTCTTGATACCTCCTGTAGGTGGATTTTCTGGAGGAAGAGAGCTCCAATTGCATCTGAGATCAGCTCATTAGGGTGCAAGCACATCAGAGGCCACAAGAGTAAGTATTCATAAATACATCTTTGCATATATAGTGATCCATGTATGTTTCTTCTGCTGGTCCAGAGAAGACCTGCAGGTTTCCTAGTCAATTTTTCCACAAAGACAGGAACAAGAACTCTATGGTTCATTCTGGCCAGCTTATCAAAGTTCCCTGTTAGTATATCAAGCCTCATGCTGGATAATTCAAGCATCAGCTGGCACATTTCATTACCTGAGCCATTGTTTGAGTGGCTCTCAGAATACTGTACCCCTTTGTATGGGTGAAGCCGATTTTGGAGTGTGACTGAAACCATGAGGTAGAAACCAGAAATGGGGCCAGCATTATGTGTGACACCTGAAAAAGCCCCTACATTTTGTCTCAATTTTGTGGTCATTTCTGAGGTTTTTGGCCCAAAGCTGGAAGCGTGACAGGTTTTTTTTCAGAAACAACTGCTGCATTACATGTTACACCAATGTTACACTTGAAATGAAACCACCCCAGTGTTACATGTTATGTTTCACCCATACAAAGGGGTACAGTAGAGGTCAACGCCTTGAAAATCATTCTTAAGTGCCAATACCTTGAGCCTCTATCAGATTCCTGTGAAGGGCTGGAACAAGGCCAATGAGGCAAAGTAGATATAGCTGAATGAATAGATAGATTTATCATGTGCCACATTACCGTATATATCAATGTGATGACATGTCACCTACTCATTCAGGAAAGGACTACATAGGTAAGAAAAACAATTCAAACATATAGCAAGGATTTGAATCCTTACAAGACCCTTAGGTAAAGGTAGCAGAAGAAAATAAATAAGAGGTGACTATTTCTTGATAGTCACTAGAGGGCAACTTTCATAGGCTGTTCTTGAGATGACGAGTACATAGTCAATGGTTGGGTGGGTGCCTGTATTTTTGCAAGTGTTGCAACTGCTCTATCATGAGCTTTTTCAACACTGGCAAGCCTGGAATCAATGCTGGCTAAATCTTTGGCCTGTAATGACTTCTCAAACAGTGGTCGAGCATCTCTCCATTGCCTTTCTGCTTCAGATGTGTCCCCTTGATGTGCAGCTATATCACCAAGGCACAACATACAATTTGCTCTCCACTGATGAACATTCATCTCTGTGAAAGCCTCTAATGCAATTGTGAATAGGCTTGCTGCAGTCAGTTCATCTCCATTGGACAGAAACATGTTGCCCAGACTGCATAGTGCTTTGTACATTCCCAACTTTTGTTTTTTTTTCTGTGAAAATGCTAAATAAATGATGCCAAAGGTAGTAGCCCAACCGGAGTTGGCAGATCCCCAGCAGGTAATATTTGCCATCTTCTCAAGGCAGTAGGTTGAAACTTGAATGTCCTTTGTCCAAGACCAATGGAGACATTTCTTGAATCGAGTTCTTGCACCCAAAATGTCCCCTTCTCTGAGTTCAAGATTAGCCAATATCATTTCAGAGTGAAAAGCCCCAGAAAAGTGGCCAAGGCCACTGCAAATCATCTTTGCTTTTTCCAGGTTGTGAAGTACATCTTCTTTGCTTTTACCAGTAGACACATCAATCTGGGCCGTGTGGAACAGGACAAAAGCATGTTGTTCTGGATCCAGGGCAAAAGCACATTGTTCTGAATCCTGCAGAGCAGACATCTCACACTGAATGTGAGTCAAGACACTTTGGCCCTCTGTATACTCAGATCTTTCAATGTGTGTAACAGCCATAGTCATCATAAGTTCAAAATCCAAGAAACTTTGAGACATCCCACAAAGTGTAACCATTTCTCTTGCTGTCTGCAAAAGAGAAAGTGAGTCCTGGAAGTTTCCGAGGTGCATAGCACACAGGGCCTGCACGCGCAGTGCATCTGCCTGCTCATAACAACTTCCACACAATTGTGCGAGGAGGCATGCCTCGCTTGCAAGTACTTGCGAGTTGTTATATTTTCCTATTCTCCAGCTGAGCAGAGCAGAACTGGTCAAAATATTGCACTGTGATTTCATGTCACCAATATCTTGAGCTAATTTTAGAGCCTTCTCAAAGCATTGCATCCCTTCAGAGCAATTATCTGAGAACCAACAATAGTAGGTGCCTAATGCACGATACAAGTTAACTGCAGAGGAGAGGTAAATAAAAGAACAGAAATATAAGTGAAATATAAATTCTTCACTCACTTTCCTGACCAGGATCATTCAAAATCTGGCAGTGGACCTTTGCTTCAGATGCTGCAAGCTCACGATCCTTCCTGTTGTGATCACTTGCAAACAGTCTCTCAATAGCAAACTGAACTGCTAGTGCATGATCTCCTGGTGGAAGTATGGTTTGGACAGAATGCATTAATGCATGTGAGCCACGACCAGTCATGCGGCTGAATATATCTAGAGATATTGCACATCTTATAGACTCTGGTAGATCAGGATTTTGCGGAGTTAATGCTCTGGATAGAACTTGATTTATGTTTCCAAGATTGAGACTGATGTCCCTTACAATGTTTGTGACCTGGTTAGATCCTGCATATTTGTAGTATGCACTCAAAAGACTTTGGAAGTGTTTTTGCAGAGGCAGAACAATAGACAATGCAACTGGGTGAAAATTTTGCAAATATTCCCGGATAGGCACAAGTGATCTCAGACGGTTCTTGTTATCAACATATGCCAGAGATGTGCCAACCAATGCAGACTTGCATGCACGAATATGTGGAATAACAAGTTTGCTTTGAAGAAGCTCAACATCTGAGAGACCATCTGGAAGAATAGAGAGGAGCTGCAACAAATCCATGGCCCCAGTCTGGGCAGTGAGACGGGGACTTGCAAGTGACAAAGCTATGGATGTGTCTAGATTGGATCGCCTATCTGAACCTTCAGATAGCAGAGATGTCTTTTCAGTCTCTAACCGAGCTAAGATTGTTGAGCACCCTTGAGAAGCGACAAGATGTGCCATGAGATCCACTGCTAAGGGGATGTTATTAGTGAATTTCAAGAGCTGGCCAACATCTTTGGGTTCATGATAATCTTCAGCAATTTCTTTGAACATCTGTTGAGCAGCCTCAGATGATAATGGTGCCAGCTGTTGGAGGAATGGCCGAGTCCAGCGAACTTTGGCTGGATGTTCAGCTCCACGCATGGTGATCTAGAAAATCAAAATCAATATTGGTGTAGCTGATATTGATTGGCACACTAACTATCAATGCCAGATGAGAGATGTCAGTGAGACTGGAAAGGAGTTCTTCAGTACCACCACGAGACTCCACTGGCTCCCAAGTTGTTTCCAGATTGTCCAAGATTAAGAGACATGTTGACTTCCTGGCAAGAGAATGCAGCACAGACTTCGTGAGGTTCTTCCCTGGCTTCAGTCCTAGATGAGCACCAATAAAACCAGCAATTTCTATGCCTGTAGTAGCTGATTCACATGACACAAAGAGCCGGTCCTCATATTTGGCTGTCACATCAGGGTGATGCAAAATAGCTCTGGCAAGGTTTGTCTTGCCAATGCCACCAGGACCCAAGATAGCAATTCTAGCACATTGTTGATTGAGCATTTCCACAATATGTGTGACTTCTGATTCACGGCCATGGAAAATCTGTGGCATAGCAGGCAACAGTGACAACGATAGAGAGCTTGAAAGGCCAAGAATCAGTTTTGTTTTAAGCCTAGGTCAAGTTCTTACCTTGCTTGGGACTTGTTCAAGGTTTGGATCTGATTTCAGGAAGGTCATAGTATATCCCCACACAGAAATTGAACATACAGAAGAGGCACGATCAGAAATTGTTGAGTCAGACAGATTTGAAATTAATTCAAGCAGTTCAGCATGCAGATGACGAGTCTGTCTCTGCATTTCATTAACATTGTGCGACACAGTTGCCTGAGATGTTATCTGTACACACGTTAAGCTTCTCATAAATACAGTTGTGAATGTTGTAGGGCTCACTGTGAAATTGTCCAGGGCCAGCTGTAGCCCAGCCCGACAATCCTTCAGCAAGTTACTCATTTGATTGTGTCGAAAAAAGTGCTTGATTTTGCTGTTGTCTTGTTGTGCTTGGACAAATGTCAGAAGTTTATGAAGAGTTCTGAGCAAATGGTATCATCAATTGCCATAACAAAGAGAGACAGAGCAGCTATATACTCTGTGAATTGGCCAATATGATCCACCATTGTCGGTGGAACACAGCCAGGAGGGTCTGATTTCAAGTGGAGATTGACAATTGCATAGATGATCCCATGAATATTTTCCGTGAGCTGTATGCATTGCTCCTTATTTCTCTTCACATTCTAGGATTTCATGTAAGCCCTGAGAGACCTTCATCCAAAAATCTATCCATACCTGAAGTGCACCAACCAGTGAGACTGCAGTGTTCGAGATTGCCTGCACAAACGGGGGGCAAAGACTATCATGAAGCTCATCCAGGAGTGGTACAACCGCATCCACGGAGGCAACAATATTGTCAACTATAATTTCAGTGACGCTTGACGGAGGCATTTGGTATGACCAGAGAAGGAGGGCTGCCAAGACACAGTATATGTAGGCCAACCAAGATCTGTGTCATCCCAATAGGATATAGCAGATTGGCACTGGATCAAGATTTGCCACACTCAAGGAGTTTATCGGAAATTCGCACTTATTGGTGAATATAGTGGAAAATAGGCTGCATATATGTAGGCCGACCAAGATCCATGTCATCCCAATCGGATGTAGCAGATTTGCACTGGACCAAGATTTGCCACACTCAAGGAGTTTATCGGAAATTCGCACTTATTGGTGAATATAGCGGAAAATAGGCTGCATCCACCGGTCTCACAGAGAATGCTGGACAATTTCAGTGACACTTGATGGAGGTATTGGTACGAGAAGAGAAGCAGGGCTGCCAAGACCCAGGATATGTAGGCCGATCGAGATCTATGTCATCCCAATAGGATGTAGCAGATTAGCAATGGATCAAGGTTTGCCACACTTGAAGAGTTTATCAGAAATTCACGCTTTTCGGTGAATATAGCGGAAAATATGCTGTATCCACCGGTCTCACTGAGGATGCCGAAAGTAGTCGAATTCCGCATTTAGTCGGTGGAAACAGCAGTGCAATGACACTTGGCCAACTTGACTTAGTGCTCCTCAGCTTTCCATTGCATTGGATGCAACACACTGGGAGCTCGAGCAAATTTGGTTCAGCCACTGATAGGCGGATTTGTTATACAGGCAGTTTCCGCTGAAGAATTCCACCTTCCATAACTGGGGATATTTGTGACGCAGTTATCAAGCCAGACGAGGTACAGCGGAACGGGAGCGGGATAAGGTAAACATCATTTCGCTGCATCAAGTTACAGAGCACACGAGATACCGTGTAACTTGGAGCAGCGAAATGAAATGCACAGAACACGTTTCAAGATGATTCTGCTTGTCGCAGATAGTGGTACCGCATGAATTCTGAAGACCGGTTGGGTGGGCATCGGACTAAAATAGGTGAGCCTGGAACACGCATAGAATACCGAGTTCAATCATTGACTCGAAATGGACAGATGGAAGCACTTGGTGGGTATGCGCGAGAGGCCGAGATTTTATATTATATTCTAGCAGGTGTGGCGTAGCGGGTTGGAGTAGCAGATTGGAGATAATCCGCTACAGAGTAAGTATGACACCATGACCATGCAGAAAGTGCAACTGCTTCGAGTCACTTGTCATAAGATCTCCGGCCGGTGCGAATAAAAACTGCATTGTCATTCAATGCTATCCCACGGCCGAACAAAAGCACACCAAACATCTTGTTTTTTATTGGAGTTTATGTGTTTGTTGTTTTACGGGCAAGAGAGTGCGATGCATGTGTCCAATGGAGCCTGTTACCAAGCCACAGCATTGCTGTACATCGCTTGACATGACACCCCTGCTCCTTCGTACAGGAAGATGTAATCAGAAGCCAATCTTGAATAGCACGGATCAATGTCCCTTCATGCTTGCTGGCTCAAATGCCAGAACGCTGAAGCGATACCTGTGAAACTAACCCTACATTGCTATGGGAACGATGCACATGCTGGATGAAGAACATATAGGGGGTATGTCAATGGCAAATCAAAGGAACGATCAAAGGCACTGATCGGAGAGGACAATGGTTCAGCTATTTGGAGAGTGCTGAGAAATGGGTCAGTACTTTTTGCAACAGTAAAGAAAACATTTTGGTTCAGGACCAAGAGAAAGAGAGGGCTTGACATGGAGAAACCACACAAATAAACAAGTTTGAGGCCGTATGGCGCTTTAGTGGAGCTGGCACGATGCGATGATCGCAGTGGGTCGTTGTTGGTGGTGCAACATGGAGAGAGAGAGAGAAAAAAAGGACGGCTGGCATGCTGCAGTGGCTCAAAGTTCCAATAAACAACCAGAGACTACAGTTTTCTGAGAGAACTCGGGATTTGTATTCATGGTGAGCAGCAGTACATAACCATATAGCTTAAATGAGATGTGGATTAAGGTATTTGTGGGAGGGATAAGGTATGGAGAGGAAGGGATGGTGTACGGTGATGGTAAGAAAGAGGGGAAGGCAGGGAGGAAGTCAAGCGAAGGAAATGTGGAGACCAAAAAGGGTACGTGACTGAGGTTCAAACCCACGACATCTGCAACTCGGAAAACACAGCCACTATTATCATTAGAAGCAATGTAGTCTCTAATTTCGAGATTCATTAGATTCGAACTGAGCGCAGTGAAAAATCTAATTGAAAATGGAGCACAGCCATTGAATTCTGTTCATCGTTCAGATGCAACCATAAAAAAAATGAGGTCGGCATTTTGAGTATGTACAAATATCAAGGAACGATTACATGAGTACTCGTAATCACTTTTCACAGCCCCCACTTTTCAAACGGTTCATGGGTGCAATTTTTGGGGGATATGGGGACGAATATAAGCCGTTATCGTCCATCTCAGTGCCGTCATTTTGGTTGATAGAAATTTGACTCACTTTTGACGCTGGGGCTGGTCTTCTTCTGACTCTGGTGGGCACTCTATTTGGTGTCATTCACTGTGCCACATGGAACACGATCAAGGGGTATGCAGCCTTAAAATCTGGGACACTGGGTCGGAAAAGTGGATTAAGACCCTCGTCGACCCACCCACCCTTTAGCTGAGCACCACCACAGCACTGCCACTTCCAAATCCGGTAATTCCGGAGATTGCCACCATTTTCACTTGAGCAACAATGGAGTGATAAATTTTAGAAGCTATACTTTATACAATGAATTGTAACATATTCTACAGTGAACCCAGTGTTATAAAACCACTTTGGAAATTCAAGACAAGATCATTATTTGTAGTACTGTCCATAATACGATATTGATATATCATATTATATTAGTATCATATTATGCTCCCAGCCTCCATATCATATTCGTAGTATATTATTTGCATATGTATTAATATGTATTAATATGTATTAATACATATTATAATAGGATGATTCTATTCAGCACCCCGGGGCGCTGCTTATAAATTTGACACCCCTTTCCACTCTAGGCAATTTGCCAGAAGGTGTACAGCACCACATACTATCATAAGCAGGGATATGAAAGAGCAACTGATCACCGATTCATTTATAGCCTGCTTCTTGTGAGAAAAATCAGGGAGTTGCATATGTTTTCAGAGTGTTGCTGTGCAAAAATCTCTTTCCAATTCAAGCCCTACAGTGTGCAGGATAAAAATAGAATAATCCATTATAATATATTGACAATATATTAATAATATTGCTTGATTTCTATGTTGAGGAGTTTTGTGCAGTCAAGGCATTTGGAAAGGTGCTATTTCAGCTTCCCTCTTGTTACACTGTGCCAGTCAGACACATGTAATCACCTTGGGATTTCAAGAATGTCTGTTGTGATGTGGGTTGAACCTCAGATAGGGGCGAGTTACCTTTTTGGGTCGCTGTTCGGAATTTGCCGGTCGTTTCAAGGTCCGAAATAATTTTCTCACAGCCTCGATGGGATCAGCTCACCGGCAATTGCCATGATCTGTGTGCAGCTCCAGGTTTTGGGTGTACCATGATCTGAAAATAATCTATTATACAAACAACTAGGGATCACATGGACCTTTAACCAGCCAATCAGAGATCCCACTTATCTCAGGACAAACATGGGACAAACATTGTTCTTCCTGACATCGACACTCTCGCTGGCCTGTGTCTCACTCTTCACAACTGCTTTACTGCTGTTCTACAGTTAATATATCTCTTCTATTCTCTTCTTTGACTCTTGGGACAACGGTGTCAAGACTCTGAAGGATGCCTGCTGCAAGCTTGTCGTGTACACACGGAAGTAATGTTGCGCATAGGATTCCGGGGTCCTAGAACCCGAAAACAGGTTCTTCCGAACAGAATTGTACTCACAGTAGATGACCATGTTTTTTCTGCATATGATGCTGGTTTGGGTCGGAAACTGAGTCCATTGACATTCTATCATCTACTTCGCATCCTTGCATTCATTACGCAATACCACAGCCCCCATCAACACTGCGTCTTCACCCTGTCAGTCTGCCCATTGTGAAAAACAGTCACTTCTTTGGCTGAGTTGCTACAGTGCCTGGGCATATTTCGCCACTATGCTCACAGTCAATTGTCCGTCGACAGTAACAAAACGGTATTCTTCGGGGTGATGACCTCGGGGTAGTTGTAGCGTCAATCCAGGGCTCTCCCCCTTATGCCTATGCCGCCCACCTTGCTACCCAGCCTTGCTCCTCTCGAATACTCAACAACACCTATGTGTACTTCACCCTCGACCTCCATCACACTTGCAGTCAGTTGGAAGGATTTCATTCTGGCATTGGTACTCAGGACTGACCGCTGTGAACAGGAAGCCGAAATTGATTCTCAGTGATTGGTTCGGTGGCATCTGAGGTACAAGATCTACAAGATATGCAAGAAGACTTCAGTATACTATTCGGACAGGAAAATATGACCTGGGTCGATATCACTGCTACCGCGGAAGTCAATAGCGGTATCCTGTCGCTGGGAACACCTGTACCTTTGAGGAAGCGTGCACTTAATCAGCCTGACCAATGTGAATGTGAACGACACCGGCAACAACAAGCAACACCTGCACAACGTTCTGGCAAACTTTCCACCATAACACAGGCTTCACAGAGATCGTTGGCCACATGAAAGGGTGCAATGGGAGAAGAACATTGACAACGAGAAACAACAAGAACATGGGAGCCGGGAGCTGCAACCGAGACAGGCCCGAGTAAGTACACCAATGCAAATGTGACAGTGTACCAAGAAAGGGAAATTGGGCTGGCTGACACCACACCATCTACAAAATGATCGTGTGTCGTACAGTTCACCTCCCCAGCAAATTTTGCATGCACAGTGTCTAGATTCCAATAAATGAATATAACACAGAATGTGAGCATGGTCCTGAAGCACAACCTTGATCTTCACAACTGTCATAGTCTTCTCTGCATTATCTTTGGGCACAACTCTGGTGCAACACAATCCGGAATTCAGGATGCACTCATGACGTTGCATAATGCACATCAAATATTAGTATTCCTGGGACCTGGGGTGAAGCACTGGAACAGTACATTCTTCCATGGATTTTGAATTCATGGCTTACTGATTCAAATGTCCCTGTGGCGAAGCACGGGTCCTGCTAGTACAATAATATGGTGGCCACCATATCATATTATATCAATATCATATTGTATTATATTATGCTATATCAATATTATGCAAGCCATCCTAAAGCCATATCATATCTATATTATCATTAATATACTAATAATATATTATTTCATATTATATTAATGGACAGCACTAATTATTTGTGGCACAGGCTACAGTGCCGGACAACCAAACTCGACAATTTTTATGAACCATTTATGTGAGCCTCGGAAAGTAACCAGTAAGCTTCTGACTGATAAAGATGGTCTATTGACACCCAAATGGTCCATATTCCACGAGCCGATTTCATGTAAATTTAAATTTAAGTTTTGAGGCCCAAAAATTTGGCCAAACACCCAAAAACATCCCAAAAATCACGAAAAAAAAAAATGGAATCAACTCCTTTTCATGAGCGCTTTCTGAATCCGTTTAAATCAAAAGATTTCAACAAGCCATCCTTGAGAAAAAGCAGTTTCTTTTTTGGGATGGTAAGTGGGCCGGAGTGCCGATAATTAGGTCACATGGCCATGCAGCATGGCTTCAGCATGGGGGCCTTGAGAGGCATAATGTGTGTCCAACCCTTCTTGACTTTGTTCCCTCACCTCAGACCCATACTATGTTGTCCAAATGAGGCCATGGTCATCCAAAAAAGATCAAATAAAGCATATCTGGCCTTCGAAACCAGAAACCCTGCTCTCCGACCCCAGACCCAGTACTTTCACAGCCTTCAGAGCCAGAATACAGGCCCAGTGATCTCATGGATGGAAGTGACGATGAATCTGAAACAGAGGAGTTTGATTTGGCAGATGAGGATGGAATGAAGTCTAAACCAGGATCAGACATTGACGTTGATTCAGATGTTGAAGTGGAGGAAGAGGGAGATGTTTTTTCACTGGCTACAGAGTTCCTTGAAGACGAGGTGCTCCTTGAACAATTACTTTCACAGGCAGAAAAACAAGGTGAAGACTCTGATTCTCTTCTTGACAATGCTTTACCTCCACCTCTGCCTGAGGAGGAAGAAATGCATGAATGGGAGATGGAGGCTGAATATGAAACACTGATGTTCGGAGCTGTTCCAGAAATTCAGGACTGGAACACACTTCATGACCAAATCAAACAGGAGCTCAAGAAGAAAGCCAGAACACTCACACTTGCCCAGTTCAACCAGCTGACTATTATTCGCAATCGAGCAAAGTGCAAGCCTGTCTGTCCTATTGAAAACGAAAAATGCTGCATGGCTCGACTACTGAGTCACCAAGAAGACTTTACAAACCAGGTCTCCATGCTTGAACAAGTTATCACTGAGGCAGGACACCTCTGTCTCTTTCTGCCCGAGTTTCATTGTGAACTCAATCCAATTGAAATGGTATGTGATTTGTTTGGCTCTTATTCAATTATTCACTGCATACACAGTACTGGGGATGGGCCAAGTATCGCTACCACCAGATTGAGAAAAACACTGTTGATCAAGCCAAGAAAGCAGCCATTGAATACCTTGATGCTTGCCCAACAGATGTCATCAGAAAGTTTGTGAACCAATCTTGGCGCTTTATAGATGCATACTGTAAAGGATTGACTAGAGAAGCTGCTGCATGGGCAGTGAAGCAGCAAAAGGGGCGTAGGAGGGTGTCACAACAGGCCATGAAGCAGATTGCATCTGTTGTCACTCAGGTACACATATATATTTTTTTTTGTCTTCCGATGCCCAAAAAGGTACACACAATTCGATTTTTTACCCCAAAAATTTGGCCACAGCTAAATTGTCGTGGGAAAAACTTCGGAGGTAGGTTTTTTGACACTTTCGAGGTCTGGGAATCCGAATCTGAACTCAGACTTGCTCAAAAAAAAAGCTGTTCTTCAGCAATTAATTAAATAGTGAAAGGATTATTCTATTTGGCGCCCCGGGGCGCTGCTCACAAATTCAACGCCCCTTCCATTTTGAGTAATATCCCGGTTGCGACCCGGTAGCCAGATTTAGGCAAAAGCCGGCCGCGTTAGACTCATCTAGAAGGCATGTAAGTGATATTGAATGTCAAATAATCAAGTTTCCAGCAACAGCTCTTCTCAGTACCTTGATGAAATATTTTCAGATTTTTTGAGCATGCTTCTGGGAGGATATAAATGTTTCAAATATATACTCCGGCAATGTCACAAATGTCAGAGAATATTCCATTCAAGTTATCCTGTACTCTGTAGGGCTCGCACTGGCTAGATATTCAGTAAAGCGATACTCTGAAAATGAATTCGTCTCCCTGATGTTCCTCGCAGGAAGTGGGCAATAGATGAGGCGGTGGTCAGTGATTCTTTCGTGCCAGGGCTCATGATATCATGCTGCGCCATCCGCCGCCCGGTGAATTGCCTAGAGTGGAAAGGGCGTCAAATTTATAAGCAGCGCCCTGGGGCGCCAAATAGAATCATCCATAGTGAAATTGTCGAGTTTGGTTGTCCGGTACTGTACGTATGGGTTACGGTCATACATATGTACGGTACGTACAATGTCCGTACCAGGGCTGGCTGAGATACATGCCGAAGAACCCGTACTTATACGGGTTACAGATCCATATCAAGCCGTATCCAGCTGAGCTGAGCATGGCATCGTCTGATGACCGCCATCTTGCTCAGACTTGGTCAGAATTGTGATTTTGTGATCTCAGACGTGTGGATTTATCTTGCTGACCCGATACCACGCATGATTTTCTCTGAAAAAGCTGTCCACAACCCATATTGACCTGTATATGTACAGACTCCGGTCCATATCATCAACGTACAGAACACTGATCTCACCAAGCCGTATGTATACGGACACGTGTCCATAAACATGTATTTTAATCTGCACCATACTGTAGTATTTTGTTCAATTTGTATAGTCACGGCCAAAAACCTATGAAATTTTTTTTGTAAGTCACTCAGTCACAAGGGCGATTTTGCCCTTAGCCGAGCTAGCCGAGCCCTTGCTGACGGATCAAATCTCCTAATTAGGAAATTATACGAAAGGTACAATTCGTAGGATGATGTCACACCCCAAACCACCTTACGAATTGAACGAAATACTACAGTATATGGTACATATGGTGCGGAACCTTATGGAGATAGTAAGACTGGGGAAAAAACCAGGGGAGGACCTGGGAGTTGCCTGGGAGGACAAGGAGAGATGTCACACGTGACACGGTTGGCCGGTTTAGACCGTGCTCTCAATTCGCCACCACGGCATCTGTGCACCTCGCGGCCATGCAAGGAGGCGAAGCATAAGTAACTTGAAACGATACCCTGAGGTTGAATGAGATAATAATGATGAGCTCAGGTCATGCAGGAGGAATGGCCAGCAAGAGACATATTCGAGGTCGGCACAGGCTGGTGTCGGGAGATACAAGCAAGCTACTGAATGTAGGGATATGGTGCAATATAAGTAATTGTGGGAGGGACAGATAGGGGGGTAGGAAAGGAAACAGAAAGACAAATAGGTAGGGCGGCACGCTGAGGTCACCATCTCAACAAATAACCATGACATGCCTCGGGCACACGCATGCGGGGGCAAGACAAGGCGCACCAACTTGCCATAATTCCTCGTAGACAAGCAAAATTGGTGCTAAACGTCCATGTGAGTCAAAGATTGAATGATTTAGAGTATATCATAGGGAGAATACCTCTGGCAAGTTATCTTCGGATAGACATAAGTGCAAGTTAAGACCTGGAAATGAACCGTAAATACAAGTCAGTACTTAATTGTTGAATAGACGCAGCACACACCTCCAATCAATGGTTTCTACCTGCGAAGAAAGTCACAATCTCAGTCAGTATTTGAGTGAGGAATTGCAAAACGGTACCTACAAAACCTGTGACCTTGAGTACGATCCAGGGAATGATTAGCGTGGAGCCAAGGATACAAGGCAGCAGCGGAATAAATTGTATGAACAAACAGTAGCTTACCTTGTGCACGTGTTCGAGCATATTTTCTGCCTTGGAAAAGTCAGTATCCAATTCAGTGAAAGTCACACCATGAATCCGCTTACCCCTGCACCAAGTACATCCAAGACACGGCTGATTCAACTTACAAATGCTGGTCAGCAAGAAATCGAATTAAAGAGAACATAGCTGTAGCATCATACTGTGTAGATTGTGCGGAAAGGGAAAAAGATAAAAGATTCAGCAAAAGGTGCATAATGAAGCGTGCGACATTTTCGTCCCTGGCATTCAATCATAGTTCTGCCTGCAAAGAAAGTAAGTGTCAAGTCCGCAGGGTAAGTAGAGTAAATGAAGTGGGACACTTACAAAGCCCGTGTGTGCGCATTGAATTCTTCCGCAAAAAGAGTTGATTTGCAAGTCGGTAATAATGAAGAGGAGGAAAGAGAAGGGGAAGTATAAAAATAAAGGGAGGGCGAGCGACTCGCTGTCTCCAGTTTATTCAATTGCACTGGCCCCAGTTTACCCAACTGTCAACTGCGATATTACTCAACTCCAAAGCGCTCTTCACTCTCATGCACGGCCCTTGTTGCTTTCGAATTCGCTTCAGCATAATACAACCATCTTGAAGCAGTGCCCTGTACCTGCAGGATAAATTCTGCTCGAGAACAAGGAGATCACCATCGCTGTATGTCATACCCACCGGGTTCATCTGCACATTCTTCGAGTAGGGACTCGCCCCGAGATGAATTTGATTGAACAACCCCGAGATGAGTTTGAATTTTGAACGAACGAACAAATGAACGAACAAACTGCTTACTGACACACATATCTGCTTTAGGGACTTTGGAAGCATTTCATCTGGACTCAACAACTCAGGCATACGTTGAAAGTGTGCTGAAATTTTGTGGAATCAAGCACGTGCAGAATTCAACAGTGCATGCATGAAGTTGAGTAACAAGACCACGTGATGAACTTATAACAACTCTGTGCCGAATGTATTTGATTTCGTGTGCTGTATTTAGACAATTCAGCGTGTGCGGGAATAATGAAATCTCTTGAGCGCACAGAAGAGAGTGCCGGTCCGAAATCCGAGGTTCCCAATTAGGCAATATTGATTGATCCGGGGGTGATTACGGAGGTAACGAGACGCTACGCCACCGCCAGCAGCTGCCAGCTATAAGTACCTAAAGCAAATGAAAGTGATGCTCAACAGCCCATGCTGCAGCCTCAATCAACGCATTCTCTGAGAAAAACCCCTCCGCCTCAATTTGAGCCACAATCTCCACTTTGCACTGATCAGCCAAAACTTTCCAGCCCCCGACACACCACACTGTACCTGGAAAGGCGTCGCCTTGATGTTTTCTGCAACCTCGAACCAGGTCCAAGGTTTGAAGGGATCCATCACCTTCTTTGCAATTCTTCCCCACAAAACCTCCTTGAATACTTCGATACAGACACAGTGGTCATGGTTGTCTGATACCCATGCTGCTGACGCACTGTCCTCGAGCCTGGGTGGAACACTGCATGCAAGATGGGTTTCAAACCACAACGCTAAAGAGGCTGCACAAGGAGTGCAGCTGCGATATCAAATCGTGTATAGACCAGGCTGAATGAGCCAGAAAGTGCAGTGGTGAGATGCTAACACGAAATCTAACCCACACCAACCCCAAAATATCTAAAACACTCTCTAAATAATCACAACCACAGACTCTAAATGCTTTAGCGCCAGGTGTGAGTTTGGGGTAGTAGGGTATGTATCACCCTTCAGTGGAAGGGTGTGCAGAAAGGATAAGTATTTCTTTGCAGAAACGACTGCTAGCAGCACAAAAGCTATGGTCTTTTTGCAAGAGCAGGGACTGATCCAACCGTGAGAGGTTTGAGGTTTGATAGGACACTCTGAAGTCCTTGATCAAAGAACAACCACTTTGATATTGTCAGATTTCTCTGGAATTCAATGACAACCAGCCATCGAAGTCGGGACAACCAGGTGGACCGTCAGATGACAGAGATTCTACTCAGCTCGTCTGCTAGAGCACAACTGGCGGCAACAACAGACACGGTGGGAGCTTATTCGCACTGTCAATGGTGGCTATCTGCTGATGGCTTGCTCGCCCACACGCTGGAGGTCTCTCTCGGGAAGATGTGCAAGAACTCGACGGGTGGTCACAGTGGGACACACACTCTCGCTGACTCGACTCAGCCCTTTGGAGTACTCTCAACATCAGGCAGCTGCAGACAGCTGTGAGGAGCACACTTCCAGGAAGTCGCCTGCACTTATATCGCATGCGGGAGGCCCCTTTCAAAGATATTGTATCATTCAACCCTAAATCTTAGAGTTTTTCAAAGCAAAGATGTCTTATATTTCAATTCAAATCAGAGTAATCACTATTTCCCCTCTAATTCTCAGGTGGACAGTTTACTACTCCCACAGGTGCTACTGCTGGTCTTTTATACAAATGAGAAAGATAAAAAGGAGATAAAGGAATGTCTAGGATCAAGTCAGTTCGCACCTCCGGGAGGTGACGAACCAATGATATCGAGGTTATTTCTCAGTCGTGGGTATATCTGCCTCCAGCCAGAGCTAATCCACATGCTCCCGCAGATGGTGTCATCTTGTGTGCTGGTTTCCCTGACTCCCGGACCATCTTGGTCATCTCCCGCGAGTCTGCAGGTGTGTCCACACCTCACAGAATGAGGTTTGCTGCTGCGGGGAGTGTAATCGTCCCACCAGAGCACCTCTAATGTATTTCTAAGTGAATGGGACGTCATCCTGCAAGTCATTTCCATGCTCTGGCGGCAGCAGCTGCTTGCCGTGTGCATGGCAATCATAGTCATTATCATTCACAACAACCAACGGCATGTTGCTGAAAGGCTTCTGCCAGTCAAATCATGACTGCGAATGACTGGCAGGGAGTGAAATAGTACTCCCCAGCACTTCTTTTCATTATCTCTGTCCTCCCAGGAGTTGTCCTCCAGCGGGAAGTGCTCTCATCCAATTTCCAAGTCTCCTAGCAGCGGTCTCAGCCACTAGCAGGAGCAGCACTCATTCTGTCTCAACCCATTGCCGACAGCAAGGGTAGAACTTATCTTTATCAGTTTCTACTCACAGGGAGATGCTCTGTTTTGTTAATATCATATAGTGACTCCCTGGAGGTGGTCTAGCAGTGAGAGCAAGCTCTCTGCTGTTCCCACTATTTCCAATATCTTTCTGGTGATTTTGAGTTCTACCTGTCAAACAGAAACCAAGATGCTTTTAAATTCTCCCCAGTGGTCACCTCCAGCACATAGAACCATGGCTTGCCACCGCTGTTCATAGCCCAATGCTGATTATCTTGCAGTAGAACTTTAGGGCTTTACCAACCATATTATTGAACCGCTCAACAAATAGTGTTTGTTGCACTGGCTTTCGGCCTTCAACAGTGTAGCATGCTACTCTGGGGTGAGTACACACTCTCAGTCTGATCCTCACTTCTCCCATCGATAAGTCATAAAATGAATAAAAACTTGTGGTTTTTATGCATGTTTCGTTACACGCCTTATCAACACCTCTTTAGCCTGTGCAATAATGCTGTATACTTTGGGCCCAAGCCGACCCAGGTCCTCATCGGATATCCACTTCAGCTCATTGGTGATCAGCCTCCGAACAGGTTTGTCGATCCAGTCTGCGTCATGCAGCAAAAACATGCGAGCCAGCTCCAGCCTGCATGCAGGTGACAGATACATGGTGTGGAGGGTGTTCTTCGCATACTGGATCGCTTTGGTAATTTCCCAGAGGCTCCCGACTCGGAGAAGATTGACAAGCATGCGCTCCTTGACTGCGGCATCCGTATTTTCCAAAGGCTGCCATTCCCTTCTGAATTGAGATGAGAGATGTCCTATCCAATGCTAAAGATACAACTTACCCCCTATAGATCCAGGCCAAAAAGTCTTCGAAAACTTCAGTGGTAAAGAACTCCAGGACGATCGGGTTTGCCTCGGTGCCCTGCCGAGGCTCTGCCATATTGTACAGGATGTCGAGGATGCTGGCCACAACTGGGGAAAGCCTGATAAAGTTGCTCTTATGGACGTTGTAGAGCGTGGTGCCAACCTAAGAATAAAAAATTGAATGCGACAAGGCCAATCTTTCAAGTTTGCTATGTGCTTACGCGGAAGTGGATAGAACTGTGGTCAATCCAGAACCGGGAACCTTTGGTGAATAGTCCCACATTATTGGTAGGGCTTGAATTTGGAGTCATGGACATGATTTTTGGGAGTACATCAAGTCGTTTGCATTGGTCGCAAAGAGTTGCACAGTTTCCATTTCCGCTTTGGCTCTTTCCATTTTGGGCTTGCACCAACGCGTCAATCGTCCTATGGCCCCTGGTCTGCCTGTACTTCCCCAAACTCAATCCGGACAGCCATGGTCGCCCAATATTTACCATGCCTTTGATATTATATCTCAGACCTACAACGCCGCAGCAAAGGTCCTTCTAATTGAAGCAAGTGCAAGCCGACTCAAGTTTCATGCGCATGGATTAACAGAAAATGTTGTACCCATCCTCGTTACACTTGAGGCACATGCTGCCGAGGAATCACTCCCTCTCCCATGGGTCCATGAATGTGCTCGTGCTGTTGCTCAATTGGTGAAGGAGCTGTGTGTGCGATGCACAGAGTCAGGCTCTTGAGCGGTACATCTGTTTTTATTGGTGCATGTTCTGGACTCTACCAATATCATCTGGCCAGAGATAACTCTAATGTTATGTTTCATCAGCCTGTCGGGGTTGTACGCACTGGGGAACAAGGTCGGCCACGCAAAGTCGTTGACACCAACTATCTTGCAGAGGCAATGTCTACCAAACGACAAATATCCGTTTCTGAGCTTGCGAGGATACTAGGAATCTCACGTCATACACTTATCGCTCGCATGAAGGAGCAAAATGTCCTCCATAAGTTCTCACAGCTTTCTCGGGAACAGCTGGACACCTTTGTGAAACAGTTTCGGGCTGAGAAACCGGACTCGGGCATCCGCTATCTCATTGGATTCCTTCGTACAAAAGGCCATTGCGTCCAACGCCGGCGTGTATTTGCATCTGTTCATCGTGTTGACCGTCTCGGACGTACCTTGCGATGGCGGGCTACCATTCCACGGACCAGATACCGTGTATCGCGTCCAAATGCGTCGCTCTTCCAGCCCTGCTTTTATGGGGTTCGGCTAAATTTTCGAGGCTCTCCATCAATAACTGGCAACACTGCTTCGGTCTGCTTTCGTCGTTGACTCTAGCTCTCAAAGGTTTTGTCACACATGGTTGGCTAGGCTGTCAGAACTCAAGTTGTAGGCACGTCTTCGAGCCTGAGAGATATAGACGTACAGGAAAGCAAACTGAGAGTACGATAGCTAATGAGTAGATTAGAAATGAAAGGAACATGAAGGGAACTCACATCCAGAACGGCCAATGATGTTACAGAAGTGGCCGGGTGTGTTGAATCGTAATTGCGGCCTTCGCGTTCGAAGGAACAATAATAAGTTCAAGTCAATCTGAAAGAACGCACCAAGATACTCACATGAAAGAGGGAAGAGGATGGTATGGTGGCATTGCAAAAAATACAGGCGGGGGAGAGTGGATCTAAGCAGAGGCACTAACCTTCAAGTCAGGACCACTTTCAAGGGGCCTGAAAGTACCGACACATACCTTCAACAATGATTCAGTGAATCTTGAAGCCTAGTTTCGGCCCGCAGAATTGAGATTAGCTTGTTCCACCAAAGTAACCATATGAATATGTTCACGATAGCGAATGCTAGTATGGCGACTTCGAGTTGGGTTATAGCGAGGTGCTGATGCACACGAACAAGGGACTGCAGAATGAACCACAGACCTTGTAGGAGCGCAACACCTTTGGAAAGCGCGTCTCCTTTGCTCTTGTCTGTGATATCCTTCTCACTGATCTTTTGTACGGCCGCTTGAAATTCTGGGCCGAAGGTTGAATCTTCGAGTTGTTCTATAGTCGCAATAGGATGCTCGTCCGAAGTGACAAAGCCACCCATGGAGACAAACATCCCGTGCGTGGTAGAGAATCCGAATTCTACGCCAAACTAACATGAGATTTAGACGGAAAAGATCTCTGTTCACTCAACTCACTTTTCGACAATATATGTGCCCCCCAAACGCTGCCTGGCTGCAAATCCCACCATAACTTCCGGGGCGATCATTGCGATGAGCATCATCTTCAGCCTTCGCCAGAAAAGCTGAAGACGGCTCTGGCCAGGCGGGGGTACATTCGGGTGAACCGACACCCATGTGCAAGCGAAAATCGTCGCTAGACAGCCCCACACAATGGTGAATAACGTTCTGCAGTTGTTGATATCGTTGCAAGAGTCGGAAGTCGCTCGGGTATCGGAAGGACGTGGTAGTGGTGCAGCGATGCTGTCCTGAGACAGCAGATGAATAGCGATGAGGATGAGAAGCATAATTAGCACCAAGTGAAGTTCCAAAGCTAATCAGCGAGCCTGAGGTTGGTGAGCAGACGAAAGTCTGAGCCTTTATTTCAGTGCCAAAGCTGTATGTATACATACAGGTTACAGATTGGCGGTGAGCTTCCATGGCACTTTACAGGAGTCAGTGGTAGCTCGGGCGTCGGGAGGACGTGGCAGTGGTGATGCGCTGCTGTCTTGAGACAGCAGATGAACGGCGATGAGGATGAGAAGCATGGTTGCAAGTGCGAGTGCTGAAACCCAGGCGAGAACGATTTTCAAAAGAGGCACGTAGTGGCTGTGGGGGCTTTGGGAGGATGCTCGTTCCATCGAGGGGAGTGAGAAAGAGCAGTGTACGCGGTGGCGCTTAAAAGTACATAGCGATAAATGGAAGGGTTCACATTGAAAACATCTTTTATGCGAGACATGTGTATCAGCATTTAGGCGCTCACCGAAGTCAAGCCCGCGTGCCAGTGGGGCTGGAGCGGAGCCTTCTTCGAACGTCCTCACAGCGATCACAACAAGTCCCGAGGAACAATTGTAGACTCCCACTGCAGGACACGCAGATCTAGAAGAAAACTTGAGCTTATGCTGTAATGCCTGGCGTTTACTTGAATTCGATCTATGATTCAACCTAGCCTGGGGCACTCACAGACTCGGAAATGCCCGAGGTAATAGAAACGCTGGGGGAAAAAAAAAACCAAATACACCATGAACTTCGCGGCCAGTCCTACGTACGGTAGGAGTGGGACCGCACCCATACCCAGACTCCGAGTCGGCACAGACGAGCGTCGCGCCATACAGCTGCTCACTTGAGTGAGGGGCGGTTCTTCTGTGCCAAGGCAAGGCAAGCGAGAGGTGATATATCACCATCCGGTTCAGGGACAAAGGACTCTCCGGCGGGGACAATTACAAAGCGGGAACAAAGAACTCGCCAGTGGGAATCTCCATTGAAGAGCTTCATACCGGAAGGGCGGCGGTAGACAGGAAAATGGCATGGGCAGCGGACTCGCGAGTCGCGATTGATATAGATATGACGGGCGACGGTGCTCGAACGGAGGTCCGAGTCGATAAAGCCATAAACCACCGCGGCGGCGTGGGAGACGGGAGCAGCAGCAACGACAGCATTTTTGACACGTTAGGCGCCGGCGCATGGTGCCAAGAGGGCCATCATGGCACTTCTGGAGATTCTCTTTCCCCAGGGTTTGAATTCTTTGCAAGAGTTTTCGAATCGCAACCCCTGGCAGCATTTGGCCATCGATCCAAAGAGCAGAATGGACAACAGGACAACAAAAAGATGGGGAGACTAGATCACAATTATCCAAAGACCAAGATGCATACGGAGGTCCCAGAATCAGTCCAAGAAAATATGGTGCTCTAAAACTAGTTGAGATAATAATAATGTGGCGGTTGCAGAGTGGCCGCGGCCAGGCCCCGGGAAGCTCCCCCAAAGGATTGTCCGAAAAAGTGGCTTTTTGAGGCCCGAATTTTGCGATTTCCTTGTCCGAACAGTGGCTTTTTTAGACCAAAAATCGGCCAGGTTTGTCCGAGAAAGTGGCTTTTTGAGGTGAGTTCAAGGGAACTCTTCGGTATCTGATGCATCCCGGGTTCAAAACCTCACCAAGTGGCTTTTAGTCCGTATTAGACGGTATCGCACGCCTTCTATTCCCTCAGGGCCACAGAATGGAGCATCTTGCAGTGCGGCGAATTTATTTTCGATTTTTTTCGCAATTTTTTTTCAAAATCCACACGTGACAACCCTTGTCCGAAAAGTGGCTTTTTGAGGTCCAGCGGCCCAAAACAAGTGGCTTTTTTAGGCCAGATTTCGCGTTTTTTCCGGACAATCCTTTGGTGGAGCTTCCCGGGGCCTCCGCGGCCGCTGATGGCGCCAAGGTGCAAATATGGTCATGCGACCTCGGACTCGGGGTTCAGCCGCCAGCGTAAGCCTGGTGAAATTGTCGCAGGTCTCCTATGCAATGCCCTTGAGCGATGCGCTGTGTCGAAGTTGGTGTCGAAGCCTCGTCGGACCTTGCCGAGGTCACGAGACCCTTTTGATGGGACAGACGTTTTTTGGTTATTTCCATCGTCCAAGTTTTTTGCAAGTCTCGTCGATAAGTCACGCCTCTGCTCCTCGATGGATTCCGACAACATCCTTGGAACAGTCCGCGTTTGTTTCTACCATGTCCGAGGGCGGAGTACGGCGGTGGTGTCACGGACCTGCCCGACTCCTCGATCGTATTCAGTCACCTTCACGAATGCCAGGCCTGTCTTGTCGTAACTCCTGTTGAAGATTTTCGCTCTGGTCTTCTCCCCACCATCCACTCTCAACAGTCCCCGCGTACGTCCTACGGGAAGGAGGGAATCGGACACTCCCTCCTCGAAAGCACCAAAAGATACGCACAAGACAGACAACTCGTCGGGCACGCGCCATTTATATATGCCGGATTTCAATTCGTGGTCCCCGTCTCTGCCCGGTAGCTATTTCCCCTGCCGGCTTTCAAGGCGCTGTGGCGATTTCCACATTCCTCGGGCGACCTCATTCCCCACGCCCTTTTTGCGACTGGGCGACTTTGTGGCGGCTGCGGGAGTACGAGCTTCCTATCCCGCCTTATGGCCACATCTACCCAGTCTGTCTTTTTCTCGCCCCGCCTGTGTGGACTACGGACCCATCGAGGCGTTTTCGACTAGTCTCTGCACCAGATACCGAGTATGTCCACTACGCTCTAAGCGATCTCATCCATGCTCACTGTATTTTGTCGTAGTTACTCGCTGAGTCGCTCGCTCTTGATTCGATCGCTACCGCGTCATCTCTCAGCCTCGCCGACGACGCTCGACGAATGCATATCCGTAACCATAGGAGGATCGGAGCTGCGCAGGCGTACGGGAGCGTCCCGCGCTCTCATTCTGATCTCTTCCCGTATCCCCACCTACGTCCTACACCGGTACCCCTCCTCGGCGGCATCGAGCAAGCGATGGCTGCGTGGGTGCCGGAGGACACGCGTCCTGTCCGGCCGCTCGTATCGGTGCGGGTGCGGGTGCTCTGCGCGTACTCGCTCCCAGATAATGCGCACGGCCTCGCGCGCGTGGTATCGATGGTGGAGAGGGAAGAACGGGAGAAGCAGCAGTGGGATGGAAGACACGGCGGGAGGGAGATCTAGAGAGGATGCATGCCCTACCCGCGCGTCCGATCAGGCTTGCGCTTCGGCTCTAGGTGCACACCGCCCGATACGCGGTTCCCGTCCGGCGCGGTTGGGCGATGTGCTGCTAGCGTGTGGACGACATTATTCCAAGTCGAGTGCGCACCGCGGTGGCGAGGATGACCTTCGCGTCCCCAGGCGTTATGCGTATTCCATCACGTCCAGGTCCAGCCTCAGGCCGACCTGGCTCCCCCGCGTTGCGCCCTTCGACCAGGCGATCCCCCGTTTCCCGTACCACTCCTTACAAGGAAGAGCGAAGACTGAGCTACTGGCGGCTACTGGACGCCGAACGTTGGATGCCGCAAGATTCTTCAATCCGTGCCCGCATGCTCCAGACCGCGCGCATCTCATGCCCCTCTACGCGTTTCCCGCTCTGCGTCACCGTCACCGTCAGCTTCTGGGTCTCGGACGTACCGATCCCGGGCAAGCTCCGTGCTGCACTTCGCCTATCGATGCTAAACCCGACTCTCTCGAAGTCGACTTGGCTTTGATTCGGTACCATGTCGTGTAGAGGCCCCGACGCCTCGCCGCATTTCGCTGTCGGCGCTCGGCACGCGGCACTCGAGGATGAACAAGATGTTGATTAGACGGAAGGATGGGAGCTGCGTAGTGCTGCTGCGCCAGCGTCTTGTCCGCCGATCGCGCATCGAAGACCCAGGACGGCGGTGCGTCTCGCTGCACGCTACTTTTCTCCGCGCAGATGGCGTACATACCTCTGTTTGGGTAATACGGCACCGCGCGCTGCGTGCTGCTCGATACTGGATTCACGAGGTGGACGGGCTTCGCGACGTCTTTACACCACCGACTTCGCCATACTCAAGCCCGTGTAGCCGCAGCAGGGAGAGGTAGCTTTCCCTTACTCCTCGCCGTCACCCGGAGATTGTCCTGAGGGTGGTCGTATCCTCAAGCCGAGGACGAGGACGCGCGCGACTTGGGGCTCGAAGCCTGCCACGAGCGGGTATCGAGGGAGAAAGAGAGTCTTGGTGGAGATGTGCGTCGATGCGGGACAACCGCCGGCGACGAAAGCGGGAGGTTTCCGAAAGACGGTGCTGGCGATGGATCGACGTCGACGTCGTGCGCGCAACAGCGGCTGCGACTTCATTCTTGATTTCTGGGACGAGATTCTGCGCCTCCCCTTCCGACAATCTACCCATCCATACGCGTCAGCACACGTCCTCGCTAGTCTAAGCTATATCTTTTGGCCTCCGGTTGCACACCCTGTCGCTGGAACCTCGCCCCCATGAAGCTTGCCACATCCTGCTCGTTATTACCTCTTCCGTGCACCCTCCGCGGAGTGCGTCTTTACCACGACTGCGTTTGCGACTCCGCATACCCCGGATGAATTAGGACTCCCCATCGATGCACTTCTCCGTCTGCCGCTCTTTATTCCCGCTATTTGCTCCCTCTACCGTACTTCCGCGACGCGTAGTCTCTTGCACCGTCTACATATACCTGTGCACTCTCCCGTTCTCACTGACGCGTACGAAGGATTCTTTTCCGACCGTCGCCAGGGACGCAGTGGAACAGGGTAATTACGGACTCCATTGGCAAAATGTGTACGGACTCCGTTCGGGTAATTGATACATAGAAATTCTCAGCACTCTATTAAATTCGTCTCGAGCCTTCCGCGAAAAGGAAAGAAGTGGCGGTGTATCGGTGCCATCGGCGTTGATGGCTAACATGGACAAAATGCATCTTCTTTGTTACTTCCATCTCGTCTTCGCGCGTTTCCTCCGTTCGTGTTCTCGTCTCCTGGAATTTTTTTTTCGCTTTATTCGGGTAGTGGGTTCGAAGGGCTGCCGCATTATTAATATTGCTCGTAAAGTCTCTAACTTATTTCTTTCGCATGCAGATACTTTAGCACCAGGATTTCGCAGACCCGGAATACTCCTAACACTCTGTTTCTGTTCTCTGGAAGTTCTTCCACCCAACCTGTTCCATCTCTGCATTAGGATTCTCACGAGTGACCTTAAAACATGCACACAGCTTTCGGCGCCAAAACTCTCTTCTGCTCTTAAACTCAACCAATTCTACAGTTTCACTGGGTCCCAGGACAGACTATGCTTTTCATCCCCGTCGCCCTTCATCTCCTATCCAAGAACAGCCGCGTTCTCTCGCATCCTCAGGCACCGGAGCCCCGGACCTTCACGGACTCTTGTGACGGTATAAACAGTTGCCGCACAATGTTCGACGTCGTATGGGGATGTCTGGTGACAGTTTTCGCTTGCACGTGGGTATCGGTGCATCCGAATGTGCCCCCACCTAACCAGAGCTTTTCAAACTTTTCTGGCGAAGGCTGAAAATGATCGCAATCAACAGGAGGGAATCGAAATATATATCGCGACCAATCGATACACAAACCGGCAAAGCTCAGGTATTAATGTGTCCCGCCTCTTCCACCCATGGGTGTTGATGGAAATTTGAGGTTGCGATTAAATTTATCCCAGTTTCCAATGGTGGATCTGGTCAACTTCGGGAATTTATACGAGCGACTTTCCTGGATATCATCGTTGATTTAAAAATTAACTCTGATATGCGGTTCAGCGACTTGAACGCGAAACAAGGGTACGCATGGAGCACACTGAATCCCCGAAACCTACTTCCTTTCCTTGGAGTCCGGGATGACCCCGTTGCACCATACCCCATTTTAATTGCTCCGTTTTACACAAGAAATGTTCCACGCTAGACAAAGAGAAGATGGTATCTTCTTCGTGTTCAACCTGCCCGGATGATTTTAATTAATCGCTCAGATTCTCGGAGTGGCTGCGAGCCTAGAGTATCTTCATCGCCATGAGATTGTTCATGGTGATTTAAAAGTTGTGCATGTCAACCTATTTGTTCTATTGATATCACTGAACGGGCCTTAGCACAACGTCTTGACCGATAAACACGGAGCGCCCTTTATCTGTGACTTTGGTATCTCGAAAATCGTCAACTTCCGGGGCTTCACGATGGCGAGTGTCGGAACGGCGCCATACATGGCACCGGAGCTGTTCGTGGTGTTGTCAGAAATGAGCAGCGAGACCCTTGAGTGTTCTGCAATGACCACAAGCTCGGATACAGTATATATTCCTTCGGTCTTTTGGTTCTTAAGGTACTTGGAGCTGCCCGTCAACTTCAAGTTCATAATCCTCATCGGAATATGGATTGTAACGACAAATCCGCCGAAGCATCGTCCTAAACATCCTATTCTCACTGCGAAAGCGCACAACCCTCGTCCTCAACGCTCTGATTATGATTCCGATGTAGTAAGCTCCGACCCATGGGATCTTTTGGATGCATGCTGGGAACTTGACCCAGTCTTCGACCTGCGATCGGCGATGTCATCCTTCGGATGCCACTGGATACTTCGGAGATCAAGATTGCTACCCAGATCGCCAAAAATCCTGCTCTACCTTCTGCGGCTGAACATCTGGGGCTGAATCCTTATGTGCGATAAATCGGGACTGCCAAAAGCTTTCTCAAAATCGGTTCGTGTGTATCATGTAAGACCATTTACTAATATCTTCAGACATGCTGCTCGGCAACTTGCCAATCGATGCCATTGACTCCTTCTGGAGCTTTTGAGTACACCGAGTTCGAAAGCATGCAACCAACTATTGAAACCTGGTCTGCATCATTGTATTGCCTTTCTCGAGTTTCTGCCTTCGGATCCATCCGCCTTCGCTGTGAATTGGAGTATGTACTTCCCCCGTGTATGATGCTCTCTCCCGACTCGAATTTGGTCACTGTTCTCGTCATGTACTATAACTCATCCTCGTTATTCAGATTGACCTATGGACATATTCAGTACTTATTACCTCCTTGCATGCATGCACACCTATTCGGAGTCTTACGATACTAGTAGCTGTTGAACTGAACAACGAAGCCCGATATATTGCCAGCATGGACAAAGCATGGAATAGAAAAATTATTCAATACATATCTATCGAAAGAGCTTGTTATATGTGGGGGGAGGTAGGTACTCCAATTTACACCCACAAATGCCGATGCTGGTGGAGATCGTAACTCCACGAGCGGTAGTACAATGAGAATTAGGCGCGCCGCGATGTAGATGGAAATCACCAGTATCGGGATTACGCCGCCTGCGTTTACTACCGATTCTAGCCGATCGCTCATTGCTATCAGACCTAGGAGCAAACTGAGACTAGGGACTGCAATGATCGTCAACGCAGATATCCTCCAGATCCACATTTCGTGATCTGTAGGAAAAACCGCGTTCCACGCAGTAGAGTGAATGGCGCCGAACAAGGTGCCCACCAGAATCAGAAGAATGTTAGCCTCAGCGAGTTGGTTTTCTGTCGACCAAAATGACGGCACCGAGACGGACGACCACGGCTTATATTCGTCCCCGTAATTCCCCCAAATCGCACCCGTTGATGAACATCGTGCCGCGCTGATCGCCGAATCCGGCCAAACCCATCAAACAACATGTCAACCTTCCGTCCTGCGAACCCCTCATGTTCTCTGCACGCCACTTCCACCAAAGCCCTCTCCACCACATCGGATACACGAAATACCCGACACTTTCCCTTATTCTCTAGTTTTTCGGTCTCAAAACACATTCACCGACCTTTATAAATTAATTAAACTCACCTCGGCCATTCCCCCTGCCATTTCAACCATGTGCTCGCATTCAACTATCCGGCTACTACAGTACCCGGATTATCTTAGACATCGTTTTGTAGTCTTTTATTTATTCTTTCCTGTACTCTAGCTAGTATAAAAACCTAGGTAGTTTACAATGTAAAAAACAACAAAGAGTTTTCCTTTCTGTTCAACCTACTGTGATCTCGCTCTCGCTCTCGCTCTCGTCCTCGCACTCTCGCCATCGTGTCCTTCGTCGTTTCTTGCATCGTCCTCGCCGTTCCCAGCATCATTGAGCAATTTTATATTGCTTTCAAACTACGTTGTTTACTCGTATTTTCCGAGCGAGTACTGACCTTGTTTTGGATACCCTCGCACATCACACTACTCCTGCGGCCTCCTCTCTCGCTATTTGTTTTGTTTTAGCTCCGCTTTCAGAAGCGCCGTAGGCATATCATATTTGGAGCCCACCGCGAGGGGTCTCAACCACTGATTCAGGCTCGCTTCCTTCTCCCACATCGATCCTACCGCTCGACATCGTTCCGCCTTCCACTACGTCACCATGCTCCGGTCCCACGTCCCGCCATCATGCCTGCATTTGTCTTCCGAGCTGCCGTGCCAGCCGTGTCATTCGCCTGTCCCTGTTTCACTCCCATTGCCTCCGCCGCTGCCTATGCCGGCTCGCCGGGATCGTATTGCCCCCACATTTAATTCCCACGCGCCACGTACCCTCCCCAAATATTTCTCCGACCTCGAATTCTTATTCCTTCGCTCGTGCATCACCACCGACTCCGAGAAGAAGTATCACGCGACCCGTTTCCTCGAGCTCGACGAACAGGAGCTTTGGGAATGCATCCCCGAGTTTGCCGATCCCACTGCATCCTTCACAGAATTGACCACCGCGATATTCCGCCTTTATCCGGAAGCGGATCCCGAGCGCCGGCACTCCCGCGCTGACCTTGACGCACTTGTCTCCGAGTTGTCACGGTTGCCATCATTATCCCGCACGCAGTTCGCCGATTTTTATCGCAGCTTCTTCCTCATTTCGACTTTCCTGATTCAAAAAGGCCGACTTTCTGTCTTTGAACAGAGTTTTGCCCTCCGCCGTGCGATTCCCCAGTCGATTTGGCCCCAGATTGCTCAACGCCTCGCGATTAAGCTCCCAGACGTGTATCCTGGTGATCCTTATCCATTGGCTTCTCTTCGTGATGCCGTTCATTTCGTACTCGCCGATTCATCTCCGTCCACGCCACTGTCAAGTTCGACATCCAAATTAACATCGGCCGCCGCTCCCTTCATTTCCGAGTCCTCTGAGACATTAGCACCCACACTCCGCGCCGCCGTTGACCGTTTAGTCGACGTTCTAGCTCCCTCCGTTTGCGTGCGACCATCTGCATCTGCATCACGTCCAGTGCTTCCGTCTGCACAAAGTCTCCCATACCCTGCCACTTCCCATCTCAACTTGCCGCCTGCATTGCATCGTCCATTGGTCTGTTCATACTGCAGCGATCCTGCGCATTTTATTGCAAATTGTCCACTTGTCACCGCAGACGTTCACGGCGGATTATGCACACGTAATGCCGAAGGGAAAGTCGTTCTTCCCAACGGTTTATTCGTTCCACATCGTATCATCGGCCCGAACCTTCGTGCTCGCATTAGTTCTTGGCACAGCGAGAATTCCGCACATTTTGCACTCGATTCTCAGCCCCCACATGTCCCTGCTGTCCCACGTCCCTTGCCCTCGCTGCCGTCTCCATCACACTCATCGCGCACTGCTCCTGATGTCATTCCTGTACCCACAATTACACCAGCTCGTTCCGCACCTGTTTTACGGTCTGCAGACGTCACCTCTGTCCCACAGTTGCATTCTACATCGCAGTCATCATTGCACTCGCCCCAGCTCGCCTCCGACCCCGTTTCAGCGCCGCTACCTACGCAGACTCATTTAAGTCTAGCTTCCTCATTCTCCATCCAGAGTCGCATCGCAGATCTCGAGGCGCAGCTCGCCACACTTCGCAATCGCACTCTATGTCCGCTGCAGCCACAGCCGTCGCCCATCGAACTATGCCATGTTTCCGAGGCCGAGAGTCGTTTTGCCCAGTCACAGATTCCGTTCGGTGCCGATTCCATGTTCCCACAGTTGTGTTCACCGCAAAATACAGTCCAGCGTCGTTCCCAGTGCTCCAAGTCGAGTGCCAGCGATTTGTCGATGTCACAGCCGTATCCCGCGTCGCATTCGCAGCTGCAGCTGAACAGTTTTGCTCCTGAGATCAGCCACCCCGCCCACAGAGATTTTACAGCTTCATTCTCTCTTGAACATAATTCCAGCGTCATTCCTCATGTTCCAGACCTCGTTTCGGGTCGTCCAAGCTCCCCAGCCGACTTGATTTTGTTTGGTTAACTCCAGCATTGCACATTCGACGTCCCGCACCCGACTTGACAGCAGTATTCGGATCAGTGTTGCCCCAAACCGTCACACCTTTCTCTCAATTGATTTCCTCATTCCCCTCGATTTCACGTCTTCATTTCGACATCCTTTTGTCCTGTGCTCGCTGCAGACATCCAACAAGTCAATATTACAGTTGGGAGGACCCACTGCAGCGCACTTTACATTTCTCCATTGTCACTTCATTTACCTTCCTTTCCGACTTCTCCCGAGTTCTCGCCTCATGTTCAAGTCATTCCACTTGTCGATTTGCCATTCCAGTTGCCGCTGTCGCTCCCAGTGACCGAGGACGGTCACATTTTCAGTTGGGAGGAGATGATAAGCATTGCTGACTGCTGACCACGGAATATCGAACTTCCGGTTGTCAATCACAAGGGCTGTGCATGTTCATTTCGGTCGGTTGTCTGGATTCCCGAGTGCCCGAGTGCCGACTTCATTTTACTTACATTCCGGCTCATTCATTGCCGGAGGCCTACATATTACCTGTCCTGTTTTATTATATATACTTCATGTATTTATTTTACAATACAATATACACTGTACCATTTTCCCCTCAGTTCACATATCATCACAGGCCTTCGTCGTTGCCTGCTTACCTCGTTCTCCGTGTCCCTCGTCATTCACAGCGCCCCTCACCACTCTTATATTTTATACACCTCATTCTCCTGCAAGACCTGGACCTGGTCGACCCACTCGCACACCCACGTTCACCACGAGCGTATCACCGTGATTCGGTCTAAACGTGGGAGCTGAACAGGGAAAATTATGGTTTCTGTGTCAGGTTGCGTTGGTGGCCCGATGACAATCGGCCGTTGTACGTCGAGGGGCTTGTTCCACCAGAGCAACCATATGAAAATGTTCATGACGGCGAACGCTAGCGTGGCGACCTCGAGTTGGGTTACCGCGAGGCGTTGATGGACGCGAGCAAGGCATTGCAGGATAAACCATGAGCCCTGTAGAAGCGCGACACCTTTGGAGAATGCGTCTCCTTTGCTCTTGTCTTTGATATCCTCTTCATTGACGTTTCGTATGGCCTTTTGGAATTCGAGACCGAGATCAGGATCCTTCAACTGCTGCTCTGTCGCAATAGGATGCCCGGCCAATGAGACGAAGCCGCCCATGCAGAAAAAGAAGGCCTGCGTGCGGGAGAACTTGAATTCTGTATCAAAGCAGCATGAGATATACACGAAGAAGATCGCTATTCACTCACCCTTCGATAATTCATGCACCCCAAAGCGCTGTCTGACTGCAAATCCCACCATAATTTCCGGCGCGATGATTCCGATGAGCATCATCTTCAGCCTTCGCCAGAAAAGCCGAAGACTGCTCTGGTTGGATGGGGGCACATTCGGGTGCACCGACACCCATGTGCAAGCGAAAATCGTCGCTAGACAGCCCCATACGACGCTGAACAATGTTCTGCAGTTGTTGATATCGTCACAAGAGTCGGTGGTGACTCGAGCATCCAGAGAATGCGAGAGAGGTGCAGCGATGCTGTCCTGAGACAGCAGATGAACGGTGATAAGGATGAGAAGCATAGACGGTCTGGGGATCAAGTGAAGCTGCAGAGTTGGTCGAGTTTAAAAACAGCAAAGCTGAATGCATATTTTGAGGTGGGAAGTGCCATGTCAGAATCAGAACGCAGAGATAATGAAGATTCCAGATGAACTTGAGATGAACAGAACAGTCACTGCATTCGAAGGGCTCTTGATCCCCGTCGGCAGAGGTCGGCGAACCAGGAGGTAGGCCAGGCTTGTTGCAGTCTGCCTTCTTGGTAGCTGGTATTAAACTGACTTGTAGTAGGCGTCGTGGCACTCAATATTATTGACTGTCCAACATTGCAGTGCCTTTTTGATTGATTTTGATGATGTTCGGCATGATGATCTGTAGCCTGTCGCAATCGCCATAGATGCCGGATGCGAGGGTGTTCACTGCTTTTTTTCGAACGTGCGTGAAGCCCACACGTTGATTGTGGATTTTTTCCTGGTGGATTTGGAAGGACTACGAGCACTGATGTAATCGTTCATAATATTTGTATTGTGCCAAGATTGCATGACCTCGCAACACACGGTCCGTTTTTTCCAGCTACACTAAATAGTGGCTGTGCATCAAATTTCATTAGACTTTTGTGACTCGTTGTAAAAACATCTATATAAGAAATGAACGCAGTTTGTCTCGAGACAAACCGGACCGGGGTTCCAAGCTCCACGCTCCACAACCAAACAGCTGCACCACGACACCGCCACACGGCTTCTTCGCTCCCACCACACTTGCTCCCCACAGCAACACGGCTTCTTCGCTCCCACCACACTTTACCCCACAGCACTCTGCCCACTCCACACTCACATCCATGTACCTAGCATGACAACCAATATATTGTATTTTCAGATCTCTTACATGCAATTAAGCTGTCTACGAAGCTAACTCACCAGAAAACCCAACTCATAATCTTTACTTGGTACGTCGACATAAGAAATGAATATTGTTTGTCTTGCTAGACAAACCGGACCGAGGTTCCGAAAGCTCCGCAGCCACAACAAATGTGGAGAGCTGCACTCAAGCGAACTTGAACTCCAACTACTCCACTCACGGAATGGTGGCCGGCACCAGCTCTTGGCACACCCACTTTATTTAGTTGAGATCACTGATCACCGTTCATTGCCGATTGCACCATTGACCAGTTGAACTAGCTAAAGCCTTCAAACTAAGCATTGGGGGAACGGAAATTCATCTCTTCAGCTCCACCCAGCGAGAAAGTTTGCTATTTATAAAATTCTGGAATGTTGAGCAAGGCTGAGCACTCAACAAGATGGAAATTCAAGGATTGATGGAATCAGCGGGCCACAAATTGATGTCGGCTTCCTGAGTTTGGTGATTATTTATGAAGTGATACATATTTCTAAACCAAAGATGATTGAGGTCACTCAATGAGAGATCACAAACTGCCTATGAGGCCGTGAGGAGCCAACCAAAGGTTGGCGACGAGCGGCGTCTTCAGCTTACAAAAAATTCGGCCTTCTGTAAGCCCAAAAGCATAATTTATTTGCCGTAGCGTGGCACGGGCCAACTGCTAGTCAGTAATGGATCTAATGGCCTTTATGCACAGCCACAAAAATCACAGGTCACAAAATTCCGCTTTTCTTCCAATGTCATCAGTATGGCTCTGACTGTCCCCAATTTGTGCGGCTTTCATTCCTTGGCATTGGATTTATGATATTCGGAGAATTTCGTGGCATAAGTGTGTGCAATTAGATGAAGAGTGATATTGAAAATCCACCAACCGAACTTATTGGCCCCCCAGCAAGCCTCCTCCTGCATCAGCTCTGTCTGCAATTGGTCTTAATGGTGTTTAACACAACTCAAAATGAGTTGATTCACTCTGGTGGTTGTTCAATCGACATATAATCCCAAGCCAAACGATGCCGATCAGCCGTATAACAGCCGCATTGATTCGGCACATTCGGCATGCTGCTCAGTATCAAACATTTGTGATTGGGGCTGAAGCATCGTCGCTCCTGACTCAAAGAAGGTGAGAGCTTTTTCGGGTTGTCATTGAATTTGAAGATTGTTGACATACATCAAATATTCAAATCAGGACTCGTTTCCGCCGCGCGCAGCGACGGCCCGCTCCCCCAATTTGTAAATTGGCTTCGGCGGTTCACCGCTAGTGTATGCCGATAAGCGATATACTGTACCGTTTCAAACAATTGTTCACAGTTTTGTTCAGCGTCCGTTTCCGTGTTGCCGAGTCTTATTGTTTCGACACAGATGGAGCTGAAACTGACCCTTTAGGCTACAGTTCCAGCAATGCTTAAATTGCTGTTTTTGCCAAGCTAAATCTGTTACTGATTTCATTATCTTGGGCCTCACTTTCGAATTAGGAAACTTTGCAGCTGAAATTGTCGATTTCTAAACCCTTTTCAACCCCATTTATTTTGACGCTGAAACTATTATTTTCAGCAACATGTTCAGCTGAGGAGAATATTTGCTTTTGCCGGTGTGATTTGTGCAAGACTCGTCGATAAGTCGCGCCTCGATGGATTCCGGAGTGGGATGCGCCTTCTCCCCTCTGCTTCCTCGACCGTTTGATTGATTTCAGCCCGTCTTCCGGTAGTCTTTCGTAGCCAGATGCTTCAGTGACCTCGCAGTCTTCCGGCTCGTTCTGGCGAGTTATGCAACGACTAGGAGTGGTTGCCGGCATCTTCGTCTGCCACAATTCAGGAAATAAGCCCCAACCAAGTTGAACCAACCATCCAAACCGATCCATAGCACAGAGCTCTCCGCATGGCATTGTGGCATTGTCAACAATTCTCTCCGACGGATGTTCAACATTGGTCTGATGGGGTTGTTTCGATCTGAATTATCTGAATGTGATTGAACGTTGACCTGTAGGGGAGGTACATCTGGCTTCTTCGACGATTCGGCAAGATTGCCCCGGGAATCAACATGAACAATCCCTCAACGGACAACGAGGCAACGCGACATAACCAAATATCGGCAGCTTTCGAGACATTTGAGTTGGATTAGGTTTGCCGGAGTCGGTAAAGCTCCGTGTTTGACGATAATGCCTAACTACTGGTAAGTACTGAGCATTTATACTGTCTACTGGGAGCCTCGGAATCGGGAAATTACTACTAATAACTGTCCATCTAATTACGGAATGAACGACAGCTGCGGCAAGTGACTACGCTGCTGACGATACCGCTGCGCCGCCGTCTGCGGATCTTCTGCACGCTAGACTTTGGGAGACCGAACCCTTACAGTCAGATAGCGAAGTTGTTTTGTAGCTATAGAGCGGCACCGCACCTGGGATTTGTCTAGAGTAAAAGCCCCTGGGATTTCCCTGACTGAAGACAGAAGACTTTAATGATTTGACGACTTGGAGCTCGTTCAGCTGCTCTCCGGTCTAGCTACCTCGGGGTTCTTGAATTCCGTATAATATTTCGAAGCATAGTGAGGGATCGTGTAGCTGTGTTGGGTTATTGCTAATGTCGTCGGTTGCGTGATATCACTCGGTACTGCATATCTGTGTAGTAGTCGGTGGAAGTGACAGTTTTATCTGGAGAACAGAAAATTTCAGCAAATTCTGAGCCTGGACTCAGTGAGGGCTAGGAAGCGATGGATTCCAAATGGATCGAGCTCTCGCTCGGGAGTCAGTGCCAATACGCAAATTGAACTGGGCCTATTCAAACATAAGGCAACTTCCAGCACCGCAGGAATGCGGGAAGAAAGGAAGGAGTAGAGACGAATTCAGCCAGCTAGCCCTAAGGACGAAGGGGCGACGAGAACTTGCGGATGGGTAGCCGTTGGCTGCGATTGAAGAGCGGCTTCGCAATCGGTCATCCGAGACGTTTCGTAGTGCCAGGCACATGTGTAATTGAAACGTCAACGCCTGTCGGAATCTAGGGAAAAGTGCAAGATTCTCCAAGAATACGGTCGGAGTAGTAACCCGAAAAGCCTTGATGAAACGGAATTCTTGACTCGGGAGTGTAAGCCAGGGAAATGGATGAGGACTGGATGAGCCTGAGGACGAAGAAATGACGAGAACTTGGGGAGCCTCCTCCCCTGTCGTCGGCTCCTTTACCGGGAGCGCCCGGACGGACGCATTGATGGCGCGCTGCACCACATTTCGTCGACTTCATTTGGCGCGAGGGCTCAGCTTTGTTGAGGAATACGCGGCACGTCCTCGTGCAGCGCTGAATCGTTGGTGCACAGCGTTTGGTGATTCGCGCCGCGCGCCTGGACGCGGTGCACGGCGGCGGCGGGGGGTTTGGCACTCGGACTCGATAGCCCAGTTGGGGGCGAGGAGGCGCGGCGCGGCAGGGCTTGGAGATGACGTTCGAGGTGATTGTTCCTCCGAGATTTGGCGATCATGTTCATTTGAGGTCCAAGATGTCGGTTCCCGTCAAAGACGGAGATCAAGATAAGATGCGAATGGAAGCGCCGCTCTGTTTATCTTATCGATACCGCGGATTGATCCGGCGGAGTTTGAATCAAATCTAGATTTTACATCTCTACCTAGACATACCAGCCGGGCCCCGACTCGACATCGCGCGCGCCTCCTCGCCGCCACGACGCGGCGCCACATCCTCGCCGCGTACCCGTATCGGTCCTTCCGAGATACAGGCGCTGCTTCTTCACGTAGCATCGACAGCAAAGAACGAAGAAGAAGCAGGGAGGAGGATGGAGGCGTGATGCAGGCGATGTGTCTCATGGTAGCGCTTTGGCCCAGTCTCACCAACAAACCATCAGCCGCCTTCGCTACGGCGGAAGGAAACTCTTCAATTGCCCGTCCTCGGCCGACGTCCGATCATCGACTCCACCGAGTCCCGTTGTGCGTGCCATCCCGCACGAGCACCGCGCGATGGTACGATCTTCAATGCACTTCTCCATGGCGCGCCTGTGCGCTGAGCGCTCCTCGACGCGTTTCCGGCTGCACCCGCCATTTCATTGCACGCCGTTGTCGCCGTGCCCGCGCCGCTGTCCGACTCGCGTGCGTGCCCGTCCCTTCCCTCGCACCCTGGGCTCATTTACTCCCCATAGGCCCCATACTTGGCCAGCTCGGAGCACGCTCCACAAGGGAAGTCAAAGGTCTAGGTGCGTGTCCTGTGCCCCATTCCCTTTCCCATTCTGATCTCTTTTGTGCCAGGCCCACGCGGTCAGGTCCTCTTTCGCAACACTCGAAATTCACTAAAAATTAGAACACTCTCGCGCACTTCTCGCACACATCGACCCGACCCGACGCCTCCTCGGAGCTGCGCGCGTGTCATGCGTTGTAGGGATCGGCGCCGCATCGCCCCTGCTGACGAGGGCAAACCCCGCTTTCTGGTATCTACTATGCAAAAGTAAGTACGTACAATCTACAATGCATATATTCCAGCAGCTGACTCGCGCACTCGCAGCCCCGCACGGACTCCAGTTCGCTTCGCGTACGGCTGTCACACGCCGCACGTCGCGCTGGACGTAGTCGGGTCTCGGGAGCGCGCCACAGACGGCGGTATGTTATCGTATATCCAGCCGATTAGCTAGTCACAAAAAAGTGACAGATCTCTTCACTTCGCCCCGCCGAGCCGTTCGCGCGAGACCACCGCATCGCGCGCATTGCACCATACAACGTCGGGATTGAGCGCGGGGCGGAATGGATTCGGGCGTCGATGCGCGCCGTACGTCGCCACCTGTCATGCAACGGTTAGGAAGCTAACGAAAAAAGGACAGATTTCTTTGCCTCGCCCCGGCACGCCGTTCGCACGCGTGTTGCGCGGCAGCAAAGAGCGGGTACACGGTACGGCGTCCGCCCAGAGCGCCGCGTCCCCGCGCTCCAAAATAACATCAAATCTCCGTTGTGGCCGTAACTCACCCGTCCCGTTCGTCCCATCTCAGAATCTCGTGTCGGCTCGGAAATCGAGTGCCGTGCGGGGCGTGGGGCGCGAGACATAGGTGCCGGCCGGTACGTGCCATCTACAAGTCCAGACGATTCGCGCGCTGACAGAAGAAAAAGGTGTGAAAGATTCAGTGCCTCTACGTCCCGTCCCTGCGCTTCACCCGGGCTTGCAGGTAGCATCCTGCCCGGCAACGCACCGGCACGGCGCTAGTGTGCCGCTCGAACGCCGCACAACCGCGTCCGTGTGCACGGCGGTGGCGCGCCGCGCACCACACGAGTCGCGACGCTCGCGCTCGCTGCGGTCGAGGCGAGGTCGCGGTCGGCGCACGCCGCCGTGCAGAGCAGGGGAGCAGGTGCGCGCGGATCCACCAAATCGACCCGTTGCATTCCCGCGGTCGGTAAGTAAAAACAATGTAATGTATCAGCTAGATATTGAATGAATTGGTTTCGAGTGACTTGTTTGGATGAATGAAATGAAATAGAACGACTTGTGACTTGCGGCGAGCATACGGGAAGCTTCGTGACCAGGTCAGCAACCGCAACGAGCGAGAGATTTTAGAACGAGAACGAAGACTCACTCACATGCCCCGCTGGGGTCCCGTCTGTGGGTAGAGAGAAGAGAATGAGATAAATCAACGAATGGCATAAAATGAAGCAAAAAACGAATTCGTTAGTGTTGAGAAGCATAAATCAGACCTACGTACTTTGCGATACTCGGTATCTGACAAGACGGCACGAAAAAGGAGAGATGGAACGCACCTTGAATTTGAAAATGAAAGATTCCCGAGGAAAGGCGGTGTAAAATTCATTGGGAGTGCTCTTCATCTCGACTCGAGGTCAAATCTGCAAAACCGATTATACTTGCTTACCTTGACTTCAGATTCCCGGTGCGAAATATATTCAACAAGATGGGACTGGAATAAAGATCCCGGCAAAGAAACCTCGAAAGAAAGCTAGAATAGAATAGAATAGAATAATAAAGGAGATACATACCTCACGCGCACGCGCGCATGGGCAGCACGTCAAATCACACATCCTTCAAGCATAGTTTCGGCCTTTCCAGACACCGGGCTTTAAGTCAGCACCGATCTAAATAGACGCACGACGATGAAGCTTACCTTTAGACATGTCGTTCAGCCGATCTGGAACGGCTTCGGTAAGAGAACTGAGGACTGGTCACGCATTGTTGGCTAGGCTGTCAGAACTTGCGTTGTAGGCACGTCTTCGAGCATGAGAGATATAGACGTACAGGACAGCAAACTGAGAGCACGATAGCTAATGAGTGGATTAGAAATGAAAGGAACGTAAAGGGAACTCACATCCAGAATCGTCGATGATGTTACAGAAGTGGCCGGGTGTGTTGAATCATACTTGAGGCCTTCACGTTCGGAAGCATCAATAATAAGTTCAAGTCAATGTGAAAGAAAGCACCAAGATACTCACATGAAAGAGGGACGAGGATAGTATGGTGGTGTTGCAAAAAATATAGGCGAGGGAGAGTGGATCTAAGCATAATTTCGGTGTTCCGAGGCACTAACTTTCAAGTCAGGACCGCTCTCAAGGAGCCTGGAAGTACCAACACATACCTTCAAGAACGATTCAGTGAATCTTGAAGTCTAGTTTCGGCCTGCAGAATTGAGATTAGCATTTAGGTCAGTGAATTCAAGGACCCGATGAATGTGTAGTATGAAGACTTGAAGTGGCCGTGGTCCAGACGATATCGAAATTGAAACATTGAAGGGCTGAGACTAAGGTGGGGAATCAACAAATCTAGAATGTTTGATGTACCCACAAAAGGGTGCGCAATGAAGCGTACGCTCAGCTGAGTAATATAGTCATCAAATGGGCACATACCGACAAGAATTACGCGTGGGTCAAGTCCTTGAAGTATAATTCCGACTTGCAGAATTAAAGTCAGTATGTATGTAGGTCTGCGAATTGAACGGTACAGGTACCTGGTTCCGATACGAAGATTTTGAACTGCACTCTTGAGATAAGAAATTGAAGGAGATCGAGGTCATTGAATAGAGGCGGCCGTGGTTCTCGAGTACATAATAGTCGGTTTCAAATGTTCAATAGATGCCTGGATCGGCAAACATACCTTGAGGAATGCAAACAGCCATCCAGCACTTCAAGAGGAGCATATCGTGGAATCATAGACGGTGTCAGCACCGTCTTGTTCAAGAGTAATCCAAGTCAGTACTCGAAGGTCAGTGAGTATCAATATATTGGTCTTGTATTCATCTGGGGTGAGACTGCGAGATTGAATATTACAAGTCAGTCAAGGTTCGGGCGGGGATAATCCGAAGACGGGCGCCGCAGGCGAGCGCGACTTGCTACCTCTTTGCATATTTGCACACGTATCCGGAGTATTACAATAGTCTTTCGTCGGTTAAGCTGAACGATGAAGCTAGATATATTACGAGAATGGAATAAATAAAATTGTTCAATACATATCTATCGAAAGAGCTGGTCATATGTGCGGAATATACGAACTCCAATTTACATCCACAAATGCTGATGCTGGTAGAGATCGTAACTCCATGAGCGGTAGCACAATGAGGATTATGCGCGCTGCAATGTAGAAAGGAATCCCCAGTAGCACTATTCCGCCCCCTGCATATACTACCGGCTCTAGCCATTCATTCATTGCAATCAGAAAGGAGAGCAAAGTGAGGCCAGGCATTGCAGTGATCACCACTGCGGACATTCTCCAGATCCACATTTCGGGACGCGTAGGAAAAACCGCACTCCATGCGGCGCAGTGAATGGCACCGAACACAATGCCCACCAGATCCAAGAGAATAAAAGCCCCAGCCCCATGCTTCGATTGGTTTTCTATCGACCAAAATAACGGCACTGAGACGGATGATAACGGTTGGTAGTAGTCCTCGGACAACCCCAAAATTGCAGAGTGTAGCAAGATCCGTTCGAGCAGCGAAACAGGCAGGGTTATGGTTTCTGTGTCAGGCTGTGTAGGTGGCCCGATGACAATCGGCCGTTGGACGTCAAGGGGCTTATTCCACCAAAGTAACCAGATGAATATGTTCACGACGGCGAATGCTAGCGTGGCGATCTCGAGTTGAGTTACCGCAAGGCGTTGATGGGCGCGAGCAAGGGTCTGCAGGATAAACCACAGGCCTTGTAGGAGCGCGACACCTTTGGAGAATGCGTCGCCTTTGCTTCTGTCCTTGATATCCTCTTCATTGACGTTTCGTATGGCCTTTTGGAATTTGGGACCGAGATCTGGATCTTCAAGTTGTTTTATGGTCGTGATAGGATGGCCGGCCGATGAGACAAAGCCACCCATGGAGAAAAACATCCCGTGCGTTGTAGAGAAGTTGAATTCTACGCAAACGTGCAATGAGGTAAGATTAAGAATATCATTAATTGCTGGCCCACTATTCGCCAACTCCCGAGACCCAAAATACTGCCTGGCCGCAAATCCCACCATGACTTCCGGGGCGATCATTGTGATAAGCACCATTTTCAGCCTTCGCCAGAACAGCTGAAGCCAGTTCTGGTTGGGCGGGGGCACGTTCGGATGCACCGAAACCCATGTGCAAGCGAAAATCGTCGCTAGACAGCCCCACACAATGCTGAACAATGTCCTGCCGCAGGAGTCGGTGGTGGCTCGGGCGTCGGGAGGATGCGAGAGAGGTGCAGCGATGCTGTCCCGAGACAGCAGATGGATGGCAAGGAGAATGAGAAGCATTGTCGAGAGTTCCAAGAAACACGCTGGGGCTTGCCTTTATAGCAGAGATTCAAAATAACCTGGACATGAAGCACGGATGACTCGTGCTTGTCGGCCAGCCACTGTGGCGATCATCGAGTAAAAATTCCACATTCACCTGCGCAGTGGCAGAAAAAATCACATTCCATGGAGGGAATGGCACTGGACACGGTGAACAGCCATGAAGATAAGCACCATTGTTAGTCTAGTAGACTTAAGCATTCAAAGATTTACTAATTTCCGCTCAGACTGTGAGCGTTTTCACGGTTCATATATCATATACAGCGCAAATGCAGTGTTAATTTCCGAGTCCAAATCCCTAAAAATCGCGTTGCCTTGCGTTGCCTGTGCATTTCCTAGAAGCAAGACCTGTACGAGTTGAGTGGATGCGCAGTCGAAGGACGGAAGACCCGGCAGCAGAGATACTCGGCACAGCGTTGTCAGCTAGCTAAGACGCTCAGAGGCTTTCAATAAATAATCTTTGGGGAAGAGGATCCTCAGAAACTGAGTTCTCTGTGAGTAAGGCTTCCGGATGAGCACTATCCCAGAAACTAAGACTCTAGGGTGGGCAGGAGAAGAAGGTCGAGAGCGGAAGGCAAAAGATGATTGATCAACGATCGACAATCACGTCACGCCTTCCCGCGCTCGACAGCCTCGACTCTTCGATCGATTTCAGCTCGTCCTCCAACGCGCGACGACGAAGGGCAGTTCCTCCCCTGCCACGAATCACGGCCCCTGACAAGAACCCTGCATTCTCCCCTTGACTGCGCGTACGTTTCACTCAGGGATTCCTGCGTATCCATAGTGTCACTGTCGCTGAATCTTGATTCATTAGGGGAGGTCAAAGTTGAGAATCACGGATGATTCTGACGTGATTCAGGAGGTCGATTCTCGATCAAGAATCCGCATCAAAATCACTTTTTCCAAGAATCACCGCGGATTCTTGTTTCGCCTCCGGAGGAGAAACACGCGAGAATCGTGATTCTCCATGAATCACCGAAATCGCGATTCTCCCACGATTCATGGTCGAGAATCGATGTATAAAAGCGTGTGAATCGAATCTTGAATCACGTCAGAATCACTGTCAAAATCGGCAGCGATTCTCAACTTTGACCTCCCCTATTAGCTGCGCCTCCCGGGCATTTCCGCACCGCCAACTCGACTCGACTCTCCACAGCCGGAGGGGACTGCCTCCTGCTTATCGCGTACGCCTACTGCTACGGCACCCGTCTTGGCTGCACCGAGCCGGATGAATGAATGCGCATGCTGACGTCGTGCGAAGGACGCGTGTGTCCGAGTGCTGGTGTTGGTGCCGTTGGCGTATTGCCGCACCCGCAGCTGCTGTGTGGATGAAGATGGATGGAGAATGTGTCCCACCTGCGCGTGTACGTGGCCCGTTCGGCGGCGGTGGCGTGTGCACGATCGAGGACGCGTGAGCCGCTGCCCGCCCTCGCGATAAGTGGACCTGGATCCTCAATCGATATCGTACTTCAGCCGCCTCTCTCCTCCACGGCGCGTCCCATCATCGACTTCGGCGAGGCAGTCCTTGTTATAAAGCGTACCAACACGAGGCGGCGGCGAATGGCCGAGTGGGGCGGCGGCAATGTTTCTCAATGCGCGCTCACGACTAGCGTACGTCCTCGCGTTGCCGTCACCTCAACGAATGCTAAGGCTGTATGGCAGTGACCTGCCCGACTTTCCTCCATCGTATTCAGTCACCTTCGCGAATGCGCACGCCGCATGCTAAGCCTGGCTCGTCGTGACTCCTGATTCGCTCACGTCTTCTCCGCACCGCCCATTCTCAATAGTTGCCGCGTACGTGCTACGGGAAGGAAGGAGTCGCCCGCCTCGGGTGCCATCCTCTCGTCTTGTCTATGCGTCCACCCACAATACGCGTCCCCCCTCGAAAGCACGAAAAGATACGCACAAGTCGGGTACGCGCCATGCGTATATACCGGATTTTACTTCATGGTCCCCGTCTTTGCCCGCTAGCTACTTCCCCCGCCGGCTTTCATCCGTCACGCGGGTGAGGCGATGGTGTTTTCCCCCTGTGCGCGCGCCAGCGAAGTACCAGTCTCGGGAGGGTCGATATCCACATTCCTCGGCCGACCTCGCTCCACGCACGCACAACATGCATGCGACTGGGCGAGCTTGTGGCGGCTGCGAAAGAACGAGCTTCCTTCGGCGTATCACGGCCACAGTTACCTTTTTCTTGCCCCGCCTGCGCATGCGCCCGTGTGAACTATGGATCTGTCGAGGCGTTTTCGACTCGTCTCTGTACCAGATACCGAGTACGTCCACTGCTTTTCAAGCGATCTCCTATCCATGCTGACTGTACTGTGTCACTAGTAGTTGCCCGGCGCTCGTTTTTGATTCTGATTTGCTACCGCGTCGTCACTCAGCCTCGCCGGCGACGTTCGACGCTCGGCGAATGCATATCAGTAGCTCGGAGTTGCGCTGGCGTACGGGAGTGTCCTGTGCCTTCATTCTCATCTCCTCCCGTATCCCCACCTACGCTGCACCGGTACCCCTCCTCGACGGCATCGAGCAAGCGATGGCTGCGTGGGTGCTGGAGGACACGCGTCATGGTCGACCCTCGTAGAGCGTCTCGCGCGTATTGTGCGCGCCGGCGTGTAGTAGGCACACTGTAAGTAGATATCAGCTGGAATATATTGATTTTTCGATCATTCCTTGGCGCGTACCTGGAGCGAGGCGGGGCGAGTAATCGCGAGGTTCTGAAGGATTCAGCTGCAAATCTACGTGAGCGTGAAAATTTTTGAGAGAGCTCGAGGCTTACCCGGACCAATTGCGAGAAAGCTGTGTACTAGCTTGGTACTAGCTGAATCTTCTCGGTCCAGAAAGAAAGCCACGAAAACTCGTGATGCACAAGTCTTAAGAAGACAGTATAGATCTGACGAGTGCAATGCAAGGTCGGCTTTCAGGCGAGATAAGAAATGAGCGAGATAAGAAATGAATAGGACGTACTTCGTGCTGGAATGAGATCAGAAAGCGGTGTCGCCTCGGAACGAAATGACGATAAAGGCTTGTTGAAGGAACTAGACGATGTGAAGAAATGTAGAAAGAAAAAAGAGATGGGAAGGAGACGTACCTTGAACTCGAGGGATTCAGAAAGACGACTCGATGAGTAGGGATCTGCAAACTTCTAAGTCAGTGGGACTGAGTGAGTGAAAGCCAAGGAAGAGCACTGAGACAAATTCAAAATAAGCGTACTTGGAATTCATTTCCTCGGAATGTATGGTGAAGGAATTCAAGCTCAGGAAGACAGTTGAATGGAGAACAGGCCTGCGAAGCGGGTCAGTGAGCACGAGAGGAAAGCGAAGACGGAGCGAACATATTTTCAATGCAGCTCAGGAAATAGATTGCAAGATGCAAGGAGGAGAAGCATAAGTAACTTGAAACGATGGCCCGAGGTTGAGCTGATGAATGCATATGAGACGCAGTCAGAAAGGTTTGAATAAGATAATAATCATGACATGCCTCGGGTACATGCGCACGGGGGCAAGGCAAGGCGCGCCAACTCGCCATAATTCCTCGTAGGCAAGCAAGATTGGTGCTAAACATCCATGCGAGTCGAAGATTGAATGCTTTAGAGAATACCTCGAGAAAGTCGTCTTCGGATAGACTATAAGTGCAAGTTAAGACCTGGAAATGAACCGTAAATAACAAGTCAATAAGTAATTTTTGCATAGACGCGGCGTACACCTCCGGTCAATAGTTTCTGTCTGCGAAGAAAATCGCAATCTCAGTCAGTATTTGAGTCAGGGATTGCAAAACGGTACCTACAAAACCTGCGATCTTGAAGGCCTATAGGGCCTCGAGGACGAGCCAGGGAACGATTAGCGTGAGCTAAGGGTACAAGGCAGCAACGGAATAAATTGTACGAACGAACAGCAGCTTACCTTTTGCACGCGTTCGAGCATATTTTTTGCCTTGGAAATTCAGTATCCAATTCAGTGAAAGCCGCACCATGAATGCGCTTATCCGTGCACCGTACATCCAAGACAGCCGAAATAACGACTGATTCAATCTACAAATGCTGGTCAGCAAGAAATCGAATTGAATAGAACGTACCTGTAGCATGTATATGTAGATTGCGCGGAAAGGTAAAAAGAAAGAAGACTCACCAAAAGGTGTGCGTTGAAGCGTGCGCTCAGCCGAGCGACATTTTCGTCCGTGGCATTCAATCATAGTCCTGCCTGCAAAGAAAGCACTTAAGTGTCAAGTCCGCAAGAGAAGTAATTGAAGTGGGACACTTACAAAACCCGTGCGCACGTAGTTTTTATTGAATTCGTCCGCGAAAAGAGTTCAGTAATAATTGGGACGGCACTCACAATGCGGCACGAGCGAAAATCTTTGGATCTAGAAGAAAAAACCGTTTGTCGGTTGGCCAGTCAGTTACTACAACAAAGACCTGAGACGCACCGTTTCCTGAGCAAAGTCCGTTCGACAAAGAAGGGAGAGGAGGGACCTGCAAACCATGGTCCTGAGATCAGAAATTGAAGGAGACCGAGGGGACTGTATGGTTCAAGGTCAGTGAGACATGGAAAGTCAAAACTCACAGATATGCCAGTGGCCGCGGTCCTGAGACAAGAAATTGAAGGAGAGCGAGTGCAGACTGTCAGTCAAGGTAAATGAATCAAATAGCAGACGGTAAAACCAAACTTACAAAGGTGGCCATGGGCTCGAGATAAAAAAGTGAAGGGGGTCGAGAGGAAACTGTTGTTCAAGGTCAGTACAGTAACAGAAATCCTGTTAGGAATGGATAATAACCGTACCTGTGCACGCAAAAGTGTGCGGATGTGTGGCCCGCGGTGGTCTCTGATAAATGCGTCAACCTCACGGGCGGGCTGAGCTTAGCTCCTTGAACAATTACTATCGTACCCGGCAGCCGGGTTCATCTGCACGTTCTTCGAGTAGGACTCACCCCGAAATGAATTTGATTAAACAACCCCGAGATGAGTTTGAATTTTGATTGAACAAAGTGCGTACTGATATATATGTCCACTTTAAGGACCTCGGATGCATTTCGTCTGTCAGGCACCGATCGCGATAGCGAAGTTGTCTTGCAGGGCGGCGTGGCACCTGAGATTTGTCTAAAGCCCCTGAGCTTTCCGGGACTGGGGACCGAAGACTTTGATGATTTGATGGCTCGGAGCTCGTTCAGCTGCTCCTGGCTCTAGGGACCTCGAGGTTCTTGAATTCCGTAGAGTTATTGTTATTCTCGTCGGTTGCGTGATATCAAATATATCTGTATAGTAGTCAGTGGCAATGATAGTTTTATCTGGAGAACAGAATATCTCGGCAAATTCTGAGCCTGGATTGCGGGCTAGGAAGCGAAGGGATTCCAAAGGGATCGGGCTACTACTCGAGAGTCACTGGCAATACTTACCCAAAATAAACTGGGCCCATTTAAACGTAAGGAAAGGAGCAGGCGACAGCGACACGAAACTGGCCCGGCGACATGGGGACCCGGAGGCAGCGGGCTCGCCATTGATATAATGGGAGACGGTGGTCGAACATCAGCAAAAGTTATTTTTCGGCCGTTTCATCTCGATAGGTATGGACCCCAGAGATATCGTGAACGACCGCGGTGATGATGGCGGCGGCGCGGACGTGGGCGTGGGCGGCAGAGCAAAGATTCAGAGAGGATGTATCAGCAACAAAAGATTTAATTGAACGATGGCGATCGCGTTTTTGGCAGGCTGGGTGCGCTTTTCAAAGACTCAAGAGTGCGTGGCAATGCTTTCTCATGCCTCGGGCTCCAAGTTCTTTGCGAGAGTTTTCGAATCGCAACCACTGGCAGTGAGTCCATTTGACCATAGAATCTAGACCCGAGAGGCAGAATGTGCAGACAAGAAGACGAAGAGGCGAAAGCATAATTTTCAAAGATCAAGATGCATACAGAGGCTCTAGAGTCAGAAAATATGGCGGTTGCGGATAGGGCTCCCGCCCGTTGCCGTGACGGCAACGGCCGTCGATTCGACGGCTAGGCGACGGGCGCGGCCCGTTGGTTAGACGGCCGTTGTTTCAGTTTCTCAACCTCTAACGGAACGGCACGGTCAACGGTACGGCCGTTGACGGCCAGACGGATATTCACGGACATAATGAAACAGAGTTCTGCTTCTAACTACTGAAATTAAATCACCTCACGATCTCCTGAACAGCATTACGAGCAAGGTGCAGACGTTGTTTGACCATCATGAGTGTTCGGATAGTGTTGGGTTTAAGGCTCGCACGTCTGAGAGATATGGTGTCATGGCCGCCCGAGAAAATTCGCTCCACTGCAACAGCCGATCCTGAAGACAGCCAGAAAGATATTTGTGCCGTCAAAGGCCAAAACGTACCCGGAATGGTGAGCAGATCGCGAGCGAGACAGAAAAGATTCGGAAATTGGGTTTTACGAGCAACCCACCATTGAACAGAGTCACAACTCGCAAAATCCTCGCGGGGGAGGCTATGTGAAATCCTTCTGTGGTGAGCCGAGCTGACTTGAAGATGGAGCAGCCGGTGTCGCAATGGGAACAACATTACAATTGCGCAACGCGTAATTCGACTTGTAATGGTCCTCGAGGGCAGTTTTGGAGGTCTCGAGATGGAGCATGAGATCATCGTCGTTGTTAAAGTCAGCTTTCAGCCCTTGGTATATACAACCTTCAGAAATCCCGACCGAAATTGCAGCAGGTTTAGAGGAAGGGAGTGTAGATTAGGTATCTTGCAACAAGCCAGAGAACTGCAGAGCATCAAATAGTTGTACTCAGGCTGGATCCAAAAAGCTACAAGGTGGAACATGGCAGTAGAAAGCAAAGAACGAAGTGTTTGATCGAACATCGCTAAGACATTCGGCGTTGTCCGGACAGCCACGCCTGCCCAAAATCAGAGCGGCCAAAAGCAGGAACAGCCTGATACGCGCTCTTATCGCATTTTGAAGTGATTTAGTCCATATTTGTCCACCCGTTTCGACACCCGTCACGGCCGTTTCACAACGGCTGAAAACGGGTCCAACCCGTGCCGTTGCCGTCCCGTCGGCGAGCTCAGGAAATCTCTGACGGAACGGGCACGGCACCCGTTCGACGGCTGCCGTCTAACCCGTCGCAACGGCAACGGGCGGGAGTCCTAGTTGCGGACTCGCAGTGGCTCCAAGGTGCAAATAGATATGAGAGGTTCTGGTAAACAACCACGAGGGGATGGAGGTCTGAGGAGGGCGCTTGGACTCAGAGCTCAGCTGAAAGCCTCGTGAAGCTCAAGTTGTCGCGAGCCTGCGCGACGCGTCGAAGTTGGTGTCAAGCCTCGTCGGATCTTGCCGGGGTCACGAGGCTCTTTGATGGGATGGACATTTTTAGTCATGGTCCGCCCCTTGCCCACTGTCCGAGTTTTCTGCAAGACTCCCGTCTGGATCCCGAGTAGGATGTGCCCTCCGCCCTCCGCTTCTTCGTCCCTCAATCGATTTCAGCCCATCTTCCGGCTCGTTCTGGCGCGCGACGCGACGACGAGGAGTGGTTGCCGAACTCCTTCAAGTTCTTGATCTCTGGCTCTTCTGTGTCGCTCAGTCTCGATTCGCCACTCTACTCGACTCCAGACAGCTCATGCTGCTTATCTTATCAGTGGCGCCGCGCCGAATGGGCGCGCGTGTACGTGGCGGGGCAGCGCGTCGGTGCCGTCTGCACGGCGGGGGGCGAGTGAGGCGTCGGCCGCTGCGGCGAGGGCAGAAATGAGTACGAGCTCTGCATCCTCGATCGATATCGTACCTCAACCCTCCTCCCTCCTGCGCATCGCGTCCCATCATCGACTTCGGCGAGGCAATTCCTACAGGAGAAGCATCCTCAATCGCATCTCAGCTCGTCCTCGGCCCACCTCACTCCTGCACGTCCCGCTGTCCACTCATCGACTTTGCCGCGCCAGTGCTCTACCGTCAGCATCCCACGCGATCGGCTGGAGTCTATGGCTACATGTACAGCGAGCTTCGTCCCCGGCTACCGCATTACTCCGCTACCGCATCCCCCTCCACTCCTCCCATGCCCCTCGACGTGTCCCGCTCTGCATCGCCAGGCCTCGGCCGTATGGGCGCCGTCAATGCTAACGCACTCTCTCGAAGGCGACCTCGAAGGTCGTCCGCCGTTTCTGCCGTGTCTGCGCCTCAAGCGTCTTCTGCGCGCCGTCTCTGGGAGGCTGGGAGCTAGAGTGCAGTTGTACACGCGGTGACGATACCGACGCTCACGAAGACGAGGATCCGACTCGCAGATGCGTGCATGCGCATCCGGCGACGCTGCTGCTTCCCGCACACGCAGACCTACTACATAGGGCGATAGTACGTGCTCGGGATGCAGACCAAGCACTGCCCGCTGTAGATGCTTGGACAAGCACTTGTAAAGGCGCGTTTTTGCGCAACAACGTTGCCCGTCGAATATACAACCCGTCCTACCACAACCACAACCACGCACACCAAGGCTCTCAGCCTTGTTCAGCATCTCGTTGGGCTCCAAATCCTAGCGATGTTCTTTGCTTGGATATGGATTTTGGTGGACCTGACTCACTGCATTTTGACAGCTCGCGGGCACAGTCCTCTTCCTCCGCCGCGCCAGACCCGCCAAGGCTGATGCTCGCGCAATCATGATATTTGTTAGGCAGTAAGTATTTCCCATCCAGGAGGCTCTCGATGGGTGGCTCAGCAATTTTATTCAACTTACATTCACCCCATGCTGTTTTGGTCGCACGTGCGGCTCGTTCACGAGATATCCCTGTGCTACGACTTCCCTCGGTTCAAGATGCCATGCCGCGACCACGGTGCTCGGTTCAAAATTCCAGGAGGCCAAACGAAATGTAGAGGAAAGGAATACAGGTGCAACTCCATTGCTTGTGTACAGATCGTTGACGAGGAGGAAGCGTACTTTGGCATATGTACGGGTTCCTCGCTATGGATCTACAGATTCAGCTTCACCCAACCCGTCATTCAGCGTCCATAAATAACGGAGATCGTCAATTCCCAGAGCCTGAAGGGGAGCGTTTTCATGACCGATTAATTCCCGTTCGCAACAGGAAGGAGGGAATTCAAATATATATCGCGGCCAATTAATACACAAAACCGGCAAGATTCAGATATTGATGTGTCCCGCTGCTTCCATCCATGAGTGTTCATTAACACTTTAGGTTGCGATTAAATTCATCCGAGTTTCCAATGGTGGATCTGGTCAACTTCACGAGTTTGTACGGGTGACATTCCTCTTAATTGAACTCTGATACTTATGCGGTTCAGCGACTTGAAACAAGGATATGTATGAAGCGCACTGAATCACCGAAATGTACTTCCGTTCCTTGGAGTCTGGGATGCCTCTGTTGAACCCTACCCCGCTTTAATTGCTCCGTTTTACAAGTCGAGGGACCTTGGTCGATATCTCAGGAAATGTTCTACACTAGACGAAGAGAAGATGGTACATATCCTCTTCGCGATTTACCCTGCTCGAATGATCCTGATTGTTCACTTAGATTTTCGGAGTGGCCGCGGGCCTAGAGTATCTCCATCGCCATGAGATCGTTCATTACTCGTATATTAAGCAGATGTCCTGATTTCGTATGTACATATTTACATTCTTCCTTTTTCTCCCACGTCGCGCCAAATCCCGAGGATGCAACTGTTTGTTTTCAACGGAGCGCTCACGTAGCGCTCAACTTTAACTTCGAGCATCAAATCTCGGCCTCACAGGTCTCCCTATCATGACATAATTCCCTTTCTGAGTCGTCCGCGTGGCCACAATTTGCAGCGCTCAAGCGCCGTTCAAAAGGAAAGGCTATCCAGATCCGTCCGGTGTTCCTTCCCTTCCCCCACCATCCCATCTCTTAGCGGTCCTCTTTCAGCTCTTTGATACCCCCCTGCAAGATCAACACTGATACTTTGCATGTCAACACCTGGCTTCTCCCCTATTCAGCAGCTCAAGACGCTTTTTCGAGTTTCAAGGCCACAGTGATCAAGCCTGTCAGCCGCAAGATCAAGAGATCGGCTGCATACACCTCAAGACGCCGTCTCAAGCTTCAAGTCCGCAATGAACAAGTCCGCGAACCTCAAGGTTGTCAAGATTGACTGGATACGCAAGATTATGACAAACTATTTCAAAGTGGCGGTGACCGACTGCGCTATTCAAGCTAAAAGACATGCGGCAAGTCCTGGCACCACCATGCTCGCTGCACGATGCATCGTAATGGTCCCAAGATATCATTCCCTTTCCCACAACTTTCTCACAGTTGAACGTTCTCGAAGAGGACTCACCCACGTCTATTGGAATTCTTTTGGGGAGTGTACTTTCTCTGTTGGTGTCAACGTCTCAAGTGACCTCAACACTCCGAGGAAATATACATTGCGAGTCCTAACGGTGCGGAATGTCGTGAAACGTGCGCCTTCTTTCTGTGCCGCTGAACAATACATCCCGCGGTGATCAGGGCTTTTTTAGGGTCCAAACTATTTGTTTCAGCCGCCGTGACTCCTGTAAGCCTCGTTTTCTTCGCACCCGCTTGGATACATTGAGCAGAACCATTTCAGTACCATGGGCTTCTACCGCGTTAGCCGAGCCAGCAACTTCATGAACCATAACGGGCCCTGAGTTCACTTTCCTCAGGTTCCGTGTTGTCGGTTTGTTTTTCTGTCTTATTCAGTGATAGCTCACGGGTGGTTCCCACGGGGACGCCCCCGACGTTCTGTAATTTCTGGAAATGCTCCCTGAGGAATTAGATCGCGCTGCTCACTGTTTTTTGATCTCGCCGTAGTACCACATCGGAGGTACGTCGTTTCTCTGTTCACTTCCCACTCATCCGATTTATTCTACTATTAGTCCAAGATCGATGGAAAATTGTGGGAAATTCAACATCGACAAGAATGCATGTCGAAAATAGGTCACGCTCCTTTCGTCATCACACTTTAAGTCGCGACGTCTGACAACCTTGGCACCCAGAATATATTCGTGGTAAGTATGTCGGCTATAATGATTGCAATGGCTCGAACATTGACAGTGGAATTTTGGGGCTCCACGCAGACCGTGTGCGATCATCCTCCATGTAGTTGATGCAGGCCCGCGAATCTCGGAAGCATCAGGAACGATAGCACGTTCTGTATTTTACTAGTAGTTATTTGTACTTGAGAGTAGTGTTGAATTCAACATGGTGGATACAACGCACAGAAAACTTCGGCAGTTCTTAACCCAAACCAGTCAACACAGAGATACAGATCTGTTGGATTCAACTCGGGCGACGGCATTACTCGCAGATGTCCTGATTTTATTTGAACAATGTTTATATTCAATGATCACCTTCAATCACGACTCTCCTCTATCTTCACAGCCACCGCTACCGCAAAGGAGGCCGCAGCAGCCCTCTGACGCCCTCAGCAAGATGCTCAAAATTTTCAAGATGCAGACAACAGTCTGTAAGCTAACCAATGGGACGTTTCAAAGTGTTTCTTGACCAGAATCTCAATGCCCTCAAGCATCCCACACTTACCGAACCACTTCAAGTCGAGTGGCCCTTCATTTTACTTCTTTGCAAACTTGCTTACGCGGATCCTCAGAAAGGCTATGGGATGTCTCCCAATGCAGGAACATGATCGGACGCTTGCGCTGCCGGGGCATCAAGCTCTCAATCTCGCATTACAACATGGGACAAAACTAAGATATCACGACGCCCTTTTTAAATTCAGCCAACCGTTTCAATGTCAACTGGGACAGTAGACTGCAATCTTCGAGGATCATCATGCTGGATTTTCGTCTTGCCCGCAGTCGTGCTGCGGCCATGCTGTACAGTCCTCTCATTTTTTCGGCACGTATATCTGTTGGAGTTGATCGAGCCGAGGTCCGAAGTCAATTATAGATTAGAATCCCATGTATGACATCACACTTTTCACACGTTGTTTTTGACCACCACCGTCTCGCGTTGCGCGCGTCGTCTGCCTTCTGGTACTTGATTCCAACAGGTTATGGGCCTTCTGTGCACCACTGCCTAAACAAATCATTCACTGGTCTGCTTTTCTGTGCCTGCTGTTCTATCGGAATAGCTATCTGGTCTTTGTGCCACTCGTCTCATCCTCTTTGTCTATCACCCCAATTTCGACTCTTTCACCATGGTTAAACCCTCAGACATCCCTAAACTTACATCTACCAACTACTGGACCTGGAAACCTGATGCCGAAGCTCTGCTTATGGCTGAAGGTCTCTTTGACACTGTCGACCCCAACCAGGCTGTTCCTGCTGGTGTAGTCCAGCTCCGTAAATGGACTGAGAACAATGCCAAGGTCTATGGTCTACTGTATCTTGCGTTGGATGACCCTGTTAAAACCAGGGTCAATAATGCCAATGTCCAGAGGAGTGGTCGCCTCCTTTGGGGTACACTCGAGTCGATTTTTACCACCCCAGACCCATCCAATCGCGCTCTTCTCATGACGCGCTCCAATGGCCTCACACATGACCTTTCCAAACCCGCCGATACTTTCCTGCAGGCTGTTGTTACAGCTGAGAGAAATCTCGCTGCTATTGCGGTCTCGCTTCCTACATTCACAGTTCAGGACAAAATCCTTAATGGTCTTTCATCGGTTTATTCCCCCATCACAGCTATCCTCCAGAACGAATCTCCTCAGCATGACATCCCGTCGATGATCAATGCGATCAACAACTGGGAGAGCACGGATCTTCAGAAGACGGATTCTCTCATTCAGGCTGCGCGTTTGTTCAATGCATCATCCCTTGGTTCGAATCCAGGGAGTGTTGGGGCTGAAGATCCGACTGCCTTTGCTGCTCGCGATCGTCCTCACCGCTCACACCCGCACTTGCACTCACGTTCTGCTTCCACCCCGGCCTATGACTGGACGAACACGAAGAATCACACCGACGTTTGCTACAGGTGTGGCCTCCCTGGTCATTTTGCGCAGTATTGTGTCTCAGAAATGCCTGACGATGTTCGACGTCGCATCATTCGAGAGCGCAAAGAGAAGGCCAGTGTCGCTGTGGACTCTGATGATGATTCGGATGCGGAACATGTCCACTTTGCAGCGCAGGACCACTTTGCCGCTGCTGCTTTGGATCTCCCCACCGAGCTCAATCTCAACATGATGGATCACGAAACACTAGTTGGTTTTACCAACTCCCTTCCCAACACCATCACAATTCCACCCATTTCAGTGGCCGACTTGGAGGCTGGACACACAGATAAGCTTCACAATGTGCTCCTCACTCATGTCCAAGCGCAGCGCTCATCATCCCCTTCCATTGCTGACGCTGCAACTCCATCTGTCCTCTCAGCCATCTCTACACCTGCATCCACGCCCTCGAAGAAGAAAAAGAAGAAGTCGAAGAAGAAGGTTCCTACCTCTCCACTGCCAGTTTCTGCGGTGCAAACCGCACTGCATGGGCTCGCTTTGATGGACGACGAGGGAGAATATTCGATGTAGGGTTTCAGGGAGTGTCTCGGCTCAGGGAGTGTGTTGGAGTTGATCGAGCCAAGGTCCGAAGTCAATTATAGATTAGAATCCCATGTATGACATCACACTTTTCACACATTGTTTTTGACCACCACCGTCTCGCGTTGCGCGCGTCGTCTGCCTTCTGGTACTTGATTCCAACAATATCTCTATTTTTTCTTTTGACGCTCTTCAACATGGTGTTTGGGTTTGTTGCAGGTCCCACGGTGCGCTGTAGCTTCACAAAAGTGTGACAGAACTCAATTGTTTCAACAGCGCGACTGTAAAAAATATTATCGCTGCATCTTCCTGTCTGCAGCCTCACTCTACGTCCCTGACATCTGATTAACACGACGAAAGAAGAGAACTCGCTTCCATCAGCTACTCACGGTACCACATTCGTTCAACCCATGTAATAACTGCAGCCTGTGTTGTTTTCTCGCTCGCTTCTCAGGTTCGTAGGCTAGGTTTGGGGGGGTTGCAGCATCTCACTATCATGGTTGAACTGGGCCATGTCCAGTGTCGTATCGTACACGGTGAGTTTTCCATCTTTATGACGGTTCGGCACCTAAAATGAGTTCCGTTTAGCCTGCCCGGAGTATTTCACGCGACGTACGCTCATTCTTTTCAATCGTGCGAACAAGACCAACTAAGGCATCTTTCCCGATAGATTTCGACGATCCAAATTTAACGGTTTCGTGATCACATTGTGATCAGTATGTGCAGAGACAATTACGAATTCTGTAATAACAGTAGTATATCGAACTAGAGAACATTTACTGCGGGCACTAGCAATTCCAATGCCGACTATTGCTGCCGGAGCGAAGCGAAGGCATGTCTTGTGGTAATTTAAAAGTCATGCGTGTCAAATTATTTGTTCCATCGATATCACTGAACGGGGCGTTAGAACAATGTCTTGGTCGATAGACATTGAGCGCCCTGTATCTATGACTCAAAAAGAATCAACTTCCGGGGCTTCACTACTGCGAGTGCTGGAACAGCACCATATATGGTGCCGGAGCTTTTCGTGGGGTCGCCAGAAATGGGCAGTGAGACCCTTGACGGTCTTTTGGTTCTAGAGCTCTCCTTGAACTTCAAGCTCATAATTCATGGCAATGGTCGGGATATAGATTGCAACGACCAAGCCGCCGAAACATCGTCCTGAACATCCTATTCTCACTGCAAAAGCCCACAACAACCTCCGTCCTCGAGGCTGTGATTATGATTCCGATGCAGTGAGCTCCGAGCTATGGGCTGTTTTGGATTCATGCTGGGAACCTGATTCCAGCCTTCGACCCGCGATTGGTGATATTATCCTTCTGATGCTACTGGATACTTCGGAGATCATCGATCAGGATTGCTACCCAGTTCGCCAGATATCCTGCTATATCATCTGCGGCCGAATCCTTATGCGTGATAATTCGGGACTGCCGAAAGCTTTCTCAAAATCGGTTCATGTGTCTTGACGCGTGGAGTATTCGCTGATTGTCCTCAGGCATGTTGCTCGGCAACTTGCTAATTGATGTCATCGAATTCTTCCGGAGCTACACTCGCTGCGAAAGCATGCAACCAACTATCGAAGGAGTTACTTAGTAGACGCCAGTGATCTTTGCGCTGCACCTTGATACCAGTCGCTCGCCCAACAAAAATTTGCTGAAAGTCAACCAAACTATGCGAGTATGTACGATCGAACGATTCCGGTCGAGCCGTTCTTACTTGACCTGGAAATTTTCGTTACATTGCGGCCTGCGTCATTTTCATTGTACCGCGTTTCGCGAGATTTCTGCCTCCATCCGTCTTCGCAGATGTGGATTGGAGCATGCACTTCCCCGGTATATAATGCTCCCCGAGTCTTCTGACTCCTTTTTTTCCATTCTCGTCTATAACTCATCCTCGTTGTTCAGTTCGACCTATGGACCACCTATCATGTTCGGTAATTCTTACCTCTTTGCATGTATGTACACGTATTCGGTGTCTTACCGTAGTCTTTCGTCAGTTAAAGTGAACGATGAAACTAGATATATTGCGAGAATAGAATAAGTAAAATTGTTCAATACATATCTATTGAAAGAGCGTGTTATATGTGCGGAATATACGAACTCCAATTAACATCCACAAATGCTGATGCTGGTAGAGATCGTAACTCCACAAACGGTAGTACAATGAGAATTAGACGCGCTACAATGTAGATAGCAGTCGCCAGTCCTGTGATTACGTCGGCTGCTGAGTCGGCGTGCTCGGGTATTGCGAATCCCATCAAAGGTAGAAGAAACGAAATAAGACCAGGGGTTGCGACGATAACGAATGAGGCCGTTCTCCAGATCCACATTTCGGCGGGTGTGGGAAAATTCGCGTTCCATGCGGTGCAGTGAATGACACCGAACAAGGTGCCCACCAGAATCACTAGACCAGTAGTCCTACTGTTATCGTTGTTTACCGACCAAAACGACGGCACTGAGACGGAGGATGACGGCTTATATTCGTACTCGGAATACCCCAAAATCACAGACCATATCCGGTCCCAACGCGAGAGCTGAACAGGAAGGGTTATGGCTTCTGTGTCAGGCTGCGTAGGTGGCCCGATGACAATTGGCCGTTGGACATCAAGAGGTTTGTTCCACCAAAGTAACCAGATGAATATGTTCATGACGGCGAATGCGAGGGTGGCGACCTCGAGTTGAGTTATTGCAAGGCGCTGATGGGCGCGTGCAAAGCATTGCAGAATGAACCACAGGCCCTGGAGGAGTGCGACGCCCTTAGAGAGCGCGTCTCCTTTGCTCCTGTCCTTGATATCTTCTTCATTGACGTTTTGTATGGCCTTTTGGAATTCGGGACCGAGATCTGTATCTTCAAGTTGTTTCTTGGTCGCAATAGGATGGCCGGCTGATGAGACAAAGCCACCCATGCAGAAAAAGAAGGCTTGCGTGCTGGAAAATTTGAAATCTACACCAGACGGGCGATGAGGTGAGGTCAAGAATATGATTGCTGACTCACCATTCGTCAACTCCCGAGATCCCAAAAAATTGTCTGCCTGCAAAGGCCACGATGACTTCCGGGGCGATCATTGCGATGAGCATCATTTTCAGCCTTCGCCAAAAAAGCTGAAGATGGCTCTGGTTGGGCGGGGGCACATTCGGGTGCACCGACACCCACGTGCAAGCGAAAATCGTCGCTAGACAGCCCCACACGATGCTGAACAATGTTCTGCAGTTATCGATATCTTTGCAGGAGTCGGTTGTGGCTCGGGCATTAGGAAGATGTGGGAGTGGTGCAGCGATGCTGTTCTTGGACAACAGATGGACGGCGATGAGGATGAGAAGCATCGCTGAGGGTTCCAAGAGACACGCTCGGGCTACATGTGCAATGCCTTTATAGCGGAGGTTCAAAATAACCTGGACATGAAGCACGGATGACTCGAGCTGATCGCTGATACAGCGCAAAATGCGGTGTAAATTTCCGGGTCCAAATCCCAAAAAAAAATTACGTTGTCTTTGCATTTCCTAGAAGCAAGACCTACAAGAGTTGAGTTTATGTGCAGTGAAAGCACGGAAGATACAGAAGCAGAGATAGCGTTGTCAGTAATGCGGATACATAGCAGAAAAAAATCAGGGGGAACAAGATGTCACACGTGACACGGTTAACGGCCAGCGTGGGAGGAGCTGAATCTCGATTCGCTAACGACATCTCTGCGCCTCGCGGCCACTCCCGGAGATTTCTTCCTCCGAACCGTCATCATCTCCAATGTAAGTAGAAGCTGCCGTTAGCCCTCTGAGCCTCTTTGTCTGCCAATAGTGCCACAGAGCCTCAGACCATTGCTATACTTGCTCTTCGCATGGACTCTCGATCGATGCTCTGGAGGAGGATATATGAATGTCAAAATAGCAAAAGACATCCGCCCTATTCTGGGTGGCTCTGTCTCCCTCATCCTTCTTTGAATCTGTTTTCTCTCGGCGGCGTGCTCGGTCTCTCTGGCTTATAACGGCCGCTTCTTGACTCGGACATCCGCTGTGCTCGTTTCACGTCATCCAAAAGAAAATTGTAAATCCACCTCCTCAGGCGGATGGGCCATTTTTTTTCACAACGGGATAATCAGTAACAAGCATAAGAAGGCTGTATTTGAGTGTCCTTGCACGCCCCAGCTGACTGCTCGCTGCTATCGCGCGCTAGCCCGCCCTATCCCGCCTCGTCCTCGGGAATCGCTGAGTCAGCATCACGTGCAACTGTATATTTCCCAATTCAGCGTTGCACCATCCGCTTTACTTCACGAGTTCCCTGCTTGGTATAGCCCCCGATCTATTCAAATGGGCTGCTCTTCTGTGTACAGTCTCCAATGCAGCTTCTGCGGGTCACGACGTGCCAGGAATTATGAAAATGGTCGGTTAAGTCAAGGACCTTTTCTCTGCCGTCTCCCCGTTTTGCTGGTGTATGGTCGTAATGTCCACGTGGAACATACTCGAAAAGTGGACCTCAGCTTTTCTTTGCTGCATATAACTTGAAGCGCACTAATGAAGAGTGAATATGTCGGCACAAACATAATTTTTCAGACCAAATCCTCAAAACAAATATTTGCAAATTACCATGAAACCCAAGAACACGCACACGCGGTATTCTGGACATTGCGCTAGTGAGATTGGAGACACCGTGGGCAGCCTCGCTTGAAGAGAGCTTCGAGTAACTATATTACTTGTATAACCTGCCATTTTCGGACAGCGATGGTCGCGACCTGTCGAAGCTTAGTCTTGTGTTTATCGCGGGGTCCCGATCGTAATGCGCCGCTATTACCTAAGCTTAGCTAATCTTAGCTAATCCGGGTACGGCCGAAACTCCTCCATTCAGTCCTCCAGAGCAATTTGGACACATAATTTGTGGTTCTGAAAGCAAATTGAGGTTCCTTGAGTGTCCACAATTATTTCTGTGAATTTTGTGTAAATTCTTCGTTACATCGCAAGTCGCTGCCAATGGCGCGGTTGAATCACGTGTTAGAATCACGTCAAAACGCGCTATTTCGCACAACCCTTTCTGGTCTCTCTTTTGAAATTCTGAGGAGGCAAAAAGTTAGAAACATTGAATAAAAGTCGTGAGGCACAAAATTTTCTGCAAATTGAGAGATTTCCGTGCAAAGAGAACGAAATCGGACTCTGATTAGCTAAGATTACCTAATAGCGGTGCACTGCGATCAGGACCCCGCGGTAAACAACAGACTTTATATAGCGAGGTACGAGCGTTCATATAAAGCGTCTGTCTACGAGAGACTAGTCGAAGCTCAAGTCAGTTCCCCGTGTCAAATGCTCAATTTCCACTGCCGTTCCATGATTGCTCAACCTTCATTTGCAGAGACCAGCGTCATGCCTCGAGTTTATTGTTGTCTCTTTGTTCTCAGCCAACTACTTGTCCTCCGTCATCCACTTCGAACTGCTCTCAACAATGAGATCCTGATGGCAATGAGACAAAGTTGATTGTTTACAAGCAAAAAAAAAAACAGCTTGACATATAAGCTCTACTCGTTACATTGCGATCGAGAACTCTCAAGGAAGTGCACGGCGCAGAGTACCTTGGCATGCGACAATATTGGTGAAATGGGAGTGTCAAGAGGCACTAAAATTTACCTCAATTATGCTTCATGCTGCATCACCATCGAGGTCTCGTGTCATGTCACTCAGCGTATTAACAAACCTGCGCAGTGATCTTCATGAAGAATGTTGACACTGGCAGCAAATTGTGCGTGAGATCCTAGAGACATTCTGACTGCTATGTTTCGACAGCTTAAGTGAGGCTCCTATTCTGTGTCTATGTACTAACTTTATTTCCCTTGCTTTTCCATGTTTGTCTAGATCTACGACGGCGAGTATCATCTGCGACCGTGAGCTCGTTTAGAGGGACTTGGGAGGGCCCACGGAAGATGATGAAGCGGGCTAGAGCGTGTGTAGTACGCATTCATCGGAATAATCCGTGGAACCGGCCAAGAACCGGCGTTCATGAGCTGGACCGTGCCTTGTAAATCTACCTACCTACCTACCGCACCGCAGGCGACAGTGTCCCGCTTATCAAGTACGCCCCTTGCTACTGTAGCCAAGGTGAGCCTGCGAGCCGGGCTGAGTGGGAGACAAGGAAGTGGACGATGAGAGACGCGGTCTTCACCATGCTGATAGCCAGCCATCTGATCTACACATAGTGTTGTTCGGGTCGGGTCGGGCTTGAAAGCCCGGGCTTGGGTCGGGCCGAGGAGGGCTTGGGCCTGAGGATATCCTGAGCCCGACCCTACCTCCAGGGTCAGGTCGGGTCGGGTCGGGCTTGGGCTCAAGCCCGGGCTTGACCATGATCTTGCTGAGTGTACGAAAGTAGGTTTGGTAGTGGAAATTTGAGACATACTGACCTCTTCTGAAGCTTAGGAACTCTTCTTTGGGGTAAATGACATGATATCCAACTTTCCAAGGTGATTTTAATGTCGATCAGATCCAAATCAGATCTCAGCGGAATATCCCGAACTCACTTACGTGACACTGAGGAAGAGATGAAAGGACTTGGAAGTCTGTTAAAGGTGCAACTCAGCTTGGGTAAGTCCAAATGAAGTTCCAAGTCATAATTCACTCACCAAAATGCCCAAATGTAGCTCATACTGGACGACCCGGGCCCAAGCCCAGGTCGCGGGCCTGAAAAAATTCCAAGCCCGACCCTGGGCCCTACTGAAGCCCTACTCGGGTCGGGCCTGGGTCGGGCTCAGAAGCCCTGGGCTTGGGTCGGGCTTGGGCTTGAGCCCTGACCCGGCACATCACTATCTACACAGCCACATCTCTGCTGCTCTGCACGCTCGTCGACGCCTTCCATGCATCCTCCTCGGCCCTCAGCTCTGCTCGGACCCGCATGCTCTCTTGGCGCGGAGGACGCGTGTTTATTTGAGTGCTGGCGTGCCGAATGTGTATGTACATGGCCCCGCGTTTAGCGCGCGAGGTACCCGCCGCCGTCGCGAGGGCAGAAATCAGGGCGGCCTCAATCGATGTCGTACTTGATTCATCCCACCTCTCTCTCCTCCACGTCGCGTCCTACCATCGCCTTCAGTGAAGCAGTCCCTGCCAGTGTGGGCATACCATTCTACGCGAGGCGGGTGGTCCAAGTTTTCTCATGCGCGCTCCCTCCAAGGCGATCGTGCCGGTTCTCGCGCCGCCGTCACCCTCAAGAATGCGCATGCCAAAGGCTGTATCGTCCCGACTCCTGTCCTGACTCGCCACCGCGTCATTTGGTTTTCTGGTCTCCGCACCACCCACTCTCGACAGTCGCCGCGAATGTGCTACGGAAAGGAACGAGTCGGACGCCTCCCGCTCCCGTGCTATCTTTCTTGTCTGCGCACCTGCCTACCCTATTACGCCTTGTCTGCGCGCCCGCCTATCCCCAGTACGTGTCTCTCCTCGACGCCACGAAGCAGCGGCGCTGGAGGCGGCGATGTACGCATTCAAGTGCGGGACTTGTGCCTTCAAGTGCTGGAGTGCTGGGGCTGTTTATGGTGCATGGATGGCTCGGGGCGCGCAGTATGCATGAGTGGGCAGACACGGAAGGAAGACGCGTCCTACCTCTTGCGTCCTACCCGAGCGCGCGTCTCGGGCGAGCAAGCACTTCGAATTCGGTTCTCGGTGCGGATGCGTTGATACTTGGTGCAGACCCTCCGATCCGATACGTGGTCCCGTTCGTCCCGTACGGCGCGGCGCGGCGATGCCGTGACAGGAGTGGAAGTGAAGCCGACTTCCGCACCGCCTCGCGCCGCTCGGCCATCGACTTTCCTACCTCGTCATCCCGCGCGGTCAGACGGCGAGTGGCGACATGTACATACAGCGAGCTTCGTCCCTGGCTACGCTACCCCACTGCTGCCCGGCTACCGCATCCCCCTCGACGCGTTTCCTGCTCTGCTACCCCATACCCCTCGAGCTCTGCGTCCCCATCACCTTCTGGGTCTTGGCCGGCCACCGTACTAATCTCAGGCAGGCAAGCGCCGTGCTGCACTTGGCTCATCCTGGTCCATGCCACCAAAAACGACTCTCTCGCACTCGACTTCGCTTTCATTTACCAGCATCTCGTCCCGCCTTGTCCATGCTTCGCGCGTTGTCGACGCTCGATGCGAGGATGCTGATCAGCTGGGAGGATGTGGTGGTGCACGTGCTGTGCAGACGCCTGGCGGGTTATACTGACGGTCACGAAGACGAAGAGGCGACATATATTCTCCTCGCGCGTTGTTGCTGCTTTGCGCACACGCACACTGGGGACGTCAAAGTCCCTGGATTCCATCAGGAAAAACCTCTTTTGGTAATTCTCGTCCAATTACCACCAATTACCAACAATCGAGTAATTCCTGGTAATTTAGAATATTCGGGCTCCAAATCCTTCAAATACCTCTGTATGCATTAGGAATAGGCCTACGTATATATTTTGAAGTGTTTCCGGGGCATTTGAGGTAGATACATGCTGTTTTACAATGTAGTATCAACCTGCCTTGGACGAAAAACACCCCCAAGTCATTCAAACTCCGCCCGGAGCAATCAAAGGTCAACCAAACACGACCATAGCTCTTGGCGACTTTGACGTCGTCGTCGCCGGTGTTCCCACACTCCAAGATCTTCTCAATGCCGATTCCGAGCAGCCTGTCGAAATCGACGAAGAATCACTGTTCAATCACCCGGATCCTTACGGCGTCAAGGACTACGAAGCAATGGAGGAAGGAGAAGATGTGGACGATATTGCCCCTCCTCCTCTTGTTGTTCGGCGTGCTAACTACCCGACGTTGGATATTGAGACTTACATCGATCTCAAGGCGCCGAAACTCGCCGAACGGTTTGCCCCAGATCAGGGAAAGCAGCAGCAGCCTGCCCCTCAACCTGTCAAAAAGGTTGCCAAGGCACCGACCACAAAATGGACTGAGCAGGATGCAGAATGGGATGCAGCAGACTGGGACATCTAGTTAAATACATTTAATACATTTAATACAGTATAAAATACACGTATTATACATTAAATACACGAAAAAAATTTCGCCTGCGGCGCCTGTATTTAATGTATTAAACCACCCATACATTCGAGACATTGGGGCCGCTGCGCGGCCTTGTATTATACAACGCCGAAATCATTTTAAACCCAGCCCTACGTCGTACGACATTCCTTTCTTCCTTTCCCCCACCGTCTTTCTTTTCTTCTTCACCCCAATCGCCCTTGGCCTCTCCCATACGCCAGAAACCTTCTCGAGCCTCACTCAATCCACCACATCTCTTTCCACCACTTCCCTCGCAACACTGTCGCCAGTGCTGTGTCGACTGCTGTGTCAATTAAGAATTCTTCTCTATTGCAGTGTCTCTCAGCCAAGTCTCGGACCTACCCACGGCCCCCGCCCACCTTGTTAATCGGCTCATTTCGTCGGTCTTTTATTCCCCACTGGTTTCAAAGCCCTGCCATGTCATGCCAAGACCTTGGCATCTCCATTTGTCAATCCTGCCATGAGCCCTGGGTTCCAGCCTTTTTTTTCGCTTCAAGCTTGCTTGTCATATCCACACCATCTAGTTTGTCCTGTTCACTTCCACATCGTTTCTGGAGATTTGTATGGTCGCTCCGCTGTTCACCGTCAAGTTCATCAAGTCGCATCACTGTCCACTGATTTGCCTCACACGCTATTCGGCTGTTTGTCCTCTCGCTTCCCACTAGGGGGTATGGGCCGTTGCTATACACGGCAGTTACAAGTACTTCTGTAATTCCAAAAGCATTTTTATGTACTTAAAAAGGTCTCCCACCGTGAACGGGAATCGACTGAACAGATGCACAGGAAAAAGCTAGTTATCTATATTTATTCCGTATGTCTTGAACTTTGCCTTTCTGCGAAGAGAACTGAGCAATTGGTCATGAAGTGATTCACCGAGAAAACGAAGAGCAGAGGAATAAAAAAGGTATGAGTGAAGGATGTTAAAAGAGAATTATGGAACCGTTCTGTGGGAGAGGCAAGAATAGGAGGATAGGAGGGTGTACTTACCATACCCTTCACCCCTTTTCGCACCATATTCTCTACCCTACCAATTTCGGACGCGAGACATTAAGTGATTGAATTAGGATAAGCACACTAGATGGATTGAAAAAATGCCCAGAGAATCCGGTGAAATCCAAATACTGCAGATGATTTTGAAAGGGGAAAGGCGAGGGTAAGGGCATGCTGACCATGGCTGATCGGATATATTTGTCGCTGTTGATGGATGAGAACGATGCTGACCGAAGTCACCGAACAATAAAGGCCAAGGCTAAAAGTAAAGAACCTGACAAGATGTGATATTTGCACTGGGCCGCAGGGAGTCGACCACATGAATGGGGTTGAACCTAAATAATGATAAACTCAGGTACGACACAAGAGTGAGGGGACACAAGCGAGAAAGGAAGGAAGGAAACCGAAACATGCGACACAAAGATATTACAGTTTCGGAGACCGACAGATAGGGGCGTAGTCGTGGTTGCAGATGCGAGCGGCGCATCGCGATCCTATTTCCAACAAATGAAATATTAAATGTACGGCAATCTCCGTCTGACATGCCGTGTATATGGATGCGGGTGGATTTGGTGTTGTTGATAGGTTCAACTTTACCTCCAAGACATGGCAGATGCCAAAAATTGGAGATGGTTGTGGTTGACATTTGCATTTTCAGTACCCAAAATGTCAGTGGAACAAACTTGGACAAGCCAGGATGACTTTCGTCCAAACGTAGGGCTCAAGAAACAAACAAGATCAATCAAAGTTGTGAAGTTGTGTAAACATAAAGATGGGCAGCAGGTAAAAATGATTTATGGACAGGCATTGGTAGATTAGGATTCCATAGACAAAAGCCTCCCAAAAATATGGGCACAATATTCCAAATTGAAGTGGAACGAGCGGAAGTGGAATCCATTACATAAGATTTCCCAACACCGCCACTAATTCCATTAGTTTCGCGTTGTGATGTTTCGGGTGAAAGATGGCCCGGCTAATGGAAAATCTCAATTCAATCACAAAAAGCTAACGAAATCTAACACAGCCACTAAATTCTGTACTGAGTAAAAGTGCGACAGCGAGTGGAGAGGTCGGCAAAATGGCCCTGCACGATTATTAAGAACGATTACATAAGTACTTGTAATCCGTGCTCAGCCCCTCGAATCGAGGCAAGGCTCGAAGATTGGTATCGAAATCATCAATATATCCTTACTACATGGCAGCAATTTTTGCAAGATCACTGTCAAGTTCCCTGTTCTGGCTTTATGTCAATAGCTCAGGTCGTACACTCCTCAATCGCCATCAAGCAATCGTCACTTCATGTCAGTCATTCACTCCTTGTTCCTCGCTGGCCTCTGGTCTTCTCAAGGTCGAAGCATCTTAATTGTGTCAGTCGTAGCTCTACAGCTTTTGCAAGGCGTAATGATGTTGCGTTAGTACGAGTATTGTGTAATGTGTAGTAGTATATGTGGTGGTCTGCAATATAAACTTTATTTTTCTACTTGTCGTGTGTTTGATATCAGCCTGAACCAAAGTATTGTGGTATAAGATGTAAGTATTCACAAAGTATTCATGTATAATCCTTTATAATTGGTGAAAATTGGCGCCAATTGGCTAGAAATTATTTGGACTTGCGTAATTTGATAATTTGTAGTAATCATCCAATTGGAGCCAATTGGCACCAATTACCACCAATTGGCAATGGTGGTTTTTTCCGATGTCCAGGGTGCCAAGTCAGTACGATTCACCTTGTAATACAATGCCAAATATATGGTATTTCACTGCAAAATATTGAATTTCAGGCATTTCGTTTTCAGGTAAAAAAGTAAACATTCCAGGGGTCTAGTTCAGCACGTTTCGACCTGATTTTCAGCCCAAATCGTGCTGAGCATTGTTGGTGTGGTCCAAATCCAGGTCATACTCAGTGAATTTCATGCCACAAAACATTGCAACTCAATACAATTAATCATGAATTACATCTGTAGCTAATGCTTCTGACGCTTGGGCGACAGTCCACGGCTCGCCGTCGCATGATTCTTTTCCTACCTCTTGTCCTTCTCATCCCTGGACGGAAAATGTCAATAAATAGTCAATAACATCATGACGAGAGGAGCAAACCAGTAAGAGGCGCGGCTGCCGGGAGAGTTGAGATGGACAAGGAGGCGGGGAGAGGCTAAATGAGTTTTGCAGAGGATCGGAAGGATTTCGAGATGGTATACGCGTCGGTGACTATGAATACTAGGGTTGCAGCAAGTTAGTTGAATGAGTAGAATAAGGCCTGGGGCAGCGCACCTGCAGCAAACTCCGACTTCTCGGCTGTTACTTAGCTAATATCGTGCGCATTTGCCCGCGCTATTCACTTGGTAGTGCTATGACTCATTAGTTCTACTTATTCGGAGTTGAGACTTGTTGTACGACATACCTTCAAACTGCCACATTCACAAATCCCATCATACGAAGAGCTACGGGTATGGTTAGGCGGTGCAGTCTAAGGATGGTGAACCGGTTATTCCTCACGACTCACCTTCACAACCCTGGGCAGTACGCTCCAGCCACAAAGCAATGGAGTTGTGGAACAGTGTTGACGAGGCTGCACCGTGATGCAGCCTGTGGTAGAGTCTTCGTCTCCAGCAACGACAAGATTTCGAGGCCTCGAGATATCCCAGAGGTACAAATCAGGGAGGACGGCGCATAGGCATGGTCAGTGTTGAGCAGGAGGTGGTTGAGAGCAAGAGACAGAAGTGACGTCACGTCACATTTCGTCTCCACTTTGCTCCACACCCGTGATCAAGTGGACTTGGCAGTTCATGGCGATACTACAGTTCTGCCCTGATAATCTGACCACCGTGAACAGCCAAAATGAGCCTCTGACGTTCCTAATTCTATGTAGCTGATCGACCAAACTCATCTAAGTCAAATTTGAGCTTGAATTGAACTTGAACATTTCACGCCGAAAAGTATTGAATTCCAAGAGATTGTGGTGAGCCTACAAAAAGTACTTGAACCGAGTACCTGAATCTCGAACTACCTGAAAGTAATTTCAGGTTGATTTGCCTTGAATCTTGTAAGTCAGGGAGTGGATCCTTGGATTTCAGGGTGTTTGATGACCCCAGTGCGCAGACGTATATCTATATACCTCTACTCGGTGCTTGGGCGATACTCGCTACATATAATATGGCGCGAACCTCACTAATCCCGGGGCCTGGCAGGCTGTTGGTTCTGGATCTTCTCAACAAGACTTCCTGCTTCATCGGCAGACTTGCAGCGAAGGACTGCTTATGATGACTCGCAAGCATGGGTGCTGATCTGAACAATATTTCGCTGCCAGCTGTTTTTGGAGTCTGACGATAGTCCTTCGTCGCTTAAACTGAACGATGGAGCTAGATATACAGCCATTATCAAAACAATATACGGTTTTTGACCGAGCTTCGATGCTCGTTTTTGCTTACCTTTGTTTGACGGTGAGTCGCTCCTCCGCTCCACAAATATGGCTTATAGGGCAATACGCAGTGTTATGACTTGTTACCTCGGTTTAAAATTCACATTTTCCAGCGCGTGCGGCTCGAACGATTTTCCTCGGTTCAAGATGGCATGATGTACATATATTCTGCTGCGACCACGGTGCTCGGTTCAAAATTCCAGGGGGCGAAACAAAATGTAGAGGAAAGGGACGATCTCGGGTACAAGAACAAATCTACTGCTTGTGTACGGGTCGTTGACTCCGAAGACGATCAGGAGGAAGTATGCTTTGGCGTACGGGTTCCTCGGTATGGATCTATCTATCTTCATCCAACCCGTCATTTAGCATCCATGCATAGCGGAGATCATCAATTCCGCGGCCAATTAATGCACAAAACCGGCAAGGTTCAGATATCAAAATCACCACTAGCGGGGTGCAAGCCGTCGCAGCGGCGGTTACGAATACTTTATGTTTTATTTTTGCCTCTTTCAGAAATAGTACTTGCCTTGAGACATGTATCTTCTCGAAGTATGAATCATTTGTAGATGTACATAAAGAACGGAGCGGTTTTGACGCTTATTCTGTGAAAACATGGCGCACGTCAGCTAGGCTTATCACAATTGCGTTTTTGGCCTCAGATTCTCAGCTGAATACAAAAAAAAAAGCAGGACACATTTATTGGTGGCTTCTGGGTACGACAAATTCTACGAAGAGGGCCTAGCTCACCTGTAGTACCTTGCGAGATGGCGGTGAGTCACTTTCGGCTTTCGGGCTTTTACTAGGCCGAATGTCTGCATCAACTCTGTACACTCAGTGAACACCTCGGCAAAGGCCGATGGCGTGACACCCGACGCGTGATTCAGTGTGACGCGTCGGGACGCGTCGGTCCCTCTGCTTCCACCACATACTGAGTGCTCGCCTAGACCAGAATTCCCCAAATCACTTAGCTGAGTATTCTAGCTATCATGTCCACACAGCAGCCATGACTTTTATTTGCAGTCGCGGTGAGACGCGGTGCGCCTGCGTACAGTGCGAGATGCCTGTCAAATGCAGCCGTCGGCCTTAGCCTGAGCAACGCAGCCATTGACGTACTGGAAAAATCCGCACTGCGCACACCGCGACTCAGAGGCACAACGGAATCTGTGTTCACTATGCGCAGCGCGGTGTCCGCGCTCTCACAACGCGACCTACGATCCGTACGTAATTCAGGAGCACGCGCCCCGACTCGGGGTGAGTCTGTGCAGCGCCGCGATGCGGCGGAAAATGCGCCCGATTTGGTCGTTTATCGGCTTCGCCCGTGAGTTTACCGAGTTGACCAAGTTTACGGAGTTTACAGAGATTTGGAACACTTTCCAAGTAAAGGATTTACTGGAGTGCAAAAGGCAAAATCAAAGACGTGCGTGACAGAGTAAAAAATTATGAGCTGACGAGTTGCACATGAGTGCAAAGTAGGCCACTTCCAATGTCGTTCTGGAGACTGCGCAGCGTTCCATGTGGATCGCACGAAGGTTCAAATTCGACCTTGAGATCCTCCGGAATGTTGACTCTGAGTGTAAAATATCGACAAGGGCTGTGTGGCAGGGTTGACCTATATTTCTCAGTTGGGATCGCAGGCGACCACGGGACGAGCTCGTCCTCTGCAAAAATTCTAGACATTTCGTAACAGACCTGTTCTAGATTGTTGATTGACTTTCCGAAGAGAGCGGTCTGATATCCGACCACCGTCGCACGTTGACACAACAGTTTTGGCGGGACGGCCTTGCCCCCCTACCCTTGGCTCAGGCCTGGTCTATTCACAAGTATGAGAAACGTATGTGGCTCTATTCACCAGCGGCAGATCTTTGTTGATAAGCACTCCGGCAACAATGAATAAAATTTCTCTGGGAGTGCAGTCTCCAAAGAACACTATCCTAGCGCCGTGTCCATCCGGGTTCATGAAGGTGCCGACTCGTTGCATCTGTATTTGTGCGTTACTTGAGTCGATATGTACAGCGTATTACTTACATCGAGATCTGCCACGTGCATAGAGAATTCGGATTTGTGGGGCAAACCGTCGTAGGCAACTAATTTCTGGTTCCATTGCTCGACAGCGGTGGCTAGGGGTGGAGTAAACTTTGTGTAAGTCCTCATGAGATTAAATATTACCTGCATCCGCGTGCGGAAAGTAGGCATCCATGGGTGAAATGATGAGGCTTTGATTGACCTTCTGAGCGCAGTTTCCGTACACAACTGATACACGGTTTTATTTGTGTGAATGTTAAGGTACATTGATCGATGATCGAGTTGTCATGACCTTGAACATTCAGGAGCTCTGCGACAAATTTCCATTCAGTCCGCTATAGCTGAGCAAAACAGGTACATCAAATCGCATACGCTTTCGCCCATAATGAAGGCTTTCGCAAGAGCTGGTATCTGCTCTCGAAAACTGACTCCGGCCTCCACGTTCAGAACTGAACCAAAACCATTCAAGTAAAGCAGATCGAATATGCCAAGAGGTGTCGCATCACCCTATCGATCTGATTTATGGTCTAGCTGTTTCAGAACTCGCGATGACCGTGGACCTGGCGAACGCGCATTAAATGTCTTCTACAGACGTCCCAAAAAAAATACGGCATATCAGATGGCTTGTGCAGGCAGATCCAACTGCGATCCAGAGAATGGACCATCGAGATGTTGGACATTGTACCATAAAGCCAAAGCAAAGTTATATCTAGAATAGATTGGAGACTCATGAATACTATGAGATTCTAGGCAGTGACGATGGTCTATGTCAGGGGCTACGCGAGCCGGGGTCGGACAGCGTCTGATTTGAGATACGGATGAAGCAGAGGCATTGAGATTGCGGCCTGGCACACAGAGGATTGCGAGGATGGCTGAGATGAGGGATGGTATGAAAATGCATAGTATGTTCATGGTGCTGGTAGGGACGAAGCAAGGGAGAAAAGGGGCTCGGTGGTGCTAGATTTACAGGAGGAATGTCAAACCAAACACTAAACAACCAACAAACACGAGCCACATATAATGAAAGCGGGTACGAGGATACGGTGCAGTGGAAAAGAAAAAGCAAATCAACCTACTTGGATGCATGGGAACCCTGGAACGGGTTAATCCAGACACAGGACAGAAAAAATAGCGGGTAGGGCGAAAAGTGGACAGGGGTCGTTTCCCTATCTAGACGGCTCACGACAAACTCAAACGGGATTTGACAAAAAAGCCGATATTCGGTTCTGTGCGACAAATATAGCCCGGCGCCTGAGCTCTCGAATGAATTTTTGAAACATACATCATTGTCTTGTGCAAGCAAATATTGAACACGGCGCGGAGCGCTTACGACGGTAGGTAGGCGGTTTGATGAATCGTTCACAAATGGCATGATCTGTCGATCGTGGCGCAAGTTGCCTGATGGCGGAGGCAGAAAACGGACCCGCGCAAACAACGCGCAAAGACTGAACCATGGAAAACGGAATGTGGAGGGTCTGCATCAGCATAGGGAGAACGGAGAAACGGAAGGCGAAGCAGGCGGAGAAGTCAAAACAAAACCCGACACGTTGTCAAAGAGGGGAATGCCAACGACGTAAACTGGAAAGGGAAATGATCGCGGCCGTAGCATCAGCGGATCACTTTCAGTGTGTTGATGCGTGCACATCGAGTTCGGCGGGCGTGAAGAGCATTCGCGAACTCGGAATGCAGAGCGTAGTATTGGTGCGGATTGGGTTGAAAGTGAAGAGTCGGCCTCAAATATCATCCAGAAGAAAGCAGCTAGACAAATAAAACGTGGCGACAGACTGAACATGAACCTGGAAAGCCTTGAGCGTCCACGGTGTATCTCTTGAGCGAAATTTTTTGCCAAAAAGTGATGGATTCTGGTAGTTGGGCATGACACGGAGGTGCTCGCCAGTAACACTCGACACCTAGGGCCGAACTGAGAGGGAGAGAGCAAAAGTGAAATCTGTGACATAATCAATTCCCACACTGCCACTAAACACATTAGATTCAATTACTGATGTTCTGGAACATCTTTGTTCCATGAAACAAGATTTTTAATTCGATCACAAAAAGCTATTGAAAATTAAGCACCGCCACTAATTCCGTTAGTTGGATTCCTGTCTACCGTGAGTAGAGAGGTCGTTTGTTTGGCCTGTACAAATTGTAAGAACGAATACGTAAAGTATTCGTAAAAACCTACCTCCGTTCCTTGAAGTCTGGGATGACCATCGTACCCGGCTTTAATTGCTCCGTTTTACAAGTCGGCGACCTCGGACAATATCTCAGGAGATGTTCCGCGCTGGATAAAGAGAAGATGGTATCTTCGCGTTTTACCCTGCTCGGGTGATCCTGATTGTTCACTTAGATTCTCGGAGATCGTTCATGGTGATTTAAAAGTCGTGCGTGTCCAATTATCTGTTCCATTGATAACTTATCACTGAGGAGGGCCTTAGCACAACGTCTTGGTCGATAAACATGGAGCGCCCTGCATCTGTGACTTTGGTATCTCGAACATCACCAACTTCCGGGGCTTCACTACTGCGAGTGCTGGAACAGCACTATATATGGGTTCGTGGACGACCAAGCTCGGATATATACTCATTCGGTCTGTTGGTTCCTGCGGTAGAGCTGCCTGTGATCTGTGAGTTCATAATCCTCATTGTAATATAGATTGTAACGACAAATCCGCTGAAGCATCGTCCTAAGCATCCTATTCTCGCTGCGAAAGCGCACAACAACCTTCATCCTCGACGCTCTCATTATGATTCCAATGTAGTGTGCAACGAGCCATGGGATCTTTTCGATGCCTGCTCCCAGTCCTCGACCCGCGATTGGTGATATTATACTTCAGATGCCAATTAACACTCCGAGATCAGGATTGCTACCCAGTAGCAATCTGTTCAGCAGTGAAACCAACATAAACGGGCTTATTTTTCGAGTTTCTGAATATTTGTGGGAGTAGGTTCAAATGCCGAGGAGTTCACGAATACGTGCTTGATGGTAAACGGATGCACTCCTATGTGGCACTTTGGCAGGATGATGTGTTTGACGGATATTGCGACGCGTTTCAGCTACACAATGGTGCAAGAAGGACAATGGTTATTTGTAAATAGTTGTGCAACTGTAAGGTATAAAAGCACAATGTAAAATTGCTAGAAAGAAGAATGAACCCCCACTTCTGATCCCACATTCTTTGATTTCCTTTTCGCTTTTATTTGACTGGTGACAGAGAATCAGCAGTTGACCAGAACCCTCGCCAACTATGGAGCGACTGCGCACCTTCAAAACATGCAGACCTGGCGCAGGAGCAATCTGGATCACAATGTTGAGTATCACTTTGGTTTTTGCACTTTGGATTTGTTGGATGGTTTTGGCATCGGACAGACACTTTGGACTGGAGGTTTTTGTTGATGGAGGGATTTTGGATCATTTAGATATATTGCGAGAATGAAATAAAGAAAATGGTTCAATACATATGTATTTAAAGAGCTGGTCATATGTGGGGGATGTAGGTACTCCAATTTATATCTACAAATGCTGATGCTGGCAGAAGTCGTAGCTCCACGAGCGGTAGTACAATGAGAATTATGCGCGCTGCAATGTAGAGAGGAAACCCCAGTAGCATGATTACGCCGAACCCTGCTACTAATACCGATTCTAGCTGATCGCTGATTTCCATCAGAATGAGGAGTAAAGTGAGACCAGGGATTGCGGTGACTACCACTGTGGATATTCTCCAGATCCACATTTCGACGGGCGTAGGAAAAATCGCGTTCCATGCGGCGCAGTGAATGGCACCGAACAAGATGCCCACCAGAAACAGAAGAATATCAGCCTTAGTGTAATCGCCGTCCATCGACCAAAATGATGGCACTGAAAGGGAAGATAACGGCTTATATATGCCCTTGGGATCAAACCCAACCGCAATCGAGAACCGGTCTAAACGTGAGAGCTGAACAGGGAGGATTATTGCTTCGGCATCGGGTTGCATGGGTGGCCCAATAACAATCGGCCGCTGAACATCGAGGGGCTTGTTCCACCAGAGCAACCATATGAGAATGTTCACGACGGCGAACGCTAGCGTGGCGACCTCGAGTTGGGTGATAGCGAGGCGTTGATGGGTGCGAGCAAGGGTCTGCAGGATAAACCACAGGCCTTGTAGGAGCGCGATACCTTTGGAGAATGCGTCTCCTTTGCTCCTGTCCTTGATATCCTCCTCACTGATTTTCTGTATGGCCGCTTGGAACTCTGGGCCGAGGGTTAAATCTTCAAGTTGTTCCTCGGTTGCAATAGGATATCCCTTCGTCGAGATGAATCCACCCATGCAGAAAAAAAAACCGTGGGTCTTGGTTTCAAATCCTGCAGTGGACCAAAATGAAACGCAGTCGAGAATCATAATGCTGACATACTCTTTAACAACCGCCGAGCCGCAAAATACTGCCTGGCCGCAAATCCCACCATGATTTCCGGGGCGATCATGGCGATGAGCATCATTTTCAACCTTCGCCAGAACAGCTGAAGCCAGCTCTGGTCAGGAGGGGGCACGTTCGGATGCACCGACACCCATGTGCAAGCGAAGATTGTCGCAAGGCAGCCCCATACAACGCTGAATAACGTTCTGCAGTTGTCGATATCTTTACAAGAGTCGGTGGTAGCTCGGGCGTCGAGAGGACGGGGGAGTGGTGCACCGATGCTGTCCCGAGACAGCAGATGGACGGTGATGAGGATGAGAAGCATGTCTGGGTTCGAGATACAGCGAAGGTTCAGGGTTTAGATCCAGAGTCAATGACGAGATAGGATAGATTGCAGAGCTACAGGTGGCGATAATGGCACAGCCCATCGCAGGTAGCTTGTAACATGCCCTAAGGCGATGGAATTAGTTATATTAGAGACGACACTTTCCTTAACATTTTGACGCTGTTGAGTGTCGCGATGAGTTTTGTAGACAAGTGCATTATCAAAGGCCCCGGAAAGCTCCAGCCAAGGTTTGTCCGCTCAAAATCACAGATTTTGGCCTCAGAATCCCCGAGTTTTAACTCCGTTCTGACCTCGAAAGTCGTATATCGGACAACGGTATCTGCGGCGTGCGGCTCCAAAAGGGTATTTTTGGGCGGAATTTTTGCTGCGCACAATCCCAGGCTTTTCAGGGACCCAACGTCATCAGCTTCGTGAGCTTTCAAGTCAACTTTTGCACCGCGTTCACAACTGATCCGTCGTGGTTAGAGTCTTGCGACCAAAATGACCGAGGGTGTATCAACGCGCGGATAGATGGATCTGACTTTGGTTACTGAGTTCTGGGCAGACTGTGAGCGTTTTCGCGGTTCATATATCATGTACAGCGTAAATGCAGTGCTAATTTCCTAGACCGGTGACCCATCTGTCTATCGAAACTGTGCGGGTAAGTTGTGTCGATAGACAACAGCTTGCTTTCGAACGACAGAACAGTTACTGGTCTACTAATTTCCGAGTCCAAATCCCCAAAAGATCACCTTGCCTTTGCGTTGCCTGTGCATTTCCTAGAACCAAGACCTGCACGAGTTGAGTTGATGTGCAGTCAAAGCACGGAAGACCCGGAAGCAGAGATTCTCGGCACAGCGTTGTCAGCTAGCTAAGACGCTAGGCTTTCGATAAATAATCTTTGGCGAAGAGGAGCCCCAGAAACTGAGTTTCTGAGTTCTCCGTGAGTGAGGTTTGCGGATGAGCACCATCCCAGTGTCATACAGAAACCAAGACTTTAGGTGGTGGATGGGAGGAAAAAAAGCCAAGAGAGCGAAAGGCAAAAGATGTTGATCAACGATCAACGATCGACAATCACGTCACAACTTTTAGCTCGACTCTTCGATCGATTTCAGCCCGTCCTCAAACGCGCGATGACGCGGGGTGGTTCGAGTGCAGCTGGGGAGAGTCGAATTCTTTGTGCCCGAGGACGTCTCGTTGAATATACATTTGATGTGCTAAGCCATGTGCACTCCTTACAGCACGAGATGATGATCCTTCTTGAAATTTGCATTGCCCGAGATATCCGAAGTCCAGTTTGAAATTGATTGCTGCACTAAACTCATGGTACAGCCCTTCTCTGAACATAGACGGCATTCTGAGAGACGGCCTGAACCTGCACCATGTAACATAAATTGCGAGTCGGCAGCCAATTCTGTCGACTCTCATTTCAACAAATTACAACATAGCGGTAGAATAGAGAGGTGGGACAGCCTCCTGTTGCTTCTGAATCGTTAAAGCAGTCTGAAAAAGCTGTTTCTAGGACCCAGAGAGAAAGAATCCCAGAGATCCTCTTTGTATTTGAACTCTGTCACCACTGCTGGGAGCTCCCGCCATCTCACGGGTTTGCTCTGTGTTGTAGTCCAACATGTTGAGTCTCTGAAGAATTGGTAGGTATGGACATGCAGTATCTCAAGCCTCAAAGACAGAACACATTAGATCTTGGCGGGCAGACGTGATTTTGTAATTTGCTTGAGTTATGCCCTCGAGGATGGTAATCCATAATCACTCTAGCGGTTTGGTGACGGTTTTGTATGAGGGTCAGAATGCACATTTAATCGGCCGCAAAAGTTTTCGATGATTTCGGTGATTCCGCAAGATAAATGGGGTCTTGAACGCTATCCCCGCAAAAAAGACAGGTGCCGATCACTGTCTTTCTTTTGCGGGGAAATCGACGATTCCCGCAAGATATATTTGGACCCCCGCAAGATATATTGTCCACCCCCGCAAAACTTTGTGACCGCCCCGCAAAACTTTTTTTGCTCCCAATCCCCCGCATGATTTCCGAGTTTTCTCAGTCACACTATCCAGACTCCAGAACAACTATTAGAATAATTAGATTGCTATTAGGCTGCCACCCATGCCCGTGACGGCAACGGCCGTCCAATCCACGGGCTTTCCACGGCACGGGCCGCGAGAAACACGGCCGTTGAGGTCGCTGAAAGATGTTAAACGGGACGGCATGGTCAACGGCACGGCCGTGACGGCCGCGTCCACGGGTGGGTTTGGAGTCGTGCATGAGTATTGGTTTATATAATGAAACCTGTGATATTAAAACCTTCAGTCAATTCGGAAAAAGGCTCCTGAAGTGGTTGATGAATCTAAATGATGAAAGATCAACCAAGATTGATGTACAAAACAACCAAAGCGAGATTTTCGAGTGCTAAAAGCTCGGAGAATGAGACCCAGGTGTTCAGTGACTGTTTTTGAACGAGGAGTCAGGTTCTTTGTGGCAAAAACGAAGAAAACAAGAGGGTGCTCATGGAGTTCAAACCATCACTTTTGGAAGTTCCCGCCACCTGGTTGAATTCTGTTTAAACCACAAGAGACATATAACGCAAGAAAGTGGCATTGCATACGAGAATGCTAATAACAAATGAACAGGCTATTTCATTGCTAGAGACCAACAACTGCACTTGCAAACCAGATACCCATGCCATGGCCGCAACGGCCGTGTTTCGACGGCCCGTAGTGGCTGTGACCCGTGCCGTAGCCATGCCGTGGTTCAGCCTCAAAAATCCTCGATAGAACGGGCACGGCACCCGTGCCACGGGTGCCGTGGAACCGTGGCGACGGTCACGGGCGGCAGCCCTAAATTTGCTATTCAATTAGCTATTTAGCGTAATGGTATATGATGTAAGGAGAGGCGTATGAGGTAAGGAGCACTGTGTAGATTAGATAGGTAACTAATGAGTGAGTAAGGTGCAATAATTGTAAGCGCAAAGTATAGGTAAAATGTAGCAGTGGGCTTTTAAATGAATATAGCGAATTAGTATAACTAATGGCAGTCAATTGGTGGCATGAGGAGAAGAACATGAGCAACAGTGAAATCTCTAGTCAAACTTGCCTCAAATGTCGGCGGATGCCTCCGGAACGCGAAGGCCCTTGCGAACGGGAAAAGCCTCAGTGAGCTCATTCCAGTTTGGTTTGCTAAACGTCCTGACGGAAGAAGGGACAGCTGCAGGTGAGGTCTTCGTTGATGAGCTGGCATTGGAGGTAGTCGTGGTGGAAACGGTGACGACGGCCGAAAGACCGCCAGCCGATGATGTCCTAGTCCCTGTCGAGCTGGCATTGGACATGCTAGCAGTGACGACAGCCGAAGATGATACAGGGTCACCAACTTGAGCATCTGGGTTATAGACAAATGAGGAAGTGACGAGAAGGAGTTTGTGAAAACCATCATGGTCACTGTCCTCAAATTTCAAGCCTGTGATGATGGTGAGAAACGAAAATGACTGTTGATGTTGCAACTTACTGTGAGCAGAGCCGTATGATGCAGATCTGGTGAAAACCGAGGAACCCATTCGAGCAGCCCTTTGGGAGAAGGCGGCTCATGGGTCTGACGATCCTTTGGAGTCTGAGTCGATGTAGCATGTTACTTCCATCTTCACTTTCTCGGATCCCCGGAATTGTCGTTCATTACTTGCATCTTACTTGGCATTAGTTAGACATAAGTTCCTTTGTACCTTACAGCCAATCTAATAGTTGCTCTGGATACCACGACTGAGAAAACTCGGAAATCATGCGGGGGATTGGGAGCAAAAAAAAGTTCTGCGGGGCGGTCACAAAGTTTTGCGGGGGTGGACAATATATCTTGCGGGGGTCCAAATATATCTTGCGGGAATCGTCGATTTCCCCGCAAAAGAAAGACAGTGATCGGCACCTGTCTTTTTTGCGGGGATAGCGTTCAAGACCCCATTTATCTTGCGGAATCACCGAAATCACCGAAAACTTTTGCGGCCGATTAAATGTGCATTCTGACCCTCATAGTTTTGCGCATGCTATACATTGTTTCAACACCTATCCGATTTTTCGAAAAAATATTTTGCGGGCAACCTAAAAGTTTTGCGGGCGCGTTGACATGACATCTCTTTTGCGGGCGGTTCAACTTTGTATTGCGGGAATCAGTGATTTCCCCGGAAAACAAAGACAGTGATCGACGCCTTTTTTTTTGCGGGGATAGCGCTAGCGTAGGTGAGGATACGGGAAGAGATGAGAACACAGGACGCTCCCGTGCGCCTGCGCAGCTCCGAGCTACTGATATGCATTCATCTAGCGTTGAGCACCGCCGCCGGCAGTAGCGATTGAATCAAAAGCGAGCGAGTGACTACGACACAGTACAGTTAGCATGGATAAGAGATCGCTTGGAGCCTGATGGACATACCCGATATCTGGTGCAGAGACGAGTCGAAAACGCCTCAACGGATCCGTAGTCCACACTGACGCACGCGGAGGCGGGGCGAGGAAGAGACAGCGGGCAGGTATGGCCATGAGGCGGGGTAGGACGCTCGCTTCCTCGCAGCCGCCACAAGCTCGGCCAGTCGCATGCATGCTGTGTGGGCGTGGGGAGCAAGGTCGGCCGGAGGATGTGGATATCGCCCTTTCCGCCGTTGGCATTTCGCCAGCACGCGCACAGGGGGCAAACACCGTCGCCTTGAAAGCCGGCAGGGAAAGTAGCTACCGGGCAGGACGGGGACCACGAAACATATATACATGGCGCGTACCCGACTTGTGCGTATCTTTTCGTGCTTTCGAGGAGGGACGCGTACTGTAGATGGGGGCGTAGACGAGACGAGAGGATGGCACCCGAGGCGGGCGACTCCTTCCTTCCCGTAGCACGTACGCGGCAAATATTGAGAATGAGCGGTGCAGAGAAGACCAGAGCGAATCAGGAGTCACGACGAGACAGGCTTAGCATGCGGCGTGCGCGTTCGTGAAGGTGGCTGAATACTATGGAAGAGAGTCGGGCAGGTCACTGCGATACAGGCTTAGCATTCGTTAAGGAGACGCCAACGCGAGGACGTACGCTAGCCGTGAGCGCGCATTAAGAAACATCATTGCCGCCGCCTCGTGGTGGTACGCTTTATAACAAGGACTGCCTCGCCGAAGTCGATGATGGGACGCGCCGTAGAGGAGAGAGACGGGCTGAAGTACGATATCGATTGAGGATGCAGGTCCATTCATCGCAAGGGTGGGCGGCGGCTCACGCGCCCTCGATCGTGCACACGCCGCCGCCGCCGAACGAGACGACGTACATGCGCGGGTGGGACACATCCTCCATCCATCTTACCATCCACACTACGCGCGCGGCAATACGCCCACGGCACACTCAGATAAGTACATGCGTCCTCCGCACGACGGCGGCATGCGCATTCATCCATTCGGCTCGGTGCAGCCAAGACGCGTGTCGTAGCAGTAGGCGTACGCGATAAGCAGGAGGTTGTGCCCTCCGGCTGTCCAGAGTAGGGTTGACGGTGCGGAAACGGCCGGGAAGGGCAGAGATATCGTGGTAGCGAATCAACATTCGGCAACAGTGACAGTGACTACGACACAGAAGAGCCTGAGGTCAGTATGGATGCGCAGGACATGCGCAGGAACAGTCAAGGGGATAGTGCAGGGCTCTGGTAAGGGGCCGTTATTCGTGGCAAGGGAGATGTGGTTCAACTTGCGGAGCAAACGGCAAGTTTCAGCTCAGATCCCAATCACGTCAGCTGTAGAGGGATCCAAACCCTCTCTATTCCCTCACTGAGCTCTTGGTAGTAGAATCTAGAAACATTCAGGAACTTGTCCTTGATGCATTGATTTGCAACCCCCAGTGATGTATCCTTGCAATTAGCCATCTGCGATGCTTCCGACTTTTGCTCTAGTACAGTGCCCAGATGGCTCGCTTCGCTCCCACAGCTACGCTGTAAGCTGGGAAGTCTAGATGTCCGTCATCTGTGCTTTTGTCTTCGATGATCTCGGGGATGTGAATATTTATCGTGATGTTGTCTCGACAATGTCTGCACCTGTTAGGGCTCAATATCTTTTGGTTTCACAAGAACGCCCTATCATGCGCTCATTCCAGGCCCATTATCTCTCACTTGACCGAATCAGCCATTGCTGGCTTGATCAGAGATATTGCCGCTGCATTGAATTGTCGTACCGACCTTTTTCTGTCACCTTAATCGCCGTTCTCAATAACTGTATGACTCCCGAACACATTCCGAATTTTTGGGGAAAGGTTCGGCCAGAAGTTTTGCGGGCGGTTCGCCGCTATCTTTTGCGGGCGGTCAACATTATCTTGCGGAAATCATTGATTACCCCGCAAGATGAACTCGGCGATTTCCGCCGGTATATCTTGCAGGGATAGCGTCAAACTGTGTATTTATATTGCGGAAGGTCCGAAAAACCCGAAAATTTTTGCGGCCGATTAAATGTACATTCTGACCCTCATAGCAATGCGCAAGTCTTAAGAAGACACTATAGATTCAACGAGGGCAATGCAATGAAAGAAACATCGGCTTTCAGGGGAGAATAAGAAATGAATAGGACGTACTTCGGGCTCAAACGAGATCAGATTCATCAGAAAGCGGCTAGTCGCCTCAGAATGAAATACCGATGACGGTTTGATGAAGAAACTTGACGATGTGAACAAAGAAAGAAAGAAAAGGAATGGAAAGCAGATGTACCTCGAACTCGAAGGATAAAGAAAGACGAATTGATTGATTAAAGTAGGGATCTGAAAAAAAGGTCAATGAGCAAAAACCAAGGAAGAGCACTGAGACGAATTTGAAATAAGCGTACTTGGGATCCATTTCCTCGGAATGTAAGGTGAAGCAATTCAAGCTCAGGAAGGCAGTTCGATGAAGAACAGGCCTGCGAAGCGAGTCAGTAAGCACGAGAGGAAAGGGACGACGGAGCGAACGTGCTTTCAATGCAGCTCAGGAAATACATTGCAAAATGCAAGGAGGCGAAGCACAAGTAACTTGAAATGATGCCCCGAGGTTGAGCTGATGAATGCATATGAGACGCAGTCAGAAAGGTTTGAATAAGATACTAATAACCATGACATCCCTCGGGCACACGCGCGGGCGGGCAAGGCAAGGCGCGCCAACTCGCCATAGTTCCTCGTAGACAAGCAAATTGGTACTAAATATCCATGTGAGTCGAAGATTGAATGATTTAGAGTATATCATAGGGAGAATACCTCTGGCAAGTCGTCTTCGGATACACATAAGTCCATGTCAAGACCTGGAAATGAACCTTGAATAACCAGTGCTTAATTGTTGAATAGACGCGGCGCACGCCTCCAGTGAATAATTTCTGCCTGCGAAGAAGGTCGCAATCTCAGTCAGTATTTGAGTTGGGAATTGCAAAACGGTAGACCAGTAACTGATCTGTCGTTCGAAAGCAAGCTGTCGAAGACAGAACAGTCGATCAGGACCTTTGATTATCCCATTATAGGTCAGATCCAGAATCCGGACAAAATTCTGAAAACTTTTTGACCTCCGAAAAAATTTCTTGATCGCAAAGGCAAAAGAAGCGTTTTGGCTTATTCAAAAATCGTGGGAAAAAAATAAGCGCCTTAAAGTCCGGACATTTGCTGGATCTGACCTATAAAGGGATAGTCAAAGGTCCTAGTCGATCTGAGTTTAAATTTGTAATACAAAAATCTTACCAAAAAAGGTTATCCCGGACCGGCTCTCCGAAGCGGGGTGACGTCAGATACAAACAACAACAAAAGCAGCGAGTTAACACCTAGCACCTTCCAAACTTGACTTGTCCCTCTCAAAGTCGTCAAAATTACATTTCACCACTGAATAGTCATACCCAGAGAAAGAATCCCTCAATTTTGTTGAGAAATGAGCGAGTTGGTCAATTGCCTTTTTGGGTAAAAAATTTGTATCGGCAATTCAAACTCAGATCGACCGGTCTGTCTATCGACACAACTTACCCACACAGTTTCGATAGACAGACGGTCACCGGTCTAGCAAAACGGTAACTACAAAACCTGCAACCTTGAAGACCTATAGGGCGTCGAGGACGAGGGAGGGAAGAATTACTGTGGAGCTAAACATACAAGGCACTGCAGCAGCGGAATCAATTGTGCGAACGAACAGTAGCTTCCCTTGTGCGCGCGTTCGAGCAAATTTTTTGGCCTTGGAAAAGTCAGTATCCAATTCAGTGAAAGTCGCACCATGAATCCGCTTACCCGTGCACCAAGTACATCCAAGACAGCGGAAAGAACAATTGACTCAATCTACAAATGCTGGTCAGCAAGAAATCGAATTAAATGGAACGCAGCTGTAGCATGTGTAGATTGTGCGGAAAGGGAAAAAAAGAAAAGATTCAACAAAAGGTGCGTGATGAAGCGCGCGCTCAGCCGAGCGACATTTTCGTCCGTCGCATTCAATTATAGTTCTGCCTGCAAAGAAAGTAAGTGTCAAGTCCCAAGGTAAGCAATTGAAGTGGGACACTTGCGAAACTCGTGCGCGCGGAGTTTATATCGAATTCGTCTGCGAAAAGAGTTGATATGCAAGTCGGTAATAACTGGGACGGCCGCACGAGCGAAGGCCTTTGGATCTTGAAGAACAAATGATTGGTCGGTCGGTCAGCTAAAAAAGTCCATTCAACAAAGAAGGGAAAGGACGTAGAAATCGAGTCAGCAAGATTGAATCAAATTGAAAGCAGCATTAGATCGTTAGATTGTGCGATAAGGAAAAACGGGAGGGCACCTTCAAACCTTGACCCTGAGATAAAAAATTGAAGGAGACCGAGTGCAGACTGTCAATCAAGGTAAGCGAATCAAATAGCAGACGGTAAAATCAAACTTACGGAGGGGGCCATGGGCACGAGATAAGGAAGTGAAGGTGGTCGAGAGTAAACTGTGGTTCAAGGTCAGTACAGTATCAGAAATCGTGTTAGGAATGGATATCAATGAATAATATCAACCGTACCTATGCACGCAAAAGTGTGCGGGAGTTGTCGGCTGGAGACCCTCCCAGCGTGCGGATGCGTGACCATCGCGGTCTCACCGTCTCGGAGAACTGCGTCAAGTTGCGGGTGGGCTGAGCTGATCGAACAGAACAAGGAGATCACCATCGCTGTCCGTTGTACCCGTACCCGGCAGCGGGTTTATCTGCACGTTCGTCGAGTACGGACTCATCCGAGACGTTCGAGTGAGGACTCACCCCGAGATGGGATGATTTTGAACGAACGCACTGCTTACCGGTATATATGTCCGCTTTAGGGACTTTGGATGCATTTCGTCTGTCGGGCACCGATAGCGAAGTTGTTTTTTGCAGGGCGGCACCTGGGATTTGTCTAGGTAAAGCCCCCTGGGCTTTCCGGGACTAAAGACAGAAGACTTCAATGACTTGACGAGCTCGGAGCTCGTTTAGCCGCTCCCCGCTCTAGGTACCTCGAGGTTCTTAAGTTCGGTATAATATTTCGAAGCATAGCGAGCGATCATGTAGCTGGTGTTGGGTTGTTGCTAATTTCGTCGGTTGCGTGATATCAATTTGTACTATAGAAGTCGATGGAAGTGGCAGTTTTATCTGGAGAACAAAAAATTTCAGCAAATTCTGAGCTTGGATTGAGCGAGAGCTAGGAAGCGATGAGATTCCAAGGGTATCGAGCGACTACGCGAGAGTCATTGGCAATAGGCAAATTCAACTGGGCCTATTCAAACGTAAGGCAACGTTTCGAGCACTGCGGGAAGGAAGGAGTAACGATGGATTCAGCCAGTAACCCTGATGACGAGAACTGATGAGTAGCCGTTGGCCGTGAGTGCGGCTCAGTGAAGAGTGGGTTCGCAATTGGTCATGTCAGACGTTTCGTAGTTCCAGGGATATGTGTCATTAAAAATGTCAACGCCTGTTGGAATCCAGGGAAATGTCCAAGACTCTGCAAGAATACGGTCGGAGTAGTAGCCGAGACTAGTCACTACTCATTCAGAGTAAGCCATGGAGCTTAGCCGGAGAGATTTACAACTGAAAAGCTTTGATGGAATCGAATTCTCGACTCGGAAACGTAGGCGAGGGAAATAGATAAGGAGTGGATGAGACTGAGGACGGAGAGATGACGAGTGATGAGCCGGCAATCTGTCCAGCAGTGAAATCAGCATAAATGGCTTGATTTTGCGATTTTCTGAATATTCATGGGAGTAGTTGAAATACCGAGGAGTTCACGGACACGTGGTTGATGGAGACGAGGTGCACTGCTATGTGGCGCGTCGCCAGGACATTGACGTTGCAATGGATACCATTGTCTGGCAGAACAATGCATATTTGTGTAGCCAAACAAACTGTAGGTATAAAAGCGCGTTGTAGCTCGATAGTAGACAGAGAATGAAACCCCTACTTTTGATCCCACATCTTTAATTTTCTTTTCGTTTTCTTGGACCGGTGACGGAGAATCTCTGCGGTTGACCAGAACCCTTGCCAATTATGGATCGACTGTTCGCCTTTGACGCGTGCAGACCCGGCGTAGGAACGATCTGGCTCACACTCTTGAGGTTTTCCTTGGTTTTTATGTTTATGTTTTGGATTTGCGGGACTGTTTGGATTTTGGATGGACGGTTTTGGACTGGGATTTGGTTCCGGCTGGAGGTTGTGTTGAAGGAAAGGTTTTGGTTTAGATTTGTTTCGCATCGGCGCTGGATCGCACGATGGTGGGAAGGATTTCCCAAAACATCCTTGTATTCACGAGCTCTGCGCTTGCTGGCGAGCGCATCTCACACTTCTATCACACTTGCTTTTACTTCAATGACCATCTGGATTGCAGCACACATATACTTTGTGTGGAGCCCCGAACTTGCACGCGTTGGATCAGTGTTTGGTGTTTGTGGTTGGATCTCCACTTTCATGCATATACTTATTACCCGCGTTTCACGAGAACTTGGGAATCCAGTGCAGCCTCCTTCCCTGCCGTCGGCTCCTTTACCCCGAACGCCCGGACGGACGCGTCGATAGCGCGCCACACGGTGGCCTGCTGCCCGTCCGGCAACGGCATCTCGTCGACCTCATTTGGCGCGAGGGGCTCAGCTTTGTTGAGGAACGCCCAAAGTACGTCCTCGTGCAGCGCTGGATAGTTGGGGCACAGTGTTTGGTGAAGCGTCGCGCGCCTGGACGCGGTCGGCGGAGACGCGGTGGCGGCGGGGGTTTGAGAGTCAATGGCCCATTTGGGGATGAGGAGGCGCAGCGGGTTCGGGCATCGTTCAGGGATTGGTGGTGTTGCTCGAGGTGGTTGTTCCTGCAATACATTCCCTTCATGTCGTCGCTTTGAGTGTGGGCTTGAATCACCGTGAGACCGCGTCAGTGACGCCCATTAGCCGGAACTTCAAACAGCAAAGAATAGAGGCAATAGAGGCGAGAAATTTGGGGACGGATCATGCTTATCCAGAACAGAGAAACCGTCGCGGGGAGCCCGAGCGAAGAGCCACGGCACGAAGATGTCGGTTCCCGTCAAGAGGGAGATCAAGATTTGATCACATCTCTTTTATCTTATCGATACCACGGATTGATCCGGCGGAGTTTGAATCAAAGATGGATCTTGATCTGGATTTTACATCTCCCTACCTCAGCCGGGTCCCCGACTCGACATCGCGCGCGCACCTCCTCGCCGCCACAACGCGGCGCCACATCCTACCCGCATACCCGTGTCGGTCTTTCCCAGCTACAGGCGCTGCTTCTCCACGTAACATCGATAACGAAGAACGAAGAAGAGGCAGGGAAGATGGAGGTGTTATGGAGGTGCGTCTCATGGTAGCGCTTTGGCCCAGTCCCACCAATTGCAACAGCCGTCCGTGGAGCGATGAACGTGCGTCCCGTATGCGGCTCGAGCGTCCACGACGTACCGTCAGAGGAATGCGCCTTTCGCCCGTCAGCTCATCGTCGGCTGACGTCCGTCATTGCCCGCACGAGCACGATCTTTTCAATGCGTGACTACCGCACTTCTTCACAGCGCGTCTGTGCGCTGAGCGCTCTTCGACGCGTTTTCAGCATCCCATTGCACGCCGTTGTCGCCGTGCCCGCGCCACTGTCCGACTCGCGTGCGTGCCCGTCCCTTCCCTCATACCCTGGGCTCATTACTCCCAACAGGCAGCCCCACACTCGCGTTGGCGTCAAATCAGGGAACGCTGCGCAAAGGATGTCAGAGCTTTAGGTGCGTGTCCTAAGCCACATTCCCTTTCCCATTCTGATCTCAGGCCCCCGCGGTGAGCACCCGTCAAGTCCTCTTTCGCAACTCTAAATTCACTCAGAATTAGAGCACTCTCGCGCACTTCCCGCACACATCGACCCGACCCGATGCGTCCCGGAGCCGCGCGCGTGCCGTGCGGTGTGGGCGCATACAGATCGGCGCCCCATTGCCCCTGGCGAAGTGGGCAATCCCGCCACATCCTCGCTTTTCTGTAATATATTCCAGCAGCTCATCCGCGCACTCGCAGCCTCGCACGGACCCCAATTCATTTCGCGTGCGACTGTCACACGCCGCACGTCGCGCTGGACGTAGTCGGGTTTCGGGAGTCCGGCACAGACGGCGGTACGTTGTCGTCTAACCATAAAAAGAATGACAGATCTCTTCGCTTCGTCCTGCCGAGCCGCTCGCGCGCGCGCATTGCACCGTACGACGTCGGGATGGAGCGCCGGGCGGACTGGAGCCGTGCGTCGATGCGCGCCGTACGTCGCTACCTGACATGCAAACGGCTAGCAAGCTAACGAAAAAAAAACAGATCTCTTTGCTCCACGCCGCAAGCGCAAACGAGAGCGGCAGCGGGTGCCTGGTACGCTTTCCGCGCAGAGCGCCGCGTCCCCGCGCTCAAAAATTATATCAAATCTCCATTATGGCCGTGGCCGTATCTCACTCATCCGTCCCGTTCCCATTCATCCCATCTCAGAATCGCGTTTCGGCTCGGAAATCGAGTGCGCCGTGTGCGGGGCGGCGGATGGAGCAGGAGACGTAAGTAGCGACCGGTAAGTGGCGTCTACGAATCCAGACGATCAACATGCTGACGAAAAACCTGTGAGAGATTCAGTACCCCGCGTCCCGTCCCTGCGCTTTACCCGGGCTCGCAGGCAGCGTCCCGCCCACCAACGTACCGGCACGGCGTTAGCGTGCCGCTCGAACGCTGCACAACCGCGTTCGTGTGCAGCGCGGTGGCGCGCCGCGCGCCGCACGAGTCGCGACGCTCGCACTCGCTGCGGTCGGGGCAAAGTCGGCGCACGCCGCCCGTGCACGTGCAGAGTACGGAGCAGGTACGCGCGGATCTACCACATCGACCCGCCGCATTCCCGGGCGCAGATGCACTGCGAGAACGCTCGGGCGAGGTCTGTAAGTAAAAACAATGTATTAGCTAGATATTGAATAAACTGGTTTCGAGTTACTTGCTTGAATGAATGAATGAATGAAATAGAACGACTTGTGACTTGCGGCGCTTCGTGACCCGGGTATGGTGGGTCGGTGAGCAACTGCAAAGAGCGAGAGATTTACATAGAACGAGAACGAACACTTGCTTACCTGCGCCGCTCGATCCCAGTGGGGTCTCGTCTGCGGGTAGAGAGAAGAGAATGAAATAAATTAACGAAAACGAATGAAATGAAGCAGAAACCAATTCCTTAGTGTTGAGGAGCACGAATTAGACCTACGTACTTGGCAATACTTTGTATTTGACAAGACGACATGAAAAAGGAGAAATGGAACGCACTTTGAAAGTGAAAGATTCCCGAGGAAAGGCCCGGGCGCCGTTGTGCGGTGGAAAATCCATTGGCAGTGCTCCTCATCTTGAATTGGGATGGAGAATGAATTGACGAGACGGAGTTCTGATATAGGTATAATAGAATGAACACATGGACGAGGAAAAGTCAGCTCGGGAATCTGGTAGAAATCAAATTGGACTTGCCTCGCTTGAGATGAACTTCTTTTGGAAATAGAATAATAAAGGAGACACATATCTCGCGTGCACGCGTGCGTGGGCAGCGCGTCAAATGACACATCCTTCAAGCATAGTTTCGGCCTCTCCAGACACTGGGTTTCAGGTCAGCACCGATCTAAATAGATGCGCGACAATGAAGCTTACCTCTAGAAAGTATGATTAACCTGTAGTTCTGAATAATTCCCCGTGCGTTTGCAACGGGTTCACTGCTAATCTGGAATTGATCTCTCGGATTCCAACACATCCACCTTCGCAGATGTGAATGGGAGCATGCACTTCCCTGGTGTATAATGCTCCCCGAGTCCTTTTCTTTGTCATTCTCGTTGCTCAGATCGACCTATGGACCACCCATCATGCTCGGTACTTATTACCGTATGCACACCTATTCGGAGTCTTACGATACTAGTAGCCGATAAACTGAACGATGAAGCTTGATATATGTCGAGAATGGAATAAAGAAAATTGTTCAATACATATCTATCGAAAGAGCTTGTTATATGTGTGGAATATACGAACTCCAATTTACATCCACAAATGCTGATGCTGGTAGAGATCGTAACTCCGCGAGCGGTAGTACAATGAGAATTAGGCGCGCCGCGATGTAGATAGGAATCGCCAGCATCATGGTTGTGCCCCCTGCATTTGCTACCGATTCTAGCCGATCGCTCAAATCTATCAGAATGAAAAGCGAAGCGAGGCCAGGGATTGCGACGATAACCAATGAAGACGTTCTCCAGATCCACATTTCAGCGGGCGTAGGAAAAAACGCGTTCCATGCGGCGCAGTGAATGGCACCGAACAAGGTGCCCACCAGAATCAGGAGAATACCAGCCCTATCATTGTTGGATCTATTAAGGTTTATCGACCAAAATGATGGCACCAAGACGGACGATACCGGCTTATATTCGTCCTCGTAATCCCCAAAAATCGCACCGATGAACCGCGTCAAAAATGGGAGCTGAACAGGGAGGGTTACGATTTCTGTGTCAGGCTGCGTAGGTGGCCCAACAACAATCGGCCATTGGACATCGAGAGGTTTGTTCCACCAGAGCAACCAGATAAGTATGTTTACGACGGCGAACGCTAGCGTGGCGACCTCGACTTGGGTTATAGCGAGGCGTTGATGGGCACGAGCAAGGGTCTGCAGGATAAACCATAGCCCTTGTAGGAGGGCGACACCTTTGGAGAGCGCATCTCCTTTGCTCTTGTCCGTGATTTCTTCCTTGTTCACGTTCCGTATGGCCTTCCGAAGTTTTGAACCGAGTTCTGGATCCTGCAGCTGCTTCTTCGTCGTAATAGGATGCCCATCCGATGACACGAAGCCGCCCATACAGAAAAAGAAGGCCTGTGTGCGGGAGAACTTGTATTCTACTCAAGCACGCGTGAGGTGCCACAAAGAATATCATTAATTGCTGGCTCACTCTTGACCAACCACTGAGACGCAAAAAATTGTCTGGCTGCAAATCCTACCATGACTTCCGGGGCGATCATCGCGATGAGCATCATTTTCAGTCTTCGCCAGAAATGTTGAAGCCAGCTCTGGCCGGGAGGGGGCACGTTCGGATGCACCGACACCCATGTGCAAGCGAAGATTGTCGCGAGGCAGCCCCATATGACGCTGAATAACGTTCTGCAGTTGTCGATATCTTTGCAGGAGTCGGTGGTGGCTCGGGCATTGGGAAGATGTGGGAGTGGTGCAGCGATGCTGTCCCGAGACAGCAGATGGACGGCAAGGAGAATGAGAAGCATTGTTGAGGGTTCTAAACCAAGGGGTATGCACCGGCAAATGCCGAGACACCGGCTAGGTGGGTGGGTGGGTGCTGGGGACCCTTAATCCACTTTTCCGACCAAGGCTCCAAATGGTCTGAAAATGCATTTGGAACAGTAAAGAAAAATTGGGCAGAAATATATATGCTCATAGTTGGTTTATCGACTGCGCCAAGCAGCCGGACCAGTGCCGTGCGGCCAACTCAACTTGTCAGCCGAGCAGGATCAGATTTTATTCTATGATTACTGTGAGGTTTCCCATCGTCTAGGATGATATTTCAGACGGTTCTTTGGGCCATATAAATTATTGTAAGTACATAGAACTCGAAAATTCTTTGGTTTTGACTAACCCGATTACCGCATTTGGAGGTGGCGGTGTTATGGCTGTGCTCGGCTAGAGGGTGGGTGGGTCCTTGAGGGTCTTATTCCACTTTTCCGACTCGGTGTATCAAATTTTAAGGGTGCTTACCCCTTGTTCTAAACTACCTACGACTATCTAACTAAGTAGTATTCTAATGCCCTTGTTCGAAGTACTTTGTTCTAGAAATGTAATCTACCTTGTACCCAAAAATAGTATCTACTTTGTGTCCCTAATTGTAACAATGGCGGCAGTTGAACAACGTTGTCAAGTTCAACTGCTGCCGAGTTGAATCTCGGAGATCACCGGATTGTGATGGCCGAATGCGAAGCCATATCCGTTACATAAAATAACCTGGACATGAAGCACGGATGACTCGTGCTTGTCGACCAGCCGTTGTGGCGATTATCGAGTAAAACTTCCACATTCATTTCTGCAGTTGCCGAAAAAATCGCATTCCATGGAGGGAATGGCACCGGACACGGTCGACAGCCACGAAGATAAGCACCATCTAGTAGACTTGGGCGCTCAAAGGCGTATTAACGCACGCATATCGATGGTTCTGACTTTGGTTGCTGATTTCTGCGCAGACTGTGAGCATTTTCACGGTTCATATATCATACACAACGCAAATCCAGCGTTAATTTCCGAGTCCAAATCCCAAAAAAAACACGTTGCCTTTGCGTTGCCTGCACATTTGCTAGAGGCAAGACCTGCACGAGTTGAGTTGATGTACAGTCGAAGCACGGAAGACCCGGTAGCAGAGATTCTCGGCACAGCGTTGTCAGCTAACTAAGACGCTTAGAGGCTTTCAATAAATAATCTTTGGGAAAGAGGATCCCCAGAAACTGAGATACTGAGTTCTCTGTGAGTTAGGCTTGCGGATGAGCACCATCCCAGAAACTAAGACTCTAGGGTGTGGTGGATGGGTGGGCAGGAAAAGAAGGCCAAGACAGCGGAAGGCAAAAGATGATTGATCAACGATCGACAATCACGTCACCCCTTCCCACGCTCGACTCTTCCGAATTCGATCGATTTCAGCCCGTCCTCAAACGCGGGGTGGTCCCTCCCCTGCCACGAGTCACGGCCGCCGACCAGCGCCCTGAACGCGTCTCTTGACTTGTGGATTCCTGCGCATCCATACTGACCTCAGGCTAATCTGTGTCGTAGTCACTGGCACTGTCGCTGAATCCTGATTCGCTACCATGACATCTGCGCCTCCCGGCCATTTCCGCATCGTCAACTCAACTCTCGACTGTCGACAGCCGGAGAGGACAACATCCTGCTTATCGCGTACGCCTACAGCTCCGGCACGCGTCTTGGCTGCGCCGAGCCGGATGGACGAATGCGCATGCTGCCGTCGCGGAGGACGCGTGCATTTGAATTGAGTGTTGGTGCCGTGCGTGTGTTGGTGGGTGAGTATGGATAGATGGATGGAGGATGTGTCCCATCCGCGCGTGTACGTCGTCTCGTTCGGCGGCGGTGGCGTGTGCCCGATCGAGGGCGCGTGAGTCGCTGCCCGCCCTCGCGATGAGCGGATCTGCATCCTCAATCGATATCGTACTTCAGCCCGCCTCTCTCCTCCACGCGCGTCCCATCGTTGACTTCGGCGAGGCAGTCCTTGTTATAAAGCGTACAAACACGAGGCGGCGGCGAATGGCCGAGTGGGGCGGCGGCAATGTTTCTTAATGCGCGCTCACGGCTAGCGTACGTCCTCGCGTTGCCGTCACTTCAAAAGCCTGCATCGCAGTGACCTGCCCGACTCTCTTCCATCGTATTCAGTCACCTTCGCGAATGCGCACGCCGCATGCTAAGCCTGTCTCGTCGTCACGACTCCTGATTCGCTCTGGTCTTCTCCGCACCGCCCACTCTCAATGCTCGCCGCGGACGTGCTACAGGAAGGAAGGAGTCGCCCGCCTCGGGTGCCATCCTCTCGTCTCGTCTATGCGTCCACCCACAGTACGCGTCCCTCCTCCTCGAAAGCACGAAAAGATACGCACAAGACATCGGGTACGCGCCATGTATATATGCCGGACTTTACTTGGTGGTTCCCGTCTCTGCCCGTTAGCTACTTCCTCTGCCGGCTTTCATTCGTCACGCGGCTGAGGCTCGGATGGTGTGTGCCCCCTGTGCGCGCGCCAGCGAAGTACCAACCGCGGAAGGGCGATATCCACACTTCCCGGGCGACCTCGCTCCCCACGCACACAGCACTGCTGCATGCGACTGGGCGAGCTTGTGGCGTCTGCTAGAGAACGAGCTTCCTTCGACGCACGGCCACAGCTACGCACTCTGGCTTTTTCTCACCCCGCCTCACCTGCGTAGACTACAGACCCGTCGAGGTTTTCGACTCGTTTCTGCACCAGATATCGGGTATGTCCACTGCCCTCTAAGCGATCTCTCATCCATGCTAATGCTAACTGTACCCTCTCGTAGTTACTCGCGCGCTTTTGATTCGCTGCCGCGTGATCTCTCTGCCTCGCCGCCGACGCTCAACGCTCGACGAATACATATCAGCTGCTCGGAGCTGCGCAGGTGTACGCGAGCGTCCTGTGCTCTCGTCTCTTCCTGTATCCCCACCTACGCTGCACCGGCACTCCTCGGTGGCATCCGCATCGAGCAAGCCATAGCTGCGTGGGTGCTGGAGGACATGCGTCATGGCCGACCCTCGTAGAGCGTCTCGCGCGTATTGTGCGCGCCGGCGTGTAGTAGGCACACTGTAAGTAGGTATCAGCTTGAATATACTGATTTTTCGATCATTCCTTGGCGCGTACCTGGAGCGAGGCGGGGCGAGTAATCGCGAGGTTCTGAAGGATTAAGCTGCAAATCTACGTGAGCGTGAAAAAACTTGAGAGAGCTCGAGGCTTACCCGGACCAATTGCGAGAAAGCTGCGTACTAGCTGAATCTTCTCTGTCAAGAAAGAAAGCCATGAAAACTCGCAATGCGCAAGTCTCAAGAAGACAGTGTAGATCTAACGAGTGCAATGCGACGAAAGAAAAGTCGGCTTTCAGGGGAAGAAGAAATGAATGGGACGTACTTCGGGCTCAAACGAGATCAGAAAGCGGCTAGTCGCCTCGGAATGAAATGGCGATGAAGGCTCGATGAAGGAACTTGACGATGTGAAGAAAGAAAGAAAGAAAAGAAAAGGAAAACCAGACGTACCTTGAACTCGACAGATCCAGAAAGACGACTTGATGAAAGTAGGGATCCACAAAAATAGGTCAGTGGGCGAAAAGTCAAAGAGAGGCGCTGAGACGAATTCGAAATAAGCGTACTTTGAATTCATTTCTTCGGAATGTAAGGTAAAGGAATTCAAGTTCAGGAAGACAGCTCGATGGAGAACAGACCTGTGAAGCGGTTCAATGAGCACGAGAGGAAAGCAGAGACGGAGCGAACATACTTTCAATGCAGCTCATGAAATACATTGCAAAATCCAAGGAGGCGAAACATAACTTGAAACGATGCCCTGATGAATGCAGAAGAGACGCAGTCGGAACAGCTTTGAGTAAGATACTAAGAACTATAATATGCCTCGGGCACGCGCGCGCGGGGGCAAAACAAAGCGCGTTAATTCGCCATAATTCCTCGTAGACGAGCAAAATTAGTGCTAAACATCCACGTGAGTGAAGATTGAAATGATTTAGAGTATATCATAGGGAGAATACCTCAGGCAAGTCGTCTTCGGATAAACATGAGTGCAAGTTAAGACCCGGAAATGAACCGTAAATAACAACTCAGTGCTTAATTGTTGAATAGACGCGGCGCACACCTCCAGTCAATAGTTTCTGCCTATGAAGAATGTCGTAATCTCAGTCTGTATTTGAGTCGGGAATTGCGAAACAGTACCTACAAAACCTGCGACCTTGAAGACCTATAAGAGCCCTCGAGGACGAGCCAGGGAACGATTAGCGTGGGGCTAAGGATACAAAGCAGCAGCAGTGGAATAAATTGTACGAACGAACAGTAGCTTGCCTTGTGCACGCGTTCGAGCATATTTTTTGCCTTAGAAAAGTCAGTGTCCAATTCAGTGGAAGCCGCCCCATGAATCCGCTTACCCGTGCACCAAGTACATCAAAGACAGCGGAAAGAACGACTGATTCAATCTACAAATGCTGGTCAGCAAGAATTAAATGGAACGCAGCTGTAGCATGTATAGATTGTGGGTAAAGGAAAAAGAGAAAAGACTCACCAAAAGGTGCGTGATGAAGCGCGCGCTCAGCCGAGCGACATTTTCGTTCGTGGCATTCAATTATAGTTCTGTCTGCAAAGAAGTGAGTGTATAGTCCGCAAGGTAAGTAATTGAAGTGGGACACTGACAGATTTAAAACCCGTACGCGCGCAGTTTATATTGAATTCGCCTGCGAAAAGAGTTGATATGCAAGTCAGTAACAATTGGGACGGCCGCACGAGCGAAGGTCTTTGGATCTAGAAGAACAAAGCATTGGTCGGTCGGTCAGTCAGTTGCTGCTGCAAAGACCTGAGACGCACCCTTCCCCGAGCCAAGTCCATTCGACAAAGAAAGGAGAGGAGGGACCTGCAAATCATGGCCCTGAGATAAGAAATTGAAGGAGAGCGAGTGCAGACTGTCAGTCAAGGTAAGTAAATCAAATCAAAGAGCAGACGGTAAAATCAAACTTACAGAGGTGGCCATGGGCTCGAGATAAGAAAGTGAATCGGGTCGAGAGTAAACTAGGTCAGTACAGTAACAGAAATCCTGTTAGGAATGGATATTAATGAATAACCGTACCTATGCACGCAAAAGTGCCCGTTGTCTGTCGGCTGGAAACCTTCCCGGCGCGCGGATGCGTGCCCATCGCGGTGGTCTCGGATAGGTGCGTCAACCTGCGGGCTTACTAGGCTTCTTGAACAATCGCTGTCCGTCGTACCCGTCAGCCGGGGTCATCTACACGTTCTTCGAGTACGGACTCACCCCGAGATGAATTTGAATTTTGAATAAACTGCGTACCGATATATATGCCCGCTTTAGGGACTTTGGATGCATTTCGTCTGCCGGGCACCGATCGCGATAGCGAAGTTGCTTTGCAGGGCGGCACCGCACCTGCGATTTGTCTAGAGCCCCTTGGCTTTCCGAGACTGAAGACAGAAGACTTTAGTGATTTGATGACTCGGAGCTCGTTCAACTGTTCCCTGCTCTAGTTACGTCGAGCTTCTTGAATTCCGTAGAGTTATTGTTATTCTCGTCGGCTGCGTGATATCAATCGGCACTGCATATCTATATAGTAGTCGGTGAAAAAGACAGTTTTATCCGGAGAACAGAAAGTTTCAGCAAATTCTGAGCCTGGACTCAGTGAGGGCTAGGAAGCGATGAGATTCCAAAGGGTTCGAGCGACTATTCGAGAGTTGCAGGCAATACGCAAATTCAACTGGGCCCATTCAAACGTTCGAGCACTACAGGAATGCGGGAAGGGAAGGATGGAGTAGAGACGAATTCAGCCAGCTAGCCCTGAGGACGAAGAGATGACGAGAACTTGGGGATGGGTAGCCGTTGGCCGTTATTGCCGCTCAGTGAAGAGCGGCTTCGCAATGGGTCGTGTGAGAGGTTTCGTAGTGCCAGGGATATATGTCTTTGAAAATGTCAACGCCTGTCGGAATCCAGGGGAAAGTCCAAGAATCTCCAAGAATACGGTCGAAGCAGTAACCTGAAAAGCTTTGATGAAACCGAATTCTTGACTCGGGAGTGTAGACCAGGGAAATGGATGAGGACTGGATAAGCCTGAGGACGAAGGGATGGCGAGAAATTGGGGAATCCAGCGCAGCCTCCTCCCCCGCCGTCGGCTACTTTACCCCAAGCACCCGGACGGACGTGTCGATGGCGCGCCGCATGGCCGGCAGCGGCAACTCGTGACCTCATTCGGCGCGAGGGTCTCAGCTTTGTTGAGGAACCAGCACGTTCTCGTGCTGCGCCGCTGCATCGTTGAGGCACAGTGTTTGGGGGTTCGCGCGGCACGCCTGGACGTGGTGCATGGCGGTGGTTGGGACTCAATGGCTCAGTTGGGCGAGGTGCGGCGGGATGGGCATCGCGCAGGGCTTGGTGGTGCTGCTCGCGGTGGTTGTTCCTGCGAAATTTGGCGATCATGTTCATTCGATGTCCACAGGGGGAGAAACCGTCGCAGCGAGCTCGAGCTGGGAGACAAGAAGATGTCGGTTCCCGTCAAGAAGGAAATCAAGATAAGATCGAATGGAAGCGCCGCTCTTTTTTATCTTATTGCTGTTTTCAAATATAATGACACATCCCGAAAAAAAAAAAAAGAGTTCATGACGTCAGAGGTCTACTACGGTTCCCGGACTGAGTCACCAAACTCCCGATCGAATCAAGTGTAAACAAATCATCTCGCCTTCTTCCACAAGCTATACAGTTACTACTAGACTCGCTATGCCCAATAGACGTATCAGCAACGACTTGAAAGAGGCCGCACTGCGACTGAAAGCCCGTGGACGTGATACAACTCCTGAAATTCTGGATATTGTCGGCTTTTCGCGCTCCACACTCTATCGTGCTAGCAAGCGTAAACGCCTCACAGGAAGTGTTGCACACGCACCTGCTGTTGGATGAGGCCGTCCCCGCACACTCCTTGACCAGGATGCAGACTATCTCATCCGTTTGGCCCAACACAAACCTACGATCTTTGTCACGCTAATGACCTGCACGTGACATCTTATCTAGGTGCCTGGGACATGACAAGATAATGTGGACTAGCGCTAGACAGATGAGATAATAGCGGAGGTTTATTCGTGTTGATATTCAAGAAACCCTTCGGTCCGGGACACGAGGTCAAGGCATGTTATTTAAAGAAGGCAACAGGGTGCTTTACGCACGGTGGCTCAATCCTCGTGAGACCGAGGAGGTAGCGCCAGACTATTGGATATTAAGAAGCATGTTCAACACATGTCTTCCTGACGTTAGAAGGATATATTTAATAGTGATCGGAACAGCATGCTTAATGCATGACTTATTTAATATGGTTTGACATATTCGATCAATGGTTGATCGGAACATGTGTTACGTTGACGGAACGCTCATGTAGTACATACGGTCTTCTTGCGATCCTCATGTATTAGTATATTTAGTTTACTTATTCCCAAGGTACGCTTTACAGTATAAGTAGAGTAGTATTATTCTGTAGTAGCTAGCCTTGAATTCTCGTTCATACACTAGTTCTAGTATCACACCACCCAATCCTCGAGCCCTCGCTGCTCTTGGACGTGAGAAAGAGCTTAGGACGTGACATAATTCAAGGCTGACCCTTCATACCTTCGTACCGCCCCCGCTACTTGGTTTCCTCGTATCGATTCCCCTCCTTCACCCCGCCCGAGGGTGGCTTAGGCCCTCGGGTGGGATTCGACTCCCAACGCGGTCCCGACGTTAGGTTACGTATCGGGCGGAAGACCTATGCGCCGTTGTGCGCGGACGACACTCCTTTCCTTGCCCCCAGCAACTTACGGAGCGCTCGACGCTCTCCCTCACTATACCAGACAGGCGCCAGGCCATGGGAAACGTTGAGTCCGTCCCAAGCCTTATGGTAGCCGAAAGGGGTACCCGTTCAATCCTCGGAGAGGACGGTCCCGCCATCACCGGGTGTGTCGTAGAAGGCCCGGGGTGGTTCTGGTCGCAATAGGGGAGAGATGCTCACGGAGGCTCGTGACCTCCAGAAGAATACAGTGGTCGACACTGCCACTATAAATAATACGTGGACGCCTTTGGCAGATGGAGGATGCCTGCGCAAAGGAAGCGATACGAGATATCTCACATCAGGAGTGGATGGTGAGAAGACTCGGGATGTTAATGATGGCCGAACGGAGTTCTCGGCGTCAGGTGTTTATACGGATAGCCGATGGGAAATTCCGGCGCCGTGCTGAAGGTGGATTGTTCTAGCCACCATAAAGATTAGATAAAAGTAACCCGAACGGTTGAGGAATGAAGTACTCGTAAATCCGGTACCTCGGGAGGTGTCCTCAGAAAGGCGACAGAATCAGAAGTGGACAAGAAATGGGGCTGGACCCGTTGAGTTCATGGAAGAGGATCGAGCCTGAGGGGAGGGTGGATTGCGCTAGCCACGTAAAAGATTAGCGGGAAAGCCGAGCGAACGGCGGACAGAAGGTGATCGGCATAAGGCCTGAACCTCGTGGATATACGAGAGGCAGTCGAGCTGGAAGTTGTAAGGCCGGAGATTCGCGAAGCAGTAGAATGACGTCACAGGGCGCGTCAGTAAATAAGTCCGGTGCCCCCCCACCCCAAATCCAAGTTTCCAAAACAAGACCAGTACCTGATAGAGGAAGGAAGCCGTAAAAGTCACATGGGAACCCTCTTACCGACGCTTAGTCACCGGAACCCGGAAAGGCATAATAAAGCTGAATTCAGAAGACACGTGCTGGAGACGTACGGAACATCGATCATTCCAAAGAACCCCAGAACTCCGACCGGGTTAACAAATGGGAGATAGGAGCAGACAAGGCCCCAACTGCATTGGTGAACAATGATGTCATGCAGAGTGAACGCACAGGAAATGCGTGTTTTTCGTACCCTCCGATCCGACTCCCTGATTCGACTGAGCGGCCAGTTTAATGTTACACGCGGCGCGCAAGGAAGATGATTCTTTTCCACCCTTTGTCCGAAATGACGCGAAACTATCGTACCTCCTCCGACGTAGCAGGATCGTCTGTAAAGAATGCCTCGCACAGTTTGACGTAGTTCGGGACGTCGTGAAAGAATGCCGTACAAAAGTTAGGACCGTATCTGGAACAGATGTAATGCGGAGTTAGTCACGGACAGGAAATCCGTGTAACCATCAATTTATGACGTAGTCGGAGCGTCTTTAAATAATGGCCAACACCAGGTGACAGCCCTGAGGAGAGGGTTGTGTTTGTTTGTCGTACTCAGTGACTATAAATAAGACGAGAAGTGGAGATGTCACAGGGCGCATCACAAAAGAAGTCCGGTGCTTCGTCGTACTCAGCGACCTTAAAGAAGAGAGGACCTGACGTCTCAGGGCGCGTCAGTAAAGATTGTCCGGTGTTTGTCCGAAAAGACGGTATAAACTAAAAGGATTCCCGAGATGGAGTAAAACTATCCCTTAAAGGCGATGTCAATAAGTCCTATCGTACCTCATCACACGATGGAAGAAGGCGGCCAGTTTTCCAATGTTATACGCGGCACGCGCTGAAGTCAAGTCCGACTTATCCTATTCCTACCCCCGACACCACTATACAGCCCTGAGGAGAGGGTTGTGGCGTACGCAATAAGTCCTGATCGAGGCAGTAAGACGTGAGAAGAAACAATTCCAAAAGGAGAAAGAAGAAGCACCAGTTTTATAATGCTACACGCGGTGTGCATGGATGTATCCTGGAGGAAAACATAACCGGAACTCGGACCGGAGAAACAAACACGAAGGAAAAAGGGAGCGCTTAATTGCGTAATCCGAAGGCTCAATCCCAGAAGCGAGCGGTTGATGAAATGAAGTAGTCTTAAATCCGAGGACCTCGTGGAAAGGGAGGAAGCGCCTACACAAGTTATATTTAATACCCGACCTTGGAGGGAGGGTAGACACGTGGACAGAAAAACAAGAAAAGAAAATACAAAAACGGAGCAGAAAAGATAAAAACCCTCGCCTAAACACTCGATTTAGGATAATCGGGATGATAATTCTTATCGAAGGGAAAAAGGACGACAATCCTTTGCAGAGTTCTAAAAAATGGAAAATTTTTTTTTGGAGGATTCGTGGGGACCACGAATCGTGAGGAGAGGGTGAAGAGATAGGAGAATGATAAGATTATATGACGAAGGACGGTAGTCCTGAGTCATCATGGAATGATAATATTATATGACGAGTGGCGGAGCCATGAGTCATCAGCTCTCCTCTTTATCGACATCCGAGATAAGTGTCGGGAAACACGTAATCGTAGGATGGAGGCATAATTATATGTTGGTCATCCGAGGCAGAGCCGAGCATGGACAACAAGGACAAGCAAGAGGAAAGGCTTGGACGATATCATTATGGAAAAAATAGGAAAATTTTTTTTGCCCTCGATCATCGGGACGATGATCCTTGGAGGGAGGGTAATGTCACGCTAATGACCTGCACGTGACATCTTATCTAGGCGCCTGGGACATGACAAGATAATGTGGACTAGTGCTAGACAGATGAGATAATAGCGGAGGTTTATTCGTGTTGATATTCAAGAAACCCTTCGGTCCGGGACACGAGGTCGAGGCATGTTATTTAAAGAAGGCAACAGGGTGCTTTACGCACGGTGGCTCAATCCTAGTGAGACCGAGGAGGTAGCGCCAGACTATTGGATATTAAGAAGCATGTTCAACACATGTCTTCCTGACGTTAGAAGGATATATTTAATAGTGATCGGAACAGCATGCTTAATGCATGACTTATTTAATATGGTTTGACATATTCGATCAATGGTTGATCGGAACATGTGTTACGTTGACGGAACGCTCATGTAGTACATACGGTCTTCTTGCGATCCTCATGTATTAGTATATTTAGTTTACTTATTCCCAAGGTACGCTTTACAGTATAAGTAGAGTAGTATTATTCTGTAGTAGCTAGCCTTGAATTCTCGTTCATACACTAGTTCTAGTATCACACCACCCAATCCTCGAGCCCTCGCTGCTCTTGGACGTGAGAAAGAGCTTAGGACGTGACAATCTTCCTTGATGAATATCGCGAGAGACTTGAGCGTTACCGTCATCTTCCAGCATCACTATCAACTATCCATTGGGCATTTATATGTGCGCGCATTCGGGTCAAAAAGGTCCAAAAGATGGCCTCAGAGCACTGCCCTTTGAAACGAGGAGACTACTCACGCCGCATTTCCTTGTATCCTGCCGACTACCTGATATCCATTGATGAAGTGTCAAAGGACGACAGGACCTACGCACGCATCTTCGGGAGATCAGAAATTGGGTCGCGCTGTGAGGTCTCTCAGCCCTTCGTTCGCAAACAGCGTCTCACAGGAGTTGCGGCAATGGCCCTTGGGAAGGGGATTATCGGAGCAAAGGTCGTCGAGGGATCACTCTGCCGTGACAGCTATGTCGAATTCCTTCGGGACAGCGTCGTAAGTGGCACCACACTATATCCTTGTTCCCTAGAAAGCTTGACATTCACACACAGATGCCTCTGACGACACCATACCCCGGTCCTCGAAGTGTCCTCATCATGGACAATGCACGCATTCATCATGGCGGGGAAATTGAGAAATTGGCAGCCGAATATGGTATTTGTTTTCCTTCATCTGTCCGCAGCACCATAATTCTCCTGCAGGAGTCCGCATTGAATACCTACCACCTTATTCGCCAGATTATAATCCCATTGAACAAGCTTTCTCCGTAATCAAGTCCTATCTCCGTCGCCGAGGCATACACCACTTTGATGAACATGCAGCATACTACGAGATATACAATGCATTTCAGGAGATTACTCTGGAGATGACCTATGGTTTCTATCGACACTCTGGGTACTTCATTGTTTGATTGTACTTTCAGTCTATAATACAACCGCTTTTCCTATTCTTGGCAGAGAGTGTGAGTAGTATCAAGTCAATCTTTCGTTGTACAATGCTGCTATGATTACATTCGGTTGTGCGAAGCTGGCCCCAAGAAAATGAATATCTGTCTAATCTCCCTACCGTCACAATCTATTCTCCTTCACCCATCACCCATCTATCTTGTGCGTCGCAGACGTCGGCAATCTGTGCGGGATTTAGGAGGGCTTCCTCGAGGTGGGCGTTCTTCAGATGACGTAGTGTCTGCGGGCCAGTTACAGAGTACGCAGCAAGTTTGTCGTGAATATCTGCCGTGAGACTGAAGCGAAGACAAAACAATTCGAGTGACATTTGGGGTGCAATTGGCGGGCGTGAGTGTACAGGTCCAGCATGAGAAGGAACAGCAGGAGCGGGCGCAGGTTTTGGATCTGGGACAGTGAGATTGATAACAATATTGGATTCTTTGTTGGCGGCCTTTTGACGGTTACGGAGAAGAGTGCTGTCTTCGTGGTCGGGCTCCTGGTGGCTGAACAGCTTGCTATCAGGAGGATTTCTGATATCAACAGCTGATCCATCGGCGTTGACAATCTTTCCTTGCTACAATCACATCAGAATACAAAATGAAGAGTAATGATCAATGAACATACAATGGCGCAAGCCCATGTTTGGAGGTGGAGGTGAGTGAGATGTACGTGCTTTGCTGTCTCACGATCCGGGAAGCAGCAAAATCGTTTGCATGTCCGATCTTCACACTTCCACTCGGCATTCAATTTTGCAATGAGTTCGGTCTGCTCTTCCTCCTCCTCTGTTGGTTCATAAACCTAGGTCAGATAACTCATATTAGTCCGATGTATGTGGGAAAAATTCACCTTGTACTCACCTTCTTCTTCTTCTTCACCCGGCGTGCACCTTCATCTTCGCTGGAAGAAGGGTCATCCTCCCCGATTGGCTGGGAATTATGTGAGTTGTATAACCGGCCGAGAGAAAAACTATACCAATTGAGCCATAGAAATCTTGATCGTTGCAGGTACAGTCTTTTTCGTTGCCTCTGCGATAAGCATCTTGTAATCTTTATCGGACGACAGGCCCATATCTTTGAAGTCGGTGCAGGGTATAGTACAGGTCATGCCGGCTATATCAATTGTATCACTGGTACATGTTTTCTTGCGTGGATCATAACGAATGAGAGGGTTTCAATAAGATCGAGTGCTGTGATCGTGGCATTGAGCATATGGCGGAAGTCAGCTGTTTCATGGACGTAGAAGCTTTTCTTCTTGACTGGGGGCTTGGCATTCCGGCGCCGCTTCACTCCAGCAGCTGGCTGCATAGTCAGCTCAACAGCGAATTGGAGGCCTTGTCCTTCATTATATATAGATCCTAGATTCGTATCAGTTCCGTTCAGAGGGCTAGCGGGGGTACCCACAGGTATCATCATCATCGTGGTCATTTGGCGCGTCAGAATTCATTGAGATGACTAGGAGTGAGAGGAAGAAGTGAGTGCAGGGACGTCGACGCGTTGTTTGCACTTGATTTGATCGGGAGTCTACTCGGTCCGGCAACCGTAGTAGACCTCTGACGTCATGAACTCTTTTTTTTTTTCGGGATGTGTCATTATATTTGAAAACAGCAATAATCATGCCGCGGATTGATCCAGCGGAGTTTGAATCTTGATCTGGATTTTACATCTCTTCCTAGAAATGCCCAGACCCGACATCGCGTGCGCACGTCCTCGCCGCCGTGACACGACGTTACATCCTACCCGCGTCGGTCCTTCCGAGATACAGGCGCTGCTTCTCCGCGTAACTTAGCATCGACAGCGGAGAACGAAGACGCAGGGAGCAGGATGGAAGCGCGATGGAGGCGATGCGTCTCATGCAGGCTAGCGCACTCCACGGCGCGCCTGTGCGCCGTGGACTCTTCGACGCGTTTTCAGCTGCCCCCGCCACCCCATTGCACGCCGTTCTCGCCGTGCCCGGGCCACTGTCCGACTCGCGTGCGTGCCCGTCCCATCCCTCGCACCCTGGGCTCATTTACTCCCCACAGGCGCCACACTCACGTTGGCGTCGACTCGGAGAACGATCCGCAAGGGATTTCAGAGGTCCAGGTTAGAGCACTCTCGCGCACTTCTCGTACACATTGACCCGACCCGACGTGTCCCCGGAGCCGCGCGCGTGTCGTGCGTCGTAGGCGCGTACAGATCGGCTCCGCATCGCCCCTGGCGACCTGGGCAAACGCCACGTCCCCGCTTTTCGTATCTAACTACGCAAAAGTAAGTACGTACAATCTACAATGCCTTTATTCCAGCGGCTCATTCGCGCACTCGCAGCCTCGCACGGACCCCAATTCGCTTCGTGTACGGCTGCCGCACGCCGCACGTCGCGCTGGACGTATTCGGGTCTCGGGAGTGCGGCACAGACGGCGGTACGTTGTCGTCTATCCAATCGATTAGCTAAATGACAGATATCTTGACTTCACCCCGCCGAGACGTTCGCGCGGAGACCACCGCATCGCGCGCACGCATTGCACCGTACGACGTCGCGATGGAGCGCCGGGCGGAATGAAGTCGGGCGTCGATGCGCGCCGTACGTCGCCACCTGAGATGTAAACGGTTAACAAGCTAACGAAAAAAGGCAGATTTCTTGGCCTCGCCCCTGCACGCCGCGCGCGCGCAAACGAGAGCAGAGCACCACATTCCTGGGCTCAAAAATCACGCCGTCCGCACCTCAAATCTCCGTTGTGGCCGCAACTCACCCCCATCCTGTCTCGTTCCCATCCGTCCCCTCTCAGAATCTTGTTGGCTCGGAAATCCAGTGCGCCGTGCAGGGCGCGAGGCGCGAGACGTAGGTGGCGGCCGGCCGGTACATGCCGTCTACGAATCCCCAGATTAGCACGCTGACAAAAAAAAAAGACCTGTGAAAGATTCAGTGCCTCTGCATCCCGTCCCTGTGCTTCACGCCCACCAACGCACCGCACGAGTCGCGACTCTCGTACTCGCACTCGCTGCGGTCCAGGCGAAGTCGACGCACGCCACTCGTGTAGAGTAGGGAGCAGGTGCGCGCGGATCCACCAGACCGACCCATCGCATTCCCGGGGGCGTAGATGCACTGCGAGAACGCGCGGGCGAGGTCTGTATGTAGGTAAAAACAATGTAATATATTAGCTAGATATTAAATAAATTTGTTTTGAGTTACTTGCTTGGATGAATGAAATAGAACGACTTGCGACTTGCGGCGAGTATATGGGAAGCTTCGTGACCAAGTCAGCAACTGCAAAGAGCGAGAGATTTACATAGAACGAGAACGAATACTTGCTTATGTGCCCCGCTGGGCTCTCGTCTGCGGGCAGAGAGAAGAGAACAAGATAAATCAACGAATGGAATGAAATGAGGCGAAAACGAATTCTTTAGTGTTGAGAAGCACAAATCAGACCTACGTACTGCGATACTTGGTATCTGCCAAGACGGCAGGAAAAAGGAGAAATAGAACGCACCTTGACCTTGAAAGTGAAAGATTCCTGCCGTTGTGCGGTGCGAAATCCGTTGGCAGTGCACTTCATCTCTACTCGGGCTCAAATCTGCAAAACTGAGGTTTGAGTAGATCATGGAGTCTGGTATGAAGCGGAAAACTCACTTGAATGACAAGACGGGGTTCTGATATAGGTATAATAGAATGAACACATGGACGCACGTAGAAGGTGCCGAAACTGCACCCTTCGAGGAAAAGTCAGCTCGGGAATCTGGTATAAATTGAATTAGACTTACCTCGCTTGAGATGAACTTCGTTTGGAGGTAGAGAATGTAAGGGGATGATATATCAGGAGAAGAGTTGAATTCTGGTTCAAGGTTAGCTCTGGGTTCAAACGGGATGTTGTAAGTACGAAAGAGAGAAATACTTAGAGGAACAATGAAACTTACATGCCTTGATCATGAGCGAACAGCTCGAAGTCTGGGATTGAAGTTTGAACGAGCTGAATGAAACGGTGAAGAAGGCTAGAATCCGAGTTGAACTGGATCAGTCAGCATAACAATGGAAGTCGAAACGAAAGAACTTGCTTCTCTTGAATTCAGATTCCCAGTGCAAAATATATTCAATAAGATAGGACTAGAATGAAGATCCCGGCTAAGAAACCTCGAAAGAAGATAGAATAGAAAGGAGATCCATACCTCGCCTGCACGCGCGCGCGGGCAGCGCGTCAAATCACACATGTTTCAAGCATAGTTTCGGCCTTTCGAGACACCGGGTTTCAGGTCAGCACCGATCTAAATAAACGCACGACGATGAAGCTTACCTTTAGAAAGTATAATTAGCCTGTAGTTCTGAATAATTCCCAGTGCGTTTGCAACGGGTTCGCTGCTAATCTGGAATTGATCTCTTGGATTCCAACACATCCGTCTTCGCAGATGTGAATTGGAACATGCACTTCCCCGGCGGTGTATAATGCTCCCTGAGTATTCTGACTCCTTTTTTTGCCATTCTCGTCTATAACTCAGCCTGGTGGTTCTGAATAACCAGGATCTCAACTTATGGTTTAGAATCGCCTATCATGCTCGGTACTTGCTACCTCTTTGCATATTCGTACACGTATCCAGTGTCTTATCGTAGGTTAAACTGAACGATGATGCTAGATATATTATTGCGAGAATGGAATAAAGAAAATTGTTCAATACATAATAACTATCGAAAGAGCTGGTCATAAGTGTGGGATGTAGGTACTCCAATTTACATCCATAAATGCTGATGCTGGTAGAGATCGTAACTCCGCGAACGGTAATCCAATGAGAATTAGGCGCGCTGCAATGTAGATAGGAATTGCCAGCGTCATGATTACGTTGACCGTAGCTTCTAGACAATCGCTGCCAGTGAGTGTTAATGGAAAGAAGAAAAAAGTGAGAGAAGGTAATGCGGCGATCGCCAGTGATGATGTTCTCCAGATCCACATTTCGGCGGGCGTAGGGAAAATTGCGTTCCATGCAGTGCAGTGAATGGCACCAAGCAAGGTGCCCACCAGAAGCAGAAGAGGATCAGCACCAGTGTCAGATACGTTGGTTTCATTGTTTTCAATCGACCAAAATGACGGCACTGAGACGGATGATACCGGCTTATATCGGTCCCCGTAATTCACCCCGATCGCTCCAATGAACCGGTCGCGAAGTGAAAGCTGAACAGAAAGGGTTACGGTTTCTGTGGCAGGCTGTGTAAGTGACCCGACGACAATCGGCCGTTGCACGTCGAGGGGCTTGTTCCACCAAAGTAACCAGATGAATATGTTCACGATGGCGAACGCCAGCGTGGCGACCTCGAGTTGGGTTATAGCAAGGTGTTGATGGGCGCGAGCAAGGGTCTGCAGGATGAACCACAGGCCTTGTAGGAGCGCGACACCTTTGGAAAGCGCGTCTCCTTTGCTCTTGTCCGTGATATCCTTCTCTTTCACATTCTGTATGGCTTTTTGCAATTCCAAGCCGAAGTTTGGATCCTCCAGCTGTTCTTTTGTTGCAATCGGATGTTCGTCTGATGAGACGAAGCCACCCATGCAGAAAAACATCCCGTGCGTTGGAGAGAAGTTGAATTCTACGCAAGCGTACATGAGGTGAGGTTGAGAATATCATTAGCTGCTGACTCACCCTTTACCAACAAGCGAGACCCAAGAAATTGTCTGGCTGCAAATCCCACCATGACTTCCGGGGCGATCATTGCGATGAGCATCATTTTCAGCCTTCGCCAAAAAAGCTGAAGATGGCTCTGGTCGGGCGGGGGGCACATTCGGGTGCACCGATACCCATGTGCAAGCGAAAATCGTTGCTAGACAGCCCCATACGACGCTGAATAACGTTCTGCAGCTGTTGATATTGTCGCAAGAGTCGGGGGTGGCTCGAGCGTCCAGAGAATGCGAGAGAAGTGCAGCTTTGCCGTCCTTGGACAGCAGATGAACAGCAAGGAGAATGAGAATCATGGTTGAGAGTTCCAAAAGACGCGCTGGGGCTGTAAGTGCAGCGCCTTTATAGCGGAGGTTCACAATAACCTGGACATGAAGCACAGCCTCCAGCTGATTGCTGATTTTAACAGCGCAAATGCGGTGTTGATTTCCGAGTCCAAATCCCAAAAAAAATATGTTCCGTTTGGGATGCCTGTGCATTTCCTAGAAGCAAGATCTGCACGAGTTGAGTTGATGTGCAGTGAAAGCACGGAGGACCCAGAAGCAGAGATAGCGTTGTCAGTAATGCGGATACATAGCAGGAAAAAATCCGGGAGGACAAGGGAAGATGTCACACGTGCCACGGTTAACGGCCAGCGTGGGTGTCGATGAATCTCGATTCAATTGCTAACGACATCTCTGCGCCTCGCGTTGGCCTCGCGGCCATTTCCGCACCGCAGGCGACAGTGTCCCGCTTATCAAGTACGCGCGCTACAGCACGCTTCCTGGCCGGGAGCTCAGCGCTCAGCCAAGGTGAGCCTGCGAGCCGGGTTGAGTGGGAGGCAGGGAAGTGGACGAGGAGAGAGACGGCCCATGCTATGTAAATGTCGGAAATTTCCTTTTAGTCTTATAAGACCGTCACATTATAAGGCTCTGATAAGATACCAATGAATCTTGTCAGAGCCAATCAGAGTGCCCTTGACCTTATTTTTGGCCTTATGCCCACTAACTAAGTAACTTGTTAGTGGGTCCTGCGGTGCTCGGAGATATCATTTTTGGCTGGAGATCACAAAACCTTTGGTCTTGTTTGGCGAAATCAGTCATATAGAATTGGTCATTGTTCGAAATCACAGCAAAGAACACTCCTACTTCCAGAGATTCGGTGTCCATGAATTGCAATCTTTATCTTCTGACTTCTTGAGGAATATTGCTCATTTTAGCCAGGGGAATAATTTGTCAACACTGAAATTCTGACGATCTATTGAGTCATTTTTACTTCGTGTTCTGATGCTGTTCCCCCGAGATCACCTCGGGATTCCCAACTGCTCGGCTCTCGGGTAGCGGTCGGACCGGGGCGCTTAGTCCATTTGATGCGCCATCAAATGAGCTCGGCACTCGACAACGGCGGGATTTTTGGTGCCTTTCACGCTTCAGAGACTACTGGCTATGTGCATAATATGGGCAAGACCTATCAGATTGCCAACAAGACTCCTTTGTTTTTTGGTTTTTTTATTTTTACTTTGTCACATCAGTTATCAGTATTTGACCAGGAATTGCACAGAATTGAACCATTCAACAAGCAATGCCTCCGATTTTTACTGGCTATGTTGGGTAAAAATATATCCACACATTAATCCCCCTACTATATCCTTATAACACGCTCTAAGATGTTCAGATGTTCAGTTATGTTGTGAAAGCTTCCCGAACCAGCACGTGCTGAGTTAACTAAGACTCTTTCTGGGCGAAGCTGACTCTGGCAATGATTCTAACATATTAGAATGAGGTTTGGGATGATCCTACGGCTCTGAAGGACTCCCATACCGAGGGCAGAGGCATTTTTTCTGCCAGATTTTAGAAAAATCAGAGCTTCTTGAGAAAGTAAACCACCTCGTGTCAAAAATCAAAACAAACAGCTAATATGACTTTGGGACCAAATGATGGTCATATTTTGAGCCCAAGGACTCAACATGGACCTCTCGTCTCCTTCGGACATTGCCAAGAATCTCAAAGGAGAAATTACTGAATTTTCGGCAATCACCAAGTAAGAGGTATCTACTCTCCCCCTGCCCGGTGTGTGCAGTCCAATGAGAGCTGGTCGGCGCGGTAGCGTCGACAGAGCGAGCTTTGGGCTGCCCAAAAACTATTCCATGCCATTTATCGATTTTTGCCAACTGTAAACTCTGCAAGCTGACTGTGTTCGGCTGACTTCCAATACTCAATAAAATTTGGGAGCAAATGAAGAAAAATAGTTTTGAGCAGTTAGTGGGCTCTGCCGCAAAGCGCGCTACAGAACTTATAATACTAAATAGTAGTTTATGTCCGTCTTATCAGGGTCTTATCATGATCTTATCAGCCCAGTCTTCTATCGGATCAGGCCTTATAATGCTTGCTGTCATTACGGCCTTATAGCGCCTGATGGGGCCTTGTCATGTAAATTACAAATTTCCGACATAGATTTTCTCTTCCAGGCTGCCATTTTCGGTCAGTGATCGACGTTTAATAACAACGATGCAGCTGCCAGATGGCTGCCGACCGGTTTTTAGTCCGTATTTGAGCCCTTTTGGTAAGTTCTTACCTTTTTTGCGACATGGGGAAATGAACTAGTGACACTTTCGTGGACAAAACCGTGGAAAAAATGACTTTTTCTTTCGTCCGACCATCACGGAATTGCCTTTTTAGGTAATGTTATGGGTTACGGCCCTCCAAAATCGCTATGGATTATGGGTTATGGGAGATATATGGATTTTGCCCGCCCACCGACCTCGTTTCAGCAAAAATGTATGGGTCTTAAGGGGTTATGGGTTTTCAGGTGTATGGATTCCGAGGGGTTCGACTGTAATAGTCATCTGATCTACACAGCCACATCTCTGCTGCTCTCTCTCCTCCACGTCGCGCCCTACCATCGCCTTCGGTGACGCAGTTCCTGCCAGTGTAGGCGTGGCATTCTACACGAGGCGGGCGATGCAAATTTTCTCAATGCGCGCTGCCTCCAAGGCAATCGTACCCGTTCTCGCGCCACCGTCGCCTTCAAGAATGCGAATGCCAAAAGCTCCCGACTCCGGTCCTGACTCGCCACCGCGCCAACTGGTTTTCTGGTCTCCGCACCACCCACTCTCGACAGTCGCCGCGGACGTACTACGGAAAGGAGCGAGTCGGACGCCTCCCGCTCCCGTGCTATCCTTTTTCTTGGCTGCGCGCCCGCCTACCCCAGTACGCCTTGTTTACGCGCCCCCCTATCCCAAGTACGCGTCCCTCGACGCCACGAAGCAGCGGGGCTGGAGGCGAGGATGTGCGCATTCGAGTGCGGGACTTGTGCCCTCGAGTGCTGAAGTGTTGGAGCTATTTATGGTGCATGGACAGATCGGGGTGCACAGTATGCATAGGTGGCCGGACACGGAGGGAAGACACGTCCTGCCTTTTGTGTCCTACCCGTGCGCGCGTCTCGGGCGAGCGCTTCGAATTCGGTTCTTGGTGCGGATGCGTCGATACTTGGTGCAGACCTTCCGATCCGATACGTGGTCGCGTCCGTCCCGTACGGCGCTGCATGGCGATGCTGTGACAAGGGTGGAAGTGAAGCCGACCTCCGCACCGCCTTGCACCACTCGACCATCGATCGACTTTCCTGCCTCATCATCCCGCGCGGTCAGACGGCGAGTGGCGACATGTACATACAGCGAGCTTCGTCCCTGGCTGCGTTACCCCACTGCTGCCGGGCTCCCGCATCCCCCTCGACGCGTGCCTCCCATGCCCCTCGACACGTTTCCTGTTCTGTTATCCCATACCCCTCGGGCTCTGCTTCGTCGTCACCTTCTGGGTCTTGGCCGGCCACCGTACTAATCTCAGGCAGGCAAGCGCCGTGCTGCACTTGGCTCATCCTGGTCCATGCCACCAAAAACGACTCTCTCGCACTCGACTTCGCTTTCATTTACCAGCATCTCGTCCCCGCCTTGTCCATGCTTCGCGCGTTGTCGACGCTCGATGCGAGGATGCTGATCAGCTGGGAGGATGTGGTGGTGTACGTGCTGTGCAGACGCCTGGCGGGTTATACCGACGGTCACGAAGACGAAGAGGCGACATATATTCTCCTCGCGCGTTGTTGCTGCTTTGCGCACACGCAGACGTATATCTATATACCTCTACTCGGTGCTTGGGCGATACTCGCGCGAGCGCTGTGTGCTGGTCTGCTCGACACTAGATTCGCATTCTTTATTTTTTGGACGGGGTGGACGACGCTACATCTCCGCCATACTCGAGCCCGCGTAGCCGCGGCACAGCCAGCCCTCCCTTACTCCGCCGCCATCACCCGGAGATTGCTCTGGGGAGTGGGCGTACTATCGAGGGGAGGATGCAGACGACTGGGGGCTCTACGCCTACCACGAGCGCAGGTATCGAGGGTATCGACAGGGGTGGAGATCTGGGCTGACACGGGTCAACCGCTGGCGACGAAAGTGGGAGAGAAGACGGAGCTGGTTATGGGTCGACGTCGGTCACCCAATCGACATCTATCTTCGACTGCGTTCTTGATTTCTCGGGATGAGATCCTGCTCCTGCTCCTCCCGACAATCTATCTGTACCTGCACCCGTCCGCGCTATATCCTATGGTCCCCGACTGGACTTTGTTCCCGGATCGCCGGATCCTGTCGTTATCACGACCCGCTCGTGCGTCCTCAGCAGAGTGCGCCCCTGCCACGACATCGCCCGCGCCTGCGCCTGCGCCTGCGACTCCCCGGAGACGGGAGCGTTCCTCTCCATCATACATTCCTCGGCGTTGGTCGTCATGTCGATCCCAACTCCCAATGCTCATTTTCATACACTTCTCTGTCCGCTCCGCACTCCCTCTACTGTACTGCACGTCCGCCCTGCGTGGTCTCTTACACCGTCTACATGTACCTACTACCTGCACACTTCCCCTCCCGTCGCGTACAGGAGATTTTTTTTCGCTCGCGGCATATAGATACAGTCTCGCATGCGCGCAGTCGAAGTCGATCCGTTTCAAGGGGTAAGCACCCTTAAAATTTGATACACCGAGTCGGAAAAGTGGAATAAGACCCTCAAGGACCCACCCTCTAGCCGAGCACAGCCATAACACCGCCACCTCCAAATGCGGTAATCGGGTTAGTCAAAACCAAAGAATTTTCGAGTTCTATGTACTTACAATAATTTATATGACCCAAAGAACCGTCTGAAATATCATCCTAGACGATGGGAAACCTCACAGTAATCATGGAATAAAATCTGATCCTGCTCGGCTGACAAGTTGAGTTGGCCGCACGGCACTGGTCCGGCTGCTTGGCGCAGTCGATAAACCAACTATGAGCATATATATTTCTGCCCAATTTTTCTTTACTGTTCCAAATGCATTTTCAGACCATTTGGAGCCTTGGTCGGAAAAGTGGATTAAGGGTCCCCAGCACCCACCCACCCACCTAGCCGGTGTCTCGGCATTTGCCGGTGCATACCCCTTGATCCGTTTGGGAGATACGGGCTCCATTGGGGTAATTAATATGCACATGGAAAGCCTCAGCACTCCATTGGGAAATTAATAGGAATTCTCAGCATTCGCGTCTCGAGCAATTGAGCAGTGCGCGTGCGCGTTCTTTTTTCTTAAATTCTTCGAAAAAGGGAAGAATTTGATGGTGCCGTTGGCGTTGATGGCTAACATGGACAAAATGCATCTCGTTTATTACCTCCATCTCGTCTTTTTTCGCGCGTTCTCTCTGCTTTCCTAAAATTCGTTTCGTTTTATTATTCGGGTAGGTACTGGCGCAATTAAATAGCAGCCGCATTATCGCTGCAAAGTCGTCAACGACATCTTGCTCAAAATGTACTACTAATTTGTTTTGGGTATGCAAATGCTTGAGCGCCGAGATTCTGCAGATTCGAAATACTCTTGGCACTCTGTTTATGTTCTCTTGCAATTCCTCGACCAACCTGTACCATCTCTGTGCTGGGATTCTCACGAGTGACCTTGAAATACACTTACAGCTTTCGGCGCTCTCTTCTCCTCTCAAACCCGACCGATTCTGCAGTTTCACTTGGTCCCGGGACAGATTATGCTTTTCATCCTCGTTGCCCTTCATTTTCTGTCCAAGAACAGCCGCGTTCTCTCGCATCCCCAGGCGCCGGAGCCTCCGACCTTCACGTCGGACTCTTGCAACGGTATAAACAGTTGCCGCACGATGCTCGACGTTGTGTGGAGCTGTCTCGCGATAATCTTTGTTTGCACATGGGTGTCGGTGCACCCGAATGTGCCCCGCCCACCGGACCCGTCTCAAACTTTTCTGTTGGGCGTAGGCTGAAAATGATGCTCATCGTCATCATCTCCCCGGAAATCATGGTAGGATTTGCAGCTAGACAGCGTTTGGGGGCACACTTATTGGCAAAGGGTGGGTTATCAATTATTTTTCCCGCCTTCAGCTGATGCTAGTACTATGCAGAATTTAAATTCCCCACGACCCACGGTTTCTTTTTCTGCATGGGTGGATTCGTCTCATCGACAAGAGAGCCTATTGTGACCAAGAAACAACTTGGGAACCCAGTCGTTGGGTCGGGATTCCAGGAGGCTGTACGAAATATCAGGCAGGAGGAAATCATGGACAAGAGCAAAGGAGATGCGCTATCTAAAGGTGTCGCGCTTCTACAAGGTGTCAGGTTCACGGTGCAATGCCTTGCTCGCGTGCATCAACACGTTACACGTCCCTGTGACTCAACTTGAGGTCGCCACGCTAGCGTTCGCCATGGTGAATGTATTTATCTGGTTGCTTTGGTGAGACAAGCCGCTCGATGTTCAGTGTGCAATTGTCCTCGGGCCACCCTCCGAGTCCGCTGTCCCCCAAGCCATAATTCCTGTCCAGCTCCCATGTTCCCGTCAGCATTTCTGGGAAGCCCTCTTTGGGTTTAACAGAAGCGGCCATGACACGCTGCCATCTACCTCCGTACCATCGTCTTGGTTCTTGTCGCGGAGTGACGACAACGAGATCAATGGTTTTGGTATCACAACTCTCGTCGGCGCCGTGTTTGGCGCTGTTCATTGCACCGCATGGCATGCAACTTTTCCTACTGCTGCAAAAATGTGGCTCTGGAGGTCGTCTTCATCAGTGATTGCCGCGGTCCCGAGTCTGGCTTCGCTCGTACCTCTCGTGGCGATAACGCACAAGTCATTCTATGAAACAAAGCTCGGTTCGATGGTGGCAAAAACCTTCACAGTCATGATGTAGGTGGGGATTCCTATCTACATTGCAGCACGTCTCATGCTGATTGTATTACCATTTACCGGTCTGCGATCTTTGCCTCGAGGCGCATTCGTGGATGTCAATTGGAATATGTATATTCCGCATATTTAGAGAAATTCTGAGTCTGTCAAACACTTCATCGTCCCGATTGCCCCCCGACGGTCCCTTGCACAGCGGCTTGGAAGCAAAGAAATAAGCCAACTCAGCTTTGACTCCGCTTCTTTACAAAGTGTGTTAAGCTCTTGGAACCACGTCGGCCTACTCGACGCATCAACAACGCCGAAAAATTCAAACATCCCTCTTTCAACCTACTGGAGCTACATATAATATGGCGCGAACCTCACTAATCCCGGGGCCCGGCAGGCTGTTGGTTCTGGATCTTCTCAACAAGACTTCCTGCTTCATCGGCAGACTTGCAGTGAAGGACTGCTTATGATGACTCGCAAGCATGGGTGCTGATCTGAACAATATTTCGCTGCCAGCTGTTTTCGGAGTTTGACAATAGTCCTTCGTCGCTTAAACTGAACGATGGAGCTAGATATATTGCAAAAATGGAATAAAGAAAATTGTTCAATACATAGCTATTGAAAGAGCTTGTTATATGTGGGGGATGTAGGTACTCCAATTTATATCCACAAATGCTGATGCTGGTAGAGATCGTAACTCCGCGAGTGGTAATACAATGAGAATGAGACGCGCTGCAATATAGAGAGGAAGCACCAGTTTTATGATTACGGCGGTTGTAGATCGTGGCCGATCGAACATTCCTGCCCGAGCTAGGAGGAAAGTGAGACCAGGGGGAACTGCGATGATAACCAATGAGGACATTCTCCAGATCCACAATTCGGCCGGCGTAGGAAACATCGCGTTCCATGCGGCGCAGTGAACAGCACCGAACACGATGCCCACCAGGGCGAGAAGAATAAATTCCTCCTTCCCGGTTTGTGCGCCCGACAATTCGGACCAAAATAATGGCACCGAGACCGATGATAGCGGGTGATAGTCGTCCTCAGAAAACCCTCGGATCGCACTCCAGAACCGTTCTGAACGTGGGAGCTGAACATGGAAGGTTTTGTCACACGGTGTAGGTGGCCCGACGACAATTGGCCGTTGGACGTCGAGGGGCTTGTTCCACCAAAGCAGCCAGATGAATATGTTCACCACAGCGAACGCTAAAGTGGCGACCTCGAGTTGGGTTACCGCGAGGCGTTGATGGGCGCGAGCAAGGGTCTGCAGGATGAACCACAGGCCCTGCAGGAGTGCGACACCTTTGGAGAGCGCGTCTCCTTTGCTTTTGTCTACAATATCCTCCTCATTGATATCTCGTATGGCCTTTTGGAATTCAGAACCGAGATCTGGATCTTCAAGTTGTCCTCTGGTTGCAATAGGATGCCCCGTCGCAGAGACGAAGCCACCCATGCAGAAAAAGAAGGCCTGTGAGGTGGAAAAATTCAAATCTACACCGTCCAGATGAGCGCATGAGGTGAAGTCGAGGATATAATTACTGACGCACCATTTGCCAACTCCCGAGACGCCCAAAATTGTCTCGCTGCAAATCCCACCATGATCTCCGGTGCGATCATGTCGATGAGCATCATTTTCAGCCTTCGCCAGAAAAGCTGAAGACGGCTCTGGTCGGGCGGGGGCACATTCGGGTGAACAGAAACCCATGTGCAAGCGAATATTGTCGCGAGGCAGCCCCACAGGACACTGAACAACGTTCTGCAGTTGTTGATATCGTCACAAGAGTCGGTGGGGGCTCGGGCGCCCAGAGGATGCGAGAGTGGTGCAGCCTTGCTGCTCTTGGACAGCAGATGAACGGCGATGAGTATCAGAAGCATAGACGGTCTGGGGATCAAATGAAGCTGCAGAGTTGGTCGAGTTTAATAGCAGGAGCTCAAGCGCCCAAAGCTGCATGCATATTTCAAGGTGGGCAGTGCCTTGGCAGAATCAGAACGCAGAGATGGTAGAGAGGATGCCAGAACAAAAAAAGTCCCAAAAGTATTTTGGGGGATTCGCATCCCTATACAGTCCGGAATACGGTCGGACCTTGCCGAGCTCGCCGCGGCGAGGCCCCTTTTGATGGGACAGACATTTTTGGTTCTTTCCATCGCCCAAGATTTCTGCAAGTCTCTTCGATAAGTCACGCCTCAGCTCCTCGATGTTTTCCGATGGTCTTTTTGGAACGATGTGCGCCTATTTATACCGTGTCCGAAGCCGAAGTGCGACGGTGGGGGGCTCCTCGATCGTATTAACTAGCGCCAAATCACAGGCACTACACTCTCTCCTTGATTGTGCGTACGTTTCACTTGGGGCGGTTCTACCTGTCCACACTGACCTCCTCCGAAGTGTGTCGTAGTCGCTACTACTATCACGGTTGCTAAATCTCCTGATAGACGCGCACAGGTTGCGGAGGACGCATGCAATTGCGCCTTGCTGATGCCGCAGGTGTGTTGCCGCGCGCATTGTGGGTAGCAAGATGGATGGGAGATGTGACCCGCCGATCCGCCAACGTGTGCACGCGACGCACTCGCCGCCGTCGCGGTGCGCAGACCCGGCGCCCCCGTCTGCCGCGTCGGAGTCGGATCGGATCGTATCTAGTTACACAAAAAGTACGTATGAATCTTATGATCTACGCTATATAGGGCTAGCGTCGCCTGACTCGGGCTCGCAGCGCTCGTTGCACTCGAAAGATAACGTCGCACGCTGCACGGGCGGCGATTCGGCCGTGGCGTCGGGAATGGGTACGGAGTCGGGTGCGGCGACGTTGGGGCGGAAGCGGGAACGGCGTCGGAGTCGGGCAAGTGGTGTACGGAGCGCGGGAGATGAACGGCGGTACGTCGTCACCTGAATCTGAAAGATTAGCGGAAGCGAACAAAAAATCTGACATCGTAAAAGCCGCGCTGTGCCGTTCGTGTGTGTGGGAAGACCAGTGTGCGGAAACCGCGTGTTGCGCTGTACGAATTCGGGAGTACGCGGACGGTACGTTGCTGTCATCTAAATCTCAAAGATGAGGAAAAGCTGACAAAAAATGTATGATGAGCTCGATTTACCATCACGTCCCCGCGCATCTGATGATCTCGCCAAGCGTTCGCAGACAGCGTCGACGCCGGCGCACCCGCGTTGCACCGCACAGGGCGTGCGATTCGGACGCATGCGCTGTCCTCGGCCATCTCGTCTCCGACTCGTCCCGTGCGCGTGCGCAAACGCCGTACAAGTCGCTCGCAGCTCTCCCGAATCGGCGGATGGAAGCTGCAGCTCTCGGGGCGCAGTATCACAATCCATAAGACCTGTTTTGTGCGATCGTGGAGATGGCTGCGCGACACGGCGGGACTAGTCGGGTGTGGGATTGTGCGCGCCGGCTTGTAATAGGTACGCTGTAAGTAGATATTACCTTGGATACATCGATTTTTCGATCATTCCTTGGCGCGTTCCTGGAGCGAGGCGGAACGAATGTAGAGAGCGAATCGCGAGGTTCTGAAGAATTCAGCTGCAAATCTACGTGAGCGTGAAAATACTTGAGAGCTCGAGGCTTACCCGGACCAATTGCGAGAAAGCTGCGCACTAGCTGAATCTTCTCGGTCAGGAAAGAAAGCCACGAAAACTCGCAATTCACAAGTCTTAAGAAGGTATAGATCTAACGAGTGCAATGCAAAGTCGCCTTTCAGGGGAGATAAGAAATGAATAGGACGTACTTCGGGCTCAAATGAGATCAAAAAGCGGCTAGTCGCCTCGGAACGAAATGACGATGAAGGCTCGATGAAGGAATTTAACGATGTGAAGAAAGAAAGAAAGGAGATGGAAAATCAGACATACATTGAACTCGAGGGACAGAAAGAAGACTTGATGTAAGTAAAATAGGTCAGTGAATGAAAGCCAGGGAAGAGCACTGAGACGAATTCAAAATAAGCGTACTTTGAATTCATTCCCTCGGAATGTGAGGTGAAGGAATTCAAGTACAGGAGGACAGTTCGATGGAGACCAGGCCTGCGAAGCGAGTCAGCGAGCACGGGCGGAAAGTGAAGACGGAGCGAACATACTTTCAATGCAGCTCAGGATATACATCATAAGATGCAAGGGGGCGAAGCATAAGCAACTAGAAACGATCCCCTGATGAATGCATATGAGACGCAGTCGGAAAAACTTTGAATAAGATACTAAGAACTATGACATGCCTCGGGCACGCGCGCGCGAGGGAAAAACAAAGCGCGCTAACTCGCCATAATTCTTCGTAGACGAGCAAAATTGCTACTAAACATCCATTTGAGTCGAAGATTTAATGATTTAGAGTATATCATAGGGACAATACCTCGGATAGACATAACTCCAAGTCAAGAGATGGAAATGAACCTTGAGTAACCAGTGCTTAATTGTTGAATAGATGCGGCGCACACCTCCAGTGAATAGTTTCTGCCTGCGAGGAAAGTCGCAACCTTGAGTTAGTAATTGCAAAATAGTACCTACAAAACATGCGACCTTGAAGACTTATAGGGCCTCGAGGACGAACCAGGGAACGATTAGCGTGGAGCCAAGGATCCAAGGCAGCAGCCGAATGAATTGTACGAACGAACAGGAGCTTACCTTGTGCACGCGTTCGAGCATTATTTTGCCTGGGAAAAGTCAGTATTCAATTCAGTGAAAGCCGCGCCATTATTCCACTTATCCGTGCACCAAGTACATCCAATACAGCGGAAAGAGCGACTGATTCAATCTACAAGCGAGAAATTGAATTAAATAGAACGCAGCTGGAGCATGTGTAGATTGTGCGGAAATTTAAAGGGAAGAGAAAAGACTCGCCAAAACTTGCGCTCAGTCTAGCGACATTTTCGTCCGTGACATTCAATCATAGTTCTGCCTGCAAAGAAAGTAAGTGTCAAGTCTGCAAGGTAAGTAATTGAAGTGGGACACTTACAAAACCCGTGCGCGCGGGGTTTATATTGAATTCGTCCGCGAAAAGGATTCAGTAATAATTGGGACGGCGCTTGCAATGCCACACGAGCGAAGGTCTTTGGATCTAGAAAAAACCGTTTGTCGGTCGGTCAGTCAGTTACTACAACAAAGACCTGAGACGCACCGTTCCCCGAATAAAGTCCATTCGACAAAGAAGGGAGAGGAGGGACCTGCAAACTATGGTTCTGAGATAAGAAATTGAAGGAGACCGAGAAGGGACTGTATGGTCCAAGGTCAATGAAACATTGAAAGTCAAAACTCACAGACGTGGCCGTGCTCCTGAGACGAGAAATTGAAGGAGACCGAGTGCAGACTGTCAGTCAAGGTAAGTAAATTGAATAGCAGACGGTAAAATCAAACTTACAGAGGTGGCCATGGGCTCGAGATAAGAAAGTGAATGGGGTCGAGAGTAAACTGTGGTTCAAGGTCAGTACAGTATCAGAAATTCAGTTAGGAATGGATATGAATGAATAACCGTAAAAGTGTGCGGGGGTTGTTAGCTGGGAACCCTCCCAGCGCGCGGATATGTGACCATCGTGGTGGTCTACGATAGCTGCGTCAACCTGCGGGCGGGCTGCTTCTTGAACAGAACAAGGAGATCACATTACCATCGCTGTCCGTCCTACCCGTACCCGCCGCGCTGGGTTCATCTGCACGTTCTTCGAATAAGACTTACCCCGAGATGTTCGAGTAAGGGCTTACCCCGAGATGAATTTGATTGAACGACCCCGAGATGAGATGAATGTTGAACGAACGCACTGCGTACCGACATATGTCCGCCTTAGGGACGTTGGATCCATTTCGTCTGTCGGGCACCGATCGCGATAGCGAAGTTGTAGTATAATGCGGGGCGCATACCCCCTTGACTTTCTCGGACTGAAGACAGAAGATTTTGATGATTGCTGCTCCCCGGTTTAGGTACCTCGAGGTTCTTGAATTCCGTGTTTCGAAGTCTAGCTGAGGGATCGTGTAGCTGGTTTTGTCTTATTGATAGTTTCGTCGGTTGCGTGGTATCAATCGGTACTGCATATCTTGGTAGCGCTGCATCGGTTGGACACAACGTTTGGTGATTCGCGCCGCGCGCCTGGATGCCGTCGGCGTAGACGCGGTGCACGGCTCGGAGTCTACGGCCCAGTTGGGGGCCAGGAAGCGCGGCAGGATGGGCATCGCGCAGGGCTTGGTGTTGCTCGAGGTGCAATATACTCCCTTCACGTCGTCGCTTGAGTGTGGGTAGGAATCACCGTAGACAGCGTCAGCGACGCCCACTCGCCAGAACCAAGCCAGAACTCCAGACAGCAAAGAATGGAGGCAATAGGGGCGAGAAATATGAGGACGGATCATGGTTATCTAGAACAGAGAAACCGTCGCGGCGAGCCCGAGCTGGCAGACACGGCACGAAGATGTCGGTTCCCGTCAAGAGGGAGATCACACCTCCTTTTATCTTATCGATGCCGCGGATTGATCCGGCGGAGTGTGAATCAAACCTGGATTTTACTAGTACATCTCCCTACCTAGAAATGCCCGCGCGCGCCTCCTCGCCGCCACGACGTGACACCACATCCTACCCGCGTACCCGTGTAGGTCCTTCCGAAATACAGGCGCGGCTTCTCCGCGTAGCATCGACGGCGAAGAACGAAGAAGACGCAGGGAGAAGGATGGGGCGTGACGGACGCGATGCGTCTCATGGCAGCGCTTTGGCCCACCTACAGCCGTCCGCGACGTGTGTCCCGTATGCAGCTCGAGCGTCCATGACGTACCGCCGGAGGAATGCGCCTTTCGGCCCTCAGCTCATCGTCGGCTGGTGACGAGCACGATCTTTTCAATGCGTGACTATCGCACTCCACGGCGCGTCTATGCGCTGAGCGCTCCTTGACGCGTTTTCGGCTGCACCCGCCATCCCACTGTACGCCCTTCTCGCCCTGCATGCGCCACTGTCCGACTCGCGTGCGCGCCCGTTCCTTCCCTCGCACCCTGGGCTCATTTACTCCCCACAGGCCCCACATTCGCGTTGGGGTCAACTCGGGGAACGCTCGGCAAGGGATGTCAGAGGTCTAGGTGCGTGTCCTGTGCCCCATTCCGTTTCTCATTCTGATGTCCTTTTTGCCAGGCCCACGCGGTGAGCACCCGTCAGGTCCTCTTTCGCAATAAGAATTCACTCAAAACTCCCAGCACACTCGCAGAGTCGGCTTGCATCTTCGAGTCAAGCCCGACGCCCCCCGGAGCCGCGCGCGTGCCATGCATGGTATGCGCATACAGATCGGCGCCGAATCGCCCCTGGCGACGTCGGCAAACCCGCCATGGCCCCGCTTTTTTGTATCTAACTACGCAAAAGTAGGTACGTGCAATCTACAATGTATATATTCTAGCAGCTCATTCGCGTACTCGCAGCCTCGCACGGACCCCGATTCGCTTCGTGTTCGCCGCACGTCGCGCTGGACAGAGTCGGGTCTCGGGAGTGCGCCACAGACGGCGATACGTTGTCGTCTGTCCAATTGATTAGCTAACCACAAATTCATTACTTCGCGCCGTCGAGCCGTTCGCGCGGAGACCACCGCATCGTGCGCACGCATTGCACCGTACGACATCGGGATGGAGCGCCAGGAGGGATGGAGTCAGGATTCGATGCGCGCCGTACGTCGCCACCTGACATGCAACGGTTAGAAAGCTGACGAAAAAGAGACAGATCTCTTGCCTCGCCCCGGCACGCCGTTCGCACGGCGCGAGCGCAAACGAGAGCGGGAGCGGGTGCACGGTACGGTACGGTACGCTGTCCGTGCAGGGCGCCGGTTCCCTGGGCCCAAAAAAATTACATCAAATCTCCGTTGGTTGTGGCCGTAACTCACCCGTCCTGTCCCGTTCCGTTCATCCCTTCTCAGAATCACGTGTCGGCTCGGAAATTGAGTACGCCGTGGGGCGCGTGGTGCAGCAGACGTAGGTGGCGGTCAGTACGTGCCGTCTACGAATCCAGACGATTAGTATGCTGACGAAACACTTGTGAAAGATTCAGTACTCTACGTCCCGTCCCGTGCTTCACCCGGGCTCGCAGGCAGCGTCTTGCCCGCCAACGCACCGGCACGGCGCTAGCGCGCCGTGCGCCGCACGAGTCGCGGTCGAGGCGAAGTCGGCGCACGCCGCCCGTGCAGAGTAAGTAGCAGGTGCGCGTGTCCACCAGATCGACCTGCCGCATTCCCGTGGTTGGGCGGGGCGGTGGCGCAGCGCAGATGCACTGCGAGAACCCTCAGGCGAGGTCTGTAAGTAAAAACAATGTATTAGCTAGATATTGAAGAAACTGGTTTCGAGTTACTTGCTTGAATGAGTGGAATAGCACGACTTGCGAATTGCCGCGCTTCGTGACCAGGGTATGGTGGGTCGGTCGGTCAGCAACTGCAAAGAGCGAGAGATACATATAGAACGAACATTTGCTTACGTGCCCCGCTGGGGTCTCGTCTGCGGGTAGAGAGAAGAGAACAAGATAAATCATGATCAACGAATGGAATGAAATGAAGCGAAAATGAGTTCCTCAGTGTTGAGGAGCACAAGTCAGACCTACGTACTTTGCGATACTCAGTAATTGACAAGACGGAACGAAAAAGGAGAAATAGAACGCACCTTGAATTTGAAAATGAAAGATTCCCGAGGAAAGGCGCCGATGTGCGGTGCAAAATCCATTGGCAGGGCACTTCGGCTCGACTCGAGGTCAAATCTGCAAAACCGATAATCCTCGCTTACCTTAAATTCTGATTCTCGGTGCGAGACAGATTCAACAAGATGGGATTAGAATGAAGATCCCAGCTGAGGAGCATGCATTTCTCCTGTGTGTAATGCTCCCTGAGTCTCCCGACTCCTTTTGTTGCCATTCTCGTATATAACTTATCCTCATTGTTCAGATCGACCTATGGACCATCTATCATGTTCAGTACTTATTACCTCTTTGCATGTCTGCACACGTATTCGGGGTCTTACGATTCTAATAGCCGTTTAGTAAACTGAACGATGAAGCTAGATATATTGCGAGAATGGAATAAAGAAAGTCGTTCAATACATATCTATGGAAAGAGCTGGTCATATGTGGGGGGATGTAGGCACTCCAATTTATATCAACAAGTGCTGATGCTGGTAGAGATCGTAACTCCACGAGCGGTAATACAATGAGAATTATGCGCGCCGCGATGTAGATAAAAGTCGCCAGTACCACGATTATGCTGACTGCGAAATTCACCGATTCGAGCTCGGTCATATCAATGAGCAGAGCGAAAAGGGAAGTGAGACCAGGGTATACAGTGATCACCACCGAGGACGTTCTCCAGATCCACATTTCGGCGGGTGTAGGGAAATTCGCGTTCCATGCGACGCAGTGAACGGCACCGAACAAGGTGCCCACCAGAACGAGGAGAATATGAGCCTCAGTGTCATCGTTGTCTATCGACCAAAATGACGGCACTGAGATGGATGATAGCGGGTGATAGTCGTTCATTCTAAAGCCGACAATCGCAGTCCCGATTCGATCGATAAGGGAAACCTGGACAAGGTCTATTGTTTGTGAATCGGGCAGCGTGCGAGGTCCGACAACAATGGGGTGTTGGACGTCGAGAGGCTTGTTCCACCAAAGCAGCCAGATGAATACGTTCACAATGGCGAATGCTAGCGTAGCAACCTCGAGTTGGGTTATAGCGAGATGTTGATGGGCGCGAGCAAGGCATTGCAGTATGAACCACAGACCCTGCAGGAGCACGACGCCCTTGGAGAGCGCATCTCCTTTGCTCTTGTCCACGATTTCCTTGTCGTTCACGTTCTGTATAGCCTTCTGGAGTTCCGAACCGAGGTCTAGATCCCGCAGCTGCACCATCGTCGCAATAGGATACCCCGTCGGTGAGACGAAACCACCCATGCAGAAAAAGAAGGCCTGCGTGCTGGAAAAGTTGAAATCTACACCAGACGGGCGCATGAGGTGAAGTCGAGAGTATCGCTGTAGACTCACTCTTCACCAACCACCGAGACCCAACAAATTGTCTCGCTGCAAAGGCCACGATGACTTCCGGGGCGATCATTGTGATGAGCATCATCTTCAGTCTTCGCCAGAAAAGCTGAAGACGGCTCTGGTTGGGTGGGGGCACATTCGGGTGAACCGACACCCAAGTGCAAGCGAAAATTGTTGCTAGACAGCCCCACACGATGCTGAAAATCGTTCTAGAGTTGTTGATATCGTCGTAAGAGTCGGTGGTGGCTCGGGCGTCAGGAGGACGTGGGAGTGGTGCAGCGATGCTGTCCTGAGACAGCAGATGAACGGCGATGAGGATGAGAAGCATAGACGGTCTGGGGATCAAATGAAGCTGCAGAGTTGGTCGTTTTTAACAGCAGGCGTTCAAGTGCCCGTTCAAGTGCCCAAAGACCTATGCATATTTCAAAGTGGGCAGTGCCTTGGCAGAATCGGAACATTGAGATGGTAGAGAGGATACCAGAACAAAAAAGTCCCAAAAGTATTTTGGGGGATTCGCATCCCTATACAGTCCGGAATACGGAAAGATCAGAGTCCAGTATTTCTGACGGGCGTCAGAGTTTTGGCAACCAGTCCATTTGGCCATATATGGATCCAAGAAACAGAATGAACCAATTTTCAAGATGCATACAGAGGCTCGAGAGTTGGAAAACATAGGGCACGGTCGCAGTTGCCGTGGCGGTGGCGCCGAGGTGCAAATATGGGAAAGCCCTTAAGCGCCTTGTCGAAGCCTCGTCGGACCTTGCCGAGGTCACGAGGCCCTTTTGATGGGACGGACATCTTTGGTTATTTCCATCGTCCAAGATTTTTGCAAGTCTCATCTTGGTCTCGTCGATAAGTCACCTCAGCACTCGACGGAACGGCATCGCTGGAACAATTTGTGCCGTGTCTAGCTGCGAAGTACGGCGGCGGTGGGATACACTGCATCCGAGTCCTCGATCGTATTCAGGTTACCTCTAGCGTTGCGCAACGACGAGGTGGTTGGAGCTTCCATACCCGGAACACGGCCTTCCCCTTGACTGCGCGTGTGTTTCATTCGGGGGTTTCTACGTATCCATGGTCATACTGACCTCAGGCTCTTCTGTCACTGCCACTATCACTGTCGCTGAATCTTGAATCGCTCCCACGAAATCTCTACACCTTCCGGGCATTTGCGCACCGTCAACTCGACTCGACTCTCGACAGCTTGAGGGGACAGCATCCTACTTCTAGCGTAAGGGCTGCGGCAACGTGTCGGTGACGTGTGCGCGCGAGGCGCCCGCCGCCGTCGCGATGAATGCGAACTCTGCATCCTCGATCGATATCGTACTTCCCTGCGCTTCCCAGCATCGACATCGACTTCGGAAGGAAAATCCTTGTTGGCGTACCATCGCCCTTTATTGTGGCGCCGAACCATGCTACTGCGTTGAATCGTGAAATGGGTCCAAAAAAAAGTCCTTCTGAGATTCTTTTTCCGTGGAATATAGATCATAGTAGCCTGAAAAAGATGTATGATGTCGCATTCGAGTACTGGTGCTTCGGGTAGACTCGCACTTCCCTTGGAGATAACGCAACAACTGCTATGCCCAACCCAAGCCGTTCAACGCTTCCCCAGGAGTTCGTGGGCGCGCAAAGTTCCGGTGACCTCCTCGCGTCGAATGGCCTCGCGCACAAGAGTGTCTAGTGCATCCTGCCATACAAACAAAGCGGGGTACAAGCTTCTAGTGCTTGTAGCGTCTGTCTACGAGAGACTAATCTTACCATGGATCAGCACCGGAGCTGACGCTATATTGATAGATCGCATTGCTGAGAACGCTGTGAGGACAGTGGAGTAGAAAAAAATACGGGTTTCAACACTTACAGATGCCGTCTATTTTTCGGCAAGATGGCTTCTCTGAAAGAGCGGCTAGTGGCTCGGGAGATCCGTGCCGTAAGTCTGTCCTCCTCGAACCGTCTCGTCAGCTGCAAGCCGGTCGGACTGCGCTTCTTGAACAAGGAGATCGCACCACCATCGCTGTTTGTCGTACCCGCCGCGGGGAGTTCATCTGCACGTTTCTCGAGTAAGGACTCGCCCGAGATGAATTTGAGTGAACGACCCCGAGATGAGATGAATTTGAATTTGAACGAACGAACGCACTGCGTACCGAGAAATATGTCCGCTTTAGGGACTTTGGATGCGTTTCGTCTGTCGGGCACCGATAGCGATGGCAAAGTTGTTTTGCAGGGCGGCACCTGAGATTTGTCTAAAATAAAGCCCCCGAGCTTTCCCGGAGTGAAGACAGAAGACATTGATGATTTGACGGCTCGGAGCTCGTTTAGCTGCTGCCCACTCTAGGTTCTTGATTTCCGTATAGATATTTCGAAACCTAGCTGAGAGATCGTATAGTTGGTTTTGAGTTATTGATACATAGTTTCGGCGGTCGCGTGATATCAATCGGTACTGCATATCTGTACAGTAGTCGGTGGCCATGGAAGTGACAGTGTTATCCGGAGAACACGAAATTTCAGCAAATTCTGGAGCCTGGATTGAGTGAGGGCTAGGAAGCGATGAGATTGTAAACGGATCGAGCTCCTATTCGAGAGTCAGTGGTAATACGCAGATTAAATTAGACTGGGCCCGTCCAAGCGTAAGGCAACGGTTCGAGCACTCCGGGAAGGAAGGAGTACAGATTGACTGAGCCAGTAACCCTGAGTACGAAGAGATGCCGAGAACTTGAGGAATCCAGAGCAGCCTCCTCGCCCGCCGTCGGCTCCTTTACCTCGAGCACCCGGATAGACGCGTCGATGGCGCGCCGCAGCCTGTCGGGCAGCGGCATCTCGTCGACCTCATTTGGCGCGACGGGCACAGCTTTGTTGGGGAACACAACGCCCACAGCGCGTCCTCGTGCAGCGCTGCATCTTCATCGTCGGAGCACAGCGTTTGGGGGTTCGCGCGGCGCGCCTGGACGCGGTGCACGGCGGGGGTTGGGACTCAATAGCCCAGTTGGAGGCGAAGCCCTGGAGGCGCAGCGGGGATCGCGCAGGGTTTGGATGGTTTTGTCAATAAATTCCCTTCTCGTCGCTTTGAGTGTGGGTAGGAATCACCGTGAGACTGCACCCATTCGCCGGAACTTCAAGCAGCAAAGAATGGAGTCAATAGAAGCGACTGAAATTTGGCGATCATGCTTTTCCAGAGCAGAGAAACCGTCGCAGGGAGCGAGCTCGAGCTAGGAGACACGGCACGAGGATGTCGGTCCCGTCAAGAGGGAAATCAAGTCTTGATGGATGTGATCCCTGTTTATCTTATCGGTACCGCGGATCGATCCGGCGGAGTTTGAAATCAAATCTGGATCTTGATCTCTCACCTAGAAATGCCAGCCGGGCCCCGACTCGACATCGCGCGCGCGCGCCACTTCCTACCTGCGTGCCCGTGTCGGTCCTTCCAGTCGTAGCATCGACAGCGAAACGAAGAAGAGGCAGGGAGGAAGATGGCTCAGTCCCAGCAACAGCGTCCGCGATGAGCGTGTGTCCCGTGTGCAGCTCGAGCGTTCATGATGTACCGCCGGAGGAATGCGCCTTTCGCCGCTCGGCTCATCGTCGCCTGAGTCCGTCATCGAGCCCACCGAGGCAGTGCCTGATTCCGTTGTGCCACGAGCGCAATCCTCAATGCTGTCATATCGCACTCTACGGCGCGCCTGTGCGCCGAGCGCTCTTCGACGCGTTTTCGGCTGCACCCACCATCCAATTGCACGCCGTTGTCGCCGTGCCCGCGCCACTGTCCGACTCGCGTGCATGCCCGTCCCTTCCCTCGCACTCTTGGGCTTATTGACTCCCCACAGGCCCCACACTCGCCTTGGCGTCAACTCGGAGAACGCTCCGCAAGGGATATCAGAGGTCTAGGTGCGCGTTCTTTCCCCCATTCTCTTCCATTCTGATCTCTTTTGTGCGAGGCGCACCCGTCAAGTCCTCTTTCGCAACACTCGAAATTCACTCTCGCGCACTTCTCGTATGCATCGACCCGACCCCGACGCTTTCCCGGAGCTGCGCGCGTGGCGCATACAGATCGGCGCCGCATCGCCCCTGGTGACTCGGGCAAATCCGCCACGGCCCCACTTTTTTGTATCTAACTACGCAAAAGTAGGTACGTACAATCTACAATGTATATATTCCAGCAGCTCATTCGTGCACTCGCAGCCTCGCACGGACTTCAATTCGGCTGTCACACGCTGCACGTCGCGCTGGACGTAGTCGGATCTCGGGAGTGCCGCACGGACGGCGGTACGTTGTCGTTTATCCAATCGTTTAGCTGACCACAAAAAATTGACAGATCCGCTGAGCCATTCGCGCGGAGAACACCGCATCGCGCGCAAACATTGCACCCTACGACGTCGGGATAGAGCGCCTAGGCCTGGCGGAATGGAATCGGGAGTCGATGCGCGCCGTACGTCGCCACCTGACATGCAAACGGTTAGCAAGCTAACGAAAAAACCACAGATCTCTTTGCTTCGCCCCGGCACACCGTTCGCACGTGTTGTACAGCAGCGCGAGCGCAAACGACTCGTTTTAACGAGAGCGGGAGCGGGTGCACGGTACGCTCTCCGTGCAGAGCGCCACGTCCCTGCACTCGAAAATCACATCAAATCTCCGTTGTGGCCGTAACTCACCCGTCCTGTCCCGTTACATTCCCATTCATCCCATCTCAGAATCTCGTGTCGGCTCGGAAATCGAGTGCGCCATGCGGGGCGCAGGGCACGGCGAAGGAGAGGTAGGTGACGGCCGGTACGTGCCGTCTACAAATCCAGACGGTTAGTACGCTGACGAAAAATCTGTGAAAGATTCAGTGCCCCCACGTCCCGTCCCCGCGCTTCACCCGCGCTCGCAGCCAACGCACCGGCACGGCGCTAACGCGTCGCACGAGTCGCGACGCTCGCACTCGCTGCGGTCGAGGCGAAGTCGTGCGCAGAGTAGGGAGCAGGTGCGTACGATCCACAAGATCCACCCGTCGCATTCCCGGGGCGCAGATGCACTCCGAGACGCTCGGGCGAGGTCTGTAAGTAAAAACAATGTAATGTATTAGCTAGATGTTGAATAAATTGGTTTCAAGTGACTTGCTTGAATGAATGAAGTAGAACGACTTGCGATTTGCGGTGAGCATATGGGAAGCTTCGTGACCAGGTCAGCAACTGCAAAGAGCGGGAGATTACATAGGACGAGAACGAACATTTGCTTACGTGCCCCGCTGGGGTCTCGTCTGCGGGTAGAGAGACGAGAATAAGATACATCAACGAATAAAATGAAGCGAAAACGAATTCCTGAGTGTTGAGAAGCACAAATCAGACCTACGTACTTTGCGATACTCAGCATCTGACAAGACGACACGAAAAAGGAGAAATAGAACGCACCTTTAAGGGAAAGTGGAAGGTTCACGAGCCCGAGGAAAGACACCGCTGTGCGGTGCAAAATCCATTGGCAGTGCACTTCATCTCGACTCGAGTTCAAATCTGCAAAACCGAAGTTTCAGTAAATTATGGAGTCTGGTACATATAAAGCGAACAACTCACTTGAATTGGGAGGGAGAATGAATTGACAAGTCTGATATAGGTATAATAGAATGAACACATATACGCACCTCCAGGTAGAAGGAGGTGCCGAAACTGCGCCCTTCGAGGAAAAGTCAGTTCGGGAATTCTAATTTAGTAGAAATTGAATTAGACTTACCTCGCTTGAGATGAACTTCGTTTGGACGTAAAGAGTGCAAGGGGAGGATATATCAGGAGAAGAGTTGAATTCTGGTTCAAGGTTAACTCTGGGTTCAAACGGGATGCTGTAAGTACGAAAGAGAGAAAGAAAGGAACAATGAAACCTACACACCTTGAACGAACAGCTTGAAGGCTGGGGTTGAAGTTTGAACGAGCTGAATGAAACGGCGAAGAAATCTAGAATCCGAGCTGAACTGGGTCAGTCAGCATAACGATGGAAGTCGAAATGAAAGTACTTGCTTACCTTGAGTTCAGATTCCCGGTGCGAAATATATTCAACAAGATGGGATTAGAGATCCCGGCTAGGAAACCTCGAAAGAAAGATAGAATAGAATAGAAAATAAAGGAGATACATGCCTCGCACGCACGCGCGCGCGTGGGCAGCGCGTCAAATCACACATGTTTCAAGCATAGTTTCGGCCTTTCGAGACACTGGGTTTCAGGTCAGCACCGATCTAAATAGACGCACGACGATGAAGCCTACCTCTAGAAAGTATGATTAACCTGTAGTTCTGAATAATTCCCCGTGCGTTTGCAATGGGTTCACTGCTAATCAGGAATTGATCTCTTGGATTCCAACACATCCGCCTTCGCAAATGTGAATTGGGGCATGCACTTCCCCGGTGTATAATGCTCCCCGAGTCTTTTGACTCCTTTTTTTGCCATTCTCGTCTATAACTCATCATCGTTCGGATCGACCTATGGACATTGGACATGTTCGGTACTTTATTACCTCTTTGCATGTATGCACACCTATTTGGAGTCTTACAATACTAGTTGCCGTTCAACTGAACAATGAAGCTGGATATATTATTGCGAGAATGGAATAAATAAAATTGTTCAATTGAAAGAGCTTGTTATATGTGGGGGATGTAAGTACTCCAATTTACATCCACGAATGCTGATGCTGGTAGAGATCGTAACTCCATGAGCGGTAATATAATGAGAATTATGCGCGCTGCGATGTAGATAGGAATACCCAGTCTCGCGATTACCCTGTTTGCTGCTGCTACCGATTCTTGCCGATCGCTCAATACTATTAGAACGGCGAGCAAAGTGAAGCCAAGGTATGCAGTGATCACCAATGCGGATATTCTCCAGATCCACATTTCGGGGAGCGTAGGAAAAACCGCCTTCCACGCGGCGCAGTGAATGGCACCGAATACGGTGCCCACCAGAGCCAAGAGAATAAGAGCTCCAGCCTCATGGTTGAATTGGATTTCTATTGACCAAAATGACGGCACTGAGACGGACGATACCGGGTGATATTCGTGGCCGGAATACCCCAAAATCGCACTCAAGAACTGGTCGAAATGCGAAAGCTGAACAGGGAGGGTTACGGTTTCTGTATCAGGCTGCGCAAGTGGCCCGACGACAATCGGCCGTTGGACATCGAGAGGTTTGTTCCACCAAAGTAACCAGACGAATATGTTCACGACGGCGAACGCTAACGTGGCAACCTCGAGTTGGGTTACCGCGAGGCGTTGATGTGCGCGAGCGAGAGTCTGCAGGATGAACCACAGACCTTGCAGGAGCGCGACACCTTTAGACAACGCGTCTCCTTTGCTCCTGTCCTTAATGTCCTCTTCATCGACGTTTCGTATGGCCTTTTGGTATTCGGGACCGAGGTTTTGATCTTCAAGCTGTTCTTTCGTCGCAATAGGATACCCCGTCGATGAAACAAAGCCACCCATGCAGAAAAAGGAACCGTGGGTCGGGGAGAATTCGAATTCTGCACCCAACTAACATGAGATCTACCTAGGCGGGAAAAATCGCTGTTCACTCACCCTTCGACAACTTCCGGGACAAAAAAAACTGGCTGGCAGCTAACCCCACCATGACTTCCGGGGCGATCATGGCGATGAGCATCATTTTCAGCCTTCGCCAGAAAAGCTGGAGATGGCTCTGGTTGGGCGGGGGCACATTCGGGTGCACTGACACCCATGTGCAAGCGAAGATTGTCGCGAGGCAGCCCCACACGACACTGAACAACGTTCTGCAGTTGTTGATATCATTGCAAGCGTCGGCGGTGGCCCGGGCGTCGGGAGGATGTGGGAGTGGTGCAGCGATGCTATTCTTGGACAACAGATGGACGGCGATGAGTATCAGAAGCATGGTTGGTGTCTGAACAAGGTAGAGTTGTAAAGCTGGTCGAGGAATGGACGAGAGTCGCTCGAAGCTGTGTGCATGTTTCAAGGTGGGCCGTGCCTCGTGAAAATCAGAACGCGCGGACGTGTTCCAGGAAGGAAGGAAGGTAAGCTGTATTACCGGGGCGGCCCGGAAAAACAGAACGATCTCAAAGGAAAAATCATTCGCTGGGACAACGGATGCCAACTCAGGCAGTCGTCCACAGTTTAGCTGCAAAAGTGGTCGAGACAGCAGATGAACGGCGATGAGGATGAGAAGCATGGCTGGGTTCGAGATACAGTGAAGGTTCAGATCTAGAGCGAATGATGAGAGAGTATAAATAAGTTGCGAAGCAGAAACGGTGACGGCCGCTCATCGCAGACAGCTGTCAATTGTGCATATTTTAAGGTTGGCCGCACCTCGGAACCATGGCGATGATGGAAATTGAGGTGCTGAATTCAATAGGACCTCTTCAAGAGCATTTCTGGGTCCGCAGCTGCACGACCTGCCAGTCCCGCAGTTGCAGACGGTGAAGTATTACATGTCGAAAAAAGTCATGGATCGTCGCCAGTTTGCTGGTGACCTCGGTCTCGATAGGCCAGGGAGTCGCACACAAGCAATTTGAAGCAAAGCAAAACGTGGATCAACAGAACACAAACAGGGGCACTGAGTGCAAAAATCAACGCGCCGGGCCAACTTGAAGGTGCAGCATCGAAACACTACCACCGCTTTCCTCTTTTGGATTCATGAAAACGGAACGATTAACAACCTCGATTCATGCACAAATAGTCGAATAGGTATAGAGAATTTTAGTCGGTTCACCTATGGATTCCAGGCGAACGAAGAGCATACTAGGCTGGATATTCCAAGGCACCGTGTACAGGGAGTCGGCGGTGACGTTCCATGAGAATCGGAACACGACAGACTTGATGCATGGACAGTTGCGACGTGCGTTGCAGTGTATCAAGCAGCTGTCCATTGAGCAATGAAAAGTGCCCCAGGAAGCTCAGCTGTAACTGTTGGGGAAGTTGTACAGAAAGTTCGGAATAGAGAAAGCTCAAAAGTCCAGTATTTCTCATGCCCGCAAGAGTTTTGGTAACCAGAGCATTTGGCCATATATAGATCCAAGAAGGAGAATAAATACACGTAGAGACGAGATTAGAATTCCCAAGACGCAATCCGTGGCTCCAGAATAAGTATGGCGGGCGCAGATGCGGCGGGTTGGCCGCGGGTGCAAATAGCAAGGTGCAAATAAGTATGAGGGGTCCTGGCAAGCCCTTCAAGAAAGAACGGAGGGCTAGGAATGAGCGTCGGACTCGGAGTTCAGCGGACTGGTGAGGCTCGTCAAGTTGTGCGAGCCTGTGCGATGTGTCGAACGAAGTTTGGTGTTGAGCAAACCGATATCGCCGAAATGCCGAAAAAGCCCGAACCTTGCAGCCGTGGGGGAAGATGAATGCCAATGGGCAGAATGCGACAATAGAGAGCAATAACCATAGTAGAATTCAATTCAAAGCTTCAGAGGTGGCAAGAAGCAAGAATGAGTTTGGAGTATTATCTTATCGATACCGCGGATTGATCCGGCGGAGATTGAATCAAAGATAAGTCAAGATACTGTACCATTTCGCTCAATTCGGACGTCACGCGTCACAGGCCTCCAAATGTACGAAAAAATTTCGGACATGTCACAGGTCACCGGGGGTTGGTACGAATGCATAAAGTAAGTCACAAAATTGGCGGAAAATGGCTGAAAAACCTCAATTTTTTGCCCGCGCGCTGTGTGCGCGCGGGAATGAGCGTACGCCTCGGAATTCTCACAAAATGCCAAGTTTTGACGTGAGCGAAAGCAAATCGGTGATTCCCACCGATTCCCATTCTTCCTCTTGCTCTTCCTCGAGTCGTTTCACGACTCTGAGACTCTTTAATTGTGTTGTACGTGATTGAACCAACATCAGTGCATATCTACTTTCGTACCAACACCCCGGGAATGCGCAAGTCATGATAAATTGATCGCTTCCCATTTTGGATACGTTTCTCTTGGCACTTGCTCTGCAGCTCGTTTTGAGCTCGTTTTACACGCTGGCACATTCTTTGGAGTTCTGATGTGGCTATAGACAATATAAGAAGGCTTTCTGTAGGGCGTCCGAAATTCTTCTCAGTGTCACGCCCGCCCCGACCCATGTCCGAATACCGAATTTCGGACCGGCCTGTCACAGGTCACAGCGCTGGAGAATTGAGCGAAATGGTACAGTACGCCGCTTTCATTCGTCACCCCACCCGCGCTAGAAATACCAGCCAGGCCTATACGGCCTCGACCGACATCGCGCGCGCGCTTCCTCGCCGCCACGACGCGTCGCCACATCCTACCTGCGTGCCCGTGTCGGTCCTTCTGAGATACAGGCGCTGCTTCTCCGCGTAGCATCGACAGCGAAGAACGAAGAGGAGGCAGGGAGGCGTGCGTCTCATGGTAGCGCTTTGGCCCAGTTCCACCAACAGCCGTCCGCGATGAGCGTGTGTTCCGCGTCCACGACGTACCGCCGGAGGAATGCGCCTTTCGCCCGTCAGCTCATCGTCGACTGACGTCCACCATCGAGTCCATCGAGGCACTGCCCGCACGAGCACGATCATCTTCAATGCACTCCATCACGGCGCGCCTGTGCGCCGAGCGCTTTTCGACGCGTTTTCGGTTGCACCGGCCATCCCATTGCACGCCGTTGTCGTGCCCGCGCCACTGTCCGACTCGCGTGCGTGCCCGTCCCTTCCCTCGCACTCTGGGCTCATTACTCCGCACAGGCAGCCCCATACTCGTGTTGGCGTCAATTCGGAGAACGTTCCGCAAGGAATATCAGAGGTCTAGGTGCGCGTTCTGTTCCTCATTCTCTTTCCCATTCTGATCTTTTTTTTTCCAGGCCCACGCGGCCAAGTCCTCTTTCGCAACACTCGAAATCCACTCAAAACTAGAGCACTCTCGCGCACTTCTCGCACGCATCGACCCGACCCGACGCGTCCCTGGAGCCGCGCGCGTGCCATGCGTCGCATGCGCATACAGATCGGGTGGGCAATCCCGCCACGTCCCCGCTTTTTTGTATCTACTACGCAAAAGTAGGTACGTACAATCTACAATGTATATATTCCAGCAGTTGGTGCGTGCACTCGTAGCCTCGCACGGACCCCGATTCGCTTCGTGTACGTCTGTCACACGCCGCACGTCGCACTGGACGTAGTCGCGTCTCGGGAGTGCGGCACAGACGGCGGTACGTTGTCGTCTATCCAAACGATTAGCTAACCATAAAAAAAATGACAGACCTCTTCACTTCGCCCCCGAGCCGTTGCGCATTGCGCGCACGCGGCCGCACGCATTGCACCGTACGACGTCGGGGTGGAGCGCGGAGCGGAATGGAGTCGGGCGTCGATGCGCGCCGTACGTCGCTGCCTGATATGTGAACGGTTAGCAAGCTAACGAAAAAAAGACAGATTGTTTGTCTCGCCCGGGGACGCCGTTCGCACGGCGCGAGCGCAAACGAGAGCGGGAGCGTGTGCACGGTACGGTAGGGTGTCCGCGCAGAGCGCCGCGTCCCTGCGCTCAAAAATCACATCAAATCTCCGTTGCTTGTGGCCGTGGCCGTAACTCACCCGTCCTGTCCCGTTCCCATTCATCCCATCTCAGAATCGCGTCTCAGCTCGGAATTCGAGTGCGCCGTGCGGGGCGCGAGACGTATAGGCAGTCGGTACGTGCCGTCTACAAATCCAGACGACTAGCACGCTGACAAAAAAAAGATTCAGCACTCCATGTCCCGTCCCTGCGCTTCACCTGGGCTCGCAGGCAGCGTCCCGCCCGCTAACGCACCTGCGCACGAGTCGGGACGCTCGCGCTCGCTGCGGTCGAGGCGAGGCGAGGTCGGCACACGCCGCCCGTGCAGAGTAGGGAGCAGGTGCGCGCGGATCCACAAGACCGACCCGTCGCATCCCCGTGGTCGGACGGTGTGGAAGTGCCTATCGGCTCACTCGTTGCTTATACCATATATGGAGTTGCGTGCAAGGTCCTTTCTAGGGATTATTTTCTTATTCTGCTTATCCTTTTGATTATTCTGATATATTTCTCTCCTTCTTTATCCATCACCTTCATATCACTCACCGATGGCTTGTTCGAGTTCTTAGGTTGCGGCTGGCTCGGGTTGCGCTGGGGATTGAGCTGACATTGGCCTGGGCACCCATTTGTCTTCGTTTTGCGGGGAAACGAGCTCTCCCTATCAGTCTTTGCGCAATTCCTGGTCAGTTTGTCAACTGAAGGGTCGACTAGCTTGAGGTATATATTTTATTCACTAGTTACTTACTAAACGGACACTCTAGCCACATTCGTTTGTATATTCATCCCGTTGGTGCGCTGGGCTCTGGTGACACGAGAGAACGTGTTTCAGCCATCCCGATCATGTATATATATAGCTTGACAACCGACATATAGGGGGATCTCTCTCTCCCTCTTACCCCCACCATCTATCGTCTTCGCCTCTTGAGTTATCGAGTCCATGTCTTGCATCTGAGTTCCACAAGCGGATATCCTCACGGCATTTTGGCTACTGTAAAGCTGAGTGTCATTTTCTTCCTTCTTTGTCAATAATTTACTCCGTGGTTGTAGCATCTTTCTCTCTGCCGACCCGCTCTCTCTGGTCCTCCCAGCGACTAACCTATTCTTCCACAACGGCGGACTGCGAGAACGCGCGCGCGAGGTCTGTAAATGGAAACAACGTAATGTATTAGCTAGATACTATTGAATAAACTGGTTTCGAGTGACTTACTTGAATGAATGAATAAAATAGAACGACTTGCGACTTGCGGCGGGCGCATGGGAAGCTTCGTGACCCGGTCACAGGACGAGAACGAACACTTGCTTACGTGCCCGCTGGGGTCTCGTCTGCGGGCAGAGAGAGAAAACAGTAAGATAAATCAACGAATGAAATGAAATAAAGCAAAACCGAATTCCTTAGTGTTGAGAAGCACAAATCAGACCTATGTACTTTGCGATACCCAGTAGCTGACAAGACGGCACGAAAAAGGAGAGATGGAACGCACCTTGAAAGTGAAAAATTCCCGAGCCCGAGGAAAGGCACCGTTGTGCGGTCCAGAATTCGTTGGCAGTGCACTGCGTCTCGACTCGAGGTCAAATCTGCAAAACCGATAATACTCGCTTACCTTGAATTCTGATTCTCGGTGCGAGACAGATTCAACAAGATGGGATTAGAATGAAGATCCCAGCTGAGAAACCTCGAAAGAAAGATAGAATAGAATAATAAAGGAGATATGTACATCACGCGCGCGCGGGCAGCGCGTCAAATCACACATCCTTCAAGCATAGTTTCGGCCTTTCCAGACATCGGGTTTCAGGTCAGCACCGATCTAAATAGACGCATGACGGTGAAGCTTACCTTTAGAAAGTATAATTAACCTGTAGTTCTGAATAATTCCCCGTGCATTTGCAATGGGTTCACTGCTAATGTGGAATTGATCTCTTTGATTCCAACACATCCGTCTTCGGCGACTCTTCGCAGATGTGAATTGGAGCATGCACTTCCCCGGTGTATAATGCTCCCCGAGTCTTCTGACTCCTTTTTTTGCCATTCTCGTCTATAACTCATCATCGTTGTTCAGATCGACTTATGGACCACCTATCATGTTCTTTATTGCTACCTCTTTGTATGTATGCACACCTATTCGGAGTCTTACGATACCAGTAGCCGTTAAACTGAACGATGAAACGAGATATATTGTGAGAATGGAATAAATAAAACCGTTCCAATACATATCTATCGAAAGAGCTTGTTATATGTGCGGAATGTAGGTACTCCAATTTACATCCATAAATGCTGATGCTGGTAGAGATCGTAACTCCACGAGAGACAGTGCAATGAGAATTAGGCGGGCCGCAATGTAGAGAGGAGCCCCCAGTATAATACCACTAGCCGTTAAACTGAACTATGAAACTAGATATATCGCAAGAATGGAATAAAGAAATGTTCAATACATATCTATCGACTTGGGTGGTACAGGCTATTGCTGCGCGCGGCGGTTACGAATACTTATGTTCCTTGTTGAACCCGCTGGCCAATAAGTTTTAATGCGGGGAGACTGATATTAGTACTTGATTTCCGATTTGAAATACATGCGAGTCCGGCACGAGACTTTTAATCTAGTTGTCTTAATGCTCGACAGCTCGCAATGCAGTCCTCCCCCCTAGTCTTACCATTTGAAATGTAAACACGACGATTTATGTTACGTGCAAGTCACCCACGAATATCCACAACTTGAGTTTACAGTTGGGTGATTCTATTTGGCGCCCCGGGCGCTGCTTATCACACCAGCAAAAGAAAAAATTACTCTTGGCTGAACAAGTTGCTGAAAATAAGAGTTTCAGCTGTAGAACAAATGGGGCTTAAAAAGTAGTTGAATGTAGTAATTTGAGCAGCAAATTTCACGTGTCCTAATATGAAGCCTAAAGTTATGAACTGAGCAGCATATTCAGCTCAAGTGAAATTAGTAATTTAAGTGTGGCTGGAACTGTTGCCGAAAGGTTTACTTTCAGCTGCACAATTCAGCTGTGTGGAAACAATAAGATTTGGCAATGCCGAAACAGCAGCTGAAAACAATAGTTTCGGCTCTTGTTCCGACACAGCCGAGTTGACGGCTGAATGCTATTGTTTTGGTTGGGGCTGAAAATGCAGCTGAAACTAAAACTTTCAGCTGAGCTGAAAAGAAGCAGAAGACCTTTCAGCTGAGCCGAAACAAACGCTTTGTGCTGCACTTTCGGGCCGAGCCAAAACAATAGGATTCGGCCATCATTTCGGTTGTGCCTATTTGGTCGCCGAAACTACTGTTTTTGCTTGCTATTTCGGCATTGCTGAGTCTTATTGTTTCAACGCCACTGAAAGTGCAGCTGAAATCAACCTTTTCAGCAACTGTTTGAGCAACTCCTAAATTGCTACTTTCATTCAAGCTGAATTTGCTGCTGAGTTCATAATTTTAGGCTTCACATTAGGGCATGCAAAATGTGCAGCTCAAATTGTTAAATTCAACTGCCTTTTCAGCCTTATCCATTTTGAAGCTGAACCTATCACTTTCAGCAACATGTTCAGCCGAAGGTAATTTTCACTTTTGCCAGTGTGTATAAAGTTGACGCCCCTTTCCACTCTAGGCAATTCCTCGGGCGGCACATGGCACGGCATAATGTCGTAAGAGAATCGTTGACCACCACCTCATTTAGAGCCCACTGGCTGTGAGAAAAATCAGGGAGATGGATTTATTTTTATGCAATTGCTGCACTAATTTCTGGCAAATGTTAGCCTTACAGTGTACAGGATAAGTCGAATGAAAGATGCTGTGACAATTTTGTGACGATGCCGGATCACCGCTTTCAATCCGAGGCGCATGCTTAATATCCTCCCAGAAGCGTACTCAAAAAATCTGAAAATATTTGATTGAGGTACTGAGAATGATGATTGCTGAAAACTCGATTTTTTGGCATTCAATGACACTTGCATGCCTTCTAGATGAGTCTAACACAGCCGGCTTTTGCCGAATTCTTGCCACCGGGATATTACTCAAAATGGAAGGGGCGTTGCATTTTTAAGCAGCGCCCGGGGCGCCAAATAGAATAATTCTTTACAGTTAGCCTTTTTTTTTTTTTTTTTTTTTTTTTTTTTTTTTTTGTGGAACGTTAGGTAGAGGGGTTGGGAAACGCGATGCGTTCTCCTACCGGGCTGTTTCTCGCCTCTAGAAACCAACGCCACCCGGTCATCGGACCGACCAAGTCGACCGTCCCTCCCGTTAATTGGAGCTAGGAGCTAGGACCTAGCCGACAGAGAGCCACCCGGGGGAATGCGCAAACGCACACGCATCCGGAACCCGCCATGCGCCGTGTAGGGCTCGGGGTGATTGCTCAGGCCCGCAGGCGACCTTCATCACAATCATCCCGTACCCACTAAAACCCGGTCACCCCGGTAAAGTCCTCAGGGTGTCTGTCTTCGTTCATTAGTGTCTTTCTCCATGTTGCGAGCACTAATGACTTCTTCAGGGATTTTTTCTCCCATTTCTTGGCGTCTGTGCAGGCAGTCAATCTCAAGCCGATTTTTTATTGCTTTTCTCCAACGGTTTGTGATCTCGCGGTCCGAAGCTTCTCTCTCTTTGATGAGTCTCTCACCTTCCCGCTCTCTTACTTAGCGAGCCGGCTATGTGCTTGGGCTCGCAGGCTCGCTCATCGCATACACTTTCAGTAATCCAGACACAGCAGGGAAAAAATCAGGGGAGACGTCACACAGGACACGGTTGACCTGTTTGGACCGTGTCTCAACGGCCCGGGTGGGCCTGCTTCCTCGACTCGATTTCAACCCGTCCTCAAACGCGCTTTGAGGGGTGGTTTCTCCCCGTCCACGAATCAGCAGAGCCCTCAACGCGCCTCTTGGCTGCGCGGACGCTTCGCTATGGGGATTCCTGCATGTCCATACTGACCTCAGGCTCTTCAGTGTCGTAGTCACTGCCACTCTCGCTGTCGCTAAATCTCAATTCGCTACTACGACATCTGTGCGCCTCCTGGCCATTTCCGCACCATCTACTCGACTCCCGACAGCCGGAGGGCGGCGGCGTTCTGCTTATCGCGTATGCCTGCTGCTGCGGCACGCGTCTTGGCTGCACCGAGCCGAATGAATGAACGAGCATGCTGCCGTCGTGCGAAGGACGCGTGTATTTGAGTGCTGGTGTTGGTGCCGTGGGCGTATTGCCGCGCGCACAGTGTGGATGGCATGGATGAAGGATGCGAAGATGTCGGCCGTCAAGAAGGAAATCAAGATTTGATCGCACACCTCTTTTTATCTTAGTTCATTAGCGTCTTTTTCCATGTCGCGAGCACTAAGGATTTATTCAGGGACTTTTTTTCCCCACTTCTCGGTATTCGTGAACAGGCAGTCTACTTCGAGTCTGTTGTTTATTGCCTTCCTCCAACGGTTGGTGATTTCGCGGTCCGACGCTTCTGGTTTATCTTTGATAACTCTTTCGTTTCTTAGTTTCCAAATTAGATATGTAGATTCGGACATGAGTATTCGATAGAGTCTTGTTGTCCCGGCGTCGCCTTTCTTGATTGCTCCGCATGCCAATATCTCGCCGAAGGACGGGTTCATTTCGTCGCCTGTCTTCTTCTTCCATATTTGGCTGGCCAGTGCCCTCACTTGGGATTGCCCTCTCGCGTCACATTTGGTCAGAATGTGTTCCATTGACTCTGTTATTCCGCATTTCTTACATTTTCCCCAGTCTTCGAAACCTTCGATGTGTTTCCAGTGGTCCCCTATCTTATATCCTCCATGGATTGCCATCCACACGAAGAACCGGAATTTCCTCGAAAATTCCTTACGTTTTGTTGCTTTCCATATGGCTGCTGCCGGGACTGACTCATTATTGAAGTCGCTTGCAGCTCCCTTGGCGAGACTCATGTGTTTCCTCGTTGTTTTCCTGTCTAAAGCCTCCTGGTATGCTGGTTCCTCTAACTTCCTTTGTCTGATTATTTTATAGGCGAGAGACTGCGTCATTGTTTTGAGCTTCGCTCCTGGTAGAAGCAGGTCGTCCCGGATTGTCATGTCTATCAGGTCCGGTGGGTTTTTCATTCGGCCTCGGTCAGCGAGCTCGTCTGCAGCCTCATTCCCTGCAATTCCTGAGTGCCCTTTGACCCATTCTAGGTATGTCTCTGCTTTTCGTTCACGCAGTTTCGCGACCGTGGTTTTGATTATGTCGCCATTAGCAACCGTGAGGAATCCTTCGTCTTCCCACCTTTTGAGGTTTGTTGTTAATCCCTCGATCATCGTCAGTGAGTCACTCTTAATGGTCAAGGGAATGTCCTTTGGGCAAATCTCGCAGCATTCCTTAATTGCCAATATTTCCGCTGATTGATTTGACGGGTTTAGCTCATTCGGCACCCGGATTTCTCGATTTCGGATGTCATTTTCTCCAAAGTAGATTCCACTGCCGGCTCGTGCATCATCTTTTCCGTTATCTGTGGCCGATCCGTCTGTGTAGGCTACTACCATCTCCTCGTCTGGCTCTGGTTCCATCCGGGTGTCTGGTGCAGCTTCTCCACTCGCCGCTTTATCCGTGAATATTCTAAATGCGTCTTGCAATGTCCCATGTACAGTTATCCTGGGATCAAACTTCTTCGTGTTTTCGTTGAGCATTTGTTGGTCCGCGGGTTCGGTTTCCCAGTCTTCCGGTTGCGTAAGGAGGGGGGTTCCATTTCGGGATTAGGGAATCCAACATGTTTCTTGCTCTCTGGATGCAACGGCTTGGGTCGCGGCACCCTTGAGTTCCGAAGGCTGTGCAAGTCGCGCATCGGCAGTTCTTCCCGTTTCTATGTCCTGGGGTCTGTAGGCGTCTGACCAAATCCTCGGCGTCTCCCGTGGTACGTATCTCATGTACTAATTTTAAACATCTTACCGTGTTCTTGTGGTGCTGACCACCAGTGAACAGGCTTTTCTTCGCTGTGGATTGTTGATGGAACCAAATCGGCATGTCGCGTTGTATATTCCTGGCTATTGCTAGGCCTTCAAGCCTGAGGGAGTGTTTGGATGCGACTTTCACCATCCCGGCCAGATCCGGGCTCAGTTCGGAAACTTTGGTGTCCCAGGTTTGGAGGTACGTGTTCACTCTCACATTTTCATCCACATTCACGTCGGCTTCTTGAGCTTTCCTTGCAAGTAGTTCGTCAGCTACTAGTGCCCACAGGGGCCTGTCTTCTCCAAAGCTCAGGTATGATTTTAGCCATGTTACAGCTATTGCCTCGTTTCTCGCTATTATGTCTAGGGAGGTTTTTCCCCCCTTGGTCTTCAGGGGCGTATACTGTTTCTTGGTTTACTGTCACTTTATTCTTATCTGCCCATAGGAACTTCCGGATTCTTTTCTCCAGGCGGGCCTCTACTTCCTTAGGCATTCCTTGTACTTTTGCCAGGAAGCTTAAGTGTGAGAGATTTCGTGAATATTTTATAGTCTGTGTTGAGAAGGGAGATTGGCCGGTAGTTAGCAATGTCTGCTCGGTTGTTCTTTTTATACAACGGGCACATCCAACTCTCTGAGAATGATGTCCCCGGCATCATGCCATTCACTTCGATGTCGTTGAACACAATTTGGAGCACTTTGAGGATATCAAAAGCGGGCTTCTCCAGTGATTTCGCCGTTTCGTATCTGTCGTTCAAAATCTTCCAGAACTCGTATGTGAATCCATTCAGGCCTGGGGCTTTGTTGTTTGCAGACAACTTGAGTGCCTGTTGGATATCTTTACAGTTAGCCTTGAATAATACACGTTGTGTACTACCATGACAAAAGCAATATCATGACTCATTATACTCCGACACGAGCCTATTTTCGAAGAAGGTCAAGTGTAATGTAAACAAGCCTTTCCCATACATCCACGAGAACTCGCAGGTGAGTTTGCTGTGGAAGACCGTTTCACGAGGTTCCTCATAGCATCGGTGCATAGCCAAGACTCAGCCGCCGGATGAACGCTGCCAGATGAACGCCAGTAAAGCACTACGTCGGAGAAGGTCATGCCTTCAGAGTCGATACTGAACTGAGAGCTTCCAGCTTAGTTAGAAACAGCCTAATGAATGCACATCACATACCTTCGGATAAGCCGTAACGACTTTCAAATATTTGCCCCAGAGCTTAGCCTGTTGGCCTTCGCACACATATGTAGATGTTGATTGTCTCGAGGCTTCGCAGTTTAGTCAAGTCCATGTGCAGTAGATGGTACACAATGAACCCCACGATAACAGAGCCTGTTTGTGTGAGCATGAAGCGGACACTTATTCAGTCTAATCCGAGCTCCTCAAACACAACACTCATTCGAGCCTTGATAACGAGCATATGCTCGTTGTGGCAAAATTTGCAAGTGCCCGCTAGTGTACATCGGCCTTTAAAGTCTAGCCCGGCGGGCAGCATTGCATGTAGTTCCGGGGCGAATTTCTGGAGAAAAAATTCAGGGATGCCTTTTGGTTTGAATTGTTGCCGTTAGCGAGTAGCTCATAAAAAATTAAAACTTTAAAGCAGACACACAAGACACATGACACTCTTCATAAATCGGAACTCGGGTTTCCGTCTGCAGTCTTCAAGCAGCATGACGCCACAGTTGCTTGTCGTGCACGGCGACATTGAACAGTAGATTGCTGTCACGATAAATGCCGCGGCTGAATGCGTGCGCTGGGTTCACCAGCACCTCAATGAGATATAGTGCAGTCCATGGATCATGAATAGCATAATGGTCGACGGTGCAAGCTGTTAGGGAATGCGAGGATGCAAGGTGAACGAAGTAGGCCTAGAAGCCGGATGCGAACACAGCGCATTTTGGTTATGCAAAATATTCCGGCAACCAATCTGGTAATGGCAATTAATGTCGCCGCAAAAATATGCATGGAAGCGGCGGTGTATGAGAAGTGACAGGAGGCAGGAGATATGAGTGAGTGTGCGATCGATGTCGCAGCGTCTCAAATACCGGATGTGATCGGCCCGGAAAATGGCAGGTGGTTACAGACACATTCGGTGGACAGGGATGGTACGTGAGATAGGATACAGAAATTCTTGTGTGATGAAGGGCAAAATCTCTGTGCGTAGGCTATCTGAAGAGTGATACAAAGTAATATTTACAAAACTGTTGAAAAGAAGTGCAAGCAACGACGTAAACAGGGGCTTACAAGGAGTGATGGTAAATGTGAGCCATAGAACAATGATGTAAACGTGCATGCCACATGGAGTCAAAGAGGGAGTTGGGAAGACTATACTGTCCACATGATTCAAGCTCAGAATGGACTGGTTGTGGCAGCAGAAGAAAAGTGGAATCCGTGACATAAACTATTTGCATACAGCCACTATTTTCATTAGATTCTGTTACTGATGAAGCGGCAAATCACAGCCCGGTTGTAACGAATTCGTTAATTCGATCACCAAAATGTAATGGAACTTAATTGTCATTAGATTGAAAAAGTGCGGACAGCGAGTAGTGCGATCGGCAAAATGGCCCTGATGAAATATTAAGAACGACTACATAAAGTATTTGTAAAAAGAACTGGTCATATGTGGGGGATGTAGGTACTCCAATTTACATCCATAAATGCTGATGCTGGTAGAGATCGTAACTCCGCGAGTGGTAGTACAATGAGAATTATGCGTGCTGCAATGTAGAGAGGAGCCCCCAGTATAAGGATTCCGGTGATGGCTGTTCCTAATACCGAATCTAGCCGATCGCTGTGAGTCATTGCCATCAGAGGTAGGAGCGACACGAGACCAGGCATTCCGGTGATCACCACTGAGGACGTTCTCCAGATCCACATTTCATGATCTGTAGAAAAAACCGCATTCCATGCGGCACAGTGAACGACACCGAACACGGTGCCCACCAAAGCCAGAAGAAGATCAGACCTATCTACAACGAGCTCGCGATTCACCGACCAAAATGATGGCACTGAGATGGAAGCTAACGGGTGATATTGGTCCTCAGAATACCCAAACGTCGCAGACAATATCCGGTCCCAACCCGAGAGCTGAACAGGGAGGATTATGGTATGTGCGTCAGGTGATGTAGGTGGCCCAACCACAATTGGCCACTGAACACCGAGGGGCTTGTTCCACCAAAATAACCAGATGAAAATGTTCACGATGGCGAATGCCAGTGTGGCGACCTCGAGTTGGGTTATATCGAGGCGTTGATGTGCGCGAGCGATGCATTGCACGATGAACCACAGGCCTTGTAGGAGCGCCACACCTTTGGAGAGCGTGTCGCCTTTGCTCTTGTCCATGATTTCCTTGTCGTTCACTTTCTGTATGGCTCTCTGCAATTCCGAGCCGGAGTTTGAATCCTCCAGCTGTTCTTTTGATGCAATAGGATGCCCTGCCGGCGAGACGAAGCCGCCCATGCAGAAGAAGAAGGCCTGCGTGCTGGAAAATTTGTATTCTACTCAAGCGTGCGTGAGGTGAGATTAAGAATATCATTAATTGCTGGCCCACCATTCACCAACTCCCGAGACCCAAAAAATTGATCAGCTGCAAATCTCACCATGACTTCCGGGGCGATCATGGCGATAAGCATCATCTTCAGCCTGCGCCAGAAAAGCTGAAGACGGTTCTGGTTCGGCGGGGGCACATTCGGGTGCACCGACACCCATGTGCAAGCGAAGATTGTCGCAAGACAGCCCCCGCACAATGCTGAACAATGTCCTGCCGCAGGAGTCGGTGGTGGCTCGAGCGTCACTGCGTTTAAGGCCTCTATAGACTTGGGTAATGGCGAGGCGTCTAGATGACGTATAGCCGGCCATTGCTGTCTTGCCGAGTTTAGCCGGCTAAACACGTGCATATCTAGGCGTGCCTTTATGTCAAGCAGCGCCTCCATGACAACTGCTGTCTTGGCTGACGTCTTGGGCCCCAAGCACACGTCTGTCGAGGCCCAGCATGAGCTGAGAGCGTTCCAATGCCTCCCACAGAACGGTATACGAACAGCCGCCAATCATCACGCAGCGATAGTACATATATCCAGCTATCTCGTCGAGAAATGCTACACAGTTTCAGACGCGCCTTTAGATACTCGGCGTCGGCGTTAATAATAGGTTAACGAAATCATGCCGTACCCGGCACGCCGTCCAAACACCGTTGATAAGGGGAGGATCTTGCGAGCGCCAGTATATAGAAGAGGAGCTAGCTGAGGGAGCTGTCGAGACCCACTTACCCGCCAAGCTGCTAGGCATGTAGTCGGTCAAGGCAGCGCATGAGTGGGCCTAGATGGCGCTATGTCTTGGAACCAAGAATTAGCCGAGGCTTGACATATTCGGTTGCCAAGGTGCGCCTAGACACGTATAGCCACCGCCTGAGTGGGCCTAGATTTTGGCTCATCTCGGGCCGGGTTTAACGCAGTGCGTCCAGAGAATGCGAGAGAAGTGCAGCTCTGCCGTCCTTGGATAGCAGATGGACAGCAAGGAGAATGAGAAGCATTGTCGAGAGTTCCAAGAGAAATGCTGGGGCTGCAGTTACAACGCCTTTATAGCGGAGGTTCAAAATAACCTGGACGGATGACTCGAGCTTGTTGCTGGTTTCTGTGCAGACTATGGGCGTTTCACAGTTCATATATCATATACAGCGCAAATCCAGTGTTAATTTCCGAGTCCAAATCCCAACAAAAACACGTTGCCTTTGCGTTTCCTAGAAGCAAGACCTGCACGAGTCGAGTTGATGTGCAATAAGCACGGAAGACCCGGAAGCAGAAATACTCCACACAGCGTTGTCAGCCAGCTAAGACGCTCAGACGCTCAGAGGCTTTCAATAATAAATAATCTTTGGGGAAGAGGAGTCCCAGAAACTGAGTTTCTGAGTTCTCTGTGAGTAGGTCTTCTGAATGAGCACTATCCCAGAAACTAAGACTCTGGGGTGTGGTGAGTGAGCAGGAAAAGAAGTCAAGAGAGCGGAAGGCCAAGGATGACTGATCAACGATCAACGATCGACAATCACGTCACGCCTTCCCGCGACTCTTCGATCGATTTCAGCCCGTCCATGAGGAAGGGTGGTTCCTCCCCTGCCACGAGTCACGGCCGCTGACCAGAGCCCTGAACGCGCCTCTTCGCACGTTTCACTCGGGGCGGTTTCTACGTCACTGTCACTGTCTTGATTCGCTACCGAGACATCTATGCGCCTCCCAGCCATTTCCGCACCGTCAACTCGAACTCAGCCGGAGGGACTGTGTCCTGCTTTTCGCGTACGCCTACTGTTACGGCATGCGTCTTGGCAGCACCGAACTGAATGGATGAATGGGCATGCTGCCGTCGTGCGGAGGACGCGTGTATGTATCTGAGTGCTGATGTGGGGCCGTGGGTGTATTGCCGCGCGCGCAGTGTGGATAGCAAGATGGATGGAGGATGTGTCCCATCCGCGCGTGTACGTCGTCTCGTTCGGCGGCGGTGGCGTGTGCACGATCGAGGGCGCGTGAGCCGCCGCCCGCCCTCGCGACGAGTGGACCTGCATCCTCAATCGATATCGTACTTCAGCCGCTTCTCTCCTCCACGGCGCGTCCCCTCATCGACTCCGACGAGGCAGTCCCTGTGTTATAAAGCGTACCAACACGAGGCGGCGGCGAATGGCCGAGGGGGGCGGCAGCAATGTTTCTTAATGCGCGCTCACGGCTAGCGTACGTCCTCGCGTTGCCGTCACTTTTTAACGAATGCTAAGCCTGTATCGCAGTGACCTGCCCGACTTTCCTCCATCGTATTCAGTCACCTTCACGAATGTGCACGCCGCATGCTAAGCCTGTCTCGTCGTGACTCCTGATTCGCTCTGGTTTTCTCCGCACCGCTCATTCCCAATGGTCGCCGCGTACGTGCGACGGGAAGGAGGGAGTCGCCCGCCTCGGGTGCCGTCCTCTCGTCTCGTCTATGCGTCTCCCCACAACCAAAGCACGAAGGATACGCACAGGACAGCTAATTCGTCGGGTACGCGCCATGTATCTATGCCGGATTTTACTTTGTGGTTCCCGTCTCTTCCCGGTAGCTACTTCCTCTGCCGGCTTTCATTCGTCGCGCGGGTGAGGCGATGGTGTTTCCCCCCTGTACGCGCGCCGGCGAAGCACCAACCGCGGAAGGAGCGATGTCCACATTCCTCGGCCGACCTCGCTCCCCATGCATGCGACTGCGCGAGCTTGTGGCGGCTGCGGGAGAACGAGCTTCCTACTCCGCCTCATGGCCACAGCTACCGTTTCCTCGCCCCGCCTGCGCATGCGCCTGTATGGGCTGTCCGTCGAGGCGTTTTCAACGCGTCTCTGCACCAGATATCGGGTATGTCCACTGCGCTCTACTTTAAATGATTTCTACGTACCCATGCTAACTGTACTGTGTCGTAGTTACTCGCTTGCTCTTGATTCGATCGCTACCGCGTCGTCTCTCAGCCTCGCCGGCGACGCTCGACGCTCGACGAATGCATATCAGTAGCTCGTAACTGCGCAGGCGTACGGGAGCGTTCTGTGCTCTCATTCACATCTCTTCCCGTATCTCCCTACGTCCTGTACCGGTATCCCTCGTCGGCGGCACGGAGCAAACGATAGCTGCGTGGGTGCTGGAGGACATACGTTTTGTGCGGCCGCTCGTATCGGTGCAGGTGCTGGTGCTCTGCGTGCACTCGCACTTCGCTCCGAGATAATGCGCACGGCCTCGCGCGTATTGTGCGCGCCGGCGTGTAGTAGGCACACTGTAAGTAGATATCAGCTCGAATATATTGATTTTTCGATCATTCCTTGGCGCGTACCTGGAACGAGGCGGGGCGAGTGCAGAGAACGAATCGCGAGGTTCTGAAGGATTCAGCTGCAAATCTACGTGGGTGTGAAAAAACTTTGAGAGAGCTCGAGGGTTACCTGGACCAAGAAAGTTGCGTATTAGTTGAATTTTCTCGGTCCAGAAAGAAAGCCACGAAAACTCGCAATGCACAAGTCTTTAGAAGACGGTGTAGATCTAACGAGTGCAATGCAAAGGAAGAAAAGTCGTCTTTCAGGGGAGAATAAGACATGAATAGGACGTACTTTGGGCTCAAATGAGATCAGAAAGCGGCTAGTCGCCTCAGACTGAAATACCGATGAAGGTTTGATGAAGGAAATTAACGGTGTGAACAAAGAAAGAAAGAAAAGAAATGGAAAGCAGATGTACCTTGAACTCGAAGGATACAGAAAGACGAATTGATTGATTAAACTTGTCGGGATCTGAAAACAAAGGTCAGTGAGCGAAAACCAAGGGAGAGTGCTGAGACGAATTCGAAATAAACGTACTTTGAATCCATTTCTTCGGAATGTAGGGTGAAGGAATTTAAGTTCATGAAGACATTCGCTCGATGAAGAACAGGCCTGCGAAGCGAGACAGTGAGCACGAGAGGAAAGTGAAGACGGGGCGAACATACTTTCAATGCAGCTCAGGAAATACATCGCAAGATGCAAGGAAGCGAAGCATAAGTAACTTGCAACGATGCCCCGAGGTTGAGCTGATGAATGCATAATCAGAAAAGCTTTGAATGAGATATTAATAACCATGACATGCCTCGGGCACGCGCACCCCGCGCAAGGCAAGGCGCGCCAACTCGCCAGAATTCCTCGTAGACCAGCAAAATTGCTACTAAACATCCATGTCGAAGATTGAATAGTAGAGTATATCATAGGGAGAATACCTCGGGCAAGTCGTCTTCGGATAGATATAACTTAAGTGCAAGTTAAGACCTGGAAATGAACCGTAAATACAAGTCAGTACGTGATTGTTGGATAGACGCGGCGCACACCTCCAGTCAATAGTTTTTGCCTGCGAAGAAAGTCGCAATCTCAGTCAGTATTTGAGTCAGGAATTGTACAACGGTACCTACAAAACCTGCGACCTTGAAGACCTATAGGGCCTCGAGGACGAGCGAGGGAAGGATTAGCGTGGAGCTAAGGATATAAGGCGGCAGCGGAATCGAACAGTACTATAGTTTACCTTGTGCACGCGTTGGAGCATATTTTTTGCCTTGGGAAAGTGAGTATCCAATTCAATGAAAGCCGCACCATGAATCGGCTTACCCGTGCACCAAGTACATCCATCCAAGACAGCGGAAATAACGACTGATTCAATCTACAAATGCTGGTCAGCAAGAAGTCGAATTAAATAGAACGCAGCTGTACCACAATGTGTAGATTATGCGGAAAGGGAATAAGAGAAAAGACTCACCAAAAGATGCGTGATGAAGCGTGCGACATTTTCGCCTGTGGGATTCAGTCATAGGTCCGCCTGCAAAGAAAGTGTCAAGTCCGCAAAGTAAGTAATTGGAGTGGGGCAATTACAAAACCCGTGCGCGCGCAGTTTATATTGAATTCGTCTGCGAAAAGAGTTGGTATGCAAGTCGGTAATAATTGGGACGGTACTCACAATGCCGCACGAGCGAAGGTCTTGAGATCTAGAAGAACAAACCATTGGTCGGTCGGTCGGTCGGTCAGTCAGTTAAAAAAGTCCATTCAACAAAGAAGGGAAAGGTCGTAGAAATCGAGTCAGCAAGATTGAATCGAATTAAAAGCAGCATTAGATTGTGTGATAAGGAAAAAAGGAAGGGGTCCTGCAAATCTTGGTCCCGAGATAAGAAATTGAAGGAGACCGAAAGGGGGCTGTAAGTAAATCAAAGAGCAGACTGTAAAATCAAACTTACAAAGGCTCGAGATAACAAAGTGAGGGGGGCTGAGAGTGAACTGTGGTTCAAGGTCAGTACGGTATCATGAATCCTGTTAGGAATGGATATCAACGAATAACAATACCTATGCACACAAAAGCGTCACGGTGCGGGGGTTGTCAAAAGAACTCTGCACGAAGGTCGGTGAGGGAAAAAGGATGCAGTCATTCACGTACCTGACTACACAAAGGAAATGGTGTAAAGCGAATGCTTTGCATGAATGAAACAAGTCAATATCAGTGTGGTAGTACCGACTGAAAGAAGATGCACCCAGTGAATGGAGTCGGGCACGAGATGCGCTTGTCTAGCAATTTATCAAGAATTGAAGACTGAGCAGTGGCGGGGAATGAAATAAATCAAAGAAACAACCTTGCAGCTGTTAAGACGAGAGTGGGCGGGACTGGAATCGGTGATCAGACTCGGAGAGAGAAATCAACATTACCGATATTGCCGAAATGCCAAAAAAGCCCGAGCCTTGCAGCGGTGGGGGAAGGTGAATCCCAATAGGCAGAATGCCACAACAGAGAGCAAAAACGATGGTAGAATTCAATTCCAAGCTTCAGAGGTTGACAAGAAGCTAGGTGGGACAAGAATTGCATCGAAGGAAGTTTTATCTTATCGATACCGCGGATTGATCCGGCGGAGATTGAATCAAAGATAAGAAAAGATGCACCGCTTTCATTCGTCGCGCCCACATCGCATATACGCCCCTGACCCGACTCGGACATCGCGCGCGTGCTTCCAAGATACCAGCGCTGCTCCACCGCGTAGAATCGACAGCAAAGAACGAAGAAGAGGCAGGGAGGACTTTGGAGGCGTGATGGAGGCGGGTCTCATGGTAGCGCTTTGGCCCAGTCCCACCAACAGCCATCCGCGATGAACGTGTGTCCGTATGCAGCTCGAGTGTCCACGACGTGCCGCCGGAGGAATGCGCCTTTCTCCCGTCAGCTCATCGTCGGCTGACGGCCATCATCGAGTCCACCGAGGCAGTGACGAGCACGATCTTCTTCAATGCGTGACTACTGCACTCCTCCACGGCGCGCCTGTGTGCTGAGCGCTCGTTGACGCGTTTTCGGCTGCACCCGCCATCCGATTGCACGCCGTTGTCGCCGTGCCCGCGCCACTGTCCGCCTCCCGTGCGTGCCCGTCCCTTCCCTCGCGCGCTGGGTTCATTTACCACAGGCCCCACGCGCGTTGGCGTCAACTCGGAGAACGCTCTGCGAGGGATATCAGAGGTCTAGGTGCGCCCTCTGTTCTTCATTCTCTTTCCCATTCTGATCTCTTACCAGGACCACGCGGTCAAGTCCTCTTTCGCAACACTCGAAATTCACTCAAAATTAGAGAACTCTCGCGCCCTTCTCGCACATATCGACCCGGCTCCGAAGCGTCCCCGGAGCCGCGCGTCGTGGGCGGCATCAACGCGGCATCGCCCCTGGCGCCGTGGGCAAACCCGCCACGTCCCCGCTTTTTTTGTATCTGCTACGCAACAGTAGGTAATACGTACAATCCACAATGCATATATTCCAGCAGCCGACGCGCGCACTCGTAGCCTCGCACGGGCCCCATTTCGTTTCGTGTGCGGCTGTCACAGGCCGCACGTCGCGCTGGACGTAGTCGTGTCTCGGGAGTGCGGCACAGATGGCGGTACGTTATCGTCTATCCAAACGATTAGCTAAACACAAAAAAATGACAGATCTTGCGCGCACGCTGCCGCACGCATGGCAGATGTCTTCACTTCACCCCGCCGAGCCGTTCGCGCGGAGACCACCGCATCGCGCGCACGCATTGCACCGTATGACGTCTGGATGGAGCGCTGGGTAGAATGGAATCGGGAGCCGATGCGCGCCGTACGTCGTCACCGGACATCCAAACGGCTAGCAGGCTAACGAAAAAAGGACAGATCTCTTTGCCTTGCCCGAGCACGCCGTTCACACGTGTTGCGCGGCAGCGCGAGCGCAAACGAGAGCGGGAGCGGGAGAGGGTGCACGGGCGCCGCGTCCCTAGGCTCAGAAATCACATCAAATCTCCGTTGATTGTGGCCGTAACTCACCCGTCCCGTCCCGTTCCCGTTCCCATTCGTCCCATCTCAGAATCGCGTTTTGGCTCGGAAATCGAGTGCGCCGTGGTGGCGGCCGGTACGTACCATCTACAAATCCAGACGATTAGCACGCAGACAAAAGACTTGTGAAAGATTCAATGTCTCTACGTCCCTGCGCTTCACCCGGGCTCGCAGCCAACGCACCGGCACGGCGCTAGCACGGCGGCACGACTCGCGACGCTCGCACTCGCACTCGCTGCGGTCGAGGCGAGGTCGGCGCACGCCGCCCGTGCAGAGTAGGGGGCAGGTGCGCGCAATCCACCAGATCACCCGTCGCATTCTCGTGGTCGGGCGGAGGCCGGGCGCAGACACACTCCGAGAACGCGCGCGAGGTCTGCAAGTAAGTGAAAACAAAGTATTAGCTAGATATTGAATAAACTGGTTTCGAGTTACTTGCTTGGATGAATGAATGAATGAAATGGAACAATTTGCGACTTGCGGCGCTTCGTGACCAGGGTATGGTCGGTCGGTCGGTCAGGAATTGCAAATAGCGAGAGATTTATATGGAATGAACATTTGCTTACGTGCGCCGCTCGATCCCAGTGACTTCACAACTGAGACTTCAGCCTGAAGCTCGATTTTTTGATGAAAAATGCTGTAACAGGGAAAGATGTGAAACACCACAAAGAAGGCCGCCGTGAGCAGAGATTTTTCTTTTGAAGGATTTGCTACATACTTTGAAGGTAGGGTTAAATTTTTTGTAGTTCGAACCGCGAAATTCGAACCTGAACTGAACCTGAACTCGAGTTCAGGTTTGAGGTTCAGCGTTCAACGTTCGGCAAGTCAGTGAACCGAACCTTCCCACCAGCACTAGAATGCAGAATATCAGCGGGTTGGCGGCATGATTCTACATATGCCCAACACCGGCACCATCTTTGCTGTACTCACTGCGTTCCGGGGCCATGTAGTCACAGGCTGACTACCTTGACCGAGCTCGGACTACCTTGGACTACCTTGGATTACCTCTGACTACGGCCGTAGTCAGGGGTTGTAGTCCAAGCCTTGGACGCGCTTGACCGAGCTTGGCCTACGTCATGTTGTCACACTGTGACTAACTGCGACTACCTCCGCCTACCTTGGCCTACAGGGTGTAGGTACAGTGCCCTGTTAACTTTTTTGGCTTGGTTAGCCAATTTCCTAATCAATGAAGAGCCTACACCTCATTTCCAGCTTTGTCCCTGTCAGGGATCGCGGTTGGATTATATTTCATGGGTGTAGCTGTACCCGGTTACGTTGACATCACGAGCGAGCGGATCAGCTGGACCCTCGGCTGTTGCTCTGATAGCTCCGAAGTTGAAGCGCTTAGCGGTTGTCAAGCATACATTAATATTATCAACATGTTTGGGAGTCTTAGTTGTAATCACCCGAATCCAACTTGGCGTAGTCGCAGGTAGGCCAACGTAGTCTTAGGTCCCTGCGACTATGGCTGTAGTCAGACCCCCTGACTACATGGCCCCGGAACGCAGTGACTGTACTGTAATGCATGAACAAGCACAAGTCTCTGGTAGCAAAGTAAAACTGAGGAAACTCCGCAATTAAGTACTTATGAAAAGATCTAGAGCGATAATTTGCAAAGCCAAAGGAACATACTGATACTACACTCAGTTTTAATCCTCTTCAGTGTCATTTGGGACAGAACTTATACGATGCGGGGGCAGACAGAACTTAGCGCATCGTATAAGCAGGTATACACAGGAAGCTTGATTTAACGCCGTCGAGCCGCGTATTCATTGTGAATGTTTTCCCGAGCGAGCGGTGCTGAAGTCCTTTAGATGCGGGGGGTCAAAGTCGCCCGCCCAGAGAAGAGAAGGGAACCATCTCAGGTGGTGATCCTACACCTTGGTGTTTACGAAGATGCTCATTATTATTCCAACAATGGGAAAGATCATGACAAAGTCTTAGATTACTTTGCAACAATCCAGGAGATTCCAATGGTAAAATGTTGAACAATTGATAACAATTCGAAAGTGAACAAATCGACAGGTTGATCGGACCAATCCAATGTAGCTGATGTCGTAGGCTCAAACCAGTCGCTCGCCCAACAAAAATTGGATGAAAGTCAACCAAACGATGCGAATATGTACGATCGAACCGTTCTCATCGAGCCCTTGGCCTGGAAAATTCAAATTCCTTGTTCCTAAAGTTCTGGCCCTTGTACTATGTCCATGGCTGGCGGGTTTTTTCAAGTTGCAAAAGAAGAGAAAGGGAGGGAAGTTAGTGGACCTTCTCGCTGGAATTTAGAATTTTTATTTGAGAGCAAAATTGTGTGTAAACACTCCCTCTGGAATCATGATAGCGGGAGGTCCCGTCGACATTAATATTGCGGTTTGCGTCATGTCATTTTACTGTCTTTCGCTAGGCGAGTTTTCTACCTCCACTCGGAGTCCATCCGCCTTCGCTGTGAATTGGAGCATGTGGTACTTACCCCGTTTATAATATGCTCTCTCGACTCAAATTTTCTTCTATTCTTCTCTTTTTGCCATTCTCGTCATGCACTATCCTCGTTGTTCAGATCGACTTGTAGTACTCGGTACTTGCTACTTTGTGTAAGTATATGCACACGTGTTCGATATCTTACAAAAGTCTTTCGTCGGTTAAATTGAACAATGAAGAGATATACTGCGAGAATGGAATAAAGAAAATTGTTTAATACATATCTATCGAAAGAGCTTGTTATATGTGGGGGATGTAGGTACTCCAATTTACATCCACAAATGCTGATGCTGGTAGAGATCGTAACTCCACGAGTGGTAGTACAATGAGAATTATGCGCGCTGCAATGTAGATGGGACTCCCCAGTACCACGATTGTGCTGACGATTACGCTGATCACTGTGAGTACTAAATCGCGCCTCTTGCTCGTGTCCAGCAGAGAGAAGGGCATACCGAGACCAGGTATTGCAGTGATTACCACCGAGGACGTTCTCCAGATCCGCATTTCGGCGGGTGTAGGAAACACCGCGTTCCATGCGGCGCAGTGAACGGCACCGAACAAAGTGCCCACCAGAGTCAGAAGAAAATCAGCCTCATCGCTGCCACCTTTGTTCACCGCCCAAAATGATGGCACCGAGACGGATGATAACGGCTTATATATGTTCCCGGGGTACCCCCCAATCAGACCCCAGAACCGCTCTAAACGTGAGAGCTGAACAGGGAGGGTTATGGTTTCCGCGTCAGGCTGCTTGGGTGGCCCGACGACAATCGGCCATTGGACGTCGAGGGGCTTATTCCACCAGAGTAACCATATGAAAATGTTCACGACTGCGAACGCCAATGTGGTGGCCTCGAGCTGGGTTATAGCGAGGTGTTGATGGGCGCGAGCAAGGGTCTGCAGAATAAACCACAGACCCTGGAGGAGTGCGACGCCCTTGGAGAGCGTATCTCCTTTGCTCTTGTCTGTGATTTCCTCCTCGCTGACTTTTTGTATGGCTGCTTGAAATTCTGGGCCAAGGGTTGAATCTTTAAGTTGTTCCCATGTCGCAATAGGATGCCCGTCCGATGTGACAAAGCCGCCCATGGAGACAAACATCCCGTGCGTGATAGAGAATTCGAATTCTACACCAAACTAACATGAGATCTAGACGGGAAAGATCTCTGTTCACTCAACTCACTTTTCGACAATGCATGTGCCGCCAAACGTTGCCTGGTCGCGAACCCCACCATGATTTCTGGCGCGATGATTCCGATAAGCATCATTTTCAGCCTGCGCCAGAAAAGCTGGAGACGGTTCTGGTTGGGCGGGGGCACATTCGGGTGAACCGACACCCATGTGCAAGCAAAAATCGTTGCCAGACACCCCCAGACGATACTGAAAAATGTTCTACAGTTGTCAATATCTTTGCAGGAGTTGGTGGTGGCTCGAGCGTCCAGAGAATGCGAGAGAGGTGCAGCTTTCCCGTCCTGGGACAGCAGATGAATGGCAAGGAGAATGAGAATCATGGCCGAGAGTTCCAAGAGACGCGCTGGGGCTGCAAGTGCAGCGCCTTTATAGCGGAGGTTCACAATAACCTGGACATGAAGCACAGCTTCGAGCTGATTGCTGATTTTAACAGCGCACATGCGGTGTTGATTTCCGAGTCTAAATCCCAAAAAAATACATTCCCTTTGCGATGCCTGTCACACTGTGCATTTCCTAGAAGCAAGACCTGCACGAGTTGAGTTGATGTGCAGTCGAAGGATGGAAGACCCAGAAGCAGAGATACTCCGCACATAAGACTCCAATCTTTTCCGTTTATAAATGTTTTAAACAGTTAAAACCGTTTTTGTTTACGGACTCCAACAAACGATCAACAAAAATAAAAAGATGGTTTAAACGGTTAATTTTCTACAGTATACTCAGAGCTGGAATCAACACTAATACGGTGAAGTTTCACAGACAACCACTTGATTTCTGCACCTCAGCTTCTTATGACGGTGTTTTTCGGACAAAAATACGATGGAGATCAATGCGGTCGTGCGATTTGATGCAGCTCAATGCAACTCAGTGCAGTTCAATACACTACAATGGAATTCGGTGCAGTTCAATGGGACTCGCAGTGCAATTCAATGCAGTATCCTAGTGACATTATTCCATCAAATGCATTGCATTGCATTGACCTTCAATCCAGACGTGACAGATCCCCAGGCAATGTACGTTGCATTGATATGCACTGATTTACATTTCTGCGTGCCCTTACGTCTTTACTGGACTTCTTGATCTGTTCGGCAGTAGTTCCAATTTTGAACGCTTTGGGGACATAAATTTGCTTTGGCCCTTTTTTGCTCGTTTCAGCCGGTCTTTGCCTTTTCTAGGGCGGCTATACAGAGTGTCATGTGCCTGAAACTTGTTTATCCACCATGTCGCGACTCAGCTGCAGAACATGGTCGTTCCCTAGCATATCTAGTGGAATTGGATCCATTGATCAACGGCTACGAGACAATCTACTGTACTATTACAACCGTAGGTTCAGGGGGTGTGACCTGTGACCTCTTAGGTTCAAGTTTTGATAGGTTCAATTTCCTTTTTGAGAGGATTTTTCGGAATTTGCCGACGTTTATTGCCCAAAAATGGGGGTCCCAAGGCGTAGTGATCGTGACCGAAATTGATATAGGTTCAGTTCAGCCAGCATTGTGACCTATGACTGAACCTATGGTTGTAATAGTACAGTAGACCCCAACAGAGCTTCAGACCTATGTGAATCCCAAAATTGGATTTTCTACTGCTGTTCCGGAATCATAGCCCATCTCAGCTCAAATTTTATGGTCCAATGGCTGCATTTGATCCCAGTCACTCTAGAACTCGGGCAGGCTTATTTAGCGGATTGATCTTCCGAGATCTTACTTTCGCCTCCCCGTTCGCTGTGCAAGCAACCAAAACATTTTTTGGGAATGTCAGTGACTAGTATATAGAACGTGCAAAGCTTATAGGGAAGGGCCCAGAATTCTTCAGCAACCCGTGAGCATACAGCAAACGCAAGTCAACTAGGAACATGTCTCTAGTCCGTGAATATTGGAACGCGCTCAACGTCAGTGATTGCTCAGACTGGGAGGCCAACATGTACATACACTGCAGAGAGATCCTATGCGTTTCAGGCATGCTACAATTTTCTGAAGGAGACTGGACCAACTCGATTCAGAGAGATTGGTGGTCTTGCTGGCTTTCTGCTTGCCACAGATTTTTGTTGCGCTGGGGCTGTTGTGTTGCCAATTGCACAGCAAGTTGGGGAGATTATCTGGGCAGTTGATAAGGGTGGTCTGGAATTGCTAGGACTTGTCAGCGAGAAGCGATGAGAAACCAGAAGAACTTACAAGATGGGGGACGTGCACGAGATCAGAGCTGCCTTCTGCAAGCTCTACGAGTTCCTTGACCACAAACTTAGTGACGGTCAAGAGTGACACATGGTATTCGACCCCATTATGGCAGAGAACAGTTTCTGCAAGCGAACCAGAGCTGTAGGTGCGAAGAAGTTCGTTATCTGAACAGATACATGCATAGTTGCGTTGTAAGTGATCATGCAATGTTCTATATATTCTTGTGGCACTTAGTTGTTGAAGATGTATGCGGGCCGAGTCGAGCGGAACCTGTGAGACATAAATCTATCTGCACGTTGGACGGGGACGCTAGTGAGAAGCCATATATTGGTAGGCACAGCCGCAATGGAAGGAATCAGCGCGAAAATTAGTAAATAGGGTAATGCAATTCAATGAATAAGAATCGTGCAATTCAATGCAGTCGACCAAAATTGCCCTGGATTGCACCAAAGTGCACTGATCCAATTTGATAGCTCAATGCATTCCGATGCAACGGACACGCGATTGCATTGAATAATGAATTGCATTGACAGGTCCTGCCATGCAATTCAATGCAAACGTCCGACAAAACTAGTGCATTGAAAAAAATGGAACCTCATTGGAGTGCATCACTGAGCATTGAATTGCACCGACTCTCACTGCATTGCATCGAATCACACGACTGCATTGATCTCCATCGTACTGTATCTTTTCCTTCAATTCAGTACGGGGGGTGACGCGTGACTCTTTTGACCAATTCGTCATTTCGGTAGAGGGTCTGGCAGAGCGTGACATCATCAAAAATTTCAGTAATATGGCGGTCAAAATGCACTTTTATTAATCCGCTACATACTTTTGCATTTTTGCAATTTCCGCTACCTAAAATATCAGAAAGTGGTTTTTCCGCTACTTTTGAGTCCTAGATCCAGAAAAGAATATGTAGCGGGAAAAATGGGATTTCCGCTACCTAAATTCCTGCCTGAAAAATTTCCGCTACTTTTGTATCATCCCGCTACTTTTTGTCATCCCGCTACTTTTGAGCTATTTCCGTTCCCCTTACTTTTTTTTGACAACTGGTGATTCCGCTACTACACAAACTTTGGTGAATTGGATTTTTTACACTCAGAATAAGCAACGACATCCAATCATCCAGGAAATTAGGCTGAACAGTGTGACCCATCACTGTCACAGTAAGAACCCACAAAAGGAAATCACCTGCAGTCAGGTGTCACATCTGACGGCTATCTATCCCTTAGCTACAACTCACCCTCCTACACTATCATAGCTTAGCTATCCAGAATTTAATGTTTCCCCACTGATAGCAAATCACCTTGAAAATGTGGAGTGTGTGACAGTTTTTTTCTTGGCCACCACCTCATTGATACTTTCGTTCAATAGACTAGCTGTGAATATTTTCGTTCAAAAGCGTGGCTGTGACACCGTAGCCAATGGCCAGTGTCTCGTCTTGAGGAATGACGAGAAGGGCGGAAGTGGAACTCGCTTAATCTAGCTGAGTTCCACTTTCATACCTGCTCTCCAATTAATTAATTGAATCAGACTTGGCTCTGCACCACACCGATGGCTATGTAAGTGCATCTGATCTTCCTCCATGGCTGAATCTCCTGCTGACGGAGTTCGGCCGTCAGCTGTGACACTTGACAGCAGGTGATTTCCTTTTTGTGGATTCTTACTGTGACAGTGATGGGTCACACTGTTCAGCCCTAATTTCCTGGACGATTGGATGTCATTGCTGAATTCTAAGTGTACAAAATTCAATTCACCAAAGTTTGTGTAGTAGCGGAATCACCAGTTGTCAAAAAAAGTAGCGGAAACAAAAATAGCTCAAAAGTAGCGGGATGACGAAAAAGTAGCGGGATAATACAAAAGTAGCGGAAATTTTTCAGGCAGAAATTTAGGTAGCGGAAACCTCATTTTTCCCGCTACCTATTCCTTTCTGGATCTACGACTCAAAAGGAGCGGAAAAACCATTTTTTGATGATTCAGGTAGCGGAAATTGCAAAAATACAAAAGTATGTAGCGGATTAATAAAAGTGCATTTTGACCGCCATACAGTAATGCGCTCGGACTGCATGAGGAAGTCAGAAATAAGTTTGGACACGTTCTCAGAGTTTATTTGATGCTATGGGCACTCGGAATCCGCATTGATTCCCGACTTTGGCTTTGTTGCGCTGCGTCCGAGTCGTCTCTCTTTTTTTCTCTCCTCACGAGCCAAGATTCCATGTCACCAAACGGCCTCAAGATTCTAATCCTGCCTGACATAGAGCCACTCATACTCCCTTCAAGAGACCTCTCTGTCTGGGATTTCGCATCCTTCGAGCTCTGGCGGCACAGAGATGATATTCGCTGGGAATCAGATGAAGGATTTAGCTAAATTTCGCCAAATACTGTTCTCTCGCTGCTTGTAAAGACGAAAAAACATCAATTGAGCGATTTTGGGGTGTTTTCCGGCGAATTCCCAGCCTTTTTCCAACCGGTGAACCAATTCGACAAAGGCCTGCGTGACGCGTGACCTCGACCAAAGTTCGTGATCGACACCGGGGTGCGTGACGCGTGACTACCGAATTGAAGGGAAAGATACAGTAGTGCCATACTGTCAGCTCTAAAAATATCACTCCCACTCGAGCCTCAGTAGACAGGAGAGGTCTTCTGTTTTCCAATATATCCTTGCACGGCACCAAGGTATTTTTTTTCCGAAAAACACCATCATAGCTTCTGGACCGCACAGCGTTGTCGTTAATGCAGACACACACAGTAGGAAAGTAGGAAAAAAAGAGGAGAGGACAAGGGGAGATGTCACACGTACGTGACATGGTTAACGGCCAGCATGGTTGTCGCTGAATCTCGATTTGCTAACGACATCTCTGCGCCTCGCGGTCATTTCCGCAACGCAGGCGACAGTGTCCCGCTTATCAAGTACGCCTGCTACGGCACGCTTCCTGGCAGCCAAGGTGAGCCTGCGAGTCGGGCTGAGTGCATGTTAAGAAAGAAGCCTCTGCCGGCGCGGTACAAGCGAGGGAATACGAGGGTAAAAGATATCGCGTTTGTGGTGGTACCGGTACAAACGCGTAGGGACAGTGTTTAAGTGACTACAAAATATATATACAGTCCATCACCTGACCATTACTATATGCGGCTTCATAAAGCTCGCTTTATTATCTCTAACAGTGCAAGGAACTTAGAAAATTCTTACTATTAGAAAGTGGACCATGAGAGACAAGTGAGAGAGACGCGGTCTTCGTCATGCTGTGTAGATTAGATAGCTAGCCATCTGATCTACACAGCCACATCTCTGCTGCTCTCTCTCCTCCACGTCGCGTCCTACCATCGCCTTCGGTGAAGCAGTCCCTTCCAGTGTAGGTGTACCATTCTACACGAGGCAGATGGTGCAAATTTTCTCAATGCGCGCTGCCTCCAAGGCGATCGTACCCGTTCTCGCACCGCCGTCACCTTCAAGGATGGCAAAGGCTGTATCGTCCCGACTCCTGTCCTGAGTCGCTACCGCGTCATCTGGTTTTCTGGTCTCCGCACCACCCACTCGACAGCCGCCGTGGACGTACTATGGAAAGGAACGAGTCCGACGCCTCCCGCTCCCGTGCTATCTTCTTGTCTCCGCGCCTACCTACCTACTATGCCTTGTCTACCCGCCCGCCTATCTCCACTACGCGATACTGATTAGCTGGAAGGAGGTGGTGGTGTACGCGCTGTGCAGACGCCTGGCGCGTTATACCGGCTGTCACGAAGACGAAGATCCGAGACGAAGAGGCGACATATATTCTCCTCGCGCGCTGCTGCTTTTCGCACACCCAGGCTGGCGTACACCTCTGCTTTGCCTGGGCGATACGCGCGCGCGCGTGCTGTGTGCTGGCCTGCTCGACACTAGCTCGCTTTTTTTTTTCGGACGGGCTTCGCGACGTCTCCATACCGACTTCGCCTTAGTTGCGCGCGTCTGATTCTAACACCACGGCACGATAGCTTCCTCTTACTCCTCCGCCATCACCCGGAGACTACCCTGGGGTGTGGTCATACTATCGAGGGGAGGATGCAGACGACTGGTGGCTCGACGCCTACCACGAGCGCGGGTATCGAGGGTATTGACGGAGGTGGAGATCTGGACTGACACGGGTCAATCGCTGGCGACGAAAGCGGGAGAGAAGACGGAGCTGGTTATGGGTCGACGTCGGCCGCCCAATAACAGGGCCGCCACCCACATCCTGAGTTTTCGGGACGTGATCCTCCGCCTCCCGACGTTCTATCCGCACCTGCACCCGCCTGCGCTACATCCTTTGGCCCCCGACTGCACTTTGTCCCCGGATCGCCGCATCCTGTCGTTATCACGACCCGCCCCTGCGTCCTCAGCAGAGTGCGTCCCTGCCACGACATCGCCCGCGCCTGCGCCTGCGACTCCCCGGAGACGGGAGCGTTCCTCTCCATCATACATTTCTCGGCGCTGGTCGTCATGTCGATCCCAACTCCCAATGCTCATTTTCATACACTTCTCTGTCCGCTCCGCACTCCCTCTACTGTACTGCACCGTGACGTCCGCCCCGCGTAGTCTCTTACACCGTCTACACCGTCTACATGTACAGTGTGTCACAAAAAAAAATGCGCACCCCCATCTTGTCGTAACTTGGTTGTAATTTGAGAACCACTTGGGATTTTGAGCCAAACTAAAATGTCACATTGTCGAGAGAGCCGGCACCAACATTTTTCATATGTTGATCGCATCATAGTATCTTGATGGGCCATCATAAGATGCCGAATACGGAACCTGTATTATACGTAATGTTTGGCAGGTTCAAGCTTGATAAATATTTGCTCTAGAGAAAATCTAAATCATCCAAATTGTAGCCCATGATGTACTAAGCAACTTACCCAGCTGAATCATAAAAAAATATACAGGCAATAACTTGGTACAGAGACTGCAAAGTGACCATTTTTGCCATTTTTCGCTCTTTTGGGCATTTTTGGCTATTTTTGGGCACTTTGCGGTCTTCATCATGGGTAATTGCCTGTATATTTCTCCATGGTTCAGCTTGATGGATTGCTTAGTACATCCTGGGCTACAATTTGGGTGGTTTAGATCTTCTCCAAAAAAAATATTCATGAAGCTTGAACCCGCCAAAAATTACGTATAATACAGGTTCCGTATTCGGCATCTTATGATGGCCCATCAAGATACTATGATGCGATCAACATATGAAAAATGTTGGTGCCGGCTCTCTCGACAATGTGACATTTTAGTTTGGCTCAAAATCCCAAGTGGTTCTCAAATTACAACCAAGTTACGACAAGATGGGGGTGCGCATTTTTTTTTGTGACACACTGTACCTACTACCTGCGCACTTCCCCTCCCGTCGCGTACAGGAGATTTTTTTCGCTCGCGGCATATAGATACAATCTCGCATGCGCGCAGTCGAGGTCGATCCGTTGGGGACTTACGAGCTCCATTCGGGTAATTAATATGCACATGGAAATTCTCAGCACTCCGTCGGGGAAATTTCTAGAAATTTGAAAGCATTCGTCTCGAGCGCTTAAGCAGTGCGCGTGCGCGTTGTTTTTTTCTTCGAAAAAGGAAAGAATTTGATGGTGCCGTTGGCGTTGATGGGTAACATGGACAAAATGCATCTCTTTCATTACCTCCATCTCGTCGTCTTCTTTCGCGCGCTCCTTCTACTCTCTTGAAATTGGCTTCATTTGATTATTCGGGTAATTACTGGCGGAATTGAATCGCGGTCGTATTATGACTTGTAGAGTCGTTCCAACGACATTAAGGCTCCAACCTTTTAGTTTTCGTGTACGGATCTGGGTACAAAAAACGAAAACGGTTAGTAAACGTTTAGAAACCGTTTAAAACAGTTTAAAAACGGTATTTCTGGCCCAGGTCTTTGAACGGATCAGGAGATGCGAAGAGGGAGCAAAAAGAAAATACAAATTACCCGCGATGAGACGCAATCGAGTCGGGTGCTATGCTAGCACATTTGGAGCCTCACAATTGGACTCTGAGTCCATCAAGCCATCGACCAAGTCTTCGGCACGGGACGGCCCGGAGAGGCTGTTTGCTATGATACTGAGGGTCCGGGGACTGTGGGTGGAACGAAAATGTATAGTCACTCACAATCACATTTTATCAAGTTCCAGCTCGCATCGGGCATCCAGTCGGTGGCGTAATAAGTCTTTGTTGCTGCTCACCCAGCATAACCGTTTAAACCTTGTAAAAAAGGTTTACAAACCGTTTATTCTTGCCGGTAAAAAAAACGAAAAAGAAAATGGTTAAAACCGTGTACAAACGTTTGTACACGAAAAAGGTTGGAGCCCTAAACGACATCTTGGTCGGAAATGCATGACGAATTTTTTTTGGCATGTAAATGCTTTGGCGCCGAGATAATAGATTGCGCAGACCCGAGACACCAACACTCTGTGTCTGTTCTGTGCAATTCCTCCACCCAACCTGTACCCAACCTGTACTATCTCTGGGTTCAGATTCTCACGAGTGACCTTGAAATATGCATACAGCTTCCAGTGCTAAAACTCTCTTTTCCTCTTAAACTCAACCAATTCTGCAGCTTCACTTGGTCCTGGGACAGACTATGCTTTTCTTCCTCGTTGCTCTTCATTTCCTGTCTCGGAACAGCTTCATTCTCTCGCAACCTCAGACACCCCGAGCCTCGGACCTTCATGGACTCTTGCGACGATATAAACAGTTGGCGCACGATGTTCGACGTCGTGTGGACCTGTCTGGCGACGGTCTTCGCCTGTACATGGGTGTCGATCACCCGAATGTGCCTCCACCCAACCAGAGCCGACTCAAACTTTTCTGGTGAAGGTTGAACATCATTGTATTTCTCTGAGGATGGGGTTTAACAAAACACGCAAACCTCGTTGTCATTACCCGCTGCAACGCTGAACGGTATGCTGCATCTCGATATCTCTGTTTTTTACTTACTCCATAACCAGGCTTTCCTGCTTTATCCCCTGCAGTTGAATCCCTGCGTGCGATTACGAGTATTTAGGTAATCGTTCTCTAATTTTCGTACACACACAAAATTTCGACCTCGAATTTTACGGTTGCGTTTGAACGTGTAACAGAATTTAGTGGCTGTGCCTCAATTTCATTAGATTTTTTGTTGTGTTCAATTCAAATCTATTGATCGTTGAAATTGGCGACTACATTGTTTCTGATGGAAATAGTGGCTGTGTCTTCTCAGTTGCAGACGTCGTGTGTTCGATCCTCAGTGATGCCTGTATCCATCGGCTTGAATGCAATAGAATTTTATTTGCATTTGACTTGCATCGGGGGGCAGTTGCACGTCCTGGTCTGTTCGACATCCCTTCTCGATGGCCACTTTCGCCAAGCCTTTTTCCTTTTCGTCCTCACCACCTATATATGGTCTAATATATCGACCGTAGTATTCGTTCTTTTATATGGCGCGACTATCATTCCTTATCACCACTCTAGCTCAGCTAGCATCGCCGCACTCGTCTGAGTTTGTCCTCATCCTCGACTGCGCTCTACCGTTACAGATTTGTGTCCCGGCGGTCTTGGCGCTCCACACATCATGCAATTTCGAAATCAGTTCCCCTAACCACGTGTTCCATCCGTTATTATATCATCACAATGTCTACTTATCGCAGTTCCCGCCATATACCTTAAGGACTGGTCTATGATTACCCCAGCTCTCCGAGCGTCGTGGTACTGGACGCTTCTGGGGCCAGGCTCCACGGCCTGGTCTTCATTTACAGTGCCTTCAAACTCTTTATAAAACTAAGGCGTCTTTACTTGCCTTTTTGGGAGGTGCACACTTGATCGCCGGTTGCCTGCTGTCATGCTCCTCCTCAACGTCGCCATTGAATGATCGCGGATCATCTTAACTTTTGTCTAATGTCTCTTGCGACCCACCTACCTCTGTCCAGGCTTCCTCAAGGTATTGTGGATTCACATAAGATTGACTTCTACTTTGAATGTGTTTGCAGAGAGTTCAATGCGGGTTGAAATTTTGTTTGAGTCAGCGGGAGAGAAAAACACTAGCCTCCTCTTGATCGGTCGCCAACGATCGTCTTTTCAAATGGCGATCTCATTTTGAAACGACTCGGTTGTGCAAGGTCCTTGATCCCGAAGCCAAGAAGGCGGGCGGCCGAAGGCCGCCGACCAGCTTGTACCATTTCATATTTGTGTCACACCGATTCCTGACCCGCCACACGTCGTACATTTTCAAATTCGTTGTCACACACCCAAACGTCCGTGTCTCAGACTCTTTCTCGCTGCTCTCATCATGAAATCTCTACTCATGCTGCTACTTGCTTGCCTGCTCGACTTGCTCCAATTTCGCGGAGTTATATCTTCATATAGGGGAGATACCCCTCCGGGACGTGCTCCCGCGCGAGTCCCAGTGACTTGAATAAATTATTCCTCTGAGCCAATTCATTACACATTCAATTATCGTCCCGTCAACTGCACCTCCGCCTCCGTTGAGTTGCCCTGCTTCCAGACGCAGCCCAACTCTCCTCCCCCGAAACTGTGTGCTCTCCCTATGGGTCAATTTTCAACACCATCTTGTTCTCGTCTACTCCCACATCTGTCCATTTCATCCCGTCCTTCTCACAGCTCGCCTTCGACACAGCTTATATCGGCCCTGCATGTATCGCCACGACTGGATTGCCCTTCGCCCGCACTGTGTCAGCCACCAATTGTGCGATTTTCATTTTCACATGTCTTCGATGGCTTCTCTGGCGTCCTACCTCTCTTCGTCCACAACGTCGAAACCATCGAATTGATACCTAAGTACTCGTAATTGCCGCGCAGAGCGTCGGCCCATACCCACCAAGTAATTCGGGACTGCCAGAAACTTTCTCAAAATCGGCGAGTGCGTATTAAATTTGAAGTATGCATTCACTGATGATACCCAGACATGCTGCTCGGCAGCTCGCAAATCGCTGTCACCGGCTCCTTCTGGAGCTCTTGGAACAGTACACCGACTCCGAAAGTATGGAAGTAACTCTCAAAGGAGTTACTCAGTAGACGTCAGTTTGATCTTGGCCTGCACTTTGATTGATTCGAGTGATAGGTGCTTGATGAAAATTCTGGCCATAGCCCATATATGGTCGAGCCAGGTGGGCAGCAGGGTTTAGATTATTCAAACACAACAGGAAGTAGAAGCAGCCATGGCAGGCTGTCACTTGGCACTGGTAATTTGTTCAAAGCAATTTCAGGTGCAAGGAAATAGTGAACTTCGCTGATGCTCTTCTGACCTTTCGTCTGTTGATCCCACATCTTGGGGTTTACGAACATGCCCATTATCAATCCAATATTCGGAAAGATCATGACGAAGTCTTGGATTATCTTCCAGCAATCCAAGAGATTTCATTGGTAAGATTCTGAACAATCGGTAACAGTTCGAACTGAACGAATCGACAGGGCGATCGGACCAATCCAACGCAACATGTCCTAGGCTCAAGCCAGTCGCTCGCTCAACAGAAATCTGCTGACAGTCGACCAAAAGATGCAAGTATGTACGATAGAACGGTTCCGATCGAGCCGTTCCCGATTTTGACTTGTGAAAATTTTCAGATTGTGGAAATTTCAAACTCCTTGTTCCTAAATTTCTGGCCATTGTGCTATGTCCATGAACAGCGGATTTTTCTCAAGTTGCAAAAAGAAAAGAAAGGGGGGAAATGGCGGGAATTTTGTGGACCTTCTCGCTGTAATTTACGAGTGTTATTTGAGAGCAAAATTGCGTGGAAACACTCCCTTTCGAATCGTGATAGCGGGGAGTCCCATCGTCTGCGTCATGTAATTGTACTGCCTTTCGTGAGATTTCTGAGTCTATCCGTCTTCGCTGTGAATCGGAGCACGTGCTACTTACTCCGTATATAAAATGCTCTTGACTCGAATTTTTTTTTCCCCATTCTCTTCTACTATAACTCATCCTTGTTATTCAGATCGAGTTATGGACCACCTATCATGTTTGGTACCTATTACCTCTTTGCATGTATGCGCACCTATTCGGAGTCTTACGATACTACTAGTAGCGTTTACAGCTGTTTGCAAAACTAATGACACTCGTCCAAAAATAAATAAAAGAACATCAGGAAAATGTTTTGGCCCTGGCGGCCCTGGCGCCAAGCCGACCAAGGCCGCCAAGACGCCAGAACCGGTCCTGGCACCAAAAAAAGGTAGCCGGCGCCAGAACAGATTCTGGTGCCACAATCTTTTCTGGCACCAGAAAAGACTGTAGTGCCAGAATATGCACACCCTTATCGAATTCATATTCAGTTCACAAGTAAAAAGGAAATGAAATCTATTGAGTAGCTACAACAGACAAGCACTATGACACATGCCCCAAAACACCCTGCACTGAACGATGAAGCACCCTGCTTCAGCACCTCAAACCACAAGCAGATCAGCTTGCGCAGCCTGAGCTACCGCTCGCCGGCGTCATTCCGAAGGTAAGGTGTTGTGCAGCAGTCTCCAGAATTTTTAGCCCTTGTCGCAAGCTTTGTAAATCATGTCAGGTACATCTTGCACCATGAAACAACAGAACTCACCTGCAAGAATCCCCACTCCCGTTCTGCATACAATCAAGCGAAGCATCTGGACTGACACAAAATGTTAGCACAGATATGACGTGGCGGGTTCGATGACAATTCTGAAGGAGGGGCTAGCCAAGCAATGATCAAAGGTCATGAGAGTGCCGAAAGGGAAGCACTTGACCCGCCGAGACTACCAGAGGCGATTTGAAGTTTGGAGAGCTTGAAAGAGGAAGAGAGCACGACTTGTTATGCTTGAGAACTTGAAGTAGCCTGACTATGGAAGTGTTGAAGCCAAAAGTCTTGAGAATGTTTCCAAAAGAATAAAGAATTAAGAGTTGAGAGGACAGAGGCGGCATGCTGGAGCTATTGGGAGGTGGATGGCGTGGGAGGAGCTTGCTGCGGCGGTGTGGGGAATGCGGAGCTTGCGGGCTGCTTGAGGGCTGCAGGATACTATTGAAGGCCTTGGATGGCTTGTAGAATGAATCTGCGGGAGCTTGGAGGTCAGAAAGGGCAGAGCCTGCACGCCGGAAGATACGACGAGTGAGGGAAAGAGAGAGACGTTGTGACGTGGCATCAACTACGCTGTGTCAACAGCATGTATAATCGGAGTTTGAAAGACTTCGCAACACGAGTCGTAACGGCGCCTGACAGGATTCTGGCAGACATTCTGGCAGATTCTGGCAGAGCTGGCAGCCTGGCGCCAGCACTGCCAGCTGAGTCAGGTGTGCCAAGACGTGCCAGGCCAAGCCAGACGGAAAACATTTTCCTGATGAAAGCAATTTGAGGCACCTGATTGTTTTGCTCACTGCTTGCTCATTTCTGGCCCGATTTGCTCGAGTCCAGGGGCATCCGAAAGCGGTTAATCGGGGCCTTCGAACCATACTGTACTATTTCGTTCAAATCGACATAGGGTGTGACGCGTGACCCAGTTGACCTATTCGACATTTCGGCAACCACCAAAATTTTGCGTGACACCTCGAAAAATTTCGACATCCCACACAAAATTTTTCGTTTTTTCCGCTTTTTTGAGCTCTTTTGGCAATTTTGGGCCCCGCGTGACCGCTTGGAGGTTCGGCAAAGGCTTGCGTGACGCGTGACCCCGACCGAAATTCGTGATCGACATATAGGGGTGCGTGACGCGTGACTGCCGAATTGAATGAAAAAGTACAGTACCTAACATGCACGGGAATTCCCAACTTTAGGCACCTCAAAATTCCGACCGCCTTGTTCGGGTGGTTTCGATCTGCAGGAGAGAATCAGACTGCGTCGGGCATAGTTGATGGCCGGCATTTGTTTGTTTTTTTTTGCAGATTTCGGCTGGTTGTCGAATTGTCACCGAGGGAGACCTCACTAAAACAAGGTAAATGAAGTCGCGTGTTTTGCCTGTTACGGAAATATTAAGAACGACTGCCAAAGTACTCGTAAACTGTTTCCGTTTTATTTGCCGGGCTCCGCAAACGGAAAGCAAACGGTTGGAGCCTTAGGGTGGCTTCTACGCAACCTGTCTATTGTTACTTCCGTCAATTTAAACGCCAAGAGCACCAGAACAAGTTTGGATTCTTGAAGATAATGGAATAAGAGTGAGAGTTGTGGATAAAGACAGGTAAACAAGAACACTAGCTGGTATATAAAGCAATGATATGTCCAAGATAGGATTATCAAACTTCAAGATCTGATCCAAGATCTAGGCCACGATGTCCACAATGACGAAAGTCGTAATCAGCCGTGGCATATACAGTAAACTGCAACCGCCTTCAAGCACTTATACGATTTCTCCCATGTCTTTCTCTCTCTTGCATTACCTTGCACTCAGCCTCATCTCATCCATATTATATCTTGCAATCCACTCCTACACTAACCGCAGCCGCAAGCCTTTACCTCCAGGCCCCAGAGGCCTCCCACTCATCGGAAACTTACTTGATGTCCCTAAATCACAAGAATGGCTCACATACATGGAGATATCTCGAAAATACGGTGCGCTCGTGCACAACTTCCGTCCCGTGCTGTAACCTCCGTGCAGACTCCGATATAATTAGTCTCAACCTCGCCGGGGAGAGCGTGATTGTGCTGAACTCACTGCGAGCAGTTGACAATCTGCTGGAGGACAAGTCTGCTATATACTCCGACCGGTATGTGTAATTCCTTGCACGTCGGTTATTGAGTTTCCCTCAATTCGATAGACCGCCGTTCCCAATGCTCAATGATCTGTGAGATTTCAGCTTCTTTTCGGTTTCCATCCACTCATAAATTTTCCGTAGAATGGGATTTAACTGGCATTTAGCGTTCATGCGATATGGCCCGAGGTGGAAGGACGAATGCTATCTTTTTGTTGATTCAAGCGTAATCAACATTTTCAGAACATCGCAAGGTTTTCCTACAGCAGTTTCAGCCGTCAGAAGTCCTACTGCATCGTCCAGCAGAACTCCAGGCCGCTCGGCAATTACTCCTGAGGCTTCTGGATTCACCCGACAAGTATGAGAGACATTTGCGCCAGTGAGTTGCTCACCAAGCCATTACGATGTGAGGTGCTCATGGTAGTGCTTCATTCAGTATGGCAGGCATGATCATTCTTTGGACGGCCTACGGCATCGACGTACAACTCGAGGACGATCCATACATCGACATATCGGAAAGGGCCGTGAAGGCCATGGTCTCCACGGCAAACAAAGGCTCCTTTCTAGTTGATTCCCTTCCGTTGTCCGTGCTCGTGTTCCTCACTTTGTCTCATAAACTCACCAACCTATGCCAGCCTCAAATATATACGGGAATTCTTCCCTGGTTCCGGGTTCAAGAAGCAAGCCCGTGAATGGTCCAAAGTCGTGACCGCGATGCCGAACATCCCGTACGACTTTGTCAAGAAAGCAAGAGTGATAGACTGCGATATGTTTAATCAGATCAAAATTAATCGTGAAGCGCGAGGTTGACGGAACGGCGAGATCCTCGATCGCGTCACGGGCGTTAGATCGAATTGAAGAAAGCTCAGATGGTGACGACGAGGAAAGGAAATTGGTGCTGAGGAACATCCTTGCCGCGTGTTATGGTGAGTCTTCCTTGCCTATCCTCGAGTTTTGACGATTGGATTCTAAATCTATTAGCTGGTGAGTGGTGTTTCGACTCAGCAGTCATTACTTTTGATGCGTACCTGGCACACTAGCGGGAGCGGATACCGTGAGTCGTTGGAGCTAATCTGGAATTTTGTTTAACTCATTATCGAAAAGACCGTGTCTGCACTAGGAAGCTTTATGCTTGCTATGACCATCTATCCCGAAGTTCAGAAGAAGGGTCAAGCAGCGGTGGACGAGGCGGTGGGTCGCGGCCGTCTCCCCGACTTTAACGACAATATCCCATATGTCGATGCTATTGTGCGCGAGGTTCTCAGATGGCATCCAGTGCTTCCGCTAAGTATGATTCGAGAATTTCTCGTCCACCGATGTTGATTGACGCGGGTTCCCTTAGGCGTTGTCCACGCCGTTACCGAGAATGATATCTACAAGGGTTACCATATACCAGCGGGTGCAGCCGTCATCGGGAATGCCTGGTATGGACCTCGGTTACCTCTAACCTCGCATAATGGACTCTCTCAGGGTTATTCTCCACGACGAAACGACGTACGGACCGCGCACAGACCAGTTTATTCCAGAGCGCTGGCTGATGAAAGAGGGTAAAATCAATCGTCAGATGAGGGATCCTAGTGCCGCTTTTGGATTCGGCAGATGCATATGCCCGGTTCGATCGCGTTTCATTTTTTGTGAGTGTAGCCTGACGTCGACTTCATCTGCACAGGGCAAAGACATGGCGGAATGGTCCATCTGGATCGCCGCAGCCTCGATCCTCGCCGTTTACAACATCAGCAAACGCCTAGACGAAAAAGGAATGCCGATCGAACCATCGGAGGAATACACGTCGGGTATGGCATGGTGAGTTCTCGATCTTCAACCATGCAAATCCGAGTTGACTGGGCTTTGCAGTTACCCCATTCCCCACGAGTGTGATATCTTGCCCCGATCTGAAGAAGCGCGAGTTGCGATTCAAGATGCGGTGTTGGATTGAATTTGAGCACAAATTATGCTTGCATCATTATAATTGACCGGCTGATAGTACGAAAATAAATTTTAGTTCTCGTAATTGAATCAGCTTCGAGTCTTGGAACAAAAAAAAATCTTGCTAAATCTTTGAAGTCGACGACTGTCACGGTCAGCGAGCTCGAAAGCAGCGCTGCCATGAGAAGCTTAAGTATCAGTAGGAATTCGGATTAAATGATAAACGATATAAACAAAGGCGTACAATTCTCTCTGCAGAAGCTGGTGGCAGTGGTGGTGGCACTTGGGTAGCAGTGGAGACGGTGGGTTTCCGACGAGACACAAAATATTTAAATTCGACAGCGGCTTGTCTTGCGGCTTGTATTACATGGTGATGCCCATGGCCTGGCCTAAGGCTCCAACCTTTTTCGTGTACAAACGTTTGTACACGGTTTTAACTGTTTTCTTTTTCGTTTTTTTTACCTGGGAGGATAAACGGTTTGTAAACCTTTTTTACAAGGTTTAAACAGTTGTGCTGGGTGAGCCGCAACAAAGACCTATTACGCTACCGACTGCTGTGCCCGATGCGAGCCGGAACCTGATAAATGCGACTGTGAGTGACTTTACACTTTTCCTTGCATCCACAGTCCCCAAGACTGCCAGCACTCAAGGGCCGGGCCGGTTTGTTCCGTTCCGAAGGTTGGTCGATGGCTTAATGGAGTCCAATTGCGAGGCTCTAAATGTGGCGGCATAGCACTGACTCAATTGTGTCTCATGGCAGGTAATTTGTATTTTCTTTTTGCTCCCTTTTTGTATCTCCTGATCCGTTCAGAGACCTGGGCCAGAAATGCCGTTTTTAACAAGGGGGATCAAAGATAAGGATGGCCGACATCACGTAAGGGGGGGAGGGTCCACTGAGGACTGGAAAAAAACTTTTGTAGGTTAAAAGTTTTGACGCAGGAAATAAGTTGGACATGAGCAAACAATCACAAGATGGTTCAAATACACCATGCAAGGTGATTTCAATCTGATTTCGATCCCCCTGTTGAGGGCGGAATTTCACGGCCCAATGCTGCGACAGTGCGACTGGCAAACGTCGGCAATCAAATCGTGGTGGGAAGTTGAATAGGCTTGTCTCAACGACAGTCAAATTGTTAGTGGCTTTGTACGGCCTAGCAGAGGAATTGTTTCAGAATAAGTAATCATAGATCTATTTTTCACCCAGTAGGTAAGGTGAATGCTGTCCATTTGATGTTCATTCGTATTTCTTTGATAGCAAGTACTCGCGCTTACACAAATGAATAAAGAAATACACCAACTTGATATATCAACACTGACTGGGTGTCACTGTTGCAAATAGAGGTGTATATAACTCTCTCATGTCGATAACATCCACTGGTTGCAGCTGGTTGAATTTTGTCAGCAGTGCTGAGCGGCGTTGCCGGACCGCCCACAGGGGTGGGAATGTCCTTCCCGATATAGAAGGAGGGAGGGTCGGCCGACCTGCGGAAAAAAACTTTTGTAGGTGATATCGTTTTTTCTTATCTTTGATCCCCCTTGGTTTTTAAACTGTTTTAAATGGTTTATAAACGTTTACTAACCGTTTTCGTTTTTTGTACACAGATCCGTACATGAAAACTAAAAGGTTGGAGCCTTAGCCTGGCCTGAAGCGCCAATTTTGTTAGAGAAACCGTCACAGGAAGCCCGAGAGAAGAGACACGCCACGACGTCAGGAGAGAAATTGAGATTTGATCGAATGGAATTCGAAGGGAGTTTTATCTTATCGGTATCACGGATTGATCCGGCGGAGTTTGAATCAAGATGAGAAAAGATACACCGCTTTCATTCGTTGTGCCCACATCGCATATACGCCCCCCGACCCGACATCGCGCGCGTGCCTCCGAGATACCAGCGCTGCTTCACCGCGTAGCATCGACAGCGAACAACGAACAGGCTGGGAGGAGGATGGAAGCGTGAAGGCGATGGTAGCGCTTTGGCCCAGTTCCACCATACAAGCTGCCGCACTCCTCCGCAGCGCGCCTGTGCGCCGAGCGCTGTTTGACGCGTTTTCGGCTGAACCCGCCATCCCATTGCACGCCGTTGTCGTGCCCTCGCCACTGTCCGACTCGCGTGCGTGCCCGGGCCGTCCCTTCCCTCGCATCCTTCGACCATTTACTCCCCACAGGCAGTCCCACACTCGCGTTGGCGTCAACTCGGAGAACGCTGCGCAAGGGATATCAGAGGTCTCTGTGTGCGTTCTGTTCCTCAATCTCTTTCCATTCTGATCTCTTTTGTGTCAGGCTCCCGCGGCAGTGAGCACCAGTCAAGTCCTCTTCCGCAACACGCGAAATTCACTCAAAATTTCCAGCACACTCGCAGAGCCGCCTTGCACCCTTCCAGCCTCGCCGTCCCCACCCAGAGCTGCGCGCGTGCCGTGCGTCGTATGCGCATACAGATCGGGTGGGAAAACCCGCCACGTTCCCGCTTTTTGTATCTAACTATGCAAAAGTAGTGTATATTCCAGCAGCTCAGTCGCGCACTCGCAGCCTCGCACAGACCCCAATTCGCTTCTTATACGGCTGCTACACGCCGCACGTCGCGCTGGACGTAGTCGGGTCTCGGGAGTGCCGCACAGACGGCGGTACGTTGTCATCTATCCAAACGATTAGCTAACCACATAAAAGTGACAGATCGCTTGACTTCGCCCGGCCGAGCCGTTCGTGCGGAGACCATTGCATCGCGCGGACGCATTGCACCGTACGACGTCGGGATAAAGCGCCGGGCGAAATGGATTCGGGCGTCGATGCGCGCCGTACGTCGCCACCTGACATGCAAGCGGTTAGCAGGCTAACGAGAAAAGTCAGATCTCTTGCTTCGCCCCGGTACGCGCGAGCGCATCGCGCGCACGTGTTGCGCGGCAGCGCGGGCAAATGAGAGCAGGAGCGGGTGCACGGTACGGTGTCCGTGCGGAGCGTCGCGTTCCTAGGCTCGAAAATCACGCCGTGCGCACGTCAAATCTCCATTGTGGCCGTAACTCACCCCCAGCCTGTCCCGTTCCCATTCTTCTCATCTCAGAATCTCGTTTCGGCTCGGAAATCGAGTGCGCCGTGCGGGGCGTGGGGCGCGTGGCGCAGGAGGCGTAGGTAGCGGCGTCTACGAATCCAGACGATTAGCACGCTGATGAAAAAAAAAACCTGTGGAAGATTCAGTGCCTCTGCGTCCCGTCCCCGCGCTTCACCCGGGCTCGCAGGCAGCGTCCTTCCCGTCGACGCACCGGCACGGCGCTCGAACGCCGCACAAGTCGCGACGCTCGCACTCGCTGCGGTCGAGGCCCGTGCAGAGTATCGAGCAGGTGCGCGCGGATCCACCAGATTGACCCGTCGCATGCCCGTGGGTGCAGATGCACTCCGAGAACGCTCGGGCGAGGTCTGTAAGAGCTACTTGCTTGAGTGAATGGATGAATGAAATGGAACGACTTGCGACTTGCGGCGTTCGTGACCAGGGTATGGTGGGTCGGTCAGTAACTGCAGAGAGTGGGGGATTTGCATAGAACGAGAACGAATACTTGCTTACCTGTGCCGCTCGATCCCGTGGGGTCTCGTCTGCGGGTAGAGAGAAGAGAATACGATAAATCAACGAAAACGAATGAAATGAAGCAAAAACGAATTCCTTAGTGCTGAGAAGCATAAATCAGACCTATCATACGTACTTTGCGATACTCAGTATCTGACAAGACGATACGGAAAAGGAGAAATATAATGCACCTTGAAAGTGAAAGTGGAGATCCCCGAGGAAAGGCGCCGTTGTGCGGTGCAAAATCTATTGGCAGTCCGACTCGAGTTCACATCTGCAAAAACGAGGCTTGAGTAAATCATGGAGTCTGGTATGAAGCGGAAAACTCAATTGAATGACAAGACGGGGTTGTGATAGGTATAATAGAGTAAACACATGGACGCACGTAGAAGGTGCCGAAACCGCACCCTTCAAGGAAAAGTCAGCTCGGGAATCTGGTAGAAATTGAATTAGACTTGCCTTGCTTAAGATGAAGTTCGTTTGGTGGTAAAGAGTGTAAGGGGATGGTATATAAGGAGAAGAATTGGATTCTGGTTCAAGGTTAGCTCTGTGTTTAAACAGGATGCTGTGAGTACGAAAGAGAGAGAGAAAGGAACAATGAAACTTACATACCTTGAACGAACAGCTTGAAGGCTGGGGTTTTGAAGTTTGAACGAGCTGAATGAAACGGTGACGGAATCTAGAATCCGAGTTGAACTGGGTCAGTCAGCACAACGATAGAAGTCGAAACGAAAGTACTTGCTTACCTTGAGTTCAGATTCCCAGCGCGAAACATATTCAACAAGATGGGGTTAGAATGACGATCCCGGCTAAGAAACCTCGAAAGAAAGATAGAATAGAAGAGGATAATAAACGTGTTACATACCTCGCGTGCACGTGCGTGTGGGCAGCGCGTCAAATGACACATCCTTCAAGCATAGTTTCGGCTTTTCGAAAGTCAAGCTCAAGGTGAAAATACAACCAAGTCTTTCGAACTCCCCTTGGCAAGAATGGCGAGCATGCCCAATCTTTTGTTGATCTTTTGATTTGCATTGCCATTGGGATGACGTGACTCAGCTACATATGCATGTTGCTCTCTTCCTTCATCTTCACCTCCCTTCCATGCCTCGCCCTCCTCACCATCACCCCTCGCAGCCCCATTTTCCAGCATGGGCTCTAGCTTGACTTCTGGTCACCAACAAGCCAAGACTGCTTCTCTCAGCCTCAAGGCCCATTGGCCTCTTATTTTCACTCAAGCTAGCCTCAACCTCAAATACAAGCCCCATGACTGTATTCCTCAATATCAAACCTCTGCTCCTCCAGGTTTGCTTTGAATGTGCTCGTACTTGTGATCTCGGTGTTCTGGAGCTCCCTCAAGATACTTGAACAAGCTACCTTAGTGCAGCCTGCCTTTCACGCAATGCAACTGGTGCAGCTGTTTCAAAGATCTCATTCAAGCAACATATGACACAAGATGGCACAAAGACAATGTCAACAAGCGCAAAGCCTGCCCGTGTGCTCATGTATACCTTCAAATGCAAGTTCCCTGATGTTTCTTCACTAGAACTGGCAGCCAAAATCTCAAAGCTTTCAAACCACAGAAATTCAAACAAGTGCATCAGCATATACTCTCTTTCCCTACTTGTCACTGACTCCATCTCAGGCATTTGGTGGTCTATATTCTTCCCTTTGACCATGTAATTTGTCAACCTGACAATTGCACAATCCAGCTGCACTGCTACAATCTTTGTTATTGCTGCCTCTTCCACCAGCCCCACAGTGGATCAGCTTGCAGCATAAACAGTAATTTGTATGTCATTAGTAGAACCAATATATGTAATTCATTGCACTATTACCTGGCTAAATGAGAAAGTTTCTTGAGTAACCCAGTCTTTCTAGTGAATTGCAGCCAGGCCAGCTCTCCAGCTGGTCTCCAGCAAAGCTGGGTCCATGCTGAACCCATTTACTCCTTCGGCCAATATCCAGCTGGTGGGAGGCCTGGTACCAGCTCAATACTGCACATGGTACACATGACGGTTCCAGCTTGTGGCTATGTGGCTGACTATCAGCGCTGTAGTGTGGTAGTGGTGAGTTTGACCAGCATGGGGGTGGTAATTGAGCAATGTGAAAAATTGCAAGTCTTTTTTTGAGGCAGAGATTGGTGGCAGTGGTGGTGGAAAGTGGTAGAGGTCCCAAGCAATTACTGACTATATAAAATGGTCTAGTGGTAGTGGTGGTAGAGAGGTGACAAGGCAGTAAGGCCAGAATTTCACAATGGTAATAAGTAGGTAATATAGTCACAAAATGCATGCAACACATCATGAACTCTATTAGAGAACTTGCGGTAGCCACCGGGAGCCACCCGGTGGCTGATCGGGCATGCGGTCACCGGTGGCTGTGGCTGATCCGGTGGCTGCCCCGATCTGTACTGTGAGGACATCACATCCTATATCCCCTGTCGGGAACATATCCTGAAGTCAACATAGGGCTTACCTGCCCTGCTCGCTGCTCCATTCTGAGGAATTGAGGAAACATTTCTGTTGTTTTGCACAGAAAACTATGGATTGGCCATGCACTAGTCAAACCCAACTTTGGTAGGCCAGGGGCAACAAATAGAAGCAATAATAGAGGTACTTACCAGAGGATGAAGACATAAGTTTAGCCACCCAATCAGCCACAGCCACTTGCCACCGCATGCCCGATCAGCCACCGGGTGGCTCCCGGTGGCTACTGCAAGTTCTCTATTAACAAAGTCACATTTGGTCATTGGTAGTGGTGGTACCATTAGATATGCTTAGACCCACTTTTCAGTGGTAAAAAACTGAAGATTTTTCCCCACCAGGTACCCCCAAACTTTCATGGTAGCCACAGTAAATAAGGTGATTTCATAGTACTCATTCCTCCCTCTAATTAGACAGGTGTGTAGGGTACAAACCCTGTCTAATCTGTATGGGTACCATGGTATTTTCAGGTGGGACATAGTGTATCAGTTTTCATCTACAACATTTTTCAAATATATATAATCCACCAAGTCAACCCGATTAGGCAAGTTCTCCATCAAACCATATAATAAGGCACTGAAAGATAAAGAACATCCATTTCAGAGAGAATTGTAAAATAGTAAAAGATAGGTGGCCACTTTGCTCCAGCATATTGACAACTTATCACAAAATTTGCCCTGCTCAAGAGGGCCCACGTTTGGGTCAATCAAATGCAGATATATTTGGCTGTCAGAGAAGAGCCAATTCTATAGAATAAATTGTAATGAATCTAACAAAGAACTGCAAACTAATGGGAAAGAACCTGCACATCAAATTTAAATCAGTATTGAAAGAGCTAAGAGGATGCAACTATAGATGGAAGTTCATTGACATAAACACACTGATCTAATAAAAATTTATGTGGGATTAGGAAAACCTGTCTTGGTTGAACATCATACACCTGGCACATTTTAGCTGTTGTTGCTGAACATGAACATCAACACTGTCTGAAAATTTCAATCAAAGAACACATGGTAAATCATAAGGATAGATTTTGAAGGCATACCCAAGGTTACTTTCCTATAATCAATTGAGAAACATAAGAAAACTGAATTGAAGGTGTAATTGTTTGAATTGGGATCAAGGCTACAACTTTTACACCAATTTGTTCCAAGTTTCTGTGGGGAACTATTCCAGACAGAGACAAGCCCACAGCCATAAACACTTCATCACACAAGCATGACAGTGCTGTGCAAAGAGTGATCCAAGTAGACATGCTGGTGCACAGACAGAAATATCATGTTGTGGGTGAAAACTGATTTCTAAGATGGTCTGATCTATGGTGTTCCAATTGTAACATTATTAAAATTTTTTGGGAGGTGAAATTTTTTTTGATCAAAGCTCAGAATATCCTCCTACTGTGTTCATATACACTGGGCGAATGTGAAATGGCTCTGAATGAGCCAGTAGCAATATATCAGGGATCACAAACAGTGAAATAAGACATTTTGGGCCTTTCCAAGTTTTCGGCCTACCAGATTTGGCCATTGGAACTGACACCGCCACTCATTGACAACTTGGCGCATCACATCACAGCATCGGCCTAGAACTGAAGGTTAAGTTCACTGGCCATGGGCACAGATTTTACTGTAGAATCTCACACAGAATCCTTGTGAATCAAATCGAAATCAAAGTTTCAGGCCCTTGTAACAATTGGTGGGTGTTGATAAGTTTGTTTCACTGTCTCGTTTGCAACTCAATTCCATTTGTGACAAACTACTTCAGGGTTATTTTATTCCAGATAATGTTTGCTTGAATGCCATCCAAGCACCACAATGAGAATATCAGAAATAGACCCATGAGAAACTTGAAGATAGCAGCCTGCAAGAAATCCCCACATGGTGCATGGGGCACGATGTGCCAAGTTTTTTATCAGTGGCAGTGTCAGTTATGATCAGATTAGGCCAAATTGGTAGGCTGAAAACCCTGAAAGGCCCAAAACATCATATTTCATTGCTTGCAGTCTTCAATGTATTGCTATTGGCTCATTCAGAGCCATTCCACACTCACCCAGTGTATATGAACACAATAGGAGGATATTCTGAGCTTTGACCAAAAAAAATTCACCTCCCAAAAAGTTTTTAATAATGTTACAATTGGAACACCATACTGATCAAACTATGAAAGCAAAAAAAAACCGCACTGCTTGAAGGATTTACATTTCTCACTGAAAAGATCAGTGAAAAATGTCAATAATTTTGCGCTTGAATTTTCAGTGACAAGTTAGGTGGAAAATTCAAGATGTTTTCAGCCATTTTTATCTGGCATGCAAAATGATTGAAATTGCTATGCATTTTTCACTTGTTTCTGCAGTGAAAAAAATGAATGATAAATTATTCGCATTGTTTACCAATCTTTTCAGTGACAAATATAAATCCATCAAGCAGTTCCAAATAAATTGAGATTGCATATGAATAAATAGTACAGAGAGCAGAAAGATCAGGAAGGAGGAGAAAAGAGATCCTCACCCCTACTCAAAGGTAGCAGGAATAAATAAGAGGTAACTAGTATCACACAAGAGTGACTTTCTCCAGCTTGTCTTGGGAGAACACAGTCAATGACTGGGTAGGTGCCTGCAATTTTGCAAGTGTTGCTATAGCTCCCTCATGAGCTTTTTCAACACTGGCCAGTCTGGAGTCAATATTGGCTATCTCTTTGGCTTGCAATGACCTTTCAAACAGTGGTCGAGCATCTTGCCAGTGCTTTTCTGCTGCAGACGTGGCACCCCTCTGTGCAGCTATATCACCCAGGCATAACAAACATTTTGCCCTTTCATGATGAACATCCATTTCTGTGAAGGCTTCTAATGTGACTGTGAATAGATTTTCTGCAGTCAGAACATCACTGTTGGATAAAAACATGTCCCCTAGACTGCGCAGTGCTTTATACACCCCTAACTTCCGTTTGTTCTTCTGTGCAAATGCTAGATGAATTATAGCAAAATTGCTGGCCCAATCAAAGTAGGTATGTCCCCAGCGGCTGATATCTGCCATCTTCTCAAGGCAGAAAGATGAAAGTTCAATATCCTTCATCCAAGACCAATGCAGGCATTTTGTGAAACAATTTCTTGCTGCCAAAATGTTCCCTTCTCTGCATTCAAGATCAGCCAGTACTAGCTGATGATAAAAACTTCCAGCATAATGTCCAAGGTTGCTGTGAATTTTCCTTGTTATTTCCAGGTTTTGGAGCACTTCTTGTTTGCTTGCGCCAGTAACTACACCAATCTCTGCTATGTTCAACAACACATGGGCAAAAATATGTTGGTCTAGCCCTTGCTCAGCAGACACAAGTTGAGTAAATAGACTTTGGGCTTCTGCAAACTCAGTTTTTTCCATGTGTGTAATAGCGAGTTCTAAGGTAAGTCGAAAATCCAAAGTACTTCCAGACATTCCACAAAGCCCAAGGAGTTTTCTTGCTGTATGCACAAGAGAAGATGAGTCCTGGAAGTTTCCAAGGCTCCTAGCACCTGTTGCCTTGCTTCGCAGTGCAAGTGCCTGATCAAAATAACTTCCACACAATTGTGCAATGATGTACACTTCATTTACAAGTTGTTCTGAGGCCTTGTATTTTCCTGCCCTCTGGTTGATCAGGGCAAGATCCATTAGGATGTAGCACTGTATTCTCCTTTTCCCAGCACTTTCAGCTAATATCACAGCTCTCTCAAGGTATTGGATTCCTTCAGACCAATTATTTGTGTACCAGCAATAGTAACGTCCCAATGCATGATAAAAGTCAGCTGAACAGAATGAATTAAAGGACAAATCAGAAATATAATCAGAATATAGAGACTTTACTCACCTTCTAGACCAGGATCATTCAGAGCCTGGCAGTGTATTTTAGCATCAGCAGCCAAGAGCACAGGATCTTCTATTCTATCACTGAGACCAGTGGCAAACAGTACAGTAGTGGCAAACAGAACTGCTAGCTCATGATTATCAGATGGAATTATGGCTTGAATGGAATGCATTAGTGCATGTGTGCCATAACCAGTGATGCGGCCAAATTCATTGAGGATTAATGTGCATCTTATAGCTCCTGGTAGATCAGAATTTGATGAGCTCAATGCTCTGGATAAAACTTGATGTAGATTCCCAAGATTGAGAATAATGTCCCTCACAATGTTGGTGACCTGGGTATATCCTTGATACTTGTTGAACATATGCAACAGACTTTGGAAATTCACTTGCAAGGGCAGAACAATAGCTGGTGCTACTGGATGGAAACGCTGCAAATGCTCCTGGATAGGCACAAGTGATTTCAGACGTTTCTTGTTATCAACATATGCCAGGGATGTGCCAACCAATACAGACTTGCATGTGCGAACATTTGGGATGACAAGATTGCTTTGAATAAGTTCAGCATCTGACAGACCGTCTGGAAGAATAGAGAGGAGCTGCAACAAATCCATGGCCCCAGTCTGGGCAGTGAGACGGGGACTCGCAAGTGACAAAGCTATGGATATGTCTAGATTGGATCGCCTATCTGAACCTTCAGATAGCAAGGATGTCTTTTCAGTTTCCAATTGAGCCAAGACTGTTGAGCACCCTTCAGAAGCAACAAGGTGTGCAATGAGATCCACTGCAAGTGGCATGTTATCAGTGAACTTCAATAGCTGATCAACATCTTTGGGTTCATGATAATTTTCAGCAATTTCTTTGAACATTTGTTGAGCAGCTTCTAGTGATAATGGTGCTAGTGCAGGGAGAAAAGGCCGAGTCCACCGAATTTTGCCTGGATGTTCAGCTCCACGCATTGTAACCTAAATTCAGAATCAATGATAGTGCAGGTGATAATAACACACTGACTATCAATGCCAGATGAGGAATGTCAGTGAGGTGGGAAAGTAGATCTTCAGTGCCACCACGAGATTCCACTGGCTCCCAAGTCGTTTCCAGATTGTCCAAGATTAGGAGGCATATTGATTTGCTGGAAAGAGAGTGCAGCATAGACTTTGTGAGGTTCCTCTCTTGCTTCAGTCCCAGATGGGCCCCAATGAAACCAGCAATGTCTACACTGGTAGTAGCTGATTCACATGACACAAAGAACCGGTTCTCATATTTTGCTGTCACATCAGGGTGATGTAACACGGCTCTTGCAAGGTTTGTCTTGCCAATACCACCAGGACCCAAGATTGCAATTCTAGCACATTGTTGATTGAGCATTTGCACAATCTGTGTGACTTCTGATTCACGGCCATGGAAAATCTGTGGCATGCTAGGTAAAAGTGACAGAGATAGGGAGCTTGAAAGGCTGAGATTAGTTTTGTTTGCAGCTTAGGTTAGGTTCCTACCTTGCTTGAGACTTGTTCAAGCTTTGGATCTATTTCCGCAAAAGTTATAGCATATCACTGCAGCAAAAAAAAACAAAAAACACACAGAAGAGGCGTGATCGGAAGTTGTCGAGTCAGACAGATTTGAGACCAATTCAAGCAGTTCAGCATGCATATGGTGAGTCTTTCTCTGCATTTCATCAATATTGTGAGACAGAGTTGCTTGTGATGTTATCTGTCCACAGATTAGCCTTCTTGTATGTATTGTGAATGTTGTAGGGCTTACCGCAAAATTGTCCAGAGCTAGCTGCAACCCACTTTGACAATCCTTTAACAAAGCACTCATTGGTTTCTGTTGCAAAAAGTGCTTGAGCTTGCTGTTGTTTTGTTGTGCTTGGACAAATATCAGAATTTTATGAAGAGTTCTGAGTAAAATGGCGTTAGTTGCTATAAAAGAGAGAGACAGAGCCGATATATACTCTGTGAATTGGCCAATATGATCCATCATTGTCGGTGGAACACAACCAGGAGGATCTGATTGCAAGTGGAGATTGACAATAGCATAAATGATTCCATGAATATTTTCCATGAGCTGACAGCATTCCTTCATATTTCTCTTTACATTCTAGGATTTCATGTCAGCTTTGAGAGACCTTCATCCAAAAATCTATCCACACCTGAAGTGCGCGAACCAATGAGACTGCTGTGTTCGAGATTGCTTGGATAAATGGGGGACAAAGACTGTCATGAAGCTCATCCAGAAGCGGTACAACTGCATTCATGGAAGCAACAATATTGCTGGCTATAATTTCAGTAATACTTGATGGAGGCATTTAGTATGGGAGAAGAAGCAAGGCTGCTAAGACTCAGTATATCTAGGCTGATTGAGATCTATGTCATCCCAATGGGATGTAGCAGATTGGCACCAGAACAAGGTTTGCCACACTCAGAGAGTTTATCGGAAATTACCAGTGGTTCACCAGTTTGAACCATTGATGGTTTAAACCAGCATAATGGCTTCAACCACAGCTATCTACAGCGGAAATAAGTGTGGTTTAAGCTGGTTTAGGCCAGTCTGATGGTTTAAACCAGTTTAAGCTGGTCTGATGGTTTAAACCAGTTTGAGCTGGTCTGATGGTTTAAACCAGTTTAAGCTGATCTGATGGTTTAAACCAGTTTGAGCTGGTCTGATGGTTTAAACCGGTTTGAGCTGGTCTGATGGTTTAAACCGGTTTGAGCTGGTCTGATGGCTTAAACCGGTTTGAGCTGGTTTGATGGTTTAAACCAGATTAAGCTGGTTTGAAGGCTAAAACCAGTGCATATTGAGTTTAAACCAGATCTAGAGTCATTTAACTGACTTTGATTGATCCAAAATCTCTGATCTGCTTGAGCGATAGAGAGTTTGCAGTGGAGCCACCCAGTGCCACCGGGTGGCTCATCAGGCATGTGAAACTGGGTGGCTATGTGATCTGGTGGCTGTTTGGGAGCCTGCCCGACATGGGTATGCAATACCTCAAATACCTTGGTGAGTACTACTGCTCCCTCTACGCCTGTATGCTTCTGGGTCTGGTGGGCACTGTGTTCAGTGCTGTTCACTGCGCCGCATGGAACACGGTTTTTCCTACACCTGCCGAGATGTGGATCTGGAGAACATCCGCGGTGGTGATCACTGCAATCCCTCTGATGATAATGAGTGATCAGCTAGAATGGGCATTAAGCATGGTCAGCCTAATCATGGTACTGGGAACTCCTATCTACATTGCAGCATGCATAACTCTCCTTGTATTACCGCTCATGGATTTATGATTTCTACTAGCATTAGCATTTGTGAACGTAAATTGGAGTACATATAGCAAGCTCTTTCAATGGATATTGGAGCATTTTCTTTATTCTATTCTCGCAATAAGGACCTATATCTAGTTTCATCATAAAAATAATTAATGAAAAACTATTGTCAGACTCTGAATACATATGTATACTATGATTGTATCTGCACCTCAAAATGCGCTAGAAATTCGAAATGTATCCGCTCTTGCTCATTTCTTATCTGTTTCTCATCTGAAATACCAGAGATTGAGCTCATAGAAGTCTTCTTCCAGGATATCAAAAGAAAATTGGGTATTTTCGAATCCTGTCTCAACTGCGTGCACTTGCCAAACACTGTGCGCCATATTAATGCATTCTTGGTGTCAACGCAGTGTATAGAGAACAAAAAGAGTAATCATGCATTACAACACTATGGGAAGCAGAGGAAAAGTAAGTACAAAACAGAGGCTGAGCGACTCACTGGCCCCTGTTTATTCAACTCTCAACTGCAATGTTCAACAACTCCAAAGTGCTTTTCAAATTCGCACTTGGGGCCCTTGTTACGATGAACTTATGTCATCTTTCTTAATATTTGTGCACAGCAGATTTTCTGACCTCTCTGAAAGCTGTCTTACTTTTATGATGCTAATAAATTTAGTGGCTGTGTCAATTTTCATTAGATTTTTTGTGATTGTTTCATAAATTTCATTAGATCTGGCCTGGATCTTGCCATTTTATCAGTAGCTGAATCTGATGCCATTAGTAGTTGTACTAGGAAAATCTTACATAATGGATTTCACTTTTGCTCTTGTCGTCGCAATTTAACATATTATATCCCAGTTCAGGGTGCTATTCACACGTAGCGTGCCCAACTATGTTTTTTTGGCTGTTATATTATTTTCAATCCATCCTCCGTTCACATCTTCTGCAATCTTCACAAGACATCAACTCAGTACATTCTCTCGTACTCACTGCACAATATAATTCATAGGTTATGGTAGCTGTTCATCCTGTACTATCACACCTGCCTCGCAAAGGGACATTATCTTAATTTCGAATTCACTTTATCTTAATCATTTCTCACAAACTATAGACTCGTCTGCGAGCGTCGGGGTCTGCACCTCTGCGGAAATCCCTCCCATCCTAGCGAATCTGTGACTATTGCGGTGGTCTCGGTCAACCTGCGGGCAGGGTGAACTCTGGAATAATCGCTGTCGTACCCACCGGATTCAGATACATCTCCTTCGAGTGAGGACTCACCCCGAGGTGAATTTTCTTTGAGTAAGTAAAGACCCCGAGGTGAATTCAAACGAACGAACTGCCTACCGATATGTCCTCGTTATTAGGGACCTTGAATGCACTGTGTCTCGACTCAACACCTGAGGCACCAATCGCGAAAGCAAGGTTGTACTGCGGGGCGGCACGGCGCCTGGGAATTTTTGAGAGCTTAGTCTCTTGTAGACAGATGCTACAAACATATAAGCTCATACTTACCTCGCTTGTAGTCTGTTGATTACCTCGATCGAGTGATCGCTAGGTCCAGCAATCATCACACTTGGTCACACCCGTCACGCGGGCGGCGATGCGACTTCTTGCCTCTCTGCCACAGCTACGTCCTGGATTTGATTTTTGAGAAAGGACTCGCTGCGGTAGGAAATTGCGGATTTCACCGATTAAGTTGTGTGTTTCTGCCTCTCAAACATAACTAGGTGTTCAAGAGAACTTATCAGAAAAAGCCTCCTTTGGCAATTTCCTGGGTTTGCCTCCTATTCGCCCTAAATTCCCTGCATTAGACCGAATATTCTTGGTTTGGTTGATTACCTTTGTAGTAACGTTGCTATCTAGTTACCTCCAACTGTGCTAGGCAACAACGAAGACGTTACTTGATAAGGTGCGACCACATATGGAAAATTCGACGTGCATAAAAAAGGACGAGATCAGTCGAAAGAACATTGACCAGGCTGATTTTCAAATAGAAATGAAACAAACATGAACACAAAGCTGGGCAAAGTGTGTAAAAGCAACTCACCTGGCGGTCCCGATGCTTCATGCTACGATTGTCACTGTGTCAGCAAACAGCAAGTAGCGCCCATGGCAGAGAGATTGAATGCAGCCTCTTGAGGAGGAAAGGCCAATGGACCGTCCAAACCACGGAAAAGACCATCAATCTCCAAGAACAAGGGTAAAGATAAAGCCCATGAATCGGACTCTGAACCCGAGCAAGGTATCCGTGTAACTGCTCACAGCAAGAAGCAGCGCACTGGTGGGATGTTTGTGGATGAAATTATTTACCTCAACTCTGTTCTGGAATCCTATGATGTGCCAGCTTTGACCCATCGTGTTGCAGACATTGTGGACCTCAATGATACTCCAGAGCTTCTCCAAACCGGCAAATAGCTCACAATTGATGCACTGATCAAGAAAGAGGTATGCTATCAGCTTACGCCTATTGTATTCTCAGTTGATTGTTGTTTAGTGCCAAGATTCATTTTCAGGACCAACTGGGTCAAAGTCTGAAAAGAGTCTTGCCAAAGTTGTAATCCTTGACAATGACACAACTACACCTGTCCTATGTCGACGTTCAAATCTGACTTGCAGTGGATGCTACAAGTGTTCTCTTGCTTCTGATGACTTCCTTGATAACTGCCATCACTGGGACCATGAAGACCAACCCCACACATTGGTGTTTAAACCCATTATGGCAGCAAAGGCTGCTGAGGCGACAAGTGTTGCTGCCATTGCATCTGCATAAGTACTTAATCCAATTAAGTTTCAATTGGATCCTAAAATGCTCCATGTTATCCAGATTTTATTGTGGGGTGATAAGGACCTATTGTCAGGGTGAATATCTCGACTCTGAAGTCCATTGTATTTGTGGGGGGGGGTCTGCAAAAGGTTCCTTTCCAGGTTCTTAGTACAAGGGACTTCTGGATAGTCCTTCGTGCCCATCAGCTGTTTGTCATCTGACAGTTCAATTCTAGTCTTAGGTTTATTGCTTTGCACCAGCGTAGGCATATCTCACATTCGCTGGCAGGGTCTTTCCCTTGTATTTGTCTCTCATTCCGCAGTCTCCATATAAGGTGGGCTGATTCTGAAATGATTATCCTGAAAAGTCTCGATGTTGCCCCATCAGTTTTGCCAGGTTTTGTTCCTTTTTTGATTATGGCACATGCCATTATTTCACCTATTGAGGGGCACAAGGTTTCACCAGTTTTACTTGCCCATAATCTTGAGACGAGTTCCCATATTAGCTGTTGGCCATTCTCTTCGCATTCTGTCAGGATGTGTTCCATAGACTCTGTTGTATTGCATTTCAGGCACAGTGCCTTAAACTCATGGCCTGGTATTTTCTCCCAGTGGTCTCCAACTTTATATCCATCATGTAGCAGCATCCACATGAAGAATCGGATGCTTCGGCCAAAGTCCTTGTGTTTTGTAGCACCCCAGAGCTGCTTGGGGGAGGGTGCATTGCCTGCAGCATTTGTGGCAGCTGTTAGTGCCTTAGTTAGATTGCTGGCTGTCTTTCTTCGGTCCAGAGCTTCTTGATGGTTGTGGGTGAGTTGTTTTCTTTGTACAATGATTTTATATGCTTTTGACTGGGTTAGGGATGCCAGACGTACACCTGGTAGTAGGAGTGATTTTTGGTATTTGGGTGTCCATGAGGTCGGCTCCATCTGGCCTGAGACGGCCCTCACTAGCCAGAACATCTGCGCATTCGTTCCCCTCAATTCCTGAGTGGCCCTTGACCCATTGGAAGGTTGTTGGTGCTGTGCGTTCTCTGAGGCGAGCAACTGTTGCTTATAGCAATGGGCCATTCTTTGCTGTCATAAAGCCATCATCTTCATGCTTCTGGCAGTGCTTTGTGAGTGCCTCAATGGTTGTTCTGGAGTTGCTGACTATTCGGAGGGGGACATCCTTTGGGTTATCCTCAATTGCAGTCTTTATTGCAAGGATCTCGCCTACGTTATTTGACGGTGATAGCTCATTTGGTACTCGTATGGCTTTATTTCTCACATCTTCTATTCCGTAGAATACTCCAGCACCTGCCCTTACATCGGCTGTGCCATTGTTCGTTGCTGAGCCATCGGTGTAGACCACGGTTTCCTCCCTCATCTGGCTCTGGGTCAATTCTTGTGTTCGGGGGGGTTCCACCGCTTGATAGGCTGTCTCTGAATATTCGGAATGTATCGGTGAGTATCCCTTTGCATGTTACTGTGGGGTTGAATACATATTCATTTTTTTGGGGGACTGGGAGGGCATTTCTGCTTTCCTCCTCGTGGTCTTCAGGTTGCTGGGCTAGTGGGTTCTATTTATCTGGCAGGGTGTTCAGTAAGAACCTTGCCCGCACATGGCAAGCATGGGGTGATATGCATTGCATGCATTCACTGTGTGTCTGGTGGCATGCCTGGCATGCACAGTTCCATCTCGGGCGATGGTTGGGGTCATTCAGCCGTCGCTAGGGGTTTCTGTGTCTCCTACTGAAATGATCTTGTGCTGGGTCTTGAGGCAGATGGTTTCTGCTCCTTGATTGAAGACTCCTTAGTTCGCTCTTGATTTGAGGTGATACCATATAGTCATTTCTCTCATGACTTTTCTGGAGAAGGCAAGGGCTTCTGCCTTGGTGTCATATTCCATTGCGGCCCTCATCATATTGTTCAGATCTTGGCTAGCTGGGTTCGCTTGCTTGTCCAGGATTGCAGGAATACATTCATACGAAGGTTCTTGTCTACTACAGGATCAAGATTCCCCAAGATATTGATGGCCTGCAGTTTGTCTGCAACAAAGGCCCATAGTGGCTGGCTTCTGTCCATTTTAAGGTATGATTTGAGCCATGTTAATGTTATTGCTTCATTCCGTGCTATTATGTCCAGTAGGTTTCTTCCACCGGCGTCTACAGTGGCATAGACTGTTTCTTTATTTATGGTGGGGATTCTCTTTTTTGTCCCATAGAAAAGCATGTACTCTTTTCTCAAGTTTTCTTTCTACTTCTTGGGGCATACCTTGGACCTTGGTTAGGTATTGGGTCATCCCCCCTACTACCATCAGGACTATGAGGCGGAGTCCTTCCATTGTTGAGCTCCCTAAGGTAATCATGTTCAATCTTGTCGTAGGCCTTTTCCTGGTCAAGTGCCACAATCACACCATGGATTTCAGTTGCTTCTGCCAGGTCTATCATCCTTTTCGTGAGCCAGATTTGATCATATATGTGTCTCCCTGGCACGAAACCGGCCTGTGCCGGGTGGATCAGGTCAGGGGCTACCTTTGCAAGTTTGATTGTGAGTGCCTTGGTGAAGATTTTATAATCAGTGTTTAGTAGGGATATTGGTCGATAGTTTGCTATGTCAGCTCTATCATTTTTCTTATAGAAAGGAGCCATCCAGCTCTTTGAGAATCCTGTTCCCTTGACCACCCCATGGGTTTCTATGTCATTATACAGTGTTGCAGGGCTCCTATTATATCAAATGCCTGTCTTCCTTCCTTTGTAAGTGTTTGGTAGCAGGCATCTATTGTTTTCCATATTTCATATGGAATGCCATCTTCACCAGGTGCTTTGTCATTAGCTGACAATCAGAGTGCTTCTTCAATGTCTCCCCTTGTGAGCTTTCTCCTTAGGTTTTCAGCCTGGGCTGGTGTTACAGTTCTTGCTGTTCTTTGGAGTACTTTGTTGATGACTTGTGTGCGTTCTTGTGGTGGGTTGTCCCTCCAATCTGATTGGATATTTTTGTGGTAATCACGGGCAATATTCGCCATCCTCCTCGAGTCTGTTTCATAGATTTGGGTTTGTTGGCCCTGGCCGTTAAGCATCTGTGTTGCTTGTGGCTTTCTCAGTCTGTGTATAACATCCCATGGTTTTCTGGGCTTGTTTATCATGGACCAGTATTTGCTTATTACCTCCCCTTCCAGGCGGTTTTGAATGCGTGCATCAATTCGTGCTTTCCTGTGGTGCTGCATAGAGGTGGGTGAGCTTTTGTGTTGACAGTCTTTTCTCAGACAGTCTTTTCTCTTCTTCTGATAGGTTCTGGTCTGCCAGGATTGCCTTCAGTTTGACTTCTTCCTCTTTGATTTCTTTGTTGGCCCGGGGTATAATGATCTTAGCCCTCGCTCTTGCCATTCTTATCACCTTTGCTTTGAAGTCTTTCCAGGCAATCTGGGGGTTGTGTCCTTCATCCCAGTGGCCTGGTCTGTGTGCCATGCTCAGCAGTTGGCATAGTAGCTTCAGTCCTTCTGTTTGGATGTATTCTTTTAGGACTTTGTCGCCCATCAGGTATTTTGGCCATACCCATCTTCCTGGCCCTGTCTTAAGTGCATCTGCTGTTGTGATCCGTAGTGAGATCATCTTATGGTCGGTTTGGAAGCCAGCTGGCTGGATTTCCCATTCATATGTGGGGTGGAGGAGCCTGTGCTTGACATAAAAGCGGTCGATTCTGGATTGTGAGCCAGTTGATTTTTTGCAAGTATGTGTATGCTCTTGTTGTTGGGTAGGTTGCCCTCCAGCCGTCTACCAGCCTTAGATATGTCTTGAGATCATCTAAGGCTGCAGTTGCAGCCGTCGCATCCGGATGTGCCGGGAGGCGGTTGATTCCATCTTCTACTACATTTGTGTCACCACCCATAAGATCTGGTTGTTCTACTCTTGAGTGGGCCTTGTACCACTCTTTGATGTCTCCCCAGAATTTAGCATTGTCAGCTGTTAAGTTTGGTGCATATACCTCTAGGATTGATAATGTCTTCTCTCCATGCCATTGCACTTCAGCAATCATAGCTCGTCCTGGGACTACTTCATGGGTTATGACATTGTCCGTTCTCATCAGCGTCTTATTCAGAACAATTGCTAGGCCAGCAGCCCTTGTGGGTTCTTCTGGGTCGGGGGTAAATTCCACCCTGAGATTGTGCCCAAACAGTTTGTGGATATCACGCTGTCTTTCATTGGTAAGATGGGCTTCGCCAACTACCATTACCCCAATTTTATTAACCCTGATGTCTTGCCATAGGTGATACCACTTGTTGTCTACATGCCAGAATTTATTATGGCCCATTCCGTCCATGTTTAGTCCGGCTACTTTGACAGACACTTTCATCAACTTCTGTTTGCTCCCTGGTTGACGGTTGTCAGGTCCTGGGAAGTGTTCAGGATTGTGGCGTGTTGCCTGCGACAGGGGATGTGTTTGAGGTTCTTCCTCATCCTGGCTCAGGGTGTCCCCAGCCATGTTGTTCAGCTGGTGCTGAGTGGGTTGGGAGTGAGCTGTGCTCGTTCCCTGTGTTGCACCTGTGGCGCCCACATTGGTGTGCTGGTGCACCCCACCTCGCATGTTGTGCTGTTGCACTATCTGCGTGGGCACATGGACTGTGTCCAGGCCCTGCTGGCTGCCGGTGGTAGCTGCGTCTGGAAGCATGGAACTCCTGGGACCTTCTCCTCCATGTGGACTGCTGTCCTCGGGAACACGGTGGCCGGAGCCTGAGCCGTCGTGCCCTCGGGCAGTCACACGGCTCGAACCTAGGCTGAAAAAATCATCGTTGAAATGTACCCCTGGTACCTGGAAATTGTTAGTAGAGTTTGCTGTGGCAATAAGAAATTTTGGACCACCACAGCCTTGCCAGGGCTTCGGTGGCCACTTCTACCGTTGACGAGAGGGTGTTTCAGCAAGTTCTAGCATTCAGGCTAGATTCCTGCTTTGACTTGTTGTACTTTCCGGGCAAGGCCCAGCTGGCAGCCCTCAGCTCCGGGAGCTCCGCCGTTCCGTTACATTCCATCCCTCTAGTGGCCTGCGTCACTATCGGGCTTCATGTCTGCCTCCCTCCATTTCCAGTCCTGCCCAGAGGCAGCTGTATATTTGGTGGAGGGAGACATTATGTGTCCACCCTGGTCCGACATATCTTGCCTAGCTGTAGCCTTCAGAATCAGCTTCTTTAGTTTGGGGTGGGGGAAGCTCCATCTCATAGAACTTAGAAGCGAGGGGGAAGTCTAATTGCCCTGTGCTTAGAAGAATTTTACCCTACAGTGTATGTAGGTATAGTGTGAGTCCGGATTTTATAGCGTGTGAGTGGGGGGATTTATTTGTACTGTCTATGACCTTCTATCTTCGCTGCGAGCTGCCTCTCCCTCCACAGGAGGTTTGACATCCTCTGCCCTTTCCCCCCACTCGGCGGACCGCCGTTCCTGCTTGCAGAGGTGCCCCTGGCCTCACTACGGGCATCTTTGTGTGATTTGGTTAGTACGCCACCTGAGGACTTCGGGATCTTGTTAATGAGGGTGAATTTCGTTTCCCCACCAGGCCTCCTCATGTCCTCCATGGACAAAGTCACATCCGAATCGGATATGATCATCATTTTTGCAGCCTGGGCACCGTGGGTGTGTTGGAAGTTTGCTGCTAGCAGCCGTGACTGGCTCGAAGCGAATAAACCCCTCGACATGGTCGAGTGTTAGTCCACAGATAGCTGCACATACATCCTCCCAGCAGCTACCGTTGGTGGTGAGGGGTTTTGCGAAGGCTGCCCGGTGCTTCGAAGCTGGAAAGAAGCGCACTGTAACCGTACACACAAAATCCTCGCGGCGTTCCGTGAGCGGACAGTTGTCCCTTCCGCTGGTCGCATGTTCGACCATCTTTGCAACCATGCCATTGTTCATAATTGCTTCCACGATTGTCCAGCGGAAGTGCTTGGCGGTGCGGTCATCGCTTTTCATGTGGGAGCCCTTCCACATGCCGAGGGTCCATGTTTTGGCTGTTTTGTCATATTTAACAATGGCGAAGGTGAGGTTGAGGTTGCATGCAAAGAGGTTGATGTTGACGAGGCTTGTGCGTACCTCTCGGTCGGTGACTCGAATGGCCACCACGGAGGTGCCATAGGGGTCCTTCTCCTCATTGAGTAGCAGGAGGGGGAGGATCTCAATGTCATCGGCTTCGGCTAGCTGGGCGTCCACCAATACCTTAGTTATTTCTTTGATGAGGTGGTTGGGCTTCCAGAGTTCGAAGAAGAGGGAGCCTCTGAGGAAGAAGGAGATGAGGGTCCACTGGCCGGGGTTTCTGTCCATCTGGGTGAGGAACTTGGGGTCGACATTCCTGAGCTCGTGTTCGACGTCGAGTACCACAGCAGCGAACGGTGACAGGTTCATCTGGAACGAGATCCGAGCTTCGAGTCCCTCTGGGCTGGTGGAGATCGGATCGTAGTCCCGTAGCTTCCGGTGCGGGTTCGTGGACTGGTCCTTCAGCGGGAGCGCTATATAGAGCATTTCAGTCATCGGGTGTCTTGGCAGGGGGGGCAAGGGGAGGCGCTGGTGGGGGAGCCGTGGGTATTGGAGTCAAAGTTTGGGTGCCAGTGCTCATTGGAGTGGTGTTGTGGGGGTTGGGCGTTGCCAGCATTTACCGCGTTCGCGGCGCCACCGCCCCTCGTTGGCGTTGCCGATGCGTAGTTGCTGCGACGGTGAGCGTCTGTCCTCTGACCTACACCACGCAGGGTGTGCGTCGTCGCGTTGGGGAGGTGTTTCGGGGTGTGCACTGTCGTCCATGTCCATGGCTGCGGGGCATGAGGGCCCCATGTAGGTATCCTTTGCGATGCTCACCTTGGTTCCCTGTTCTGCTCCTTCAATCCTCCTCTGAGTCTGAGTCGTTGAGGGGTATCAGTGTTTTCGGTTGGCTTGCCGAGTGGGACAAAGTGTGGGTGGGTGAGCCTGCATTGAGCTGTTCGCGCTCCAGGGTTTTCCAGGCTTTCGTGGGTTGTTGGTGGGGTGGAGGGGCGAAGGCGAATGGGATCGTGGCCTGGGTTGAAGTCGGTGGAGGCGAGAGGGTGCCCTTTCGGGTTATGGGAGAGTCGTGTGGGTCGTTATTGCGGCCGGGTTTGAGGTGGTGTGTCACGTCATCGTGTTCGGCGGCACACACTACCTTCAGTGGGTTTTTGTCGGTTCGGTGCGCCAGCGTGTGCTATGCTCAGCTAGGGTGACAGAGGGGGGGTGTCGTTCAGCTTGGGTGGTAGCCAAGGAGTGACGTGGCATGCACTTCACGTCGTGTGTGGATTGTACAACAGGTTTATTCAATGTTATTTTGTACATCTAGTAGGGGGTTAGCATGCCATCTAGTGATTCAGCTGCTGCTTCAGGCTGTGCCTGGAGTCGTTCAGCTGGTTATACCAGCTGAACCACAACTGGCTGCGCCATGACGTGTCTGGGCAGCGGCGCCATTCCGCAACCTCTGGGGAGTCCGGGAGCTCACCTTGTATGAGGGTTTAGCAGTGCCCACGTGGGCGACCTCTCCGCGCTCGTAGAGCTACGAGCACGGGGGGTCTGTGGGTGTACCACCAACGCAGATGGTGGTGGTAACGGATAAAGCACAGCCCCCAGCTCTCAATTCTCATTCCTATTGACCCCAATGACTTGCGTGCGGTTGTCATCCCTGCTGCCAGTGTTCCACACTCGCATCCCTCATTTCCACACACCAGATTCCTGCAGCAATCAACCAGAAATACCACTACTGTATTGTTGCAGCATCTGCAGTAGAGGCCACAACACTCCATGTCGATAAATGTGAGGGTTCACATTGTCAGTGTTTACACATTTCATTTGACACAACTTTCATGAAGCATTAATAACACGATCTCTGCTTGATGGTCGACTTGTCCAGGAGCTTCATCCTGGCATGATTGATAATCGCAAACAGCGAGACATGGTTCAAGACCACTGTGAAAACAAATTCCCAAATGGCACTGGACTGCCTAGTGAGTATTCCCAAGCAGAAAGCACTGAGTATTTGTCCTCGCTGACATGCTAGCTATTTACCATGAGTTCAACAAGGACAGGTCCCATGGGATACAGGACATATATTCACGGTGTTGCAACTCTGTCAGATAGAACTCATTTCATTATCACAATTAATCCCAAGCTTGCCTGGCTGGCATTGGATGCCATCTGGATAATGGTTGACACCACATTTGCTGTTGTGCATGGGAAAACCAATGAGTGGAAGCTCATCATTTGGGTGAACTCTGTTGATAAACATCAGTATTCTTTCTTTCATAAATCATGCTATGTTTATTAATACTACCTCTCAGGCACAGTTATTGGGTGGGTATGGAGCAATGGAGCAACACGAGAAGCTTTTATCCTTGTGTGGAATAGGATCTTCAATGCCATTGAGACAATTACAGGCAAAAAAGTGAACTTCAAGGTCTTTTCATTGAAATCAAAGCTTCTTGGTGTCATTGGTGACTCCGAAGGTGCTCAAGCCCAAGGTCTTGCAGACGTGATCATCCTCCATCAGATGAATCTACCTAGTGTTCATGGCTTCGATACTGTCCATTTTGATGCCATCTTGATGTTGATATGGAAGACATGCATTGTTCACTTCCACTGGTGAGTCTCCTAAATCAACCATGTTTATTGCTGTATATTCAGTTTCATTTCCAGTGGTGTGTTTGCTCTGGCAGCTCACATTAATGAAAATGACCTTGAATATCTCCTCGGCTTCCCATACCTTCTGTCAGACAACAAGATCCAGCAGTATTACTCATTCTGTACAGATTCTACGAACATCAAGGTTCAAGGTATGTTTATTGTGATCTGTGACTACATGTCACCTAATTAATTCAACTAGCATGGTGGGCACACAAGATCAGCTATCCATGGCTTTTACCGTCTTTGAACCAGAAGCTGTCTCAGATGGATCAGCGACATTGGGATCTCACCCCTCGGGACACAAATCCGATTGAAGGTCACCATGCTCAGGAACAAGGCGTCCACTCCTAGAGGCAATTTTATTGTGCGTGAGAAGATGTCTAAACCTTGTCTTTGCATTAATACTGCTCAGAGCGAAGCAACTTGACTGCAAGACTGCCCAGGTCATCAAAGCAACGATGACTTCAGGGTTCTTGAGAATCCTAACAATTCACTTCAGGCACGCTTTAAAAACCAAGCACAGAGCCAGGCATGCAGCCAGGAGAAGCAATGTGAGCTTGACTCAGAAACCCTGACACGCCATGAGGCCAAGAAGCTCTGAGACGAGGCAAAGGTTGAAAAGGAACAAGCTCAGAAGATTGCAAGTCTTCAGAAGCAGATTGACTTGCTGACCCAAAGTCATGCTGTGCAGTCGCCTTCACCACCAAAAACCCCGAAAAGATCACAGCCTGTTGCAGGGCCTTCGAAGTTCAAGCATCAGATCTGTGAGATTTTATTTTCTGCTGCTCAAATTTGGCATTTTGACCACGCAGCAGCTTCTGCAGATTGCATTGATGTTGATGCATTACCCGATCCCCCAATGAGTTCCTTGGAGCTTTTTCCAGGCTGCAGCTCACACAGCACTTTTGCTGACCCAATGTCCGACTTTGACTACAAGAAGGCACTGGACTCCAACATCATGAGTCCGATTTTCAAGAAAATCATCGAAGACCATCCAATGTATCCAGTTGGTGGCAATGATGAAGTCTGGGCAACTGATCCTTACAAGTAGTGCAGGGGGCAGAATGATTTTCAGTCAATTGCGCCAGGCAGAATGGCAGAACGGCAGGCAAAATGACGGCAGAATTTGGCAGATTATTTATTTCTTTTTTGTGCTTGCTCACCACCAAAACTGTGTTTTACAGTACTAATTCTACCTATTCACGAGTTTGTTGATATCCCAGATGCTTGCTGCATCATGACCAACCACATCTATGCTGTCTTCATTCACGATCTTGTTATCACGGCCTTCAATTGACTTGCCAGAGCTGTTTGAGTTGTTGCTGCAGTAATTACACTTCCAGTGGTATTGATTTGACTTGTCTGGCTTTTTTTCGAGGCAGGTGAAGTGATTTGTGAAAAAGCTAGGAGCCTTTCCACCAATGCATAGAGCTTCTGCAACCATGTCGAGAGTAGTAGAAAGACCCAACAAGTTCTCAAAATGAAATATCTTTAAACCAGTAAATGCCACTGCTTTCTCAATTAGGAAATACGAACAATGCTATAAAATTAGCTCCACCTGACCGTGTTTCAAACTCGGCAGCCTGGAACAATTGCCAGATTCTGCCGGACTGGATCGAATTAAGCCATTTTGCCTGCCATTCTGCCGGGTCAAATGGCAGAATGGCAGGATTTTGCCAACAACTTTACCTACAAGCAAATGGCTCCATAATCTAATCTTACACTATTCCTTCATTTAAGCATACTTAGTTTCCTAGCATTGTGTCAATGTGATCCATTTCTCCAACACTTAATCTTCTTTTGCAATGGTGGAAGTTATCAACAACAGAGCATTCAGCATGGGGACATGGGAATATAAAAACCATTGTGGGGTTCTGCAAATTAGAGGAACTCAAGAAGGACAAGAAGGCAGAGAAGCAGTTGTAATTGAATTGAATAGCTTTCTCTTGAGCTTCATTCAAATGAGTGTGGGGGTCGTATCACTGTCTCTTCCCCTTTGGTAAGTCACCAGGAAAGATAATGAAGAATACCAGTCAGGGTGGGCTGAAATTTTCTGGATCTTAGTAGGAGGCCTTCTAGGAATCAGAGGCATACTCTACCCTGGAATCAGAGTCCCTAGGCCTGCCGTTCCCAAATCGGAGTCATAACACTCTAACCGTGAAATTTAGTAAGTCACCAATAAAGGTGGTGGAGAATACTGATCAGGGTGGGCTGGAATTTCCTGAATGTTGGAAGGAGGCCTTCTAGTAGTCAGAGACATACCCTGCCCTGAAATCAGAGTCCCCGAGCCTGCCGTTCCCAAATCGAAGTCATAACACTCTAACTGTGAAATTTGGTAAGCCACCAATAAAGATGGTGGGGAATGATGATCAGGGGGGGCTGAAATTTCCTGAATCTTGGCAGGAGGCCCTCTAGTAGTCAGAGGCATACTCCGCCTTGAAACAAGAGTCCTGGGGCCTGCTGTTCCAAAATAGGAGTCATAACGCTCCAACTGTGCCATTCAGTAAGTCACCAATAAAGATGGCAGAGAATGCTGATCAGGGTGGGCTGAAATTTCCTGGATCTTGGTAGGAAGCCTTCTGGAAGTAAGAGGCATGCTCTGCCTTGAAATTGGAGTCCCAGGGCCTGCCGTTCTCAAATAGGAGTTATAACACTCTAATTGTGCAGTATACCAGCAAAATCAAACCAGTGATTTGGAATTGATGCCAAGCCTATACACCATCAGAGTGACTGCCAAAGGATAAGCGATGTGACTGCTGGCCATCACTGGGCATCAGCGGCTGTCAACCGGCAATCTATTTATATACGTTTTCGTTTCTCATATATACTCCCAAAATAATCTCTGTGACATAGGTTTTCATTGCCACCTACCTCACCTAACCATTTGAACCGTGTGAAAATGTTTTAAAAACTGTTTGCCCTTGCTGACAAAAAAAAAAAGGAAATGAAAATGGTTATAACCGTTTGGAAATGTTTGTACAAGGAAATGGTTGGAGCCTTACTACATTGCAGCCCGCGTCATTTTCATTGTACTGCCTTTCACGAGATTTCTGCCTCCATCTGCCTTCACAGATGTGAATTAGAGCATGCACTTCCCTTGTGTATAATGCTCCCTGAGTCTTCCGACTCCTTTTGTTGCCATTCTCGTCTATAACTTATCCTCGTTGTTCAGATCAACCTATGGACATTGGACATGTTCGGTACTTATTACCTCTTTGCATGTATGCACACCTATCCGGATACTAGTAGCCGTTAAACTGAATGATGAAGCTAGACATATTGTGATAAAGAAAATTGTCCTATCATCTATCGAAAGAGCTGGTCATATGTGGGGGATGTAGGTACTCCAATTTACATCCACAAATGCTGATGCTGGCAGGGATCGTAACTCCACGAGTGGTAGTACAATGAGAGTTATGCGCGCTGCAATGTAGATAAGACCCCTGACTATTGCTGGGATTCCTAAGTATGCTTCTAGTATCTTCAAATGGGTGGCCAGATACATGAAGGGTATGAGCAAAGAGAGACCTGGGAGTGTGACGATCGCCATTGAGAACGTTCTCCAGATCCACATTTCAACAAGCATAGGAAAAACCACGTTCCATGCGGCACAGTGAATAGCACCGAACACGGTGCCCACCAGGGCTAAGAGGATATAAGCCCAAGTGTCATACTCAGATTAGACTTCTATCGACCAAAATGACGGCACTGAGACGGAAGATAACGGCTTATATGTGCCCTTGGGAAACCCCCCAATCGTACCCCTGATCCGGTCTAAACGTGGGAGCTGAACAGGGAGGGTTATGGTTTCTGCGTCAGGCTGCTTAGGCGGCCCGACGATAATAGGCCGTTGAACGTCGAGGGGCTTGTTCCACCAAAGCAACCAGATGAATATATTTACAATGGCGAATGCGAGCGTGGCGACCTCGAGCTGGGTTATAATGAGGTGTTGATGGGCGCGAACAAGGGTCTGCAGGATAAACCACAAGCCTTGTAGAAGCGCGACACCTTTGGAGAGCGTGTCTCCTTTGCTCTTGTCCGTGATATCCTCTTCATTGACGTTTCATATGGCCTTTTGGAATTTGGGACCGAGATCTGGGTCTTCAAGCTGTTCCTCGGTTGCAATGGGATTTCCCTTCATCGAGATGAATCCACCCATGCAGAAAAACATCCCGTGCGTGGTAGGGAATCCAAATTCTACACCAAACTAACATGAGATCTAGACGGGAAAGACTTCCGTTCACTCAACTCACTTTTCGCCAATATATTTACCCCCAAACGCTGCCTGGCTGCAAATCCGACCATTATTTCCGGGGCGACGATCGCGATGAGCATCATCTTCAGCCTGCGCCAGAAAAGCTGAAGATGGCTCTGGTTTGGCGGGGGCACATTCGGGTGAACCGACACCCATGTGCAAACAAAAATCGTCGCCAAACACCCCCAGATGATGCTGAACAACGTTCTAGAGTTATCGTTGCAGGAGTCGGTGGTAGATCGGGCGTCTAGAGAATGCGAGAGAGGTGCAGCCTTGCCATCCTTGGACAGCAGATGGACGGCAAGGAGAATGAGAAGCATTGTCGAGAGTTCCAAGAGAACTGCTGGGGCTGCATGTGCAATGCCTTTATAGCAGAGATTCAAAATAACCTGGACATGAAGCATAGCCTCGAGCTGACTGATTTTAACAGCGCAAATGCGGTGTCGATTTCTGAGTCCAAATCCCCCCAAAAATATGTCCCCTTTGCGATGCCTGTGCATTTCCTAGAAGCAAGACCTGCACGAGTTGAGTTGATGTGCAGTCGAAGCACGGAAGACCCGGAAGCAGAGATACTCCGCACGTGCCAACGTTGTCGTTAATGCAGACACACAGTAGGATAAAATCGGGGAGGAAAAGGGAGATCTCACACGTGCCACGGTGAACGGCCAGCGTGGGTGTCGCTGAATCAGTGAATCTCGATTCACTAAGGACATCTGAGCTGCGCCTCGCGACCATTTCCGCACCGCAGGCGACAGTGTCCCGCTTATCAAGTACGCCCCCTGATACGGCACCCTTCCTGGCTGGGAGCTCAGCCAAGGTGAGCCTGCGAGCCAGGCTGTGTGGGAGGCAAGGAAGTGGACGAGGAGAGAGACGCAGTCTTCGTCATGCTGTGTAGATTAGATAGTACTATCATAGTAGCCATCTGATCTACACAGCCACATCTCTGCTGCTCGTCGCGTCCTACCATCGCCCTCGGTGACGCAGTTCCTGCCAGTGTAGGTGTACCATTCTACAAATTTTCTCAGTGCGCTCCAAGGCGATTGTATCGGTTCTCGCGCCGCCGTCACCTTCAAGGATGCGAATGCCAAAGGCTGTATCGTCCAGACTCCTGTCCTGACTCGCCACCGCATCATCTGGTTTTCTGGTCTCCGCACCACCCACTCGACAGTCGCCGCGAACGTACTACGAAAAGGAACGAATCGGACGCCTCCCGCTCCCGTGCTAACTTCTTTCTTGTCTGCGCGCCTGCCTACCCTAGTACGCCGCCCGCCTATCTCCACTACGCGTCCCTCCTCCTCTACGCCACGAAGCGGCGCTAGAGGCGGGGATGTGCGCATTCGAGTGCTGGAGTGCTGGAGCGGTTTATGGTGCATGGATGGATCGGGGCATGCAGTATCCATGGGTGGGCGGACACGGAGGGAAGACGCGTCCTGCCTCTTGCGTCCTACCCGCGCGCGTCTCGGGCGATCGAGCGCTTCGAATTCGATTCTCGGTGCGGATGCGTCGATACTTGGTGCAGACCCTCCGACTCGATACACCACGTACGGCGCGGCGCGGTGATACCGTGACAGGGGTGGAAGTGAAGCCGACCCCCCGCACCGCCTCGCGCCCCTCGACCATCGACTTTCCCGCGTCATCATCCTGCGCGATCAGACGGCGAGTGGCGATATGTACATCCAGTGAGCTTCGTCCCTAGCTATGTTATCCCACTGCCGCCCGGCTACCGCATCCCTCTCGACGCGCGCTTCCCATGCCCCTCGACGCGTTTCCTGCTCTGCTATCCCATACCCCTCGAGCTCTGCCAGTGCGTCCCCGTCACCTTCTGCATCTCCGCCTCGGCCGTCCCAATTTCCGCCAAGCGCCGTGCTGCACTTGGCTCATCCTGGTCCATGCCACAAAAAAACGACTCTCCCGCACTCGACTTCGCTTGACCCGCGACCATCTCGTCCCCGCCTTGTACATTCTTCGCGCGTTGTCGACACTCGGTGCGAGGGTGCTGATCAGCTGGAAGGATGTGGTGGTGTACGTGCTGTGCAGACGCCTGGCGGGTTATACGGAACTTATACCGACGGTCACGAAGACGAAGAGGCGACATATATTCTCCTCTCCTCGCGCGTTGCTGCTGCTTCACACACACGCAGGCTGGTACAGTTCTGCTTGGCCTGAGCGATAGGACTCGTGCTGTATGCTGTCCTGCTCGACACTGGACTTGCATTTTTGTTTTTTCAGACAGGGTGGATGGGCTTCTTGACGGCATCTCTTACACCAACTCCGCCATACCCATACTCGAACGCGGCTGGCACACGGCAGGGAGGGGTAGCTTTCCCTTACTCCTCCGCCGTCACCCGGAGATTGCCCTGGGGAGTGGGCGTACTATCGTGGGGAAGATGCAGGCGACCTGGAGGCTCGACGCCTACCACGAGCGTAGGTATTGAGGGTATCGACGGAGGTGAAGATCTGGGGTGACACGGGTCAACCGCTGGCGACGGAAGCGGAAGCGGGAGAGAAGACGGAGCTGGTTATGGGTCGACGTCGGCCGACACCTATCTTCGACTGCGTTCTTGATTTGTCGGACGAGATTCTGCTCCTGCTCCCGACAATCTATCTGTACCTGCACCCGTCCGCGCTATATCCTTTGATCCCCGATTGCACTTTGTCCCCGGATCGCCGCATCCTGTCGTTATTACGACCCACCCGTGCGTCCTCAGCAGAGTGCGTCCCTACTAGGGCCACGCGCGCCTGCGACTCCCGGAGACAGGAGCGTTCCTCTCCATCATACATTCCTCGGCGTTGGCCATCCAGTCGATCTCGGCTCCCAATGCTCATTGCGATGCACTTCTGTCTGCTCCGCACTCATACCCGCGATTTCCTTCTTCTACCGTCTATCCAATCGATTAGCTAACCGCCAAAAGTGACAGATCTCTCCACCTGGCCCCGCCGAGCTGTTCGCGCGGAGACTACCCCGCATCGCATGTGCGCATTGAACCGTACGACTTCAGGATGGAGTGGCGCGCGGAATGGAGTCGGGAGTCGATGCGCGCCGTATGTCGCCACCTGACATGCAAACGGTCAGCAAACTAACAAAAAGACGACAGTTCTCTCACGTCAAATCTCCGTTCCCGTTCGTCCCATCTCAGAATCTCGTATCGGCTCAGGAATCGAGTGCGCCGTGGGGCGCGGGGCGCAGGAGACGTAGGTGTCGGCTGGTACGTGCCGTCTACAAGTCCAGACGATTAGCACGCTGACAAACTCTTGCACTCGCTGCGGTCGAGGCGAGGTCGGCGCACGCCGTCCGTGCAGGGTAGGGAGCAGGTGCGCGCGGATCCACCCGTCGCATTCCCGTGGTCGGGCGGGTGCGAAAACGCTCGGGCGAGGTCTGTAAGTAAAAACAACCTCTTAGCTAGATATCGAATAAATTGGTTTCGAGTGACTTGCTTGCTTAGATATTAGAAGGGCTCACGGCTTGCGGCGAGCACATGGGAAGCTTCGTGATCGGCCGGTCAGCAACTGCAAAGAGCGAGAGATTTACATAGAACGAGAATGAACACTTGCTTACGTGCCCGCTGGCGTCTCATCTGCGGGCAGAGAGAAGAGAATAAGATAAATCATGATCAACGAATGAAATGCAGCGAAAACGAATTCCTTAGTGTTGAGAAGCTCAAATCAGACCTACATATGTACTTTGCGATACTCAGTATTTGACAAGAGGGTATGAAGGAGGAATAGAACGCACCTTGAAAGTGAAAGTGAAAGATTCCCGAGGAAAGGCGCCGTTGTGCGGTGTAAAATCCATTGGCAGTGGACTTCATCTTGACTCGAGGTCAAATCTGCAAAACCGAAGTTTTAGTAAATCATAGAGTCTGGTATGAAGCGGAAAACTCACTTGAAATGGGATAGAGAATGAATTGACAAGTCTGATATGGGTATAATAGAATGAACACACACCTCCATTGCAGTAGAATGAGGTGCCGAAACTGCACCCTTCGAGGAAAAGTCAGCTCGGGAATCTGGTAGAAATTGAATTAGACCTACCTCGCTTGAGATGCACTTCGTTCGGAAGTAAAGAGTGTAGGGGGATGATATATCAAAAAAAGAGTTAAATTCTGGTTCAAGGTTAGCTCTGGGTTTAAACGGGATACTGTGAGTACGAAAAGGAGAAAGAAAGGAACAGTGCAACTTACATACCTTGAACGAACAGCTTGAGGTCTAGGGTTAAAGTTTGAACGAGCTGAATGGAACAGTGAAGAAATCTAGAATCCGAGTTGAACTGGGTCAGCCAGCATACCAATGGAAGTCGAAATGAAAGTACTTGCTTACCTTGAATTCAGATTCCCGGTGCGAAATATATTCAGCAAGAAGGGGTTAGAATAAAGATCCCGCTGAAGATACCTCGAAAGAAAGATAGAATAATAAAGGAGATACATCCCTCGTGCGCACGCGCGTGTGAGCGGCGCGTCAAATCACACATCCTCCAAGCATAGTTTCGGCCTTTCGAGACACCGGGTCTCAGGTCAGCACCGATCTAAATAGACACACGACAATGAAGCTTACGTTTAGAAAGTATGATTAACCTGTAGTTCTGAATAATTCCCCGTGCGTTTGCAACGGGTTCACTGCTAATCTGGAATTGATCTCTTTGATTTCAACACATCCGCCTTCGCACATCAGGGATTTGACAAATAACTTGTGGCTTGTTTGGCCTTGTGAGCTTGCCGACAAGCTCGCAAGGTCAAAGTGCCCAAAATCATCCTTCGAAAAGTATGAAAGCTGCCCTCAAAAATATCCTAGAGAATAACAAAAGACCCTTCGACTCCTCTTTGAGACAAAGGTCCCCGGGATCAGCCGAACTGATACAATGATGATTGAAATTCTACGACCTTCCAGGGTCGAACGGTCGACCTTGTGGAAATTGGGACTTGGTTTGTGAGCTTATGAGCTTGGCAACTTTTTGGGGCTTGTTCGAGCTTGTTTGAGCTTGTACAAGCTCACAAGTTATCTGTCAAAAGTCTGATGCAGGTGTGAATTGGAGCATGTACTTCCCCGGTGTATAATGCTCCCCGAGTCTTCCGACTCCTTTTGTTGCCATTCTCGTCTATAACTTATTCTCAAGGGGTAGGCAGCCTTAAAATTTCATACATCGGGTCGGAAAAGTGGATTAAGCCCTGGCTCGACCCACCCACCCTCTAGCCGAGCACAGCCACATTTCAAATCGGGTAATTCTTACGCACAGCGATACTTCACGTTGAATTCCGGCAGGTTCAGCCCGCAGCAATGGGAACTACCGTATGTCTTTCGTGTCGATGTTCCCTGTGAGGTCATCTTCGCCGCAATGATAATCAAATAGCAGCAGATCTCTGATTTTCTTGAATAATGGGCCATCGCGATCAAGCTCGCAAGTAAACGTGAGTAAAAGAGTAGCTGTGTATCGTTTGGAGTCCCCATCAGACGAAATGCAGTACAAACGACTGCAGATGCGATTCGCTCGAGAGTTTACTGCATCACAAGCCAAGCAAAGGAATTCCCTTTGGCCATCTGTTGCGCATGTCGGTGTGATAGCGAATGGATAGGCGATGTTCCAGGCAGGAATATCAGAGAACGAGTTTACAGCCATGACCGTTGCCTATTAGTTGTTCAACGTTTTTTCATTCGAGGTAATATTCACACAAACCTCGCTAGCAAGGTGAACATCATTTGTTGCCAGATCAGCATGAATCGCTTCGGCTTCACTGATTGAGAGAAACTCGAGTTCAAGATGTGCGCTATGCTCACGGCAGATGCTGAGAATCATATTGGAGGACGCATCCCAGCGCATTCTCGGTTCTACCTTGAGTTCGTCACACCAGAATTTGAAACCCAGGTCCAATTGCGCCATCGGAAGATATTGGACACGCTGCTTGGCACTGAAGTCGGTTTGGTTGGCCTGAAATCAAGCGAAAATAAATTCATTTTTTTGAGGATTTTTTTAATCATCTAAAACACGTTTTCCGGTGATTTTGGACCTGGGTCAGAAAAGTGAAATAAGGACCGTCGGGGCCGACCCACCTAGCCGATGTCTCGGCATTTGCCGGCGCCTACCCCTAGCTTATTCTCGTTGTTTAGATCGACCTATGGACCATCTATCATGTCCAGTATTGCTACCTCTTTGCATGTATGCGCACCTATTCGGAGTCTTACGATACCAGTAGCCGTTAAACTGAATGATGAAACGAGATATATTGTGAGAATGGAATAAATAAAACCGTTCCAATACATATCTATCGAAAGAGCTTGTTATATGTGCGGAATGTAGGTACTCCAATTTACATCCATAAATGCTGATGCTGGTAGAGATCGTAACTCCACGAGAGACAGTACAATGAGAATTAGGCGGGCCGCAATGTAGATGGGAATCCCCAGTACCCCGATTGCGCCGATCACATTGGCCACTGCTCCTCCTACTGATTCCGACTTTAGCCAATCGCTCGGAGCCATCAGACTGAAGAGCAAAATGAAACCAGGGTATGCAGTGATCACCAACGCAGATATTCTCCAGATCCGCATCTCGGCGGGCGTAGTAAAAATCGCGTTCCATGCGGTGCAGTGAATGGCACCAAACAAGGTGCCCACCAGACTCAGAAGAACATCACCCCCATCGACGCCCTCGTTGTACACCGACCAAAATGACGATACTGAGACGGAGGACAACGGCTTATATTCGTCCTCGGAATACCCCCAAATCACACTTGTGAACCGGTCTACACGTGAGAGCTGAATACTGTACTTTTTCGTTCAAATCGACATAGGGTGTGACGCGTGACCCATTCGAGCAATTCGACATTTCGGCAACCGTTAAAACCTTGCGTGACATATAAAGATTTTCAATATCCGAACCAAAAACTTCGTCTTTTTCGCACCTGTTCCACCATTTTACAACCTGGGTGACCGCCTGGAGGTTCGACAAAGGGCCGCGTGACGCGTGACCTCGACCAAAATTCGGCATCGACACAGGGGTGCGTGACGCGTGACTGTCGAATTGAATGAAAAAGTACAGTAGGGGAGGTTACGGTTTCTGTGTCGGGCTGCATAGGTGGCCCGACCACAATCGGCCGTTGGACATCGAGAGGTTTGTTCCACCACAGAAACCAGATGAATATGTTCACGACAGCGAATGCGAGTGTGGCGACCTCGAGTTGGGTTATGGCGAGGCGTTGATGGACGCGAGCAAAGGTCTGTAAGATGAACCACAGGCCTTGTAGGAGCGCGACACCTTTGGAGAATGCGTCTCCTTTGCTCCTGTCCTTGATATCCTCTTCATTGACGTTTTGTATGGCCTTTTGGAATCTGGGACCGAGATCTGGATCTTCAAGTTGTTTCTTGGTCGCAATAGGATGGCCGGCCCATGAGACAAAGCCACCCATGCAGAAAAAGAAGGCCTGCGTAGGGGAGAACTTGAATTCTACACCAGACAAACGCATGAGGTGAAGTCGCCGAGAATATATCATTGCTGACTCACCATTCGCCAACTCCCGAGACCCAAGAAATTGTCTGGCTGCAAATCCCACCATGATTTCCGGCGCGATAATTCCAACGAGCATCAGCTTCAGCCTGCGCCAGAAAAGCTGAAGATGGTTCTGGTCGGGAGGGGGCACGTTTGGATGCACCGACACCCATGTGCAAGCAAAGATCGTCGCCAGACACCCCCAGACGATGCTGAAGAACGTTCTACAGCTGTTGATATCGTCGCAAGAGTCGGTGGTGGCTCGAGCATCCAGAGAATGCGAGAGAGATGCAGCTTTGCTGTCCTTGGACAACAGATGAACGGCGATGAGGATGAGGAGCATAATTAGCACCAAGTGAAGGCGGAAAGCTAATCGGCGAGGTTGGCGAGCAGATGAAAGTCTGGGACTTTACTTTAGCGCCAAAATAGCCCAAAGCTGTATGTATGTCATAATTTATACAGATAGATACAGATTGGCGGTGAGGTTCCAGGAAGATCGGAGCACGAAATGACGACCGCATCAAAACGAGCGTAGCGAGGACAGACTTCAAGATGCAGGGGCAATTGCATTGGAGCCTATCGAGCCGCTATGTCATTGAGCAATGAGAAGTGCCGGGAAGCTGCTGTGGAAGCTGAAGTACTGGCATCTGCAAAACATCCCATAGCTATGGGGGTATATGCTGTACTAGGGCGCTGTATATTTACAGAGACACCGCTTTCGGCTATAAAGCACTAGCGCCCACTGGGGAGAGTCGAGACTCGTATCATTGATGCATCATCGGCCCGTACGATATCGATGACAACGGGGCTTGAGGCCTTGAGTCGAGACCCTTGACAGCAGAAAGGGGATGAGGTCACCTGCAAGGTAATTCAGAAATTTAGACGCCGTGTCGCAGAATGCGCGGGAGGAAGGAAGGGTCTATGACCGTATGACGGCAGCGGGAGAACACTCACGAACAATTGAATAATTGAATATACTTGGAATACACATTCGAGGAGTACCTAAAAAAATGTAGAAAACAACAAATATCGCGTCAGCAACGCCTTGCAGAGAAACAGGAGAACTTGCCGGCGCCATCTAGCGCGACAGTAGGACTACACAAAGGATGGTCAATAGTATATGCGAATGAACGGCTGATGTGTCGACGTACGCAAGGGAAAGGGGAACAGACTACTCGATTGTGGACGGGCGCCGACTCGGAGTTACAGCATGGTGCACTAGCGTGACCAAGTTGGTCTCAGATTCGGAGAGACATGGAGAATGAGTAACTCACAGATCAAAGACCAAAACAATTATCGGCGCACTTGAAAGCGAGTAGATCTTGCAATTGAACGCAGAATAAGTATCAGCGAAACCGGGCGTGCACTCAGCGGCGTGGCCCTAGAATCGTCGGCATTTAAACCCGTCAAATCGTCGAGCCGCATGTTTTTCCTTGATATGCAGGCGAACAAAGCCGCCCGCCCAGAGAAGAGAACCATGGAGGCGTTTAATTTTTTCTGGAGCAACTGCATAGCAGGAGTTCCGATGACTCACAGATCGCGGATCGTGTCGTGTGTTCGGCGGGTAGGATATCCGATAGACTTCAAATCTTCAGAGACTGTGCACGTTGGGTTCCATGCTGACCCGAGGCAAGGCAAGGCAAGCAAGTGGAAGAATATTTAGTGGGTCCAGGGATAAAGAGCTCTGCAGCGGGAATTTCCAAGAACTTTATATCAGAAGGACAAAAAAACTCGCCAGCGGGAATCTCCAAGAACTCTCCCGCATATCGGAAGGCGGCGACATGAACTTTATGATCGGCAGGGGATCAGGCGACACGAAACTGGTACAGGGACCTGGGACGCGGAGGTAGATATCACGTGTACGGGAGACGGAGACGGTGCTCGAATCCTAACTCGGGCTGCACAATTTTTTTCAGCCGAATATGGGTCGTGAGATGGCATCTCGAGAGGAGCAGAAATATCGTGAACGGCGGCGATGGCAGCAGTAGCAGAATTAAGTATCAGCCACAGCAACAGATTGAATTGAACGATGGCCACAGCGTTTTTGACAGAGTGGGCGCGTTGTGCCAAGAGGGCACTTTGGAGATGACCTTCTTTGCCCACCACCGGGTCCCAGGCTTCGAGTTCTTTGGAAGAGTTTTCGCAATGCATTTGGCCGTATGTAAATCCAAGAAACAGAATGAACAAGCAAAAAGACGAGATTATATTTTCCGAGGACCAAGACGCATACAGAGGCTCCAGAATCAGTCTTCAGAAAATATGGCTCATCGGTCGCCGGTGCCGCAGCCCGCTGGCGCGGGCGGCGGTGGCGCCGTGCCAATAAGTACTTATGAGCGGTCCTGGTAAGCCTTTCACGAGGCTTGAGGACGGCTGGCAATGCGGTTAGGAGTTCCGAGTTCAGCGTAAGCCTTGGCCCTTGTCAAGTTGTCGCGAGCCTGCGCGACGCGTCGAAGCTGGTGTCAAGCCCCGTCGGATCTTGCCGGGGTCACGAGGCCTTTTGATGGACGGACATTTTCGGTCGGATACTTTCATTTCCCAAATTTATGCAAGACTCTCGTCTGCATTCAGAGTGGGATGCGCCTCCGCCCTCGGCTTCCTCGATTCCTCGATCGATTTCAGCCCATCTTCCGGCTCGTTCTGGCGCGTGACGCGACGACGAGGGTGCCTGACTCCTTCCAGTTGCTGATCTCTGGCTCGTCTGTGTCGCTCAGTCTCGATTCGCTACTTTACTCGACTCCCGACAGCTCGTCCTGCTTGTCTTATCAGCGGCGCCGCGCCGAATGGACGCGCGTGTACGTGGCGGGGCAGCGCATCGGTGGCGTGTGCACGACCGAGGGCGTGCGAGGGCAGAAATGAGTACGAGCTCCGCATTCTCGATCGATATCGTACCTCAGCCCTCCTCCCTCCTGTGCATCGCGTCCCATCATCTATCTCGGCCGCCCGGCGAGGCAATTCCTGCTGCCAAAGCATCTTCAATCGCATCTTAGTACGTCCTCGGCCCACCTCGCTCCTGCGTGTCCCGCCGTCCACTCATCGGCTCTGCCGCGTCAGTGCTCTACTCTCAGCATCCCACGCGATTGGCTGGAGTCTATGGCTACATGTACAGCCAGCTTCATCCCCGGCTACCGCAATCACGCTTCGCGTATCCCATACCCCTCGAGCTCTGCGCCCCCGTGATCTTCTGGGTCTCCGCCGTCCGTACAGATCTCGGGCGGCATCCACTCTAACGCCACTCTGGGCGTCGACTTCGGTGCTATTTCGTGCCCACCTTGCTTTGCGCCTCGTCTGCGCGCCGTCGACGTTCGGGCTCTGGGAATCTGGGAGCGGGAGTGCAGTTGGGCACGCGGTGCCGATACCTACGGACACGAAGACGAGGATCCACCCGCAGATCCATACATGCGCATCCGGCGACGCCGCTGCTTCTCGCACACGCAGGCGTACTACCTAGGGCGATACGTGCTCGGGAGGCAGACCAAGCACTGCCCGTTGTACATACTTGAACAAGCACTCGCAGAGGCGCGTTTTTGCGCAACAACGTTGCCTGCCCGCCGAATACACACACCCATCCCACCACCACCACGCACACTAAGGCTCTCAACTTTTGAGATGATCGAAAAAGGAGAGAAGTGGCGGTGTTCCTACCTTGCTTATTGACATGGCTGTTTGCTACTCCAATCTCGTTTTTTGTGCAGTCGCTCGCTTGTGTGTTCGGCCTGGCCGAAGTAGTATTTGTTATCTTTGCGTACTTCATGCGAAACTACATTGTGCGCGACTTGCTCGCCCATCGAGACCTAGCTGGGAATTGTCCAATTTCAACGCTTTCTTTCTTGTCCCTCGGCTATACATTTGATCGAAATACTCTGGTGCCCTATTGATACGTCTGCGCAACCTCCACCGTCCCGACGTTCCAATTTTCACATGACCTTAAAATATGCCTACAGCTTTCACACCGGAAAAGGGAAAAATTCATAATTCAATGAAAGTCTGTTTGAAAAGATGTATTTCATTTTAGGTTTCAGAATTTACAAAAATTACAAATATCTTTGTCTCTGAAAGCGGAATTGAAAGACCTGCTTTCATTGTACCTTTCAAACGAATTGAAAGTACCATTTTCATAGTTGCGCTAATTTTGCCATTGGTCCGGGAAATGCCGGACCAATGGCAAAACTGCCGCAGCGTTGAAAGTACCTTTTTCATGCGACATGAAAGCTATTTTGAAAGAGCCTCTTTCATTTCATCTTTCAGGTGGTTCGAAATCGATGTTTTCCGCAATATTGAATTTTGATCTGATTTCCTTTTTTTCATTAGTTCCCTTTCACTGAATTATGAATTTGTCCCCTTTCCGGTGTGAATTTGGGCGCTGAAGCGACGCTTATCGACTCCTCGCTCGACTAGCTCTGCAGCTCCGGTTGGATCCGACCCACTATTCTTCTCAGCCTCTTCGCTCCCTATCTGCTGTGCGAAGAGAGCGTTACTGCACCACTCTCGTATGCTCGTATCACTCCAAACGCTCTAGCCACCACTGACTCTTACGACGATCCCAATAGCTGGCCGCCCCGAGTGTTGATCAGCATCTCGTTGGGCTGCGAATCCTAGCGGTGTTCTTCGCTTGCACACGGGTTTTGGTGCACCTGAATCACTGCATTTTGACGGCTCGTGGGCACAATCCTCCTCCTCTTCCTCCACCGCGCCGGAGCCGTTTTCAGCGACTAAGGCTGATGCTCACCGCAATCGTGATATTTGTTATGCGGGCGGTATTCAAGTCCCATCCAGGAGGTTCTCGATCGGTGGGTCAGCAAACAATTCTATTCAACTTGCGTACGGCTCGTTCACGAGCTACGACTGTCCTCGGTTCAAGATGCCATGATGTACATATCCTGCTGCGACCACGGTGCTCGAGTCGGTTCGAAATTCCAGGAGGCCAAACGAAATGTAGAGGAAAGGGATACAAGTGCAACTCCATTGCTTGTGTACAGGTCGTTGACTCCGAAGACGAGGAGGAAGTGTGCTTTGGCGTACGGGTTCCTCGCTATGAATCTATTTATCTTCACTCAACCCGTCATTCAGCATCCATGCATAGGGGAGATGAGAGCCTGAAGGGGCGCGTTTTCAGAACCGTTCACAGCAGGAGGGAATTCGAATATATATCGCGGCCAATTAAATAATACGCGAAACCGGCAAAGTTCAGGTATTAATCTGTCCCGCCTCTTCCACCATGGGTGTTAATAAAAACTTGAGGTTGCGATTGAATTCATCCGAGTTTCCAATCGTGGATCTGGTCAACTTTGATCAAGAGTTTATACGGGTGACTTTCCTGGATATCGTCGTTGATTTAAAAGTCAACTCTGATATATATGCGGTTCAGCGACTTGAATGCGAAACAAAGATATCATGATGGAGCACGCTGAATCACCGAAACCTACTTCCGTTCCTTGGAGTCTGGGATGCTTCTGTTGCATCGTACCCCGCTTTAATCGCTCCGTTTTACAAGTCGGGGGACATTCGACAATCTCTCGGGAAATGTTCCACCCCAGACAAAGAAAAGATAAGATGGTATCCTCTTCGCGATTTACCCTGCTCGCATGATTTCTAGTGCTCACGCAGATTCTCGGAGTGGCTGCGAGCCTAAAATCGTCACTTTGAGTGTACCTGGATCGTAAAAAAAATCAGGACTGGAGCCGAGTCAAGCCACGCTTGGTTATTTTTCGTAAAGCTCAGTACTGTACTAGTCTCTGTAACAGAACCAATATATTGACGACGAACAAGTAGATGTCAATATATGTTGGTTCAAGTAAATTTTTGGTTCAACATCGGAGTTCAGCTATAGCCATTTCTAGCCAGGTTAGTCGTGATACCCATCGGCATTGTCATGTCGTGAAAGTTGAATTCGTTCATAGAAAAGAAAGTCGTTCTGCTTTCGAATCGAAGATGATTAACGTTAACCGAGGGAGAGCTGGAGGGATGGCGCATGTGCAACAAATTATAGAAGCGTGAGACGAACAGGAACCTGAACACCCTCCTCCTCCCGCCCACGAACACGAGGCTCAAGTGTTATTCCCATTTTCCAGTCGATTGGTGCGGAAATCGGTTCAAATGAGAACGTAAGCAAGAGCACAGAGAGAACGAGCTCTGAAACGGGGGAAATCGATTTGCTCAGCACATAAACCTACGAATGAGAGAGTCTCACTCATTTCAAGAATTGCAAAGGTTTTTCCACTGACGGAACCACCAGACATGAGTAAAAATAAACACAAATTGAAAAGGACAAGCGTACGGGCATACTTTAGCACCGCTCAAAAATGTCATGCTGCCACTGTTTCAATACGAACTTGAACATTCAAAGCGAGGAATCAACTCACGTGCCGGAATATGCTCCAGGAAGTTTTGCCTCAGCTTGATTACGTTTCAACCATCGCTCGGGCTTGAATTCTGCTGCGTCTGGGCCCCAGATTGCGGTCGACCGGTTTGCCGCGCTTAGTCCAAGGTAAATCGTGGTGCCTTGCTTGATAAGAAGCTCTGTGGTTTCTTCCCCGGTTATGGTAGATCGAATGGGATACGTGAGTGGAACCATTACATCCTTAGTTGTTCTACGGTTATGATTGAGTACTTGACAGAAACGACAAAGATCGACGACGCACTGTCTCCAAACAAAAGTCACCGGAGAGTACACACGGAGCATCTCTCGAACAACAGCATCAAGCAATGGAAGTCTCTCGAGCTCGTTAAAATTCAGGTCCTCTCCTGGGGCCTTTAACTGCAGGCGCCACGCCAAGTTAGTGATCTTGAAGGGACACTGAAATTGATCTTACAGCCTTAGCTGCACGCAGCTCTTCCCGCAGTCTTTGTTGCAAGTCGTGGTCCTCCGCGACAATAGTGAGGAAACGAGCCAAAGAAGACGACGTGGTCTCTTGGCCACCGTGGACGATAGAGCTTGAGTGCAGAATGGTTAACCTTCGCAGTGATGGAAGCCAAGAAGTACAATATACCCCATATTCGCGAGAACAACATCATCGGGCATCTTATCGGTCTCGTCGGCCTCCCAATTGGCTTGAACTGAAAATAGCGGGTGAGTGGGTGAACATTCCTGAACGATGAAGGATAAATGCCCGCACTCATCGATGTAATCAGGTCATTTCCTCCGGCTGCGGCTTCAGCTAGAGCAACAGACCCACCCTCCTCCAACGCCCTCAGTCGGGAGTTGTACACATTAATGTAGATGGGATGCATAGCGTTGACTGCGGCTTTGAACTGAGAATATGTGGATGAGTATGAACCGCACTTGGACGACTAGCTCCAACTCCGACACACCTTGCGTGCTGCTGGCCACGGGAACGTGGTGATAGATGCGAGAATCCGACGTAGCCACACCGGTTTCATTTTCCTCCACGACTGTAGGAACGGTAGAACTAAGAACAGACGACTGGCGAGCGGTCTGCACCAAGGTGTGTCAGCTTCGGTTGAGATCAAATAACAGACGAGTACTCACAGAACGGAGGTGATCGCGCCGTGGAATTCATCAAAAGCCGCACTTTTGTCGTCAAAAGAATTAAACGAGTGCCCAATCCCGGCAGTTCCAATGATTTCCAGAGCAACACGCGTTAGATAGTTGAGCATATCAACAACCTGGCCGGGAGGTTTCCCCGAGACTGCGGCCGTCAATTTCGCTTGCAACTGATGAAATGTAGTGAATTTCTATCACAATTGAAATTGAGCCAGTGGTACCTGGCGAGTGACTTTATAGAACATCGGAGTCAACTTGGAAACACGGTTCGCCGTGAACAGAGTATCTATGTACTTGCGTTGCTTCTTGTGCTCACGACCTATGGTGCGATTGAGACAAGCATCACAAATGTGAGTAAAAAAGCGCGAACCCTGCACGGAGGCCACTCCATCACCGCAATGAATAATGCCGAATAATCTATTCTCAAGGATGAGCATTACGCCAATGAAATTTAGGCCCGAGTCTTACCCCGCAAACTCTGTGGACTCTGGGAACCAAGCCTGTTGCTTGATTAGAATGGAATTCAACGCTACCGGGTCTGTTATATAGAGCGCATCGCTCTAGCAACGTAGGGTGAGATAAGTTCATAGTGTAGAGAATACACCACGGACTCCGACAAGTCCACCTTTCAAACGCGCAATGTGCCCATGTTTTTCGGGCATGTTGAGGTGGAAATCGAGGGCATCGGGACTGTGCAGATCCAATATATAACCTAGCAGAGGATCAGACTTATGAGCCCTGACAAAAACATGAGTGTACCTGCCATTGTGCTCGGCTCTGGACCTGGGATAAAAGCGTAGGGTTTTCTGGTCCTCATCCATTTCTTGAACGAGGAAGTTGCGATTGCGACGCAAGTCAGCGCGCAAACCGCAGTTACCAGTGGTGAGACTGAGGTTTCGGTGAGGGAAGGCATTTTCCGGTGAGATGTGCAGGGACACCAGGAGTGTGGGCGCCAGGTTCTCAAGGCCTAGACTACTTGAAGGTTTTTATGTCATAACAAGCTTCGCGGCCCACTACTTCGGTTGAGGTCCATGGGCGCTCGATTCGGCGCTTGATTCAGCGCTAACTCTAAAGGTGATGTTCAACCGATGTGGAACAGATTAACCAAACGCGGGGGTGAGAAGGCTCCAGACAGACACGGATAATTTTATAAAGAGGGAGGTATATGTCGATTAGGGGAGTGGCCGTGAAATTCACCAACACAGAGCCAGTCCTCCACAAGGAACTTTTAGTTGTTTTGAGCGACGCGTTTATCGTCACGGAGAAGACTGTCTGATCATGTGAGAGGAGCATGCATTCGTCGGTCCCGGACAACTGAGTAGTCAACTAGCCGCTCCGAGCTGCCATGAGGTCATTGCAATCGGCTAAACAATGTCGAATGGCTTGAGACAGTTCGCTGAGAGGAGTAGTTTTCTCTTGCTTTCGGATCGTTGTCCGAATCACGGGGAGACGTTTGTGGGTCCGTAATCGTTCCGCGATAATGCCTTGTGTTAGGGGTTTGGTGGGTGCTGCAATCACTCGTTGGCGAGTGACCAATGCTTCCAAGAGGATTACTGTGCCGTCTTCGAGAACCCTGCGCCTCCCTGTTATCAAAATTTAGAAAGACAACAAATTAAAAAGAAATACTAGTAGTATACCCCCTGGTCCAGGCATGTGCGTTGCAGAGAAAACAACACGAGGCTTCGCCAGGAGATGATATTCCCGTAAACAGTGAGAACCATACCCCCAATGTCATACGCAAACGGTTCTGAGCGATTTTGCTTCCGTTTTACCTCCGCTTGTGTCGCCTATCTGCGATCAAGAACCTTGGAAAAAGATCTGCTAAAGAGTGCATTTGGCCATATAAGTATAAATCCAAGAAGCAGATTAAAAGTAGAATGAACAAATTTCCAACACGCAAAAACATAGGGCCCGGTCGTAGTTGCCGCGGAGGTGGCGCCGAGGTACAAATATGAGAAAGTCCTTTACAAGGCATAAGCCTGGTGAAGCCTTTTCCAGTTGTCGCAGGCCTCCTAATGGCCTCTTGAGCGCCTTGTCGTTGCCTTGTCGAAGCCTCGTCAGACCTTCAATGCCGAGGTCACGAGCCTCTTTGATGGGACGGATTGCCGACTAGCATTCAAGCCCGGCGTACAGTGTGCATGCTATACGCGAGGCGTAACTTGCACATGACCTAGTCAAATCTTTCATGCAGACCCCTTGCAACATACCTCGATATTAGCTCTGGCAGATTGAACACGTCCCGTCACACACAACCGGAGTTGATGTCGTTGCAGATATTAGTATCTGGACTTGATCTGGACGCGCTGAACAGCAATGCTTCGTGTGACAGTGTGACGGAAATGTTGAACTGACGGGGATTCGCAGCAAGGAACTGAACTGACGAACATTCCATCACAGCTTGAAGTCCCATGTGACGAACAGTCCTCAAATGTGCTGAATTTATATGAAGTGACGAAGTTGCTCAATATTAACCGAACTGACGAAGTGACGAAGGTGGCGCGGACTCGTAATCAGCCGTGGCATATAAACTGCAACCGCTTTCAAGCCTCATATGATTTCTCCCATGTCTTTCTCCCTCCTGCATTACCTTGTACTCAGCCTCATCTCATCCATATTATATCTTGCAATCCACTCCTACACTAACCGCAGCCGCAAGCCTTTACCTCCAGGTCCTAGAGGCCTCCCACTCATCAGAAACTTACTTGATGTCCCTAAATCACAAGAATGGCTCACATACATGGAGATATCTCGAAAATACGGTGCGCTCGTGCACAACTTCCGTCCCGTGCTGTAACCTCCGTGCAGACTCCGATATAATCAGTCTCAACCTCGCCGGGGAGACCGTGATTGTGCTGAACTCACTGCGTGCAGTTGACGACCTGCTGGAGGACAAGTCTGCTATATACTCCGACCGGTATGTGTAATCCCTTGCACGTCGGTTATTGAGTTTCCTTCAATTTGATAGACCGCCGTTTCCAATGCTCAATGATCTGTGAGATTTCAGCTTCTTTTTTGGTTTCCATCCACTCATAAATTTTCCGTAGAATGGGATTTCACTGGCATTTGGCGTTCATGCAATATGGTCCGAGGTGGAAAAGCGAATGCTATCTTTTTTGTTGATTGATTCAAGCGTAATCAATATTTTCAGAACATCGCAAAGTTTTCCTACAGCAGTTTCAGCCATCAGAAGTCCTACTGCATCGTCCAGTGGAACTCCAGGCTGCTCGGCAATTACTCCAGAGGCTTCTGGATTCACCCGACAAGTATGAGAGACATTTGCGGCAGTGAGTTGCTCACCAAGCCATCACGATGTGAGGTGCTCATGGTAGTGCTTCGTTCAGTATGGCAGGCATGATCATTCTTTCAACGGCCTACGGCATCGACGTACAACTCGAGGACGATCCATACATCGACATATCGGAAAGGGCGGTGAAGGCCATGGTCTCCACAGCAAACAAAGGCTCCTTTCTAGTTGATTCCCTTCCGTTGTCCGTGCTCGTTTGCCTCACTTTGTCTCATAAACTAGGGGGGTGCGGGCCGTCGCAGGCGCGCGGCGGAGACGAATACTTATTTTTTTTAGATACAGTACTTGTCGTTACATACAGTTTGCATTTCAACTTGGCGACTGAGTTCCAGCTGCGTCTAAATTTTTTGGCAGGACTTTTAGCGTTCAGTTGGTTACAGACGGAAATCATTTCATGCGATGAAAGTTTTCGGCGCGGCCACAGATGGCAAGTGCATTTGACCCACACAAAGAAAAAATAATTGGACACGCGTTTATTTGCGAAGTAGTACGGAATACAAGACATGAAACGGGTATAAGCGATGTTGTTTCAAGGTTCGGCGAGTACAATTACCCAGCAAATGTTAAAGCTAATAGATTCTTCGTCTGCGCTGCCATCTTTAGTCCAGTGACTTTCCAGCCTACTCCGCAAAATATGCCAGTCTCAGGCAACGTGTTCAAATTTTCTTCGGGAATATTGAGACATGCGTAATCACTGTGGTTGAGTTTGAGCCAATCCAATGCAGTTTTAACACGATTTCGACGGACAAGCATGGGGGTCTTCTTCAGTAGGTTGAGATGCACCAAGGAAAACGAACACCAGAATTTCGCAAGTTCGGCTTGGCTGAGAGGTAAAGTGTTATGGACTTTGGTAACGGGACTGGAGAACATCGCAGCATTCACCATCACTTCTTCTACCAGAAGCAGTGCAGACAACACCTCTGTTGTGTCTGACTTTGGCAATTAACATCTGTTCAGCAAATTTCAGGTCACGCAGTTGCCAAGGCACTTCGCCAATCCAAAGATGGTTGGCCAGAGCATGCGTAGGAACCTTGTGACATCTCAGTGCATACTCGCACTTGACACAAATATACGTACAAGACGAATTAAGAACGGCACCTTCTAATTCTTCGACTTCGTCTTGCAGGGAGGCTCTGCTACGACGAGTGGCTCCAGTGCATTCAAGTAATTGCCAGTCAACATCGATGTTACCCTTCAAAGTAAAGTCGGATTTAAGGACAAGATGACCGCACACACTTCTTCAAATGTAGATGGAGAAAAAGAGTCGCACATACCGGATATAATTTCGTGCTGTAATTGCGGCAAAGTGGGCTGAGGTGGAAACGAGGCCGCTGTCTCAGTAGATAAAAAGTGCGTGCCACGTCGAATAGTTCACAGCCAGTGCTTCCAGATTGATTGCGGCCAGCACGTCTTAAAGCGTCGCTCTTGGGAAATTTAGTTTTAGGTTGTCGTACACGCCATGCTGCTTTGTTGACCGAATTCCTAGAAATTTTAGCTTCGTTGGGTTGAAGATGAAAGATGCTCATTAAACGATCACATTTGCACTGATTTTTCAGGGACTTGTCTCAAAGACTCTGATGTTCGATTGGGTGCTGTGGAACAATAATGAAGACGTGCCAAAGATTCTAATTGTTTTTTGTTTAGTAACGGAACCAAAACCCAAAGTGGAACATCTGCACACACGAAATTTGCGTCAACGAGAAGCTGAAGATGGTGAGATACATGCACTGGCGATCAAAGACGAGCGTATCTGCGGCCTGCAAACAGACGGTTTTATCCACGAGAAATGGTTGGATCTCATGGGAACTGAAATACTCAAGTCGCGCACCACTTGTATATCTAGGACCGTGGTATTTGATCGATGTGCTAAAGTCAGAACTCTGAAATGCAGCTGAAAATGTCAGCCGTTGAAAGCAGGAAAGACTAGTTCTGATGATTCCCAGTACATCCAGAAACATGGCAATTTTATAAGCGCGAGCGCGTTTCAGAGTCCAGTAAGGTATCGGCAAGGCAGAGTGACTTTTAGCTATTTCGAGTCATTCGCATCTCCGGTAAGCTCTGTTGCGAACATCGTGGGTAATCTTCCAACGATATATCTTCCAATCATGCACTGTTAGAGAAGGCTTATGAGGGTGCATGAGAGGCGGCAACAGACAACGTGGGGGAGCCAACTTCGGTCGAACACAGTGACAATGGCTGCATGAGCTTGAAAATTGGACCATAGCGCTAGACACCAGAACAAAGGACTTGATCTTTCGGCGAGAGAAGGAAAAGAAGTAGGTGGTTTTGGTAGATGATGATTATCAGGGGCTAAGCTAGCCAAGCTCAGACTGCGTCCGAAAATTTGAGAGTTAGAAAGATCTGGTATTAAAGTACGAGCGAGATCATGGACTGTGAGATTGCAGCAGGCGAAAGAAAGTGCGCTCAGGATGCATAGGATGTGCATGGGTGCGAGCAAGAAGCAGTGCGACAGGAGATTACGAAGAGACAGATAGGAGATAAGAGCAAATTGGTTGGCAAGACAAAAGAGAAGCGATCTGTTGCGCCTGACCACTGCTGGTACCGCCCCTTTTTCTGCTGCGGTCCTCTGTTCTACGGCGTCATCGGCGTCGCAGCGAATTAACGAACCATCATACCCGGGCATAGCGGCCGGAATAAGATAAACGGTAACATTGAGGACGAAAGGTTGTCGGGTGGAAAAAGAACACAGTAAACAGAAGGTTCAATTGCTAGCTCATGCGCCGCTATGCTTGAGTGCGTATTCAGTGCCGAACGGGCCGAACAGGACCCACACAGCCACTATTTTTATTAGATTGTTATACTGATGTTTAGGGTTATCTTTGCTCCATCTAATGGTTTTTCAAATAGGGATCACAAAAATGTAATGAAAATTGACACAGCCACTAATTCCATCAGTTCATTAATGCAGGACCGTGTTTGGGCGAGGTGCGATGTTTGGCCTGTACAAATACTAAGAACGATTACATAAGTATTCGTAACTCACCAACTTATGTTATGTTAGCCTCAAATATATACCGGAATTCTTCCCTGGTTCAGGGTTCAAGAAGCAAGCCCGTGAATGGTCCAAAGTCGTGACTGCAATGCCGAACATCCCGTACGACTTTGTCAAGAAAGCAAGAGTGAGAAACTACGATATGTTTAATCAGATCAAAATTAATCGTGAAGCGCAAGGTTGACGGAACGGCGAGATCCTCGATCGCGTCACGGGCGTTAGATCGAATCGAAGAAAGCTCAGATGGTGACGACGAGGAAAGAAAATTGGTGCTGAGGAACATCCTTGCCGCGTGTTATGGTGAGTCTTCCTTGCCTATCCTCGAGTTTTGACGATTGGATTCTAAATCTATTAGCTGGTGAGTGGTGTTTCAAGAGCAGTCATTACTTTCGATGCGTACCTGGCATACTAGCGGGAGCGGATACCGTGAGTCGTTGGAGCTAATCTGGAATTTTGTTTAACCCATTATCGAAAAGACCGTGTCTGCACTAGGAAGCTTTATGCTTGCTATGACCATCTATCCCGAAGTTCAGAAGAAGGGTCAAGCAGCGGTGGACGAGGCGGTGGGTCGTGGCTGTCTCCCCAGACTTTAACGACGATATCCCATATGTCGATGCTATTGTGCGCGAGGTTCTCAGATGGCATCCAGTGCTTCCGCTAAGTATGATTCGAGAATTTCTCGTCCACCGATGTTGATTCACGCGGGTTCCCTTAGGCGTTGTCCACGCTGTTACCGAGAATGATATCTATAAGGGTTATCATATACCAGCGGGTGCAGCCATCATCGGGAATGCCTGGTATGCACCTCGGTTACCTCTAACCTCGCATAATGGAATCTCGCAGGGCCATTCTCCACGACGAAACGACGTACGGACCGCGCACAGACCAGTTTATTCCAGAGCGCTGGCTGACGAAATAGGGTAAAATTAATCGTCAGATGAGGGATCCCAGTGCCGCTTTTGGCTTCGGCAGACGCATATGCCCGGTTCGAACGCGTTTTATTTTTTTGTGAGTGTAGCCTGACGTCGACTTCATCTGCACAGGGCAAAGACATGGCGGAATGGTCCATCTGGATCGCCGCAGCCTCGATCCTCGCCGTTTTACAACATCAGCAAACGCCTAGACGAAAAAGGAATACCGATTGAATCATCGGAGGAATACACGTCGGGTATGGCATGGTGAGTTCTCGATCTTCAACCATGCAAATCCGAGTTGACCGGGCTTTGCAGCTACCCCATTCCTCACGAGTGTGATATCTTGCCCCGATCTGAAGAAGCGCGAGTTATGATTCAAGATGCGGTGTTGGATTGAATTTGAGCACAAATTATGCCTGCATCATTGTAATCGAGTACGAAAATAAATTTTAGTCCTCGTCATAGAATCAGCTTCGAGTCTTGGAACAGAAAAAAATTCTTGCTAAATCTTTGAGGTCGACGACTGTCACGGCCAGCGAGCTCGAAAGCAGCGCTGCCATGAGAAGTATCAGTAGGCATTCGGATTAAATGACAAACGATATAAACAAAGGCGTACAATTCTCTCTGCAGGAGCTGGTGGCAGTAATGGTGGCACTTGGGTAGCAGTGGAGACGGTGGGTTTCCGATGGGACACAAAATTTGACAGCAGCTTCAAGGGGCATCCGGCATTTAAAAAAAAGATATAGGGTCGATTTTCTTTTTTTCGACCCTGGCCTGGGACTAACTAACTACGTAATGGTTCTCACGCACCATATATGGTAAATATTCACGTGATTTGGTTCAATCAAGCTGCGAGGCTCCCGAATGCATACGAATGCATTTTTCAGCTCTTAGAATGCAAATCCCGACTTCTCCTCAGTCAAAATCCACCCAAACTCGAAGGTCAAAATTTTTTTTTTCCGGCTTGGCGGCCGGACTAACTAACCAACCCTTAGTCGCCGGTTTAAATGCCGGATGCCCCTTGAGCAGCTTGTATTACATAGTAACGCCCATGGCCCGGCCTGAAGCCCTGAACAAGCCCTGAAGCCCAGTGAAAACGTCGGCAAGCCATATCGAGCCATATCGAGCCAGATGTGACCGCTTTTGGCTGGGCATATTTGGCTCGCAAATTGTCTCAGGGCTCGATGTGGCTCGTCAACTTTTTCCAGAAAATCAAGCCAGAGAGAGCCAAAGAGAGCCAGAATGAATAGCTTATTGCATTTGCATGACGTCGAACCAAATCAATTCAGATTACATTACACATGCGGCTGTACTACTGCACACCACCCTGTGCCCGCTCGCTCCCCGCCTCGCGATCGCGCCCCCGCCCCACCCACATCTGCGAACGGCTCCAACTTCAATTAGGATATAGTGCCGGTGTTCTATGATGCCACATGCGTCCAACGAATGCCGAAGGGCCCGAAATGGACGCTGAAAATACAGTCGTCAGTGGCGACAACAACTGGGCATCGGAGAACTCACAATTGAGGAGATGACAGGCCGAAAGTGTTCCCGAGAGTCGAATATCACGAGCAGAGATCTAGGGAGCTTATGAGCTTGGTGTACGTTCCGAGAACAAGAAAGATAACACACCAGTGGACTTGGACTCGCGAGTAAGATGTAAAGAGTGAATCAAAGACTAAGCAGCAAAAAGTATAAATCAGAAAAGTAGCTGTAATAAAGGAGTGCAGATGGCGCACCGTTTTTGTTATCCTGACAAGTAGAGTAAATAATGTCGAGAAAGCGCAACGAAAGAGCATGTATCAGCTGGGTTCGAAGAGAATTTAGGCTTGAACACACCGTTTTCGGAGGCCAAAGAACATGAAAGGAGCGAGGAAATGAGTACTGTACTGTATATATACAGTAAATGCGTAAGCTGCCACTCAATTTGCCACAAAAGTCATACCATCGATATCACACGGTCATCGCCGCCGCCAATTCCCTACATTCCTACGAGTATCCTACGGGCTTGGATGGAAAAGTGGGCAGAAAGGCTGGAGCAAGGGACTAGGGAATGGTGAAGAAGTCAGAGAGTGCGCGGGATGGTGGTGGTAGGAAACAAGAGACGAAGCGTGACGTAACGAGCCCGATCGTACGACTTTGAAAATTATGCCGAGCTAGCCAGGCGTTTCTGGAGTTGCCAAGCACCAGTACAGCTGAAAAATTGACGAAAAGTAGGCGTTAGACAGAAGTTGATTCGATCTGGCTCACTTTGGCTCGATTTGTTCGAAGTGGCTCGATCTGGCTTGCCGGCGTTTTCACTGGGCCTGAAGCCCGCCAATTTGTTATAGAAACCGTCACAGGAAGCCCGAGCGAAGAGACAAGCCACGACGTCAGGAGAGAAATTGAGATTTGATCGAATGGAATCCGAAGGGAGTTTTATCTTATCGATACCACGGATTGATCCGGCGGAGTTTGAATCAAAGATAAGAAAAGAACGCCGCTTTCATTCATCGCGCCCACATCGCATATACGCCCCCGACCCGACATCGCGTGCGCTTCCGAGATACAGGCGCTGCTTCACCGTGTAGCATCGACAACGAAGAACGATGCATCTCATAGTATACGTAGCACTTTGGCCAGTCCCACCAACAGCCGTCCGCAGTGAGCGTGTGTCCCGTATGCAGCTCGAGAGTCCACAACGTACCGCCGGGGGAATGCACCTTTCGCCCCTCAGCTCCTCGTCGCCTGACGTCCGTCATCGTCCGCACGAGCATGATCTTCTTCAATGCAGGCTACCGCACTCCTCCACGGCGCGTCTGTGGGCCGAGCGCTCTTCGACCCGTTTTCGGCTGCACTCACCATCCCATTGCACACCGTTGTAGCCGTGCCCGCGCCACTGTTCGACTCGCGTGCGTGCCCGTCCCTTCCCTCGTACCCTGGGCTCATTTACTCCACACAGGCAGCCCCACACTCGCGTTGGCGTCAACTCGGAGAACGCTTCGCAAAGGATATCAGAGGTGTAGATGCGTGTCCTGTGTCACATTCCCTTTTCCATTCTGATCTCTTTTGTGCCAGGCCGCCGCCGTGAGCACGCGTCGGTCTCTCTTTCGCAACACTCTAAATTCACTCAACATTAGAGCACTCTCGCGCACTTCTCGCATCCATCGACCCGACACCGACGCGTCTCCGGAGCCGCGCGCGCGCCTTGCGTCGTATGCGCATACAGAACCCGCCACACACCCGCTTTTTCGTCTCTAACTACGCAAAAGTACGTACGTACAATCCACGATGTATATATTCCATGAGCTGACTCGCAGCCTCGCACAGACCCCAATTCGTTTCGTGTACGGCTGTCACACACCGCAGGTCGCACTGGGTGTAGTCGGGTGTCGGGAGTGCGACACAGGCGACGGTACGTTGTCGTATATACAGACGATTAGCTAACCACCAAAAAATGACAGATCTCTTCACTTCGCCCCGCCGAGCCATTCGCATCGCACGCACGTATTGCACCGTACGACGTCGGGATAGAGCGCCTAGGCCTGGCGGAATGGAGTCGGGCGTCGATGCGCGCCGTACGTCGCCACCTGACATGCAAACGGTTAGCAAGCTAACGCAAAAAAGACAGATCTGTTTGCCTCGCTCTGGCACGCCGTTCGCACCTGTTGTGCGGCAGCGCCAGTGCAAAAGACTCGTTTTTTAACGAGAGCGGCAGCGGGTGCAGGGTACGGTGTCCGTGCAGAGCGCGGCGTCCCTGCGCTCAAAAATCACAGCAAATCTTCGTTGTGGCCGTAACTCACCCGTCCCGTTCCCATTCGTCCCATCTCAGAATCGCGCTTCGGCTCGGAAATCGAGTGCACCGTGTGGGGAGCAGGGCGCGGGACGTAGGTGGAGGCTGGTACGTGCCGTCTACGAATCCAGACGATTAGCACGCTGACAAAAAAAAGACCTGTGGAAGATTCAATGTCTCTACGTCCCGTCCCTGCGCTCACCCGGGCTCGCAGGCAGCGTCCCGCCCGCCAACGCACCGGCACGAGTCGCGACGCTCGCACCCGCTGCGGTCGAGGCGAAGTCGGTGCACGCAGCCCATGCAGAGTAGGGAGCAGGTGCGCGCGGATCCACCCGTCGCATTCCTGGGGTGCAGATGCACTCGGGCGAGGTCTGTAGGTAAAAACAATGCAATGTATTAGCTAGATATTGAATGAACTAGTTTCGAATGGCTTACTTGGATGAATGAATGAATGAAATAGAGTGACTTGGGTTTGCGGCGCTTCGTGACCAGGACATGGAGGGTCGGTCAGCAACTGCAAAGAGCGAGAGATTACATAGAACGAGAACGAACTTGCTTACGTGCCGCTGTAGTGGTAGGATCGGGTCTGCGTTAGTGTTCAGTGTGTGCGCATGCTTGCCTGTAGTACGATCACGTGTACATTCCCCAGCTTGTCGTTCGCTATACGATCCCTTGCGCAGCGATACCGCGGGATCTCAGGTTTCTGGGCTACCATCTCACCATTCTGACCGACTACACCGCTGGGGTCTCGTCTGCGGGTAGAGAGAGAACAAGATAAGTAAATCAACGAATGAAATGAAGCGAAAACGAATTCGTCAGTGTTCAGAGGCGCAAATCACACCTACATATGTACTTTTGACTTTGCGATACTCAGCATCTGACAAGACGGCACGAAAAAGGAGAAATAGAACGCACCTTGAATTTGAAAGTGAAAGATGCCGTTGTGCGGTGCAAAATTCATAGGCAGGGCACTGCGTCTCGACTCGAGTTCGAATCTGCAAAACCGAAGTTTGAGTAAATCATGGAGTCTGGTATGAAGCGGAAAACTCACTTGAATGACAAGACGGGGTTTTGATAGGTATAATAGAGTGAATACATGGACGCACCTCCAGGTAGAATGAGGTGGCAAAACTGCACCCTTCAAGGAAAAGTCAACTCGGGAATCTGGCAGAAATTGAATTAGACTTATGCCGCTTGAGATGCACTTCGGTTGGAGGTAAAAAGTGTAAGGGGATGAAATATCAGGAGAAGAGTTGAATTCTAGTTCAAGGTTAGCTCTGTGTTTAAACGGGATGTTGTAAGAGAAAGAAAGGAGCAAAGAAACTAACATACCTTCAGCGAACAGCTTGAAGCCTGGGGTCGAAGTTTGAACGAGCTGAATGAAACGGTGAAGAAATCTAGAATCCGAGTTTGCACTGGGTCAGTCAGCATGACAATGGAAGTCGAAACGAAAGTACTTGCTTACCTTGAATTCAGATTCCCGGTGCGAAATGTATTCGACAAGATGGGATTAGAATAAAGATCCCGGCTAAGAAACCTCGAAAGAAAGATAGAATAGAAAATAATAATAAAGGAGATACATACCTCGCGTGCACCCACGCGTTCCTTCAAGCATAGTTTCGGCCTTTCGAGACGCCGATCTAAATAGATGTACGACGATGAAGCCTATCTTTAGAAATGTTGTTCACCAGTCTGGAACGGTCTCGGTAAGAGAACTGAGGACTCGTCACGCATGATTCGCTATGCTGTCAGCACTTAAGTTGTAGTCACGTCTTCGAGCGTGAGAGACATAGACGTACAGGAAAGCAAACTGAGACTACGATAGCTAATGAGCAGATCAGAAATGGAAGGAACATAAAGGGAACCCACATCCAGATCTAGAACGGTTGATGATGTTACAGAAGTGGCTGGGTGTTTTGAATCATAATTGCGGCCTTCATGTTGGGAAGCACCAATAATAAGTTGAAATCAATCCGAAAGAACGTGCTAAGATACTCAAATGAAAGAGGAACAAGGATGGTATGGTGGTGTTGCAAAAAGTATAGGCGAGGGAGAGTGGATCTAAGCATAATTTCGGTGTTCCGAGGCACTGACCTTCAAGTCATGACCACCTTCAAGGAGCCTACCGACACATACCTTCAAGAACGATTCAGTGAATCTTGAAGCCTAGTTTCAGCCTGCAGAATTGAGATTAACATTTAGGTCAGTGAATTCAAGGACGAGCATATACTTGATGAATGTGTATCATGAAGGCTTGAAGTAGCCGTGGTCAAGACAATATCGAAGTTGAAGGGCTGAGACTAAGGTGGAGGATCAACAAATCTAGAATGTTTGATGTACCCACAGAAAGGTGCGCGATGAAGCGTGCGCTGAGCTGAGCAATATATTAATCTGACGGTTCAAGAATTGCGCGTGGGTCGAGTCCTTGAAGTATAATTCCGACCTGCAGAACCCAAGTCATTATGTATGTAGGTCTGCGAATTGAACGGCACAGGTACCTGGTTCCGATAAGAAGATTTTGAACTGCACTCTTGAGATAAGAAATTGAAGGAGATCAATGTCATTGAATAGAGGCGGCCGTGGTTCTCGAGTAACAGTCGATTTCAAATGTTCAATAGACGCGTGGATCGGCAAACATACCTTGAGGAAGCCATCCAGCACTTCAAGAAGAGCACACCGTGGAATCATAGACGGTCTCACAGTCTTGTTCAAGAGTAATCCAAATCAGTGCTCGAAGGTCAGTGAGTATCAATATATTTGTCTTGTATTCATCTGGGACGAGACTGCGAGATTAAATACAAGTCAGTCAAGGTTCGGGTGGGGATAATCCGAAGACGGGCGCCGCAGACGAGCGCGATTTGCTACCTCTTTGCATATTTGCCCACGTATCCGGTGTCTTATCGTAGTCTTTCGTCGGTTGAACTGAACCGATGAAGCTAGATATATTGCGAGAATGGAATAAAGAAAAGTGTTCAATACATAGCTATTGAAAGAGCTTGTTATATGTGGGGGGATGTAAGTACTCCAATTTACATCCACGAATGCTAATTCCGGCAGAAATCCTAACTCCGCGAGCGGTAATACAATGAGAATCAGGCGCGCTGCAATGTAGATAGGACTTGCTAGTGCCATGATTGTGCCGATCACTGCTGCTACCGATTCTAGCCGATTGCTCAGTGTCATCAGAGGGAGGAGCGAAGCGAGACCAGGGATTGCAGTGACAACCAATGAGGATATTCTCCAGATCCACATTTCAGCAAGCGTAGGGAAAACCGCGTTCCATGCGGGGCAATGAATGGCACCGAACCCGGTGCCCACCAAAAACTGAATCATAAAAGCATCGGCGTTGGATCCAGTGTTGTCCATCGACCAAAATGATGGCACTGAGACGGACGATAACGGCTTATATCGGTCCCCGTAATCCGCCCCAATCGCAGAGTTGAAGAACCGGTCGGAAAGTGGAAGCTGAACATGGGGGGTTGCAGTTTCTGTGTCAGGCCGTTTTAAGCGGTTTAAAACCGTTTAGTAACCGTTTCCGTTTTCTTTGCCCAGCTGGACAAATGGAAAACAAATGGTTGGAGCCTTAGACCACCTATCATGTTCAGTACTTGCTACCTCTTTGCATGTTTGTACACCTATTCGGAGTCTTAGATACTAGTAGCCGTTAAACTGAACGACTCTGAAGCTAGATATATTGCGAGAATTGAATAAAGGAAATTGTTCCAATCCATATCTATCGAAAGACCTGGTCATATGTGGGGGATGTAGGTACTCCAATTTACATCCATAAATGCTGATGCTGGCAGAAGTCGTAACTCCATGAGCGCTAATACAAGGAGAATTATGCGCGCCGCAATGTAGAAAAAAATCCCCAGTAGCACGAGTACGGTGTATGTAGATTCAAGCCAATCGATGGTTGTTAGCGGAGCGAGGAGGTAAGGGAGACAAGGAACTGCGATGATAACCAATGACGACATTCTCCAGATCCACATTTCGGCGGGTGTAGGGAAAATTGCGTTCCATGCGGCGCAGTGAATGGCACCGAACAATGCACCCACCAGAATCAGGAGAAGATTAGCCCCAATGTCATCGTTGTCCATCGACCAAAATGACGGCACTGAGACGGATGATAGCGGGTGATATTCGTTCGTTCTAAAGCCGAGAATCGCAGTCCTGAGTTGATCGACGTGCGAGAACTGGTCAGGGGCTGTAGCTTGTGAGTCCGAGTCAGACAGTGTGGGTCCGACAACAATGGGCCGCTGAACGTCGAGAGGCTTGTTCCACCAAAGGAGCCAGATGAATATGTTTACGACGGCGAACGCTAGCGTGACGACCTCGAGTTGGGTTATAGCGAGATGTCGATGTGCGCGAGCAAGGCATTGCAGGATGAACCACAGACCCTGCAGGAGCGCAACACCTTTGGAGAGCGCGTCCCCTTTGCTCTTGTCCATGATTTCCTCTTTGTTCACGTTCCGTATGGCCGTTTGGAATACGAAACGGTGAGCTGGATTCTCCAGCTGTTCCTTGGTCGCAATAGGGTGCCCCATCGGCGAGACGAAACCGCCCATGCAGAAAAAGAAGGCCTGTGTGCTGGAGAATCTGAAATCTACACCAGACGAGGGCATGAGGTGAAGTCAAGAATATGATTGGTGACTCACTCTTCACCAACCAGCGAGAACCAAAGAATTGTCTGGCTGCAAATCCCACCATGATTTCCGGAGCAGTCATGGCGATGAGCATCATTTTCAGCCTTCGCCATAGAAGCTGAAGACTGCTCTGGTCGGGCGGGGGCACATTCGGGTGAACCGACACCCATGTGCAAGCAAAGATCGTCGCGAGACAGCCCCATACGACACTGAACAATGTTCTACAGTTGTCGATATCTTTGCAGGAGTCGGGGGTGGCTCGGGCGTCAGGAGGACGTGGGCGTAGTGCAGCGATGCTGTCCTGGGACAGCAGATGAACAGCGATGAGAATGAGAAGCATGGTTGGTTTCGAGATCCAGTGAAGGTTCCAGGTTCAGAGCGACTCAGAACGATAAGATAAAAATGGTGACGGCGCAGCTGGTCACTGGCTTTTTGTTGGAATCAAAGAGATCAATTCCAGATTAGCAGTGAACCCGTTGCAAACGCACGGGGAATCATTCCAAACTACAGACTACTTATACAAAGTGAGCACAACTAATTGGTGTAAATGAAGGATTAATTACGACAACCAGGGGGGAGGGGAGTACCTGTGGCTTAATATGACAACAAATGACATCGGAGATAGCGAGCAGTGAACTCGTATTCCAACAGTTTTGATACTCATGCCCTTGAGGCGGTGGTAGAAGACAGGTAGCATTCATTTCGTTAGAAGTTTGACAGGAAAATTGGATCCGGAGGTGCCAAAGCGCCCCAAAACAACAAGGCTAAAACTCTTGCAATCCAACATGTATTTAATTGCGAAGGTGAGACTTGCATGCAGAAAGCGCGAACCAAATCCATAAGTACGTTCATAATCGAACGCAGACTCAAGTTGGGTCACCGCAGAGTCAGCCATTCCCACAGTCGCAGAAAGAATCGCATTCCATGGAAGGAATAGTACCGGACATAGTCAACAGCCATGAGGATAAGCACCATCGTTTGTCAGACACGTCGCAGGTCGGCGTGGATCGCAGACTCGAGCGTTCAGGGTTGGATTCATATCAGCCCTCCCACCGCACACCGGTGCCTTTGACTCCGAGTTCTGACTTCGGTGCAGAATGCGGGCCTTTTCATGGGTCATATATCATATCCAGCGCAAATGCGGTGTTGTTTTTCAACTGTCTTCGAAGTCCAGATTCCCCATTTCCTAGAAGGCATGCACGAATTGGGACAATGTCCAGTTGGAGCATAGAAGACCAGGAAGCAGAGATACCCCGCACAGCGCTGTCGGTAAAGCAGGCAAACAACAGGAAAAATTCAGGGAAGGACAAGAGAAGGAGGAGGCGGGCCTGCCTGGGGAATTTCATGTCACATGTGAACGCGCAGGACTTGGGGTTGCTCGAGGTGATTGTTCCTGCAATAAATTCCCTTCTCGTCCTCCCTTCGAGTGTGGATAGGAATCACCGTCAGACCGCGTCAGTGACGGGGTGGCCCACCCGCCGGAACTTCAAATAGCAAAGAATGGAGGCAATAGAGGCAACTGAAATTTGGCGATCATGCTCATCCAGGGCGGAGAAACTGTCGCGGGGAGCCCGAGCGAAGAGAAACGATACGAAGAGCACGCCAAGAGGGAAATCAAGATTTGATCGCACCTTCTTTGATCTTACCGATCCCACGGATTGATCCGGCGGAGTTCCAATCAAAGATACGCGTATCTGGATTTTACATCTCTCTACTTACCCGGTAGTTGAACCGACATCGCGTGCGCGCCTCCTCGCCGCCACGACGCTGCGCCACATCCTACCCGCGTACCCGTGTTGGTCCTTCCGAGATACAGGCGTTGCTTCGCCGCGTAGCATCGACAGCACTGAGCAAAGAACGAAGGAGCACGAAGGTGGACGGAGGCGATGCGTCTCATGGTAGCGCTTTGGCCCAGTCCCACCTACAGCCGTCCGATGCGGGCGGAGCGATGAGCGTGTGTCCTAGCGTCCACAACGCACCGCCGGAGGAATGCGCCTTTCGCCCCTCAGCTCGTCGCCGGCTGACGTCCGTCATCGAGTACACAGAGGCAGTGCCTGATTCAGTTGTGCCACGAGCACGATCTTCTGCACTGCGTGACTACCGCACTCCTCCACGGTGCGCCCGTGCGCTGAGCGCTCCTCAACGCGTTTTCGCCATCCAATCGCACGCCGTTGTCGCCGTACTCCTCGCTCATTTACTCCCCACAGGCCCCACACTCGCGTTGGCATCAACTCGGAGAACGTTCCGCAAGGGATATCAGAGCTCTAGGTACGCGTTCTGTCCCTGATTCTCTTTCCCATTCTGATTTCTTTTATGCACGGTGAGCACCCGTGAAGCCCTCTTTCGCAACGCTCGAAATTCACTCAAAATGAGAGCACTCTCGCCCACTTCTAGCACGCATCGACCCGACCCGACGCGTTCTCGGAGTCGTGCGCGTGCCGTGCGTCGTATGCGCATACAGATCGGGTGGGAAAAGCCGCCACGTTCCCGCTTTTTGTATCTAACTATGCAAAAGTAGTATATATTCCAGCCGCTGATGCGTGCACTCATAACCTCACACAAACCCCATTTCGCTTCGTATACGGCTGTCACACGCCGCACGTCGCGCTGGACATAGTGGGGTCTCGGGAGTGCGGCACAGACGGCGGTACGTCGTCGTCTATCCAAACGATTAGCTAACCATAAAAAAATGGGAGATCTCTTCACTTCGCCCCGCCGAGCCGTTCGCGCGGAGACCACCGCATCGCGCGCACGCATTGCACCGTACGACGTCGGGATCGAGCGTTGGGCGGAATGGAGTCGGGTGTCGATGCGCGCCGTACGTCGTCACCTGACATGCAAACGGTTAGCAAGCTACCGAAAAAAGACAGATCTCTTTGCCTCGCCCCGGCACGCCGTTCGCACGGCGCGAGCGCAAACGAGAGCGGGAGCGGGTGCACGGTACGGTACGCTGTCCGTGCACAGCACCGAGTCCCCGCGCTCAAATATCACATCAAATCTCCATTGTGACCGTAACTCACCCGTCCGTCCCGTTCCCATTCATCCAATCTCAGAATTGCGTTCCGGCTCGGAAATCGAGTGCGCCGTGCGGGGCGTGTGTGGCGCAGGAGAGGTAGGTGGCGACGTCTACAAATCTAGACGATTAGCACGTTGACGAAACACCTGTGGAAGATTCAGTGCCTCTACGTCCCCGCGGTTCAGGCAGCGTCCCGCCCGCCAACGCACCGGCGCACGAGTCGCGACGCTCGTACTCGCACTCGCTGCGGTCGAGGCGAAGCCGGCGCACGTACGCCGCCCGTGTAGAGTAGGGAGCAGGTGTGCACGAATCCACCAGATCCACCCGCTGCATTCCCGTGGGTGCAGATGCACTCCGAGAACACTCGGGCGAGGTCTGTAAGTAAAAACAATGTAATTTATTAGCTAGATATTAAATGAATTGGTTTCGAGTTACTTGCTTGGATGAATAAATGAATGAAATAGAACGACCTGTGACTTGCGGCGCTTCGTGACCAGGGTATGGTGGGTCGGTCAGCAACTGCAAAGAGCGAGAGATTTAGATAGAACGAGAACGAACACTTGCTTACGTGCCCCGCTGGGGTTTCGTCTGCGGCCGCGGGCAGAGAGAAGAGAATAAGATAAATCAACGACATGGAGTCTGGTATGAAGCGAAAACGAATTCCTTAGTGTTGAGGAGCCCAAATCAGACCTATCATATGTACTCAGTATCTGACAAGACGACACGAAAAAGGAGAAATATAACGCACCTTTAAAGTGAAAGTGAAAGATTCCCGAGGAAAGGCGCCCTTCTGCGGTGTAAAATTCATAGGCAGTGCTCTTGATCTCGGGTCGAGTTCAAATCTGCAAAACCGAAGTTTGGGTAAATCATGAAGTCTGGTATGAAGCGGAAAACTCGCCTGAATGACAAGACGGGGTTCTGCCAATATAGGTATAATAGAATGAACATGTGGACGCACGTAGAAGGTGCCGAAACTGCACCCTTCGAGGAAAAGTCAGCTCGGGAATCTGGTAGAAATTGAATTAGACTTACCTCGCTTGAGATGAACTTCGTTTGGAGGTAAAAAGTGTAAGGGGATGATATATCAGCAGAAGAGTTGAATTCTGGTTCAAGGTTAGCTCTGGGTTTAAACGGGATGTTGTAAGACGAGAAAGAAAGGGACAAAGAAACTTACATACCTTGAACGAACAGCTTGAAGTCTGGGGTTGAAGTTTGAACGAGCTGAAGGAAACGGTGGGGAAATCTAGAATCCGAGTTGAACTGGGTCAGCATAACAAGGGAAATCGAAACGAAAGAACTTGCTTGCCTTGAATTCAGATTCCCGGTGCGAAATATATTCAACGAGATTGGATTGGAATAAAGATCCTGGCTAAGAAACCTCGAAAGAAAGATAGAGTAGAATAATAAAGGAGATACGTACCTCTCCCGCGCGCGCGCGCGGGCAGCGCGTCCCAAATCACACACGCTTCAAGCATAGTTTCGGCCTTTCCAGACACCGGGTTTCGGGTCAGCACCGATCTAGATAGATGCACGACGATGAAGCTTACCTTTAGAAATGTCATTCAGCCGGTCTGGAACGGCTTCGGTAAGAGAACTGAGGCCTTGTCACGCATGGTTGGCTAGGCTGTCAAGACTTAAGTTGTAGGCACGTCTTCGAGCGTGAGAGAGATAGACGTACAGGAAAGCAAACTGAGAGTACGATAGCTAATGAGTAGATTAGAAATGAAAGGAACATGAAGGGAACTCACATCCAGGACGGCCGATGATGTTACAGAAGTGGCTGGGTGTGTTGAATCTAAATTGCGGCCTTCACGTTCGGAAGCACCAATAATAAGTTCAAGTCAATCTGAAAAAACGCACCAAGATACTCACATGAAAGAGGGACCAGGATGGTATGGTGGTGTTGCAAAAAATATAGGGCCTCATGGACCAAGGAGAGTGGATCTAATGAGCATAATTTGAGCATAATTTCGGCACTAATCTTCAAGTCAGGACCACTTTCAAGGGGCCTGGAAGTACCGACAAATACCTTCAAGAACGATTCAGAAACCTAGTTTCGGCCTACAGAATTGAGATTAGGGGGGGGGTCAAACTTCGCTTAAGACGCTGATTCACGCATCGATTCAGGTGTCAATTCAACTATCGATTCAAACATTATTTCCCGTCGATTCTCGGCCAAAAATCGACGGAGATTCGAGGTTGTTTTCCATTCCATGAATCGACGTGAATCCGTGAACCTCCTCCGGAGGAATATGGGCCTATGTGGAGCTATAACCCTGCAAGGTTGGCAGGGCGTGTAAAATCCAAAACTTGAGATGGGGCGATATGACTAGCTGAAATGATGTATAACCTTCACAGGACATTATAGACTTTACAGGACATTATAGCCCTGCATAAGTTGATTCCTTCCCAAGCTTTAAAAAAAAATAATATTGCGCTCCGCCAAATCCAACTACGCAACAAATATAATGAGATAGTGGATAGTATACAGAATTCTTGAAAAGTAACAGAAAAGAAGCTAGACAAGGGGCTGACCATCCGCAGCAGCGTACGTACCCAAACTCTGACTCTAGCTCTCAAGTCAACGAAAGGTTTTTGCAAGTATGAAATGTATGAAAGTCAGCAATGAACGCCGGCTCTGCCTTGAAGGAGAAATTAGCAATGGGTGCGAGAGAAACAAGCAGTTAGCACACCGCAGACTGAACCGTACATTTCCAATTGTTATTTGAGAGCAAAATCCCGTTTAAACACCCCCTTTCCAATCGTGATAGCGGGAGTTTCATCGATATTGCGGTCTGCGTCATATCATTTTACTGCCTTTCCCGAGTTTTCTGCCTCCACTCGGAGTCCATCGGCCGTCGCTGTGAATTAGAGCATATGCTACTTATCCCGTTTATAATATGCTCTCTCCCAACTCAGATTTCTTCTATAATAATTCTATTCTTTCCTTTTTGCCATTCTCGTCTCGTCATGTACATGCTATCCTCGTTATTCAGATCGACTAATGGTGCTCGGTACTTGCTACCTCTTTGAATATATGCACACCGATTCGAAGTCTTACGATACTAGTAGCCGTTAAACTGAACGATGAAGCTAGATATATTCAACAAGAATGGAATCAAGAAAAATCTTCCAATGTCTATAAAAAGAGCTTGTTATATGTGGGGAATATATGTACTCCAATTTATATCCACGAATGCTGATGCTGGCAGAAATCGTAACTCCACGAGCGGTAATACAATGAGAACTATGCGCGCTGCGATGTAGATGGAAATCTCCAGCATCGGGATTACGTCGGAGGTTAATACCGATTCTAACCGATTGCTCATTGCTATCAGAGCTAGGAGGAGAGTAAGACCAGGGACTGCGATGATTACCAACGCAGAAATCCTCCAGATCCACAGTTCGGCGGGCGTAGGGAAAATTGCGTTCCATGCGGCGCAGTGAATGGTACCGAACAAGATGCCCACCAGAACCAGGAGCGTATTAGCCTCACCGTCATTGTTGTCCATCGACCAAAATGACGGCACTGAGACGGATGATAGCGGGTGATATTCGTTCGTTTTAAAGCCGAGAATCGTTGCCCTGAATCGATCGACGAGCGAGGGCTGGTCAGGGGCTGTAGCTTGTGAGTCCGAGTTTGACAGCGTGGGTCCGACGACGATGGGGTATTGCACGTCGAGGGGCTTATTCCACCAAAGCAGCCAGATGAATATGTTTACGACGGCGAACGCTAGAGTGGCGACCTCGAGTTGGGTTACCGCGAGGCGTTGATGGGCGCGAGCAAGGCATTGCAGGACGAACCACAGACCCTGCAGGAGCGCGACACCCTTGGAGAACGCATCTCCTTTGCTCTTGTCCGTAATTTCCTCCTTGTTCACGTTCCGTATGGCCTTCCGGAGTTCAGGGCCGAGGTGCCAACCCTCCAGCTGTCCTTTTGTCGCAATAGGATGCCCCGTCGGCGAGACGAAGCCGCCCATGCAGAAAAAAAAACCATGGGTCTTGGGGAATTCAAATGCTGCGACGAACTAATATGAGACGCAGTCGAAAATCATAATGCTGACATACTCTTTGACAACCACCGAGCCCCCAAATACTGCCTGGCCGCAAATCCCACCATGATCTCCGGGGCGATCATGGCGATAAGCATCATTTTCAGCCTTCGCCAAAAAAGCTGAAGACGGTTCAGGCCGGGTGGCGGGACATTCGGGTGAACCGAAACCCATGTGCAAGCAAAGATCGTCGTCAGACACCCCCAGACGATGCTGAAGAACGTTCTGCAGCTGTTGATATCGTCGCAAGAGTCGGTGGTGGCTCGAGCATCCAGAGATTGCGAGAGAGATGCAGCTTTGCCGTCCTTGGACAACAGATGAACGGCGATGAGGATGAGAAGCATTGTCGGCAGTTCCAAGAGACACGCTGGGCCCGCATATGGAATGCCTTTATAGCGGAGGTTCAAAATAACCTGGACATGACGCATGGATGACTCGTGCTTGTCGACCAGCCATTGTGGCGATTATCGAGTAAAACCTCTACATTCACTTCCGCAGTTGCCGAAAAAATCGCATTCCATGGAGGGAATGGCACCGGACATGGTCGACAGCCACGCTCAAAGGTGTATTAACGCGCGGATATCGATGGTTCTGACTTTGGTTGCTGATTTCCGTGCAGACTGTAAGCGTTTTCACGGTTCATATATCATTGATTCATACACAGCGCAAATGCGGTGTTAATTTCCAACCGTCCCGTCCAAATCGCAAAAAAAAAAAAAACACGTTGCCTGTGCATTTCCTAGACGCAGGACCTGCACGAGTCGAGTTTATGTACAGTCGAAGCACGGAAGACCCGGAATTTCCGCGTGTCACCTCCGCGACTTCTGCGTTACTTGAGTTAAAATTTTCCAACAGCCTCAGTTAAGTCAGGGGGTTCTGACCCTTCCGACATTCAGTTCGTCGTCGATGAGAAAAAGTCACGCAATAACGAACCTTGAACCTCCTCATTCAAAAGAGAGGGAACGAGGCGGTGTATGTGTCTTCATTGCGCTCTCCGAGCGCGACTTGAAATTTCCTCCTGAATAGCCCGGCAGTTCGAGCATGATTGGCTTGCTGCAAGAACTCGGTCCATGCCGCATCACTAACGATAGCGCCTCGGTCACACTGAACCCCTTCTCGTGGAATAACAACTTGAATATGCTCTTCATCGACCAGCCTGTCGGTGTCGGTTTCTCGCACGGCACCGAAAGCGTCGGCACGTCGCAGGACGCAGCGGCGGACATGTGGTTGTTTCTGCAGATTTTTTTCAAAGATCCATGCTTTTCGAAGTTAGCTGCTGATGATCTAGCCATTTGGACCGAATCGTGAGTTTCATTATTATTTGCTTTCATTCATGCTTTTGACTGTGCGGTTGCCAGGTATGGAGGCCACTACGCTTGGACTGAGGGCTAGAACGCGATGAGATTCCAAAGGGGTCGAGCGCCTACTTGAGAGTCGCTGGCCAAACGTACATTAAACTGGGCCCATTAAACATAACTTGAAGGCAAAACTGCAGGGATGCGGGAAGGGAAGGAGTAGAGAGGAATTCAGCCAGCTAGCCCTGAGGACGAAGCGATGACTATTGACGAGAACTTGGAAAATGCAGCGCAGACTCCTCCCCCGCCGTCGGGTTCTTTACCGCGAGAACCGGGACGGACGCGTCGATGACGCGCCGCACGGGGGCCTGCAGCCCGTCCGGCATCGACATCTCGTCGACCTCATTCCTCCTTCGGCGCGAGGGGCGCACCTTTGTTGAGGAACGCCCACAGCATATCCTCGGGCAGCCTGCGTCGTTGGAGAACGGCGTTTGGGTGTTCGTGCGGCGCGCCTGGACGCGGTCGGCGTAGACGCGGTGCACGGCGGCGGGGGGTTTTGGGACTCGATGGCGCAGTTGGGGCGAGAAGGCGCGGCGGGGGAGGACAGCGTGCATGGCTTGGTGGCGTTTCTCGAGGTGATCGCTCTGCAATAAATTCTCTTCTCGACGTCGCTTGAGTGTGGGTTTGAATCACCGTAGATGACGTTCATTAGCCGGCAATTCAAGGAGCAAAGAACGGAGGCAATGGAGGCGACTGAAATTTGGGGGCATATCCAGAGCAGAGAAACCGTCGCGGGGAAGCCGAGCGAAGAGACACGGCACGAGGATGTCGGTTCTCGTCAAGAGGGAGATCACACCTCCTTTTATCTTATCGATGCCGCGGATTGATCCGGCGGAGGTTGAATAAAGATGACTTGGGATTGGGCCTCTTCGAGGCAGGAGGCTGAACCTTGTGAGGCTGGAGCGGGGGATTTCCTTGGCTTGTGGTGCAGACTACTCATACAATCTTTAGTTCTTGCAACATGAGTTATGCCCGGACCATGAATGGATGTCGGCGTACATCGGTGTACATCGCCAGATATCGGACTTCTTCAGGTTTCCATCTAGGCCAACACATATGGATTCATTCAGGATCAGCGGTTGCCGTTGCTCGGATTGATCCCTTGCGCTGTATTCCATCCGTATTGTATTATCCACCTCGCGACTGATATCTTGCGCTGCAATACTGTAGTTTGACTACTGCAACGTTGTCGCTGGATCCAACATTGATCAGCTCAACTTGTGGCTCAGTGGCTTTGGGTACATGTCGTACTTTATGATTTTGGAAGAGTTTTTGGGTATTGTCAGTGTCACAAAAAATAAGTGGAAGAGAAGCTATGGAACAAGCTGTTTCTCACTCAGCACGTTTGGACATCCAAAGCACCCACCGCGACACACAAGCAATAAAACATTTTGGTTCGTGACGGTGTTATTGTTGGAGCAATGGATTTTTTTGACCTCAAATCGTCGGCGGAATGCATCAGATAATCGGTGTATTCCGGTGGATATAGTCTGGAGTCCAGCTGTAATTTGCCTGCGAAAGTCTCCGGAATCCGCTGCATTCCCACGAAATCCGCTGCCTTGATTGACAAATCCGTTGCACTACACTGTATTTTGAGGAAAAAATACTCTGGAATACAATCAAATCCACTGGAATCCGCTGGATTGTTCGTATGATACCACAGTTCACGTCCATACAATAAATGTGGATATCTTAATGGAATACTTACGCTGGAAAGGAATGTACAGCAAAAATATGTAGGTGGACTTCAGTGGATGCAGGATCCTATACAGTGTATTTCATTTGGGGCTCCGCTGAGTTCACTTCACTGGATTCCAGTGAACCTGATCGGCATTGCCAATAAACTTAGCCCTGATCCGAAGTCGGCAAGTCCGATGAAACTGATGTTGGACACGTGTGCTGAGCACGAAAGCGTGCTGAGTCCACGGTGCCGAATACAAAATAGAAATGACTCATTACATCAAGAGCATTCTGACCTTAATAAATTGTGTACTGCCCAAGAAATCATCATAAAATGAGAATGAAGCACTGTATAAGAGCTTTTTCCGTTGAAGTCAAAATTCTCCTTGAGCTGGATTCTGGTGCCACGATTTTCGATGATGACACATTTGTTATGACAATTTTTTTGTTTGTCCTTGTAGCAAAAGAGGTTAAAATCGATCTTCTCCACACCAGTAAGTAGCTAAACCTGCGGTTCAGCCAATAAGAAAAGATACGCCGCTTTCATTCGTCACCCTACGCGCGACACCGACCCTACATCGCGCTTCCTCGCCGCCACGACGCGACACCACATCCTGCTCGCGTACGCGTGTCGGTCCTTCTGAGATACAGGCGCTGCTTCTCCGCGTAGCATCGACAATAAAGAACGAAGAAAAGGCGGGGAGGATGGGGGTGTGATGGAGGCGATGCGTCTCATGCAGGCTAGCGCACTCCACGGCGCACCTGTGCGCCGAGCGCTCCTCGCCGCGTTTTCGGCTGCACCCGCCATCTCATTGCGTGCAGTTGTCGCCGTGCCCGCGCCACTGTCCGATTCGTGTGCGTTTCCGTCCCTTCCATCGCACCATGGGCTCATTTGTTGCCCACAGGCCCCCCACTCGCGTTGGCGTCAACTCGGAGAACGCTCCGCAAGAGATATCAGAGGTCTAGGTGCGCATTCTGTTCCTTATTCTCTTTCCCATTCTGATCTTTTTTTTGCCAGGCCCACGCGGTCAAGTCCTCTTTCGCAACACTCAAAATTAGAGCACTCTCGCGCACTTCTAGCACGCATCGACCCGACCCGATACGTTCCCGGAGCTGCGCGCGCGCGCCTTGTGTCGTATGCGCACACAGATCGGCACTGCATCGTCCCTGGCGACGTGGGCAAACCCGCCACAGCCCCGCTTTTTTGTATCTACTACGCAAAAGTAGGTACGTACAATCTACAATGCATATATTCCAGCAGCTCATTCGCGCACTCGCAGCCTCGCACGGACCCCAATTCTCTTCGTGTACGGCTGTCACACGCCGCACGTCGCGCTCGACGTAGTCGGGTTTCGGGAGTGCGGCACAGACGGCGGTACGTCGTCGTATATCCAAACGATTAGCTAGCCACGAAAAAATGACGGGTCTCTTCGCTTCGCCTGCCGAGCCGTTCGCGCGGAGACCACCGCATCGCGCGCACGCATTGCACCGTACGACGTCGGGATGGAGCACCGGGTGAAACGGAGTCGGGAGTCGATGCGCGCCGTACGTCGCCACCTGACATGCAAACGATTAGCAAGCTAACGGAAAAAAGACAGATCTCTTTTCCTCGCCCCGGCACGCCTTTCGCACGGCGCGAGCGCAAACCAGAGCGGGAGCGGGTGCACGGTGCGGTCTCCGTGCGGAGCGCCGCGTCCCTGGGCTCAAAAATCACATCAAATCTCCGTTGTGGCCGTGGCCGTAACTCACCCGTCCCATCTTGTCGCGTTTCTGTTCGTCTCCTCTCAATCTCGTTCCGGCTCGGAAATCGAGTGCGCCGTGCTGGACATGGGGCGCGGGGCGCAGGAAACGTAGGTGGCGGCCGGTACGTGCCGTCTACGAATCCAGACGATTAACACGCTGATGAAACCCTGTGAAAGATTCAGTGCCTCTGCGTCCCGTCCCCGCGCTCCGGCATCGTCCCGCCCGCCAATGCACCGGAACGGCGCTGGCGTGCCGCACGAGTCGCGACAATCGCACTCGCACTCGCTGCGCTCGACGCGAGGTCGCGATCGGCACATGCCGCCCGTGCAGAGTGCAGAGTAGAGACCAGGTGCGCGCGGATCCATCAGATCGACCCGTAGCCGTCGCATTCCCGTGGTCGAGCGGTGGCGCAACGCAGATGCACTACGAGAACGTACGGGCGAGGTCTGTAAGTAAAAACAGTGTAATGTATTAGCTAGATATTGAATAAACTGGGCTCGAGTGACTTGCTTGAATGAACGAATGGATGAAATAGAACGACTTGCGGCTTGCGGCGGGCACATGGGAAGCTTCGTGACCCGGTCAGCAACTGCAAAGAGCAAATTACATAGGACGAACACCTGCTTACGTGCCCCGCTGGGGTCTCGTCTGCGGGCTGAGGAAAGAGAATAAGAATGAAATGAAGCGAAAACAAATTCCTTAGTGTTGAGAAGCACAAATCAGACCTATCATACGTACTTTGCGATACTCAGTATCTGACAGACAAGACGGCACGAAAGAGGAGAAATAGAACGCAGCTCGAAAGTGAAAGTGAAAGATTCCCGAGGAAAGGCGCCGTTGTGCGGTGCAAAATCCATTGGCAGTGCTCTTCATCTCGACTCGGATTCAAATCTGCAAAACCGAGGTTTGAATAAATCATGGGGTCTGGTATGCAGAGGAAAACTCACTTGAATTGGGATGGAGAATGAATTAACAAGGCAGGGTTAAGGGGCTGTATGGTGTAGTGGTTCCCTGCACCCCTGGCTTTTGGGTAAACCGAAAGCTGCGAGACTCGTGATGACGAGTGTTCGAACCTCGCGAAAGCCAACTGATGGGAGGTTTAGTGGGTATTGCCGGATTCGGCAGAGTCCCACACTGTTCGGAGACATCCGTTCGTGCGTAAATGCATTCCTACCTTTGGATACCCATCTTCCGAGGTCACATGACTTCGACCCTTTCGGACTTGACGGGGCTAACCAAGTTAGTTGCCTGAAGGTCAGCAGACAAAGGTCTGCAACGACATCAAAAAAAAAAAAAAAAAAAAAAAAAAAAAAAAAAAAAAAAAAAAAAAAAAAAAAAAAAAAAGGCAGGGTTATGAATACTTTATGTATTCGTTCTTACAATTTGTACAGGCCAAACAATGGACCTCTCTACTCACGGTAGACAGGAATCCAACTAACGGAATTAATGGCTGTGCTTAATTTTCAATAGCTTTTTGTGACTGAATTTTGAAATTCGTTAGGAGGAATAAAGATGTTCCTAAACGTCAGTATTCAAATCTAATGTAATTAGTGGCAGTGTGGGAAATGATTATGTCACAGATTTCACTTTCGTCTTGGTGTGTTCAGTTCGATGACTGGTGCCTGGATTTCAGGGCGAATCTCATGCTGTAGCATCATACTATCACCAGATATGCCCAAATTTTTAAAAATATAGTCCTGACGCGAATGTTAGTGTCATTACTGGATAAATCCGCTCGTGGATTGACCTCAGCGCAACTGGCTGCTAAGATCTGAACCAGACCTTTAAAGTAGCTTTTTTTATCGTCTTTTATATGTTTAAGTACTTGGGAGCCTCCATATTTCCTGCATTTCAACATCCACTAGGGCTTGGCAGTAAGTCGAGGTTGTCACAAGCATCAATAAACAACACCACATCTATGGCGGTCTTTATTGGACAAGACCCAAGTGCGTATGAATGCGCATTGATGCGGCGCAGGTGCCATCGATGCATATGAATCGGCACGCATGTGTACGGATGGGCATGCACAACCCCAATGTGGGCGTTCCGTGCGCATTCCACTCGGTTTCGTCCCGCATGCGTGCCACATTCATGCCGGTTCCGGGCGGCTTTGATGACGGGGCTGTCACTGGAATTTGGAATCCAAGCCGCATGCGTGCCGTCTTCAGTCCCCCCTTTCGGTCAAAATAATTTGCACCGCTCCTGGCCCCCTTTCTAGCGACCAGCTTTTGGTAGGCAATAGCAATAAATAGGGCATGGAAACTACGCCTTTTTTCGGTGTAGTGCGGTTGAGTAGACAAAATGGCGCGTGCCGTATGTTTAATGACGGCGTAAACGACCGCAATCGAGAGAGAAATGCCAGTTTGCGCGGTGACAAACTCGACAGCCAAGCGTTTGATCGGCAATCAAATCGCGATTGCTGTGTGTGAATGGCGAGAACTGAGGTCGAGTAGCGCGAACTCGGTTAGCTGCGAGTCCCCTTACAGAGACGAGATAGGAACCAAATGATTGGTTAAGGGGCCAGCCATTTCAGGCCCACTTTGGGCGAATTATGTACGTGTCAAAAAATGGAAAGCATGCGCATTCATAACATGGATGCACACTGATGCTCATTGATGCGGGACGCACTCATGGCGCATCAATGCTCACGAATGTGCATCAATGCAAATTGAGCTCTAGAGAGTGTCGTGCAGGGCGCACAATGAATGAGCACTCGTGCGCATCGACTGGGCATGGATGCTCACGCGTGCGCATGAATGCGTATGCATCGGCATCCATGCGCACTTGGGTTTTGTCCAGTATGGGCAGTCATACACATCGCCTGCCATCCAAGACCCGAAAAGGGGCGAGGTGGCGTCATCAGCTTTGCCTTGGGTGCGAGTTCCCCTCCTCCACTTTGTCATAGCGCCAGTTTTGTTCATGTTTTCTTAAAGGATGCTTCCAGCGATGTGGCTGCTCAGTCTAGTCTCTCGTAGACAGACTACAAACTTGGAGGCTCATACTTCGCTTGTTTGTATGCTCAGTCAGTTGTGTGGCAGATGAGCGCTCATTGCGTGTTTGCCAGTCCTAATCGTAGTGACAAATATGTCCTGTCTTTGTGTAGCAACAGATTTAAAACTGTCAGATTCGAACATGGCCCCTAATCATCGTCGGCACTTTGGCTCCTTTCTACTGCATCTCTGCTCTTACCAGGATCATGAACGTCCACCGCATCCTTTTAGCTTTTTCTGTCTGTGCTCCTCATATTCACCTGTATACCCAGTCCAAGCAAATCTACTTATGCTCCATCTTTGACTCGAATCGGACGCTGTCCGAACTCGGCTCGCCTAGCCCCCTATCTATACCATCGTTCTTGCCCAGAAAATTTCTGATCCAAAACTCGCCCTATTTATTCTCGAGGAAATCCTGCCTTTTCCCTGTGGGATAATTTTCAATTTCACACTGTCCTTGTCAATTCTCTAGATCGGAGTTGCCTTTCTAGGGTTGTTGTTTGCTGCCTTGCCATTTCGTTCATTAGAAATACTGTATCTTTTCCTTCAGATCGACATGGGGGGTGACTCGTGACCCAGTTCAGCAATTCGACATTTCGGTAACGGCAAAATTGTTGCGTGACACCTCAAAAATTTCAGTATTTGGGAACAGAAATTTTCGAAATTTTCGTCTTTTTGGCATTTTTCAAGCGATTTTGAGGCCTGCATGACGGTTTGGAGGTTCGACAGAGGCCCGCGTGACGCGTGACCACGACCAAAGTTCGTGATCGACACAGGGGTGCGTGACGCGTTGCTACCGAATTGAAGGGAAAGATACAGTACCTCAGCTCCTCATCATTGGTTGGTAAAGCGAATCAAGTCGGATCTCGACTTTCGCAATCAGCAGTACGAGTGGTAGTGTACCTTCATCACTTCGTAGGATGCGCAAGTTCGTCAGTTGATGGAAGATCTTCGTCGGTTGATGGAGCAAGCTCGTCAGATCGGCACTAAGTGGGGGGAAGATCGTCAGAAGCCGTCGCTTGCAGAAAATAGTGAGCAGGTTCGTCGGGACGACGAAGTTCGTCAGGAGTGCAAATTTGGTGGATTGATTGATGTGATGAGGCATTTCTTTCCGTTACCACCACCATCTCACCCAGTCTATCCTGCATACCATGTCGCCGTCCACCCTTTACATTGCACAGAACCGAATACTATCCAATGTTCAGCAGAGGCGACGAGACCCAGCAGTGATATGTTCATTCATTTCGACGCACGATGTTGTTTGGATTTTCACTGATTTGGCCAGGGCAATGAGCCGCGAGGCATGAACCGGCTCGATGTGCAGAACTGTAAGACGTCGTGGTCTGGTACGTCGTTCGTACCCCATCAATTCTGTCTGTGCTCACTTTTTCACCATTTCACAACATTGCCGCAGCCATTCCGATCAGTGAACGCCGCTTTTTCCCCTGGTGAGTACTTGCCATCTGTTTGTGATTCCTTCCAGCTCCATTGCGTCGGATATGGTGCTAGAACCAGAACCCAGATATCAAGCCCTCGGCCTAGCTAACTTGGATGGGTTTGAATTGATATATCCATGTCGCACTTCGGCGCCAGGTTCACAGATGTCAGTATAGGCGAGTTTCAGCTGACCTTCTGCGGGCGGCTGAATGTTGACCTTTTTAGCATCGATCTACCCAGTGGAGAATTTTGGTAGTAGTTCTGCATCGTTCTTCTCAAATAATTAGGCAATACTCGCTACGAATGTGCAAGGAACTACGGCGAGTAATCTTCAATATATTTATAGTTTACTGACTTTTCGCAAACTAAACGGAAATTTAAACGGTTAAAACCGTTTAAAAAGTTTATAAACATAAACTATTGGAGCCTTATGCCTTGGCGCGTTGGATTGCGTCGATAGCAGGAAAGGATTGATTATCTATGTCATACCTTTCGACACACAAACGGACACGCGGATTCATAGTGAGTGTGCAAACTTAAGTCAAAAATACCAACTAACCTTTGCGCACATGGAAGTGTGTGGACGCCGTGTACGAAGCGTTTGGATCTGGGTAAATGTCTGGCGGAGTGCCTGGAGCCTTGTTTTGATGTTAAATTGCTATGCAATGGAACATGGATTCAACTTGTCACGCGCTCGTCTTGTGTCCATGGGCGCAACAACCTGTACAGATATTGCGGAGCCTGGTGGAAATTATGTGATTAGATGGTAAGGCCCCCAAAAATAAGTATTCGTTACTGCCGCGCGCCCTGCGACGGCCTGCACCCCCCTAGTTCTGATACATAGGTATAATGATACGACCACAGGTGCCGAAACTGCACCCTTCAAGGAAAAGTCAGCTCGGGAATCTGGTAGAAATTGAATCAGACTTACCTCGCTTGAGATGAACTTCGGTTGGAGATAAAGAGTGTAAGGAGATGATATATCAGGAGAAGAGTTGAATTCTGGTTCAAGGTTAGCTCTGGGTTTAAATGGGATGCTGTAAGTATGAAAGAGAGAGAGAAAGGAACAATGAAACTTACATGTACATACCTTGAACGAACAGCTAGAAGTCTGGGGTTGAAGTTTGAACGAACTGGATGAAACGGTGGAGAAATCTAGCATTCAGGTTGAACTGGGTCAGTCAGCATAACAATGGAAGTCGAAACGAAAGTACTTGCTTACCTTGAATTCAGATTCCCGGTGCGAAATATATTCAACAAGATAGGATTAGAATAAAGATCCCGCTTACAGCCGATGTCGGAACCGAAGGTGCGAGCAAAAATATCTTGTTTTGCAGTGTTTTCAAAGAATTGTTAGTAACTCAATCAGTTTTGCACCGATCCCAATGAAACCTGGGTAGATTTGTCGGCCTAATTTGTGCGCAATTAGTGATAGAAAGTGATTTATGAAAATATTCTATATTAGGTAATTTATGATTTTGGGTGATTTTTATGCCAAATGCTATCTAGCACATCTAGAACATATCCCAGAAGCCTAATATTTTGCGATGGACAACACAGATACTTTCTTGAGCATGTGATAGAGCCAGAATGATATGATATCCCATGATGGATGTAAGTTTTACAATATTTCTCAATGCCAAACTTATGAAATGCATCTAACAGAGTTGCTGGAACTGTAGCTAAATTATCCTTACTTCTGGCTCTATCACATGCTTAGGAAGGTATCTGTGTTGTCCATCGCAAAATATTAGGTTGCTGGGACATGTTCTAGACATGCTAGATGGCATTTGGCATGAAAATCGCCCAAAATCATAAATTGCCCAATGTAGAATATTTTCATGAATCACTTTCTATCACTAATTGTGCATGAATTAGGCCGACAAATCCACCCAGGTTTCATTGGAATCGGTGCAAAACTGATTGAGTTACTAACAATTCTTTGAAAACACTGCAAAACAAGATATTTTTGCTTGCGCCTTCGGTTCCGACATCAGCTGTAGGATACCTCGAAAGAAAGATAGCATGGGATAATAAAGGAGATACTGTAACATACCTCGCACGCGCGCGCATGGGCAGCGTATGACGGTTCGTTTGTACAAATATTTATTTACACGTGTGCATCCGATTTTGCGCGCGCACTGTTCAAATTGCGCGCACGCTCTGCTCTGGTCGGTAGTATGACGGTTCCTTTGTACAAAAAATTAAAATAGAGCGCGCGCGAGGTGTTTCAGAGCATGCGAGGTGTTTTGGCGCACGCACGAGGTCTGCGCTCATGAAATGTACCTTATACTACAATATTTTTACATTTATACCAATTCTTTGACAATACTTATTTCTGAATAATAAATCATGGTATCTTGATGTTATCATGAACTAGAATGGGTAAATGGATGGAAATCTGCAGTCTGTCCAAATGTACCGTATGTCGTGGTCTTGGCTCAGGGGATCGATCCAATGGACCCCCTTGCTATCTGTTCCAGCTGGGAACACCGAGACGAGCATGTTGGTGATGCAAGAAAGGTGGGGTGAAGAGGTGACATAGTGGCGGAGCGAGGTACGTGCAGTGTCACGGACGCGGCGGTTATGAAATTTGCTCCAATGCCCTCAGTCGGGAGTTGTACACATTAACGTAGATGGGATGCATAGCATTGACTGCGGCTCTGAACTGAGGGTATGTGGATGAATATGAACCGCACTTGGACGATTAGCTTCAACTCCGACACACCTTGCGTGCAGCTGGCCATGGGAACGTGGCAACAGATGCGAGAATCCGACGTAGCCACACTGGTTTCATTTTCTTCCGCGACTGTAGGAACAGTAGAACTAAGAACAGACGACTGGCGAGCGGTCTGTACCAAGGTGTGTCAGCTTCGGTTGAAATCAAGTAACAGATGAGTATTCACAGAACGGAGGTGATTGCGCCGTGGAATTCATCAAAGGCCGCACTTTTGTCGTCGAAGGAATTAAATGAGTGCCCAATCCCGGCAGTTCCAATGATTTCCAGAGCAGCACGCGTTAGATAGTTGAGCATATCAACAACCTGGCCGGGAGGTTTCCCCGAGACTGCGGCCGTCAATTTCGCTTGCAACTGATGAAATGTAGTGAATGTCTATCATTTTAAAATGGGCAGGGTGAAAATGCCGCTGTGCCGCTGTAAGTGCCGCTAGCGGCAGTTAATTTTGCCGCTGTGACGCTGCAGAATTCTGTTCACTGCCGCAGCAGTGTCACACTGCCGCTGTGTCACACGCAGCAATGTCTCTCAGTGTCCCTCAAAAATTAGACTATTGGGATAACCAGGTGGTTCAATAGCGCCTTCCTCGTAGAAAATGCCTCTGATGGACGCCGGGCACAATTCTGAGCTAAAAATGGGATTTATCCAAAATATTCATCAATAGTCTTACCGTTTCCGTGGTGTGGCTGCCGCAAAAAAAATATTCTGGGCGCTGACAACTGGACGGAAGTGATAGCAATTAGTGCCACCCAGTAATATCCTGTTTCTGGTTGTCAGGCTAATGCTAACTGATCACTGCCGCTGCAAAAAGAGATTGCTGTTGTTTGTGCCGCAGACTGCCGCTGCAAACATATATGTTTTGTGTGTCAACATCATCTGCAGCATTTTATCTAACATAAGGTGGGTATCCAACCCTATATTAACGCCAGTGGCTTCTACTGAGATACTTTACACTGTCGAGTCAAGTGCTATGGCAAAGTTCCTCATGTGCCGCACACTGCAGCTACATATTGCCGCACAATTGCTGCAGCTATTTTTTTTGCCGCAATAGCTAGCCGAATATGTTTGAGAAACTCAAGGCATCATCAGGATGATAATACACGGTGTTTGTGAGTGTATGGCAGATGTTGGTGAAGTTGCCGCTAAGTTGGAGTGCCGCAGGAATATTGCCGCAGAGTGCCGCAGCCGTGTTGAGTTGTAGTTATAATGTGTAAGCTTCCCCCGAGTGCCGAGGCCTGTTCAGGATGGTAATACACGGCGTTTGAGAGTGTACGGCAGATGTTGGTGAAGTTGCCGCTATGTTGGAGTGTTGCAGCAACATTGCTGCAGAGTGCCGCAGCCATGTTGAGTTGTTGTTATATTGTTGAGAATGGCATTTAAGCTTCCCCTGGGTGCGGGCTAATATGCAGGACACCAATCTAAGTCGTTTGAAAGTGTGTGGCGGGGGTTGGTGAAGTTGCCGCCAATTTAATGTGGAGTGCCACAGTAACGTTGAAATGTTCTTATAGCATCGCAGATAGGCTGCACGCTTTCTCCATGCCCCCAGAAATAAAAACAATGGTGATTCATTGCATGGAGGTCGTCGAGCTCAAGGAAACAGCAGCAGTCGAAAATACGGCATGAAGTAACATTAGCGAGCAATTGCCGTTGAGTACGACAGAACTGTAGGGCTATTTGTGCTCCCTCTATGCACCCAGTAATTGGGATTATGGGAGGGCGTGCAATAAAGAGCTGGAAGAGACAGCAAAAAAAGTGCATGTCGTGGGGGTATCTAGGAGTGCATGGGAAAGCCTTGTAGAGGGTTTTGGTTATAGTGTCGAACAAGGTCTTGGAAGCCCAACTTTATGCATTGTGGAAAGGTCACAACGTGCTGTGGCCAGAAGCGCGGGTACCATGAGTATTGACGGAACTGACACTGCGTTTACAGCCGTTCCGGAAAAGAATGAGACTCCGTTTTTTTTCCACACTTGTAAATTTCGATGAAGCGCCAAGACTTACTGGATTTGGGTTTGGGACCGACAGTCTGTCGGGCAGTAGTCCAATTCGGTGCAGATCATGCCGTCCAATTCGGTACAGACCATGACGGCAACCAGCTAGCAAATTTTGATGAAGCGCCAAGACTTACTGGATTTGGGTTTGGAGCCGACAATCTCTCGGGCTCCAATTCGGTACAGACAATGACGGCAACCAGCTAGCTGTCTTCCCTCTCTCATGGTCTACAGAGCCATCGGCGAGGACCTAAAACTGCGCGCATTGACGGCTACATCACAGACAAAGTCTGAGCAGGCTTGACCGCTGGAAAGCAAATCAATCACTCTACGGCCCCGAGCCCAAATCCAGTAAGTCTTGACGCTTCATCAAAATTTACAAAGTGTGGAAAAAAAAAGCGGAGTCTCAAACTTTTCCGGAACGGCTGTAAGGGCCAGTTAGACATGCCCGTTGGCTAGGCGCCTAGACATCGGCAGTTTAGCCGATGGCTGTCTTGACACTTCTAGGTGGTGATTGGTTTGCAATTCAATTCAGGACGCCAAAATTGTGTGAAATTCAGATTGCTCACCCATACCTGAGCATAATGATATAAAAAAGTGGCCTCAACTTCAGATAGAGAGCCAACCATAGCACAAGCGATGGAAGGGTCCACCTAGCCTACTCCGTGTCGAGGCGCATCACGGTATGTAAACTTCCCACAGTCTAGGCGGTCGCCATAGCGCCTCAGTGGGCCTAAACTTGAGTCATAGTTCGATTGGTCTAATTAGATCCCATCAAATCACGGCACTTAAGGTGATGTGATACGGCGTATTCCTGCCGCACTGGATCCAGGACAAGCCGAGAGATGCAGAAGGTTCGAGTACAACTTTATAGCTAATTCAGCCATTACATTTATTTCAGTTTTTATCCTAGACCTAAAGCAATAGGTTTCTGGTGAGCAAAACTGAACATCTAGGACAGGTACAAAGAGGAACATTCGTGAGCGGCTTATCGGCAAAGTGCATCAACATAAGCAGCTTTTGTGAATATGACAACGGCAAAAAAGTGTTGAGATACCGATCTGAGCCTCTTGAGAAGGCAACAAAGCAAACCAAGTGCAGGATTCTATGTTTCCTAATGTCAAATGTTGACCAACCCGTTTATTCTTACGGCTGTGGTTGTTTGAAGGTTTCCATTCGAGAGCCTGGCTTTCGTGCTGGAGCAGCCGATATCTGAATTGAAACTCCGTCCACCTTGACAACTCAATCAAAGCACCAAAACTCTCGCAGAAAATGCCGAGGAAGAATGAGACAAATTTTAGTCGCACAGAAATAAGTAAAAACCGTGGTATTCATAGTCTGCAAATATCTGAGAGCCTCAAGCAACTGCAGCAATAGAGGAAGACTTTGTAACAGCTTGTTTGCCTCGGGCAAATATCGCGTAACTTTCCTTTCGGGGGAATCTAATTAGACCAATCGAACGGTTCCTCGGCCTAAACGGTAATCCGGCTTGACAGCTAGATATGGCCACGGCTTGACATGTCTTGACGTAAAGCAGTGCCTAGACATGTCAAGCCGGCGCCTGGATGCGCCTAGATTTTGGCTTGTCTCGGGTTGGGTTTAACGCAGTGTGAACCATCCGGAATAGAAGGGTACGAATTAGGCGGCGACAACAGTAGCAACGGCGTTGAAAGATCGACGAAATTTGCTTGGAAGTTGATATTCATAACACCGACCAGGGGTTATGCACGTTGGTAGAAGACAAAGATAGTACAAAGTAGCGAGCAAAAGAAATGCACAGAACAGCACGAGTCCAGACTGCCGCAGATATGTTGTTGAACTGGCGCGTGGACTGCCGCTGCAGTGTCACATTGCCGCTGCGTCACGCCCTTGCACCGCCGCAGAGAAGAGGGAAAGTGCCGCTGTTGCTTTCGGACTGCCGCAGAGAAGGTGCAACTTTGCCGCTGCAGGTGCTAAATTGCCGCAGAAAAGTGCCGCAAATTGCCGCAGCAGAAAGTTTGCAGTTGTTCATTGCCGCTAACTGCCGCAGACTGCCGCTGCAAACATGGAATCTTCGTGCTTCAACAGCGTCCACGATGTTGTATTGAACCCGAGCTCGGTCCAAAACTATCCATTAAACCCACTAGTATCTACTGACACACTTGATACCTCCAAGTAGGGCGTCACGGCAAAGTTCAACAACTGCCGCAGATGTAACTGCCGCAGACTGCCGCTGCACATTGCCGCAACAGGCGGCAGCGGCACTGCAGCGGCAAAATCACTTTGCCCTATCAAAACTGAAATTGAGCAAGTGGTACCTGGCGAATGACCACCTAAGCGAGCTACGAAATCGCTTACGGCAACACCTCTTAGGTGGGTTACGTTGTGGTAGCATAACCCACCTACACACCGGCAGAAGTGAATATTCGGCTCGGCTGAGCATGTTGCCGAAGAAAGTAGTTTCGGCTTCAAAAGAACTGAGGCTGAAAGTGTGGCTGAAAATAATGTATTTGAGAAAGCTGAATTGGTTTCTGAAAAGAGAGGATTCAGCAACATTTTCTGACATGCCGAATGGAACAGTTTAAGCGGCAAATTCATGATGTTCGAAAGTGGTGCTTAAAATGATCAAATCAGCCGCAGTTTTAGCTCACGCGAAAATAACAATTTCAGCATTGCCGAAACTGTAGCTGAAAGGACCGGTTTTGGCTTCAGTTTCCACCGAACCGAAACAATAAGATTTGGCATTGCTGGAAGTGCAGCTGAAAACAATAGTTTCGGGTTCTGCCAAAATGATAGCCAAATGTAATTGTTTCGGGTGCGGCTGAAAGTGCAGCTGAAAGCACAACTTTCAGACCAGCCGAAAATCATCTGCAGCTTAGCTGCTGCTCGGCTGTAGCTCATCTGCAGCTGAACTGCAGTTAAACTGCAGTTGATCTGCAGATGATCTGCGGCGACCATGGAGGGTCACGTGTAATAAATGTACCAGGGTAATGCAAGTCTGTTACTTTGAAGACGGTTTGGATGCTCTCTGAGCCTGTGATTCACCCTATTTGAGGATAAAAAGCATTCATTACCCTCTTACATTTACCTCACGTGACCCTCCATGACCACCGCAGATCATCTGCAGTTCAACTGCAGCTTAGCTGCAGATCAGCTGCAGCTGAGCGGCAGTTGAGCTGCAGATGATTTTTGGCTGGTCCGAAAGTTGTGCTTTCAGCTGCACTTTCAGCCGCACCCAAAACAATTACATTCGGCTATCATTTTGGCAGAACCCGAAACTATTGTTTTCAGCTGCACTTCCAGCAATGCCAAATCTTATTGTTTCGGTTCGGTGGAAACTGAAGCCAAAACCGGTCCTTTCAGCTACAGTTTCGGCAATGCTGAAATTGTTATTTTCGCGTGAGCTAAAACTGCGGCTGATTTGATCATTTTAAGCACCACTTTCGAACATCATGAATTTGCCGCTTAAACTGTTCCATTCGGCATGTCAGAAAATGTTGCTGAATCCTCTCTTTTCAGAAACCAATTCAGCTTTCTCAAATACATTATTTTCAGCCACACTTTCAGCCTCAGTTCTTTTGAAGCCGAAACTACTTTCTTCGGCAACATGCTCAGCCGAGCCGAATATTCACTTCTGCCAGTGTGCTAAGAGGTGTTCAGCGGAGGCCGAGGCGTTGCTTCTTTTGGTAAGTTCAGCACGTGGATTATTGCCATATTGGGGCTCCGCCTCGCCGCCTTCCACTCCGCGTAGCCCAGCGCCGTGCGCGCCTGCTCAGGCCCATGCCCGTGGGCCTATGCGTTCACAATTCCAGTCTATGCACTCAATACATTTTGAACAGCAAGAACCTGCTCATTCACTCGGAACCTCTCTGGAAAAATGACCTCCTCCGTTGCTCCTCTGCGCACTTTGTCCCACCTGCTGCAGCACAGCACCACTGGTAGCACCTGCAGTATAACACCAGAGCTATATCTAGAGCGTAAAGAGGATAGACTGCCAAGAACGATACATAAAGCAAGACTAGCCTAATTGGGAATTTGCAGCGCCTCTGCCTCTGCCTCTGCCTCCGCGTTTCATGCCTCCTCCACATTCTCTGTCTGGCCGAAAGCTTTGAAACAACTGAGAATGGTGTCAGACATTACTTTGCCTTCCCTGGAACTGTTGAACACGGTGTCAGCAGCACGGGATTTCTGGCCTCATGCATAAATGACATATTACAAAAATCTGATGTTTGTATGTCCTGTATTTTGTTCTCATGGTAAATTATTTCCTATTTACTTCCATGCTGCAATGACAATGGAGAAGCAGAGCGCAGATGCGACGTCTCTGCCTCTGTCCCCACCTCTGCCCCTGGTTCCACCTCCGCCTTCGTTCATGCAGTCACAGTTTACTTTTTTGATTTGTTCAACAGCTGCTCAGTAATGAGGATTTTCCTGTCCCATGTGGATGCAGTGATACCTATGCCTCCACCTCCGCTTCCACCTCCGCCTTTCTTCATGCTGATTTCCACGGTAGGCATATGTGGCGGTCGCGCGTTTGTTTTGATCATTTCAATAGCTGCCATTAACAGGGATGGCACAATCCCCTCATTGACTCAACGAACTACAGAACAGGTAACTTGCTTCTATCCTGCATGTTTGCTGATATTGCACGGACTTGGGACATCAACTTGCTGCGAGGGATGACGAGAAGAATGGGAGTGGGACTCGACCACTCCCATCATCAGTGCGCGACTCCCATTATTGATGATAAAAGAATGGGACTCGAGCACTGATTAATGGGACTCGAGACATCTGTGCAATCATATCAATCATCAGATGTGTGACCCTCGCTTCGAATATCGCATGAAAACCGCCGTCAGGCGGTACGGGAATATCCCAATTAGTGGTGGCAAGGTTCGGTTCGAACCTGAACCCAACGCGACCCCCCCAAGATTCCAGCTCTGAAGGTATGTCTCCCTGTATATTTTTGCATTAAATTTCGACTCCAACTGAACCATGAAATCGTAGGCATGTTGGCCGATCTCGACACAATATGTAATGCTCGACGTGCTCAATGCAGATTAATCTGCAATGACTCCGGGTGCTGGCAATAGTTCATTCTAAGATTGATGTCTAATATACTTACCACGTTTCAAGGCATCGAGCCCGGCCTAGGTACAAGCCTTCAGCTAGGTTCCTACGAAGGTCCCGGCAGTGTTGTCACGATGACGCTTGTCCCAATCGCTGAAAGCACGTATTACTCAACTGTTGATTCTGGGCATCAAACAAGTGACTTCTCACAGAATCGATCCCAAATTTCGATTTTGGATTATATTCTGCAGATGATTCGATGCACCTGTCTGAATTCAATGTTGTTGCATTTGATGAATCTTTGGCTGCCGTCCCTATAGGAATACCTCCCATCGATCCTGTGATGCACAATAATGTAGGAGAACGGAATTATGGTTTTGAATATTCACTCTGTAATTGGCCTGTGATCCATGCAAGTGTATTGAACCCTGACTCCTTCCTAGTCTAGTTCAACTGGTCTCAGACTCTCCCAAGAGTTACCTAGTCTCTCGTAGACAGACGCTTTATATGAACGCTCGTACCTCGCTATATAAAGTCTGTTGTTTACCGCGGGGTCCTGATCGCAGTGCACTGCTATTAGGTAATCTTAGCTAATCAGAGTCCGATTTCGTTTTCTTTGCACGGAATACTTTCAATTCGCGGAAATTTTTGTGCATTATAACTTTTATTCAATGCTTCCAACTTTCTACCGACTCAGAATTTCGAAAGAGAGACAAGGAAAGCTTGTGCAAAATAGCGCGTTTTGACGTGATTCTAGCACGTGATTCAACCGTGCTATTGGCAGCGTCTTGCGATGTAACGAAGAATTTGCACACAAATCACACAAATAATTGTGGACACTCTGGGCACCTCAATTTGCCTTCAGAGCCACAAATTAGGTGTCCACATTACTCTGGAGGACTCAATGGAGGAGTTTCGGCCATGCCCGGATTAGCTAAGATTAGCTAAGCTTAGGTAATAGCGGCGCACTACGATCGGGACCCCGCGATAAACACAAGACTAAGAGTTACCATGCCTTCCTCCCCCTCGCGCCACACCGTCCCTGTTCCGAGATGGTTTCGAGGACTCCATGTTCGATGCTATTGACGGCAGATCCCATGACACAACGGCCCCGAAAAACATCGATCTTGAATTGAGTGGACGCAACATTGTATCTGGGAAACGTCGACACACTCTGTCTACTCGTCTTGCGGATGCCGCAACTGCAAGGCCCAAGAAAAAGGGAACTCGGTGAGTCAGTTGAGATTCGGTTTTCAACGCCGATTAATGCGCCGTATTGAGTTCATGAAAATATATCCCCACCGAGAATGCAACCTCTCTTCCCTGGGAAATAATTGGGTAATTCAAATTCTTTATTTAACTATTATTCACGTCAAATATACGGGATTCAACCCTTATCCTTGCCCTTTTTGTGTCTGAACTTCTGAAACAAAACCACTTGCACAGAATTCGAAGTTGGGTGGTTGATTTCTGAGAGCCACCAGCATGCCAGCTGTATCGACAATTTTTGAATTGTTGCAGAGGAAACAGCCATGTACTTATAGTAAAGACCGTATGACAGAATAAACACCAAATGCGACGGTGTGGCACACCTGACAGCCCACAGGAATTCAACTTCCTCGGTGCGATCAGAATTCGACTTCTCACCCTGTAACTTCCACTCAAGTCAGTGTGAGATTCAGCTTTCATTTATATTTACTAGTTATGGGGTAGAATTGTACTTCTGCAGCATGAGTACCTTTGGGTCTTTTGAAGTTACGAAATCAGGCCTTGTTTGATTGACTTGAGCCATATCGATTTCGTTCTCCCACTTCATGTGCAAGGCCACGGTTCATTCACTTCGAAACAATTTGTACTATGTTCAGACATTCATGCTATAGGTTCGCAGGTATACTTGGGCGGCAGTTTCAAATTTGACTGTCCTGTTGATGTCTGCCATAAATCACAATGTGACGAGCGGCGGATCGCTGGTGATTGACATATGCCAAGCGCATGATGGCGGGACAGCACCTGAGTCCCATCATCAGCCCGAGTCCCATCCTTTAGCAGCAAAGGATGGGACTCAGTTCTCTGATGATGGGAGTGGGCGAGTCCCACTCCCATTCTTCTTGTATATACTCACTTGCTGCGTATTTTTTCTTTGCTTTGATGGAAAACAGATCACCGGAGATCATTTGAGAGAGCAAACTTCATCTCGGGGATGGCCTACAGGCTGACCTTGCATCGTCGAGTTTCAGCTTCCTGCAGATTTAAATACATTCAAATTCAAGTTCAACTTGGAATGTTGTATCATTTTGCCATCCGTAGGGTTTTCTCGTTTTCCAGTTTGAAGGTCGGCACAACCCTGCGAGGTCGGAGAAATATAGGCATTTCGAACTCGAATATACGATATAGGACAGGTGTATTAGATATATGTATCCTTTATTTTGCCCCACACCTTTCTGAGGGAGCTCAATCAAATATGTGTGCTTCTGTGAACAGTGAAGTTACTGCGGAGGTGGAGGCAGAGGCTCCGCCGAGTTGAATAATTCAGGTGAATCTATCGGCGGCTCGCTGCTAATTGTTCAAGGCAGGAAAAATAAAGCTTGCATGCATTGGGAAGATAGTTCAGAAGAAGATAAAGGAGAGAATGGACGAAATTTCTTCGGTGGAAGGTCCAGGATTTATTGAACCAGTTATTCAGACGTAGCAGGAAAGACGTATGGTACCATGGAATGACTGTTACATCGGTTTGTGTGACCGAACCTCATGGAGAGGATATATTTTCGGGCTACTCACCCAAAGTGCATTTCTATATCACCTCGGCGTGTCTGACATTGTTCGTGCTATTCCTCGGCAGTAGGAATACTCTAGTATAATAAATACATGTTTAGAAAGGGTACTGGCCAAGTTTCCGATGTTGCTGCACGTGTTTGCAAGGCGTACGACACTAGTTCCTATATTTTTGGAGATTTGTTATTTTTCAATGGAAGGATCTACAAGACGTACCCCGAACTCTCAGAGTGCTTTTAAGTCACAAGAATAATGTACTGGTGTGATTTAACCAGTTGCTGGATGGATATAATGTCAGCCAATGCAAGACATGGTAGTTCAGGTTGAAGTCCTAATTAAACCTTGAGCACCTTTCACTCGATTTCATGCATGACTTTTCAAACGACTGGGATAAATGTAGAAAAAATATCATGAGCAAGGGGCATGGTTCAGTTAAAGATTGCGCACTGCGATCAGACAATTTGCATATGAGAAGGCCTCAGTATAAAAAAGACGAGAGGGGTCGATCGTTATTCGCCTCCTGATTGGTTGATGGTTTGAGGTAAATGGCAGCGGCATGACGTGCGGGATCGACGGTGGCGATGCCATCGCAATGCTGTCACAATATGTGACACCTCTCATTTCTTGTGTCGTCTGCGCATTTAAAGGAGCAGTTATCTGGCCACAAATATTCTCAGAGTCTTGGAAAAGCCGAGATCATCAGTAAATATCCCTCAAATTCACGGCCTCTGTCGGCACTTTCGCTTCCGCCTCCGCTATCACCTCCGCCTCCGCTATCGCCTCCGCCTCCCGCCATCACATCTGCCACCTCTGTCACCTCCCGGTTCCTTGGGATGTGTGTATGTGCTGGGCCGACTCGTGCTGTAAATCAAGACTGGCTTATCTTCTCTCAATTTCTGTGGCAAATAAACCACACTCGGATATCTTACGGCTTGCAGCTTTGTTTTGCACACACGATCGTGCTTTCCCCTATCCGCTGCTCCAAATCGAAGTCTGTCTACTCCCACACAAGGCCGGTTCAATAGACCGCCAGCTTTGTATACTCGGGGAGCCGTCACTTTCATTGTGGTTGTTGTGGCGTTATCCAGCTTCAAATTCCGGGGCCGGGTCTGATCTGTGAAAATCTTTCCGATCTTGCATCTCAGCGCGGCGAAATCTGCAGTCATGTTGCCGGACGCGACAGTCAAATCAATGACGATGTCCAGCGGCACGACATCAAGGCACTGTAGTGTGTATGTCTCAAATTTTGCCCATTACTCCAGCTGATTTTTTTGCCTTCGAGGGACGTATTCAGCGTGTTTACCGACACTTCCGCCTAACACCGACTGTATCAAATCCAGCTCGGTTTCGTTTTCTGTCAAGTCAGGATGGACGTGGGTGAAGGGCTCGAGTGCGGAGGCCGCTCCTCCGCCTCTACCTCTGCCTCTGCGCCTTCACCTCCGCCAGCTTTCATACCTCCGCCTGTACCCACATGTATGCTATCCTTTTGAGCCCAGAGCTCTATATTCTCGTCCCACGCGATCATATTTGATGCTATCTTATTACACAGCTGCAATCCGAAGCCTACTACAGAACTCCCTGTGCAAGGTTCAGTCACAACGCAATATGAAAGGAGTACGGGCTTATGACAGCCCAAACCGAGTACGACAATATCAATGGCAGAGTACGACAACGACTCGCCCCCGATTCCACCGCCTCCGCCTCTACCTCCGCCTCTGCTACTTCCTCCGCCTCCGCCATTTCCACCACCGCCATCCTACGTGCAACTTTTGCGCCTAGATTGCCTTCCCGTCGATGCCAATCTTCCTAACCATGTTAAAAATGCTATCTCTTGGACGTTGTACCCCCGTGTCTTATTTCCTTTCTGTTTGATACGCTACTTTTGGTTCCTGGCTTGTCATTTCATTGTTTTGCACACCTGGGGTATCATCACAGCTGTTCATCTATGCTCATATGCACTGGTTATGTATTTCAACCGTGTTCAACCAATGCGGAGGTGCCTAGTAGAGGCGCAGAATAAGGAAATTAATTAAAATGTAATGAGCCGATTAGTGACTCAAAGAAGCAAGGCCTCTGCCTCCGCTGGACCCCTCTTAGGTAGGTTATGCTACCACAAGATAACCTACCTAAGAGGTGTTGCCGTAAGCGGTTTCGTAGCTCGCTTAGGTGCGAATGACTTGATAGAACATCGGAGCCAATTTGGAAACACGGTTCGCCGTGAACAGAGTGTCCATGTACTTGCGTTGTTTCTTGTGCTCACGACCTGTGGTGCGAGTGAGACAAGCATCACAAATGTGAATAAAAAAAGCGCGAACTCTGCACGGAGGCCACTCCATCACCGCAATGAATAACGCCGAACAATCTATTATCAAGGTTGACCATTGCGCCAATGAAATTTAGGCGCGAGTCTTACCCCGCAAACTCTGTGGACTCTGGGAACCAGGCCTGTTGCTTGATCAAAATAGAATTCAACGCTGCTGGGTCTGTTATGTAGAGCGCATCGCTCTAGCAATGCAGGGTGAGATAAGTTCATAGTGTAGTGATGCGCTTGCCGACCACCCAGGCGCGAGCAAACCTAAAATATAAGAGTTGCACGAGGGAGGAAGGAAGAGACGGTGTGGTGAGTGTTTCAAGATGAAGCTAGTGCCGTGACAAGTCACCGAGCGGCAATGGTCGAGGTAAGACGAGTTCAAAGAGCGAGGACAACGGTGGGAACGAAGGCGAGAGCGAGTATAGCGAGCGAGGACGTAGACGAGAGCGTAGGCGAGGGCGAGAGCGAGTTGGCTTCAAAGGTAAACTGCGGGCAATGAAGTTAATTTATTAGAGAGAAACCTAGGTATTTATACAAATTTTGAACCAAATGAATGGGGCAAGGAAATGAGAGGAAAGCGAGAAGGAACCGAAGAGTACGATTGAAATCTACGGGTATTAGTTCAAGGGAAGTATAGGGGAAACTATACGACGCAGTCCTAGTCATAGAGAGTAATATTGAGTCAGCGGGGACCTTGGTTGAACAGAATATTGACAGAGAGGGATGTAGACGATTGGTGAAATGCTCAGAGCTTGGTTAGCCGCCGGCGACGAGCACTAGAGACGAGGGGGAGGCGGCGCATTGGAGGTAAGTGGAAGGAAAGAGAGTGGACGTGTTGTTTGGCTCGGAGGTTGTTGATATATAACTTGTTCGTCTCCGTCGTGCTTGGCGCGCCACCATGCGCATCAGTAGAGAATACACCACGGACTCCGACAAGTCCACCTTTCAAACGTGCAACGTGCCCATATTTTTCCGGCATGTTGAAGGCACACCCGCTGCTGTTCCTCGCAAACGCAGGCGTACACCTCTACTTAGTACTTTACGAGCGCTGCGTGCTGCTCGACACTGCATACACGAGGTGGATGGGCTTCGCGACAACATATCCGCTATATTCGAGCCCATCCAGCCGCGGCACGGCAGGGAGGGCTTGCTCGACTCCTTCGTGGCGTCGAAATCGCTATAGTTGGTGCAAGCCGAGGACGCGGACGGAGGGCTCGACCCCTGCCACGAGCGAGGGGAGACGAAGGCTTCGCTGGAGATGTGCGTCGACATAAGTCGAGAGAAGACCGTGCGGGGTCGATGCCGCCCGCGTATCATCATCTTTGACTGCATTCCTGATTTCTCAGGACGAGATCCTGCTCCTTCCGACATTCTATCCCGTCCGCAGCCGCACTCGTTCTAATCCGTGCCTTTTTGGCCCCCCCTCTCGCTCGCTCAGTCGCTGGAACCTCGCCCCCGTAACGCTTGCCGGTTTTGCCGGTATCGCGACCCCTCCCGTGCAGCCTCAACAGAACACGTCCCTACCATGACTGTGATTGTGACTCGCCCGAGATGGGAGCCAAGGGGGAGTCAACTCTCGAGTTTTGTACACCAGGTCGAAATCGGGGTAAAATGAGGGCTGGCAATCGATTTCTGATCTTTTTAGATTTTTGCCGATTTTTTTCAGAAATTTTCCCACGGTGGGGAGGGGGAGGGAGGGGGTCACCCTGAAATTTTAGGGGAAAACACTCCAAAGGATGCGTGCATTCCAGAAAAAATGTCAGAAAAATTCGGAAAAATATTCAACTTTGCCATCAAAGTTTTCATATCTTCCCGACCTCAAGTTGTATCCACTTGGGACCTTCAAATATCGATCTACCACCCACATTTAACCCCATTTTCGACCTGATTCCAAAATTCGAGAGTTGATTCCCCCTTGATGGGAGCGGTTCACGCAGAGCATTCTCCATGTACATACATGATCCGGCGTTGGTCATCATCTAAATCTCCATTCCCATTGGGACGTACTTCTCCCTCTGCTCCCGGCTCCGCACCCATTCCCTCGATGTGCTCCCTCGGGATCCTCTACTACAGCGTATACTCTTACACCGTCTACTTAAAGTACATGTACCTGCACCTGCGCACTTCGCCTCCCGTCCTTATGATTCACGACGGATTCCTTTTCGCTCGCGGCTCAGTGGGGGCAATCTCGCACGCTCGTAGTCGATCTGTACGGAATTCATTGGAGACACTAATAGCACTTCCATTGGGGAAATCAATAGAAATTCTTACCATTTGGCCATGCACTTGAGTAACACTCTTCGAAAAAGGAAAGTGGCGGTGTACCAGTGACATTGGTGTTAATGGCTAACAAGGACAAAATACATCTCGTTCATTGCCTCCATCTCGTCGCATTCCTTCTGCTTGTTCTCATCTCCTGGAATTCGTTTCATTTTATTCGGGTATGTAGTGGAATTGAATCGCTGCCGCATCATCACTCGTAATTTTCTTGCATGCCGCCAACATGCCGCAAACACTTCAGCGCCGAGATTAATATTCTGCAGACCCGGAATGCTCTTGACACTCTGTTTCTCTTCCCTTGCAATTCCTTTACATCAGCAAAATGTTTTGGCCCTGGCAGGCCTGGCGCCAAGCCGGCCAAGGCCGCCAAGACGCCAGAACCAGTCCTGGCGCCAAAAAAAGGTAGCCGGCGCCAGAATTACTTCTAGAGCCAGAATATACATTCTGGCAAGCTTTCATACTTAGACATTTGCTCACAAATGGACCACGAAATCGGGGAAAATAATATATATTTAAATTAGCTAAGAGGTAGGGTACAGACACCGCATCGCACACTGCTGTCCCCGCGCCAGTCCCCAGTCGTTTCCCATCGTTTTGTACGCCATGAGCATCTGCAGAACTCACACTCTATTATGGTGCCGCAGTACCCCGCTGCCAACTCGTCAGGTTTCATCAAACCTTGCATGGACTGTGAGCAAGCACCGTAGAAAGAAACAGAGCAAACTCACTGAGGCCCTCACTCGCGAATCATTCAAGCATGGGCAGTGATAAGAAGCAGCTGAGAGCACAACATTAGTAAAGAAGTAGGGCAGGATAACGAAATAACTCGCCTATAAAGATAGATCAGGAACTGTGGAAGTGCCTACAAAACAAAACATTAGAACGAATGCAGCCACAAGCCCGTTGAGGGAGGTTTGAGTCCAGTGGCAAGGTACCGAGGGAAACGACAAGTGGGACTTGCAGGCACAGAGGGTTGACAAAAAAGCACAACAGATAGCCACCAAGTGCGTTGCACGAAAGAGACTCGAAATACAGACTTGTATTACAGCCGTTCCGGAAAAGATTGAGACTCCGCTTTTTTTGCCACACTTTGTAAATTTTGGTGAAGCGCCAAGATTTACTGGATTTGGGTTCGGGGCCGTAGAGTGATTGATTTGCTTTCCAGCGGTAAAGGCTGCTTCGTGAGACCTCCAGAAGCTCACAGACAAAGTCTGTGATGTAGCCGTCAATGCGCGCAGTCACACTGGAAAAGGAAAAATTATATAATACACTGAAAGTCTACCTGAAAATGCGAATTTCATTTCATATTTCAGATCTACAGAAATTAGGAATATCCTTGCACCTGAAAGGTGAAATGAAAAGACGTATTTCATATTCCATTTCAGACTTGCTGAAAAAAGGACTTTCAGTGCTTATGAAATGTGTTCTAAAAGGACCACTTTCAGTGCACCTTTCAGAAGCACTGAAAGACCTATTTTCAGAAACAAAGAAAGTCACACTGAAAGTGCAAATTTCAGTGCACCTTTCAGAAGTGTTGAAAGATCTATTTTCAGTTTTTTTTTATAAAGAAAGATCTATTTTCAGATAAAACAAAGACAATTATCTGAAAATAGAACCTTCAGTGCTTCTGAAAGGCGCGCTGAAATTCGAACTTTCAGCACAACTTTCTTTGTTTCCAAAAATAGGTCTTTCAGCACTTCTGAAAGGTGCGCTGAAAGTGGTCCTTTCAGAACACATTTCATAAGCACTGAAAGTCCTTTCTTCAGTGAGTCTGAAATAGAATATGAAATATGTATTTTCATTTCACCTTTCAGACACAAAGATATTCCTAATTTCTGTAGATTTGAAATATAAGATGAAATTCGCATTTTCAGATAGACTTTCAGTGCATTATATAATTTTTCCTTTTCCGGTGTGAGTTTGAGGTCCTCGCCGATAGCTCTGTAGACCATGAGAGAGGAAGACAGCTAGCTGGTTGCCGTCATTGTCTGTACCGAATTGGACTACTGCCCGAGAGAATGTCAGTTCCAAACCCAAATCCAGTAAGTCTTGGTGCTTCATCAAAATTTGCTAGCTGGTTGCCGTCATGGTCTGTACCGAATTGGACGTCATGATCTGTACCGAATTGGACTACTGCCTGGTCCCAAACCCAAATCCAGTAAGTCTTGGCGCTTCATCGAAACTTACAAAGCGTGGAAAAAAAACGGAGTCTCATTCTTTTCCGGAACGGCTGTAATGGAACAGCTTGCGAGGTTTGAGTATGTAAGGTCTTGCTAATCATTTGCAAGGATAGCTGGATCTTCGAGGCGACAAGATCGAAGCGGAAGGCGGTTCGTGGATGTGGGGAGAGCAAGAGCAAGTTGAAAGCTGGATGGGCATTGAGGAATGGCTTGAAGACCGAAACCGACGGGGCTTGCAGACCGGATTGCACCCAAGGTGGTGAAACTGTTCAACTACAGTGGAAGACGGGCGAACAATCACGCCATGTCAAGAACACGTGCGGTCGGAGTTTCAAAGACTTGAACAGATTTGGATGCTGTTCGGATGAACGGAGATTCTGACACAATTCTGGCAGAGCTGGCGGTCTGGCGCCAGGAGCGCCAGGAGTGCCAAGTGCGCCAAGACATGCCAGGGCTTGCCAGGCGGAAAACATTTTCCTGATGTACCTAATATCTACCATCTGTGCGCAAGGGTGTGCTGAAAATGCAAGAAAAGACCTTGGGCCATTTTTCTCATTATCGACACGGCGGACACTTACCTGTCATGTGGCAAGCTGTCATCTTACCTGTCATCTGGCAAAATCGGTGTGGCTCCGGTTCCGGTGCCTTTGAGCTCTCGGCAGGTCCCTTGTACGTGACGAGATCAATTACTGGGTGACATGGTCAAGGCACGTCACGGACAGCTGAAAACAAGCAGAGATTATGCAGTTCTCAACTAAATGGCCTCGGATAAGTTGTGTTTTGAAGGTTTACTTCCAATCCGTCATTTATATCATGATGTTCATTTATAGGGGAGCCTAATCAAGCAAGATCAACGTGCCGTGTACCTGAAAACGTCAAAAGTTGGCGCAGAAAATCATCCATGGATTTTGAGGTTCAATTTGGGATCTTCGCTGTTGTAGTTGGTGTCAATACAATATCAAATAATTATCCCAACCAGACCCAATGCATTTTTACCGTTGAATTAGCCCAGAGAGTATATTGTTGGAGTTTCAAGTCACATGTTCAATGGTTCAATTTGCGTTCTACCTCAATTTTCAGCAGAACACATATTAGGTCATATCTTATATCATTTTTACATCCCTCCAGTATGGATTGAACCCACAAGTTATGTCAGGTAAGCTCGCTCCAATTTCTGAATACGTGATATCATACAGCTACTGCAGGGTCTGCTCACTTCTAGGTGGTTCCATCTGAGCTGGGTGCAAACACAAAGAGTAAGAGCATACCCTTGCCAAATACAATTTATTCCACATAAAAATTGTTGAGAACTTGACAAGATACACTCATTTCGAGACTTCTGTGACAGTATCATCACTTGTCACCCCGGTCACATCTGCAGGTTTCCTCGGTCCGGCGCCGGAGCCACACCGTCCTTTGTGCCAAATGACAGGTAACCACATGACAGGTAAGTGTCCGCCGTGCGACGTTCTGGCTGACCCTCCCTACCACGTGACTCCCAAATAAGGAAATGCTTCCTTTTTTTGGTACAGTTGGCCTGGCGTAAAAACGCTGGATGTCTGCGATATTAACTACGATAGCAGCAAAACACTCCACCTTGAGTATCAGTGAATCCTTGGCTATGTGAAACATCCATTTCAAACATTCACCATCATCATCACATGCCTGTCAAACACGACCAATCTGATGGCGACCTTCCTGAACGAGACAAAAGTCACGAAACAGCTTTCTAGATGCCTCCAAATGCTCAATTTCCGTTAACTATGCTGTAAAAAATGTTTCGGATCCTCTCTGGATGCTTCCTGGTCCATTTCAACCTGAATCATAAAAGGTCGTTATTTTTTTTTATCCGACCTTTCGGCCGACCACCCTCCCAGCCGTGGGTCACGGCTTGCCCGGCCCGCACCCCCTTGTCTGTGCGTTCGGATTCTCACGAATGACTTTGAAATATGCATACAGCTTTCGGCGCTGAAACTCTAGATCTCTCGTTCCTAGTAAACTCAACTCTGCGTACCCTAGGGTGGTTTGAGCTTAAGCCACCACGTTGCCAACGTTGGCCTGGCTTAAGCCATTGTGGCTTAAACCAGATCTATATCCTGCCTGACTTTCTATAGTAGAGGTGGGTCTGGTTTAAACCAGCTTAAGCCGTGATGGCTTAAACCAGCTTAAGCCGTGATGGCTTAAACCAGCTTAAGCCAGGTCTATAGGCTGCCTGACCTTTAATAGAAGAGGCAGGTCTGGTCGAAGCCAGACTGGCAACCAGCTTAAGCCATCATGGCTTAAACCAGCTCAAGCCATGGTGGCTTAAGCCAGGTCTATAGGCTGCCTGACTCTCTATAGGGGAGGTAGGTCTGGTTTAAGCCAGACTGCCTTAAACTGACTTAAGCCATGATGGCTTAAACCGGCTCAAGCCATGATAGCTTAAGCCAGGTCTATGGGCTGCCTGACTTTTTATAGGGGGAGGCAGGTCTGGTTTAAGCCAGTCTGGCCTAAACCAGCTGAAGCTGTGATGGCTTCAACCACCTCTATAGGCCTGAGAGAGGTCTGTTTTACACCAGTTTAAACCAAAAAATTATGGAAGCAATCTTGGTTGAGTCAAAATTTCAGGTTTTTTTGAGTTCTATTTCAGCTGAAAGAATTGATTTCATTTAATTGTTGTCTACTTATAACATCTTCCCAATCAATTTTTGGATCTGTGCACTCAGACTTAATATGTTGCACAAGACTGACTCCAGCTTTGGGCCACCAGGGCTTTTCAGATCCAAGCTCTTTGTTCCACACTCTTGCATCCACCATGAGCCGCTTTCCTGCTTGATGAGCTGAGCAAAATTATTTCAATATATGTGACCAAGCCAGCAACTTTATATGCCACAGCAGCCCTGAGTTGAATCTTTCATGTTGCAGTTTGCTGCTCCAGTTCACTTTCTGCGCCCCCATTTGATTCGAGCTGATGGATGACATGCATACAAATCCATAGAGACCTCTCTGATGCTCGAAGTGCAATTTAAAATTCATTTCAGAAACCACTGGTTGGCAATGAGATGATGACAGGTGGTTGGGATCACTCTTTTAATGTCTTTGCTGCCCTACCATGCTGAATGTGTGTTTTGTTCTCAAGTTTCTGGTCACTTCTTACTTGCACTGCTGATCCAAAAATTCCCATCAATGGCAAGAAGACAAATATAGCATGACCAAAGTAGTAGAAGTGGAAGTGACTTCTACTGGATTACTTCCACCTGTCAGTGTCACATCAGTGCCCTGTGTCATCCTGCTCGGTGTGATAAGATATTACTATACATCTCAGCTTTATTTACATGCAAGGTGCTTCATCATCCCAACCAACAACCAACAGTGGCTTGCACTAAGCATAAAGCCAACTGATAATTTTCAGATTGTCACGGCATTACAATATTACTATGGATTTAACACCGCAAATTCAATTTGATGTTGTCAGCCACAAGAACCTTGCAAGGATGATTAGGGTTGCAGAAGCTATGCAACACGTAAAATTCATGGATTAACACCTTTGCCACCCATCAATGCAAGAGAAAATATTATTTAGTAAATACATGTACTCACCTTCAAGTCTGCTGGCAAATTCAAGTTGTCAACACATTTGTGTCTATGCTCCCAATTTCAGAGAGAAGATAATAATTCTGGAAGATCGCACGATAGGCTAGTTGGTAGTGGGAGAAGGAGATAAGTAACATACATAGTGGCAAAACAAACAATACCTTTGTGCTCAAGGAGCACCATCAAGTGTATCAGTGGGTGACACCGTGACTTCCGCTGGCGCACTTCCACTGACACCACTTCCACTTCCACCTCCACTTACTCACTTCCACTTAAACTACTTCTGTATATACTCTGTAGAAATCTGGTGAGACCTTCTTTCAAGCCCCCATGCTCTCATATTGATCCTCCCAATAGTGCTGCTCTGTCTCGCGATGTCTGACAAGCCTGCAAAATATTCCTGGCAAGTATTTGCCTTTCAATTGGTGCAATGAATTAAACATTGACACAGTAAACTTTTGACTGTCTGTGATCATCCTCTATGCATCTGGGCAGTTTTCAAGCTGTTTACATGACAGGTTGTCAAATTGTTCAATCATACTTTGCAATCTTGATGCTGCATGGCTGATACGCCTCGGAGCCTGGAACAAACTTTGAACTGCTCTGTATTTATCAATCAGTCTTGGTCTGTGCTGTAAAAATGGGAAACCATACTGTCTGGCCTGCAGTTTTAATCCGAAATTGACGAAAAGAGCAATAGGAGTACCATGGTGTTTTGGCTCCTTCTACTCTTTGCTCACTTGCAATAGTTTCCTTCAGAATTGCTGCTTGGCTAGGAGCTTCGAATACATTAGTAGCTATACATATTCAACTTACTGAGCCTTGCCTTCATGATCCTTGAGTCAATATACATTATGCCATTCTTTACCTTCCGGACATGGCTTTGTTGACTTGTTCCATCACTGCCTCACCTGTGTACAACCACAAAGCACTGAAAGACCATGAAAATGCTCAGGACTCTTCTGCATGAGTTTTGTCTCTTGTATACAATTGGGACAGAGAGGTAGCTAAGGACTGAATAAATATATTCTGTAGTGAAATAAGAAACTTCACATATCCAGATTCTGAGCTTCACTGCAGTTCCAATCATTGAAAAAGTTGTTGACAATGTCCAGCATTTATTTATCAGATGTTAAATGTTCCTGGTTCGGGGGCTTGAAGGCTGTTTGAAGACAACAACTTTGGCTGCACTTTTTTGGTTTAAACCGGCTCAAACCTGATGGTTTAAGCTGGCTTAAGCCTGATGGTTCAAACCAGCTTAGGAATGTTCAAAGACAATGCCTGGGGCATGCACTATTTTTTGTTTGAACTGGCTTAAGCCTGATGGTTTAAGCCAGCTTGAGCCTGAAGGTTCAAGTCTGTCACGCTAATGACCTGCACGTGACATCTTATCTAGGTGCCTGGGACATGACAAGATAATGTGGACTAGCGCCAGACAGATGAGATAATAGCGGAGGTTTATTCGTGTTGATATTCAAGAAACCCTTCGGTCCGGGACACGAGGTCGAGGCATGTTATTTAAAGAAGGCAACAGGGTGCTTTATGCACGGTGGCTCTATCCTCGTGAGACCGAGGAGGTAACGCCAGACTATTGGATATTAAGAAGCATGTTCAACACATGTCTTCCTGACATTAGAAGGATATATTTAATAGTGATCGGAGAAGCATGCTTAACGCATGACTTATTTAATATGGTTTGACATATTCGATCGACAGTTGATCGGAACATGTGTTACGTTGACGGAACGCTCATGTAGTACATACGGTCTTCTTGCGATCCTCATGTATTAGTATATTTAGTTTACTTATTCCCAAGGTACGCTTTACAGTATAAGTAGAGTAGTATTATTCTGTAGTAACTAGCCTTGAATTCTCATTCATACACTAGTTCTAGTATCACACCACCCAATCCTCGAGTCTAGCTACTCCAGGACGTGAGAAAGAGCTTAGGACATGACATAATTCAAGGCTGACCCTTCATACCCTCGTACCGCCCCCGCTACTGGAGCCCTAACCGCTACTTGGTCTCTTCGTATCGATTCCCCTCCTTCACCCCGCCCGAGGGTGGCTTAGGCCCTCGGGTGGGATCCGACTCCCAACGCGGACCCGACGTTAGGTTACGTATCGGGCAGAAGACCTATGCGCCGTTGTGCGCGGACGACACTCCTTTCCTTGCCCCCCCAGCAACTTACGGAGCGCTCGGACGCTCTCCCTCACTATACCAGACAGGTGCCAGGCCACGGGAAACGTTGAGTCCGTCCCAAGCCTTATGGTAGCCGAAAGGGGTACCCGTTCAATCCTCAGAGAGGACGGTCCCACCATCACCAGGTGTGTCGTAGAAGGCCCGGGGTGGTTCTGGTCGCAATAGGGGAGAGATGCTCACGGAGGCTCGTGACCTCCAGAAGAATACAGTGGTCGACACTGCCACTATAAATAATACGTGGACGCGATTGGCAGATGGAGGATGCCTGCACAATCGAAGCGATACAAGATATCTCACATCAGGAGTGGATGGTGAGAAGACTCGGGAAGTTATTGATGGCCGAACGGAGTTCTCGGCGTCAGGTGTTTTATACGGAAGGCCGATGGGAAATTCCAGCGCTGTGCTGAAGGTGGATTGTTCTAGCCACCATAAAGATTAGATGAAAATAACCCGAACGGTTGAGGAATGGAAAGTACTTGTAAATCCGGTACCTCGAGAGGTGTCCTCAGAAAGGCAACAGAATCGGAAGTGGACAAGAAATGGGGCTGGACCCGTTGAGTTCATGGAAGAGGATCGAGCCTGAGGGGGAGGGTGGATTGCGCTAGCCACGTAAAAGATTAGCGGGGAAGCCGAGCGAACGGCAGACAGAAGGTGATCGGCATAAGGCCTGGATCTCGTGAGATATACGAGAGGCAGTCGAGCCGGAAGTTGTAAGGCCGGAGATTCGCGAAGCAGTAGAATGACGTCACAGGGCGCGTCAGTAAATAAGTCCGGTGCCCCCCACCCCACACCAAGTTTCCAAAAACGAGACCAGTACCTGAAAGAGGAAGGAAGCCGTAAAAGTCACATGGGAACCCTCTTACCGACGCTTAGTCACCGGAACCCGGAAAGGCATAATAAAAGCCGAATTCAGAAGACACGTGCTGGAGACGTACGGAACATTGACCATTCTGAAGAACCCCGAAACTCCGACCGGGTTAACAAATGGGAGATAGGAGCAGACAAGGCCCCAACTGCATTGGTGAACAATGATGTCATGCAGAGTGAACGCACAGGAAATGCGTGTTTTTCGTACCCTCCGATCCGACTTCCCCGATTCGACCGAGCGGCCAGTTTAATGTTACACGCAGCGCGCAAGGAAGATAATTCCTTTTCCCACCCTTGTCCGAAATGACGCGAAACTATCGTACCTCCCCCGACGTAGCAGGATTGTCTGTAAAGAATGCCTCGCACCAAGTTGACGTAGTTCGGGACGTCGTGAAAGAATGCCGTACAAGAGTTAGGACCGTATCTGGAACAGATGTCATGCGGAGTTAGTCACGGACAGGAAATCTGTGTAACCACCAATTTATGATGTAGTCGGAGCGTCTTTAAATAATGGCCAACACCAGGTGACAACCCTGAGGAGAGGGTTGTGTTTGTTGTCGTACTCAGCGACTATAAATAAGACGAGAAGTGGAGATGTCTCAGGGCGCATCACAAAAGAAGTCCGGTGCTGTGTCGTACTCAGCGACCCTAAAGAAGAGAGGACCTGACGTCTCAGGGCACGTCAGAAAAGATTGTCTGGTGTTTGTCCGAAAAGACGGTATAAACTAAAAAGGATTCCCGAAATGGAGTAAAACTATCCCTTTAAGGCAATGTCAATAAGTCCTGTCGTACCTCATCCCACGATGGAAGAAGGCGGCCAGTTTTCCAATGTTATACGCGGCGCGCGCTGAAGTCAAGTCTGACTTATCCCATTCCTACCTCCCGACACCCCTATACAGCCCTGAGGAGAGGGTTGTGGCGTACGCAATAAGTCCTGATCGAGGCAGTAAGACGTGAGAAGAAACAATTCCAAAAGGAGAAAGAAGAAGCACCAGTTTTATAATGTTACACGCGGTGTGGAGGATGTATCCTGGAGGAAACGTGGTCCGGGAACTTCGAACCGGAGAAATAAATGCGAAGGAAAAAGGGTAGCATTTAATTACGTGATCCGAAGGCTCAATCCCAGGTTAGGGAGGAAGCGCCTACACAAATTATATTTAATACCCGACCTTGGAGGGAGGGTAGTCACGTGGAGAAAAACAAGAAAAGAAAATACAAAAACGGAGCAGAAAATCATAAAAACCCTCGCCATAACACTCGATTAGGATAATCGGGATGATAATTCTTATCGATGGGAAAAAGGACGACAATCCTTTGCAGAGTCTTAAAAAATGGAAAAAATTTTTTTTGGAGGATTCGTGGGGACCACGAATCGTGAGGAGAGGGTGAAGAGATAGGAGGATGATAAGATTATATGACGAAGGACGGTAGTCCTGAGTCATCGTGGGCTACAATAATATTATATGATGAGTGGCGGAGCCATGAGTCATCAGCTCTCCTCTTTATCAACATCCGTGATAAGTGTCGGGAGACACGTAATCGTAGGATGGAGGCATAATTATATGTTGGTCATCCGAGGCAGAGCCGAGCATGGACAACAAGGACAAGCAAGAGAAAAGACTTGGACGATATCATTATGGAAAAAATAGGAAAATTTTTTTTTTTGCCCCCGATCATCGGGACGATGATCCTTGGAGGGAGGGTAATGTCACGCTAATGACCTGCACGTGACATCTTATCTAGGCGCCTGGGACATGACAAGATAATGTGGACTAGCGCCAGACAGATGAGATAATAGCAGAGGTTTATTCGTGTTGATATTCAAGAAACCCTTCGGTCTGGGACACGAGGTCGAGGCATGTTATTTAAAGAAGGCAACAGGGTGCTTTACGCACAGTGGCTCTATCCTCGTGAGACCGAGGAGGTAACGCCAGACTATTGGATATTAAGAAGCATGTTCAACACATGTCTTCCTGACGTTAGAAGGATATATTTAATAGTGATCGGAGAAGCATGCTTAACGCATGACTTATTTAATATGGTTTGACATATTCGATCGACAGTTGATCGGAACATGTGTTACATTGACGGAACGCTCATGTAGTACATACGGTCTTCTTGCGATCCTCATGTATTAGTATATTTAGTTTACTTATTCCCAAGGTACGCTTTACAGTATAAGTAGAGTAGTATTATTCTGTAGTAGCTAGCCTTGAATTCTCGTTCATACACTAGTTCTAGTATCACACCACCCAATCCTCGAGTCTAGCTACTCCAGGACATGAGAAAGAGCTTAGGACGTGACAAAGTCAGCTTGAGCCTGATGGTTTAAAGCAAGTTAGCAATGTTCAACGCACTTTTTGGTTTAAACTGGCTTAAGCCTGATGGTTTAAGCTGGCTTAAGCCTGATGGTTTGAACCATTCCTGTATTTGAGGCTGCAGGATGGCTTAAGCCACCCCTCACGTTGGCAACGTGGTGGCTTAATCTCAAACCACCCTGTTGCTGACTCTGCAGCTTCACTGGGCCCCAGGACAGACTATGCTTTTCATTCTCATTGTCCTGGATGTCCTGTCCAAGAACAGCCGTGTTCTTTCGCATCCCCACGCATCGGAGCCCCGGATTTTCACGGACTCTTGCGACGATCTAAACAGCTGCCGCACGATCTTCGAGGGCTGTCTCGCGACAATGGTGTCTTGCATATAGGTGTCGGTGCACCCGAATGTGTCCACGCTCAACCAAAGCCGGCTCAAACTTTTCTGGCGAAGGCTGAGAATGGTGCTCATCGCAATCATCTCCTCGGAAATTATGGTGGGATTTGCAGCGAGGCAGCGTTTGCCGATTCAGTGACCAATAGTTTGTATAGTCTCTTCTCTCGCAGGGTTCCGACTTTGGTTACTCCGGCCGCCATTATTATTCCGCCAACAGTGAGTCGTAGTTCCTCACCCGTCTTCTTGCGCCACAAACATGAACTCTTTCGTTCCGCGTTTATTGCAGTAACCTTTCCATTGGTAGTTGGGTACGTGCCGCACTGTGAGAGTCGTCCTTCCAGTTACCTTTTCCTCCAGTTGCTTGATAGGCTCATCTCATGCTCCTTGGCGTCCACTTTTGTTGTTCATTTTATCTTCTACAAGAGTCTATACCACCCTCGTCACTTCGTCAGTTCGGCTAATGTTGAGCAAGTTCGTCACATCATATAAATTTAGCATATTTAAGGATTGTTCATCACTTCGGACTCCCGGCTGTGAATGTTCGTCAGTTCAGATTCTCGGCTGCGAGAGTGCGTCAGTTCAACATTTTTGTCACACAAAGCACGTGGTCGTTCCACTGCTTTCACCCGTCTTCTTTGTTCTCTGACCACTGGTAGCACGTTCCCTCGACTGACCGCCACACCGCGTCCGCGACGTTGATGGACCCCAATAATATCTGGTTTGATGATCAGGTGCTCGATGCGCAGATGTGGATATCAGAATGTCGACGGCAAGTGAGTATGCTGCCGAATGCACTGGTAGAGGTGTCGTGTCCTAACAGCACCCAGTTTTTTGGAGACCGACCCCACGTTACCTCTCCCAATACGGCCTTATTTAGTACGCTCCTTTTTAACCCCGGCGAAGACGGCTTGGGCATCCCCCTGAACATGGCTTTCTCCAAACACGTATTTTTATTATCAGTCTGTGGTTATGCACTGACACATATATTTCCCAGCTTTGGTTCCATGATGGATTTTATCTAGGTGCTGATGCTGATGCTACGTGAAAAGTAACGGACACTCGTGATGACTGGGAGAATTTCTGCCGCTCGATGACTAGTATCAACGATGTGTCGTAATGAGGTTCTTCAGCGGGTTAATCTCGAATGCCCGCCAGCTCTGCCTCCTGCTCCACTTCCTTTTCGTTGCCGTCCGCTTTCAGTGCCTCCGAAATATCGGGGTTTTCGTGGTCTTCGTCCAGTACGATAGAGAGCTCACCTGGAGTGTCCTACCCGCTGTTTTCAGACAACTCTGAAAATTGCGAGCCTGCTGTGGATCAGAGCATGTATGAGCTATTGGAAGGCGAGATCGCGACGGCTGAAACCGTTGTTCGATGTGATAAGTAGTTTTGTTTTGTAAGCATTCAGTTCCAGGTTCCCAATTGAGGGATTCAACTTGTCGAGGAAATCATCGGTGTGACTTCCTGAGGCAACGCAGTGGTAGACACCGTCGATGTAGAGCTGGAGCAGGAGCTATATCGGAGTTCTCAGGGAGCCGGAAGACCGTAAGTCGACGATGCAACAGTTCTAATATTGTTGATTTTCCTCTCCTCATTTTTTCGCCAGCATTTCATTTTTCGGCCAGTTGCGATCGCCCTTGTCACCTGGTCATGCGCGTGTGACAAACGCGTACAGCCTGCAGGTTGTACGCGAGGCGTCACTTGCACATGACCTGGTCACACCATGATCTTTCATTAGGACAGCACACCTCGATGTTGGCTTGCAGATTGAACACGTCGCTTCATGGGTAAATATTGTTGCAGATTTCAGTATAAGTGTCCGACTCGCATATCGGAACAGATGCTGAGCTGTTCAAACTTTAGCGCCGGGCTCCGCGTCACATTGTGATGGAGATGCTGAACTGACACAGATTCGCAGCGAGGAACTGAACTGACGAATATTCACAGCCCGGAGTCTTAAGTGATGAACAATCCTCAAATGTACTAAATTTATGGGGCGTGACGAACTTCCTCAAGATTAGCCGAAGTGACGAAGGTGGCGCGGACTCTTTCTACAATCCTGTGACGGACTACCGGCATCTAAATCTCAGCCTCGAGCTGGCCTCGAGGCTGCTAACACTATTTTTGCTTTACCAGATCTCTTTTAAAGGTTCTTGATCGCAGATAGGCGACACAAGCGGAGGCAAAACGGAAGTAAAATCGCCCAGAACTGTTTGCGTACGGCATTGGCCGTATGTTTCGCACTGTTTTACCGGAATATCATCTCCTAGCGAAGCCTCGTGTTGTTTTCTCCGCAGCACACACAAGCCTGGACCAGGGAGCAAACTATTTCTTTTTAATTTGTTGCCTCTCAATATTCATAGCAGGGAGGCGCAGGGTTCTTGAAGATGGCGCAGTAATCTTCTTGGTAGTATTGGTCACTCGCCAACCAGTGAGTCATTATCGTGGAACGATCATGGACCCACAAACGCCTCTCGGTGAGCCGGACAACAATCCGAAAGACCAAACCACTCCTCTCAGCGAACTATCTCAAGCCATTCGACATTGTTTAGTCGATTACAATGGCGTCTCATAGAATTAGGTTAGACTTGGAGGCTGGCTTGTCGTTCGTGTATGAAGTCTGAGTTGCTTTCAAAGGAATATTATTCTTCGACATCGGAAAGATCGGCATATCTTGGGGCCGTCGCACTCCAGAAGCAGTTGGCACCCAGTAGATGCTCCATCCCCTCGACATATTCCTTCACATTGGACGAGAGCTCCTTCAGAGGAATCGCCAACTTCATTGTAGTTTCCTCAGCGTCGACAGCCAGACCCTTGACAAAAATCAGTGCATCTCTCTCGGACATTCCGTACTGCTTCATCACAACGGAAACAGTGCTGCACGAACGGTCCGTCGGGCGTCGCTGCTCCATGTTCCAGGAAAAGTAGTCATTCGTTAGCCCTAGAGTGCGAGCGGCCGACATGTAGAAAGCGCTGCATAGCTCGGTTTCCTCCGGAGACAGATAGACACCGATTGTCCATTGCAAGAGGGCGTCCATCATTCTAAAGATGCCTCAATGTAGCTCTGTCCGTTGTGTAGAAAGGCACCAACCTGAACGCAACGTTGAGCACTCTAAATGGCAGACATTCTTCCCACGTGTCGAACTTCATGCTGCTGCTGTCGTACTCGCGGAGAAATTGCTTGAGAATGCTCAAGACAAATGGTGCGCCAACGGGGTCAAGGGCATGCATGCGCGGCCCAACATCCTGGAAGGGAGTCGAAATGGAGTCTGCATCAAGAGCACTGTCTTGGTCTCCGTTTTTTCGATCCAGCAGACGTATGACCACATTGTGCTCCTCGGAGGCAGCATCGTGTGGGAGCGACTCGATCACGTCTGGGTTGTGCATCAAAACGTGGCGACAAAAGAAATGCGTGGCTGAGTACCGTCATAGATCCAGAACATTTCTATGATCTCTGCGCACATTTTTACGCGTTCGGCGTCGCCCTCTGGGTAGGACATGGCGCATACGTTGCCGTACGGTCCGCTCGAGTGCGTACGCGAAGCCTTGGTAAAGTGTTGGAAGGTCTTGGTGGCGGTGGCTGAACCCAACGCAATACGGGGCTCCTCGTCGTGGATTCTAACTGGGAAGCGAGTGAAGCTCTCCGGCACACCACTGGTGTCAATGCGGGTGGGCATGTTCAGTTTGAATAATTGGTTCCTCTTTAGTCCTCATATATAATTTCTCAGACCTCACGGAACTGTGTTCCGAACCCAAGTAGACGGACCCCCGTCTACGTTTAACTACGTTCATGGCTACCTTTATCTGATAGTGATCCGTTGGCTTGGCTTGGCTTACAAACCAGGGCTTTGGCTTGGCTTGACCTGGCTTTGGTTTCACTTTCCTCAAGCCAAGGCCAAAGCCAGCGGACAGGGCTTGGCTTGGCTTTGGCTCAAGCCCTGGCTTGCCGTAGACATTTGGGTATTATATTGATGGCCTCGGAGAGACCTATAGGATCCTTGAAAGAACATCTTCTATTTAGTGCATAAAATACTGTTTGGTTCTGGAAAATCTGCGGATGGGAGTGCTGAGAGCGGAAATAGTACTCTTTCGGAACATCATTTTCAAACTCCGACATTGATCACTTCGATGATGTGATGGGTAGTGAACCACGGACAAGAGTCGGCAAAGACAACTGGACGTGATTTTCGATGTTGAACAGTCATTTGTGATCATTCAACATTGACTTGAAGCCATAAACTAGTAGTACTCAACAGTACTCTGAAGCCAGGGCTCAAACCTCTTGGCTTTGCATCAGACTTTTGACAGAAAACTTTTTAGCTTTTTCAAGCTTGAAAAAGGCCGAAAAGGGTCACAAGGTCCCGCCAATCACAAAAAGGTCAGAAGGCCGCAAGGACAACCGAGATTTTCACAAGGTGCGCAAATCACTCTAAAAATAGCCGTGTTTCGGATTTCGTGCGCTTTCGGGCTTTCCAGCCGCTGGCAATGAGCATATATTGGGTACTGCTAGATCATACTACATAAATGGTACATCTGCTCTCGAAATTGGGAGGGTGAAAATGAGACTTTTTGACCTTTTTGAGCTTGCGAGCTTGGCACCAAGCCAAAAAGGTGGAAAAGTTCCCAAGGGATTTGTCAAAAGGCTGATGTGGCTTCAGACATCTGTCAGTATATGGATATATTTGTATTTGCTTCACTATAATTGGACGATCACTACCAATACGTTTACAAGCTATCTCATTGGCTGAACCGGAGGTTTAGCTACTTACACGGCAGAGCACTTGCGTTTTGGATCTCTTTTGCTACAAGTACAAACAAAAATTCGTCATCTGAATGTGATCATCATTGAAAATCAGAGCACCAGCGGATTTCCCTCTTCATCCACATTGTCTGTGCCCTTCCTGTGCTGCTGCACCTGCACCCAACAGTTCTGTGTTCATTACGAGCTTGGCTTCCAGCCACCGGCCTTTCTGCCACCTCGGTTATATTTTCTGTTAACATCTCAAGCCAAAGCCAAAGCCAGCGCCAAGCCAGCTGTTTGGCTTGGCTTGGCTTATCAAGCCAAGGGCTTGGCTTCATGGCTGACTATAGGGCTGTCGTGCGGTGTCTGGAAATCATTTAGTGCCTGATTTGGACTATTTAGTCCCAATTCGGACTATTAGCTGACACATTGTCCTTGGCATTCCCAGCATCATTTTTAGTCCCAATTCGGCACTAACAGTCCCAATTTGGCATGGCCGAGTGTCTGTAACTTCGGCAGCTCATAGCTCATTCACCATTTGGTCAAAATAGTTGATAGGTATATCATTAGAAAGCTATGATTGAGGGCTACAATGCCTGGTGTATTTTAACTTTATTCTTCCCATCAGGAAATACCATTCTTGAACATTGTAAAATAGCCTCGACAGACTCTAACAACATAAATCTTTGGAGTACAACTATGAAATCTTGCTACATTCATCTTCACTATAATAGGTACAACCACAGCTGCTGACTAACCGGTGACCTGGCTGAACCAGCCTGTGAACTTGATTTTCTCCTGAATGTTGCTAAAACTGTGAGCTACATATTTCAAGATCATGAATGTTGTGAAACAAGACATAGAATCATCTTTCAAAGGGAATAAATCCTGGCAGTCACTTGGGCATCTAGAGAAGATACCCATTTCCAATCAGAAGATGTGATGGAGACTGGGAGGAATCACAAATAGCAGGCTGGAAAAGTGCAGAAGGGAGCCAGGTTAAATGAAATATTGAATTGTGTGAGTCAAGGGAAGCAATTAAATGGCCAGAATATTCAAAATATATGTCAGTCCTGGGTGCGTGGCAAACGAGAGACAGTGGAAGTAAAAACAGAGGTGCGTGGGAAACCATCGGTGATCTCGGCGACATTCATTTACTAGATTGCTAAGTGTGCTACAATGCTGAACCTGATAGGATAACATATTTGGTTTTGCTTAAAGATCAATTCAGGTCAAAGCCAGATTGCTCACCAGTAGCAGGAGCCAGTCAACCCTCTTCTGATGAATTTCAAGCCCTAAGATACATGTGTAAGCACTAGCGCACTGGAATCTGTATGTACACAAATTGCAGGAAAATAAAGATAGCACAGGGGATATTGAAAAAATGACAACACAAGCAGAAACCTAAAATTCCGGAAGGAAAACAAAAAAGTTAGTGCTAGGGCTCGAACCGACAACCTCCGCTAAGTCAAAAAGATGAGTCAACATCATAAACAGCTGAGGTAACTGAGGCATGACAGGCACTTGAAGATATAGCTACTAGATCTGCTGATCAATCATATTTGAATAGGTTATTCTTTGTTTACGAAATTCCAGACACTGCACCACGGCCGACTATAGTGCAGTGCCCTGGCGACATAAGCTTGCCTTTTTTGGGCATGATGCGTGCGCGCAACGAAAAGAGAATAGAATAGAACTATGTCAGGAGGTTTGCTTGGAATCGGAAGTTGAAATTAATTTTTCTGGAGCCAAGTTTGGAGCGATTAGTTGCAGTTATGAGGACTCGCAGCCCGTCGAGGGCGTGTGTTCAGCGGGTAGGACTGAGATCGACTTGACAGCACAGATACCATGGATTCAGCCGTTCGGCTCTATTCTCACTCTGACCTCCTTGAGTGAGAGGCGGTCCCTTGGTGCCAAGAGATAAAATATCACCACCGGGTGCAGGGACCAAGAGCTCCCCAAGAATTCGGAAGGAGCAGGCGACAGCGACACGAACCTGGGATGAGGACTCGGAGGCAGAAGGCTTGCCATTGATATACGATATAGATATAGATATAACGCGTACAGGAGATGGTGGGTGGTCGAACATAGGTTTCCTGGATCCTGCTTCACTACACGATATTTTTTTTCGGCCGCATTTGCTCATAAGCGCCAGAAACATCGTGAACGACGGCGGCGGCGTGGGTGGCGGCAGCCACCTGGCAGCGCATTTGGTCATATGTAAATCCAAAAAGCAAAATGGACAAAGCCAAAGAGAGGAAGAGATGAGATTGTGATTTCCAACGACCAAGACATGCACAGAGGCCCCAGAGTCAGAAAATATGGCGGTCGCAGTCGTCATGGTCGCACCCAGGTGCAAGGTGCCAATAAGTATGATCATGATGTTCCTGGGAAGCCCTTCACGAGGGGAATATTGAGAGGTTTGACGGCTAAGTAGGGACGAGCACTGAGCTTCGGACTCGCAGTCTTGCGCGCAACTTGTGCGACACGTCGGAGTTGTGTCCAAGCCTTGCCGGATCTTGCCGAGGTCACGAGGCCCTTTTGATGGGACGGTCGGACATCAAATTATGATTACAGCTCTTTGCGGAACTTAGGGCGCAGCCTGTTTTTTCATGATTTTGATGATTTTCACCAGGTCTGTTGCCCTGAGTGCAATTTTGACCACAATGGGTTGTGTTGGAATCACATTGAAAATCTGCAGTCAACCTAATACCGGTATTTGCCATCAAAAAAAAATCAATTTCTGCCGAAAAATCTTGGCTTTCAGTGAGTCACCTGTAGCAGTTGGAGTATAGCCTCAATTAACCTAATTTTTTGATATGCTGACTGTATACATATATGCTTGTCAACCATCACGTTTTTACATGTAGGCATACCCAAATCCACTTTGACTGCTCTATTTTCCCAAGGAGGAGAATAACCATTTAAACAAAGTGCGCAATGATTGACAATTACTTAGAATATCATCTGTCCAAAGTTCACATTGACCAGAATATATGTATAGGTATGGCATATCCAAAAACTAGGTCAATCGGAGGAGTAGTTCAACTGCTACAGGTGACTTGTTGAAAGCCGAGATTTTTCGGCAGAAATTGCATTTTTTGATGGCATCAAAAATACCGATATTAGGTTGACTGCAGATTTTCAATGTGAGTCCAACGCACCAATTCCCAACCCAATGCGGTCAAAATTGCGCTCAGGGCAGCAGACCTGGTGAAAATCATCAAAATCATGAAAAAACAGGCTGCGCCCTAAGTTCCGCAAAGAGCTGTAATCAATCCAACATCGATTTTGTGCAAGACTCATGTCTGGATTCCGAGTGAGATGGGCCTTCCTTCTGCGTCCGCCCTCCGCTTCCTCAATCCCTCTGAGTCTATCGATTGCAGTCCGTCTTCCGGCTTGTTCTGGCGCGTGACGCGACGACAAGGTCCTGATCTCTGGCTCTTCCGTGTCACTGAATCTTGATTCACTACCCCATTTCCACACCATCTACTCGACTCCCGACAGCTCTTCCTGCCTATCGTATCAGCGGCGCCGAGCCGAATGGACATGCGCACTTCCGGGCGTGTACACGGTAGGGCAGCGCGTCTGTGGCGTGTGCACGACCGAGGGTGCGCGAGAGCAGAAGTGAGTACGAGTTCCGCTGATCGATGTGCTCTGAACCTACACCAAAACAACACGAAAAACCCACAAAACAACAGTCAAAGGCAATCCGATATAAGCCTAAGCGTCGGATATAAGCCAAAGACAGTGAGACGGGAGCCTTAGTGAAGCAGAGATGCAAAAGAAATAGTCCAGACGAGTGTCAGTCCCTTGATCAGGGCCTAGACGTAGGTTGAAGGGAAGGATTAGTTATCTCTCAGGTGAGAAATCAACCACTTCGTCGTGCAAGGAATAACAATGTTATATCCAACGACGGAAAGAGCAAGATATAAGGCTTCTCAGCACAAGCGAAAGCAGAGTGGTGTTGGTGTTGGTGTGTCCGAAGACAAAAGACAGCGCAGAGACAAGTGCAAGACTATATCCAACGCCAAGATAGTGCAGACAATTCAACTCTTCAGCAAAACAGACTCCCCAAGACTTAGTTCTGTGCAATAGGTGCGATGCGTGCAAACGTGCAATTCTGTGCGATATAACATGCGATAGGTGCAAAATGTGCAAAACGTGCAAAATGTGCAAACATGCAATATATTCTTCAATCACGCTCGAAGGCGTTACCGTACAACCGTTCCTTCTAATATCCAACGAAGATTTCACGAAGTCAAAGTCCAATAACTGACAATGCACTCGCGCCAATCCCAGATCAGTCCCAAACGCAGACATTAAGCCTACTAACACACGGGTGATTCTGTAAACTACCCAGAACACCCTACAATAACTTATATACAGTGTCCAAAATCATATGCCATCACAACCGGAACTCTCAGAATGAGAAATAAGCCCTCAACCCAGTCCAACTATCCGTGTATCCGTCGAACGTGATCTTGAGCAGGTATCGCTATTGGTCGGTGCTCAAAATAGCACTCTTGGCACCATGTGCAGAGGCTGAGCAATCCGCTGATTCAGAGGATCAGTCAATACTCCTGACTGAAACACCTCAACACCTCTATATCCTCTCTCTAACATGAAGTCTCCCTTCAATTCTGGCCGTTGGAATAGGTTGTCCTGAACCATAGGTCCCGAACGATACCCATATTGTGACCTTTTCCACATAAGGGTTCTTATATCTATCTTGTGGTGCTTCTCCAAGCAAGATCAATCCCATCAGGTCTCACGCAACTTGGATGAGCTATTTCAGTACACATCCGAAATGAGGTCCAAGGTTTCTCTGCACATCATGTGAGCTAACACGTATGCGTATACACTCCAAATAAGCCCTAATATCCTCATATGTTTGTGCCAGTACTCCGGGGCTTATATCTCATAGTAAGATATAAGTCGGAATAATCTCTTAACTTGTTTATAAGCTACACAAACCCCTACATGTTTCGGGGCGAGTGCTTGCCAATGCTTGGGCAGGTTCCCCAACCCTCACATCCGCTAATCTGTGATCATAGCTCAACCGTATACCCAGAGACAAAGTATTGGCAATATACGTAAGGTAAGATATAAGCACTTCTGAGATATAACTACACAGAAACGCGCAAAATCTTGCATGTTTAGGTATAGTCATTTCCCAGGCTCATCACCGCATCCTCAATCGATATCGCACTTCAGCCCTCCTCCCTCCTGCGCATCATGTCCCATCATCGACTTCGGCGAGGCCATTCCTGCTGCTCAATCGCATCTCAGCTCGTCCTCGGCCCACCTCGCTCCTGCACGTCCCGCCGTCCACTCAGCGACTTTGCCACGTCAGTGCTCTACCCTCAGCATCCCACGCGATCGGCTGGAGTCTATGGCTACATGTACAGCGAGCTTCGTCCCCGGCTACCGCATTACTCTGCTCCATACGAAACTACAGTGTTGTGCACGACTTGCTCGCCCATCGAGACCGATTTGGGAATGGTCCAATTTTAACGCTTTCTTCCTTGTCCCTCGGCTATACATTTGGGCAAAATACTCTGGTGTCCTATTGATGTGTCCCTGTAACCTCCACCATCTCGACGTTCCAACTTTCACATGTCACGGCCGACCCTAAGATATGCCTACAGCTTCGGGCGCTGACGCGAGACTCTTGTCGACTCCTCGCTCGACGAGCTCTGCAGCTCTAAAAGTTGGAGCCGACCCACTATACTTCTCAGTCTATCTGCTGTCCGAAGACAGCATTGCTGTACCGCCTCTCGTTTACTCACTCGTATTACTCCAGATGCTCTAGCCACCACCGACTCTTACTTACGATGATCCCAATAGCTCGCCGCCTCTGCGTCGAGTATTCTTCAGCATCTCGTTGGGCTCCGAATCCTAGGAGTGTTCCCTACTTGCACATGGGTTTCGGTGTACCTGAATCACAGCATTTTAACAGCTCGTGGGCACAGTTCTCCTCCTTCTCCGCCGCGCCGGAGCCGTTTTCAGCGGCCAAGGCCGATGCTCACCGCAAATATGATATTTGTTGGGCAGTAAATATTTCACATCCAGGAGGTTTTTGATGGGTCAGCAATGCTATTCAACTTGCGTTCACCCCATGCTGTTTTGGTCTGACATTCGTATTTTCTAGCACGCGCGCGCGGCTCGTTCACCGTGCTATGACTCTCCTCGGTTCAAGATGCCATGATGTACATATCCTGCTGTGACCAAGGTGCTCGAGTCGGTTCGAAATTCCAGGAGGCCAAACGAAATATAGAGGAATGTCACGGATTATCTCGGGTACAAGAGCAAATCCACTGCTTGTGTACAGGTCGTTGACGCCGAAGACAAGGAGGAGGAAGTGTGCTTTGGCGTACGGATTCCTCGCTATGGATCTGTTTATCTTCACCCAACCCGTCATTTAGCATCCATCCATAGCGGAGATGAGAGCCTGAAGGGGCACGTTTTCAGAACCGTTCGCAGCAGGAGGGAATTCAAATATATATCGCGGCCAATTAAATAATACACAAAACCGGCAAGGTTCAGGTCTTGATGTGTCCCGCCGCTTCCACCACGAGTGTTAATTGAAACTTTAGGCTTGATTAAATTCATCCGAGTTTCCAATGTTGAATCCGGTCAACTTCAAGAGTTTATACTAGTGATTTTCCTCGGTATGATAGCTGATTGAACTCTGACATGCTGTTCAGCGACTTGAATGCGAAACAAGGGTATGTATGGAGCATGCTGAACCACCGACATTCCTTGGAGTCTGGGATGCCCCTGTTGCACCTTACCCGGCTTTAATTGCTCCATTTTACAAATCGGGAGACCTCGGACGATATGTCAGGAAATGTTCCACCCCAGCCAAAGAGAAGATGGTGTATATCCTCTTCCCGATTCACTGCGTTGAGGGGTCCCGTAGTCAAAGGGTGTGACTACGTATATAGTCGCATCAACATACGTCTACATGCGACTACGTTGTCCCTCCCTTGGCCTACCTGTGACTACGTCTGACTACCTGTGACTACATACGTAGTCACAGGGTAGTCACAGGTTGGCTTCAACTAATTATCGTTATAGTATCCTATGTTCCTGTAGATCCAGTACCGTTGAGTTATTGTCGCTTCCAATGTCTCTGTTCGGAGCGAACGGTCCGCATTCATGATGATCCGGCGTGATGTGACACGTAACCTGTCAATGTCGATAAAACCCAGTCATTGCATGTTGGCAAGAGAAAAATGTTTGAGAAGGATTACTGAGGCAAATGGGCAAGAAAAAAACACAAGAAGTTGGACAGGAACTGTGACTATGTGAGTAGGAAGAGGTAGGCAAACGTAGTCGGAGGTAGTCGGATGTAGTCACACCTTGACTACATGACGTAAACCGAGCTCAGTGAACGTAGTCAGACCCTTTGACTATGACCTTTGACTACGGCCGTAGTCACATGTCAGGCACAGGTAGTCGAAGCTCGGTTAACGTAGTCACAGTGTGACTACGGGGGCCCTCAACGCAGTGATTTACCCTACTCGGATGATCCTGATTGCTCACCCAGATTCTCGGAGTGGCCGCGGGTCTAGAGTATCTCCATTGCCATGAGATCGTTCCGGATCGTAAAAAAATCAGGACTGGAGCCGAGTCGAGCCACGCTTGATTGTTTTTCGTAAATCTCAGTACTGTACTAGTCTCTGGAATAGAACCGATATATTGATGACAAACAAGTAGGTGTCAATATATGTTGGTTCAAGTAAATTTTTGGTTCAACGTCGGAGTTCAGCCATAGCCACCTGCAGCCAGGTTAGTCGTGATATCCATCGGCATTGTCATGTCGTTAAAGTCGAATTCGTTCATAGAAAAGAAAGTCGTTCTTCTTTCGAATGGAAGAATACGATTAACGTTAACCGATGGAGAGCTGGAGGAATGGCGCACGTACAACAAATTACAGAACAGTGAGACGAACAGGAACCTGGGCACCCTCCTCCTCCTGCCCACGAACACGAGGCTCAAGCGTTATTCCTATTTTCCAGTCAATGGGTGCCGAAATCGGTTCAAATGAGAACACAAGCAAGAGCACAGAGAAAACGAGCTCTGAAACGGAGGAAATCGATTTGCTCAGCAAATAGCCTGCAAATGAGAGAGAGTCTCACTCATTTCAAGAATCGCAAAGGTTTTGCCACTGGTGGAACCACCAGACATGAGTAAAAACAAACACAAATTGAAAAGGACGAGCGCACGGGCATACTTTGGCACCGCTCAAAAACGTCATCCTGCCATACTGTTTTAATACGAACTTGAGTATTCGAAGTGAAGAATCAACTCACATGCCGGAATATGCTCCAGGAAGTTTTGCCTCAGTTTGATCACGTTTCAACCATCGCTCGGGCTTGAATTCTGCTGCGTCTGGGCCCCAGATTGCAGTCGACCGGTTTGCTGCGCTTAGTCCAAGGTAGATCGCGGTGCCTTGCTTGATAAGAAGCTCTTTGGTTTCTTCCCCGGTTATGGTAGATCGAATGGGATATGTGAGTGGAACCATCACATCCTTAGTTGTTCTACAGTTATGGTTGAGTACTCAACAGAAACGACGAAGTCGACGACGCACTGTCTCCAAACGAAAGTCACCGGAGAGTACACACGGAGTATCTCTCGAACAACAGCATCGAGAAATGGAAGTCTCTCGAGCTCGTTGAAATTCAGGTCCTCTCCTGGGGCCTTTAACTGCAGGCGTCACGCCAAGTTAGTGATCTTGAAGGGATACCGAAATTGATCTCACGGCCTTAGCTGCACGCAGCTCTTCCCGCAGTCTTTGTTGCAAGTCGTTGTCCTCCGCGACAATAGTGAGGAAACGAGCCAAAGAAGCCGACGAGGTCTCTTGGCCACCGTGGACGATGGAGCTTGAGTGCAGAAAGGTTAACCTTCGCAGTGATGGAAGCCAAGAAGTACAATATACCCCATATTCGCAAGAACAACATCGTCGGGCATCTTATCGGTCTCGTCGGCCTCCCAATTGGCTTTAACTGAAAATAGCAGGTGAGTGGGTGAACATTCCTGAACGATAAAGCATAAATGCCCGCACTCATCAACGTAACCAGGTCATTTCCTCCGGCTGCCGTTTCAGCTAGAGCAGCGGACCCACCCTCCTCCAACACCCTCAGTCGGGAGTTGTACACATTAACGTAAATGGGATGCATAGCATTGACTGCGGCTCTGAACTGAGAGTATGTGGATGAGTATGAACCACACTTGGACGATTAGCTCCAACTCCGACACACCTTGCGTGCTGCTGGCCACGGGAACGTGATGATAGATGCAAGAGACCGACGTAGCCACACCGGTTTCATTTTCCTCCACGACTGTAGGAACGGTAGAATTAAGAACAGACGACCGGCAAGCGGCCTGCCCCAAAATGTGTCAGCTTCGGTTGAGATCAAGTAACAAATGAGTATTCACATAACGGAGGTGATCGCGCCGTGGAATTCATCAAAAGCCGCACTTTTGTCGTCGAAGGAATTGAATGAGTGCCCAATCGCGGCAGTTCCAACAATTTCTAGAGCAGCACACGTTAGATAATTGAGTATATCAACAACCTGGCCGGGAGGTTTCCCTGAGACTGCGGCCATCAATTTCGCTTGCAACTGATGAAATGTAGTGAATTTCTATCAAAATTGAAATTGAGCAAGTGGTACCTGGCGAGCGACTTGATAGAACATCGGAGTCAACTTGGAAACACGGTTCGCCGTGAACAGAGTATCCATGTACTTGCGTTGTTTCTTGTGCTCACGACCTGTGGTGCGATTGAGACAAGCATCACAAACGTGAATAAAAAAGCACGAACCCTGCACGGAGGTCACTCCATCACCGCAATGAATCACGCCGAACAATCTATTCTCAAGGTTGAGCATTGCGCCAATGAAATTTAGGCGCGAGTCTTACCCCGCAAACTCTGTGGACTCTGGGAACCAGGCCTGTTGCTTGATCAAAATAGAATTCAACGCTGCTGGGTCCGTTATGTAGAGCGCATCGCTCTAGCAATGTAGGGTGAGATAAGTTCATAGTGTAGAGAATATACCACGGACTCCGATAAGTCCACCTTTCAAACGTGCAACGTGCCCATATTTTTCCGGCATGTTGAGGTGGAAATCAAGGCCATCAGGACTGTGGAGATCCAATATATAACCTAGCAGAGGATCAGACTTATGAGTCCTGACAAAAACATGAGCATACCTGCCACCGTGCTCGGCTCTGGACCTGGGATAAAAGCGTAGGGTTTTCTGGTCCTCATCCATTTCTTGAACGAGGAAGTTGCAATTGCGACGAAAGTCAGCGCGCAAACTGCAGTTACCAGTGGCGAGACTGAGGTTTCGGTGAGGGAAGGCATTATCCGGTGAGATGTGCAGGGACACCAGGAGTGTGGGCACCAGGTCTTCAAGCCCTAGACTACTTAAAGGTTTTTATGTCGTAATAAGAGCGCGATCGCGGCCCACCACTTCGGTTGAGGTCCATGGGCGCTCGATTCGGCGCTTGATTCAGCACTAACTCTAAAGGTGATGTTCAACCCTTAGTTCAACCGACGTGGAACAGATTAACCAAAGCGGGCATGAGAAGGCTTCAGACAGACACGGATAATAGACAGGTTGCGCACAGCCGCATGCGGCTTTTTGGCACTTGCGCAAAGCCGCACGGCTTTTTTCTGTTTTGAGTGAGGTGAGTGGATTATCTGACTTACGACCTCATATTCAGTACCTGGCACTTCTGTACCCTCGATATCGTTTGATTTCGGTGGGCTGAGAGTGGGAGAGCCGCACTTTTATGGCCAAAAAGTATGACGTCAACTACACGGTGGCGCACAAGCGGTTGACAAGCGATGCTTTGATGCGCTGTTTGCCGATTCCTTGCCAACTCTGCATACCCCAGAGGCTCCGAAACACTCGAATTGTATGTATTCTACAAAAATATATATGGTTCTCGCCCCCCAGATGTGTCATTTTCTCTGCGGCTTTGCGCAATGCACAAAAAGCCGCATGCGGCCTGTGCGGCTTTTGCGCAACCTGTCTAATTTCATAAAGAGGGAGACATGTCGATTAGGGGAGTGGCCGTGAGATTCCCCAACACAGAGCCAGTCCTCCATGAGGAACTTTTGGTTGTTTTGAGCGGCGCATTTACCGCCACAGAGGAGACTTTCTGATTATATGAGGGGAGCATGCATTCGTCGATCCCGGACAGCTGAGTAGTCAACCAGCCGCTCCAAGCTGTCATGAGGTCATTGCAATCGGCTAAACAATGTCGAATGGCTTGAGACAGTTCGCTGAGAGGACTAGCTTTGTCTCACTTTCAGATCGTTGTCCGAAGCACCGGGAGGCGTTTGAGGGTCCATAATCGTTCCGCGATAATTCCTTGTGTCAGGCGGTTGGTGGTTGTTGCAATCACTGGTTGGCGAGTGACCAATGCTGCCAAGAAGATTACTGTGCCGTCTTCGACACCCCTGAGCCTCCCTGCTATCAAAATTGAGAGAGACAACAAATTGAAAAGAAATAGGTTACTCCCTGGTCCAGGCTTGTGCGTTGCGGACAAAACAACACGAGGCTCCCCCAGGAGATGATATTCCGGTAAAACAGTGCGAAACATACGGCCAATACCGTTCGCAAACGTTTCTGAGCGATTTTGCTTTCATTTGCAAGCCTCCGCTTGAATCGCCTATCTGCGATCAAGAACCTTCAAAAGAGATCTAAAGCAAAATAGTGTTAGCAGCCTCAAGGTTGAGATTTGATGCAGGTAGTCCGTCACAGGATTGTGGGGGATAAAATGAACAACCAAAGTGGACGCCAAGGAGCATGAGATGGCCTTATCAAGCGACTGGAGGCAAAGGCAACTGGAAGGACGACTCTCACAGTGTGGCACGTACCCAACTACCAATGGAAAGGTTGCTGCAACAAATGCGGAACGGAAGAGTCCATGTTTGTGACGCAAGAAGACGGGTGAGAACTACAACCCACCGTTGGCGGAATAATGGCGGCCAGAATCTTGTAGGGCCGGAGTAACCAAAGTCGGAACCCCGGGAGATCGGAACCCCCGGAGAGAAGAGACTAGTAAACTATTGGTCACTGAATCGGCTCACCCCATATGGAGAGCAAAGAATGAACGTGTAGTTTAGCAAGAAGGCCCAGCGCCGCCCGAAAAATTAAAGACCGCCGGCTCGAAATTCTCAATACCCAGTTGGCAATGGACTGCACAATGACGGATAAATTAAAATGCGAGAAAGAAGCACTGAAACTTTCATTAGTAAAAGAGACTCGGAAAAAAAACACTGAAGGAAGAACACATCTTGGCCAAAGATTGGCCCAAGACAGTCGGGGTTTTAGTGGGTGTCGGATAACCGGAAGCGATGAAAGCGGAATGCAGGGATCGCTGGATGTCATGGACATTCGAAGGCCCACATATCATGCTGTAGGCATGAACGCGGGAGACGCATTTCCTCGAGAGGATTAACATACCGTTTGGCCGGGTTCCAAATCCATGGCCGCAAACTAGCGTGTGGGAGACGATCGACCGATGTCGGTCCGGAAGCACCGATTGGACATGCTCCCAGTGTGGAAGGGTCCAAAAAGCGCAACCTACCTTGAATCCCACTCACATGTGCTCGATACCCTGAGAGCCAACGTGATGAACCATATAAGTATGAAGCAGAATCAAAGTAGAATGAACAAATTTCCAAGACAGTGGCAAGGCGCAAAAACAGGGGGCCTGGTCGCAGTTGCCACGGAGGTGTGCCGAGGTACAAATATGAGAAATTCCTTCGCAAGGCGTAAGCCCGGTGAAGCCTTTTCCAGTTGTCGCTGGCCTCCCCAATGGCCTCTTGAGCGCCTTGTCGAAGCCTCATCGGACTTTGCCGAGGTCACGAGCGTCTTTGATGGACATTTTGATCGGCCATGCACAGTGACGTGTGATGCGCCCTCTGCCCTCCGCCTCCTCGATCCCTCTATCGATTTCAGCCCGTCTTCCGGCTCGTTCTGGCGCGTGACGCGACTCGAGGGGTGGTTGCCAGACTCCTTCAAGTTCCTGATCTCTGACTCTTTTTTTTTTTTTTTTTTTTTTTCTTGTGGAATGCTGCAGCTCTTAACTGCGGCCTGCGGGTGATAGCTTTGGAGGCTACCCTTCTGCCTCTGAACTTGATCACGTCCAGGGCTTCCGGGCCGACGTATTCGTCCACCGTTAGCACGTTGGTATGAGGCGTGGGACTTGGAACCCTGCCAGACAGAATATCAAAACCAACTCTTCGGTGTCGCTGAATCTCGATTCACTACTCGACTGGACTCCCGGCAGCTGTAGGTCTTGCTTATCTTATCAGCGGCGTTGAGCCGAATGGACGCGCGTGTACATGGCGGGGCAGCGCAGCGATGGCGCGTGCACGACCGAGGGGGGGCGAGAGCAGAAATGAGTACGAGGTCCGCATCCTCGATCGATATCGTACCTCAGCTCTCCTACCTCCTACGCATCGCGTCCCATCATCGACTTCGGCGAGGCAATTCCCGCTGCCAAAGCATCCTCAATCGTATCGCAGCACATCCTCGGCCCACCTCGCTCCTGCACGTCCCGCCGTCCACTCATCGACTTTTCCGCGTCAGTGCTCTACCCTCAGCATCCCACGCGATTGGCTAGAGTCTATGGCTACATGTACAACGAGCTTCACGCCCGGCTACCGCAATCACGCCTGCATACCTCTCGAGCTCTGCGTCCCCCTGACCTTCTGGGCCTCGGCAATCCGTACAGATCCCGGGCGGCATCCGCTTTAACGCCACTTTGGAAGTCGATTGGGCTTGCATCCGCTGCCATGCTTCTGCGTGCCGTCGACATTCGGGCTCTGGGAGGCTGGGAGCTGGACGTGCAGTTAGGCACGCGCATCCGGCGACGCTGCTGCTTCTCACACACGCAGACCTACTACATAGGGCGATATGTGCTCGGGATGCAGACCAAGCACTGCCCGTTGCCCGTTGTACATATTTGGACAAGCACTTGTAGAGGCGTGTTTTTTGCGCAACAACGTTGCCCGCCGAATGCATAACCCTGTCCTACCACTACTACCACCACCACGCACACTAAGGCTCTCAGCTTTTGAGATGATCGAAAAAGGTAAGAAGTAGCGGTGTTCCGACCCTACTTATTGGCAAATTGATAGCGAACATGGCCGCATGCACCTCCTCCGATTTCGTTTTTTTCCAGTCGCTCGCTTGTGTCTTCGGCTTGACCCAAGTACTGTTCGTTATCTTTGCGTACTTATGCGAAACTACATTGTGCGCGACTCACTCGCCCAGCTACTCGCATTACTCCGGACGCTCTAGCCACCGCCGACTCTTACGACGACCCCAATAGCTGGCCGCCCGAGTGTTGTTCCGCATCTCGTTGGGCTCCGAATCATAGCGGTGTTCGTTGCTTGCACATCGGTTTTGGTGTACCGGAATAGGCCCAATCCTCCTCCTCTTCCTCCACCGCACCGGAGCAGCCAAGGGTGATCCTCACCGCAACCATGATATTTATTAGGCAGTAAGTATTTCCCGTGCAGGAGGTTCTCGATGGGTGGGTCAGCAATTCTATTCAACTCGCATTCACCTCGTACTGTTCTGGTCTGAAATTCATATTTTTCTAGCACGTGCGTGCGGCTCGTTCACGAGCTACGACTGTCCTCGGTTCAAGATGCCATGATGTAGATATCCTGCTGAAACCACGGTGCTCGGTTCAAAATTCCAGAAGGCCAAACGAAAGGGATGATCTCGGGTACAAGAGCAAATCCATCGCTTGTGTGCAGGTCGTTGACGGAGGAAGTGTGCTCCGGGGCACGGGCTCCTCGCTATGGATCTGTTTATCTTCATCTTAGACCCGTCATTCAGCATCCATGCATGCTAGTAACGGAGAGCATCAATTCCTAGAGCCTGAAGGGGCGCGTTTTCGAGACCGTTCGCAACAGAAGGGAATTCAAATATATATCGCGGTCAATTAATACACGAAACCGGCAAGGTTCAGGTATTGATGTGTCCAGCCTGTTCTACCATGGGTGTTGATTGAAATTTGAGGTTACGATTAAATTCATCCGAGTTTCCAATGGTGTCTAGCCAACTCCGCTGATATCACCGAAACAGGGCCGTAGCACAACGTCTCGGTGGATAAACATGGAGCGCCCTGCATCTGTGACTTTGGTATCTCGAAAATCATCAATAAGACCCCATTGTTATTCCAACAATCGGAAAGATCACGATGAAGTCTTCAATATTGAATTGCTTTGCAGCAATCCAGGAGATTTCAATGGTAAGATACCGAACAATTGATAACAGTTCGAAACTGAACAAATCGACAGGCCGATCAGACCAATCCAACGCAGCTGATGTCTTAGGCTCAAGGCAGTCGCTCGCTTAACAGAATTTTGATGACAGTCGACCAAACGATGCGGGTACGTACGATCGAACGGTTTTGGTCGAGCTGTTCCCGCCTTTGACTTGAAGAATTTTCGGGTCGGGGAAAATTCAAAAGTCAAACTGTTCCCAAATTTCTGTCCATGGACGGCGGGTTTTCCGCAAGTTGCAAAAAGAGGAGGAAAGGGGAGAAATGGAGGGAATTTCGTGGACCTTCTCGCTGTAATGTACAATTGTTAAGTATTTAGACCAAATTTGCGTCCCTTCCGAATCGCGATAGCGGGGAGTCCCATCGACAATGCGGTCTGCGTCATGTCATTTACTGTCTTTCGCGAATTTTCTACCTCCATACACCTTCGCTGTGAATTGGAGCATATGCTACTTGCCCTGTATATAGCACGCTCTCTCCTGACTCAAATCTCCTTCTATTCTTCCATTTTTTCCATTCCCGTCATGTACATCCTATCTTCGTTGTTCGAATCGATCTGTGGTGCTCGGTATTTGCTACTTCTTTGCACATATGTACACGTATTCGGAGTCTTACCGTAGTCTTTCGTCGGTTAAACTGAACGATGAAGCTAAATATATTGCGAGAATGGAATAAAGAAAATTGTTACAATACATATCTATTGAACGAGCTTGTCATATGTGGGGGATGTAGGTACTCCAATTTACATCTACAAATGCTGATGCTGGTAGAAATCGTAACTCCACGAGCGGTAGTACAATGAGAATGAGGCGGGCCGCAATGTAGAGAGGAGGCGCCAGTACTACGATTACGCCGATCACTGCTGCTACTGATTTCAGCCAAGCGCTTAGTATTGCCATCAGAACTGAGACCGAAGCGAGACCAGGAAATACGGTGATCATCAAGGAGGACGTTCTCCAGATCCACATTTCGGCCGGCGTAGGAAAAATGGCGTTCCATGCGGCACAGTGAATGGCACCGAACAAGGTGCCCACCAGAATCAGAAAAATATAAGCACCATCGCTGTATTCCTTGTTGCCCATCGACCAAAATGACGGCACTGAGACGGAAGATAATGGCTTATATTCGCCATCGTTATACCCCCCAATCGCACGTAAGAACCGGTCGAAACGTGAAAGCTGAACAAGGAGGGTTCCGGTTTCTGTGTCAGGCTGCGTATGTGGCCCGACGACAATCGGCCGTCGGACGTCGAGAGGTTTGTTCCACCAAAGTAACCATATGAATATGTTCACGATAGCGAATGCTAGTGTGACGACTTCGAGTTGGGTTATAGCGAGGTGTTGATGCACACGAGCAAGGGACTGCAGGATGAACCACAGACCTTGCAAGAGCGCAACACCTTTGGAAAGCACGTCTCCTTTGCTCTTGTCCGTGATATCCTTCTCACTGATCTTTTGTACAGCCGCTTGAAATTCTGGGCCGAAGGTTGAATCTTCGAGTTGTTCTATAGTCGCAATAGGATGCTCGTCCGGAGTGACGAAGCCACCCATGGAGACAAACATCCCGTGCGTGGTAGAGAATCCGAATTCTACGCCAAACTAAAATGAGATTTAGACGGAAAAGATCTCTGTTCACTCAACTCACTTTCCGACAATATATGTGCCCCCAAACGCTGCCTGGCTGCAAATCCCACCATAACTTCCGGGGCGATCATTGCGATGAGCATCATCTCCAGCCTTCGCCAGAAAAGCTGAAGCCAGCTCTGGCCGGGCGGGGGTATATTCGGGTGAACCGACACCCATGTGCAAGCGAAAATCGTCGCTAGACAGCCCCACACAATGCTGAATAACGTTCTGCAGTTGTTGATATCGTTGCAAGAGTCGGAAGTCGCTCGGGTATCGGAAGGACGTGGTAGTGGTGCAGCGATGCTGTCCTGAGACAGCAGATGAATAGCGATGAGGATGAGAAGCATAATTAGCACCAAGTGAAGTTCCAAAGCTAATCAGCGAGCCTGAGGTTGGTGAGCAGACGAAAGTCTGAAACTTTATTTCAGTGCCAAAGCTGTATGTATACATACAGGTAGCAGATTGGCGGTGAACTTCAATGGCACTTTACAGGAGTTGGTGGTAGCTCAGGCGTCGGGAGGACGTGGCAGTGGTGATGCGCTGCTGTCTTGAGACAGCAGATGAACGGCGATGAGGGTGAGAAGCATGGTTGCAAGTGCGAGTGCTGAAACCCAGGCGAGAACGATTTTCAAAAGAGGCACGTAGTGGCTGTGGATGCTTTGGGAGGATGCTCGTTCCATCGAGGGGAGTGAGAAAGAGCAGTGTGCGCGGTGGCGCTTAAAAGTACATAGCGATAAATGGAAGGGTTCACATTGAGAACATCTTTTATGCGAGACATGTGTATCAGCATTTAGGCGCTCACCGAAGTCAAGCCCGCGTGCCAGTGGGGCTGGGGCGGAGCCTTCTTCGAACGTCCTCACAGCGATCACAACAAGTCCCGAGGAACAATTGTAGACTCCCGCAGATCTAGAAGAAAACTTGAGCTTATGCTGTAATGCCTGGCGTTTACTTGAATTCGATCTATGATTCAACCTACCCACCTACAGATATAACGAGAACGACGTTCCGGCGTTCCGGCGAAGCGAGCCTGGGGCACTCACAGACTCGGAAATGCCTGATGAAATAGAAACGCTAGGAAAAAAAAAAACCAAATACACCATGAACTCCGCGGCCAGTCCTACGTACGGTAGGAGTGAGACCGCACCCACACCAGACTCCAAGTCGGCGGAGGCGAGCGTCGTGCCATACAGCTGCTACTTGAGTGACAGGCGGTTCCTCCGTGCCAAGGCAAGGCAAGCGAGAGGTAAGATATCACCACCCGGTTCAGGGACAAAGGACTCTCCGGCGGGGACAATTACAAAGCGGGAACAAAGAACTCGCCAGCGAGAATCTCCATTGAAGAGCTTCATATCGGAAGGGCGGCGGTAGACAGGAAAATGGCATGGGGATCAGGAGGCAGCGGACTCGTGAGTCGCGATTGATATAGATATGACGGGCGACGGTGCTCGAACGGAGGTCAGAGTCGATAGAGCCATAAACCATCGCGGCGGCGTGGGAGGCGGGAGCAGCAGCAACGACAGCATTTTTGACACGTTAGGCGGCGCATGGTGCCAAGAGGGCCATCATGGCACTTCTAGAGATTCTCTTGCCCCAGGGTTCGAATTCTTTGCAAGAGTTTTCGAATCGCAACCCCTGGCAGCATTTGGCAATCGATCCAAAGAGCAGAATGGACAACAGGACAACAAAAAGATGGGGAGACTAGATCACAATTATCCAAGGACCAAGATGCATACGAAGGCCGCAGAATCAGTTCAAGAAAATATGGCGCTCTAAAACTAGTTGAGATAATAATAATGTCACGGTTGCGGAGTGGCCACTGAATCAGAGTGGCTGATGGCGCCAAAGTGCAAATATGATCATGCCAAGGGAGAAATAGAAGATCGGGGACGGCCTCGGACTCGGGGTTCAGCCGCCAGTGTAAGCCTGGTGAAATTGTCGCAAGTCTCCATGCAATGCCCTTGAGCGATGCGCTGTGTCGAAGTTGGTGTCGAAGCCTCATCGGACCTTGCCGAGGTCACGAGACCCTTTTGATGGACAGACGTTTTTGGTTATTTCCATCGTCCAAGTTTTTTGCAGGTCTCGTCGATAAGTCACGCCTGTGCTCCTCGATGGATTCCGACAACATTCTTGGAACAATCCGCGTTTGTTTGTACCATATCCGAAGGCGGAGTACGGCGGTGGTGCCACGGACCTGCCCGACTCTCCTTAATCGTATTCAGTCACCTTCACGAATGCCAGGCCTGTCTTATCGTAACTCCTGTTGAAGATTTTCGCTCTGGGCTTCTCCCCACCATCCACTCTCAACAGTCGCCGCATACGTCCTACGGGAAGGAGGGAATCGGACACCTCCTGCTCCCGTGCTACCTTCTTGTCTCCCTCCTCCTCAAAAGCACCAAAAGATACGCACAAGACAGACAACTCGTCGGGCACGCGCCATGTATATATGCCCGATTTCACTTCATGGTCCCCGTCTCTGCCCGGTAGCTACTTCCCCTGCCGGCTTTCAAGGCGATGATGCCCCCCTGTGCGCGCGCCAGCAAAGTACCAACCGCGGATGGGGCGATTTCCACATTCCTCTGGCGACCTCGCTCCCCACGCCCGCACAGCATGCGTGCAACTGGGCGACCTTGTGGCGGCTGCGGGAGTACGAGCTTCCTATCCCGCCTTATGGCCACATTTACCCAATCTGTCTTTTTCTCGCCCCGCCTGTGTGGACTACGGACAACGATCTCCCGTCCATGCTAAATGTATTGTGTCGTAGTTACTCGCTGAGTCGCTCGCTCTTGATTCGATCGCTACCGCGTCATCTCTCAACCTCGCCGACGACGCTCGACGAATGCATATCAGTAACCATAGGAGGATCAGAGCTGCGCAGGCGTACGGGAGCGTCCCATGCTCTCATTCTGATCTCTTCCCGTATCCCCACCTACGTCCTACATCGGTACCCCTCAACGGCATCGAGCAAGCGATGGTTGCGTGGTTGCCGGAGGACACGCGTCTTGTCCGGCCGCTCGTATCGGTGCGGGTGCGGGTGTTCTGCGCGTACTCGCTCTCCGCTCCGAGATAATGCGCGCGACCTCGCGCCGAGTATGGACGGTGAAGAGAGAGGAACGGGAGAAGCGCGGTGGGATGGAAGATACGGCAGGAGGGAGATCTAGAGAGGATGCATGCCCTACCCGCGCGTCCGATCAGGCTTGCGCTTCGGCTCTAAGTGCACACCGCCCGATACGCGGTTCCCGTCCGGCGCGGTTGGGCGATGTGCTGCTAGCGTGTGGACGACATTACTCTAAGTCGAGTGCGCACCGCGGTGGCGAGGATGACCTTCGTGTCCCCAGGCGTTACGCGTCTGGCATCACGTCCAGATCCAGCCTCAGGCCGACCTGACTCCCCTGCGTTGCGCCCTTCGACTAGGCGATGCCTGTTTCCCGTACGACTCCTTACGAGGAAGAGCGAAGACTGGGCGGCAGGCGACAGGCGGACGCCGGATGCTGTAACTTTCTTCAATCCGTGCCCGCACCCCTGCCCCTCCCATACTCCTCTACGCGTTTCCCGTTCCACGTCACCGTCACCGTCGCCTTCTGCGCCTGGGTCTCGGCCCGCCGCTATACCGATCTCGAGCGGGCAGCATTTGTGCTGCACTCGTCTTATCCTGGTCCATGCTACCGCGACTGTCTCGAAGTCCATGCCAACGACTCTCAAAGTCGATTTGGCTTTGATTCGGCACCATGTCGTGTAGTGGCCCCGACGCCTCGCGTCTGCTGCGCGCCGTCGACGCTCGAGGCTAGATGGGAGAATGGGAAGGACGGGGGCTGCGTGGTGGTGCTGCGCCGGCGTGTCGTCCGCCGAACGCGCATCGAAGACTCGGGACGGAGATACGACATGTCCCCGCGCGTCGCACACCCGCTGCTGCTTCTCGCAAACGCAGGTGTACACCTCTGCTTAGTGCTTTACGAACGCTGCGTGCTGCTCGACACTGCAATTGCGAGGTGGATGGACTTCGCGACGACATATCCGCTATACTCGAGCCCGTGTAGCGGCGGCACGGCAGGGAGGACTCGCTCGACTCCATCGTAGCGTCGAAATCGCTATAGCTGGTGCAAGCCGAGGACGCGGGCGAATCGGGGGCTCAGTCTACCACGAGCGCAGGCCAGGGTATCGAGGGAAGAGAAAGGATTTGATGGAGATGTGCGTAACCTCCGGTGATGAAAGCGGGAGAGGACGGAACTGGCCATGCCACGACTGCGGCTGCACCCTGATAGGACGAGTTCCTCCCCACACCCGCACCCGTCCGCCCTGGCCCCCCATTTGCAGGCTCTGTCGCTGGAAGCTCAACGCCGCTGCCCAGCTTGCCGCATCCTGCCTTTATTTGCCTTTATTACGACCTCTCCCGTGCACCCTTAGCGGAGTGCGTCCCTCTCATCACCACATCTATGAGCCGGAGGCGGCGTTCCACGCAGAGCATTCTCCATTCTACGTACCTGACTCGGACTTGACACACCCTCCCGTTGGCCATCATCTAAGTCTTCACTCCCCAATGTCCTTTGCGAGCCCTACTACTGGATTCCGTACTCATTCTCGCGATTCGCTCCCTCTACTGTACTTCCGCCACGCGTAGTCCCCTTCATGTGCCCAGCTTTCCGTCCTTACTTACGACGAAAGATTCTTTTTCGCTCGCGGCTATAGTCTCCCATACGGGCAGTCGATCGTACGGACTCCATTGGGGAAATCAATAGAAATTATCAGCATTCGTCTCGAGCGCTTAATACGCCGTGCGCCGTGTACATTTTTTTTTCTTCGAAAAAAGTGCGCAAAAAAAGGAAAGTGGCGGTGTACCAGTGGCATTGGCGCTGATGGCTAACATGCCATGACAAAACGCATCTTTCCTTCCGCTCGTGTTCTGCTTCCATGTCGTCGTCTTCTTTCGTGTTCCTCCTGCTCGTATCCTCATCTCCTGGAACTTCTTTCCCTTTATTTTAGTTGGATAGCGGAATCGAACGGCTGCTGCATTATCGCTGTAAAGTCGTTCTATGGCATCCACAACTTATTTCTTTTGCCTGCAAATATTTTAGCACCAGGATTTCGCGGACCCGGAATACTCTTGACACTCTGTTTCTATTCTATTGCAATTCCTCTACCATCTCTGCGTCGGGATTCTCACGAATGACGTTAAAATATGCATACAGCTTTCAGTGCTCAAACTCTCGTCTGCTCTCAAACCCGACCAATTCTGCAGTTTCACTGGGTCCCGGGACAGATTATGCTTCTCATCCTCGTTACCCTTCATTTTTTGTCCAAGAACAGCCGCGTTCTCTCGCATCACCAAGTATCGGAGCCTCGGACCTTCACGGATTCTTGCGACGATATGAACAGTTGCCGCACGATGTTCGACGTCGTGCGGGGCTGTCTTGCGACGATCTTCGCTTGCACATGGGTATCGGTGCACTCGAATGTGCCCCCTCCCAATCAGAGCCGTCTCAAACTTTTCTGGCGAAGGCTGAGAATGATCCTCACTGCAATCGTGTCTCCGGAAATCATGGTGGGATTTACGGCCAGGCAGCGTTTAGGGGCACATGCATTGTCGAAAAGTAAGCCAAGTTGACAGCAATCTTTACCGTTTGAATCTCACGTTATTTGGGTGTAAAATTTCAATTCCCTATGACCCATTGTTTCTTTTTCTGCATGGGTGGATTCATCTCGTCGGCGGGATTCCCCATCGCGACCACCCAACAACTCGGGAGCGTCAATGAGAAGGAAATTGAGGGCAAGAGCAAAGGAGATGCGCTGTCCAAAGGTGTTGCACTTCTACAAGGCGTCTGGTTCACGGTGCAATGCCTTGCTCGCGCGCATCAACGCCTCGCTGTAATGCAGCTCGAGGTTACCACGCTAGCATTCGCCATCGCGAACGTCTTTATCTGGTTGCTTTGGTGGGACAAGCCGCTCGATGTTCAGTGTGCAATTGTCCTCGGGACACCTTCCGAGTCCGCTGTCCCCCGAGCCATGATTCCTGTCCAGTTCCCGCGTTCACGCCAGCCTTTCTGGGAAGCTCTCTTTGGGTTTAACAGAAGTGACCATCCATCGCTGCCATATATCTCTATACTGTTGTTTTGGTCCTTGCCGCAGAGTGACGACGACGAGATCAAAGGTTTTGGTATCACAACCCTTGTCAGCGCTGTGTTTGGCGCGGTTCATCGCGCCGCATGGCATGCAACTTTTCCTACTGCTGTGGAAATGTGGCTCTGGAGGTCATCTTCATCAGTAATCGCCACGATCCCCAGTCTTGTTTCGCTCATATTTCTCATGGCGATGGCGCGCAAGTCGTTCTATGACACAAAGCTCGGTTCGATGGCGGCTAAAATCTTCAGTCATGATGTCGTGGCACGTCACATGCTGATTGTATTGTCTACGATCTTGGCCTCGAGGCCATTGGACTATGTGTATTCCGCATATTTAGAGAAATTCAATGTTGGTTCTGGATCTTCTCAACAAAACGTCCTGGTTCATCGGCAGACTTGCAGTTGGCGACCGCTTAGAACGACTCGCAAACGGGGGTGCTGATCTGAACAATATTTCGCTGCCAGCTGCTTTCGGAGTCTGACGATAGGCTTTCGTCGGTTAAACTGAACAATGAAGCTAGATATATTGCGAGAATGAAATCAAGAAAATGTTCCAATACATATCTATTGAACGAGCTGGTCATATGTGGGGGATGTAGGTACTCCAATTTACGTCCACAAATACTGATGCTGGTAGAGATCGTAACTCCACGAGCGGGAGTACAATGAGAATTAGGCGCGCCGCGATGTAGATAGGGCTCCCCAGTACCATGATTGTGAAGACCGTTTCTACTACCGAATCCAGCCAATCGCTCATTGCGATCAGAAGGATGAGAAAAGTGAGACCAGGGTATACAACAATTACCACCGAGGACGTTCTCCAGATCCACATTTCGTAATCTGTAGGGAAAACCGTGTTCCATGCGGCACAGTGAATGGCACCGAACAAGGTGCCCACCAGAAACAGAAGAATACCAACCCCATTATCGTTGGACTCATCGAGGTTTATCGACCAAAATGACGGCACTGAGACGGACGATAACGGCCTATATTCGTCCTCGGAATACCCAAAAATCGTGCTCCAGAACCGTGTTGAACGTGGGAGCTGAATGGGGAGGGTTATGTTTTCTGAATCAGGCTGTGTAGGTGGCCCGACGACAATCGGCCGTTGGACATCAAGAGGTTTGTTCCACCAAAGCAGCCAGATGAATATGTTTACGATGGCGAATGCTAACGTGGCGATCTCGAGTTGAGTTACAGCGAGGTGTTGATGTACGCGAGCGACACATTGCATGATGAACCAAAGGCCTTGCAAGAGCGCAACACCTTTGGAGAGCGCGTCTCCTTTGCTCCTGTCCTTGATATCCTCCTCATTGATGTTTCCTATGGCCTTTTGGAATTCGGGACCGAGTTTTGGGTCTTTAAGTTGTTCCTTGGTCGCAATAGGATACCCTGTCGGCGAGACGAAGCCGCCCATGCAGAAAAAGAAGGCCTGCGTGCGGGAGAACTTGAATTCTACACCAGACGAATGCATGAGGTGAAGTTATCGTCGAGAATATCATTGCTGGCTCACCCTTCACCATCCTCCGAGACCCAAAAAATTGTCTAGCTGCAAATCCCACCATGACTTCCGGGGCGATCATGGCGATGAGCATCATCTTCAGCCTACGCCAGAAAAGCTGAAGACTGCTCTGGTTGGGTGGGGGCACATTCGGGTGCACCGACACCCATGTGCAGGCAAAGATTGTCGCAAGACATCCCCACACAATGCTGAACAATGTTCTACAGTTGTCGATATCTTTACAGGAGTCGGCGGTAGCTCGGGCGTCAGGAGGACGTGGGAGTGGTGCAGCGATGCTGTCCTGAGACAGCAGATGCACAGCGATAAGGATGAGAAGCATAATTGGGGGCACCAAGTGAAGCTGCCAAGCTCGTTGAGGTTGGTGAGCAGAAGAAAGTCTGAGATTTTACTTTAGCGCCAAAAGCTGTATGCATACAGGTTGGCGGTGACGTTCCATGAGAATCGGAACACGAAGACCGCGTACTTAGCGAGGACAGACAGACTTGATGCATAGGCAATTGCGACGACGTGTGTTGCAATTGGAGTGAATCGAGCAGCTATCCATTAATTGAGCAGCCCCGGGAAGCTCAGCTGTAACCGTTGAAGCTGAAGCACAGCACAGAAAGAAAGTCCAGTTGGATGGACGAAAACACTCCCAAATCGCTGGTAGACGACTGGAGTGGTATACACGGAGCGTCTTGAAATCCTGAACCTTTGACACAAAGCGATTCAGAGAATGACGAGCCGACATGAACCCGGTCATGTCGAGTTCTCACGCCCATCTGACAGTGACCACGACGCGGATTTCCATCGGAAATCAGAGATGCGAAAGCTTCCGCTGATCTAGTCTGTTACAGAACTATGGAAAGCCGGAGCAACACGCTTTTTTAGCGAGATAGCCGATGTCTAGGCCTTTGATCGCCGTCCTTGCCGGTAACCAGGACCCCACAACGTTGATTAGGAAAAATAGTTTGCAAATTACAGTACACCATGTAAATGGGTGACTTTCCGTAAGGTTAGATAGTATCTTGAGAATATCGGAGGGGTGCCAGCGATGCCGGCACATGAGATTCTATTCGAAAATTTAATTGTTGGCAGTTCCCGTAGGAATATGTGAAGATATAATAGAATTTATTGTATATAAAGCTATTCACCATACCGCGATGTGCCATAAACAACATCCAACGACACATCCCAGCGCCAACTTTCATACAGATGGATCTCAGCATGTTTATCACCCTGCAACAAGTCGAAGAAATGGAGATTCACAAGGAAGGCATCAAATCAGTCATGTCGGATAGCCTAGGGCACCAAAAAGGACAATTGGCCAGACATTTGAGGGCAAGAGCATTCACAACTATGGATACAAGCTGGTTACAGCATGGAATCGAGCCCGTTGGTCGCCGCGCTGGCAAAGAGTCGACACTGTAACCAATGTGACAGGCAGCCCGATTCAGACACGCCAGGTGGAAGAGTGGCCAAATCCGTCTATTCAGCAGAATCCAGGACTGAAAAAGTCTGGAGAGGGGTACCCACCCCCCTCTCCAGATTATAATATATTTAAGCTTTATTCGGGGGTCAAAACGGAAAATCATCAGATCCAAGCCCGATGGGGTCCTGATGGCTGTCTCGGCATCCCTGCCGGAAATTCGTAGATATTCTGAAAATACTATCTAACCTTACAGAAAGTCACCCAATGGCTACAAGTTTGCTTAATATTAATTTTTACTATGAATACCTGGAAAGCATTGGAATTTATTCCCATCACATGCCTCAACATTGCACCAACGGTATGGCTACTACTCATCAAGGTCTGGTCCCTTCGTCAACTCACTGACATCCATTGTCGAAGTTCCCACCAAGGTGAACTGAAGGTGGGAGATCAATAGCACGAGTGCGAGGTGAGCAGCAAAAATGACACACCTCCAGTTTCGAACACAACGAAACACTGATCAGCACAACATCGCAAAAATGAATTTGAATCGCAATTCGAATATTGGATGTGTCCCTGTGATTCTGTGAGCATACATTAGGTCAAATGACAGGACGGAAAAACGAATCAAATTAACAGAATGGAAACTGGATAGATTGAACTTGAGGCCATGCTCGGCCAGAGCCACGGAAGCGCACTGAAATGATTCTGTTCAACTGATCAACTATGACCATAGTGAAAAAGTAACTTACCATGATCGCAGGATTAGAACGACGAGCTTGGGACCTAAACAGACTCTGTCAGCTCGTGAAGTGCTGTCCAGCCACGCGAAAAGGAGAGACATGAAATTTTCATGGCACTCCGCACCAAGAATACCCTGTGTCAGAAGTGATCGCACCTTGGATCTTCGAGTATTGAGGTCAGTTGACAAGTCAATACTGCCACAGTAAGTTCGCTAGAAATGGAAGTTTGCCACTGTTCTCAACTCCAGTTATTTGAAATCCGGGTCACAGGAATACATGTGGATCCATCGCCGTGAGTCTTGAGGCGAGCATGATGCTCCTGATTTGAATCGAGCGGTTGGTAGCGTGAGATGGTTCGACGGCGTGTGCATCATGGTTCTGCATATTCAGCCAATCTCGATGTTCCCAGAGCTCTCTGGCTTGATCATTACGGTCTTGAGGCTTGGAAAAATGTCTTGAAGTATATCCAGACAACATCAGGAATCTTGGGGATTGGAAATGATTATTGCTGCATTGAAAGTTTAAATGGTGTCTTGAAATCTTGAGTAGAACAGCGTAATACATGCCAGAGAATGCTAGCGTTGATATCAGACAGACACACCCAAAAATCGCAAGGAGGACAGCTAGCAGAAGCAATGGTGTGGGGAGAAAGGACCGAACATCTGATGGATACAGACAGCTCTCCGGACATGTGAGGGCGAAAAAACGCTAAGATTTGATACCGAAGGATATATCTGAACGCTAGATGAGCGCTCCGTCGAAAATAAACAGCTTCATCCTCGGAAATCGGAGCAATGTAGGAGAAAAATAAGAATGCAAACGTGTACACTTGAAATCAGGATATTTGCTAAAGATACGAGAAATATTTGCTTACACACCAGCGAGCTCGGCGAACCGCTACAAAACACAGGCAGGACAGGTCCCGGGGTCCTGGTTACCGGCAAGGACGGCAATCAATGGTCCGAACATCGGCTATCTCGTTAAAAAAGCGTGTTGCTCCGGCTTTCCATACAGAACCGATATACAGGTGACGATCAAGTATGTACCTGTATATGCCGCTGATCGCCGTTGATCCTATCGAGACGCTGTGTTCAGGCGTCGGCATTATACGGCTAGATCGCGGCACCACCACCGAGGGCTTACTGCGCCACACCTAACAGCCAAACTCGTGGTCAGTGGGCTGGAAGACAGTGCTCCAAGACTTCTGATTCAGATATGTCAGACATTATGATTTTCGGGTATTTTCCTCATCGTGCTTGTGAGACTCAAAGAAAAGGTGGCGAAGAAGCTGTTGCTCACTGAATCTTTCTGGGTAAGTGTTCCAGTTGAATATGAAAATTGTTTTTCTACTGTAATTCATTTTTTGTCTTCCGGTTTAACCACCGGCGGGTATTTGATATTCCGCTGGAAGTAGGCCGGATTCAAGTGGTGATCATCGTACTCGGCTGGCAAAGCTTATGAAATAGCGTGTCCTATAAATATCCTGCGACATTTCATTTCGCTGTATTCCAACGGAAACCACCGTATTTTGAGCAAAATTCCAGTGGCTTTTGAGGAAAGCAATCCAAAGTACGCTAGAATACAATGGACTGAGAGGAACTGCATCGGAATCTGTTTTGTTGCGCTGTACCGCCGTCTCTGGTGCCTATAAAATAAATACGGAAGCAATTCATGCCACCAGAATTAATATTCAGTGTACGCTTGGCAAATGCGGTGGAATCCGTTTGAGGCTACGCTGGGTTCACCAACATACGAGCTAGTTACAAAAGATTGGAATCAGGACGGCATCTCGAAGAATACCGCGCGACACCGTGACTCACGATACGTGTAACGAGCAGAATACAAAGACGAGGATCTGCAAGATAATTCAGAAATTTAGACACGCCGTGTCACAGAATGAGGAAGGGAGGGTGTATGACCGCAGCGGGAGAACACTCACGAACAGTTGCATACACATCTGACGAGTACCTAAAAATATACTACCTAGAAAAATATATCGCGTCAGCAACGCCTTGCAGAAGAAACGAGGGAACCATCTAGCGCGACAGTAGGACTACACAAAGGATGATCAGTAATATATGCGAGTGAACGGCCGATGTGTCGACGTACGCAAGGGAAAGGGAAACGAATATACTAATCGCGGAATGGCACCAGGGTGCACTGCCAACTTGAACCAGGCGTGCACTCAGCGGGTTGGTTCCATGCCCCACAGCATGTAGTGCATGAACAAGTACGAGTCCCTGTTGCAAAAGTGAGGATTGAAATCAGCATTTGAGTGTAAGAAGAGCGACAATTTGACAAATGGTTGAAATCCTCGTCATCGTCACCGTCGAACGGGCAGGGACAGAATCGCTTGATTTTTACGGACATTTTTCGCCATTTGTTGCAGAAGGTGGAATCGTCGGCATTTAAACCTGACACATTGTCGAGCACCGCATAATTTCCCTTCAGAGGTTGGCGAGCAAAATGAAGCACGCCCAGAGAAGAGAACCATGGAGGTGTTTAATCTTTTCTGGAATAACGCAGAGTTCTGATGACTCGCAAATCGCGGGTTGTGTGTTCGGTGGTTAGGATTGGGATCGACTTGGCAGCACAGAGACCGTACATGGACGTTACGACCCACGCTAGTGAGAGGCTGCTCAGAATTTCTCTGCGCTGAGAAGTCAAGTATCACCGGCGGTAACTCAGAAGGGGGGCGGTAACTCGCCCAACACGAAACGGGCGCCCAGGACGCGAAGGTAGAGGGCTTGTGATTGATATAACGGGAGACGGTGGTCGAATATCTGCGCAAATTTTGAGTCGATAGTGTAGAGGTTGAGCGCGTTGTGCCCACACTCAAGAGGGCATCGCATTTTTGGAAATGATTTTCATCCATCAGGCTCCGAATTTTTTGCGAAATTTCTCTGGAAGAGTTTCCACAGTGCATTTGGCCATAGAATCTAGATCAGAGAGGCAGAATGTGCAGACAAGAAGACGAGGAGACTAGATTTTGATTTCCAAGGACCAGGACACATACAGAGGCTCCAGAGTCAGAAAATAAGTATGACGGTCGTTGCCGCGGTGACTCGGAGCTGGCGGCGCCAACGCCGCCAAGGTGCAAGTATGATCATGACAGACCTGGCAAGCCCTTCACAAGGGCGATGAAGGTTCGAGGACGGCTAGAAATGAGCTTGGAATTGGGGTTCAGCGGAAGCCTCGTCAAGATATCGCAGTGCTCTGCCTGACGTGTCGACGTTCAAGTCGAAACCTCATCGGACCTTGCCGAGGTCACGAGGCCTTTTGATGGCCGGACATTTTTGCTTTCATTTCCAACTCCGAAATTTGTGCAAGGCTCTCGTCCTGGGATGCGCCGTCCGCCCTCCGCTTCCTCGATCACTCCATCAATCTCAGTTCGTCTTCCGGCTTGTTCTGGCGCGTGAAGCGACGACGAGGGGTGGTTGTCGGACTCCTTCCTGATCGCTGGCTGTTCTGTGTCGCTGAATCCAAGCTGAATCTCGATTCACTACTCTACTCGACTCCCGACAGCCGTAGGGACATTGTCCTGCTTATCTTATCAGCGGCGTCGAGTCGAATGGACAGGCTTGTACGTAGCGGGGCAGCGCGTCGGTGGCGTGTGCACGACCGAGGGCGCGCGAGGGCAGAAATGAGTACAAGTTCCACATTCTCCATTGGTATCGTACCTCAGCGCTCCTCCCTCCTGCGCATCGCGTCCCATCATCGACTTCGGCGAGACAATTCCTGCTGCCGAAGCATCCTCAATCGTGTCTCAGCACGTCTTCGGCCCACCTCGCTCCTGCACGTCCCGCCGTCCACTCATCGCCTTTGCCGCGTCAGTGCTCTGCCCTCAGCATCCCACACGATCAGCTGGAATCTATGGCTACATGTACAGCCAGCTTCATCCATGGCTACCGCATTACCCCGCTGCTGTCCGGCTACCGCATCCCCCTCGACTCCTGCCTCCCATGCCCCTCGACACATCGCCTTTGCCGCGTCAGTGCTCTACCCTCAGCATCCCACACGATCAGCTGGAATCTATGGCTACATATACAGCCAGCTTCATCCATGGCTACCGCATTACCCCGCTGCTGTCCGGCTACCGCATCCCCCTCGACTCCTGCCTCCCATGCCCCTCGACACATTTCCTGAATCGACGCGTTTTACGCTCTGCGTCGCCAGGCCTCGACCGTGCAGGCCCCGTCGATGCTAACGTACTCTCTCGGAGACGATCTTGCTGTAATTCCCCGCCATATCGTCCACCGTCCCCGCCGTGTCTGCGCCTCGAGCGTCTTCTGCGCACTGTCTCGGGGAGGCCGGGAGCTGAACGTGTAGTTGAACACGCGGTGCCGACGATCACGAAGACGAGGATCCGACTGCGCATCTGGCGACGGTGCTGCTTCCCGCACAGCGACGTACTACTTAGGGCGATACGTGCTGGGGATGCAGACCAACCACTGCCCGTTGTACATACTTGGACAAGCACTTGTACAGGCGCGGTTTTGCGCCACAACATTCCCCGCTGAATACACAACCCATCACCACCACCAACGCACACTCAGGCTCTCAGCTTTTGAGATGATCGCAAAAGGTAAGAAGTGGCGGTGTGTCTTGCTTATTGACATAGCTGCTTGCTTGCTACTCCTCCGATCTCGTTTTTTGGCAGTCGCTCGCTTGTGTCTTCGGCCTGGCCGAAGGAGTATTTGTTGTCTTTGTGTACTTCATGCGAAACTACATTTTGCACGACTTGCTCGCCCATCGAGGCCTAGTTGGGAATCGACCAGTTTAGCTGCTTTCTTGTCTGTCCTTCGGCCATACACTTGGGCGGAATACTCTGGTGTCCTATTGATACGTCCCCGCAACCTCCACTATCTCGACGTTCCAACTTTCACGCGTCACGGCCGACCCTAAAAGATGCCCACAGCTTTGGGCGCTAAAGCGAGACTCTTGTCTCTACTCCCCGCTCAACCTAGTAGCTCTGCAGCTCTAGTTAGAACCGACCCACTATGCTTCTCAGCCTCCTCGCTGCCTATCTGCTGTCTTTCCGAAGCCAGCGTTGCTGCACCTGCTGCACCACTCTCGTATAGCCGTATTACTCCGGAGTCCGGACGCTTTAGCCACCACCGACTCTTACGACGACTCCAATAGCTGGCCGCCTCGAGTGTTGTTTAACATCTAGTTGGATTTTCTGGTGGTGTTCTTTGCTTGCACATGGGTTTTGGTGTACCTAAGTCACTGCATTTTGACGGCTCGTAGGCACAGTCCTCCTCCTTCTCCGCCGCGCCGGAGTCGTTTTCAGCGGCCAAGGCTGGACGCTCACCGCAATCATGATATTTGTTAGGCAGCAGTATTTCCCATCCAGGAGGTTCTCGATCGGTGTGTCAGGGATTCTATTCAACTTGCATTCGCCTCGTGCTGTTTTGGTCTGAAATTCATATTTTCTAGCACGTGCGGCTCGTTCACGAGTTACGACTGTCCTTGGTTCAGGATGTCATGATGTACATATCCTGCTGCGACCATGGTGCTCGGTTAGGTTCAAAATTCCAGGAGGCCAAACGAAATGTAGAGGAAAGGGATGATTTTGTACCCGGGGTACATTGTCGACGCCTCCCTCCAGCTGCTCCACACTCCTATACTTTCGTCAGTCACTTAGCCTTGATTGCCTTGCCTCGCTGTAGAATTCTATCGCCGCACAGATGCTGGCCGCATCCTGCTGTTATCATGACCCGGAAAATGCATATGCCTGGTGGCTTGCATTAATTCCATTTTCGCATTTTCTGACTGAGAGGATGGGCTTGCTCACCTTACGACGTCTTTACGCAGCTCGCTGCGGCTTCATCTCTGCATTTCATAAGCTTACCACGAGAGGAAGCTAGGCTCGGGGCACTACCCGCCGTATTTGACCCAGCACTTGCAGAGGCGTGTCTTCGGCTTGATCCAAATACTTACTATTTGTTATCTTTGCGTACTTCATGCGAATCTATTGTATTGTGGACGACTTGCTCCCCCATCGAGACTACGTTGGGAATTGTCCTAGTCTTGTGGCAGTCACGATCACTTCAGGTAGCCACGGACTGATTACGCAATCCGGTGGCTGTGCGCATTCGACGCGTCTCATTACGACGCGTTCTCTTGCTGCTGGAGCCTCCAAAACTCTTGTATTGGCTCTACAAAATATTTAGATGACAAAATAATCGAAGCTTGTGCAATATTTCGAGCCAAACCACTTGCTGGACGTGCAAACCTCGGACTGATCGGCCGAATCGGCAGTTCCCGCGACGTTTCCATTGTACCAAGGCAAGGGGGTATCGGGCCGTGATTGCCGGACCGGGGGCTGGGTGGTTGACGCCGAATTTTTTTTGAGGAAACGAGCAAGTTTGGAGCTGGAAACGACTCCTGAGGTTGCCAGAATCATTTCCAATAAGTTCCAACTCCCCACAAATTTTGCAAAGCAAAAGCTTGAGCGAACATACCAAATTGGGTCAAGTTCACGTGTTGGCAAGCAGCCAGCAGAAAATTCTATTGAAGCAGCAGTGATCCAGATTTTAAACGAATTGGATGTAAAGAGAGTACGAATTCAATGAATTCCGGAGCATATAACCAAGCAAATCGCTCCCAGCTCATGAAGGATAGGGGGATTTCCTTATCTGGACGTCACGTGGTTGGTTGGTTCTTATTTTCAAAAGGTGGGTCCGGTTTCACTTTTCACAAAACTTTGCCCCCTTGTACCAAGGTCATTTTACACCCCAAAAAGCTTCACAATGACAGATTTAGGCTAATATGAGCTCTTGGGACCAAAAAGAGCTTGTGAAACTATCTGCGAGCAGTAGAAAAAAAAATGCTAGCCGCGAGTGACACAGACTAGAATTGTCCAGTTTCAGCGCTTTTTTCTTTGTGCTTCAGCTATATTTCACCTTGAGGCGAAATACTCCGGAGACTGTTGTGTCCTATTGCTACATCCACGCAATCTCGACTATCTCGACGTTCCAAATTTTCACACGCCCTTGAAACGTGCTCACAGCTTCGGGCGCTAAAGCTAGGGACCTTCACCGTATCCGTAAAGACCGCAGTACGGACGGTGCGGTATGGGAATTTACCGTACCGTTGGGCGAGATGGCTACCGTACCGTCAGCTGTCAAGAGTTAGCCGGGACGCGCCGTACGTATACGGAAAGAGCCGCATTACGGTCAAAATTCACCGTACCGCATGCGGTACGGATGGTGAAGATCCCTAGCTAAAGCGAGATTCCCATCTGCTCCCCACTCGACCAGCTCCAGTTGGAGCTGACACTCACTATGCTTCTCAGCCTCACCGCTGCATATCTGCGGTCCGAGGACACCGCTGCTGCACCACTCTTGTATCTTGTGGACGCTCTAGCCACCATCGACTCTTACGTCGACACCAACAGCTGCCGAGTATTCAAGTTCAGCGTCATGTTGGGCTTTCTCGCGACGATTGTCGCTTATCTAGCGACGATCTTCGCTTGCACCTGGGTTTTAGCTCACCTGAATGCGCCTCTGCCGGGCCCGAGTCGTTTTCAGCTTTTTTGGCGAAGGCTGATAATGACCCTCATCGGAATCATCGTCCCGGAACTCACGGGGAGATTTGCAGCTAGGAAGTGCTTACCATCCAGGAGGTTGTCGATAGGTGTGTCATCGATGCCATTCGACTTGCATTCACCTCATGCTGCTTTGGTATAGAATTCAAATTTTCGAGCACGCAGGGTTTTTTTCTCTGCACGGGCGGATTCGTCTCGTCCACGGGGTATCCTGTTGCAACCACGGTCCTCAGCTCAAAATTCCAGGAGGCCATACGAAATGTAGTGGAAAGGGATCTCGGTCACAGGAGCAAATCCATTGCTTGTGGACAGGTCGTTGACACCGAAGACGGGGAGGAAGTGTGCTTCGGCGTACGGGTTCCTCGCTATGGATCTATTTATTTTCACTCAACCCGTCATTCAGCATCCATGCATAGCGGAGAGCATCAGTTCGCAAAGCCTGAAGGGGCGCGTTTTCAGAACCGACCAATTCCCGTTCGCCACAGGAGGAAACTCAAATATATATCGCGGCCAATTAATACATAAAACCGGCAAGGTTCAGGTATTAATGTGACACGCCTTTTCCATTCACGGGCGTTAACGAAAACTCCAGATTGCGATCAAATTCATTCGAGTTTCCAACGATAGATCTGGCCAATTTCAGCTTCTGCAGGTGACTTTCCTCAGTATTATAGTTGATTGAGCTCTGATATGCGGTTCAGCGACTCAAACGTGAAACAAGGGTATGGAGCGCACTTAATCACCGAAACCTACTTCCGTTCCTTGGAGTCTGGGATGAACCTGTTGCACCTTATCCCGCTTTAATTGCTCCGTTTTACAAGTCGGGTGACCTCGGACAATATCTCAGGAAATGTTCCACACTAGACAAAGAGAAGATGGTATCCTCCTCGCGTTTTACCCTGCTCGGATGGTCCTAATTGCTCACTCAGATTCTCGGAGTGGCCGCGGGTCTGGAGTATCTTCATCGCCATGAGATCGTTCATGGTGATTTAAAAGTTGTGCGTGTCAACTTATTTGTTCCATTAATATCACTGAGTGGGGCTTTAGCACAACGTCTTGATTGATAAACACGGAGCGCCTTGCATCTGTGATTTTGGTATCTCGAAAATCATGAACCTCCAGGGCTTCACTACTGCGAGTACTGGAACAACACCATATATGGCGCCGGAGCTGTTCGTGGTGTTGTCAGACATGAGCAGCGAAACCTTTGATCGCTCTTCAATGACCACAAGCTCGGATATATATTCATTCGGTCTTTTGGTTCTTGAGGTATGTGAAGATACCCGTTATCTTCGAGTTCGCAATCCTGATCGAAATAGATTGTAACGACCAAGCCGCCGAAGCATCGTCCTAATCGTCCTATTCTCACTGCGACAGCGCACAACAACCTTCGTCCTCGACGCTCTGATTATGATTCCGATGTAGTGAGCTCTGAGCTATGGGATGTTTTGGATGCATGCTGGGAACCTGACCCCAGTCTTCGACCCGCGATTGGTGATATTATCCTTCGGATGCCACTGGATACTTCGGACATTAGGATTGCTACCCAGTTCGCCAAAATTCCTGCTCTATTACATGCGGCCGAATCCTTATGTGCGATAATTCGGGACTGCCAAAAGCTTTCTCAAAATCGGTTCGTATGTATCATGTAAAACATGCAGTATTTACTGATATCCTCAGTCATGCTGCTCGGCAACTTGCTAATCGATGCCATCGACTTCTGCTGGAGCTTTTGGAACTGTACACTGACTCCGAAAGCATGCAATCAACTATCGACGAGGTTACTCGGTAGACGCTAGGGAATCTTTGTGTTGCACCTCGATTGACTGGAGTGACAGGTGCTTGATGAGCATTCAAACTAATATCTCGTTGAAGCAGATGGACAGCAGGATGCTGTCCATCCAGAAACAAGAGGAAGTAGGAGACACCATAGCAGGTTGTCACTTTGCACTGGAAATTTGTTCAAAGCAATTTCAGGTGCAAGAAACATTGAGCTCGTTGACACTGTTCTGATCTTTCGTCAGTTGATCCCACATCTTGGGGTTTACGAAGATGCCCATTATTATTCCAATAATCGGAAAGATCATGACCAAGTCTTAGATTACCTTGCAGCAATCCAAGAGATTTCAATGGTAAGATGCTGAACAATTGACAACGGTTCGAAACTGAACGAATTGACAGGCCGACCGGACCAATACAAGACCGCTGATGTCCTAGGCTCAAGCCCGTCGCTCGCCCAACAGAAATTTGATGACAGTCGACCAAACGATGCGAGTATGTACGCTTTTGACTTAGAAGTTTTTTTGCTCGTGGAAAACTCAAACTCTTTGCTCCTAAACTTCTGGCCTTTGTGCTATGTCCATGGACTGCGAGGTTTTTTCAAGTTGCAAAAAGAGGAGGAAAGGGGAGAAATGGAGGGATTTTCGTGAACCTTCTCGCTGTAATTTACCATTGTTATTTGAGCGCAAAATTGCGTGTAAACACTCGACATTGCGGCCCGCGTCATCTCATTGTACCGCCTTTCGCGAGATTTCTGCCTCCATCGGCCTTCGTTGTGAATTGGAGCATGTGCTACTTACCCCGTTTATAATATGCTCTCTCAAGGGGGTCCGGGCCGGTCAAACCGTGACCAAGGGCAGGGAGGGTGGTTCCCGCCACCAGGCCTGAAAAAAAAAAAAAATACCCTTTTATTTCCAAAGTTCAAATGTGTCTGGGGCAGTCAAAACTGCGAGAAAACACTTTATTTTGGTTCCTTTCCGCACCTATGAGCTCTGTGGGAGGTTTACAGTGATCCTCGATGCTTGCCGGGCTGTTTCGCCCGATTTGGGAAGGATCAGCCATCAGCGTGGTCTGAACATCGGCAAGCTTGGAGCGAGGTAACAGTGGCGTTTGCTGTGGCAGGCTTGCAGACAGTTTGAGAAAATACTTACAAGCACCGGCTGCGAACTTGAATCAAGAGCATTGGTCGTGAAATTTTAGTTGAACATTGGGCATAATTTGCTTTTATACGCCTCTGATGCTCACAGAATGCTTGGGAATCACCACGGACAATGTTGAACCCGTCTTTCCCGAAAGATTGAACGCTGCTTGGGATGCCGATGTCAGCCCTCGGATCAAATTTCCATATATAGACGTCACGTGGTAGGGTGGTTCACGGAGAAGTTGCGGAGAAGGCCCTCTAAAAAAAATACGGCCCTTGGTATTATTTTTTTTTTCTCGAACCCCCTTGTGCTCTCTCTCGACTCAAATTTTCTTCTGTTCTTCCATTTTTGCCATTCTCTGAGTCGTCATGTACATGCTCTCCTCGTTGTTCGGATCGACTTGTGGTCCTCGGTACTTGCTACCTCTTTGCATATTTGCACACGTGTTCGATGTCTTACGGTAGTCTTCCGTCGGTTACACTGAATGATGAAGCTAGATATATATTGCGGGAATGGAATAAATAAAATTGTTCAATACATAGTATCTATTGAAAGAGCTTGTTATATGTACGGAATATATGAACTCCAATTTACATCCACAAATGCTGATGCTGGCAGAAGCCGTAACTCCGCGAGCGGTAGTACAATGAGAATTATGCGCGCTGCAATGTAGATGGGAATCAACAGTACCACGATTGCCATGCCGCGTGCTTTTCCTACTGATTCTAGCCGATCGCTCCCTGCAGTCAGAATGGTGATCGAAGTGAGAGTAGGGTATACAGTGATCACCAACGCGGACGTTCTCCAGATCTACATTTCGGGCAGCATAGGAAAAACCGCGTGCCATGCGGCGCAGTGAATGGCACCGAACAAGGCGCCCACCAGAGTCAGAAGATGAATAGACTTACGCCCAAATAGCCCGTCAATGTCAATCACCGACCAAAATGACGGCACTGAGACGGACGATAGCGGCTTATATTCATCCCCGTAATCCCAAAAATCGCACCCATGAACCGGTCGAAACATGGGAGCTGAACAAGGGAGGTTATGTTTTCTGCATCCGGCTGCTGCGTAGGTGGCCCAACGACAATTGGCCGTTGGACATCGAGAGGTTTGTTCCACCAAAGTAACCATATGAATATGTTCACGATAGCGAATGCGAGCGTGGCGACCTCGAGCTGGGTTATAACGAGGCGTTGATGGGTGTGAGCAAGGCATTGCACGATGAACCACAGGCCCTGCAGGAGTGCGACGCCCTTGGAGAGTGCGTCGCCTTTGCTCTTGTTCATGATATCCTCTTTGTTGACGTTTTGTATGGCCATTTGGAATTCGGAACCGTGAGCTGGATCTTCAAATTGCTCGAAGGTCGCAATAGGGTGCCCCGTCGGCGAGCCGAAGCCGCCCATACAGACAAAGCTCGCCTGCGCCCCAGAGAATTTGAATTCTACGCAAGCGCGCATGAGGGGAGATTGAGAATATCATTAATTGCTAGCCCACCCTTGGAGCCATCGAGAGACGAAAAATTGCCTGGCTGCAAAGGCCACGATGACTTCCGGGGCAATCGTTGCGATGAGCATCAGTAGTTTCAGCCTTCGCCAAAAAAGCTGAAGACGGCTCTGGCCGGGCGGCGGGACATTCGGGTGAACCGACACCCAAGTGCAAGCGAAAATTGTCGCAAGACAGCCCCATACGACGCTGAATAACGTTCTACAGTTGTTGATATCGTTGCAGGAGTCGGTGGTAGCTCGGGCATCCGGAGGATGTGGGAGTGGTGCAGCGATACCGTCCTGAGACAGCAGATGAACAGCAATGAGAATGAGAAGCATGGCTGGGCCCTTCAAGTCGAGATATAGCAGTGAAGCTTCCAGGTTCGGTGCAAACGGCGAGATTGGACAGATCGCGAAGCCAAAAACGGTGACGGCAGAGCACATCTAGAGCACATCCCAGATGGCTTTCAAGTAACATGCCCTGGAGGCGGTGGCATCAGACACAGCATTCATTTCGGTAGAAGTTTGACAGGAAAATTCGATCCGGAGGTGCCACAGGAGAAATACTTGTTCAATTTTCCCCTAGCATCGCTAGGCGCCACCGGGAGACACCCTTCGGAAATACGCCCCAGAACAACAAGACTAAAACTTTTGCAATCCAACATATATTCAATTGCGAAGGTGATCCGTGAACCTTGATCAAGAAAGGGCGTTTACTAGATGGGCCCGTAGCTGTGCCTCATTTGTTGCGCGACCTGGCCACAGCTTGTCTTATTCGAGATTCCTACTCCGTCTGATACTGCACCCTCCGCAAGAGCAGGGATTGCGGCGATCGCTAACAAGGGAGATCGCCACATCCATGTCGCCGCAGCACCAGGAAATAGCATGTTCCATGCGTGAATCTGCAACTTTGATGCGCGACACCGAACATGGTGCCGACTACTGTAGAGCCGTCATACCGAAGACCCAGAGCAGATAGTTCTTTTATAGCGGGAGGGTGGATGAGGAGTCAGCCAAATTCGTCTGTATCGAACCCTAAGATGGCTGGCCTGTACCAATCCAAACTCTGGCGTCGCATGGGAACAAGAAGCCAAGCAAGAAGCAATCAAAAATGACCCGCAAGCAGCTGGCGCGCTGAAAGAATCGCCAATTGGTGGCATATCCGGGTGATGGGGAGATTTGAGGCCAGCTTCGACATCATATCCAACACGAAGGCAACTGGACCTCTCGTACGTACCACAGAATGTTGGTAGTTGACAGTACTTAAAGAGGAGAGTCCAAAAGGACGTGAGAACCTTCATGTGACACAGTTGATGGCACGCCCGTTTTCAAGAGGGTGATGTTGGCTTTTGATCTGGCCACGCGAGCAAGGCTCCGATCAGTTCGGGATGTCTTCCTCGTTTCTCAAAGTACTGGCCGTCACAGAATTTCTTCTTGTTAAAAATTCGTGCATGGGCTACTTGCGATGTTCAACCATTTCTTGCCGCTTTATGGTCGGTTTTGTGCGGTGTCCATTGTAAAGACTTTGAACGCCTTTTTCGGCTCTATGCGCCGCTTAGTCACCGTTGCCTTATTTGGTACTCCCTCCCCCGTGGGAACGGGATGCCAAGATCTCCCGATCAAGCACCTCTTGCCTGTTTTTCCCGCGCGTCTTTTGCTCTTCCGTTGCCTGCGTTGCCTTGCGATTTCCAACACGCAGTCGTCCATATCTAAATGCCCTGGATTTCGGAAATCTCTTCATTCATCTGAAAAACAAATCTTCTTCGTGAATTGCGCGACTGGACTTGGTATTTCAGACTCCAGAAAGTCCTACTAGTTCCCCTTTTCTCCTGCGTAGCCAGCCGTGCATACCGTGACGAGCGGATGGATATCCTACACTGTCTTGTGCCCAATACCTTGCCGTGTTGTACACGGCCCGACCCGACGTCGACATCGCGCGCGCATCCTCGCCGCCACGACGCCGTGATGGAGGCGATGCGTCTCATGGTAGCGCTGTGGCCCGTCCGGCGCGGCTGGGGCGATGGGTGTTTTCCCCCTGTGCGCGCGCGTCCGCGAAGTACCAGCCGCCGTGGCGAAGGCGGAAGGGGACTCCTCAGTTGCCCGTCCTCGGCCGACGTCGCGCCGTCCGATCATCGACTCCACCGAGTCCCGTTGTGCGTGCCGTCCCGCACGAGCACCGCGGGATGCTGCGATCTTCTTCAATGCGTGACTACTGCACCCCTCCACGGCGCGCCTGTGCGCTGAGCGCTCTTCAACGCGTTTTCGGCTGCGACTCGATACAAGGACCTGGATGTCGGTGTGTACGCTCCACCCCGGATGATTTTCTATGTATCCGTGCTAATTCTGCCGTGGCGCAGATTCACGGGCTTGGGATTCGCTAACGCGTCTGCGCACCATCAGCTCTCGACAGTTGACTCTCATCTCTCCTGTATCCGCGCCCGCATCGTACGCTTCCTCGACGCCACCGAGCACGAACGCGCACACGCTTCCGCTGGTGCTCCCTGCGTATGCATTTGTGTGCAGTGTGCAAGCGTACTCGTCCTTCTTTCCAAGATAATGCGGCGACTGCTCCGTAGATGCCTCCGGTGCCGAGTATGGACGGTAAGGAAGGAGAAGGGGGTGGGTAGAGGGCGGAGGGAGGATGCACTGGCACGTCGTTCTCGCCTCGTGCACGTCTCAGGCATGTCGGTGCGGAGCTTTCGATAGTTCGGCGGCTGGGTGGATGGGACGCCGTCCTCGGACTCGCTCCCGCCGCTCGACCCTATACTCGACTTTTCGCCCTCATCATCGCGCGCGATCGGGTGGGCGACTCACGACTCCACGCCACTCTAGCCTCCATCCCCGGCTACTCTAACCGCGCCCTGCGGCCGCCTCTATGCGTTTCCTGCTCTCGTCATCATCGCCCCCGGGCCTCCGCCGTACCGGGCTGCACCTCGCCTATCGATATTACTCAAACCCGGCGCTCGCGAAGGCGACTTCGCTTTCGGCGCTCGATGCGAGGATGTTGGATGTGGTGGTGCTCTCAGTGTACGTGCTGCCCCATGTCGATCGCGTATCGAATGGAATGAAGACCCGGCACGGAGACCCTAGACGCGAGATATATGTTGGAGGCGACAGACGGCCAGCACGTCCGCGTCGCACGCCCAACGGCCACGATTACCAGTACCAGCTGCACATATCTATCTTCCTTTCTCCTTTCACCTTCACCGTCCTCGATTGGGGCTCCGGACTCCGGACTAGAATATCAGGTTGGTACGCCATTCTCCAAGTAATGACCTATCCGTCCTGACGCTACTTATATCGCAGTCACTCGCGCTAATGCTACATGTATCGCAGCCACTCTTGCCAGATCTTGATGCGCCAGCACTCCTCTGCACCATCAACTCAACTCTCAAGACTCGACAGTCGTCCATTCAGAGCCCGAACGCGACGACTTGTCTTCAGACCAGGTTCCCGTATACGTATACCCACGTACGATGCTCCTCGACCCAGCGAGTAGAGTGGGCGCGCGCGCGTTCCCGATGTGCGCATCCGAGTGCTGGTGCTGATGCGCCGGGCTCCCTCTGAGATGATGCGGACTGCCTCGCGGAGTATGGGCTGTAAAGCGGGGGAGAAGGGACGGAGGACGGGGAAGTGGGAAAGGGGAAGAAGGGACGGTGAAGGCGAAGCAGGGAGAAGGGACGGTAAAGCGCGGAGAAGGGACGGAGGATGAGGACGGAAGATGGGAGATGCTTGCTCTCGCACTGCAGTGTGCACGTCTGGGGCTGGCGGTTCGCCTCGCCTCCCTCTCGGGGCAGACGTGGGCGGTCTGCGTCCGGCGCGGTTGGACGATGCGTCGGCGTCGGTAGCGTGTGTCCTGTGAGGAATGGTTCTCAGCTCTCAAGCGCAGTCCGATAGCCCAGCGCCCCGGGTCTAGGTCTGGTCGTCCGCGCTCCAGCACGTCGCGTCGTCCCATCATCGACTTTGCCACGTCACCGCTTTACCCTCGTCATCCCTGAGCGAGTGGCGATTGGCGACTGCAAACGGCCGCTTCCCAGCTCCCTCAAGCCGCATGCTCCAGAGTCCCGCGTGTAACTACCCTCTGCACCTCCCATACGCCGTCACCGTCACCGTCACCCCCTGGGTCTCGGCCCGCCGCTATACCGATCTCGAGCGGGCGGCACCGTGCTGCTCTTGGCCTATCCTGGTCCATGCTAAAACGACTCCCGAAGGCGACTTTGCTTCGACTCGCTTCGACTCGTCACCATGTCGTGTGGAGGCCTCGACGCTCCGCGGATTGTGAGGCGCTGTCAGCGCTCGAGGCTAGATGGGAGAGTATTGAAGTCGGAAGGATGGGGGCTGCGTGTACGGCAAGGAAAGGAAGGCGTCCAATGGCGCTGCGCGTGCGAGTCGTGCCGCCTGGCGTGCAATACCGACAAGACCCGGTTGGACACACGACATACATATTCCGGCGCCTCGCTACGGGCTGCTTCTCGCACAGACTGGCGTACATACCGCTGCTCGGTGATGTACATGCGCGTGCGCCACCGCGCGGGCTGTCCTATGCTGCTCGACACCGCATTTGGAGGTGGATGGGCTTCGCGACGACATCTGTTACACCAATTCCGCCATACTCGAGCCCGCGTAGCTGCAGGGAGGGGTTGCTCGCTCGACTTTCCCTCGGAATGCAAATACCATCCACGAGGGGAATGACATCGCAGCCGTCACGGTCAAAGAGGAGGTGGGATCGTACAGACATGGAGATGGAGATGGAGCTGCAAGGAACGGAGATCAGATGGACCACGCATATCTGCAGAAGCGCGATCGCGACGTACTGATGAAAGAAATCCTCCCCATCGACGCTTCCCTCCAGCTGCTCCACACTCCTATACTTTCGTCGGCCACTTAACCTCGATTGCCCTGTCTCGCTAAGGTACCTCACCACCGCACAGCTTGCCGCATCCTGTCGTGAATCACGACCCGGAAAATGCATATGCCTGGTGGCGCGCATTGATTCCATTTTCGCATTTTCTGACGGAGTGGATGGACTTGCCTGCCTTACGACTTGGCTTCATCTCTGCATCTCATAAGCTCACCACGAGAGGAAGTTAGGCTCGGGATGCAGACCAAACACTGCCCACCGAATACACATCCCACCCGCCGCCGCCACCATCACCACCACGCACACTGAAGCGCTCGCTCAGCTTTTGAGATGATCGAAAAAGGACAGAAGTGGCGGTGTTCCTACCTTATTGATATGGCCGTGCTACTTCTCCGATCTCGTTTTTGCATTCTCTCGCTAGTATCTTCGACTTGACCTACTATTTGTTATCTTGGTGTACTTACTCCATCGAAACTATTGTGGACAACTTGCTCGCCCATCGAGGCCGAGCTGGGAATGGTCCTATTTCAACGCTTTTTTCTTTGTTCCTTGGCTATATATCACCTTAGGCCGAAGTCCTCTGGAGGCCGTTGTGTCCTATTAATACGTCCACGCAACATCCGCCATCTCGAGGTTCCAACTTTCACACGTCACGGCCGACTATAAAATATGCCTACAGCTTTGGGCGCTAAAGCGAGACTCTTATTCCTCGCTCGACTAGCCGTGCGGCTCCAGCTGGAGCCGACCCACTATGCTTCTCAGCCTCTTCGCTGCCTATCTGCTGTCCAAAGACAGCATTGCTGCACCGCTCTCGTATACTCGTATTACTCCGGACGCTCTAGTCACTGACTCTGACGACGATCTCAATAGCTGGCCGCCTCGAGTGTTGTTCAGCATCTCGTTGGGCTTTCTAGCAGCGTTCTTTGCGTGCACATGGGTTTTATTGTACCTGAATGAGCCTAATCCTCCTCCTCTTCCTCCACCACGCTGGAGCCGTTTTCAGCGGCTAAGCGGCTGACGCTTGCCGCAATCATGATATTTGTTAGGCAGTATTTCCCATCCAGGAGGTTCTCGATGGGTGGGTCGGCAATTCTATTCAACTTGCATTCAACTCACGCTGTTCTGGTCTAAAATTCATATATTCCAGCACGTGCGGCTCCTTCATTTATCCCCTTGCTACCACTGTCCTCGGTTCCAGATTCCATGGGCGGTTTAGTCCCGATATCTCCTGCTGCAACCATGGTGCTTGATTCAAAATTCCAGGAGGCCAAACGAAATGTAGAGGAAAAGAATGATCTCGGGTACAAAAGCAAAGCCATTGCTTGTGGACAGATCGTTGACGCCGAAGACGAGGAGGAGGTGTGCTTTGGCGTACAGGTTCCTTGCTACGGATATATATTTTTTCGCTCAACCCGTCATTCAGCATCCATGCATAGCGGAGATCATCAATTCCCAGAGCCTGAAGGGGCGCGTTTTTAGGACCGATCAATTCCCGTTCGCAACAGGAGGGAATTCAAATATATATCGCGGCCAATTAATATACAAAACCGGCAAGGTTCAGGTATTGATGTGTCCAGCCTGTTCTACCATGGGTGTTGATTGAAACTCTAGGTTGCGATTAAATTCATCCGAGTTTCCAATGACGGATCTGGTCAACTTCAAGAGTTTATACGGGTGACTTTCCTCGGGATGATAGTTAATCGAACTCTGATATGCGGTTCAGCGACTTGAACGTGAAACAATGGTATGGAGCACACTGAATCACCGAAACGTACTTCCATTCCTTGGAGTCTGGGATGACCCTGTTGCACCATACCCCGCTTTAATTGCTCCGTTTTACAAGTCGGGGGACCTCGGGCAATATCTCAGGAAATGTTCCACGCTAGACAAAGAGAAGATGGTATCCTCTTCGCGTTTTACCCTGCTCGGATGATCCTGATTGTTCACTCAGATTCTCGGAGTGGCCGCGGGTCTAGAGTATCTTCATCGTCATGAGATCGTTCATGGTGATTTGAAAGTTGTGCGTTTAAACTTCTTTACTCCATGGATATCACTGAGCAGAGCCTTAGCACAACGTCTTGATCGATAAACGCGGAGCGCCCTGCATCTGTGATTTTGGTATCTCGAAAATCATGAACCTCCAGGGCTTCACTACTACGAGTGCTGGAACAGCATCATATATGGCGCCAGAGCTGTTTATGGTGTTGCCAGACATGAGCAGCGAGACCCTTGATCGCTCTTCAATGACCACAAGCTCGGATATATATTCATTCGGTCTTTTGGTTCTTGAGGTACGTGAAGATACTCGTGATCTTCGGGTTCATAATCCTGGTTGAAATATAGATTGTGACGACCAAGCCGCCGAAGCATCGTCCCAATCGTCCTATTCTCACTGCGACAGCGCACAACAACCTTCGTCCTCGACGCTCTGATTATGATTCCGATGTAGTGAGCTCTGAGCTATGGGATGTTTTGGATGCATGCTGGGAACCTGACCCCAGTCTTCGACCCGCGATTGGTGATATTATCCTTCGGATGCCACTGGATACTTCGGAGATCAGGATTGCTACCCAGTTCGCCAAAATTCCTGCTCTATCACCTGCGGCTGAATCCTTATGTGCGATAATCCGAGACTGCCAAAGGCTTTCTCAAAATCGGTTCGTGTGTGTCATGTAAAATATGCAGTATTTACTGATATCCTCAGACATGCTGCTCGGCAACTTGCTAATCGATGTTATCGACTCCTTCTGGAGCTTTTGGAACAGTACACCGACTCCGAAAGCTTGCAATCAACTATCGAAGGAGTTACTCAGTAGACGCCAGTGAATCTTTGCGCTGCACCTTGACTGACTTGAGTGACAGGTGCTTGATGGGCATTCAAACCAATATCTCGTTGAAGCAGATGGACAGCAGGATTCAGTCCATTCAGAAACAAGAGGAAGTAGGAGAAGCGATAGCAGGTTGTCACTTTGCACTGGACATTTGTTCAAAGCAATTTCAGGTGCAAGAAATATTGAGCTCGCTGACACTGTTCTGACCTTTCGTCAGTTAATCCCACATCTTGGGGTTTACGAAGATGCCCATTATTATGCCAATATTCGGAAAGATTATGATCAGTTGGTGGGGCTCTAGGCGTACGTACGTGCTGAGCCGTTGGATGGCGCATGGAATGGAATGAAGACCCCGGCCGGCTACCCGAGACCCGACGTAGAGTATATGTATATCGAACGTGACATGTATTGGACGCGACATATATAATATATTCCGGCCAGCATGTCCGCGTCGCACGCTCAACGGCCACGATTACCAGTACCAGCTACACATATTTTATTTTCCTTTCACCTTCACCGTCCTCAATTGGAGCCCTGAATTGCGCACTACGCACTAGAATATCAGGCTGGTACGCGTAGGCGGCCCCTCTCCAAGTAAGTAATTACCTATCCGTCCTACTCTCAACAATCGTGGGTTCGGCGCGCGCCACCAGTCCATATATAGGCTGGGGTAGACTAAGAATAAACCTTACTTAGGACGTAATCACGCCGAACTCCTTACCCATATGAAAAGTAAGTTGAATTTTTTCAACTCATGCATTTACGATGTTGAATTATGAATCTTGGTATACGATCCCGGCACTATCCTTTTGAAACGATTAGGTATATTATCTTACTATGTATGATGCTATGCAACGACAGTAAAACACCTCCCACGATCGCCAGCGATGAAGCTAATTGTTGTGCTGGTTCACGGGAACCTTGCGAGCGGAAATTTCGTACCTCGTTTTGGAATGTCAATTACACTATGTGGACAAAATGATTGACCGGTGCATTTTCCGTGAGTTCTCTATGACCAATGAACTTTTTGTTGCAAACTAAGTTGTCACCTCGTCCAGACAGTCAGCAGAAACATTTCTCGCATATTGATGAAATCATATTTGGTTGATCCGGTATCAAAATCGACCAAACATAGAAATCGGTGTTTTTCAAGCTGCTCAGGGATTTTTTTGGGTGGAAGTTAAGTAGCTCATATTGAAGTTCAAGGTGCCCTCTTTGACTTCACAAGTTGAACTGACCAAAAATATACAGGGGATAGCTTGCTATAGAGCCTGCAAAACTGCTATTTCGGGCCGTTTTCACTGTTTTTGGCCGATTTTGGCTGTTTTTGACCACTTTGTGAGCTCTATAGCAAGCTAACCCCTGTATATTTTTCCATGGTTCAACTTGTGAAATGCAAGGGGACATCTCAAGCTTTAATATGGGCAATTTGGCTTCCCACCAAAAAAATCTCTGATCCAGCTGAAAAACACCGATTTCTTTATTTGAACCATTTGATTCCGGATCAAAACATGCTGATCTCATCAATATGCGGTAAATGTTGCCGCCGACTATCTCGACTGCCTGACATCTTATTTCGAGCTGAAACATGCCTTGGTTACTGAGATATGGTGCAAAACCCATCGGTCAATCATTTTGTCCACATAGTGTATGTATCTATTAGAGGAAGAGGGTGCGAGTATAACATGGCTTTTATTGGCTCATATCCCAAGACCACATCGCACGGCACTTCCCGGCGAGGACCTTTATTTGTTCTCGGAAGTCTGCCTCCCAGTTCAATTGTAAGATGTCGATAGACATTTATATCATAACATCCAGAAACCCACTCGTCTGGATTGAGAAGGAGACACACTATGCCAAGACTACGGGGTCGTTTTTGTTAACGTTAGTGGATTTTGGGCGGCACGCGAGTAAGGCGCGGAGATTAATGTGGGAATTCGGCAGGTTAGGTGACGGGTGGGATGGACACTTTCTTCACTCGTTTGTACGTCTCTTACGGCTCGTGTGGTAAAGCTACAAACGTTCTTTTGGTTTGCTCTGGAACTCTGGTCTCGCAGCAGTTGATTCGGGCGGCAACGGCCCGGTTACTTTAACAATTTTCATTGCAGGTTCATTTACTGAAGTACCCAAGTACGCCAAGAAATATGCGACCAAACGGAGCGGAGAAAATATGGTAGCAGCTGATTATGGGATGGTTGTAAAGGACGCGGTGTGCTGTGAACGCTATAGCGTCGGATGGTGTTCGTGCGGCCACATTCCGGCACAGCGCCTCAAGCACGAGACAGAGAACTCACCAGCGATGTTCTGCTCCGTGGAGGTTTTATGAATCTCTCCCTTCTTAACCAATTTACAGAACTTCGCGGCCGCCACAACATATAGAATGTTCGTTCTTTCCTTCCAAATTTGTCCCCAAGCCGCTGTTAATATGGCCACGGCCCGCTCTAAATCATAGCCTATCACAATGAGTCCCCGTGGGGCATCATCCAAGCATTCGAAGTCTATGTATAGTTGTTAGGCGAATAATAATCGATTTTTTGGCTTCAAACGTAACTGAAATATGCTGTCTGCGCCTCTAAGAGAGAGGGCGAGCTGGTTCGCGGTGGACCATTTCGTTCAACCGTTGTAACCAAATGGTGTCTTCTACGTATAGAGATGTAGGCTCAAACCCATGACCCAAGCTTGTTAGAAAGAGAACTGATGGGGTGTTTAGGTGGAAGCGGCATTCGTTTCCGAATGGCATGCGACATTTTCCGCTACGGCGAAGTGTGGGGAACCCCTACTGAACGTGGGAAAGATAGGAAGCCGGCTAAGGAGGTGATTTCGAGCCGATTTATTCAGACTGAGTATGGATAGAAATAAGCCAGGGAATGGAGAGACTTCGGAAAGCTGATCCGAACGCGGAGTTTGAAAAGCTGTGAACAACCTACTTGAGAACATCGTCTCTCTGAACGGATATCATAACCCACAACAAGAAGGCAAAATTGGATTGGCTCGCGAAGACTCTCGAAATCGTTTTTTATGAATTAACTATGAATTAACGGCACGTCCCGGGTGCTGATAGCAGTGTTAAAAAGGTCCGGGACACCATTGTGTCTGTTAATAACAGGGAGATGGAGCTGGCGTAATTGCATAAAGAGAACCCCTATCCGCGCAGCATCTGCCTCATGGCGGGATTTTGACTGACAATGCGACCGACCTTGATCTCACTCTCAGAATGAGACCCTAGATCCATTCATTCGATGCGCGTAACACCCTGGGTCGTTCCCCACAGGTGTCTCTTTGCCTCTGAAAGAAGAGGATCTTACCTTCACCAGTGTAAACCGACTTCGCCGACCCTGCACCTCAACGCCAACGTTCTGGAACGTCGCGGTGTTGAGGGGGGATTTCCAGAGAAGGAACGTGCATCCCATATGCCCCACCGGTGCATATAAAGAGGGATGCACAGACGGTAGTACTCCAGCCTCATACAGGACTCTTCACCATGTTCCAATCCAAGCCCGTCGAGATCCAGACCTCCATCTTCGGTGGAGCGCAGGGGACGCTCTTCAACGACAACACGGATGGTCTGTTAGATGCCGTTGACTTTGAACGAGCACTAGCTGACCCTGCCACCTGTAGCGAGCGGCTTCCCGAACAGTAACAGCAACGTGTTCATCGACCCCCAGCGTCCCATCAAGCAGATCGACATCTGCGGTGGATGGGTGGTCGACGCGATCACCACGACCTACCGCATGACCGACGGGAGCACCAAGACCATCCATCGTGGCTCGCCTATGAGCAGCACGAATTTGACGAGTGTCAAGCTCAACGGTGGGATAACCATCGCTTCGCTGCCGCCGCTGCAGTGAAATATTGAATTAATGCGCCTGGCAGACAATGAGATTATCTCGCAGATCTGCGGGTTCGCGGGGAACTACTCGTACTACAAACAGAGTTTGGTCATCCAACTGACGCTCGTCATCACGGACACGTCCAATGGCAACGTTCGAGTCGTCGGCGTAGGTACTTTTGTTTCCTGAAATAACTCTACTCTTATCGCTGTGGAACAGCCGCTCGCAGCCCAAAACGGCCTCGCCGACGGCAAGTTCTTCTCGGTCTCCAACCCTCTCGCGCTCGCGGGCTTTGAACAGCCGGGATTCCAACTGGACGGCATGTACCAACGTATGTGTTGTTTGACTTGATTTTGCCGTGTGGCTGACAACTCATCATGAAGTCGGCATTACGGGACTCTCCATCGTCAAGTCCAACATGGTCGAGTGAGATGTCGGTGACGAAAATAAATTGATACGCAAACTAAGGTTCCCATCCGAGTGTAACTTGATGTACTCCCAAAGCTTCCTCAACAAGCACGATGTTTATCCACATTGCTGTAGGCAAGTTGTCCCATCTCTCCTGAGAGACGGCACGGGAAGAGCCGAGGGACTGAAATGGTAACCGAACACTGCGACAAATTTTAATAACTCTTGTGGTGGTTATGGCATTTGGAAGACTTAGGTTGTATCACGTGGTTGTTGAACTTGAAGAATAACAATTCATAAAGTCGTATGGCATCTAATTCTTGTTCTCATCCCATTTAATCGGAACTAATAGACAAATGAAACATGCATTGGATGATACCAAGTTCCTATATTACCATTATACGCGACCCAAGACAAAATGAACCACAATTGTCCTTGTTTGGAGAGATGTGCGTAGCACGTTTAATCGCATGATTGAACTGGAACCTTGCGTCGAGTTTCCTACTTTGCGGTTGATAACAATGGAACATCGACAGATCCGCGGCACTAACATTCCTCGAAATTTTATACTTCAGGAATGAGCCCATCGAGGAATTCAACTGTACAAGTCTCAGAACCCGAATAAGTGTTGAGGATGGAAGCAGCCTGAGGATTGTTTTGAGGTACGATCAAATATCAGTATAGAGAAAATTGCTGTAATTCAGCTAAAAGAGAACTTATGCTCGTCATGATTGTGCTGCAAAAGGTGGCGACCAAAGCATCGATCACGATCGAGCAGAACAAAAGGAAGAGACCACGACAGGAAACTAACCTAAGCTGTCCCGCACCGATCACTCCAAATTCTTACCTCGTTAATTGTCAAATACGTTTCGCTGCGTTTCAGTGCGGCTCTGTCTACCTCCGCGCGTCAGCACACGTATGCCATGTACCTTCCCGCTTTTCAAAGCAAGCGACATGAGCTGGACATCAGCAAAATATCCAGTTCGCCTACATGCATCTACATCGGTAGTTCAGGTCTGTCTACACGCATGTAGAGGGCCAGAAATATCCTGAACGACTGCGGCGGCGTGGGCGCGGCGGAAACAGCTGCATTATCAGCAACAATGGCATTTTTGACATGTTGGGCGTCGGAGCGTGGTGCCAAGAGGGCACTTTGGAGATGAGTTTCTTTGCGCACCGCCGTGCCGCAGGCTTTTGAGTTCCTTGCGAGAGATTTCGCAGTGCATTTCAAGGCTATATGTAAATCCAAGAAGCAGAATGGAAATTCACAAGAAGACGAGATTATGATTTCCGAGAACCAAGACGCGTGCATGCAGAGGGTCCAGAGTCAGAAGATATGGCGGTTGCGGTCGCAGTCATCGCGGTGGCGCCGAAGTGCAAATACTTATGACCATGCACGGGGGATAGAGGCTTGAGGAAGACTAGGAATGGGTTTCGGACTCAGAGTTCGGCGGAAGCCTCGTGAAGCCTTGTCAAGTTGTTGCGACTGAGCCTGCGCGACGTGTCGAAATTTGTGTCCAAGCCTCGTCGGACCTTGCCGAGGTCACGAGACCCTTTTTGATGGGACGGACATATTCAGTCGGACAAGCAGTGAGCGCTTGAGCACGCTTCCATTTCCAAAATTTGTGCAACTCTCGTCTGGATTCCGAGTGGGATACGCCCTCCGCCCTCTTCTTCCTGTTCTTCCTCGATTCATTTCAGCCCGTCTTTTTGGCTCGTTCTGCCGCGTGACACGATGACGAGGGGTGGTTGCCGGACTCCTCCTTCCTGATCTCGATTCGCTACCCCATTTCCGCACGATCTACTCGACTCTCGACAGCCGCGTCCTGCTCATCTTATCATCGGCGCCGAGCCGAATGCATGCGTGTACATGGCGGGCAGCGCGTCAGTGGCGTGTGCACGACCGAGGCTCTTCTGTGTCGTCACTGCCATCTCTGGGCCTCGCGGCCATTTCCGCGCCATCAACTCGATGAGGGTGGAGAGTGGAGCTGCGGTCAGCGCCCTGCTTATCGTGCACCCTTACTGCTGCGTCCTGCACCGGCACGCTTCCCACCCGCGCGTCTCGCGTTAGCACATCGTCTCAGATCCGCCGATACGTGGTCCCGCCTCCCGCCGAGTGCAACCTCCGCATCCTCGATCGTACTTCTCTCCTCCATGCCGCGTCCCACCGCCCTGTTGCCCGACAAGGTGCTGAATGGCCCACAAGTGGGGGTAGCGGCATGTGCGCTCACGGCTATCGTACCACGCGCCGTTCCCCGCGTCGCCGGCACATTAGCCCTACCGCTACGTCGTATCGTCGCGACTCCTGATTCGCCACTGCTCCTCCGCACACCCACGGAAATCGGAGCCGCCTATGTACGGGAACGGAGGGTCGCCTGCCGTACTGTCTTCTTTCTTGTCTAAGCGCGTGGCCCAGCACGCCTTGTCTGCGCGTCTGCCTCCGGTACGCAACACGTCCCTCCTTCCCCTCGAGAGCACGACGCAGGAAATGGGCGCACGCTGGAGGCGGCGGACGTGCGCAGTGGAGTGCGGGAGTGCTGGGGCTGTGCATGGTGGATGGATCGGGGCGCACAGTCTGGGTGGGCGAAAACGGCGGGAAGATGTACATGCGTCCTCACGCGTCTCGGGCGAGCGCTTCGGTTCTTTGTGCAAACGCGTCAATACGTTTCCACCGCGTCCAAATCTAGACCTGGGGCTGTCCTCAGACTCTCGCTCCTCCCCGTCGCGCCCCATCATCGACTTCGACCAGACGATGTCGATGCCCGTTGGCGTACCACTCCTTGCGAGGGAAAGTGAAGACTGCGAGGAAGAGTGTTCCTCGACATGTTTCCCGCCCTGCGTATCCCACCCCCTCGACGCGTTCCCTGCTCTGCTATCCCATACCCCTCGAGCTCTGCGTCAGGGCCACTGTCGCCTTCTGCATCCCGGTCGGCCTCGGGCTGCACTTGGTTTATCCTTGTCCATGCTGACGCGCTAACGCCACTCTCGTCGCCGCTCACCGTCTCTTCCCCGCTCACCGTCTCGTCCCCGCCCCGGCTACGCCTCGAGCGTCGTCGAAGCTCCGGGAGGGACGTGCAGTTCCACACATGCCGTCCCGATACCGGAGGGGAGGGGGGGGGATGAAGATCCGAGACCGTGACGGAGATGCATACATACATGCACGTTCCTGCGCGTCTGGATCGCACACACCGCGTAGCTGCTTCTCTCCGCGTAGCCGTAGCCTGGCGTATATCATACACCTCTGTTCGGTGCTTGGGCGATACGTGCGCGCGACTCGCGAGGGCTGCGATTCGCATTTTTTGGGGGGGGGGGGGGACGGAGTGGACGATGCTACGTACTCGAGCCCACGTAGCCGCGGCATGGGCAGCCCTCCATCACCCCCGCCGTGACCCGGGTGGGCATATCGTCCAGCCTCGGACGACGAGGCGTGGGGGGCTCGGGCTTGGGCTTGCCGCGAGCGCGAGCGCGGCCCAGGGTTAGGTATCGAGGGAGCAGAAAGGCTTCGGGCGCCGACACGGGGTACCCGCTGCTGATGGTCATGATGGAAGCGGGATCCGGAGTCAACCTTCAAGCTTCAAGACGTAGGTGGTTAGGGGCGACATCGGCCACCGTGACGCATCACCATCTTCTCTTCGACTGCATTCTATTCTTGATTTCTCGAAACGGAACGAAATGCTTGATTTCTCAAAACGAAAAACGAAAGCCGTGTCAGTGTCGAGCCTGCTCCCCCTGACGATCTATCCATACCCGCACCCGCCCCGTCCGCACGAACCATGTCAATGCCCTCGTGGCCCCCGATCGCGCTGCTGTGTCTCTGTCTCTGCGCACCCTGCCGCGCCCCGCATCCTGCCGTTATCGCGACCCCTCCCGTGCAGCCTCCGCAGAACACGTCCGTACTGCGACCACGACCACGCCTGCGACTCGCCCGAGCTCGAGGCGGGAGCGTACCCCGGATAGACCTCGATGCACTTCTCGTCTGCCACTCCTCACTCCCGCGGCGGCGATTTGCTCCCTCTACTGTCCTGTAGTGTACTTCCGCACCGCCTAGTCACTGTCTCTTACCTCGTCTACGTACATTGTCTGCATCGTCTACATGTACCCCGTGCGCTTTCCCGCCCTTGGGCCTTACTACCAATGATTCTTTTCGCTCGCGGGTCAGTGGGGGCAGTCGTATGCACGCAGCCGATCCGACGGACTCCATTGGGGAAATTATTATAATGGAAATTCTTCACGCTTGGCCATCCGTTTGTCTGCGTTTGAGCAATACTCGCGTTTTGTTCGCACGAAAAAAAAAGGAAAGAAGTGGCGGTGTACATGTACCGGTGATGGCTAACATGGACAAAATGCATCTCCTTTACCTCCATCTTGCCTCCATCTCGCCGTCTTCTTTCGCGTTCCTTATGTTCGCGGTCTCGTCCCCTGGAATTTTTACCGCTTTATTCAGGTAGCGGAATCGAATCGCCGCCGCGTCATCATAATCATACTTGTAACGACAACTTGTTCAGCAGAATACAGTACACTGCTCTTTTTTTGGCATGCAAATACCCCAGCGCCGAGCTGGCATACTTTCAACACTCTTGCAATTCCACCCAACCTGTACTGTACCATCTCCGCGTTCGGATTCTCGCGAATGACCTTAAAATATGCGTACAGCTTTCGGCGCTAAAACTCTTTTCTGCTCTCAAACCCGACCGATTCTGTAATTCCACTGGGTCCTGGGACATGCTATGCTTTTCATCCTCGTTGTCCTTGATTTGCTATCCCGCGTTTTCTCGCATCCTCAGGCACCGGAGCCTCGGACTCTTGCGACGATATAAACGTTGCCGAACGTTGTTCGGCGTCGTGTGGATCTGTCCGGGGACGATCTTAGCTTGCACTTGGGTGTCGGTGCACCCGAATGTGCCCCCACCCAACCAGAGCCGCCTTGAAGATTTCTGGCGAAGGCTGAAAATGATCGCGATCAACAGGAGGGGATTCAAATGTATATGTATCGCGGCCAATTGATACACAAAACCGGAAAGGTTCCGATGTTACTGTAATGTGTCCCGCCTCTTCCATCCGTGCGTTATGGAAACTTGAGGTTGCGATCAAATTCATCCAAGTTTCCAATGGTGGATCTAGTCAACTTCAAGAGTTTCTACGGGTGACTTTCCTTGGTATGGTAGCTAAGTGAACTCTAATATGCGGTTCAGCGACTCAAACGTGAAACAAGGATATGTATGGAGCACGCTGAATCACCGAAACCTACTTCCATTCCTCGGAGTCTGTGATGACCCTGTTGCACCGTACCCCGCTTTAATTGCTCCGTTTTACACCTCGGACAATATCTTAGGAAATGTTCCGCCCCAGGCAAAGAGAAGGTGGTATCCTCTTCGCGATTTACCCTGCTCGCATGATCCCTAGTGCTCACGCAGATTCTCGGAGTGGCTGCGGGCCTAAATCGTCGCTTTGAGTGTATGTACCTGGATCGTAAAAAAAATCAGGACTGGAGCCGAGTCGAGCCACGCTTGGTTGTTTTTCGTAAAGCTCAGTACTGTACTAGTCTCTGTAACAGAACCGATATATTGACGACGAACAAGTAGGTGTCAATATATGTTGGCTCAAGTAAATTTTTGGTTCAACGTCGGAGTTCAGCCACAGCCACTTCTAGCCACCTGCAGCCAGGTTAGTTGTGATGTCCATCGGCATTGTCATGTCGTGAAAGTCGAATTCGTTCATAGAAAAGAGAGTCGTTCTTCTTTCGAATCGAAGAATACGATTAACGTTAACCGAGGGAGGGCTGGAGGAATGGCGCACGTACAACAAATTACAGAACAGTGAGACGAACAGGAACCTGGGCACCCTCCTCCTCCCGCCCACGAACACGAGGCTCAAGCGTTATTCCCATTTTCCAGTCGATGGGTGCCGAAATCGGTTCAAATGAGAACGCAAGCAAGAGCACAGAGAAAACAAGCTCTGAAACGGAGGAAATCGATTTGCTCAGCAAATAGCCTACGAATGAGAGAGAGTCTCACTCATTTCAAGAATCGCAAAGGTTTTGCCACTGGTGGAACCACCAGACATGAGTAAAAGCAAACACAACCTGAAAAAGGACAAGCGTACGGGCATACTTTGGCACCGCTCAAAAACGTCATCCTGCCATACTGTTTTAATACGAACTTGAGTATTCGAAGCAAAGAATCAACTCACATGCCGGAATATGCTCCAGGAAGTTTTGCCTCAGTTTGATCACGTTTCAACCATCGCTCGGGCTTGAATTCTGCTGCGTCTGGGCCCTAGATTGCGGTCGATCGGTTCGCCGCGCTTAGTCCAAGGTAAATCGTGGTGCCTTGCTTGATAAGAAGCTCTTTGGTTTCTTCCCCGGTTATGGTAGATCGAATGGGATACGTGAGTGGAATCATCACATCCTTGGTTGTCCTACGGTTATGGTTGAGTACTCGACAGAAACGACAAAGATCGAGGACGCACTGCCTCCAAACGAAAGTCACCGGAGAGTACACACGGAGCATCTCTCGAACAACAGCATCGAGAAATGGAAGTCTCTCGAGCTCGTTAAAATTCAGGTCCTCTCCTGGGGCCTTTAACTGCAGGCGTCGCGCCAAGTTAGTGATCTTGGGGGGACACCGAAATTGATCTTACGGCCTTAGCTGCACGCAGCTCTTCCCGCAGTCTTTGTTGCAAGTTGTTGTCCTCCGCGACAATAGTGAGGAAACGAGCCAGAGAAGAAGACGTAGTCTCTTGGCCACCGTGGACGAGGGAGCTTGAGTGCAGAATGGTTAACCTTCGCAGTGACGGAAGCCAAGAAGTACAATATACCCCATATTCGCGATCACAACATCGTCGGGCATCTTATCGGTCTCGTCGGCCTCCCAATTGGCCTGAACTGAAAATAGCGGGTGAGCGGGTGAACATTCTCGAACGATAAAGGATAAATGCCCGCACTCATCGACGTAATCAGGTCATTTCCTCCGGCTGCTGTTTCAGCTAGAGCAGCGGACCCACCCTCCTCCAACGCCCTTAGTCGGGAGTTGTACACATTAACGTAGATGGGATGCATAGCGTTAACTGCGGCTCTGAACTGAGAGTATGTGGATGAGTATGAACCATACTTGAACGATTAGCTCCAACTCCGACACACCTTGCGTGCTGCTGGCCACGGGAACGTGGTGATAGATGCGAGAATCCGACGTAGCCACACCGGTTTCATTTTCCTCCACGACTGTAGGAATGGTAGAACTAAGAACAGACGACTGGCGAGCGGTCTGCGCCAAGATGTGTCAGCTTCGGTTGAAATCAAGTAACAGATTAATATTCACAGAACAGAGGTGATCGCGCCGTGGAATTCCTCAAAGGCCGCACTTTTGTCGTCGAAGCAATTGAATGAGTGCCCAATCCCGGCAGTTCCAACGATTTCCAGAGCAGCGCGCGTTAGATATTTGAGCATATCAACAACCTGGCCGGGAGGTTTCCCCGAGACTGTGGCCGTTAATTTTGATTGCAACTGAGAAAATGTAGTGAATTACTATCAAAATTGAAACTGAGCCAGTGATACCTGGCGAGTGACTTGATAGAACATCGGAGTCAACTTGGAAACACGGTTCGCCGTGAACAGAGTATCCATGTACTTGCGTTGTTTCTTGTGCTCACGACCTGTGGTTCGATTGAGACAAGCATCACAAACGCGAATAAAAAAAAAGCACGAACCCTGCACGGAGGTCACTCCATCACCGCAATGAATCACGCCGAACAATCTATTCTCAAGGTTGAGCATTGCGCCAATGAAATTTAGGTGCGAGTATTACCCCGCAAACTCTGTAGACTCTGGGAACCAAGCCTGTTGCTTGATCAAAATAGAATTCAACGCTGCTGGGTCCGTGATGTAGAGCGCATCGCTCTAGCAACTTAGGGTGAGATAAGTTCATAGTGTAGAGAATACACCACGGACTCCGACAAGTCCACCTTTCAAACGTGCAATGTGCCCATACTTTTCGGGCATGTTGAAGTGGAAATCGAGGGCTTCGGGACTGTGCAGATCCAATATATAACCTAGCAGAGGATCAGACTTATGAGCACTGACAAAAACATGAGCGTACCTGCCACTGTGCTCGGCTCTGGACCTGGGATAAAAGCGTAGGGCTTTCTGATCCTCATCCATTTCTTGAACGAGGAAGTTGCTATTACGACGAAAGTCAACGTGCAAGCCACAGTTACCAGTGGCGAGACTGAGGTTTCAGTGAGGGAAGGCATTATCCGGTGAGATGTGCAGGGACACCAGGAGTGTGGGCGCCAGGTCTTCAAGCCCTAGACTACTTGTAGGTTCTTATGTCGTAACACATGTCGACCAGGGGAGCGGCCGTGAGATTCACCAACACAGAGCCGGTCCTCCGGGAGCAGCCGGTCCACCATAAGGAACTTTAGTTGTTTTGAGCGGCGCGTTTATCGCCACGGATCACCGAGAGGCGTTTGTGGGCCCAATATGGGTTCCCGAATTGATTTGAGAATTGGAGATCCATCAGCGTTCCGCGATAATGCCTTGTGTCAGGGGGTTGGTGGCTGTCGCAATCACTGGTTGGCGAGTGACCAATACTACCAAGAAGATTACTGCGCCGTCTTCGAGAACCCTGCACCTCCCTGCTATGAATATTGAGAGAGACAACAGATTTTTTAAAAAAAAGAAATAATTTAGTCCCTGGTTCAGGCTCGTGAGGCTTCGTCAGGAGATGATATTCCGGTAAAACAGCGCGAAACATACGGCCAATGCCGTACGCAAACGGTTCTGAGCGATTTTGCTTCCGTTTTGCCTCCGCTTGTGTCGCCTATCTGCGATCAAGAACCTTTAAAAGAGATCTTCTAAAGTAAAATAGCGTTAGCAGCCTCGAGGCCAGCTCGAGGCTGAGATTTAGATGCCGGTAGTCCGTCACAGGATTGTGGAGGATAAAATGAACAACCAAAGTGGACGTCAAGGAGCATGAGATGACCCTATCAAGCAACTGGAGGCAAAGGCAACTGGAAGGACGACTCTCGCAGTGTGGCACGCACACAACTACCAATGGAAAGGTTACTGCGACAAATGTGGAACGGAAGAGTCCATGTTTGTGGCGCAAGAAGACGGATGAGGAACTACGACTCACCGTTGGCGGAATAATGGCGGCCGGAGTAACCAAAGTCGGAACCCTGGGACTATACAAACTATTGGTCGCTGAATCGCCTCACTTCATATGGAGAACAAGGAACGAACGTATGATTCAGCAAGAAGGCAGCGCCACCCGAAAAAATAAAAAATCCCCAATAACTGGTTTGCAATGGACTGTGCAATGACCGATAAATTAAAATGGGAGAAAAAAGCACTGAAACTTTAATTAGTAAAAGAGACTCGAAAAGAAAACACTCAAGGAAGAACACACCTTGGCCAAAGATTGGCCCAAGACAGTCGGGGTTTCACCTCAGGCAGCTACCTCGGGTATTACGTCGGGACCTCTTAGGTACCATGTTGTGTAGTAAATCTTCCTACCTAAGAGGTCCCGCCTCCGAGGTGCCCGGAGAAGCATCATGTCGTCATTGATGCTTCTTCGCCTCCCAGTAGGCAACGCGGTGGTCCGTGCGGGACTGGTGATCGCGCCTTGCGCACGTATTTGTGGCGTCGGCGGGTGGTGTGGAGGGAAACCAGAGTGTACAAGGGTTGCTGTGTACCACGGTGATGAGCGCTTTCAGGTTGGCGGTGGCGGGTGCGCAATTTGCGGCGGCAGGGCAGCGCTTATCAGCGCCTGGCTTTTGCTGCCGATGTGAGTGCAAGGGGTTAGCTGTATGGGCAGCTAGGAGGCGATCAGACCCGCGGTGCGGCTGAGACGGCGGCGGCGGCGGCGGGGTTCAGCAGGTGCTTGGGTGCAACAGTGGTGCATAGTGGCACACGGCACGTCACCGGGCTACCCAAGCGATGGTAAAAGCTACTGGTGCGCCTCCACAGAGGCAGTAGGCGCTCATGGGTGATGGCGAGTGGCCCACCGGAAATGGCAGTGCATGCCCATCATCGACCCCAGAGGCGACTGTGCGGCGTCTGACGCAATCATATACCTCAAAGCAAAAGATGGCTGCACACGGTGTGCATCCAGGGCCATAGAAGGCGCTTTTGGAGGCACCAGCGGCCGTGTGGTGGATGTAGCTGTAGCATAAAGCTTAGAAGAGATTATAGGCTGAAATGATAGCAAAGAGTAGTTTTGAACGTGTTTGATATCTTCTGAAACGACGGCACACGCTAGAAAGCACTAAAAATGCCTTGTTTGGTATATAGATGCTAATTGGAAACTCACTTTGAACATGTTCTCCTGGCCTCACATTCATATACCACGCACTCTGAATGCATCTAAACCATCCTTTCATCATTCTGTAACGATATTCTCTTCATACAAGTACCTGGTGCAATGTTCATCTTGAGGTAGATAGTTGAACGCAAGTTATAAAAGGAAATTTAGTTGGGTTTTGGTCGATACTGTGCACACCAAATTAAAGTGCCAGGAAAAATACAGAGAAAATCGGGTCGGGTGCGGGCAATGCTACAGCCCAGATCTCCACATTCAAACTGGGTAGTCCCGCCTCAGATGCGTTCAGCAGAAAAAAAATCAGTGAGTACGACGTTTATTCGCCACCTGATTGGTTGATGCTTTGGGTAAGTGGCGTCAATCGAAGCCGTCGGCCTTGAGCGGTGCTGTCGGCCTTATTCGGCAGCGCCTACCAAGCGCCTCCCAGGCCCTCTCGCGCCTCTGCTGAGTCTTACTGTGTCTACGGAGGCCTACTGAGCGGCCTTCTCATCGTTTACGTGATCCTGCGCACGGCTGAGTGTCACTACCGCACTGCACCCAAGCACCTGCCGTGCGAACTCCGCCGTCTCGGACGCGCCGACTGGGCTCAATCGCCTCTAAGTTATCTCAGAATCTTTACTGCCGTCATTGCAATATCAGGTGCTGATAAAGCACCTGGCCGTGCCAGCATGAACTGTGCACCCACCACCAGCAGCCTGAAAGCGCTTGCCATTATGTCACACAGCACTCTTCATACACCCTAGTATACATGGTTGCCCCTACACCACCTGCCGATGCCACAAATATGCGCGAGGCATGACTACCAGTCACGCACGGACCACTGCGCCGCCTCCCGAGAGGCAAAGGAGCTCGCAGCACCCCTCGTAGACACAGCCGCACTCCACGGTCGCTCCCTACACCACCCGCCGATGCTACAAATACGCGCGTGAGGCACGACCACCAGTGCCGCACGGACCACCGCGTCGCCTACCGGGAGGCGAAGAAGCATCAATGACGACATGATGCTTCTCGGGCACCTCGGAGGCGGGACCTCTTAGGTAGGAAGATTTACTACACAACATGGTACCTAAGAGGTCCATACGTAATACCCGAGGTAGCTGCCTGAGGTGCGGGGTTTTAGTGGATGTCGGATAACCGGAAGCGATGAGAGCGGAACACGGGGATTGCTGGAGATTCGAAGACCCATATATCAAAGGGCCCCAAAAGCGCAACCTACCTTGAATCCCACTAACATGCGCTCCTGAAAAAGAAAAAGAAAAAGAAAAGGAGATGCGCTGTGCCAAAACGTGATAAGTTTGATCCGCGGGTGATCGGCAGATGACTCTTGTTGAATGTTGTTTCACCTTTACAACAACACTGAACAACCCAGAAGTACCAGTGAGTAAATTGACATGGCTGCTTGCTACTCCTCCGATCTCGTTTTTTTGCAGTCGCTCGCTTGTGTCTTCGGCCTGGCCGAAGTAGTATTTGTTATCTTTGCGTACTTCATGTGAAACTACATTGTGCGCGGCTTGCTCGCCCATCGAGACCGAGTTGGAATCGTCCGATTTCAACACTTTCTTTCTTGTCCCCTCGGCTATACACTTGGGCGAAATCTCCGGTGTCCTATCGATGCGTCACCGCAGCCTCCACCATCTCAACATTCCAACTTTCACACATGACGCCCGACCCTAAGATATGCCTGCACCTTCGGGCGCTAAAACGAGACTCTTGTCTACTCCTTGATCGACTAGCTCTGCAGCTCTAGTCAGAGCCGACCCAATATGCTTCTCAGCTCTTCGCTGCCCATCTGCGAAGACAGCGTTGCTGCACCACTCTCGTATACTCGTATTACTCCGGACGCTCTAGCCACCGGCTCTTACGACGATCCCAGTAGCTGGCCGCCTCGAGTGTTTTTCAGCATCTCGTTGGGCTTCGAATCCTAGCTGCGTTCTTTACTTGCACATGGGTTTTGGCGATGGTGTACCTGAATCACTGCATTTTGACAGCTCGTGGGCACGGTCCTCCTCCTCTTCCTCAGCTGCGCCGGAGCCGCCGTTTTCAGCGGCCAAGGCTGATGCTCACTGCAATCATGATATTTTTTAGGCAGCAGCATTTCCCATCCAGGAGGTTCTCGATGGGTGATCCAGCAATTCTATTCAACTTGCATTCGCATCGTGCTGTTTTGGTCTGAAATTCATATTTTCTAGCACGTGCGTGCGGCTCGTTCACGAGCTAGGACTGTCCTCGGCTCAAGATGCTATGATGTACATATCATGCTGCGATCGCGGTGCTCAGTTCAAAATTCTAGGAGGCCAAATGAAAGGGATGATCTCGGGTACAAGAACAAATCCACTGCTTGTGGACAGGTCGTTGACGCCGCAGACAGGAGGAAGTGTGCTTCGGCGTACGGGTTCCTCGCTATGGATCTATTTATCTTCACCCAACTTGTCATTCGGCATCCATGCATACCAGTAGCGGAGATCATCAATTCCCAGAGCCTGAGGGGCGCATTTTCAGAACCCAGCAATTCTCGTTCGCAACAGGAGGGTATTCAAATATATATCGCGGCCAATTAAATAATACGCAAAACCGGCAAAATTCAGGTATTGATGTGTCTCGTCTCTTCCACCGTGGGTGTTACCGTAATTGAAACTTAAGCAAATTGCGACTAAATTCATTCGAGTTTCCCACGATGGATCTAGCCAACTTCAAGAGCTTCTACGGGTGACTGTCATCGGTATCATAATTGATTGAGCTCTGATATGCGGTTCAGCTTGGGTTCAGCGACTTGAACGCGAAACAAGGGTATGTATGGAGCACGCTAAATCACCGAGACCTACTTTCGTTCCTTGGAGTTTGGGATGAGCCTGTTGCACCGTACCCCGCTTTAATTGCTCCGTTTTACAAGTACGATCGAGGTACGAGATACTACCGGGTTGAAGGCTGGCTCCGAGAGACTATTTTACAAGGGACCTCGGACGATATCTCAGGAAATGTTCCGGGCTAGACAAAGAGAAGATGGTACATATCCTCTTCGCGATTTACCCTTCCTGATTGCTCACTCAGATTCTCGGAGTGGACGCGGGACTGGAGTATCTCCATGGCCATGAGATCGTTCATGGTGATTTAAAAGTTGTGCGTGTAAACTTATTTGTTCCATTGATATCACTGAACGGGGCGTTAGAACAATGTCTTGGTCGATAAACATGGAGCACCCTGCATCTGTGATTTCGATGTCTCGAGAATCATGAACCTTCAGGGCTTCACTACTGCGGGTGGTGGAACAGCACCATATATGGCACCGGAGCTGTTTGTGGTGTTGCCGGACATGAGCAGCGAGACCCTTGAGCATCACTCTACGACGACTACAAGCTCGGATATATATTTCTTTGGTTCTTGAGGTATGTAGAGCTCCCCTTGAACTTCAAGCTCATAATTCGTGGCATCGGGATAAAGATTGTAACGACCAATCCGCTGAAGCATCGTCCTAAAGATCCTATTCTCACTGTGAAAGTGCACAACAACCTCCGTCCTCAACGCGCTGATTATGATTCCGATGTAGTGAGCGACGAACTATGGGATCTTTTGGATTCATGCTGGGAACCTGACCCCAATCTTCGACCCGCGATTGGTGATACTATCCTTCGGATGCCAGCGGATATTTTGGAGCTTAGGATTGCTACTCCATTCGTCAAGATTCCTGCTTTATTGTCGGCGGTTGAATCCCTATGTGCGATAATTCGGGACTGTGAAAAACTTTCTCAAAATCGGTTCGTGTGTCTTGACGCGTGGAGTATTCACTGGTAATTATTCCAATATTCGGAAAGATCATGACGAAGTCTTAGATTACCTTACAGCAAACAATTCAAGAAATTTCCATGGTAAGATGTCAAACGAATGGTACCAGTTCGAAACTGAACAAATCGACGGACCAATCCAACGTAGCTGATGTCCTAGGCTCAAATCAGTCGCTCGCTCAACAGAAATTTGATGACAGTCGACCAAACGATACGAGTGTGTACGATCGAACGATTCCGGTCCAGCCGTTCCCGCTTTTGACTTGGAAAATTTCCGGGTTGTGGAAAATTCAAACTCCTTGTCCTGAACTTCTGGCCCTTGCGCTATGTCCATGACGGCGTTTTTTTTTTTTTTTTCAAGGTGCAAAAAGAGGGGGAAAAAGAAGAAAAGGAGGGAATTTAGTGGACCTTCTCGCTGTACTTTACAATTGTTATTTGAGAGCAAAATTGCGTGTAAATACTCCCTTTCGAATCGTGATGGCAGGGAGTCTCATTGACATTGCGCTCTGGCTCATGTCATTGTACTGCCTTTCGCGAGATTTCAGCCTCCATCCACGTTCGCGGATGTGAATTAGAGCATGTACTTTCCCCGTGTATAATGCTCTCTCTCGACTCGAATTTTCTACTGTTTTGGCCAGTCTTGTCATGTAAGTGCTACAAGTCATGCTTGTTGTTCAGATCAACTTATGGACCACCTATCATGTTTGGTACTTACTACCTCTTTGCATATCAGAGTCCTACGATACTAGTAGCCGTTGAACTGAACAATGAAACTAAATATATTGCGAGAATGGAATAAATAAAATTGTTCCAATGCATATCTATTGAAAGAGTTGGTCATATGTGGGGGATGTAGGTACTCCAATTTACATCCACAAATGCTGATGCTGGTAGAGATCGTAACTCCGCGAACGGTAATCCAATGAGAATGAGGCGGGCCCCAATGTAGAAAGGAATCCCCAGTGGCACGATTACGCTGCCTACGTTTGCTATCGATTCTAGCCGATTGTTCATTCCTATCAGTCCTATGAGGAAAGTGAGACTAGGGTATGCAGTGATCACCAATGAGGATGCTCTCCAGATCCACATTTCGGCGGGCGTAGGAAAAGTCGCGTCCCATGCGGCGCAGTGAATGGCACCGAATGCGGCGCCCACCAGAAGCAGGAGAATACCCGCCCCAATATCGTCCAATTTATAGAGGTCTATCGACCAAAATGACGGCACTGAGACGGATGATGACGGCTTATATTCGCCCTGGTAATTCCCAAAAATTGCATCGAAGAACCGTGTCCAATGTGAGATCTGAACAGGGAGGGTTACAGTTTCTGTGTCGGGCTGCATGGGTGGCCCAATAACAATCGGCCATTGGACATCGAGAGGTTTGTTCCACCAGAGCAACCAGATAAGTATGTTTACGACGGCGAACGCCAGCGTGGCGACCTCGAGTTGGGTTATAGCGAGGTGTTGATGGACACGAGCAAGGCATTGCAGAGTAAACCACACGCCTTGTAGGAGCGCGACACCTTTGGAGAACGCGTCGCCTTTGCTCCTGTCCTTGATTTCCCCATTTTTCACATTCCGTATGGCCTCCTGGAGTTTTGAACCGAGGTCTGGATCCCGCAACTGCTCCTCTATCGCAATAGGATGCCCGTCCGATGAGACGAAGCCACCCATGCAGAAAAAGAAAGCCTGTGTGGTGGAAAAATTGAAATCTACACCATCCAGATGAACGCATGAGGTGAAGTCGAGGATATAATTACTGACTCACCATTCGCCAACTCCCAAGACCCAAAATACTGCCTGGCTGCGAAGCCCACTATGATCTCCGGTGCGATCATGGCGATGAGCATCATTTTCAGCCTTTGCCAGAAAAGCCGGAGCCTGCTCTGGTTGGGCGGGGGCACATTTGGGTGCACCGACACCCAAGTGCAAGCAAAGATTGTCGCGAGACAGCCCCACACGATTCTGAACAACGTTCTAGAGTTGTCGTTGCAGGAATCAGTGGTAGCTCGGGCGTCGGGAAGATGAGAGAGTGGTGCAGCGATGCTGTCCCGAGACAGCAGATGAACGGTGATGAGTATCAGAAGCATAGAAGGTCTGGGGATCAAGTGAAGCTGCAGAGTTGGTCGATTTTAACTGCAGAAGTTCAAGCGCCCGCATATTTTCAGGTGGGCCGTGCCTTGGCAGAAACAGAACGCAGAGATGGTAGAGAGGGTGCCGGGGCAAAACAGTCCCAAAAATATTTCGGGGGATTCGTATCCCTACAGTCCGGAATACGGAAAGATCAAAGTCCATATTTCTGATGCGCGCAAGAGCTTTAGCAACCAGTGCATTTAGCCATATATTTATCCAAGAAGCAGAATGAACAAGTTTCCAAGACACATACAGCGGCTCGAGAGTCAGAAAACATGGGGCACGGTCGCAGTTGCCGTGACGGTGGCGCCAAGGTGCAAATATTGGAAAGCCCTTCAAAAGGCGCTGAATTGTCCAATTGCCGCGGGCCTCTTAACGCCCTCTTGAGCGCCTTGTCGCAGCCTCGTCGGACCTTGCCGAGGTCACGAGGCCTTTTGATGGGACGGATATTTTTGGTTATTCCCATCGTCCAAGATTTTGCAAGTCTCGTCTTGGCCTCGTTAATAAGTCGCCTCAGCACTCGATAGAATCCTACGGCATCGCTGGAACAATTTGTGCCGTGTCCGGCTGCGAAGTACGGCGGTGGTAGGATGCGCTGCACCCGAGCCCTCCAGCGCACCCGAGTCCTCGATTGTATTCAGGTTCGTTGCGCAACGACGAGGGGTGGTTGAAGCTTCCCTGCCCGGAACACGGCCTTCCCCTTGACTGCGCACATGTTCACTCGGGGGTTTCTACGTATCCATGGTCATACTGACCTCAGGCTCTCCTGTGTCCTTGTCACTGTCGCCGAATCTCGATTCGCTACCTGCGCTTCCCGGCTCTTCGGCGAGGCAACAATCCCTGTTGGCGTTCCATCCTAGTACCATCCCATCCTACACGAGGCGGGTGAGGGTGGCGAATAGCTAAGTGAGATGGCAGCGAAGCGCTCACGGCCGTCGCACCACAATCGCCCTCCGCGCCTGTCACCGAGCCGCCGTCCGCACCACCCACTCTCGGCAGTCGGAGCCGCGCCGTACGGGAAAGGAAGGAGGATCCCGCCTGCTCCCGTGCTAACGTCTTGTCTCGTCTACGCGCCTGCCCTACCCGCAGTACGCCTGGTCTGCGCGCCTACCCCAGTACGCACCGCGTCCCTCCTTCTCGAATCACGGAGCAGGAAATGGGCGCACGCTCTCGTGGCGTGACGTGCGCATTGGAGTGCTGCAGTTGTGCATCCGAGCGCTGGATCCGCATTCGAGTGCTGGAGTTGTGCACACTGGACGGATCGGGGCGCGCAGTATGGGCGGAAAGGACGGCGGCGGGAAGATGGGGCGGGGCAGGCTCCCCATATTTCAGGCGAGCGCTTCGGTTCTTGGTCGTCAATACATGGTTCTCGTTCGTCCCGTATGGCGCGGCGCGGGTGGGCGATACGTCACGGTGGGGCGATGCGGGAGTGGCGGAAGTGAGACTAACCTCCGCACCCGCACCACCCTCGTGCCATTGCCATTCGATCATCGACTTTCCCGCCTGATCATCCCGCGCGGTCAGCAGCGCGAGTGGCGACGTGCACATACAGCGAGCTTCATCTCTGGTTACCCTGCGTATCCCATCCCCCTCGACGAGCTCTACGTCACCGTCACCGTCACCTTCTGGGTCTCGGCCTCGGCCATACCGTACCAATCCCGGGCAAGCGCCGTGCTGCACTCGGCTTATCGATACTATGCAAACCCGACGCTCTCGATGTTGATTTACTTCGCTTTCATTTGCTGGCCACCATCTCGTCCCCGCCTTGTCCATGTTTCGCGCGTCTTCCGCGCGCCGTCGAGATTCGGCGCTCGGTGCGAGATTGTTGATCGGTTGGAAGGATGGGAGCTGGACATGCGGCTCCTGTGCATGGTATGCATGGGTACACTTGTGGACAGTGCTGCGCGGACGTCTCGCGCTAACCGATGCGAGACCCTTGATCGCTCTTCAACGACCACAAGCTCGGATATATATTCATTCGGTCTTTTGGTTCTTGAGGTATGTGGGGCTCTCCTTGAACTTCAAGCTCGTAATTCTTGGCATCAGGATATAGATTGTAACGACCATTCCGCCGAAGCATCGTCCTGAACATCCTATTCTTATTGTGACAGTGCACAACAACCTCCGTCCTCGACGCTTTGATTACGATTCCGATGCAATGAACTCCGAGCCATGGGATCTTTTGGATGCATGCTGGGAACCTGACCCCAGTCTTCGTCCCGCGATTGGTGATACTATCCTTTGGATGCCAGTGGATATTTCGGACCTTACTCAATTCGCCAAGATTCCTGCTTTATTGTTGGCGGTTGAATCCCTATGTGCGATAATTCGGGACTGTGAAAAGCTTTCTCAAAATCGGTTCGTGTGTCTTGACGCGTGGAGTATTCACTGGTGATTCTTCCAATATTCGGAAAGATCATGACGAAGTCCTTGCAGCAATCCAGGAAATTTCAATGGTAAGATGTCAAACCAAGGGGTAACCACGCTTAAAATTTCCAACACAAGGTCGGAAAACTGACTTAACAGCCTCTCGGACCCTCCCTCCCTCTTAGCCGAGCACCGCCACACCCAAATCGAGCAATTTTCTCGGCAAACAGTCCATTTTTTCACGGGTTTCTTGGTCGCAGTCCATCCATATCAAGACTGATCTCAGTGGGTTCGCTCTGTTTAGGGTGGATCTGCATCACTCCCGGCTTCTTCGGCTGTCTTTCCACCAACCTATACCCCCTCAAAAAATCCGAATTTTTCTTGACCCTTGCAAAAGCATTTTCAGAGCCGTCTACACCTAAGTCCGAAAAAGTGAAATAAGACACTTTGGACCCTCCCTCTGAGGCTGTGTCTCGGCATTTGCCGGCGGTTACCTCTTGTGTCAAACGAATGGTACCAGTTCGAAACTGAACAAATCGACGGACCAATCCAATGTAGCTGATATCCTAGGCTCAAACCAGTCGCTCGGTCAACAGAAATTTGATGACAGTCGACCAAACGATGCGACTGTGTAATATGGATCCGCGGCCGCGCCGATTGCTCGCTTCGCAAAGTCACGTGCAGTGGCATGAAAAACACCGCTGATATTTGAAAGAATTCAATCTCATCCAGTTCAACTCCGTTTGAGCTCTGAGTTGACAGTTTTGTTCCTTCACATTTGAGAAGCGTAGAAATAAATTTGTAGAGGAATTCATCAAGCAATGACCGAGTTCCAGACAGGTCGCAGAGCGACCTGTCCCATCAAATCTTTGGACAATTTGTTCGTGTTTTCTGCCCTGCTTCACCCTCTCCCTCGCACGTGACTGAAGAATTGCTCGCTGCGCTCGCAACTATCGAACAGTTCCGGTCCAGCTGTTCCCGCTTTTGACAGGCCCCCGGAATATACGGTTATATGTTCGATCCCAATGCGGACGGATTGGGTCGAAAAATGGCCTCTCAGTCCGATCCCAATGCGGACACTTTCACGGAAAAAAACCGCCAAGTCCGATCCTGCTCGCTGACGGACTCTGGTGGTCAGACTCGAGGTCCGATCCAAATGCGTACGTTCCGAGCCCAAAAGACCCAAAATCTTTCCTTCAGCTGGGATGCACGGCTCCTACACCAGGACACTCGGTTGAAGGACCCATGTTCTCGTCTCTGTACGCTCGAAATGGGACCTCTCGTGCTTGAATGTCCGATCCAAAATGCTGACGGATGACGGGGGAAAATAGCTTACCCGATCCTAATGCGTACGGATTTTCAGCCAAAACCCATGTACGGAAACGCCTAAATCCAGGAATTTTGGATCAGACATACAACCGCATATGCCGGGGGCCTCTCTTGACTTGGAAAATTTCCGGGTCGTGGAAAATTCAAATTCCTTGTTCCTAAATTCTGACCCTTGTATGATGTTCATGGACGGCGAGGTTTTTTAAAGTTGCAGAAGGAAAAAGGGGGAGAAAGCAAGGGGGAAAGGGAGGGAATTTAGTGGACCTTCTCGCTGTAATTTATAATTGTTATTTGAGAGCAAAATTACATGTAAACACGCCGTTCAGTCTTAATTCCATCCTTCTGAGCGTGGATAATTCTATTTGGAACCCCGGTTTCCAGCGGAAACCCCAGTTAGCCGAGAAACCCCAGCAAAAGTCTATTTGGAAACCTCTACCTGTAGTTTCGGATCATCACGGAGTTTTAACTCGGCACCCGGCTGATCGGCACTTAGAGTTGCCTGCTCAATAGAAATTGAGGGATTTGTCTTTTCAAAGATTTGGCTTCATAGAATGTGTTAGAACTAGATATATAATCAGTATGTATCTATCTAGATGGTTTCTGGTTTGCAGTCAAGCCTGTAAAAATCCGGTGTGAACTTTCCTATCACCTGTCTGATGGGAAGTTCACACCACGAGAATTGTGGCTGTGTGTGTCACCGCCACAATAGGGGTTCGGGTTGAATCTGTTCAATCCCTACTATTTGGTTGAATAATACATGGTATGAATCCCTTCCCTTCCATCCACTCCAACCTGTTGGTGGCAGTCTATCTATTTTCTCATACGTACATTCTATCCCGCCGTCCCACTAGTCGCTCCGTTGCTATTCGGTTCTTCACACTTTACGAAACATTCATCAGTCCTATCCCTTGCTCCTTCGCATCAAATCCCCTTGACAGCGCTTCACACGACTCTACACCACTACCTCTAGCATGCAGACTATTTCGGACCGTGATGTCTTCCACAATATACAAGTATTCAAACCCGCGAACAGGTCACAGGTCTTATTCGGAGCCTTCAGGACCTATTGTACGTGGTTATTCACTATGGAAAGCATTCTTACAGTCCGCAAAACATAACTGACACTCACAGTGAACAGATCATTGTAAACTGTGGGAGCATCAAGTGATTATATCTGCCGAGTTACCGGCCGATGCCGACACTGTAGGGTTTCTCGTGGAAGCCGGGTTTCCAAATAGAACATTTGATAGCCGAGGGGTTTCCGCTGAAAACCGGGTTTCCAAATAGAATTATGATATTATCCTCCGAGCGTGATAGCGGGCAATTCCATTTACATTGCGGCGCCTTTCGCGAGATTTCTGCCTCCATCCGCCTTCGCAGATGTGAATTGGAGCATGTGCTTCCCCTGTGTATAATGCTCTCTGTCGACTCGAATTTTCTACTGTTTTGGCCAGTCTTGTCATGTAAGTGCTACAAGTCATGCTTGTTGTTCAGATCGACTTATGGACCACCTATTATGTTTGGTACTTATTACCTCTTTGCATGGATGCACACCTATCCGGAGTCTTACGATACTAGTAGCCGCTAAACTGAACGATGAATCTAGATATATTGCGAGAATGGAATAAATAAAGTGTTCAATACATATCTATCGAAAGAGCTTGCTATATGTGTGGGATGTAGGTACTCCAATTTACATCCGCAAATGCTGATGCTGGTAGAGATCGTAACTCCGCGAACGGTAATCCAATGAGAATGAGGCGGGCCCCAATGTAGAGAGGCAACCCCAGTTTCACGATTACATGGGCCACGGTTCCTAATACCGATTTTAGCCGATCGCTCAGGCCCATCAGACCGAGGAGCGACATGAGACCGGGGAATATAGTGATCACCAATGAGGACATTCTCCAGATCCACATTTCGCGACGCGTAGGAAAAACCGTGTTCCATGCGGCGCAGTGGATAGCACCGAACACGGTGCCCATCAGAATCAGAAGAAAACCAGCGTCACCCTCACCCTCGCCCATCGACCAAAATGACGGCACTGAGACGGACGATAGCGGCCTATATTCATCCCCGTAATCGCCAAAAATCGCACCCATGAACCGGTCGAAACGTGGGAGCTGAACAGAGGAGGTTATGTTTTCTGCGTCAGGCTGCTGCGTAGGTGGCCCGACGACAATTGGCCGTTGGACATCGAGAGGTTTGTTCCACCAAAGCAACCAAATGAATATGTTCATGATGGCGAATGCGAGCGTGGCGACCTCGAGCTGGGTTATAGCGAGGCGTTGATGGGTGCGAGCAAGGCATTGCACAATGAACCACAGGCCCTGCAGGAGTGCGACGCCTTTGGAGAGTGCGTCGCCTTTGCTCTTGTCCATGATATCTTTTTTGTTGGCATTTTGTATGGCCATTTGGAATTCAGAACCGTGAGCTGGATCTTCAAGTTGCTCGAAGGTCGCAATAGGGTGCCCCGTCGGCGAGACGAAGCCGCCCATACAGACAAAAATCGCCTGCGCTTCAGAGAATCCGAATTCTACGCAAGCGCGCATGATGTGAGATTGAGAATATCATTAATTGATAGCCCACCTTTGGACAACCATCGAGAGACGAAAAACTGCCTGGCTGCAAAGGCCACGATGACTTCCGGGGCAATCATTGCGATGAGCATTAGTTTCAGCCTTCGCAAAAAAAGCTGAAGACGGCTCTGGCCGGGCGGCGGGACATTCGGGTGAACCGACACCCAAGTGCAAGCGAAAATCGTCGCTAGACACCCCCACACAATGCTGAATAACGTTCTACAGTTGTCAATATCTTTGCAGGAGTCAGAGGTAGCTCGGGCGTCGGGAGGATGTGGAAGTGGTGCGGCGATGCTGGCCTGAGACAGCAGATGAACGGCGATGAGTATCAGAAGCATGGATGGTCTGGGGATCGAGTGAAGCGAGTTGGTCGAGTTTAATAGCAGGATTTCAAGCGCCCGCATATTTTCAGGTGAGCAATGCCTTGTCAGAAACAGAACGCAGAGATGGTAGAGAGGATGCCATAACAAAGCAGTCCCGAAAGTATTTTGGGGAATTCGCATCCCTATACAGTCCGGAATACGGAAAGATCAGAGTCCAGTATTTCTGACGGGCGTCAGAGTTTTGGCAACCAGTCCATTTGGCTATATATGGATCCAAGAAGCAGAATGAACAAGTTTCCAAGACGCATACAGCGGCTCGAGAGTCAGAAAACATGGGGCACGGTCGCAGTTGCCGTGACGGTGGCGCCGAGGTCCAAATATGAGAAAGCCCTTCACAAGGTGCTCAAACCTTGTCCAGTTCTCGATGAGCGCCTTGTCGCAGCCTCGTCGGACCTTGCCGAGGTCACAAGGCCCTTTTGATGGGCCGGACATTTTTGGTTATTCCCATCGTCCAAGATTTTGTAAGTCTCGTCTTGGCCTTGTCGATAAGTTGCCTCAGCACTCGATAGAATCCTACGGCATCGCTGGAACAATTTGTGCTGTGTCTGGCTGCGAAGTACGGCGGTGGTGGGATGCGCTGCACCCCAGTCCTCCAGTGCACCCGGGTCCTCGATCGTATTCAGTGTCAGCGTAAATCCGCTGGAGGTATCGCCCGTATCGATCTTGAGGTAACGAGGAAGATTCAGAACTTGCGTTTGGCCCAGAACGTAGTGGTTCTATTGCAAACGCATAAGGGGCACGTGATGTACACGAAAGTACACTATGCTGTAACTACATAGCGTAAGTACTATGCTAACACTCCCCCTCAGCGAGTGGACTTGAGTAAGTAATAAACGAGTAGAGGGTGCAACAATGGAAAGGAATAGAGTGGGTGGAATAACAAACTAGTGCTCCCCCTGAGGTGTGAGGCGCACCGATCCTCGGGTCATCGGCCTACGTCTCCATTAATGCCGCTCTGAATGTCGTTGATCGGGACCTCCGCCCGCGCTGAGGCTGCGCCTAAGCGGTCCGGTACAGTCGGCCCCTTCGAGATGGGCTCAGTGGAAAGAATGTGTAGCGCCATCGGTACGTTGTCCGTGGCGTGGGTGAAGGAGAGTGGAATGCACTGTTGCGTGTGGATCATGAGTCGAGTCGGTGTGCAGCTGGGCTCGGGTGCCTGGTTATGGAATGTGTGCATCGTGGTGGCGGGTGGTGCATCGATGGCCCACTTGTGTCGTGCGTATGCCGTGCGTCATGCCGGTGGCGTCGCACATCGCACTGCCGTTCGTCGTGCATCGCCCGGCTGGCTCCCCCTGTCGCTGCCGCTCGTGCCCAATTGGTGGTGTCGATGACCACCGTGAGCGAGTCCTCCCATGCGGGGACTGCCCTCGATTCTCCCCTTGCAGTGCCTGCCGTTGTGGAGAGAACAAGCTCCCCCTGGGCGTGCAGGTCTTGAGGAGTGTGCGCGTGGTGTCGCGCCGCGCCGTTTCGGCGTTGGTGCCTCCCGCGTGAGGCGAAGGTGCTTCCTCGCTCACCTCGTCCTCTACGCGTCCCGTCGTGCTCGTGGTGTGATGCCGACGTGAGGTCTTGATGTGCTACGCTTGTGGCGTGCACCTGCGGCGCTTCATGTGCGTCCGCTTGCCTCGACCAGTCTTGCGCTCTTCCGAGCATGGTGAGGTCTTCTGCACAATTGCCGGTTGGCCGTGCAGCCCGGAATCCCAGTGCGAGCATCATTGTGCCGCCTGCCTGACCGGGGACATGGTGACGTGGCGCCCTCGTCGAGCTGCCCGTCGTGCGCGCCGCCCGTTGCGAGCGAGCGCCTACGGCCCTCGTTGAGATGGATCCTGGGGCTCGCTGCCCCATTTCCGGCCGTGGGATTGCGACGTGCCATAGCCATTTTGGCTGGCATACGTCCCCGCCAGCTATGCTCGAAACGGTGCGGACGTACCATTGCAGGCAGTCGTCCATATAGGGTCTGCCCGGCATCGCTCTGCCAGATCCTTTGTTTCCTCCAGTGCCTAGCCGGTCTGTCTCCGTCGTTGTCGTCGTGTCTTGCTGCGTCCCTTGTCGCATGGACTACGGTTTGCGCGGAGTTGGCTGTGCGAAGGATTCCTGGAGTGTCGAGGCTGCCGTTGTCCGTTCGGCTGTGGTCCGCGGTTGCGAGCTCCTCAGTTGCTGTGCATTGCGCAGTGGTCGCGTGAGTGTCGCCGTGGCCGCCGATGTCGAAGAATCGATACGGACTGGCGTTATTAACCAGGAGCCACCTGGGATGCGTTTGTGTCAGCGTAAATCCGCTGGAGGTATCGCCCGTATCGATCTTGAGGTAACGAGGAAGATTCAGAACTTGCGTTTGGCCCAGAACGTAGTGGTTCTATTGCAAACGCATAAGGGGCACGTGATGTACACGAAAGTACACTATGCTGTAACTACATAGCGTAAGTACTATGCTAACATTCAGGTTACCTCTAGCGTTGCGCAACGACGAGGTGGTTAGAGTTTCCCTGCTCGGAACACGGCCTTTTCCTTGACTGCGCGCACGTTTCACTCGGGGGTTTCTAGGTATCCATAGTCATATACTATCTGACCTCAGGCTCTTCTGTCACCGCCACTATCACTGTCGCTGAATCTCGAATCGTTCCCAAGACATCTCTACGCCTTCCGGGCATTTTCGCACCGTCAAACCGACTCGACTCTCGACAGCTTGAGGGGACAGCGTCCTGCTTATTGCGTACGGGCTGGGGCAACTTGTCGGTGGCGTGTGCGCGCGAGGCGCCCGCCGCCGTCGCGATGAATGCTGTCTCTGCATCCTCGTTCGATATCATACTTCCCGGCGCTTCCCAGCATCGACATCGACTTCGGCAGGGAAATCCCTGTCGGAGTACCATCCTACCCGAAGAGGGTGGCGAATGGCAGAGTGGGGCGGCAACAAGTTTTCTCAATCCGCGCTCACGGCTATTGCACCACATGCCTGTCCTCGCGTCGTTGTCACCTTAATTCGTATGCTAAGGCTGTATCGTCCGTCGCGACTCGGATATGCCACTGCTTCTCCGCACCACCCACTCTCGACGTTCGCCGCGTACATACAGGAAAGGAACGAGTCGGAGGCCTCCCGTGCTATCTTCTTTCTCTACGCGCCTACCTCAATACGTCTTGCCTGCGCGCCAGCCCACAGTACGCGTCCCTTCTCAACGCCACGAAGCAGGAAATCGGCGCACGCCCTCGCAGCGCGACGTGCGCGTTTGAGTGCTGGAGTCGCGCATGGTGCACTGATCGGGGCTCGCAGTATGGATCGGGGCTCGCAATATGCAAGGGAGCAAAACACGGCGGAGGGAAGACGCGTCCTGCGTCCTGCGTCCTACCCGCGCGCGCGTCTCAGGCGAGCGAGCGCTTCGAATTCGGTTCTCGGTGCCCCCTCGTCAATACGTGGTGCAGCCACTCCGATACGCCGATACGTGGAGATCCGAGACGGGGACGCGCCATACACATTCCTACGCGTCTGAGTCGCACGCTGCTGCTTCTCTCCGCACACGCAGGCGTATATATATACCTCTGCTCGGTGCCAGGCGATACGCCGCCTCGCGCGCGCTGCGTGCTGTGTTGCTCGGCACTGGATTCGAAGGTTCTATGGGTTTGGGGGCGACATCTCCGCCATACTCGAGCCCGTGTAGCCGAGGCGCGGGTAGCTTTCCCTTGACTCCTTCACGCTGTCGAGATTGCCCTGGGAAGTGGGCCGTATCGTCGAGGCAAGGGCGAGGACGCAGGAAGCCTGCTACGAGCGCGGGCCGGGGTATCGAGGAGCAGAAAGGCTTCGATGGAGGTGTGCTTGGCTGACATGGGTCAACCGCTGCTGGTGAAGGCGGGATCCGAAGAGAAGACGGCGCAGGCGCTGGATTGACCATCACCACCTTGGCTGCGACGGCACTCTTGGTTTCGGGGACGAAATCCTGCGCCTCCCGATATTCTACATCCACACCCGGACCCGTTCGCGCTTTCCTCTAGCTGCTCCATGCGCCTATGCATTCGCTGGTCATTCGGCCTCGATTGCGCTGTCTCGATGGAACTTCGCCGCTGCGTAGCGGCCGACTCTCGCTGGTATCTTGACCGCTCCCGTGCAGCCTCAGCAGAACACATCTCTAGTACGATCGCGCCTGCGAGTGTGCCGACTCTCGCTGGTATTTTTCTAGAGCACTGTCTTCCACCGAAAGACAGTGGTCTAGAAAACTTCTGATCCAGATATCTCAGATATTGGGAATTCTGGATATTTTCCTCATCATAGCTATGATCAAGTAGTCAGTAAAGAAAAGGTGGCGAAGAAGCTGTTGCTCACTGAATCTTTCTGGGTAAGTGTTCCAATTGAATAAGAAATTGTTTTGCTTTTGTCTTCCGGTTTAACTACCAACGGGTAATTGATGTATTCCACTGGAAGTAGGCCGGATTCAAGTGGTGATCACCATACTCGGCTAGCAAAGCCTATGAAATACGCTGTATTCCAGCTGAAGTCACTGTATTTCTCGGATTATCCGTTGAATTCTAGATCCAAAAATACGCTAGAATACAATGGATTGAGAGGAAGTCCATCAGACCTGGTGTCTATAAAATGAATACAGAACCGACTTATGTCGCTGGAATTCAGTGCATGTTTGGCAAATACAGTGGAATCCGTTTGAGGCTATGTACGCCAGGTTCACCAACATGCGAGCTACTTACAAAAGGTTGGAATCAGGACGGCACCTCGAAAAATACAGCCCGACACCATGTTTCACGATACGCGCAGAATACAGAGACGAGGGCCTGAAAGGTCATTCAGAAATTTAGACACCGTATCGCAGAATGCGCGGGAGGAAGGAATAGCGTATAATCGCGGCGGGAGAGCACTCACGATTTACACATTCGATAAGTACCTAAGAAATATGCGAGTACCTATAGGAAATGGAGAATATCGCGTCAGCAACGCCTTGCAGAAGAAACAACTTAGAACTTGCCGGCGCCATCTAGCGCGACAGTAGGACAGTAGGACTACACAAAAGATGATTAATAATATCTGCGAATGAGCGGCAGACGTGTCGATATCATCGCAGACCGGCGCCGCCTTGGAGTTACAGCCCGGTGCACTATTACCAGGTTATTCCCAGAGTCATGAGCAGCGAGCGAGACCTGGAGAATAACTCTGAATCACATGAAGTTTGTATGGAAGTCTAATATCAAAGCAAACAAGGGGCATCCGGCATTTAAACCGGCGACTAAGGGTTGGTTAGTTAGTCCGGCCGCCAGGCCGGAAAAAAAAAATTCTGACCTTCGAGTTTGGGTGAGTTTTGACTGTAGCATTTGCACTCTAGGAGCTGAAAAATGCGTTCGTATGCATTCGGGAGCCTCGCAGCTTGATTTGCGGGTACTATGTCCATACATGACAGCTGTCAATGACGCGCGTATCAAGTTTGAGTACTTTTATCGAGCGGATAATGGGAGCTGCTGAGTAAAAAAGTATGCAAAACTCATTGAAGCAATGATATCCACAGTCTGGGGCCAGTAGCAATGTATTTTCCCCAGTGCAGTAGCATTAAACCTCTTCAATGTCTGAAAACAGCTTGGAAGATCTACAGGCTGCATGAACTGGTCAGAAATAGGACATGTATCCCTCAAAAGCTAGAGATATATGTTCACGATGGCTTCGGGATAGTCCTCTCAATAACTGGATGGTTCTGGTTGAACTGGTGGGCGGAGCGAACCAAATCACGTGAATAGTTACCATATATAGTGCGTGAGAACCATTACGTAGTTAGTTAGTCCCAGGCCGGGGTCAGAAAAAAGAAAATCGACCCTATATCTTTTTTTAAAATGCCGGATGCCCCTTGAAAGCAAAGCAATTATCGGCACTCGAAGCAATTAGTATCGTAGCACTTGAATGCAAAATATTAGCCGTGCTACACGCTCAGTGGGTTAGCGGCGGCCTGGCTCCATGCCCCATAGCATCTTTGATGTACTAGGGGTTATGGGCCGTCGCGTTGCGCGGCATTTACGAGTTATGTAAGTGCCGACCATGCCGAGGCTTCTCGTGATCTTGGCACAGCCAAATAAGATGACGTTTTTTGCACTTTGTCTTGACCACCATGTGGCGGTAGACTGATATATCCTTGTGAACTGGGTGGACACGAATCAGAGAACGAGCCCGAAAGTTATCTGTCCCAATATAATAACAATGTAGCGACAGGCACAGGGCCTTGTCATCTTTTAGGAGTGAAGTACGATACGAAACAGATTACTACTCACCTTGGGTTCAACAGAAGGATGCGGTGAATAATTCAACGACAAAATAACTCGGTGAGCAAGGAATTACGTTGAATTCAGTTCAAACCCACTCGGATGTGAGGAAGGAGCGAAGGCAAAGTGAGAAATGACTCTCAAATTATATATATTGCTGGTGAGCAAGCCATTGAATGGGAGAAATATAAGCTCGCGCCCGTGTGGCCAAAACACATCCGGACATAGCCTCCCTTCTTGGTCATAATTTCGGCCTTTCAATCAAATTTGAAGTCAGTACGGGTTGAGCAGATACAAGGAAATATATTCACATACCTTCAGCAACTATTATCTTGTCGAATAATCAACCATCTGATTCGTCGAACCATAGTTTCTGCGCTTCGGGATCCTCGATAATGACTGTCGATTCGGCGAGCATGCTTTCGGCCTGGGAAGAGATTCAGGTCTAATTAATCCAGAGGGACGCAAAAGAAAATGCTTACATCCCTTCGGCGACTCAAGAATACTCACGCACCTTGTGACCATAGACTAATTAAACAATAGTTTCGGGCTATCAAGAAAACAAGAATTCATGTCAGTATGTGTGCGCGTCGAGTTTGGTCATGACCGCACCTTCATTGAACATGGTTTCAGCCTTCCAAGACACGGAAGTTCAAATCAGTCCGAGTTAAGCGGAGAAAGGAACAAAAAAAAAAGCATACGTTCAGCGATTCGCAAACATTCGGACACCATGTTGAATAATGGAGCGTAGCTTCGGTGAACCATAGTTTCAGTCTTGCAAGAAAGCTCAATGAAGTCAGTAAGTGCGCACGTCGTGTTGAATGATGAATCATACATTCTTCTAGCATAATTTCGGCCTTTCGCTGTAAGTTTAAGTGAGTCAGCATGAATCTGAATGGATGTGAGGAAATACATATCTTCGGCGTCGCATTGAACATTGGAGCATAAGTTCGTCGGCCGTACTTTCAGCCACTCGGGGAAGCTAAGACTCAAGTCAGTACATTCGCGTGTCATGCTCAAATTGATCATACATTCACGGAACAGAGTTTCGGTCAGTAGTCGCGTTATTTCAAGGTTCTTCAGGCTTAGTCTTAGCCTATATTGAAGTCAGTGAAGTCAGGGGTTGCATAAAGTGAGCCAACGCACTTGAAAGAACAGCCGTGTGATGATACTGAGGTGATAAACTGAGACACAAAAACGGATTTAGTTAGTATCAATGCAAATCCAAGCAATAATGAGGCTACGCACCTGAAAGAATGACCTTCGTTGAACATAGTTTCGGCCTTTCAAGACACTGAGGTGCAAGTCCCCCCAGTTCAAAGAAACGCAAAAAACAGAGATTCGGGAGCAGCCATGCACACCGTTGAATAATGGTTGATCGGGGCCTCGAAGTTGAAAGTAAATGGAAGTAGATGAAAGTGTTGGAAGCATACGTGATGAGGCCGAGGTGGGACATTTCGTGGAATTAGAACGCACGGATGAAGCGTGGTAGATAGGGAGACGAGCAAACGACCCTGTTTCAAAATGACAGTGTGACCTTAAGTTTAAACTGTCCGACACTGAGGAGGTGCACGCAACTTCAAATTTGACATGCATTGCCAAGAATGTGAAGCAGTAGGATGTCTACATCTCAAAGGATAAGTAGCCGAACGGGTGTTCATCTCATTTATTCCTCGTGGAGGAGGTACTTCACCCATTAAACAATGGGTATTGAAAATAGCCGGGTGGAACTTTGCAGAGCGTGTCCGTGTACTCAGGAGTATCTGCACGGGTGTAGTTGGGTTGTCGGTAAAGCGCCCTACTTTCAGAACATTTGACGAAGGTGATCGACGATCTGTCAAAGAACGACGTCAAGGAGTCAACAGGCAACCCGGCGATCAGGTCTGCAACCTCTAAAAAGGCAAGTAAGTTCTGAGTGATGCGATCATGGAATCGTAGCGAGACGCTTACTTCCGGGCTGCGAAACACCTGTGGAATATGCTACAGAAAGATTCATATCCCATCCGGGTGGTTTGCATTGGAGCTACGCATTAAACGACAGCCACAGACAAGATAGATGTAGGTGATAAAGTGAACTAAGTCAGTTGAACGAACTGCGGAGTGTATATCAGCTCTGATAGCTTGAATAAAAATCCGAAACAAGAACGAATAGGTAGTTGATTGATATTCCGACTCGCCTGCCCAAATCTAGGTTGACACACAGAGTATTGGAAGAGAACAAAGGAAAGTGAATTCTGTTACATAATATTTTCTCAGTACAGCCACTATTCCAATCAGTTTTGTGTTGTGATGTTTCGGGAGAAGGATGGCCCGGCTAATGAAAAATCTTAATTCGATCACAAAAAGCTAATGAAATTTAACACAGCCACTAAATTCTGTACTGAGTAAAAGTGCGACAGCGAGTGGAGAGGTCGGCAAAATGGCCCTGCACGATTATTAAGAACGATTACATAAGTACTCGTAACTGTAATACACGAACAAGTACACAAGTGTCTGCAAAACTGAGGATTGAAATCTATAGACCCATTTTTCATCAAATATTCGAGGTTCATGGTCAAATTAGGGTGAAACGGTAGATTCTACCCTGGGCTATTGCTCAGCTTGAATTTTTGAAGCAGCTTGTCACTTGAACGTTAAACCCGAGAATTTCCGAAAGGGGAATTTAAAGTATGAGTTGAACTTGACGAAGAACTTTCAGAAACAATGTAGCCAGCCTGTAGCTTTACACCTCAGGCCAGCGAAAATTTTCATTCCATATTCGTCCCCCAAAGGATCAGATCTTGTCATTCGTATTCGATTCCCGCTGAATTGTAACCATTTATGGGCTCCGCGTTAGTCGGTTTGTTCTGCTGGCCAGCAAAACACTCAAAATATTTTCTAGGAAGCAAACAAGTTTCACGTCGGCTCGAGCGCTTATGATGTCAGCTCAACCTCAAAGTTGATACTTTGGCACGAAGCTCGATTTCTTGCTGTCATATTACAGGATGTGAAACACCGCAAAGAAGGCCGCCGTGAGTAGAGATTTGTCTTTTGAAGAATTTGCTTACATATTTTGAAGGGTGATTCTATTTGGCGCCCCAGGCGCTGACGCCCCTTTCCACTTTAGGTAATTCACCGGGCGGCGCATGGCACCGCACAATGTCATAAGAAAATTATTGACCACAACCTCATTTACAGCCCACTGGCTGTAAAAAATTCAGGGAGATGCATTCATGTTTATAGTCTTGCTGCACCAAATCTCTGGCAAATGTGAGCCCTACAGCGTACAGGATGAGTCGAATGGAAGATACTGTGACAATTTTGTGACGCTGCCGGATCGCCGCTTCCAATTCGAGGCGTATGCTTGAAACTGCTATATCCTCCCAGAAGCACGCTCAAAAAGTCTGAAAATATTTCACTGGGGTACTGAGAAAAGTTATCGCTGAAAACTCCATTATTTGACATCCCAATAGCACTTGCATGCATTCTAGATGAGTCGAACACGGCCGGCTTTTGCCGAAATCTGGCGACCGGGATATTACTCAAAATGGAAGGGGTGTTACATTTGTAAGCAGCCCCAAATAGAATAATTCTATTTTGAAGGTAAGTACGGCTAAATTTTCGGGAATTCGAACCGCCAAATTCGAACCTGAACTGAACCTGAACTCGAGTTCAGGCTTGAGGTTCAATGTTCAGGGTTCACCTTCCCGCCAGCACTTGAACGCAGAATATCAGCGCGTTGGCGGCGGCGTGGTTCTATAGATGCGGGGGCAGACAGAACCGCAGACAGAACCGCATGTAAAGCTTGATTTGATTCTTTCACGGACATAACATCTAGTTCGTTGGCCACTTAACGCAGAAGATGGAAATTTCGATGTCGAGCCGCATGCTTTCCCGAGCGAGTGGGGCTGAAGTCCTCGAGATGCGTGATCAAAGTCACCCGGCGTGGAGAGGGCTTGCAGTCTCGGACGAGGCAGTCGATTTCGGCCATGGGCTCTATACAGTATTAGTCAGAGAGAGATTCTAATTGGAACTGGAACCACGCCACGGCCATGAGGTGCGCGCGCAACGGAAAAGAGACCAAAACCATGTCAGGCAACAACCAGTAGGAGTCCCGATGACGCGCAGATCGTCCATCGAGGGGGACGCGGGTCGTCTGGGTTGCGTTCGGCGGTTAGGACTGGGATCGACAGCACAGAGACCATGGACGCTCGGCTCACTTGAGTGAGAGGCGATTCCTTTGTTCCAGGGCAAGGCAAGGCAAGCGGGAGGTAAATATTACCAGCACGGACAGAGAACTTTCCTGCGGGAAACCCCCAGAACTTCAAGATCCGTAGGGGGCGACACGAAACGGGCCGCCGGCACCCCAAACAAAACAGCTCGCGATTGGGATAGATACGTATAACGGGAGATGATGGCGGAGCATAGGTTTCAATGTTTGTACTCTTTTTTTTAGCCGGATTTGCTCATAAGGGCCAGAAATATCGTGAACGACCGCGGCAATGCGGGCGGCAGAAGCAGCAGGATTATCAGTAACAATTGAATTGCATCGAACCATGGTCGTGGCATCTTTGACATGTACAGAGTGGGCGCCTTTTGTCAAGCAAGCATGGTGCTTTTGGAGTTTCCCGTGCCCCAGGCTTCGAGTTCTTTGGAAGAGTTTTTTCACAATGCATTTCGCCACACGTAGATCCAAGAAGCAGAATGGACAAATACAAAGATGCGAGATTATAGTTTCCAAGGACCAAGATGCATACAGAGGCTCCAGAGTCAGGCTTCAGAAAATATGGCCCATCGGTTGCAGGTGCTGCGGTCGACCGTGGTGCAACTACGATCACGAGGGTCTTGACTTCTAGCAAGCCCTTCACGAGCGAATGGAGGATCGGGCACGGATGGCTATGTAGGAATGAGCTTCTGACTTGGAGTCCAGCGTAAGCGTGGTGCCGGTGAAGCCTCGTCGAAGTTCAAGTTGGTGTTGAGAGGTGTCGAGCCTCGTCGGAGCTTGCCGAGGTCACGAGGCCCCGGGCCATGGTGGGCCGGAAGTTTTCGGACTTACTTACTCGCATGCACTGGCTTCCAAAATTTGCACAAGACTCGTCGATAAGTCTTGCGCCCCTCAGCTCCTCGACGGATTCCGACAGCATCCCTGAAAAATCGTTTGCGCCCTGTCCGGGTGCGAAGTACGCAGTCCGCAGGTTCCACCCTCCGCAGGTTCCACCCTCCGCCCTCCGCTTCCTCGACTCCTCGATCCTCGGGCCAGCGCTTCGGTTCAATACGTGCCCTTTGTCCGGCACGGGTGGATCACGCGTCGGTGTCGTTGGCTGAAGGCGCGCCGCCGTGGCCGTGGCGAGGGCGAACCTCCGCACCGCCTCGCGCCATTCGTCATCGATTTTATCAGTGCTCGGCGAGTGGCGACGTGTACATTGCGCGCGCGTTTCGTCCCCGGCTATCTACCGCACCCACGCCTTGCGCCTGCCATGCCCCTTGATCCGTTTCCTGACTCGACACGGTTCCTGCTCTGCGTCCCCGAGCCTCGGCCGTATCAATCTCAGGCAACACCCATGCTCACGCACTCTCCCGAAGGCGACTTACTTCGCCTGCGCTCGTCACCATCTTGTACCCGCCATGTCCACGCGTCGACGCTCGATGCTAGGTCGTTGATCAGCTGGTGGCGCTCTCGGCGACGCCTCGCGCGTCGGCCCGATCGTGCATGGAACGAAGACCCAGGACGGAGACGGAGACGGAGACGGAGACGCGACATGCATATTCCGGCGCATCGCCTGCTAGTGCTACTTCTCTCCGCGTATCCAAGCGTACACATCTCTGCTCGGTGCTCCGGCGATACGTGCGCATACTGACGACGACGCACGAGCGCCGTGTGTTGTGCTGCCCGACACTACTCTGACGTGGATAGGCTTCGCGACGACCCCGTCCCCCGACTCAAGCCCGCGTAGCCGCACCACGGGCAGCGCTCGGTGCAGCGTCGAGATTGAAATGGGCGGTGGGCCGAGGTTACCGGAGGATGAACGGGCAGCACGAGCAGGGAGTAGGCTCGAATGGAGATGGAGCTGCAGCCTGCGGGGAACAGAAAGATGTGCTCGTACGTGGCCGTACGACATGCAGAGACGCATTCCTTGCCTACGCCGACGAAGACAGCCGCCCGTCAACTTCTGCTTTGGACGACATTCCTCTTGCGCAGTCCTCCCTTTCATCCCGAAGGGCGATGCTCCTGCCGTATTGAGCCCAAGCACGAACAGCGCCCCCGCTCCTGCACTGTGGAGCCGTCGAGATTTCCCCCGGAATGCAAGTCCCGTCGAGGGGAGGACGCCGACGATTTGGGGCTCGGGGCCTGCACGTGCGAGGGTATCGAGGGGGCTTTGTGCTTTGTTGGAGGGGTGTGTGGGCTGACATGAGCACCACTGACGCGCTGGTGATCAAAGCGGGAGAGAAGACGGCGCGGGTTATGGGTCGGCGTCGGCCATCTTCGACTGCATTCCTGATTTCTGGGACGAGATCCTGCGCCTCTCGACGATCTGCCCGCACCCGCACCCACCCGTATGCGCTAACGATAATCTTTTGTCCCTGATCGCACCCTCTGTCGCTATTCGCCGCTGCGCAGCTTCACCGCGACCCCGCTCGTGCACCCCCCGCAGAGTCCCTCCCACGACACCGCCTACGACTCGCCCGAGCTCGACGCGGGGCGTTCCCCGAGAGGCATCCTCCATTCTCCGCCCTACATACACACCTACCTCGGACTCCGCACACCCTCTCTTCCACTATGGGCTACATATCATCTCATCTAGACCTCAACTCTCCAATACCCATCGCGACGTCCTATGCATGGATATACTCGCATGGTGATACTGCCGGCAGCCAGCGTACTCGCGCGCGCGCGTTGGAGGTTCAAGACTGACGGAGATATGACGTGGATACGACGTGTGTATTCCGGCGCGACATACACGTCCGGCGCCCGCTGTTGCTTCTCGCAAACGCAGGGGTACGGTACCCATACCTGCGCGTACGACGACTCGCGCGCGCGTACAACGGCCCGCGAGTCCTTTGCTGCTCGACCCTGGATTCGAAGATGTTGACGCAGTAGATGATGTCGTCCCTCCGCCATACTCGAGCGCGTGCGTCTAGCACAGCACTGCGGCACGCGCACGCGCAGCCCTGCCCCTGCCTTACTCCTCCGCCGTCGCCGTCGCCTGGGGATTGCCCTGGCCAGGGACCGTCTCGTAGAGGCGAGGACGAGGACGAGCACACGGCGGATGAATACGGGGGGCGGGGGGCTCAGGCTTACCGCGAGCGCAGGCCAGGGTGTCAAGAGAGGAGAAACGCTTCGAAGGAGGTGTGCGTCGACACTGGTCAACCGGCGATAAAAGCGGGGTCCGGAGAGGAGGCGGAACTGGCGCGGGGTCGACGTCGGCTACGAATCACCATCTTCGACTGCATTCTTGATTTCTGGGACGAGATCCTGCGCCTCCCGACGTTCTGTCCCGCTCGCACCCGTCCGCGCTAGCCTAAGTTATGTCCTTTTGGGCCCCAATGTACGCTATGTCGCTATTCACCGCTGCGCAGCGTGCCCCCTCCTGTCGTTATCGTGGCATCTGCGAGGCGCCTGAAGGGGAGTGCGTGCCTCCCACGACACAGCCTGCGCTTCGCCCGAGGTGGGAGCAGAGCATTCTCCATCCTACATACCTGACTCTGACTCGGCACATCCTCCACCATGGGCTATATTTCATCTAGGTCTCGACTCCCATTGCGACGTGCGACGTCCTATGCACGGATATACTCGCGTGGATATACTCGCGTGGTGGTGGTACTACTGCCAGCGTACTCGCGTGAGCGCATTGAGGGCTCAAGACGGAGATACGACATGGATACGAGATACGACGTATATATTCCGCGCTGCTTCTTGCACATGCAGGGGTACGGTACCCATACGTGCGCGTACGCCGAACCGCGAGCGCTGTGCCGCGCTGTTCGTCACTGCCTTCGAAGGTGTTGACGCAGTAGACGATGTCGTCCCGAAGACCCGACCCTTACTCCGCCATACCATACTCGAGCGCGGATGTCTAGCACGACGGCACGGGCATGCAGCCCTCCCTTACTCCTCCGCCATCACTCGGAGATTGCCCTGGCCGGTGGGCCGTATTGTCAGGCGAGGACGAGGCGGGTGGGGCTCGGGGCCTGCCACGTACGAGGACCGGGCTCGGATTTGAGATAGAGCAAGAAATGGAGATGATGCACCCACCGAGATGCCTTCGACGTCGTCCACGGAGGATCCAAGGGCCGATTTCTACTACCCTGCTCGTTTCCCTTGCGCAGTCATCTCGCTCTAGACGCCGCTTGTTCCCAGCCCGACCCGACCACGATATAACACATATCCTCATCGTATGGATTCCGTCCTTTCGAATCGTGATAGCGAGCAGTTCCATCGACATTGCGGCCCGCGTCATCTTATTGGACTGCCTTTCGCGAGTTTCTGCCTCCATCGGTCTTCGCGGCTGCATATCTGGATTGGAGCATGTCCTTAGTACCCCATGTATAATACTCCCGACTCAAATTTTGGTCGTGTACTATAAATCTCATCCTCGTTGTTCAGATCGACTTATGGACCACCTATCGTGCTCGGTACTTTGCGTATATGTATCCACAATTGCACCTGCACATCAAAACGCACTAGAAGTTCAAATTGCGCTTGCTTTCTCTCGATTCTTGTCCTATCACCTTCGGAAGTGTTGCAAATTCAACCAACAGGTCTCGTTCATGATATGTAAAAGAGTTCGAGGGAATTCGGATAAGCGCGCATCAAACCGTTGATACACTGCATAAATTCGTCTGGATTTGTTTTCTGGGCCGCAGATTTTTTAGAGAAGCCGTTTGACGGGCTCGGAGCATGATCTCCTTCACTAGCCATTCAGATTTCCTCAATTCTTTTCGATATTGTGAAAGAAGACTTCTATCGGCTGAATTTGAGCTACTGCAGAAAAGAAACGGATAAGAAATGAGGGGGGAGCGAATGCATTTTGAACTTCTAGTGCATTTTGATGGGCAGGTGTAATTATAGTATGCACACGTCTTCAGAATCTTATTGAAAGAGCTGGTCATATGTGGGGGATGTAGGTCCACATGAATACCCTCTAGCTCCAGGCACTGGATATTGTACATGGAACTACGGCGCTTGGGGATGGTCCCGGCATGCTCTGGCGCTTTGGTTTATTGTAAATGCGAGGAGTTGCATTTTGTCGCAGGCTGACACTTTGATTTACATTGCAGTGCAGAATCACGAGTATCAAGTGGTGTCGACTAAGACCATTCTCGCCACGACCTCCTCATAAGGCGCAAACCGATGCGTCATCCATGTCAACACAAAACTGTTTGCCTCCACAGCGGAGCTGAAGCACAAACGCATGTGTCGCGATTCCGTGTTGTGCCAGGAGACCAAATGCGGGGGGACGAGGACGTCGCGGCGCACGACGGCGTCAAGCAGCTGGTTCATAAGTGCGTGGAACTGCTCTCCCGGGTCACTATGATCTGCAGGCAGGGGACCTAGATGGACGATGACATGTTTCTGGGAACATAGCTGTCCTGAGTTCCCGGTGTCTGGTGCCCAAAACGTATCTTGGACTGAACGAGAACTTGAAGAAATCGACGAATCAATCGAAGTTATTGCGTGCTCGCCTCCGTGCGCTCTAAATTCGGATATCGCATGCGCAATAACTGGAACCGTTGGCCGCAAAGCTGCCTCCCGCCTCCAACATGATCGGACCAGGTCCCATAAATACCCCGGCATTGCGCTCCCACTCTTGTCGCACGGCCTCGAGGTGTATGGGTGGATTGCCTGGACTCCTGGAAGTTCGGGCGTGCTGAAAGCCATGATGAGTGCGCCTTCAGACATTCCAGCAAATGGAATGGCTCCCTCGCTCCAAATCTGTGGCAGGTGGATGAACTAGGGACGGGCCTGGAAGAACGTTGAAAGCGAACCTCACAGCAGACGCACGCAAACGCCCAGACATCAGATTCAACGGTGCGGCGGAAGGGCTGGCCTGGGTGATACATGTCCGGAAGAAGAAGCTCTGGCGCCATCCACCGGGTCGAACCACCGCGCGTCGAGGATTTGATTGATGTTTCTTGCTCAATGAACATTGCGAGGCCGAAATCGGCAAGGCAGGCACGACCGTTCTCGCTGATAAGGATGTTGCGCTGGTTCAAGTTCAGAAGACTGTGTTGACCGACATGAAAGAATAGCACTGACGCCGCACAGATCGCCGTGGACAATATTGACCGAGTGAAGATAAGACATACCCATTATCACATCGTTGATCTGAACCGCACAAATTGAATTGGCATCGGGTCGAGAGACAAGATCGAACGCACAAAATCAATCGCATAGTTTGAACACGGTGAATTGTTTAGCATGTATGAGAGCACGCTACCGTGAGCCATCCACTGCGACACCATCGCCAGGGTTTGCCCGGGAAACTTCGAGGAGTCAACACCCAAGAAAGGCACAATGTTTTCGTCTAGACCCATTGTTAAAAGGTGGATATCACAAAGAGAAAGCGGTCTTAACGTTTTAGATAGTTCCATGATAATGCCTCCTTCGCAAATTTCTCTTGAAGGTTACGCCGCTGCATGTCGGATTGTTCGTGGAAGACCTTCAGAACCTTTAAGGCGACTTCCACTTGCTCCCCCATATCGTTGGTATACTGACCATGGTATATATCAGCAAAACCACCATACTTGACGGGATGATCATTCAGCAAGACGACATCATGAATCTCAAGTTCCGTTGGTAAGATATTCAGCAAGTCTGCCAAGAGACGCAGCAGACGGTGAGCACGCCGCATGAACACTTTGTCGTTTTTGATGTCGCTGTCATTGGAGAAGCCGGAATCAAGAACCTAAGGATCCATGTGAGCAGAACGCGGGTGTAGAAAGTGGTCATACGGAGTGCGTAAGGTTCAGAACAGCGAAGGCCTGGTCCTGGGGTAGCCGTTGGATATCAATCTTGTATGATTCAATCTCGAAAAGCATTCGGATGACTTGACAAATTTTGACGTTGTCCTTCTTGAGGCAAGTCTGGATTTGCTTGTATGAAACGATCACTCCAAGGCTTGTCAAAGACTGCAAGAGATTGGGACCGGGACACTATGCGATGAACGTATTTACCTTGACCATCCATCTGGCCTCGTCTGAGGCCCGATGGAGAACTGCGAAGATGTCGGCCGTCATTGGAATTCTTTCCGGGTCGAGAAATAGTGGACGCAGGTCGCAAAGTCCGGCCCAAATCCTCAAGCACGAGTCAATCCAGTGATTTAGAGGTTCGTGGCGTACGTACCTCTGAGATTTTTCATCGGGACTACCAAACTGCATCGAGGAGGAGAGAAAATAAATTCTGTAAAGGACTCAGGATGAAAACGACATACAGAAGGAGTGATTACCTTGTACAGTGATGACGGACGAGAATCAATGACTGGGACAACTGGGTTCTTCCCCGAATACATACTCATTCCGTTATCAGAGACATAAAGTGTGTATTCATGCTCCAATAAAGGCCTATCATTATGGCGAAGGAGGTCCGGCTGGCCAATTAGTACTATGTTCCATAATTGAGGTGAGTTTTTAAGCGCAAGGATTATATCCTGCAGCCCGGTTGTCTGGTCGACTCTGACGCCGTGAATGATGAGTGTCATCCGTCCGGAGGTGGTGGGGGATCCAGATTTAGTGTGCATACGCTTCAACGACTCGAGGAACAAGTGGTCGGTCGACTTGAGCGAGTCCTGTTACTATTTTTAAACTGATGGTAGCGAAGGTAAGATGAATTAGTCGTACATATCCCAGGCTCTCGAAAAAAAACCCATACGCTCGTGAGGTCCGAATAAGTTCTGCTGTGTACTCTCGAGCGCGTGCGATCCCATGAATTAAGGGTAGTATGACTGTCCGTGTCAAGCACAAGAAGTGCTTGATCGGGAGATCTTGGCATCCGTTCCCACGTGGGGAGGGGGTACCAGATAAAGCAACAGTGACTACTATACTATTTCATTCAATTCGTTGTCACACGTCACACCCATTTCTTTTTTATTGCGGCAATAATTTTTTCTTGATTTGTCGGATTTCTTTTGGATTTTAATTGTATCAAAAATTCCGAATCGAACGCGAATTGATCGAAATTATTACTCGTATATTAAGCAGATGTCCTGATTCCGTATGTACATGTTTTCATTCTTCTTTTTTCTCCCACGTTGCTCCAATTTCCGAGATGCAGCTGTTTGTTTTCGACGGAGCGCTCACCAAGCGCTCAACATTAACGTTCAGCATCAAATCAGGCCTTGGGGACTTCCTCCTTATGGCATGGTTCCGAATGCGCGCCCACGATCTCCCGCGCTCAACAGCCGCTCAAAAGACAGCCGTCTCAATCTGTCACGATCCTTCCTTTCTTCCCCCATCATCTCATCCGTTACTGACTTTCTCTCAATGCAACTCCGGTCCCTTTCTGGCATCAACTTGAACACTGGTACCACTCAAGCCATAGTACTCGATTCCTCGTGGTTCCGTTCAAGGTTTCAATGTCTCAAGTTCAACTCAAAGCTGCAACAATCAACGCCGCAATTGCAAGGATTACCAAGATTGGCTGGCTGGGTATGCAAGTCTGCAATCTATGCATTGTGGGAGTATTTCAAGCCGCCAATGGCCGGCCGCACTATTCGGCCACGGGAAATTCACAAATGCTGGCAACATCGTACCACATGCAACTTGAAGACGCACAGCAATAGGATCAAGATCAAGAATGCCTTTCGCACGAACTTCGAATGGTTGCAAGCTCTCATTGTGTCGCGCAGCGTAGCTTCACTGGCGGTCTCAACATATCAACTGCCCTCCGCAACCTGAAGATGTGGAGCACGATCGAAGGTTTTGTTGGATTCTTCTTCGCTTGGCTACCACTTCGCTAGCTGACCTGAATTTCTTAGATCCAGGCCTTTTATTCCAAACCCATTATAAGCCGTCGTTCTTCTATGTTCCTACTTGACGAGGGGAACCATTTCAGTACGCTTACGCAGTTTGGCCCAGATTATAAGCAACTTCGTGAACCACAGCCCGTTCCAGCATCTTCATGTTGCGCTGAGTCCATTTGGTTCGTTGTCGATCATCCTACTTTTTTCCAGTGGTAGCCTGACGGATACTTCCAGACTACATACAGAACTCTCTCTGCATAAATCAGACATGTCTCCTGCTCGAGGTATCAACTGCTTGAACAAATCCATCTTTGGATGAAGTTGTGCTGATCATTGATTCTTCTTTTTTCGATGCAGTATCGCGCTTGACATGAGTGGCTTTCCATTCACTTCCAATCGCATTGTGGTTCTGATTCGGTGGGAAGCCTGACGTCAACAACAAAGGGCGTCGGAAACCGGTGAATCTTCCATTCGAATTCTTCACGTCGTCACCGTAATACTCTGCAGATGACCTTAATGGTTCCTGGTAGGTATGTTACCTCCAGTCGCTGTAATGTTGTACTGGCATCCACTCCATATTGTGCGCGATTGTTCTACATCCATCTGAAGAATTCTAATTTGGCTTTGAGTATTGATACAACCGATCTCACGAATTGCTCACGAGGGTCAGGACGAATGAAATGTACTCCTATTGTGTTCAATGATCCTTTAGAATTCACGCTATGAAGTTTGATGTGCTTAGGCAAAGACTTCTTCATTCGGTGCGGACTTTGCCTGCACGAGTCAGTGCAGTAATAGCGATTTGGTGCATTTGAATCGATCAACTCTGCCGGAGCGAAGCGACGGCCCATCTTGTAGTACAGTAAGCAGACAGAGCAAAGGTAAGTAGGTAGGTAGAATCACACGGCAAGGTCCAAGTTCCTCCTCAGCCGCAGTTCCGAGGCTCACAATCCTAGTAGCGGTGTTGAGTTGGATACTGAGAATATGGTAGGTAGGTAGGTAGGTAGGTAGCATTACACAGCACAGTCCGAATAATGAACACCGGTTCCAGGAGGTTCCAGGAGTTATCCCAGCATACATGCAAGCTGGGTCAAGCTGTGTGCATGCCTTCACCCCTGGAGCTCTATGCATCAACTGAGACAAGCTTGCAGATCCCACAAAGCCCTCCATGCCACCAGAGAACCTCATGCCCCATGGTAGATCCCAGCCAATACACAGAAGCTAAGGAATATCACTGATTTGTATTTCAAGCCTGGAGTACCACCTCAATTAGCAATCCTGCAGATATCATTCAAGCCAGTTATCAAGGACGGAGGATGGCAAAAGGTCGGATATTCCCAGTTTGAGGAACTCATCTAATTGATAGATATGCCAGTACCGGTCCATGTGATATTTTGGCAGGAAGAGGTTTAGCAGCTTTATCAATCGAGTGGTGGAACAGTGTTGAGTCGTTTCGTCCCTGTTTGCATTGATGGCTTGCAACAAGCAGTCTCGGCCTGTTGAGGTCCACAAAGATCATGTGCAAGAGTGCGCAGGATTGGTGGATGTATTGCTGCTCATTCTAAACCAGGCGTTGAGATGCAGATCAAGTGACAAAAGTGAGATTGCAGAGGGATTTTATCGGTTCATAAGTTCAGTCTTCAAAGCAATTGATCCTACTGCAGGGATGGAATAGAGGGGTTGGAAAATTGGAGGTGTCTTCCTCCATTTGTTGCTTTGCCATCCTCGTCATTCCTATAGAGAGACAGATCCGATGAAAAATCAGTCTGCAACACCATACAGCATCCGCTTGCTAGAGTTGTATGGATTTCAAGTGGAACGTCACAAGTTAGGAAAGTGCAGGAACTCCAAAGCAGAGTAATTGATGTTGCTGTTTTGTGCAGTCACAAACAGTTTCAGTAACACTGCTTGAAAGGCTTGAATTTTTCACTGAAAACCATTAGTGAAAAATGTATATACTTTTCAGACCATTTTTCACTTATTTTCTGAGCAAAAAATTGAAGATATTTCCTTTCTTTTCTCAATCCAATTCTAGTTTTTCACCAGTTTCCCATTTGGAATGAAAAAAGGTTGAAACCATCTTGAACTCATGGTGAAAATGTGTGAAAAATAAAAGACATTTTTCACCAATATTCTCAGCTGAAAATTTAAATGTTTCATGCAGTGTTATAATCTGCACTTCCTTGGAGTTTAGTGCAGCTGTGATCGGGCCGGCTGTGGCAGTGAATGATATTGGGAAATTTCGGGCCTGATCTTGATGTTGTGTGATTCAAAGTTGGGGTGAGCCTCTTCGGCGGCTGGCAGATAACATCTACAAACAACATAGCCACAAATCCCATCAAAGCAAGGTAAATTCACCACAAGTGCTTCATCATCATATATAAAATATATTGTGCGCCTCAATGCATGTGCAGAGGCTATATAAGTACTATGCCAAATTTCTGTGTGACAGAAGCAAAGACATTGAGTTCCAGCACACAAGGGACAAGCAGAGAACTGTTGTAAGTACTGGATTGACCGGGAGTCTATCTACGTACATCACATTATTTATACTACAGACAAGGAGGCAGTGCATAGATCTGATGGAATATCAGATGAGGAACAAGCATAGCGGCATAAGAATCACATGAGTAAGCATGAATAAATAAAAAATACAACACACCTAATGATAGGTTCATTCCAAGCCCCATTCTGACAATGCTGTGCACTGTCGGACCAATGACAGCCATCCATAAACAACCAAACATGCACAACACAGCCTTTGTCAGAAGGGGCTTGCTTCAAAGTCCGTGATTCTGGGGGTTTGGAAAATGGCTCCAGCGACACAATGCTTCGTTGGAGTCCTGGGGTCAATTGGTAGAAATTTTAGATCATAAGTACAGCTACAACTTTGCAACAGAATTCAAACAATTTCACTGAGAATTGGTCGAGTTCTGAGGGGTGCAAGTTGCTGCAAAACACAATTTCACTCTGGACCCTCAAAAATATTTAGTTCCAAATGGGTTGCTTAGATATTCAAATTGAAGCTGATAATAGCATGTATCTACTGATTCCATATCAATTCTAGGCACTTGCTGGCTGAGGCCGTCGCCCACAGGGCCAACAACCTTGAAATGTGTCCCTAGTGACACCATGTCACGCTGTGTGACTATCGTGTTGCAACGTGAAAAAGAATTGTCCTTGGTGCAGTGCGAGTTCCCCTGCATAAATGATGCTTGGGATAGCTTGCAGTTATCCTCAAAAGAACTGGTCCCCATGTTTCAGACCCACACAGGAGCTTCAAGCACAAAAATCCACCACTTGACCATGGAGGACAGCAGTGGTTGTGCCAAGGCATGAATATTCACTGAAGAGCAAATCCATGGTGTTTTCAGATGGTGATGAATGTTTCTTATCGATTTCTGACCATTGGGACTGGAGATTGAATGAGAAGGACGAGGAACTGCTGAATGAAAGATCAAAAGTAGCATGGAGTAATGAAATAAAGACTAGTATTAAATTTGACAATTCTGAAGTCTTGCAATGAAGAGGCTTGAGATGGAAGAGGTAGGAAACTGCTTGATATTTTCTGACTACATGCACGATGCTAGTGTGTGTATGCAAAGAAAGTTGTCACAGCATGTCACACAGTGTGACATTCCGACCTCACTTTCCTTTGAACCACCGATAGTTCATCCTGAGTGACCGCTGATGAGGCGTGTTATGAAACATGTATAAAAACCCAAGTTTTTATTCATTTTTGACTTGTCTGCATGGGTGAAGTGAAGATCAGTGTTGAGGGCGTGTACCTGCCCCAGGGTAGCAAGCTATGCCATGGAGGGCCAAAAGCCAGTGCGCTAAACATTACGGCTGGTAAAGTCGTAAAATTCTGTTGCAAGACAATGGGGACGGGCATTACCCGATCGAGCCGTACAAGATTTGTACATGTTTGTTCTCGAATCACTTCCACGATCTCATGTTCCAACAGATACTAGCTCATCCAGGCACTTTGGCAACTCGCGTAAGGGAGAAAATATGCTCTAATTAACTGTAGGCATCCGGCTCATCCAAGAAAATAACAAATTTTGCATTGATTAAACTTCATGCACACAATTTACTCTGCGACATCCTCCCAGTCATCATCCTCATCCTCTGCATATCCAAACTCCTTTACAATTGATTCCTTGTCTGCATTGACGGTACCACAAGACAAGATGGCTTCGTTCTCGGCATTTTTTCTGGAAATCTGTCAGATCTGATGGTTACGACTCACGGGAAGATCGTTACCGCCTTTCAATCTCGCGTTCTCGCGCAGCCAGCACCAACTTTCGGCGCACGTCCACCGTCTGCATCTCTTTCCATTTCATCCCAGAAAGAATCTCGTCCTTCAATCTGTCTCGATAAGCCTGGAGCTGGGTCTTGAGCTGCACTGAGGTCATTTGCCGAATCTTGGAGACACTGAGTTCTACTTCGATGGACATTAGGCGGTCGTGCGCGAGCTTCTTCTTTGCCGCAGACTCTACACGGCGATGGAGAGCCTTTCTTGCCTTTTCTTGCTGCAAGGCGAGGAAGTCCTTGCGAAACTTGGCTGCGCGACCGCTGGCTCCATCACGGCATACTTCGCGCATAACAAAGCGCAACAACTCTGGGCTGTCTGCGTGCTTCTTGATAAAATTCTCCGTGTTATTTCTCTCCGCCCGAGTTTGGTTTGAGAATGACTGCGGTGTGGCGTTCGGATGATACCGCGTGTGCACGCGGTACGACCCCAGCATGCCTTCGTTGTGATCATTGTGCGCAGGAATGAAGATCTGGGCCCGTTCCTCAGCGGTGAGCTGGTCGAATGTTCCACCAACATGGAATTCGGGCGTAAAGTGTACCCAGCCCCTCGGCGGCCTCGCGGAACATTGCCGATATGACCGCAGGCAAGTCTGGCAGTTCCGAGCGCAACAAGAGGATCGAGGGGATGAGGAGATCATCGTGGAAGGGGAGCCCATCAATCGTCAACTGTTCGAGCGGAGTTTTGGGGTCGAGGAGGATATCTGGGTGGTCGGCAATGAAGGTGCAGAATTCGGGTAATTTGCGGTGGAGGTCTGTGAGCGATAACAGGTTCACAGGTTTATCTTTTTTGCCGTGAACGAGAGCCATGTATGGCCATGAAACAGAGACGCCATAAAGCGCAAGCGCAACTAGTTCTGTAAATGTCGCGCCACAACAAAGTCCACGTTTGATGTTCTTCTCGACATGGTTTTCTTGACCTGATTGTGTTTTCCCATCGATAATTTCTTCCACAAGTTCCTGGATCAGCCCGTGGAAGCAAACAACTTCCACCGCCGCATACGTATATGCACCAAACCTGTTATTCGACACATCCGGGAATTTTCCAACCTCATCCAGATCATACATCTCCAACTTGCGCCCCTTCATAAAAAAGACACATTTGTCTTGATATCCACGCTTTCCGTCTTGGTGACGAAGCAGCGCGCCAACAAGCTGAAGGAGCTTGATTGCTCCACGCGTGCTGGCCTCCACTGCAGCCTGTGCGGTGCTGCTGTCAGATTCGCCGCTCTGTGCAGCAATGGTGATGATCTTTTCGTTCGCTTTGTTAGCCAGGAGGACGGGACACGGTAGGGCAGAATTCGAGGAATATAACTGTTGAATGAAGCTGTACCCTTTGCGCGTAATATTCAGGTTCTTGTGGGAGCAACATCCAGCGAATACATGAAGGACGAGGCTTTTTTGCTGTATACGAGTGAGCTTTTCGAACTCCTCCTCACCAATCTTGTGCTGTAAGGTGAGTGTGGTGAGCTTTGCATGCTGGTCCGCAGATCTGTTTTGGAGCTGTGGTTAACATTCCACAAAGAAATTCACTGATATAAAACTCACAGGGTCGGCAACTCTGACTCGGAGAGATTTCCTACCTCTGCAAGATCGGCATCGGTGATTTTGGGGAGGGTCTTCAGAATCCGAGTAAAAGCTGGTGTTAAGACATCCTCCAAGACCGCGTGCCCGAGGTTGCGAAGAACAACATGTTCTTTATGGGATGCCGAAATTTGACACTCCTTTTTGCCGTCCGCTGCATGGTCCCGTAGTTCGCCGACCTTCCTCCGGTAATAATCATCAGTTTCCATAGTGCGCTGATCTAGAGCTGCAAGAGGGCTTCGGGAGTAGACATCAGCGATCCGCGAGACTGCCTCCATGGTTCCCTGGAACTGTCGCTCAGCCGTGTGGTCTAATGCTGGCGCAACTTCGATGAATCGAGTTTGCGGGGTCCATGTCGATTTATCCAAGTCATCAACTCCAGGAGCGTAGGTTGGGGCAAGGAATGAAATGTGACGAGACTCAACTGTTATTCCACAGTGAGTTGTACCATCTGAACTTTCAATCAAGCCTGAAATTATGTCAGCATTGGTGTCAGTGAATCTGGATATAATTCACCTTGGCAGTCCAGTATCTCCTGTCCTAGTTGTATTTCTCCATACTTCCCACCCTCATCGCGCACCCTGCCCACGGTCCGACGGGACATGAATTTGGTTCCAGCAATATTGATTCCGAACGCGTCAGCGCAGCTCTGAACAGCTCGAGCAACCTTTCCTTCCGTACAGCCACATGATATGAGTTCTCGAGCAAGGCGTCGTGCAACTGGAGTATATGTGTTATTCTCCTTCAGGTGCCATGTCTTCAAAGATTTATACGTCCTGGTTACCTCGCGCAGCTTGTCAAGGGCACGTTTGTGACAGCTCTGGGCGGTGTAGAGCTGTTTCCGAACCGTGGTGAGAATATCTTGCTTAGCACGAAGTGTGGAATTGAAAGAAGCAGATTGTTGGAAAATGGTGGATTGCGCTCTTGCAAGGGCCTTTTCGAGAGTGTCAATCCGCGTCTCCTGGTCGTTGGTAGTCCGCTCTAGGTCGTTTACGGTCCGCTCGAGGTCCTTCGCGCTAGCCGTCTTTGCATTTCGCTCGGCCTCTAGTCGCTTGACTCGCTTCTGCTGCCGTGATAATTCCTTCCCAAAAGCTTCTACTGCCTTGCGCTTCTGGTTTGCCATTGATCATTTTTCGGATCGGAGAAGGTTGTTTTCAGAAAGAAGAGAGCCATTTCGGGTACCAAGGTCGTCTGAAAGCCTGTGATTTTCCGCCCTGAGCTGGTCCAGCTGCGCCTGCAGGCCAGAGACAAAGGCCTCCAATTTCACAATCCGAGCATCCTTCTGTCCAATTTCGATATTCTTCGCATTGATTTGGGCTATGAATATGGATCTCCAAGACTGTTTAGTCGCGTTCGAAGAGGATGGTGCCGGAGGACTGTTTTCATCTGCCAAATCTACGTGATCGTCTTCTAGCTGAGCTTTAGCTTTGTTGAACTCCTGCAATCCTTTTCCAAGTTCATTGCGAAGAAAAAATACGAAAACGACGCTGCTAGGAGGCGCGTGTCCAAAAAATGCGGAATGATGTCATCACAGCCACAAGGTCACGCGAACGTGTCGACTCGAAAGTACCAGATGGATAACATTTCAACGATTGGACGCATGGCTTCATTCTCGTGGAGAAAATTCTTCAGAATTGCCATTAAAATAATCCTATCTGGTTATATTTGAAAGATATCCCAAGTGTTCTCAGTAACTGGCAGATTAGTGAAAAATATGTTCAATCCAGGATAAAGCAATGAGAAAATAAAAAAAGTGGCCAGGTACTTTTATTCTCTAGGCCATTTCAGAAAACATTTCTCAATTGACCCAAAGGATCTATGGGGTAGGGAAGATGGTATGATTTTTTGAAGATCGGGCCCCGATCAGAGCGATCACCAGCCAAATCAGGTCGAGCAAAAATGATGATAACTTTTTCAAACATACTCCAATCGTTTGATACTGGCTGAGGAAGTTGTAGGGAATTATCTTCTTTATGAAAGTACCTGGCCGCTTTTTTTATTTTCTGTTCAAAATTTTCATGTGCGGTGAAAGTGGTGGGAGATTTGCTTTTACTTGAACAATTCATCCACTAAAAAATTTCCGGCCAGATAGAGTTACTCTAATCATGATTCCAAAGAAGTTTTACAGCGAAAACTATAGGCATAAATGCGTTGTGGAAGCGGGATTCACGACAGAAAGCTGGAACCGAGCGTTCAGGTCAACCAAATAGGGACAAATATTGTATGGCTCGATTGGGTAATGCCCGTCCCCAAAGACAACTAGCATTGGGCTATAGACATTGGCGGCAAGCTGCGGTCTTATGTGCCAGAGGCGAACAATGGGGAACAACTAGCATCTTGATTTGCTGCTTGAAAGGGCAGTAGTATGTGAAGCCTCTCGAGATATACTCGCTGCCATGAAGCAAGAATGTCACCCTTCTCAAGAGTTTTTGGTTTGCCCTGCTCAATGAAGTGTAGACATTCTTTGCCCAGCTCGAGGAATTGACATATTCCTTGCCTGGCTCAGTGAATTCTGTGTCGCCCCGCTCAATGAGATGGGAAATTACCGAGTTTTGCAATATTCTTGCCCCACTTGATGCCTCTGGAGACTCTGTCTCCCCAGGATATGAAATAAATGTGATATATGTACTGTTCTTTATAATCTCAGCTGTAGATGCTCCTGGGAGATGAACAGCTGTACTAAAGCAGCATTGTTCTCACCCTATAAGACAAGCTCTGGCCCAAGCTGGAGTGTTCCTTGGCCTTCGGCAGCTGAAGAGAAATAAAAGAGGCGATACAAGCAGAAATACCTCTTGCCATTGAAGGGTCTTGCCCCAGCAGAATCATTACAAAGCTCTGACAGCTTAAGCAGCTTGATATCAGCTTTATGTGAAGGCTCAATGCTCTTGGGCCGCTTAAGAAACTAGTCCAGCAGCAGGGAGACATTTTAGAAGAGCTGTCAGCACAGTGGGATCTTCTGGTTGAAGATAATGGTGTTGTCGGCAGAGAGCAATGGTGCTGCTCGGCATAGAATGACTCAGAAAGATGATTGTCTCTTGAGCGGGGCAAGACAACCAAGCATGCAATATTGCGTCATCTCCGGGGATATCTCAGCTGGACCTAAAAATATCCTTGCTTGAGAAATACTCTCAACTCCATTGGCTCTTGATCTGCTTGAAGTCTTAAGCAGCTTGATCTAGAATGTTCCTTATATCTCCCTTGAGCCTCTCTAGAATGTATATAAGCCCGCTGTGGATTCTGTATTAGCTAGCAAACTATCCACCCGAGAAATTGAAAGGGAATATAGTGGACTCTTGAGCTTCTGAAAGATGACTTTTTGAGACCCTCCTGGAAAGGACTAAGTGATATTGATATCTGTTGAGGAGGGGCTTGCCCCGCTGTTGATATAACTGCCACTACTCAACCTTGATAAGCTTCTGAAGCATTGTCTCGAGAGAACGCCACCATCCGCAGTGTAAGAGCCGCCTCACGCTAGCCCATGCTGCCGCAGACCATGCAGAATCGCCTTGCATTGTTGAAGCTGCCTTGCCTTTCAGCAGCGGTCCCTCCCTGGATTTGTCAATTGATATCTGCCCGGCTCCAGACTTCTTGGCTAGTTGTCCTCCCAGAGCTGGTTCCAACAAATCACCGAAATAGGTCTGGATTGAGCTGGAGCTTCATTATTGAACCTCTCAATTCTCTCGTGGCTGAATAGTCCCTGCTTGCAGCCTAAAAATAAGCTCTTAGAGCCGCTTGACACCACTGCATTCACACTATCTTCATTGCACATCTTTCTTGAAGGATGATCCGTACTCTAGCACCCCCAAACTCACACCCGGCACTAGCATTTAGAGTTGTGGTTGTGATTAGTAGAGTGATTAGATTTTGGGTATTTTTTTGGGTTAGATTCATGTTACCAACTAGTCATTGCGCTTTCTTGCTCATTTTGTCACAAACAACACCTCTTGTCCACTGAACGGTAAGAAGTCCAGGGATTGGGTGGTGAGGTATTAGCATCGTAAAATGAGTGGAATAAAAGTGCTAAAGTACAGGACAAAGTGCTACTCTACTTATACTGTTCTTTGAGCTGTGTGAATAATGTAAACATGTGTACTACAAACGTACTACAGGTGTTCACCATGTGCTATGATGTCATATATCCAACATGTGTTTGCCATGCTCCCTCCAGAACATTCCATGTCAATCTATATCTGTCTCCATCTTATCTGATGATTTGTCATCTATCTTATCCATGAGTGCTAAGATAATGGGTTTCTTGGGTGCTAAGATGACTGGTTCAGATGCAACAGAAATGTTAGGTTCTGGGACCAAGTGGTGTAGAACAACTTATCCTGTGTGTGGTTTTGACATCACCCCCCCTCTAGGATCGACCACCTACAAATTCCAAATCCAGCCTCTAGTTAGAAGGGTATTCCCCTGAGGGGTATCACCTCTAGTAAGAGGGGGATATAGAAAATCCCCCCATGCTGCAAAAAAGCTGCAAAAAAAAGCTGCAAAAATCAGTGGTAAGACAAGGCAAACATGCTGCAAATATGCTGCAAGAGACTTATACAATTTCTTGAAAGGTCTGACATAAGTCTGATGTTGACCCAAAAAGGAAATATGTCTAAAAATAGATCAAAATGCCAAAGTTGTAGAGGACATTGAGACAAATCTGACTATATAAACAGCTTTCTTATCTGAGGCTTTGTTAGGCTACAAAATACAAAATACTTACATTTACAGGAGCTTTTATTACCAAAAAAGGAAAGTGTTCTAAAAGTAGACCAAAATCAAAGTTGTAGCCCTCTTCAATATGAATCTAACTGTATAAGAATTATTCTTATCGGATGCTTTGTCATGTCACAAAACACAAAATACTCAAGCAAACACGAGTCTTTGCAACTGTCAAAGTGTATTATAGTGGTTATCATTGGTCCAACTGACCTTTTCTCATTGACCCCTTGTCTAGTATCATAAGCAAGACCTTATCTGACTAACTACAACTGTCAATATAACCTAGCATTAGTGAAGAAACCTTATATTGTTATAAGTCAGTTAATCTGACAAAGTGTCAATACAAAAAACTTACCTGGTCAGTTCACTGATAACCAGTAACAAAGCTACTGACTCTAGGTCAATCTGACCTAGTGTCTTCACTGACAGCTATAACAAAACCTTACTTTCCTAGCTACAGTGCTAGTCAGTGAAACTGGTAACATATTATTGACTTCAAGTCAGTGAACGTAATCTATTGACTTCAATCTACTGACCCAAAGTCAGTAAATGACTTTATTGACTCCAATTCAGCAGTCTATCAACCTCAAGTCAGTAGACTACTGACTTGAAGTCAGTAAATCTATTGACTTTATTGAACTTTATTTATTTTGCACTTTGTGAGCCAACCAGGCCTTAGATAAAAAAAATGTTGTATATGGATCTTGTAGCCCTTGATGAGCTCTACAAGATGACATTAGGCATCAGACGAATTTCGAGTGTCTTCCTCTTTGGATCACTAACGCTTCGCACCCAAATAAGGAAATTATGCTAAAATCTCGCTATCGTGCTCAATACTTAACCGTTTTGGATGATCTAACTTCACAGGGCCAATGTTCTATATCATTTATGAATTTTGAGGGCCTTCCCTGGCCTAATACAGCACTTTAATGCGGTGATAAATGCCCAACAGCCTGGATAGTCACTCAGCATATAATATATTGTTCAGTATGTGATATCTATGGCTTCCAACCACATCATATTGCTGGGAGCATTACTTAGAACAGTTTTGACACTCTAGATCAGGGCTTGAGAGCTATAACAGCCTTATCTTAACAAGATCAAAAAATCTAATCTTTCCCTGATTCCAAGGGATCCCAAGGTCTGATAATGGTTTTGGATAGTGTCCTAGTATATTCTAGACTATACTAACCCTTCTAGAGCACATGTACTGCAGGGCCTACTCACAGACTCATGATTTACACTGATCAAATATGAAATGTGTGCTAATGATATTCCATCTTGCCCAAGGTCATAAGAGTGTGGCCAAGTGCACGGAAACAATCTTACAGTCCATCCAAAGGATCTGAGAACAAAAAGTGGATCAATATGCCACTTTAAACATGAGTTTTTCTGAGTGACATTTTTCGCTTGTTTGATGAATAGAAGGCCAACCAGACCAGTGAGTGTGAAATGGAGGTCAGAAATGAAAAGAGGCAAGAAAATAGTACAAGATACAGCTTTGGTTGAAATGATTTGGCCAAGATCTGGTCAGCTGGTGATTTTTGAGTATGACCATACTATGTGCCTTTAGAATGTGGTTGAACCCACCTGCTCAAAAACACCAACTGGTCAGATCTTGGCCAAATCATTTCAAGACAAGGACGTCGATTGTAGCAAGTCCAATGGTAAAACCACCAATGTCAATGAAGTTTCCAGTGTTTGAATCGAATAATTTACAAGAAGGATAAGGAAGTGATTCTTTTTTTTGTTTTATATCGTTTAATCATGTAATCCCAGTGTCCTTCTTTGAGAACCGGTAACGTAGGTATTGCACAGATATTATGGGTCTTATTAAAGTTTTTCAACATTTTGCCCATATGGGTAAGATTGCATGGTGGTTCCCAAGTCCGTTCACTAATTGGATAATCCTTCCATTTAATCAGATATTGGTATCTCCGACCTTTCTTTTGAATGTCCAAGATCTCCTCAACTTTGTATTCTTTGTGTCCATCAATAATTTTAGGAGCAGGCCATTTCTCCCTCCGGTGAGGTGGTGGTTCCCGATAAGGTGTTAATAGTGCCTTGTTGTATACTGGATGCTGTTGCACCATCCCCGGAAGTTTTAAATTATAAGATGATGCTCCAACTTTTTTCAAGATTTCATAAGGTCCCAGCCTTGTATGATCAAGCTTCTTGGAAGGTTGGTCGGTTTCAATATCTTTAGATTCAACCAAGACTTTATCCCCAACTTTAAATACAGGGGCGTCACACCTCTTAGCATTATAGTATTTTTTTCATATTTTTCTGTGCTTTTTCCATTGCTGCCTTCGTTTCATCCAGCACCTGCTTCATCTTTGTGGCAAACTCTTCCACCAACTCCATCCTTGACTCATGCCTCCCCTCTATGCCTTTCCATGGATGGTAACCATGATCAAGGAAGAATGGTGACACCTTGGTCGAAGCACTGAACTTGTCATTGTGTGAGAATTCTGCCAGTGCCAACCATTCAGCCCAGTCCGATTGATGATAATTGACGTAAGTCCGGAGTTATTGCTCGATCTCCTGATTCATTCGTTTGGTCTGGCCATCTGTGATTGGATGATGGGCAGTACTGGGGTTCATCTCAATCCCAAGGAGTTGAGTCAATTCACACATGAACCCACGAATGTAACGTGTATCACGGTCACAGATGATCTTTCTTGGAATGCCATGATAGCGGATTACCCGATCCCTGGTCAAACGTGCAACTCCTTCACTGTTCAGGTCCATGTTGGTCGGTTCAGCATGAATGCGTTTGGTGAAGGTGTTGACCCAGACTTGGATGGCATTGTAACTGTTGCTGACAGGCAGTGGTCCAATAAGGTCCATTGAGATAATCTGCCATGGTCCCTCTGCAATTTTGTGTGGATTCAGCTTCCCCTGCTTAAACCGTCTCTTTCTTGTTTGCTGGCATGCCTCGCATTCATCGATGTATGTCTTTATTTGGTTACCCATACGGGGCCACCAGTAATTTCTTTCGACCAACTCCTGTGTGTGATTTTCTCCACCATGTCCTGCCAGCGGGGTGTCGTGATGAACCCCAATGATCTTATCTCGTAGTTCTTTGTCCCAAGGAACATAAATTCAATCTCGATAGAAGATAAGATCATTCTCCTTTTTCCATCCTAAAAGCGACTTCTGCAAGGCCAATTTGATGCTGGTGTCAACCCTCTTTGCAGATTTGATCTTTTGGAGTAACTCTTGGTCAAGTCCCTCTAGATCAACCCCAATAACCCCAAAGAACTCTGGTTTAAGGAGGACAACATCCTGATTGTCATCCTTGCCTTGGTCATGGTCTGCTCGGCGTGAGAGAAGATCTGCCTTCCAATTAAGCACCCCAGGCTGGTGATGGAAAATAAAATCAAACTCCGACAGTTCTGTGATCCAATGTGCTTGTCGGCGATTAATCTTTTGAGGCTTCTTGAAGTATTCGAGATTTTGATGATCAGTAAAGATCTCAAAGGTCTGCTTTGCTCCCATCAGAATTGATCTCCATTCCTCGAGGGTGAGCATTATCGCAAGCATCTCTTTGTCATAGATCTCATAATTACGTTCTGTCTCATTCAGGCCATGGGACATGAATGCTACTGGACACTATTTCCCCTCCTGCTCCTGGCTCAACACTGCTCCCACTGCTCCTTCTGATGCGTCGGCTTCCAGGCAGAACTTCCCATCATCTGTAGGAAGAGCAAGGACGGTGTCTTCAGCAATCTGTGTTTTACAGCTATTTGCGGAACATAGGGCGCTGATCAAAATTTTTGTTTTAACATAAAAAAATGTGCCCCCCAGTATTTTGGTTATATCTCTCTCAATTCTTGCTCGTTTGGCATGTGATATATACCGTTCGAATGGGGCATGCCAGGTGCACAAGCCTACCCACAATTATCACTGATCCGAAAATTTTAGAAATTGAGGGTCACTTGGGCTGAACTCAAGGGTGGATTCAATTGTGACGCGTTTTATGCATCTAAGACAGTGTGTCAAGTGCCCAGGATCACCATGGAACGTTTTTGAAGGCTTCGAGAGATAAATAATGTGTTCCACCCACTGATCCGGATTTTATTCGGTCGGAAACCTTGAAATTTCAAAGGGTTAGAATAGCACCAACTTATATATGGGCAAGATTGCCTTCAATGCCCCATCATAACGGTCTACATATCAAGTGAAACGAACAAGAATTGGCTGAGATATGGGTGAAATACAAGGCTTTGATTTTGAAACAAACATTTGATTGGCGCCTAATGTTCCGCAAACAGCTGTAATCTTTCTAAAAGCTTCCTGCTGCACTTTTCCCCATACCCAGCCCACCTTTCGCATTAACCTTGTGAGTGGTTTGGCCACCTCACTATATCCACGAATAAACCGCCGATATAAGTTTGTAAAGCCCAGGAATGCTTGGACTTGTTTGACGGTCTTTGGCTCAGGCCACTCCATGACACCCTTGATCTTCACAGGATCCATTCTCATTGAATTGTGCAAGATAATAACCCCAAGATACTCAATCTCTGTGCATTCAAACTCGCACTTCTCTGGTTTGAGATAAAGTTTATGTTTTCTCAAGGTTTCTAGTACATGGCAAACAACCCGACGATGTTCCTCAATCATTTCCATGAAAATCAAGATATCATCCAGGTAGACAATTACATGGCCCTCGTTAATAAGCTCTCGTAGGATATTGTTCATCATTGTCTGGAAGGTAGCAGGGGAATTTGTAAGACCGAAGAACATAACAAGAGGTTCAAATAATCCATGGTTGGTCCAGAAGGCCGCCTTCCACTCATCGCCTTCTTTGATGCGGACATTGTTATATCCCCACCGGATGTCAAGCTTTGTGAAATATTTTGCACCTCGGAGTTTATTAACAAGTTCCGAGATAAGCGGCAATAGATAGCGGTTTTTCACAGTCATGTCATTCAACTTCTGATAATCCTGTACTGGCCGCAGAGACCCATCTTTTTTCTTGACAAAGAAGAATGCGGAAGCTATAGGTGATTTAGATGGTCTGATCCTTCCGCTTTGAAGATTCTCCTCCAGGAATTCATTTAATTTTTCCTGTTCGTCTCGAGATAAGAGATAAATCTTGCAATCAACAGCCTTTGATCCTGGCTTAAGTTCGATTGCATGATCCCATGGTCTCTTTTCTAGCAAGGAGTCAAACGACTCTTTTGCAAAAACTTTCACAAAGTCCCGGTACTGTGTTGGGATTTTTTTCCTCTGTCATTTTCTCTTTATCTTGGCTAGCCTCCTCTGCAAAGTGTTGTGCCTGAGTTCCTTTTGATCGAATTTCAATAGCATCACTGAAATCGACCAACAGTAGGGATTCCTCGTCGTCCTTCAATGGAATCGGTTCATAATACAATGGGTCATATTGCTCAGTTCCCTTCATATTACACTCCTCAGGGCATCGACTGAAGGTCATGCTTTGATGTCTCCAATCAATGAGTGGATTATGTTGATAGAGCCAATCATATCCGATAAAAACTCTAGCTTTCCCTAAGCCAGTTACCAGGAATTTTTTCCTTTCTTGATGAGATCCAATCCGCATCAATAGTTTGACATAATGAGTAATTTTTCCCTGACTATTCTCTGAGCCATCAGCATTCTTTGCTATGATATGGGTATCAAGCGCCTTCATCTCAAACCCCTGGGCATGTGCATAACTTTGATCAATACAGGTGGCAGTACAACCACTATCAATCAAGGCTTTTATTTCACGGCTTTTCCCTGTTGCTGGCTCCGTTATGTAAACAGTGGTAAATATCTCATATCTTTTCTGTTCTCTTTGGAAAGCTTTCAACTCTTCCCTTAATTTATCTTCGGACTCTCCCATTGCACGTCATGCAAGCCATTTTGCTGCTTCCTTTTGTTTCTGGCTAAACGTTATGCGCACTTTTCTTTTTTGGGGTGTCTCTTTTACTCCTGAGAATCGGACTTCTAAGACTTCTTCAGGTGCTTCCTCCTTTTTCAAGGATTGAGCCTCCGAGGCATCACCTCTCTTTTTCATCTTACTATTTGTTTCACCGGTTTGGGTTCCAGGGGCCCTTTTGAACGTTTTCTTAAATGCGCTCCATTGCTTGTTCTCGGCATCCATCTTACGATTTTTAATGTGATGCAAGCGGTTTTATTCTCAAGAATCCATACAGACTGTTCTTTCTGCACACTATTTACAAGGAAGCTACGCATACTGTTTCCTATTGATGTCCCAGCATCTGAATAGAAATCATCATCTTCTCTCTTCTGCAGCTCGTGTATTTCCCCAAGAGAGTAACGTCCAAACTTGTTCTCCAGCTCCACCACCTTGGCCTTAGGTGCGGGCCACTTTAAAAACCCCGCTTTCAGAGGGTTTCAGCCAACAACTACAAGATATCACTGTTGGGCTCCTTGTCCTCAATCTGGGCAACAACTGCTTGCAGATTGAACTTGTTCTTGGGAGGTTCTGGGCATTCCCGGCGCATGTGTCCAAACTTCCCACAGTTGTAGCAATGGAAAGGTTGCTGCTTCTGTCTCTGGCGATCGACATCCATTGCATCTGGGTCATCTACTGGAGGCTTTGCAGTCTCAGCAAGTGGTGCTGGTGCCTGACACCCTGGAGGAGTGAGCGTGGGTCTTCCGTGACTTTGACCCTGCCGCAACTTCTCCCTTTGTATGTTGCCATCGATCCGGATCAAACGGGCTTTGAATTCGGCATAGGTGGTCAGCAAGGCCAATCCACCCACATACATCTGTGAGACAATGTCACAGTTGACAAGAGTCTCCAGGAGTTCGATCAGAAAGGCATTGTAGCCCGTGTTCTCTGCATTCGGTGAATACCCTGCCGTTTCTGCATGGAGTTCGAAATGCTGGAAGAACTCTGTTAGCGACATCTTCCCCTGATGTGTAGTTGTCAGTTTAAGATGTGCTATCTGTGCAAGGTTTTGATCCTTGAATGAGACCCATAACTCATCCAAGAGGGTATTGTATGTACAGGTATTGAGAAGAGAGCCATTGACAATGTTCCACTTCTTCCAGTTCCGGACCCAGTCTGAGGTAGTGCAATCGGATCCATCTTGGTTGCGAAGAAAGGAAAGGGTAAGAATATCTTTTTCTTGTTGGTGTTCAGCTCGTTATCATAAGCCACGACATAGGTGGAGAGGTTGTCTTCAAAATTATTCCACTTCCTCTTATCACCATTGAAAAATGGCGGTGGAACAGCAAGAATGACTTTGGATGAAACTGTAGCCATAGAGCAAGATTGTGGTGATTGGAATGGGTTAGGGATGGAAATTCGTTGCCAGAAGGTAGGAGTTGTGACTGAGTAGATGTAGGGATCAAAATCGTCATCAGAAGAGATTGAAGGGGCATGGGATTGGTAAGCCCAAGGGGCTTCGGTTGTTGATTGTTGGTAAGCCACACGAAGTGGTGGGTGGAATCAATTCAAATCTCTTGCTAGCAAAATCACCCCAGGCCTTCTACAACACACCCGACGATGACAAGGTGGGCCTTATGGAAGTGCCTATCAGCAGGCTTGTCACACATACCCCAACAGGATGTAGCATGCGAGCTCCTTCTCAGGTGTTAACAGCCACTTGATATTCATTTCCTCTATCATATTTTCTCACTTACCATTATCATTCCTCCTCCATTTCCTCTAGGTATTCAATGTCTTTCCGTGATCTCACATCCAAACTTCCATGTGACGTGAAGTCCTCTCGTTCATCAGAGCGACCACGTGATGACATGCAAGATCGAGCGACATGCGTCTTCGCACGCATATATCCAAATTGGAGGATTGGACGGCACGTCTCTATATTTATCTCTCATCTCTATGGTCCACACAAGATGATCCGTATTCTGATTATCCTTGTCTATTATTCATACAGACTTTGCTACTGATCGCATGTACAACCAACGGCAAATTCTGTATCCGGACGACACGGCCAACTCGGTGTGCGCTGGGGATCGATATGCATAGAGACTTGGAGCACCTCTCGCAAGCGTCTGATGGGGGCAGCGCTTCATCTCCCTATAAGCCTTTGCACATTCCCCGGTTGGTTCGTTGTCTATGGTGCAGACTAGCCTGCGGTTTCTTTTTCTTTCTTCATGGACTCTTACCTACCAGGCACTCATGTATTGGAATTGTTGCTACGCTGGGCTCTGGTGACGCGAGAGCACGTGTTTCAGCCATCCCGATCATGTATTTAAAGCTTGATAACTCGACATGAAGGGGACCTCTCTTTCCTCCCTTCCCCCATCTTCTCTTCTTGAGTCCGAGCAAATTCTGTCAACTACAATGAGCACGAGTGGCCTAGAGACAGGCCAACGAGTATCTGAGTTATTGATCCACAGCTGAGTATCATTTCGAGTACCTAAAGTCTATATATTGCTCAACGCTCGCAGCCTAGGGTATATACTCGACCTTCGCTACTCTGGTTCACCCCCGGACCAACACCTTCTTCTACAGCCTCTCTGAAGATCTGCCCAGCACTCCAACGACTGCTATAAAGCTTGAGACAGACTCAACGTTTCCCATGGCCTAGTGTCTGTTTGCTTGAGTGGATTGAACTGATTGTCGTGGTGCCCGATACGGTTTACGTCGGAGCAGTGTACTAGAGGTTGCTAACACGAACTACAAGGAAGAACCATCCCTCACGGAGGCCTCCACAAATAATTCGGGCGGGGGAAGGGATAGGTAGGAAGGGGCTGGTGTAGTGTCAACGAGTTGATACGACAGAAAACCAAGTAGGGTTAAGAGTAGAGGAATGATAGGAGGTATAACAGATAGGGGTACGATGGTATGAAGATAGCACTTTTATTATGTCACAAACAACGCCTCTCGTCCACTGAATGGTAAGAAGTCCAGGGATTGGGTGGTGAGGTATTAGCATCGTAAAATGAGTGGAATAAGAGTGCTAAAGTACAGGACAAAGTGCTACTCTACTTATACTGTTCTTTGAGCTGTGTGAATAATGTAAACATGTGTACTATGAACGTACTACAGATGTTCACCATGTGCCATGATGTCATATATCCAACATGTGTTTGCCATGCTCCCTCCAGAACATTCCATGTCAATCTATATCTGTCTCTATCTTATCTGATGATTTGTCATCTATCTTATCCATGAGTGCTAAGATAATGGGTTTCTTGGGTGCTAAGATGACTGGTTCAGACGCAACAGAAATGTCAGGTTTTGGGACCAAGTGGTGTAGAACAACTCGTCCTTTGTGTGGTTTTGACACATTTAGCCCGGCTCTAGCCACATTTTGATATCGCAGCCGCACTCCTTGTGTGGCCACTTTACCGCATCAAGTCAGAATTTTGTATACACACTCCTGACATGCAAATAATGACTTCCCTCTGCAAAGTTCAAGTGAAATTGGGATTTCCTAGACCTCCAGATCCCAATTACCAAAAAATGCGGTAGCTCACATTGACACAGCAACCGTATCATTTTGAATGTGTTTTATGTTCCAAAAAAAAATGGGCAGACCAAGGTATACATCTTGAATACAAGGTACAAAAAGAACCTAGGGAAAAGAGGAAGGTTTGCGGGCAAGAGGAAGGATTCGCTAACCCTCTTGTTTGACAGACTTTGAAGCAAGCCCCTTCAAGAAGGTGTCTGGCTCACCCAGACCGGACCTTCACAGGCTTGTTCCAAACCTAGCCTAATAATGACGCGTGCGTCAGGAAGACGTGTTTCTGCTATATTCTGTGTTGAGCCATTCATTTTGTGAGACATGTCATCCCGAATACTACTAGGGATCCACCGAAAGCGTGGAGTGCTCGCAAAGCATGTAATCATCATTACACACCTCCTTTTCTTCAATGCAAATTTTTTTCTTTCCTGTTCCTGATGATTTTGGTACACCTATAATTCCCAGGGAACACCTATAACTAGTGTGGAGTCCGCTGCGCGATCCTCCCTATAGTTATTGGGCGTTTTGGCAGTTTAGGGCTCACTGCAATAATTATGCCTATATCTTCTGCATATCTTTCAAAATCTATGGCGTAGAGCCAAGTCCCACAGCATATTGAATAACTTTCAATAATTTTGGTACTGGGCAGTGTCCAGCACACCCTGTTGACCCAAAAAGGAAATAGGTCTGCAATCAGATCAAAACCACAGTTGTAGAGTATGTTAAAGCTATTTTAACTGTGTATAAAGTTGTTTTATATTATACTTCATTATACTACTGATTTCACCCAGACTTCCAAAAAGGCAATTGTCTAAAAATAGACCAAAACACCAAAGTTGTAGCCCTTTTCAATACAAATCTAACTATATAAGAATTTTTCTTATCAGATGCTTGGTTTTGTCACAAAATACAAAACACTTGTGAAAATGCCAGTTTTTATTACTATAAAAGGTAATTGTTCTAAAAATAGCCCAAAATCAAAGTTGTAGCCCTCTTCAATACGAATCTAACTGTATAAGAATTTTTCTTATCAGATGCTTTGTTGCGTCACAAAACGCAAAATACTCGCGCAAACACGAGTCTTTGCAGCTGTCAAAGTGTATTATAAAGGCTATTATAAGCCAATGTCAAGAAAGCTACTGATTCCAGGTTGATCTAATGTAGTGTCTTTACTGGCAGCCTTTGATATCAGTAACAAAACCTTACTTTTCTGGCTACAAGTCAGTAGTGTATTGACTTGAGTCAGTAATCTGTTGAGTTGAACTCAGTAATCTATTGACTTCAAGTTGATAATCTATTGACTTCAATTCAGTGGCCTATTGACTTCAATTCAGTGGCCTATTGACTTCAATTCAGTGGCCTATTGACTTCAAGTCAGCAGCATATTGACCTCAAGTCAGTAATTGATTGACTTGAATTCAGTAGCATATTGACTTGAATTCGGTGATGTACTGACTTCAATTCAATTCAGAGAGCTATTGACTTCAATTTGGTAGTCTATTGACTTTTAGTAATTTATTGACTTCAATTCAGTGGCATACTGAACCTGAATCAGTAATCTATTGACTTGAATTCAGTAGTGTATTGACTTCAAGTCATTGGCCTATTGACTGCAAGTCAGTGGCCTATTGACTTGAATTCAGCAATCTATTGACTTGAATTCAGCAGTCTATTGACTTGAATCCAATAGCCTATTGACTTGAATTTAGTAGCTTGTTGACTTCAAGTCAGTAGCCCATTGACTTCAACTCAGTAGCCCATTGACTTCAAATCAGTAGTCTATTGACTCCAAGTCAGTAAACCTAATGACGGAATCAGTAATCCATTGACTCCAAGTCAGTAAATCTAATAAACAAATCAGTACTCTATTGACTCAAGTCAGTAGAGCATTGACTTCAAGTCAAGTCAGTGGTCAATTAACTTCAGGTCAACAAGTCACTAATCTATTGACTTTAAGTCAGTAACAACCTCAAGAATCAGTATTGGACAATAGACTACTGATATATTCACTTTCAAGTTCAAAAGTGCCAGCTTTGAAAATTTATTTTGCATTTTGCAGGCCAACCAGCCATTGGATCAAGAAATGTTGTATATGAATCTTGTAGCCCTTGATGAGCTCTACAACAGGAGGTTAGCCATCAGATGCGTTTCGGGTGACCTTCCCTTTTGGGACACTAACGCTTCTCTTCCCGAAAAGGAAATTTCTAAAAACCTCGCTATCTCGCTCAATATTGGATCGTTTTGGATGATCCAACTTCACAGGCCCAATGTTCTACATCTCTCATGAATTTTAAGGGCCTTCCCTAGCTTTATACAACACTATAATGCAGTTATAAATGGTGAAAATGCTAAATAAGCGATCAACTCATAATATGTTGTTCAGTATGTGAGAACTATGGCTTCCAAGCACATCATCTTGCTTGGAGCATTACTTAGAAAAGTTCTGACACCCTAGATCATGCCTTGAGAGCCACAACAGCACTATCTTAACAAGATCAGAAAACCTAATCTTTCCCTGATCACAAGAGATCCCAAGATCTGATAATGGTTCTAGATGATGTCCTAGTATATTATAGACTATATCAACTCTTCCAGAACAAATTAACTTCACCTACCCTTCACAGGCTCAAGATTTACACTGATCAAATCTGAAATGTGTTTTAATGATATTTCATCTTGCCCAAGGCCACAAGAGTGTGGTCAAGTGCATGGAAACAATACTCCAGCCTATCCAAAGGATTTGAGAACAAAAGGTCACCCAATATACCAATTCAAACATGAGTTTTGTTGAGTGACATTTTTCACTTGTTTGATGAATAGGAGGCCAACCAGACCAGTGAGGGTAAAATAGATGTCAGAAATGAAAAGAGGCAAGGAAATAGTACAAGATACAGCTTTGGTTGAAGTGATTTGGTCAAGATTTGACAAGTTGGTGTTTTCAAGCAGGTGGGTTCAACTACACTCTAAAGGCATATATTATGGCCATGGTCAAAATCACCAACTGACCAAATCTTGACCAAATCACTTCAACCAAAGCTGTATCTTGTACTATTTCCTTGCCTCTTTTCATTTCTGACATCTATTTTACCCTCACTGGTCTGGTTGGCCTCCTATTCATCAAACAAGTGAAAAATGTCACTCAACAAAACTCATGTTTGAATTGGTATATTGGGTGACCTTTTGTTCTCAAATCCTTTGGATAGGCTGGAGTATTGTTTCCATGCACTTGACCACACTCTTGTGGCCTTGGGCAAGATGAAATATCATTAAAACACATTTCAGATTTGATCAGTGTAAATCTTGAGCCTGTGAAGGGTAGGTGAAGTTAATTTGTTCTGGAAGAGTTGATATAGTCTATAATATACTAGGACATCATCTAGAACCATTATCAGATCTTGGGATCTCTTGTGATCAGGGAAAGATTAGGTTTTCTGATCTTGTTAAGATAGTGCTGTTGTGGCTCTCAAGGCATGATCTAGGGTGTCAGAACTTTTCTAAGTAATGCTCCAAGCAAGATGATGTGCTTGGAAGCCATAGTTCTCACATACTGAACAACATATTATGAGTTGATCGCTTATTTAGCATTTTCACCATTTATAACTGCATTATAGTGTTGTATAAAGCTAGGGAAGGCCCTTAAAATTCATGAGAGATGTAGAACATTGGGCCTGTGAAGTTGGATCATCCAAAACGATCCAATATTGAGCGAGATAGCGAGGTTTTTAGAAATTTCCTTTTCGGGAAGAGAAGCGTTAGTGTCCCAAAAGGGAAGGTCACCCGAAACGCATCTGATGGCTAACCTCCTGTTGTAGAGCTCATCAAGGGCTACAAGATTCATATACAACATTTCTTGATCCAATGGCTGGTTGGCCTGCAAAATGCAAAATAAATTTTCAAAGCTGGCACTTTTGAACTTGAAAGTGAATATATCAGTAGTCTATTGTCCAATACTGATTCTTGAGGTTGTTACTGACTTAAAGTCAATAGATTAGTGACTTGTTGACCTGAAGTTAATTGACCACTGACTTGACTTGAAGTCAATGCTCTACTGACTTGAGTCAATAGAGTACTGATTTGTTTATTAGATTTACTGACTTGGAGTCAATGGATTACTGATTCCGTCATTAGGTTTACTGACTTGGAGTCAATAGACTACTGATTTGAAGTCAATGGGCTACTGAGTTGAAGTCAATGGGCTACTGACTTGAAGTCAACAAGCTACTAAATTCAAGTCAATAGGCTATTGGATTCAAGTCAATAGACTGCTGAATTCAAGTCAATAGATTGCTGAATTCAAGTCAATAGGCCACTGACTTGCAGTCAATAGGCCAATGACTTGAAGTCAATACACTACTGAATTCAAGTCAATAGATTACTGATTCAGGTTCAGTATGCCACTGAATTGAAGTCAATAAATTACTAAAAGTCAATAGACTACCAAATTGAAGTCAATAGCTCTCTGAATTGAATTGAAGTCAGTACATCACCGAATTCAAGTCAATATGCTACTGAATTCAAGTCAATCAATTACTGACTTGAGGTCAATATGCTGCTGACTTGAAGTCAATAGGCCACTGAATTGAAGTCAATAGGCCACTGAATTGAAGTCAATAGGCCACTGAATTGAAGTCAATAGATTATCAACTTGAAGTCAATAGATTACTGAGTTCAACTCAACAGATTACTGACTCAAGTCAATACACTACTGACTTGTAGCCAGAAAAGTAAGGTTTTGTTACTGATATCAAAGGCTGCCAGTAAAGACACTACATTAGATCAACCTGGAATCAGTAGCTTTCTTGACATTGGCTTATAATAGCCTTTATAATACACTTTGACAGCTGCAAAGACTCGTGTTTGCGCGAGTATTTTGCGTTTTGTGACGCAACAAAGCATCTGATAAGAAAAATTCTTATACAGTTAGATTCGTATTGAAGAGGGCTACAACTTTGATTTTGGGCTATTTTTAGAACAATTACCTTTTATAGTAATAAAAACTGGCATTTTCACAAGTGTTTTTGTATTTTGTGACAAAACCAAGCATCTGATAAGAAAAATTCTTATATAGTTAGATTTGTATTGAAAAGGGCTACAACTTTGGTGTTTTGGTCTATTTTTAGACAATTGCCTTTTTTGGAAGTCTGGGTGAAATCAGTAGTATAATGAAGTATAATATAAAACAACTTTATACACAGTTAAAATAGCTTTAACATACTCTACAACTGTGGTTTTGATCTGATTGCAGACCTATTTCCTTTTTGGGTCAACAGGGTGTGCTGGACACTGCCCAGTACCAAAATTATTGAAAGTTATTCAATATGCTGTGGGACTTGGCTCTACGCCATAGATTTTGAAAGATATGCAGAAGATATAGGCATAATTATTGCAGTGAGCCCTAAACTGCCAAAACGCCCAATAACTATAGGGAGGATCGCGCAGCGGACTCCACACTAGTTATAGGTGTTCCCTGGGCATTATAGGTGTTTTGGTATGGGCCGAAAAAACCGCCAAGAATGCGCATCTTTTGATCTCCTTTTCAGTGCAATACACCAGGAATTGAACGTTTTTGAAGGCATTTTGTCCCTCAAGCACTGTCAGCCACTGCACAGAGAATTTGTTCGTGTTTCCAGCCTACTCTATCTCTCCGCCTTGTCACGTGTTAGGGTAGAATTGCTCGCTTCGCTCGCAACTATTTCAGTGCAATTGGGCCTACAAGGTATGGAACCATGTGGAATAAAACCACCAAACCTCTTAAAAGCTATTAGAAATACATTAACTTGCTATTAAGCACTAAAGAGGAATATTTACATGACATTGAAGCACACACAGTGAATTTCTCTGCAATTGATGGCAATTGTGGCTATGTTGTTTGTAAGTGTTATATGCCAGCCGCTGTGGAGAGGCTCATCCCAACTTTCTGTCACAGTAACATCATGTGTCACACAGTCCAGAATGCCTGCTAACCACAAGTCTCTCCATTTAATCTAACTGCTGCTAGTGAGATTGTGAGCCTTGTAACTGCGGCTGGGGAGGAACCTGGGCAAGGTCCAGATAATGAACCCCAGTTCCCAGGAGTTATCCCAGTGTACAAAGCAAGCTGAATTACACCTTTGCCCCTGGACCTCCATGCTCCCTCCAGAACAAGCTTGCAGTTCTATGAGTCTCCCTATACCTCCACATCCAACAACTATGGTTGATACATTGGCATGGTGATGAGCCTGGCACCGAGCCACCCTAGCAATTTTTCATTTTGCTAGCTAAGGACAACCATTTAAATATGAAGTTGTGCATAAATGGCTTATTATTTCAATACAGGAGCTATTACCGGCCTGGGTAGCTAGCTATAAGGGAGATAACGTAGTGTGGAACCCTGTCAGTGTATTCTAGGCGCGACGGCTCTGGTAAAGAGTCGGAGTCCTTCAAGAAACACAAAGGAGACTTTTCGCAAAAGGTGTATTCAACCATCCGGACGGATTGGGGTATGCCGTACGTCCCATAAACCAAGGGCATGATGGAATTAACATTACAAGGCGGGTATCTGACATGATTAGCACCGGAGGAACATACTGGTTGGGCCAGACGAGACGAACCGAGCCATCAAAAGAGTTCAAGTCAAACTTGGTTCCATTGATTGACCGAGTCATGATGTACAAACAGCATGGTAGCTGCACAAATACATGAATAATGAGGAACGATAGCCGAAGGTGTGCCAAGGACTGTTGCGCCCGTTCGGGAGGCTATAATTAGCTACCAGGGCTTGGCTTCCGAAGTTCCGTGACTCAAGCAAGAATCACATCATATATTGGTGTCAGCTAGTGGATTAGCGACATCAAAGGTCATTAACTTGTTTGTGAGTCCAAATAGACTCGTGCAGCGCAGCAGGAAAGCGTGCTGATTATAGATTTCTCTTCTCTTACTCATTATTTGTCCTATTTATTAAGCAGTGTTTACGGTCAGGAAGTTATTTATGTTCTGTCATCTGTACAATATTCCGTTTATAGAAATCGTCGTAGTGTATATAAAGCCTGTATTAGCTCTAGAGACACCAGTGGATCGGACCCCTCTTGTTGCTACAGTTAAGTTTCGCTGGAAACTTCTGTGGTAATCTGATTGTGTCAGGCCATTCAGAGAAACCTCTAGAAGCTATAAAGTTTCTGTTGTTTTTCTTGCAATACATTGTTGAATTGTGATCAGATCTCTTTTATGCGTGAACAAGTTAAACAAATACGGTTTCGGAGCGCGTGAATTGGATTTGGATACAAGAGAACTTGGTTCTAGCGAGATTTGAAGTCTTTTGACTTTTTTGCGAAAGCCTATTGTGAGAGAAATACTGCGAACTCCAACGCTTTGCACGGAGTTACCTTCTCCAAACCACCTATACAATCGATAAAATCTTTTAAAACAACTTCCCTTTGTTTCTAGAACACGTAAGCGTCTAGAAGTGATCAGAAGTCGTTTGTCTGTCTTGTAGAGTTGAAAAGGACTTCACTCTCAGAAGTTTAGCTAAATTGCAGCAGTCTATACTGGACTGGAACCCCGAACTCAACCAAACGAGTGTGTTGTGTGTTGTGTGTGTAGTGTAGTGTGTGTGTTGTGTTCTGAATACCTTTCGCGAATACTGCATTTCACATATATATTCCACCTTAGACGCAGAGCAAGTGTTTCAATGGAATCAAACAATTCAAGGACATCATATGCGAATTTTGCTCCCAAGACAATCATGCTCCGCTTGTACAGTGAGGGCAATTCAATGAGCAGGGATCAGGACCATTGTGAGGTAGTGTCGCCTCTGCCGTGCGACCATGGCATGGGCTCCCGTGGAGAGCAAAATAAAATGTGCCCTTGCTCATTGAAGCAGCTAACTTATCCTCTGCAGAAGCATTGGTTAAGCACCAGGCATTGTCTGGGATTCGAACTCACGTCCTGTGTGACCCCCCTTTTTTAATAAGGTCACATGGGAGGATGGCTGTATACCATTGGACTATACAGCCCCAGGCTCCCGTGAGTTTTCTGCAAGAAGTTGATGTTGAACTGTATGTCCGCATCAATCACTTGACATACCCAACAACTGGTCTGATTGGTTTCTATTTACGGGTAGGGCAGGTGACAGGCATCTCCACCTTAAAAGAAGCGTGGTTGCGTTCACGATCTCCGATGATATCTTCCCTCATGTGGCATAGGCAGCTTCCCATTTCCAAGCTGTACTGTCGGCTCTGGCTACTTGCTTCTTTCGCCGCATTGCCATTGGCCGTTGCTGTGATAATCCTGAGCGGAGTTGCCTTGAACTTTGATGGAGTCCCCCTTTTTTACGAACTTTTGCAAATGCTCTTTGCTGGTGAGTGCTTGCCATGTCAGTCATTCAGGACATTGTCACAGTCAGAATGCTTGTGGTTCATTCGTTTCGGTTGGGTTTCGTGATGGCACCAGAGAACCCAATCATCATGCTCTTTTGTTTTGAATGGCTTGCCTTTTCATTGGTGAGCCATATTGTGCATATTAAATCAAAATCAGGGAAAAGGTTTATTTAGAGCCTGTTCGGATGCAAGATGCAGATGCAGCATTTTAGCCATCTGCCTTATTTAGTAGTCGTGGGAAGATGCAACAAATTTTGATTGATGAAGCGTGACAGTGCTCAACAACACCTTCACCCCTCCCGACATGTCGGCGTGGACGTTGTTGGTGTCACGCCACGCAATGTGCAACATCTTGCAGCCAACCACCTCTTGCTTTATGCTCCTTTGAACATTGATCCAGCCTGGCTTTCTGTTTCCTTTGCTACCCCCCTATCTGTCCCTCTCACACTTACTTATATTGCGCCATATCTTTACATTCTGTAGCTTGCTTGTATCCCCCGACGCCTGCCTGTGCCGACCTCGAATATATCCCTTGCTGGCTATCTCCCCTGCATGACCTGAGTTTATCAGTATGGAAACTTTTCTGCATATTTGCTAGCCTGGGGAGAGTCAATAAACTCACTGTCGGCCACCGAACTCAATGAGGGCGACGGCGACGGCGACGTTGAGGGCTCTTGATGCCGCCGAGTCACAAAAGGTCACACAATCTGCCGTTCCCGTTGCATCTTCCCACGCCTACTAAATATGGTAAATGGCTAAAATACTGCATCTGCATCTCGCATCCGAACAGGCTCTAAGTAATATGTTCTCTCACAACTTGAGTTTTCTTCTATCCTTCCATTTTTGCTATTCTCGTCATGTACATGCTATGCTTGTGACAGATCGACTTGTGGTCTTCGGTACTTGCTGCCTCTTTGCATATATAGTATGCACACAACTGTATCCAGAGTCTGACGATACTAGTAGCCGTTAAACTGAACGATGAACCTAGATATAATGCCAGCATGGAATAAAGAGAATTGTTCCAATACATAACTATTGTTATATGTGCAGAATATACGAACTCCAATTTACGTCCACAAATGCTGATACTGGTAAAAATCGTAATCCCACGAGCGGTAGTACAATGAGAGTTAGGCGCGCTGCAATGTAGATAGGACTCGCCAGTATCATGATTATAGCAGGCGTATATGGGGATCTGATATATCAGATCCCCTCTGAGCTTCGGGGAGTCCTGATCAATCAGGGACTATGCCTCAGAGGTGAAGCTGATATATCAGCTCACCTTTAATTTGCCTACACACCGCTCTCCGCCCGATTTGGCCGCCACCGTTCGCCCGCTGCGCCGCCATAACTGATGGCGCCCGATGGCGCATCCCAAATGGGTCAGATTGTTTGCATTTGTTTTAATCACATCGTCTTTGATCATGCTTCCTCCCTTCTCCTCCCCACCGGCTCCCCGTCGCTCCTGGCTTCTGCCGACCCTGTTGCTTCGCAAGGACGTCAATATTGATCCATACTATCCTCAGCTTGGCTCTTCACGGCCTAAAGCAGCGTCAATGATCCAACACGGCTGCCACATCAGCACATCTCTGTTGGCTGAATTTTCCATAAAAACCACAGCTGGCCCTTGGGTTCGCTGAAACTTTTCCACAAGAGCCTCCTTCATGGATCATGAATCCTCCCCAATCGGCTTTGTATCAAATCCATTATCGGGCTCGCAATCGACCACACCGCTCCTGCCCCTCGATCCTGCTTTCTTCGCGGCCCTGGACTTCCTCACTCATTCGATACATACAGTACTCGTCCATGACTGTGGATTTAAACACCCCCATTCTCGACGTCACTTGCCCCGCCGCAAACGCGTTGCCTCCCATGCATACACTCTATCGCCCTGAATATTGCCCTGGGCTTTAGGGCCTTGCTTATGCTCTTTGCGGCCTTTGTCGTGTGCGTAACATCTGCTCTGGCCACCCCATGGTCCATCTTGACCTTCACCACTGACGTGCGCTAGTCCGTTTTCCCGCCTGTCGCGCACATAATAGAAATCCGTGCTTGCACGCCCCTTTTCCGATACGTCAACCCGCACCGCTCATCCACACACGCGCCAGCCTGCTTGGGTTTGGCTGGGACGCGATCGCGTGGCAACAACGCCAGTCACTTCGGGTCCCTCCGTTCCCTGTATCACCTCCTCGCTCGACGGGAACCTGACGCTCGCCCTGCTCGGATTCTTATTCATTCCTCGGCGTGACGGCTGCTTGATGTTCGCACCTGCACATGCTGCTCGGCCACACCTCGTGACCATCATCCTTGCATCTTATTTACCGGTTACTGTTCACCCGCTACTCGCTCGGCTCCCGCACAATTTCCGCCTGTTTCCCTTGATCTGACGATATATCTGCACATTTGTCTGCTCGGCCGCCCCTCGCGACCATCATCCTTGCATCTTATTTACCGGTTACTATTCACCCGCTACTCGCTCGGCTCCCGTGCAATTTTCGCCTGTTTCCCTTGATCTAACGATACATCTGCACATTTGTCCTTGCTCACCACACTCCTTGTACCTCACGAATCTTGCATCTACCCACCCGTGCTCGTTTCTCTATCCCCTTCCCATCTCGCCTGTATACCTACTCAAATTATCGATTCCACATATTACTCAGTACGTTGTTTGTATAATGAAGTAATAACCATACTATTTGCTCAAGAATCAGAGAATAATGTGAAGTACAGAAGCAACTTCCCGTGCCGCCTCAAATGATTCAGCTCTAATGTCTTGCGCGCTGATAATTCCCGCATTTTGACTTCTATACTCAGCTTACCTTCGGCTTTTGCCTTATAATTGTTCGAGAAGGATAGCGTGCAGATATAGGAGCAAATATGCAACGACATTCCGTTGCGTCATGGCTCCAAATGTTTTTGGTTTGAATTTCTCGTGAACTGATGGTTTGCAAAATTTCATGCTGTATGTTCAGAGCAGCATTACTTTGCCTTCCATTCGCTCTAGAACATGAGAATAACGCGCACTTTAAACACTGGCCAAAAATCCTGCCAGTTCACCTGTACCGAAGTGTTCGGTTTGAATATATGCCGCAAACTAATTTGAGTCGCGAACTGACGTTCCTTGCATCTTCACCCAGTCCGTCAGTGACTGTAACAATGAATGAGAGGGACCTTTTGCCATGTGAAGAATCCATTCTGATTTTTTGAAGGATTTACATGGCTTGAGAGTGAAGATATGAATAAAATGATCAGTTATTTAGGTCATGAACTGATATTACAAGTCGAATCCATTCACGACTTAGCACTGCTATCCGATCTCTCTTTTGAGTAACTCGTATACTTCAACTCAACTTCAATTTCTCTCGCCACCTATGATCTCAATAATTTATTGATACATCCCACAACACTTCTAACACTAATTGCCAATTCCGAAGCCACTGCGAAAGCTCCAGGGACGAGGTAAAGCCCGAGAACTGGGACGTCAACCGGTTCGCGATAGAAATCAGTTCCCGAGAGAAATTCCGCTCAGGTTTCCGCAAGCCCAATATGCAATGAACTTTCACATTCATGCATATTTCCAGCACTCTTCTTCAACTTTAAATTACCTGGAGGGCAACAGGGAGGACCAATACTGCACAAACTGGTGATCGACTAGTTCACGACAGAAATCAGTTCGCGATAGGAGTTCTTCTCTCATGTTCACACGTCCAATAGACAATGAATATTGAAGGAAATACTGATATTGAGCCTCTAGAATACTCGCCTGTATGAATATACTCCTAGGCTGAGATTATAGAAGTGGTTTTATGTGGAATTGTCCAATAAGCGCCTGTTAAGCGCTTATCGAACGAATTCCAGTGCTACAAGTTCATAGTTTGATTATCCCTTGAGGAATTTTTATCCTCAGGTTCTGCAATGGCTCTGAAGATATCTCTCGGTTCCAATTCGCCCTCAAACATGCTAACGTGCGAGGCCGGCGCAAATGTTGAGTTGCACCCTTTTTCGGAGATCTTTCCGACTTTCGGCAGTGTTACCCGACGTGACATATGTGACCGTTCCTTGGCCTCCACCACGACCACCTCCCTCAAGACATCTCCTCCATGCCTTCTGGCCGTACAGTTCGCCGAAAAATATGTTCCATAGGTCTTTTGGTTCCTTCAACTGCTTTCTTGGATCTGTTCACGCAACAAACATCTCTCTACGTGTACTTGCACTGACCTCGGTGTCTGTGGCTCGCAAACTTACCATATCTCGTCCAACTCACTGAAAACTCGACAATATCTCTCAGAACACTCGAAAAACTCCTTTCCTGCTTCATTTGGTGCCATCTTGGACCGCAAAACCTCGACATATTAACATTTTCCACGCACTCATAACATATGCCCAGATTTCAGCAGCTTTGGAGAGAATATCGTGTTTTCATGGTCCATGGTGCGTTCACAGTCATTCTGTCAGTTTCCACATCACTCAGTGGGGCGTCTGGTCCGTGATTTGCAGGACACGAGCATTTTTCCGTGTCACGTTACACACGTCCTCGCCGCTGCCCCGGGACTGCGGCTGGGTTAGTTCTGACGCATTTCATGTCCTGAACACGATTCAGCATCGCGCTCTTCACGATCCTGGCCCACGGCACGATTATCTCCTGCCGTGCGGGGCAGCGCTGCGGAACACATCTGTGGTGAATGCGGCGGGGTCCTGTTGGAAAGCGATACGTACGCTACATCTCTTGTTTATTTAACTGCTAATGGGGCGAGTGGGGCGGACAGCGACCACCAGGATCAAGTGGACCAGCCAAACTGACGCGGTCGCACGCGCGGCCAACGTGCCCCGGATCCGGGGAGCTGATACGACCCCACCAGCATTCACCGTGTGAACGTGCAGAGTACCCACCGGGCCGTAGCGAATACGGGCTGGCACGGCACCCAGAATCTGTGCGCTGCTTGCCTGGCAAGCATCACGGGCTACTCCTTGCTTCAGCAATTGCAAGCAATTCGGACGACAATGCGTGCAACGCAGTGGCGACTGCCCGCTGCGTGCATCCCGTGATACAACGGGTCTGACCGAAGCACGATGCCACGATCGTGAGGGTGTGTGCGGCATGGGCTGCATGATGAGTTTCTTACTGTGTTTGTTCCGACCACGATTTAGCCTCGAAGCCAGGTGTCCGAACTCTCAACAGGCCTGTCTCTTGGTACTGCATTACTCACCGCTTGAAAAATCGGGCGAGCGTGCAATTCTGAGGGGGCATAGCTAAGTCAAAATACTCGATTTGTACTGTGATATGACGTCCATTTTGCCTGTTATCCCTCCATGTACATCGCCTATTTGTGTGCTATATATCCTAATTTTTTCGCGATTTTTGGAGAATATTTCGTCGTCATCGTCGCCGACGACGTCGGCGGATGTTGATCGCATTAGATCGCGACGTCGAGAGAAATTGATGGACATCATCCAAATTTAGATGTTGCTGATCGTCATGCAGCACAGCGACGGCTGTAAATCAGAATATTATAGTATGGAAAGAAAGGACGCTGCACTGATATATCAAATGGACCGCTAAATTTCCGTTCCTAATTGATCACGGCTCCACGACGTTTAGCGAGGGCTGATATATCAGCCCCCCATACTAAGGTGATTATAGAGACTGTTAGGAACACCGATTTTAACCGATCGCTCATTGCTGTCAGAGGGATGAGCGAAGCGAGACCAGGGAATATGATGATGACCACTGCGGACGTTCTCCAGACCTGCATTTCGGGGAGCGTAGGAAAAACCGCGTTCCATGCGGTGCAGTGAATGGCACCGAACACGGCGCCCCCCAAAATCAGAAGGATAGTCGGCCGACGTCCGGAATTCGTTATCCACCGACCAGAATAACGGCACTGAGACGGATGATAACGGGTTATAATCGTCCGCGGAAATCCCAGCAATCGCGCTCAAAAACCCATCGAGACTTGAGCGCTGATCAGGATGGGTAGTGGCTTGTGTGTCGGGTGACTCGGGCAGCGTGTGAGGTCCGATGACAATGGGCCGTTGAACGTCGAGGGGCTTGTTCATCAGGAAAAAAACCGATGGCTAGGGAGTGCAACATAGCTGCCATAGCTCGCATAGCAAATTAGACTTCCCCCTGATTTGTAGTGCTCCATAGCTTGGAGCCACTGCCATGGATCGCTATTTTAGCAGTCGGTAGCCGTACGCCATCCCTAAAATAGCACCACATAGCGCTAGGCGACTATTTCGCTACGAAGGTATGTAGCATTAGGTAGTGCAAGATATTTTGACACTTGTTCATAGCAGTAATGATCGAGAGGATTATAATATTGATAGCTCAAATGAATACAAGTGAATACAGATGAATGCCCAGACAACAATACTCAGCCTTTGCGAGCGAGCCAGAAGTGTCGGTGGACACCTAGTGCAGCACCAATGTTAACGCACGCCTGGATTGTGATGCGATCTGTCGCAGGGTGAGTATGTATTTTAAAATGGGGATATTCGACGTACCCATGCCGAGCAGGGTGCAGTGCGTGCTCGCGGCCACCAACCAGATCATGCGCGTTGACGTACCTGGAGATGCGGGCATGCCAACTTGGAATGGCACGCCACTGTGGCCGGTCGCGAGAGTGATATGCAGACTGTCCCATTGTCGAGGTAATGGGCGGCAATATTCAAGGTATATATGGGATCAAAGGACCGGTCGAAATCTATCCAACAAGACATCAGCTGCAGTTGCGAAAAAAGGAAAAGTTGTAAATAAAACAACATACAAAGTGGAAAGATGATTCAGAATTGATGGAACAGCCTATCTTGAATAGTATTCTTGTCAACTCACGCAGGGCTCCAGACGAAGTAGGCAGACTGCACCGTTGTCACCCGAAAATTCGGACATGCAACCTCAAAAGCACAGGAGATTTGAGATTCCGGAGGAAAGATCATTAAGTCTTGAATCCTGGCACTCAGATTTGACTGTGACGTGTTCCAGGAGCGAGAAAGATGAGCAAGAGGGGAACGGGGGAAAGTGGGTGGTGGGAGAGGGCAAGAGAAAGAAGTAACGGCAGCCATCAAAACGAACCACCTTTCAATACACGTGATGGTTTCAGCTTTTGATGCCGCCGACGTTTCGGCCTCGGCAAAAGACTTGTGAATTTTTGCGAGTCTCACCGTGTCCCTGTCGAGGAGTATATACGAGAACAGTGGGAGTGGGACTCGATTAAATTAGCCGAGTCCCCATGTCGAGCTTTTCGCGTCAGTGGCCATCAATCCCATCAATTTCGGCATTCCGCTGCCGATTTCGACATTTTAACTTGTATTAGTACTGTTTTGCGGCGCATTTAAACTATGGAAAGCGCTGGGGGGAACGGTGTTCCCCCCAGACCCCCCTCCTTTCGCCTGACGGCATGTCCGAGGATTTTGCACACTGTATAATTTACTTTTTATGCTGATTGCTTGTTGAAATATTCATTGTAGCGCGGGGGAGACCCCCCGTGGACCCCCTTGACGCTCGCCGCTGGGCCCACTGCGTGGCGCTGCCGCTCGCCGCGGGGCCCACTGCGTGGAGCTTTGGAATATTTTTTCCCGTGTGTAAGTGCAGAGAAAATCAATTATTTAATCATTTCTGGCGCGGGGGAGACCCCCCTCGACGCTCGCCGCTGGGCCCACTGCCTGGTGCTTCCGCTCGCCGCGGGGGTCCGCGTGAGGCTGTTGAATATTTTTTTTGCGTCTGCGGCAAAAGTCCGCCGGCATCAATCCGTTTGATGCAAAAATTGCCGAGTCCCACTGACGGGCGTTAAGCGAGGTTAGCCGACGGAATAGCCGAGTCCCACTGTTCCGAGTCCCATCCTTCTGGTCATTCCTCCCTGTCGAGTGCCAGAAAATGCCGGATTGTTCTGAGTGAGCTGAGCTATTTTCCAACCAGTGCGCAAACATTTTGCGACTATTTGATCCTCAAGCACGTCTTGCCGCCCTGATCTCAAAACGGCAAGCCTGGTAGCGCTTGATTGCCTTGGCACACGGCAATACAGTCCAGGGTATCAACCCGTCAGAACTGTAAAGCAGTCCATACTTTCAGTTGCGGCGATGGAGTGCTACATCGGCTTGGTGCGTTGCTATCCGAGCTATGCCAACTATCAAAGCTAGATTGCATCGGCCCGGATCTATGGTGCACTATATACGGCAGCGTATCTAAGCGGGCCGCTAATCCCGTGAGAGTTTTTCCTGATGTTCCACCAAAGCAGCCAAATAAATACATTCACAACGGCGAACGCCAACGTGGCGACCTCGAGTTGGGTTACCGCGAGGTGTTGATGGACGCCAGCAAGGCAATGCAGGATGAACCATAAGCCCTGTAGGAACGCGACACCTTTGGAGAGCACGTCTCCTTTGCTCTTGTCCATGATTTCCTCGTCGTTCACGTTCCGTATGGCCGCCCGAAATTTTGAGCCGAGACCTGGATCCCGCAGCTGCTTCTTCGTTGCAATAGGATGCCCCGTCGGCGAGACAAAGCCGCCCATGCAGAAAAAGCAGGCTTGCATGCAAGAAAAATTGAATTCTATACCAGGCGAGCGCATGAGGTGAAGTTGTCGAGAATATGATTGCTGACTCACCCTCCACCAACCACCGAGATGCAAAAAATTGTCTAGCTGCAAATCCGACCATGATTTCTGGGGCGATGATTGCGATGAGCATCATTTTCAGCTTTCTCCGAAAAAGCTGAAGACGGCTCTGGCTAGGCAGCGGCACATTGGGGTGCACCGAGATCCATGTGCAAGCAAAAATTGTCGCCAGACACTCCCACACGATGCTGAACAACGTTCTGCGGTTGATATCGTCACAAGAGTCGGTGGCGACTCGAGCGTCTAGAGGATGGGAGAGGGATGCAGCTTCGCCGTCCTCGGACAGCAGACGGACGGCAAGGAGAAAGAGAAGCATGGTTGAGAGTTGCAAGTGACGCTGGGGTCGCATACGTAATCCCTTTAAAGCTGCGGAAAATTTATTTTGAAGGTTTCTCACCATGATTCCGTCGCTCACTTTGAGATCAAGCACAAATGCAATTAGGTCATCGCCAGGAGTTGAAGTGATCATCGGCACGGTTACCCGGTATTCATTTCCGCACTTGCAGAAACATCGCATTCCATGGAAGGAATGGCACCATACACGTCCAAGCCATGAGGATAAGCATCATCGTTGGTAAGACATGCTGCAGGTCAGCGTTGATCGCAGACTTGAGCGCTTAAATGTGTATTCACATTTACGGCCCTCAGACCGCACGGATATGGGTGGCTTTGATTCCGAATTCTGATTCGGTGGATGTGAGCCTTTCCAGCCAGATCCAGTGTTAATTTTACGCGCCCTCGGATTGGAGTCCACAGCCCAGATTTTCATCTCCAAAATCCGAATCTTGTATGAGCGACATGGAAGAATTGATTCCGTGTATTTGGACAGGTGTCCAGGCCGATGTGAGCAGCTGTTCCAGAATTCGGGGATGTAGTGTTCTGATTCGCTACGTAGCGAATCAGAAAAAAAGACATCGTGTTGCGTGCGTTTCCTAGAAGCAAGACCTTGATACTGTAACAGATTCTGAAGTCCACCAGATCGCTGGAAGAATTCGAATGGTGGGCGGCTTGAGATTATGTCCAGTTGCAGCATAGGAGCGAAGACCCAGAAACAGAGATACCCCACACGACGTTGTCGGTAAAGCAGGCAAACTTTGGTTAAATTTGGAAGGCGTCGCCGAGCACAGCGCGGACTTGAAGCCTTGCTACTTTCCTGTTCAATTTGCCTCTCCGTCCAGTGAGTCCCAGCGCAAGGATTTGAGTTAAGAATGGGTTTTCAGATATCAGTTGCAAAGAAGAAATAAGTAACCAGAGACTTACGGCCATTTCCATGGCAATACGAGTCCTTGGCCGCTCCGCGACAATATTAGGGTCACCCGGGGTGTATCACAGCAGCGGATTTCGGCAGATTTGGAGGCGGATTTCGTCAGTGTACGCCCTAAAGCCCTTTAATGCAGTCGACCGATCTTTAAAGGCCTTTAAAAGGCAAAGGGCTTTAACTAAAGGGCAGTTTGAGGCCTTTAATAAAATTTCTCACGCTATTTGTTAGCACTATAATTTACCTGTGATATTTGATGTTTGTCGCCTGAATTATTTCTATTGTACCTCCTCGTTCATCACCTGAGCTGACACTGTACAAGCGCGAGTGCCCCTCCGAATAGCACTTGAACAATGAGAAGTCAGCAGATTCCAGGCAGTGAGCCGATTCAGGATGCGAGGCGGAATTTCATCGTCAGGCTGAATGGACGCGGTAAGATGGCGCAAGGATGGCAGAGGAGCGGGAAAAAATTACATAATGATCGATCATTATAGGCCTTTAAAAGGCCTCGAGTTGCGAGCTGAAATCCTTAAAGCCCTCATTTAAGCCCTCATTAAAGGCCTTTAAGTTAAAGGGCTTTGCCCCTTGGGCGAACACTGGATCATTTCGCTTCTGGATTTGAGCGACTGTCACTGCGTGACATGACCCTATTGGGGCAACAGTAAATGGCGTGATTTCGGCACCCGTTCTCCTTCACAGTCATCTCTGCTCCTCGCTGTCGAAAGAGCGAACTAGAGGGCTCTTAATACTCCAGAGATGTGTTATCTATGTGATAATGCGTCGGAAACGCGTCAATACTAGCTCTAATTAGTATCGCGACTGTCTCACGTGAAGATCAAGCGTTGATGCTGACTGCCGATGCTGTTGATCACAGTGGTTCTGGTGATTTCGCGCCGCCAGCCGGTGTCATGCTGAGCTGAAATCCAAAACGAAATCAGGGCGAAATCTGGCTCGAAATTTGCTGAAATCTGCTACTGATACACCCTAATACACGTTGATCTTGGAACACGCCGGCATCATCAGATATGCTGTAAGCTATGTTTGGTAATGCACGCGGCAGTGGAAACGGCATTGATCGGCAGTGGCCGGCATCGACTACCAGTGGCTACCGAGCGAAGTTCCAGTGGAATCAAATGGGACCCAATGTAACTTGGATAGTTTCCATCAGAACCCATTAAATTCCACTCATGCTTTGCCTGGGTCTTACTCTACTGTCTCCAAATCTGCTATAATTCAGCAAGTTCCAACACATTCCAATGGACTCCGCCAATTTCTCGATCCCATTCATCAATGTGCATTGTGTTGATTTTGAAGCCGCCCAAGTAATTCTGAGAAGAGAAACTCCTGTATTAAGCTTCCATGTCCAATTTTTCAGGCAATTCCTTACCCACCTGTCGTTTCTTCAGCATAAATGATCAGAAAATGTATGCAAAACGCGTAATCTCAAGTGAACCCGTCCAAATTTCTCGTGTTGCACAGCGTTATCTTCCTCTTCAAGCACATGCACCCATCATCAAACAGGTTTAGCAGCATAAATAAGAAAGACTTACAGTGAGCTCCAACAATAACCGGTGGACAATAATGGATGTTCGAGCACAAAATCCAACACAAGCCAGTGGAAATTGCCGGAATTCGGGATCTTGTCTTGATGGCCGGTAGGAAACATTGTCTACTAACATCTCTTGAGGTCCAACAGTGTCTGTCAAGATACACTGGTGGCCAGCAGTGTCCGCCAATGGACTTGACATCGGCGCATATATTATTCGTCACATTTAGGTCATGTATGAAACCAACAAGCATTGTCCCCGAAGTTTAAACGCGTCAATCTGATCAACACGTCTGGCGTCGGATGTGTGTATTTCATTCATACTGACCTTGAGGTGCTTATATCCACGTATTGGCATTTATGAGACCATGAACCTCTGCTGCAATGTTGAACCTAGCTATTGCAACGGCAACTGCAAACTTTGCGGTCCACAATAAATTTGGGGCGAGCATGTGGGCTGATATTCTAAAGTGTAAATATTGCACCGGTCGAAAATAACAGTCCTTTAATTGGTGTTCAATCCCAACGCACTTCCAAATATTCGAAGGGAGGAGTGGTGGACGGATAAAAAAAATTTACAAGCAGAGCTCGAAGGAGCGGGGAGTGGAGCTCGGACACAATGGGAGCGGAGCTCGTGGTGGGAGAGGGAGAGGGAGAGGGAGAGAGGCTCGAGGGGAACGGTCGATCCTGAGTGGTTCCGCCTCTGTCTCACCCTCTGCTAGTGAGACAAAGGCCTCAGGGCCGAGATCCCGGTGGCGGTGAGCGCAGCTCGATCACTTGTTTACTTTTCTCCTCAAACGTAAGCACCCGATTTGGGAACTTTTTTCGGCAGGCCGGCAACTCCATTGATGTGCCGGTGATGCCGTTCATGTCGTCATCACTGTTGGTCATCCATCTCTCCATGCTCTTCAAGTCGTATCGACGTCGTCGCCCAGTACAGAGTGCCCCGAACACGCAGAAAACGAGTAAAATACAATTCTGAATTAATATAAAGCAATACATGATGTATAAATCAATGAATAATGATAATAATCACCTCAGACGACACCATATTGTGTGCCGACGTATACCTGTAATACAATGAAGGTGGGACGTGGCCGAAAACGAGCGCTGGAGGGTAGGGATAGCGACATTGAGCATACGCAGCTGCTTGGTGAGGTGGATAGGGCGGAGTGATGATTGTCGCCGTGTGGGAAGTTGCGGGAGCAGAGCATGTCGTCGAGAACGGAAAAGGGCGGCTTTCTGGCGGCGGCGTGCAGAAAGCGTGGTGGCGGCGGGTGCAGAAGCGGGAGCGTGAGCGGTGGCAGGAGCAGGAGCGGTGGTGGGAGCAAGAACAGTAGCAGGTGCAGCTTGCCCAAAGTGAATTCGCATCTGCTGTTGCCGCAGCAGTCGTGCTTGCACATCGCGTTGCTGCACAAGACGCTAACCCGCCAGATGCCACAGAGTAAGACGGGGCAGGTGACGGTGGTCATGGTGTTGGTAGGACGTGCGGTGGGAAGGCGCGCACGCGCAGATGCAGAATCGGGGGCACGCGCAGCAGGTGGCAGGAAATAATAGATAAATATCGGGTGCTGTTGGTGGCCTAAGTTAAAACACTGTAAATCTCGCTATTAGCGGCATATTCCTACACAGCGAGATTGGTCGCGCACCTTTATCCCAGTTCCCGCCAATTGCTGTTTTCCGTGTTAGCCAGCGACCGCATCCACTCTTGAGGCAACGGACACGCCGAGCGTCGGCTGCCGGAGGCATCAGGCCTTCTTTGTGGTAGTAGTCGCTCATGGCGGGGAGGGCGGTGGGTGGTGGTAGGGAACAGAGGGACGCGTTGGGCATTGTTCACGTGGCGACTCACGTGGCTGCGGCAGGCTGTCGGCGGGGCAGTGAAGATGCCGACCTGCCGAAAAAAAGTTCCCAAATCGGGTGCTTACGTTTGAGGAGAAAACTCAAGAGTGAGCTCGATCGCGAGCAAAAGCCCAAAGCATGATGCGGCGATGCCAAATGCGGAGGGCGAGTTGGCGGTACCAAACTCGGCCAAGAAGGGTTCGCTGGGCGCAGATGCCTCCGAAAAATCTCCTTACCCCTGGAACCTGGTCTGCTCCAACCAAGGATACCCAGCCTCTTTCTCGCCCTTTCCAGAAAGTCCTGTCTCCTTTCTCCACCACAGCTTACTCTTCCCATCTTTTGACCTCTGACCTCTGGAGGTAGTATAAAGACATATTTCTAGGGTTACTGAGGGAAGTGATTCCACACTCTGACAATAGTCCCCCTATCATTCAAACACAGATACACATAGATAGGCCCGCTCTTACAATCCAAAGTGGCCACTGCGAGGGACCAGTGTTGTCAAAGTCAGTCAATAAATGCTAATAAACGACAATGAAGTGCAGCGGATCAATGCATTGACCGTTCAGTCAATGCGGGTCTGACGAGTCAATCAGGAGCCGGGACGAAGGTCCGAAACATTCCGGAGATGTCCGGTGATCTGTCATGCTGATGACACTACTTCCGTCTCTGTTGCTTCCGCGTGATTCCCGACATCGACATGGTCAGTGATCGACCGGGTCTATAGCTAGCTCCTGACCGTCAGATGTCAACTGACCAGGTCTGACGGGGTCAGTGACAACACTGCGAGGGATGTCCTCACACCAAAAATGGAAATGTTTCTGGTAAGCTAAAAACCTTTTTAGAAACTTATAGTTTCTGTGTATTTTTTTATTCTAGAAGAGACTGCAAGCAAAAATAAGTCAGAAATCAAAACTGAAATACATAGTTTCATGAGTATTTTTATTGCCACAGAACAAAAGAGTTTCTTTATATGATGAAAGCAACCCAGGAACTCTGGGTTTCTTTGTCCCTTTCAACTCCACACAAAGAAAGAGTTTCATGAAAATACACATGAAACTGGTCATTTCTGTAGATTTTTCATGAAACCCTCCCTTTCTGTGAGGCTGAAAGGCATGGACAAACCTGAAGTTTCTGGGTTGCTTCCATCACACAAAGAAACATCCTCTTTCACTGACCCTGAAAGTGATTCTGAAACTATGTATTTCGGTTGTGCTTTCCAACTTATTGTTATCTGTAGTTTCTGCTCAAATAGGAATATGAACAGAAACCACCAGTTTTGGGGAGAGTTTCTATCCTACCAGAAACATTTCCATTTTCAGTGTGCCTAGCTAGATGCTCGTGAATTACTGCAATTAACCAGATTTCGGAACCACCATAAATGCGATCCCGAGACGCACGTCTGTGAACAAGTGGTAGAATATGCTGCCGAGCCAAGATATCTCCGCGCCATTTTGTGCAGACTGATGCAATGTCGCATTGATTTACACATTTGATCTACAATTATGGCAGAAGTTCAATTGAGATACGAGATACTGAATTGAATGCCGCAGGTGAAAATGAAAGATATGGCACGTCAGCTGATCAATCAGTGTTTTCTAGTGTACACACCACACCTATGCCGCGTGAACATAGTTAGGCCACTGAGACTTGCAGACAATGAGGTGCTTGGAAAGCCAGAGTGAGTGTCGATTGCCTGCATAATGCATAATGTAAGGTTGACACGAGCCAAATCAATGACCAGTGCTTTGGTTACCTTGTTGGTACCAACGATAGATTCAAGGAATCCAGCAGAGGAACAACAAAGAAGACATTGGACACGAAAGCGAGCAGGCGGTGAAAGGGGGGAAAAAAGGAGAACATTCGTCATGCACGATGAAAATAACTTGATGCCAAACCGGCCATCGCTGAGACTGTTCGGTCAGCATCGATCAGTTATGTGGAGGGGCCAGAACGAGTTAGAGTCTGATGGGCATAGAAATCTCGAGTCACAAGTTTCATCCTTGGATCGGTCACTTGGTTCTACTGAATTGGCAGGAAGCTCTTGTTAAATCGAAAAATATCTTTGACCTGAGACATTCAAGTTCGCAATGGAAGCAACACGAACAGGGGTACGTGTTTCCCGGTAACCACATGATTCCGTCATATATCCTCTCGGAATATTTGTGACAGCTCCACTTTATCATACATCACTGTAGAACATGACACAGATGCTTCATCCACTGCGGTCAGAGGTTGAGTGGGGGGCAACACGGAATTCTCTCTCAGCACTGCAGCACGGAAAACATGTATTGCTTGGATGGCAAACCATAGAACTGTCTACTCATCAGGCATTTCCAGTAGCATGGGACCATGCTGGTCTTTGCCTCGTTCAGATCGCTACGACGACAAGGTTTTTGTTTCACATGAAGAAAATTTGCGATATGCAAGTCGCGTTTTGTCCGTTGAACTCTCAATATCATGTCAACTTACCGCTTGCTCTGGCTCGGAGATTGCCCACCTCCGGTAAATTTCTCCAACAGGTCTTGAATTCCCACTTGGAAAGTACACAATGCTTCCAATCTGTATAGACTTACACCCTACTTACTTTTTAGTTTCAAGTATTGTGGAATGCAATTTGCATGGTCGAACGCCGCTAACTCTGAACCGTGGGAGTATCAGTTGATTGGACCTGCCGGGCTGCCGGCCAGTGCCGAAAATGGACTCGCAATTCAAAGTGATGCTTGTTAGCCTTTATAGAATCAGTTCAAGCTCTGCTTTTGACAGACCATGACAAGTGTAAAGTTGCCTGGCACTGCGTTGAGGGGTCACGTAGTCACAGTCTGACTACGTTGACCGAGCTTCGACTACCTATGCCTAACATCTGACTACGGCCGTAGTCAAGGGTCGTAGTCAAAGGGTCTGACTACGTTCACTGAGCTCGGTTTACGGCATGTAGTCAAGGTGTGACTACATCCGACTACGTCTGCCTACCTCTTCCTACTCGCGTATTCACAGTCCCTGTCCGATCTCTTGTGTTTGTTTCTTGCCCATTTGCCTCAGTAATGCTTCTCAAACGTCTTTCTCATGTCAACATGCAATGATTGGGTGTTATTGACATTGACAGGTTACGTGTCATCATCATTCATGTCACGCCGGATCATCATGAACACGGACCGTTCACTCCGAACAGAGACATTGGAAGCAACATTGGAAGCGATAATAACTCAATGGTACTGGATTGTAAGGGCGCGGGCTTTAGATAGGCATCAGTCATGTGAGCCCGGTAGCTTTCCCAAGCCGGGTTTCTTCCCACAGGGTTTACCGGCTCGGGTTTTGACGCACCCGCGGCGTAGTCAGTATGTAATATGTATATTTAGCCTACTACTTTAGTTACCGGTGACAGCGGGGTTATTGGCTATGCCACGTAGTCTACTTCCCCTTGTCTTCTCAACGCCAGTTGCCTGCTTGATTCCTTGGATCTCCTGTGCTCTATTCCTGTCTCTGCTCTATTTTGGTCTTGGGAAGCCAGCACCGTGACAGTTTGAGAAGACCCCAACCCCGGCTTTTAGCTGCGTACCCTTGCTTCTAATTTTGTGCTCTCACTGCCACACCTAGCTTCTATTCTTTCTATCCCTTCACTGCTTCTTGGATTCTTCTTTCCCACCCTCCAAAAATGTCCCATGATCACCGTTCGACAACTCCTGGCTGGGGTTCTGATGCCTGGGGCAACACTAGCTCAGGCTATAGCTCTGGTTTCGACAATGGCTCGTCTCAGCCATCTGGGGACCAACAATACCAGCAACAATTCCAGCAGCAATTTCAGCAGCCTCCTACTCCTTCCCCTGATGCTGTAATTCACCAGCTCTTCACTGAGGTTCGCAGCGAGGCTGCCACGACTCGGCAGTTCTATGAAGCCCAGCAAAATGCGGTCTTGCAGACTCTGTCGAACATAACTAATGTCCTCAACACCATGCTGAACACCCTTAACAGTGGCTTTGCTGCTGCCACTGCGAATGCTCCTCCTCCTGCTCCTGCCGCTGGTCCTTCCCCTGCTGCTACTGCCCCGCCGGTTATTCCTACTCCTACTACCGCCGCTCCTGCCCCTGTACCTGTTGCTCTGCATCCTCTCAAGGGGCGCGAGCCACGCCTGTTCACTGGCAGTACCAAGGACATCGAGGCTTTCATCGACAAAGTCGAAACCAACATCCGCCTCCAGCGAATGACTGACGATCTGGACAAGACGGGATATTTTTCCACATACCTCAATGACGGCAACCCCAAGTCCTGGTATTATTCCGTCAAGGCCACCGATATGTCCCTTCTTTCTGATTATCCTCGTTTTGTTGCTTCTTTTCGCTCACAATTTTCAGATTCCAACTACGCCGCCACTGCCCTTCGTCTGATCAAGGCGTTGAGGCAAACGGGCTCGTGTGCTAACTATGCCGCGAGATTCCGTGAGCTGTTGGCTCATGTGGATTTCTCCGAGCAGACAAAGCTTGATCAGTTCCGCGACGGCCTCAAATCGAGCGTCCGGGATAAGATCGTGGGGGTTCGTCCCAAACCCACCACCTTTGAGGCTTTCGTCACACTCGCGATCGAGATCGACAATGACCTGCACGAAAATGAGATTGCCACTCGTGAACGTGCTGGGGGCTCGCGTTCAACCGCGAATTCCTCTCGTCCCAACCATCGCCTGGCGGTGTCCTCTCCCCCCGGCGTCGTCCTCGACTTCAGACCCCACTCCCATGGAGGTCGATTCCTTGAAGTTTCGAGGACCCTTGACCCAGGATGAGAAGGATCGCCGCCGCCGGAACAACCTCTGTCTTTACTGCGGAGGTCCCGGTCATGACTCGGGGACTTGTCCCAACAAGTCTGTGAAGGCAAAAAAGCGCGATGCCGCGCGACAGGCTGGTCCCGCTCAGGCGGGAAAAGCCTGACCGAGAGTCCATCTCCTGCCCTAGGGCTCTCGGGTTCTGATGCTAGGGCACGTCCTGATCTCGCCGTGAAGCCCACGTTCATTCGTGCGACGAATGGACACTTTATACCCCAAAACTACGTCGTTCCTCGTTTTGTCTTTGCTTCTTTCTCTCACTTGAATTCTCCAGATCACTTCTTCATTTCTGTTTCCCTCTCCTTTCCTGGTCGCGCTCCCATTCGCACCTTTGCTTTGGTCGACTGTGGTGCCACCGCTTCCTGCATCTCTGAACGGTTCAGCCAAAGGCATTTGCTTCCGCAGACGCCCAAGGATGTTCTTGTCCCAATTACAGCCGTTGACGATCGCCCGATCGCCGGCGGACTGGTCACTCATGACGTTGTTGCACGTCTCTCTGTAGAGTCCCACTCAGAGGTGATTCGCCTTGGCGTCGTGTCTGTTGGGTATCCGGTTATTCTTGGTCTGGACTGGCTGCGCCAACACAACCCCGAAATTGACTGGACCTCAATGGACCTTTCCCTCTCCTGTTGCAACCTCACTCACTCAGATCCAATTCGTGTGGGCGCTCGAGGCTTTGGTCTCCCTCGCCCCTCGCCGGGTTCTTCCGCTCTCAACTCTGTCTCCTCAACCCCTGTCGGACTAGGCTTCGGTCTTCGCGGCGAGTTGTTTCCTTTCTTCCGTTCTACTTCTCTTGCTCCACCCAACTCTGCTCCTGTACCCTCCTCCACTCATGTACCTAAAATACATTCTCATGATGAGCGTTTGGCCGACGACTTGTCTCTGTGTTTGTCCGCGGACAGCGTGCCAACTCCTCTGATGTGCACATCATCCTCTGGTTCCTTTCTCTCTCCGCTGACAGGACTTAACGGCTTCGGTTGCTCTGTTCTTGATCGCACTCACCCTGTTCCTGCTCCCACTCCTCGAATTCAAGTTCTTAATCCGTCTCGTTTTCGCAAACTCAACAAGAATCTTGATATTTCACTGATTCATTTTCATCCTGTAGGCTCTCCTGCTTACACACTCGCCTCGATGGGCTCGACGTCCTCGACTCACGACTCCGACCTTGGTCCTGACAACCCTAATAAACCTCATGACTCCTCCGCGCTGCGCGCGCTCTCCCTCCTAAATATATGCCTTGGGCTTCGACGGTCTTTTCCGACATCGAAGTCAATACTCTGCCTCCCCACCGTCCTTACAACATCTCGATCGATCTCGAAGACGGCAAATCTCCTCCTTTCGGCCCAATGTATCGCCTTTCTCAGGACGAACGCGATGCTCTGGCAAAATACCTTGACGAGAACCTCCGGAAAGGTTTTATTCGGCATTCTACCTCCTCTGCAGCCGCGCCGATCCTCTTTGCCCGCAAGAAGTCGGGTGACCTTCGACTCTGTGTCGATTATCGTGGTTTGAATTCGATTACAAAGAAAAACCGCTATCCTTTACCTCTTATTGACGATCTTCTCGACAGGACTCAAGGTTGCAAGGTTTTCTCAGTTATCAACCTCAAGAATGCCTTCAATCTTGTCCGCGTCAAAGAAGGCGACGAATGGAAGACTGCTTTTCGCACTCCCCTTGGCTTATTCGAAACCCTTGTTATGCCTTTCGGTCTCTTCAACGCACCTTCGACTTTTCAAGCCTTTATCATGGATACGCTGCGCGATTATCTCGATGTGTTCTGTGTTGTTTATCTTGATGATATTCTGATTTTCTCTCGTTCCCAGGAAGAACATGACGAGCATGTCAAGAAAGTGCTCGACCGGCTTCAGAGCACGCGTCTTTTCGCTAATCCCGAGAAGTGCGAGTTTGACCGGTCTGAGGATACTTATCTCGGTTATGTTATTGGCGCCGACGGTATCAAGATGGACCCCAAGAAGCTCGACACCGTCCGTAACTGGCCGGAGCCGCGTTCCATCAAGGATATCCGGTCATTTTTGGGTTTCACCAACTTTTATCGCCGCTTTGTGGACCATTATTCTTTTGTTACTCTTCCACTGACCTCTCTTTGTAAGAAGGATGTCATCTTTCAATTCTCTGCTTCTGCTCGCACCGCTTTCGACAAACTCGAGGCTGCGCTCCTCTCCCAACCTGTTCTTCGTCACTTTGACCCAACTCGGCCTTCCACCCTCGCGACCGACGCTTCTGATTTTGCGCTTGCTGGTGTTCTTATGCAGCCTGACGATGAAGGTCACCTCCATCCTGTCGCTTTCTACTCTCGGAAATTTACTCCTGCCGAAATCAACTACGAGGTCTACGACAAAGAACTTCTTGCTGTTGTGGAATCCTTCCACGACATGCGCGCTTGGCTTATCGGCACCTCTCATCCTGTGTCAGTTATCTCGGACCACAAGAATCTCGAATATTTCATGTCTACTCGGGTCCTTAATTGCCGCCAAGTTCGCTGGTCTATGTTCCTCTCTGAGTTCGACTTCAAGCTTTCCTGGGGTCCCGGTGTCAAAAACGTCGCTGATGCTCCGTCGCGTCGTCCGGACTTCGTCCCTCAGAAGGGGGATGAGACCTCTGAAGCTCAATTCAAAACGCTTCTTCGGCCTTATCACACCGAGCTCCTATTCTCTGATCGTACTCTTGTTCCCTCAACTCCTTCCTCTCCTCCTCTTTCCGCTACCCTCTCTGCCCTCACCACACTCTCAATCGACTCGTCCGAACTCCTTAAGCGTTTCCAAGATGCTTGGGAGGTTGATCAGGAGTGGCGTGAAGCTCTCGCGAAAGGCGACTCAGACTTTGTTGCTGAATGCGGGATGGTATATCACAAGGGGCGTCTCTTTGTTCCTGAACCTCTTCGAGCAGATGTCCTGCACTCACGTCATGACTCAGTTGTTGCAGGACATCCCGGCCGCACTCGTACTCTCCAAAATGTTCAGCGGGATTACTCGTGGCCGGGTTTGTATACACGTGTTCGAAAGTACATCGATGCGTGCGATCTCTGCCATCGGATCCAGGCCGTCCGACACCGTCCCTATGGGCCTCTCCAACCTCTCGATATTCCGACTCGTCCCTGGCTCTCAATCTCAATGGACTTTATCGTTAAACTCCCTGACTCACATGGCTACGATTCTATTTTTGTTGTCTGTGATCATTTGACTCGTGCTGCTCACTTTATTCCTTGCAAAGAGTCGATAAATGCTCCTGAACTTGCCTGGCTATTCCTCGATCGGATCTTTCGATACCATGGACTTCCTGAGTCCATTATCTCTGACCGTGGTGCAGTGTTCATTTCTCAATTTTGGTCAGAGCTCACCCGTCTTTTGCAAGTTGATGTGCGCACTTCCACTGCCTATCACCCGCAAACCGATGGTCTCACCGAGCGCACCAACCAAACGCTCGAAACCTACCTTCGTGCCTATGTCTCTTATCAACAAGATGACTGGGTCGATTACCTCCCTCTTGCTGAGTTCGCGTTCAACAACTCGGTCAACTCCTCCACCCAGCAGTCTCCCTTCTTTGCAAATACTGGTTTCCACCCCACTTTCGAACCCCGTATTTCTGAGGCTGCACCTGCGGTTGTTCCTGCCACAGCTGACTTGGCGACTCGACTCGAACGGATCCATCTCGAGTTACAAGCTGAGCTGAAACATGCTCAAGAAGTTCAAGCTCGTGCTTATGATCGCCACCATGATCCCATTCCTCCTGACCTCCAGCCTGGCCGTCTTGTGTGGCTCCTTCGGCGCAATATCAAAACTACTCGACCGTCTGACAAGCTTGATCATCGGCGACTTGGACCTTATCCTATTGAGTGCGCTGTTGGAACCCGGGCCTTTAAGCTGCATCTTCCTTCTTATCTTTCTCGCCTTCACCCCGTTTTCCATATCTCCCTCCTTGAACCCTACAATGACCCATCTGAATTCCACCCCGCACGCTGACCCTCAGCCCTTCGAGCTGCTTCCAGATGATGATCCTGCAACCCGTGTTGCAGCTATCCTCGATGCTCGCAAGACTGGTCGACGATTTGAGTACCTCGTGCACTTCACTGGTGCCTCTGAGGATGAAGATGCTTGGGTTCCCCTTTCCGACATCCCTCGTACTGCAGACGAGCTGCTTGAACGGTTCCACCGCCGTCATCCCCGTGCACCTCGCCCACAGCGTGTTGTGTTGGAGCAAACTTACCCAGTGGAAACTTCTAATTCTATTTCTCCTTCTTCCACTTCTACTGTTGATTCTCTTTCTGTTCCAGATTCAGTTCCTCCTCCTCCTCCTTGCCTTTTGACTTCAACTCCATCTGCTGTACCTCGTGCCTCCCGTCGTGTCCCAACTCCTCCACCAGTTCGAGAGAACTTACAATCCAACTATGTTCCACCTACCATCACAACTACTCGCTTTGGACGCAAATCTCGTCCAGCTGATCGTCTCGACCCCATCATCAAAGGTCGTGAACCTCGCCCGCCTTGATATTCCGCACTCGTCCTTCGTCCGGCGCTAGAAGGGGGATAATGTAAGGGCGCGGGCTTTAGATAGGCATCAGTCATGTGAGCCCGGTAGCTTTCCCAAGCCGGGTTTCTTCCCACAGGGTTTACCGGCTCGGGTTTTGACGCACCCGCGGCGTAGTCAGTATGTAATATGTATATTTAGCCTACTACTTTAGTTACTGGTGACAGCGGGGTTATTGGCTGTGCCACGTAGTCTACTTCCCCTTGTCTTCTCAACGCCAGTTGCCTGCTTGATTCCTTGGATCTCCTGTGCTCTATTCCTGTCTCTGCTCTATTTTGGTCTTGGGAAGCCAGCACCATGACATGGATCTACAGGAACCCAGAATACTATAACAGTAATTAGTTGAAGCCAACCTGTGACTACCCTGTGACTACGCGTGTAGTCACAGGTAGTCAGACGTAGTCACAGGTAGGCCAAGGGAAGGACAACGTAGTCGCATGTAGACATATGTCGATGCGTGTCACGATTTTGCCCTTTTTCGCGACATCTTATCTAAGCGCCGAACACATGACAAGATACCACGGATAGACGCTAGATGGATTAGATGTATGTAGACGAAGGATAAGTCGGTCGGAAACCCTCAGAGGGCAGGCAACAGGGCGTGTTACACGCGGTGGCTCTATCCTTACGAGTACAAGGAGGCAGCGCCAGAGTTTCGGACATTAATTAAACAACACATGTCAAACGTGTTGTCATGGCATGGTTATTATTCAGAACACATGTTAACGGAACGATATTTGATCGGACCATACATACAGTCACACGGTTTTATTGTTCTAGTATATTTTCTCACGACTCGTAGTACAGTATTTAAACAGTAGTTATTCGACTGTAGTCTTTAGTCTTTTATTCCATCTCTTTCGAGCCTCATACCAAAGAGCCCACCGAACCCTTCTGCTTCGCTAGAGTTCGACCTCTAAAACGCTTGAACGTGACATAATAAAAGACTACCCTTCATACCCTCGTACCGCCCTTACTCGACCTCCTTTCCATTTCCTCCCTACCTTTATCCACTACTTGGATTCATACTCCTTTACCTCTTACCCTGAAGATCCATTTCCGCATTCCCCAACATCTCCCTCGTCCACAACGAGGTTAAACAATTGCAGCGACCCTTGTCGTCGGACCAGATCGATCTGACTGCACCGCGCTACGGGAAACGTTGAGTCCGTCCCTGCACAACGGTAGCAACAAGGCCACAGAGTTAATCCTCGGAGAGGCTCTGGGCGTCGTCATCGGGTGTGTCGTAGAAGACCCGGGGCGATTCAGACAGCAACAGTCTGGGACAACCCCACCATCCGCTTAGTGCGGTATTCATACCATTGACGCGTATTCGCGCCCCCTCTGAATCCTCCTCGTCCTCGAGCGAGTCCGTACCCTCCCACCTCTATTTTTCCGCCTCCTCCCACCACACCTACCACACCGCTTACACTCATCCACCGACTACTTCGGTTCCCTTTCACAATCTCCTTTCCTCTATATTCCCACATTACCTCATACCTGCCATGGCTCAACAAAACTCTCCCGCCTGGCATGAACGTCCTCTCAGCACCTTTGCCGCCCCCCGTTCTCCTTCCCTTGCGGCAATCTCCGCACACATGGCTTCTCGGCAGCCATCCCCAGTTCATCCCGCCGCGTATTACGGTGAACCCGGAGGAAGAGCTGCATCTCCACCAAACATTGCTTTCCAAAATGCTTCTCGACTTCCCTCGCCCGTCCGACCCCTTCCTCAAAGACCCGATCATTGGGCAGTTTCTCCCAACATCTGGGTACAATTAATGGCCCAGATGGCAGACCACGCGGCAGCACGGGCTGCACAAGATGCCGTTACGGCAATACCCCGGAGCAATGGAAGCTCCAAAATAGTTCTCGCCAAACAGCCACCAATGTTTGACGGAGAAGACAAAACCAAGTGGGAATCTTGGTATGAGGCCCTGACCGATTATATCGGGGCCTATTCGTCGGAATTTATTACCGACGAAAGAAAAATCCATTAAACTCTTTCCCTTTTGGGAAAGGCTGACGGTTCTCCCAGTTTGGCAATGAACTGGAAGAAAATTTGGAAAAAGGACAACACTCAGGACGGAGTTATTATTCCAGGCCTGAACACTTTTAAGGGATTCCTTCGGGACCTCGCAAACTCGTTCAAAGATCAGAACGAGATTCAGTCGGCGCATTTGCGCCTTACCACTACCGTGCAGGGAAAAATGGACCTGCCGGGATTCTTACAGGTGTTCGAGTTGAATGCCGGACAAGCCGGATACTCGGCGGCAGAGCCGAGAGATAACGTCTTCATGGTAGAGACGTTGGAGACACTCCTGAACAAGGAGTATCGGGCAAAATTGTATGCGCCGGGAACAGAAATTCCGACGATGTACAAAGATTTAAAAGATAGGCTGTTGGTAATCCACCGCAGCATTGAGCGGGAGAAACTCCGCAACGCCCAAGCAGCAGCAAAGGGTACCCCATTTTGGGACCCTGCAAGACAAACAGCGCCGCCGGGGGCTACGGCGACAACCCCCAAGAATTCGGGCGGAGCCCCGAATTTATCCAAGAAACCGGCTCCAGGGAAGCCGGTGGATATGGATATTGATCGGTCCCAGGCTAGGACGATCAAGTGCTATAATTGTGGCAAGGAAGGCCACATGAAGAAGGAGTGCCCGGAGCCTCCTAAAAAGAAATTTAATATTCGATCGTTGCAATACGATCAATACTCTCGTGAAGACCTCGAGGCTGTCGCGGCCGCTCTTCGCGAGCGGGGTTTTTAAAGAGGGTCCCGGTCAAGGCCAAACCGGCTAACCCTTCTATTACGAACAATCACGGACACGGACAATATGACATTCTTACCATCATGCCTGACACGGATTTATGTACTAAAAATGTATTAGAAAAAGATAAAAAAGATGATGTAGTTACGATTTCTGTTGTTTCATCTTTCCATAATTTAAAGGACTGTGATGGACTCCATAAATTACGTTCCGCGATGAAGAAAAAGGCCCCCGGAGCTCCCACCGGTAAAACAAAGGTTGAGAAGGAAAAGGTCGTCATTAATGACGGGATGGCTCAATCCTCGCAAGAGGAGGAAGCGCCAAAAGAAGAAATTCCCAAAGACAAATATGGAACGGTGTTGACACCGAAACCCACGGAAAGCCCGCAGATCAAGGGTGATCCATGAAAATTCAAGTGGGTTCCTATTTGTGAAGTAGAAAGTCGCAAGCCTTGGAAAGCCAAGCGTATTTGGGAAAAAATGCCTTATGGAATTAAGGCAAGGGAAACAGCTCGCTGGATGGCTAAAAGAGCCATAGGAGTCACCCCTGAAAGATTGGCGGCAGAAATGCGCGCCTTCCAAGCGCAACGTAAACATCACGAGATGCTGGTTCCCACGTTGTTGCAAGACGCCAGTACGGGCAAGACCCGGGAAAATTCGTGCGTTGTTGGACACCGGGTGTACCACAACGTGTATTGATCGGGATTTCGCCAAAGCCTCGGGCTTCGAATTCAAAAAAGCTTCCGGAAGCGATCCCAGCAAAAAATGCTGACGGTACTGAAAATATCAAAGGCAGAATCACTCACTATGTTGACATGGTGATGACGATTGGCAAACATGCTGAACAGATTAAGCTGTTTGTCACGGGACTGGGAAAGTCTCGAGTATTTATTGGATTCGATTGGATAGAACACCACAATCCGAATATTGATTGGCGTGCCCAGACGATCCAGTTCAGTCGTTGCCCTGAAGCATGTAATATGAAAGGTGACGAGACTGTCCAGGGGACAGAAAAGAACGACCCTATAGAGGAGGGTGAATCTATTTTATTGGTTGACTTTACACATGCAATTGAATTGCGTGCGAAAGGATCCCAGGCTCAGCAATTCGCGGAACGAGCTGATGCCGAAAAGGATAAAATGACAGAGGACAAGATTCCAGAACAATATAGGGATTATGTCAAAGTGTTTGCAAAGGAATCTTTTGATTCCCTTCCGGAGAAACGACCGTGGGACCACGCGATCGAATTGAAACCGGACGCAAAAGCCGTCGATTGCAAAATATACCCCCCTTTCGCTGGACGAGCAAAAGAAGCTTGATGAGTTCTTAGACGAGAACTTAAAAAGCGAACGGATCAGGCCATCAAAGTCACCGATGGCTTCAGCATTCTTCTTTGTCAAGAAGAAAGACGGATCGCTTAGGCCGGTCCAAGATTATCGTAAATTAAATGAGATGACGATTAAGAATCGTTATCCTCTTCCTTTAATTTCGGAGCTGGTCAATAAACTCCGAGGCGCAAAATATTTTACGAAGCTGGACATTCGTTGGGGCTATAATAATGTCCAGATCAAAGAAGGCGATGAATGGAAGGCTGCCTTCAGAACTAATCGAGGCTTGTTTGAGCCACTCGTAATGTTCTTTGGCCTTACCAATTCCCCGGCCACGTTCCAAACCATGATGAACGACATTCTTCGGGATCTCATCAACGAAGGCCGGGTTATCGTCTACCTGGACGATATTCTTATTTTCACGGAGACTCTTGAAGAGCATCGTGCAATTGTCAAACGAGTGTTGGATACACTCCAAAAGCACAAATTATATTTAAAACCCGAGAAGTGTGATTTCGAAAAAACGGAAATCGAATATCTCGGAGTAATTATTTCTCAGAACTCCATGCGCATGGACCCTGTGAAAATCAAGGGCATCATGGAGTGGCCGATCCCGAAATGCGTTAAACACGTTCAAGCGTTTTTGGGATTCGTCAATTTTTATAGGCGATTCGTCCAAGGATTTGGTGACGTCGCAAAACCCTTAACCCTATTAACCGGCAAGGCCGGGTTCTCCTGGGGAGAAACACAAGACAAGGCATTCGCTATGCTTAAACAACGAATCGCCGATGACGTAGTGCTGGCACTGCCCACAGATGACGGCAAATTCCGTGTCGAAAAGCCGACGCCTCCGAGGGTGCCACGGGTGCTGTTCTTAGCCAACTCCAAGAAAGTGGCGAATGGCGACCTGTCGCATTCCTTTCCCACAGTCTCAGTGAGACAGAGCGAAATTACGAGATCTATGACAAAGAGATGCTCGCGATAATGCTTGCACTGGAGGAATGGAGACCGATGCTCCTGGGAGCTCGGCAGACGTTTGAGATTCTGACAGACCATCAGAATCTTCAATATTTTAAACAGCCGCAGAAATTGAATCGGTGGCAAGCACGATGGTTGTCTGAGCTTGCTCAGTACGACTTTACTTTGCAACATCGGCCTGGAAAGCTTAATAAACAAGCCGATGCTTTATCCCGCCGAGCGGATCATGATATGGGGGGAAGTGATAACGAAAACGTCACTCTTCTTAAACCCGAATATTTCCGAGCTGAAGACATCGTGCTCGAGGGACCAGAGAAAGAGATCAAGGATCAGATTCTTGCAGAAAAGAAGATCGATAAGACTGTCAAGATCGCTCTTCAAAAGAAACTTCCCAGATGGGAAAAGAAGGATGATGGCATTATTTATTATAAAAATGCTATTTACGTTCTGCGAAACAAGGAGCTTCGCGATAATATTATCAGTCTACACCACGATAATCCCTTGCTTGGTCATCCTGGAGAGAACTGAACGCAAGAAATGATCGAGCGTAATTATTGGTGGCCTCGACTTGGCAACCAGATTTCGGAATATATACATGCTTGTGAGGCATGTCAGCGGACGACTATACACCGCTACAAACAGGGCAAATTACACCCGCACAAGATTGCGGAAGGTCTCTGGCAAATCATATCTATGGATTTAATCGGGCCGTTGCCAGTTAGCAATGGGTTCAACGCCATACAAGTGTGGGTTGATACCTTTACGAAAATGATACATGCGGAACCTGTGGCTTTTGATATCGGCACGGAGGGAGTCGCACACTTAACGCGTGACCGAGTAATTCGATATCACGGCATCCCTCGCAAAATTATCTCAGACAGAGATAAGCGTTATATATCGGGTTTCATGACGGAGCTTAATAAACTATTGGGCGTTGAGATGAATCCCTCGACAGCTCATCATCCGATCACCGATGGACAGACGGAACGGATGAATCAGGAGATCGAGAAATATCTCCGTATTTATGTAAACTATCGACAATCGGATTGGGCTGAATGGCTCGCCTTGGCCGAGTTCGCACACAATGACAAAGTCTCGTCATCGACCAAGTCATCACCATTTTATTTAAACACTGGCTATCATCCTTGGAAAGGGATCGAGAACGCCGTGGAAACACGAAACGAGGCGGCGCAGGACTTCGCTGACAAGATGAAGAAGGTTCGCGATGAAGCATCAGTGGCCCTTAAAAAGGCTCAGGATAACATGAAGAAATATTATGATGCCAAACATCGCGACGCCCCTGTATTTAAACCTGGAGACAAAGTCTATGTCGAAGGAAAAGATATTAAATCGGATCGACCTTCCGAAAAGCTCGAGAATGTACGGCTTGGACCGTATGAAGTCATAGAAAAAGTCGGCGAAGCTGCTTATAAATTAAAACTTCCGGAAACGGAAGGCATGCACGATGTATTTAACGAGGTGAAGCTTTCGCTTTATGTGGAACCGCCTGAGAAAAGGCGTGAGAAACAGCCACCACCGAAGTTGATCGGAGAACACCTCGAATGGGAAGTAGAGGAAATCCTTAAACATCGGAAGAAGGGCCGAGGTTACCAATATTTAATCAAATGGAAGGACTGGCCGCTGGCGGAACGCACGTGGGAGCCTACTCGACATCTCACACATGTTAAGAAAATGTTGTCCGAGTACAACAAAAAACATGGCATCAAGATCAGGGCTGTGCCCGTTTTACCCACTGGATATTGGGATTATTTAATAAAACGATATAAACCACGGGAGGAGTCCCAAGAATACTCGACGAAGAAATTGTTTGATCCACACACTAGTGTGTTTATCGAACAAAGGGATAGCAGGATTCGTTATCCTTCGGTCGAAATACCGGAAAGATCCTCAGCCTGGATCACCGAGATCGCCGAGGACGTCGATCCTTAAGAGGGGGGTAATGTCACGATTTTGCCCTTTTTCGCGACATCTTATCTAAGCGCCGAACACATGACAAGATACCACAGATAGACGCTAGATGGATTAGATGTATGTAGACGAAGGATAAGTCGGTCGGAAACCCTCAGAGGGCAGGCAACAGGGCGTGTTACATGCGGTGGCTCTATCCTTACGAGTACAAGGAGGCAGCGCCAGAGTTTCGGACATTAATTAAACAACACATGTCAAACGTGTTGTCATGGCATGGTTATTATTCAGAACACATGTTAACGGAACGATATTTGATCGGACCATACATACAGTCACACGGTTTTATTGTTCTAGTATATTTTCTCACGACTCGTAGTACAGTATTTAAACAGTAGTTATTCGACTGTAGTCTTTAGTCTTTTATTCCATCTCTTTCGAGCCTCATACCAAAGAGCCCACCGAACCCTTCTGCTTCGCCAGAGTTCGACCTCTAAAACGCTTGAACGTGACAATGCGACTACGTACGTAGTCACACCCTTTGACTACGGGACCCCTCAACGCAGTGTGGGTCCTCTTTTTGTATGCTCCTGAGTTTCTCATGATCGTACTCTGCGAGTTCAAGAAATAATAACCCCACTTGATAATTGCGGAGGGAAATCAAATTATGCATTCTCTTCTTTCCTGGATCTCGACAATATACTGGAACTTGAAAACAAGATTTTTTAAATTGCTCCTGGAACGTAAGGTTCAACGTCTTCGGAATTCTCGAGTCACCAGAACCAAGTGCAGGAATGGAGAATGCAGAAGAAAAATGTATGTACGGATCTAATGTTGAACAGCCCAGTATGCATGATTCAGACTCAAATGAACGGAAATCACTCCAGGCATATATCGCCTTTGCAAGCTATGTTTGAGAGGCGGAATTTAAAGAAATAAGTGATTACTAACACATTGGAATAGGCGACCCTGTGATCCTGTTCTATCCCACTTATATTACAAGCAGTAATTTTAGTACTTGACATTGTGGAGTTGTGAACAGCGTACTCGGGTTAGCTAGTGGCAAAGAGAAGTATTCGTACCGTACCGTACATTGTATGGCCCGGCTGTTTCTTAACGGGACTGCGGCAGAAGGAAGTTTATACCGGCGTGGTCCCGTTAAGAAATGACCAGCAACTTCCTGCCTTCCTTCCTCTGCTGGGTCTGAAAGGATTAGAGACAAGCCGGCAGCTTAAGGTGGTTTTTGAAGCTGAGTCAGAGCATTGTTTACTTATCGGAGATCTTGATCGGGCTGCATTCCTATCAATATGCATAATTCTAGATCCGAGACACAGCTTCGGAGCTTCAGCTATGCACAATGACTCGAACACGATCTGGGATGTGCGGATGACTTAGGAGGTGAGCTGAACTTGAAGAGGGCCTCAAGGAAGGAAACGGAACATGGATGAAATGCGGGCTAAGGATTGTCAAATGGAAGAGAAAGCTGAAGTCAGCCGCCATCAGCGGCAACTACGGGAAGAAATTCCCGGCTTTCCACGTTTCGTATTTGGTAACCGAAGAACGCGCGACTCGCAAATGAACGGTCATGTGATCACGACACATTGCGCGACAGAGAATAATCTAAACTGCATGAACAATCAAGTTCGAGGATCTTGAATTCTCAGGTAAACCTTATCTTGTATAGCCATGTGGTGGCCTTTGCAAAAAGCTAAACAATTGTTGAGAATGTACAAGGAAGGTTGCGGTCGAACACGGACTGCGTAGACGGAGCCATCGGGACAATAATCACAGCCACTATTCCATCAGTAGGTCAGGTCAATAAAATCTAATGGACAAAAAAATAGGGCCCTGTGGGGCAGAAAGTTTACCCGAAGATTCGCTACATTTTTACCGGTCTTTACTGACCGTGGAAACAAAAAACCTCTACCCCCAAGGTGTTATTCACGCAAGATGGCTTACGAATTACTATACTAAGGAATGATTTCTCAGGAAATTTTCCTTTTATAGGAAAAGTTCCAACACGCGTCGAAGATGTCATTGATCCCAAAACCTCTCGGTCAAGCAGCAAAAGCGCTGACTAATAACGAGGTGTAGCCAAACATCAATATCAGAAGTTCCGATTCAGGAAATACACTGTACTTAATGCGCTACAATCAAATAAGTACAGTACAGATATGAGTGAGTAAAGACATACCTCAGTGCCTCAGCGGCACTGCGATGAGAGCATTTAGGATGAACATGTGATTGGGGTCTAGCAGGAGTGCCGCTTCACGTGGGATGAGAATGAAGAGGTGCCTATACGGTACCAGAGGAAGAGACACTCATGAATTTTATTATAATTAGCCATCCATGCTTAACACTCATGAAAATGACTGCACATATATTTCGATTAAATGGCTCATTCATCAGAGCGCACGATGGGGACTACAAGTCAAGTATCTCATCTGGATTGCTCACCGGGCAACACATTCTGTCCACTGTTGCACTTCCTCGAGACAGTTGATATCTGTGCGACTGCTGTATGGAATCTTGGTCTTGTTTGCCATCATTTCTTTCTTACATGGGCCACTGTTCAAGATCTCTCTTTCCATGTTTCATTCATCCATTCACCCTGAGTTCTATTCATTGGAATACATTAGTCTACTAACTGCAGCAGATCTTACAGTTGGTTACAAAACCCCGACCTGGATGTGGACAGCCTGCCAGCTATAACCAAAACTCACCAAGTCTGCCCAGAAGATATCCGCCTAGTTGCCAGAGCAATCCCATCTCTTCTGAACCCCAGCCTCCCGAAGAACAGCTCCAAAACTCCATGCCCTCCGCTTGATTATGCACAAGAGATTTTCCATGAGGTTCAGGCTGCAACTCGCCCGTTGATGACCCATGTCGAGACACAAGAACAAGTCGATGACCTGCGCTGTAGCATCAATGGCATCAGGCAAGATCTTCTGACCTCTTTCAAAGCATAGACTTATTACTACTTACTGGTTTTTAGACAACAAAACAATAAACAGCGATACCGGGAAACACTCCATGATCCACCTATTGTTCAGCATCAAGGTGCCCTCGTACTCAGTGCTTGATGGGTTCTACTGAGGGTCAACCTCTGGGTGGGGGAGGGACAGGGTCTAAGAAGAGGCAGGCTGAAGATTGAGAAAATCTGAAGCCTGAGAAGACTACATTCAAAGGCCTCGTCCTGGACAGCATTGAGGGCTTTGTCGTCAGGAAGGCCATTACCAGGGAACTTGCCCTCTCTTGACAGCGTAGAGTAGCCACTAGTTTGCTTGGTCAGTGTTGAGTCTTTATCAATTGCTAGTATCATTCAAGTATCGGTGTTGTTGGCACAGATCCATTGCGTGGCTGTGGAAGACGATGGAGACCCTGTCGACAGCTTACTCATCTCGACGGAGTCTCCATCGTTGTCCACAGCCACACATTAGTTTCACAAGGCAGTGACCAAATATTGACCAACTCCGGCGCCGGCGAACGCAGCAACCGGGTTTCCAAATAGAATCTATTTTTCGTTTCTGCCTGTAACCTGGTTTCTTAATAGAATTATCCCGTAAAAGTGATGATGCACAAGAAAAAAAAATGACGCATTCGCTTGGCGAGCTCGGCAATCACATTCCCACGCTCACTCTCGTGCAGCACACTTGAACGTATCTTCAGATTTACGGTGTTCCTGTGCACTGAAATTCAATTCTGAAAAGACAGAATGTGAGTGAGGCATTTATTATTAGTTTATCCAACTTGAGCCAAAAAAAACCACTTCAAAATTGAATGAGAAATACAGGCTGGTCACGAGCCTAGCTGGAAGGCCGACCATGTCAAATAAGATATGCATGCAGCACTCACACGCGACGCAACTGATCAATTACCGGACAGAATCGGCCAATCATACCACAGAATTCATGCGCATGACAAAAACGGACAGCGCAAAGTAGGTGGCTGATGGCCTGAGGATTTCGCTAACTTCACACGTTCACGGCCCCTTCACATACAGACCCCGTTGGCAGACGCTAGTCTCTCGTAGACAGACGCTTTATATAAACGCTCATACCTCGCTATACTGTACTATTACAACCAAGTGTTCAGGTGATGGGTGACGGCGGCCTGTGAACTGAACACTTTTGTCTTATGTGACGGTGACGGCCGACCAATGAACAATTGAATTTTTGAAGCTCCAAAAGGGGGTAAAAACGATTTTTGAGCTACTCAGAATTCGACAAAAAAAGAAAACGACTGAATTTCTACGAAAAAATTAATGTTCCTCCCAAACCGCGCCCTGATAACGGGGAATTACAATTTTTTGGCACTGGCAATACCCAAACACAGGGGACAAAGCTATAAGTCACAGTCATTAATATCTGGAAGATGCTCGCCGAAGAACTGTGCAGGCTGGAGACCGGCTATGGCCGAGCTTTGGCAGGAACTCGAGCATTTTGGCAATCGAGAGGTGTGATGGAGGGAAAAGGTCGTTTTCGAGCTCCTGGGGAATCAAGAAGTACTCGGGCACATTTTTTTTTTTAGCTTTGGTAGGGCCATGGCTATGTCGGAAATGTCGAAGGTATTTTTCCCAGATTCCTTGAAAGAGAGAGAGAGACAATGGAACTGAATGTTTTCTGCAGTAGGTACATGCATGTATATAGTGTTGCCACCGTTCGGTTCTGAACCGAATTTTACCGTATCCGGATCTGAACCGAACTCGAATAGGGGATCGGCGAGCTTCTCGGTAACATGTGTCATGGATCGATTAGCGGAGTGAACAGTTGGTGAACCGGTGACGGTGATGCTCGACCCATAAACAGTAGGCCCAGTGAACACTTAAGGTTACGGGTGACGCCCCGTGAACACTTGGTCGTAATAGTACAGTATAAAGTCTGTTGTTTACCGCGGGGTCCTGATTGCAGTGCACCGCTATTGGGTAATCTTCGCTAATCAGAGTCCGATTTTGTTCCCTTTGCACGGAATACTCTCCGTTTTCGGAAATTTTTGTGCATTACAACTTTTATTAAATGATTCTAACTTTCTGCCTACTCAGAATGTTGAAAGAGAGACAAGAAGTGGTTGTGGAAAACAGCGCGTTTTGACGTGATTCTAACACGTGATTCAACCGCCCCATTGGCAGCGTCTTGCGACGTAACGAAAGATTTGCGCAAAATTCACAAAAATAATTGTGGACACTCTGGATACCTCAATTTCCTTTCAGAGCCACAAATTATGCGCCTTTATTGCCCTGGAGGGCTGAATGCAGAAGTTTCGGCCGTCTCCGGATTAGCTAAGATTAGCTAAGCTTATGTAATAGCGGTGCACTACGATCAGGACCCCGCGATAAACACAAGACTAGGCAAATGCCAACATTAGGTGATTAACGTACTACCAAGCAAGGAGACCTAGAGCGATGATCCGCTATCTGGCTTTGGCTTGCGAATTGGTGGGAGCCCTCGCTCGACTCGACGAGTCGAAGCTAGGCTATCACATTTTTCTTTGTCGAGCGTAGGGCAGGCTGATATTTCCTGATACAATTCGATATCATAGGCCTAGAGCAAGCAGACCTAATAGTACGGACATTCTGACCTCATCGATCTCTGACTCAAAAGCTGGGCGCTGGACATATTCTTTACTTTGCCTCGGGCTCACGAGACTCCAGTTCAATCAAGAAGTTGGTTTTACTTTTAATTTTTGGCGTCTCGAGCAACAAAACGCACATTAGGGGAAAAAAACTATATATGGTGCTGGAAACGATCCTTCCCCCCCTCTCAAACCTAGCTGTTTGCTCCGAAGCGTTCGACATCGTGCAAGCCCTTCGCGCCGTTCTCGGACGATGTTGCCCCCGGATAAATGGGACGCACCCCTTGAGACGAACAAAAGATGACTGGCCGCACCTCACACCTTCGTCTCCTCCCACTGACTGGATGAGGATCCTTTGGCTTCAGAATGATTCCCGACAATCGCAAACTTGTGACCCGGGTCCACGGGAATGCTACTACTGGTAGCTGTGCCGTCTTCATGCGTTTCCGTCCCGCGTGCGTTGAGAGATGTGTCGTGGTTAAACTCCAACGTCCCGCTTGTTGCCTCTTTCATTGTGGAAGCTGTCCATGCGCGCCCACGGGCGACACGGAACAGGATGAGGACCGGCGATATACCCTGTCTTTTGCGTCAGCAGGCTTTGCAGTGGCGATTGGAACTTAACAAGCTCACGGTGATCTGTCCCATCGGGCTGATGAGGATGTTCCAAACGGTGTTGCGCGGGTAGCAGATGATGAAAGCGAGGCTCCAGACGGCGGTCAGGGCGGCGGATTCGATGATAATCGCAGCCACGGAAATGTACAGGCTGTTTTTCGAGTGGATCTCGCCGAGAGCTGTGTGGATCTGGTGGCGCATGTACAGAATGCGGCCGGCGATAGCAAGCGCAAGGATAATGTTGAGCGAGATGGTAAGCGACCAGTAAGAGAGTGCGAAATTGGCGGCTTGGACAGAGAGGATGCTCCCCGTCTGGGCGATTGTGGTGAGGAAAAGAATGGAAGAAGCTGTCGGCATGCGTTAGATGGCTCAGGTTTGAGGTTTGATCGAATTGTGCCTACCGACGCTGCCTAGATAGATCGCTCCCGGAAACAAGGCCAGCCAGCGGTTGTCCCCGTAAATCAAGGTAAAGCGCCAGAGCATCAGGCCATCCGCCAGCCAGCTCATGATCACATAGCTGTGGCTGATATCAGCTTCAAGACTTCCCGGCAAAACAACCAGACTGACGCAGAATCCGCGGTCAAGACGGGGATACTGGCATTCATTGAGAAGACATAGGCACCTGGACCGCCCGGAAAGTCCTTGTTCTCGACAAAAGTCAACTGGGCTAGTCTGGTCCCCATTGCGAATGCGATGGTCGCCAAAGTGAAGATGAGAAGGACGTAGGCAATGAAGACCCATGAACGTTGTGATTTGAGCGGCTTGCGACGTGCATCTTTGAAGAGAAGTAGTGTCTGGCAAACAAGAACAACCAGCATGCCTGGCGTAGAAGTGAGGGAGGGACTAGTCACTAGGATTCAGCGGTGACGAACCATACGCGACTCCAGTGAGGATCGGAGAAAGTAGGGTGGTTTTGTCTATGAACAGCTCCGACGCCGTTTCTTGAGGGAGTCCGGAGGTGCTAGAATTCGACATGGCTCGTCCTTCGCTGGTGGATGGTGGCACTGAGGGGTCCGAGAAAGCGAAGCCGGCGATATATACTGCTCGTGGACCGCTAGATCGTTGTGAAAGATGTGACCGCGGGGATTCATCCAGAGTGGCCAAAATTGCTATACTTGGTCAAACCGCCCAGTGCCGGTGATACATTCGCAAAGATCCCAACTGTCACGAAGGCGTTTGAGTGGGCAGAGTGAGAGCTATTAGGGGAGGTCAAAGTTGAGAATCACGGATGATTCTGACGTGATTCAGGAGGTCGATTCTCGATCAAGAATCCGCATCAAATCACTTTTCCCAAGAATCACCCGGATTCTTGTTTCGCCGGAGGTGAAACACGCGAGAATCGTGATTCTCCATGAATCACCCGAAATCGCGCTTCTCCCACGAATCATGGTCGAGAATCGATGTATAAAAGTGGGTGAATCGAATCTTGAATCACATGTCAAAATCGGCAGCGATTCTCAACTTTGACCTCCCCTATTTCTAGCAGCCATAGAAAGAGATGTGAGAAATTCACAGCACGGGCAAGAGGCGTCGAAGATCTAGATCTGGCCCGCGATCAACAGCACGTGAATCGGCAAGAGGTGAGCGGATCATTGATCTGGCCACACAAGTGATGGCACGCGAGCGGGAGGCCCGTGGACACTCCCTTGGCGGCCCGACCGCTATAGAGTAAATCAACGGCCCAAAATGTGCCCTATCTCCGGTACATAAATAGAGTAAATCAGCCCCGAGAGGGCCGATGTCCGGTACACATAGAGTAAATGGCGCGGAGCGCGGAAAATTTTTGAGTACAATCAGCTCCGAAGTTGGCAAAAAAATCGTAGAAAGTCGTGATCAACAGCGATGGACAGTGATCGACAACAAGACCAATTGTACCACAACAACGCAACGACTCTTTTTTTCCCACTTCTCTGATGGCCGACGTCATCTTGCTAGAGCAGCGTTCCATTTGATGCTGCCGAATGGATTGGCGTCGGAAAGCTTTACAAGAACGTCCCCATCGAAGTGTCGGATGCTTGCTGCGATGCTCGCAAAATCCCAGCGGACCTGCAAGCGACTTTTCCGAGCAGGGCCATACCAGTAACACAATTCTTGGCGCTCCACTGGCTACCAGGCATTCTGGACGGCGATCAAAAAGTAATATATGCTCCGTCTGATCATTAGGGGCCCAGAATTAATTTGTAGGGATCTGTTCTGTTGTCCAAGGTGAAATCATAGCCACTCTAGAGCAAAAACGGACATGGGAGAAAAAAAATGGCATTTTTAGGCTATGTCCGACAAAAATAGAGTAAAACAGTTGGCTGCGCGAAAATTTCATAGAGTAAAACAGGGTCAAAATCGGGCCAAAAGCGGTCGGAGTTCCAAGGGAGTGTCCGCGGGCCTCGAGCGGGCCTACATATACCTCCGAGGTGCCGTTGAGAGCAGGTCAGAGAACCCACTTGAGAGCATAATTTGCACCCAGGAAACACTTATATGCTTGTAAAATGCTTACCATGAGATGCCCGATTATATTTGAGGGAGGGCAAATGCACAGGGGCTGGATTGTGCTCAGCAGCTACAACTCGATTTAGAAGGGGACCGTATGATGAGATGTGTGCCAGATCAATGATCCGCTCGCCTCTTGTTTTAGACGTGATGAGAAAACAACGACAGACCTATGAAAATATTATGACGTGGGATTGGGCCTCTTCGAGGCAGGTGGCTGAACCGTTGGGTAGGTATCACAAGGAGGCTGCTTGAACTACTTAGTTCTCAGCCAACACTGAGTTTATATTCGCTTGAATCATTTGAGTCAAAAATAATATTTATATCAAGCGAAAGAACCTATTTACATTTGGTCTCCCAACAAATCCTGTCGGCAAGGCTGCGGTTCTCTGACATCATTAGATGTGAACCTGAGGTTTAGATGAACAATGCTGTATACTCTTGAGTACACCCCGGAGGCAGCCGAGCTTGAAACAATGTATATCCAAACTTAGCATCAGTAGAGAAACAGAACATGTTTGAGCCGGGCTGTTACAAAAGTCTGATTTGAGTTACAACTCCTTATAACGTGTTTTTAAATCTTACCAGAAAAACAGAGGGATTTATAGCGGGTTATTGAGGGCCTACAAGGGCTTATACTTAGAACCATTTGTTTTCTTTATAAGATTCAGAAAGATGCTATAACTGCTTGTAAGTCAAATCGGGTTTTTGCGACATTGAATGCTCTGAAAAATTGACTGGAGCCCGGGATTGAAGATGTTATAAAATGTATTACCATCGTCAAAATGGACAAGCCAAAGCTCCCAGATGGCAAGGAGACGGCAGTCAAATGGAGTTGGTCGGCGGAGCAATTGATCCTACAGATCGGCGGTATTCAAACGCTCAACGGAAATGACACATCAACTAGTTACGATTTTCGAGGTTAATAGATTGTACTCGAGAGTTAAAAATCCAGAAAAATGCTGGGAAGCTGGATGAGGAAGGGCTCTACCACTTGGACAGAAAACACTTACAGAGCAATCTTCTGTTGCTCTTATTTTCGGCCATGACCAATTTGATATGACCAATTTTTGTGTGTTCTTGTTAGGAAAATAGCACAAAATCGAAGTGCTCCACACGTGTAAGGAGCTAAACCTACGGTTCAGCCAATGAAAAGAAGATATATACTGACCAAGATTGCAGGAAATGAAGCTCACTTGTCCGATATGTACGAAAGCCCGTTTTTAATTTACCCTTCCTTCTTGTGTGTTCATCGCGTTCTTTACGCAAATAGGGACGGCTATCAGCTTCGCATGTACTGTTGGAGTCCACGCCTCTTGAGAACGGATATGCATCTGTAACCAATGAGAATTTTGAAAGGAACCAAGGAGAATTTGACATTCGTAATCTGTGTTCTCCAACTGGCAGGGAATGAAAAGTACCCAGGGGGCAGCTGGTGAGTCCACTTGGATTTTTGGTCTCATATCGCCTCACATTACTGTAGTATTTCGACCAAGTGTTCACGATTTTGAATTTTTTCGGTCACCGAGAAGGCCGAAAGATTTTATTGAGAATTTTGCACACATCAAAAAAATCTGACTGTCACCGTCACCTGAACACTTCGTCGAAATACTACAGTATTTGTGCTATCAGAACGTGAGAAGTCCGTAAGGTCGGACCATGGCTATAGTATCCGATTTTTTTTAGCAAGAGCTACCTTTTTATAACTAGCGAGGTACTAATTGTTATAGCATCTGTCTGAGACTAGAGCTACCTACTTACCTACCTACCTACCAGGGGACAAAAATCCCTAGAGCGTCTATACTGCTGCATATCCGCGCTACTTAAATATAGTATGATCATATCATACCAACTACCAATTGAATTGACACGCTCCGTTCGTGTGTCGGACGGAACGCGGCGTAAGTATCTGTTCCTTGCATCCTTCCAATGATGTAGTCAGAGGAATGGATGGTCGTTTCTGTACGAACTGAAGGCTTGGTGAAGGCGAGAAGGCAAGGCGAGGCAAAGTTGCCACAAAGTTGAGACAAATTACAAAAGGTATTTGGTTCTTGATACCTGAAGTGGTACGCTCCTTGAAGATTCCCTGCCGGATGGTTGGATCAAATCCAAGGGGGTTTTAGTGACTATACAGCCCATAGCTTTCAGAAATGGAGCAGGATAAACATTTGGCCAGAGTCCCACACAAAGGCTTGAAACCTGTGCGTAACGGCATTTCCTCCTGGACACTGTAACCGGCTTTACTGGCTAATACCCAGCTCTACCAGCGGATGTGCTCGGAATGCTTTGCAAACTGAGTAACATTATTTAAACGCTCCAAAAAAAAAAAAAAAAAAAAAAAAAAAAAAAAGAGAGAAAGAATGCTTAGTAATGGTGCCGCCCACGTGCTCAGCGTCTCACCGTCCTCAACGCGTTGTGATTTGATCCACGCGTATTTCACTCTATACACGCGTAAATACTGCTCAAGAAGAAGACTGGAAGCACTATCAATGAAGTTTCGTCAATAACATGAATCACGGCTTGAGGTGTTGATCAGCGACTCTGAACATGGAACGCTGTTCGATGAAAAATGCTGATGCACATTCAGTTTCCCTGCGTTTCTCCGTATATTCACTCACCAAGTAGAGGGGCCTTATCGGACTGATTAAACTGCAGTAGGCAGCCTGGCGACCCGCATCGGAGCTCTAGTGCCACCAGGCTGCGGGAAGGACAGGCAAATTCGGCTGATTGAATAACGATGTTGGACAGCGGCGGTGTAGCCTGTGACTTAAGCTGATCACTGTGTACGGTGGTGTTTAGCAAGAGCTGTGTGCGCGGTGGGCGGGTGGACCACGACAGTGTGCGGGGACCGATAATGTCCGCTCCGGCAAGCATCCAGATCTCCAGGGAAAATGGTGAATACGATATTGCGAACTGTTTTTCCGGGAGGAGGGAGAGGCTATCCAGAGGGGGCATCTGCAGCATCACTGCGCATCGTTCCATTGCGAAGTCGAGCATGCGAAACTGAGCGATGGTTGAGACCTGCAAGGGGAAAAGTCAGCAAACACCGAAACAGACTCAAATAAGAACGACATTACATTATTGTTGATCAATACCTGGCGATAGTCGGGGTAGACGACTCCGAAGTACGTCGACCAGTAGGGCTTCTGGAGATAAACAGCGTCCGGATCTGACGCGTTGACCTGCGTTAGAAGAAGGGGCAGGTTGACGATGGGAGCTGGCGGCGCCGACTCTCGTAGAACGGCATTTTCCAGACCAATGTATTGATTGGGGAACCTGAGTTTGTGACTCGGAGGTGGGGGCGTCGGAGCTGACAAATTGGGATTACCGCGAACGGTGAAGAAGACGGCAACGATAGAAATGAGGCAAGCCATGACAAGCAGCGGCACCAGAAAAAGAGTGTCGCCCCTCGTTACTTGCTTTTTACTCCACCCACTGGCTGTCGGTGCCTTCGAGTCCTCACGGGGCGAGTCCCAACCGTGGTCCTCAGCGTCAACAGTGTCAGGGTTAGAGAGGAGCGGGAGATATGCCATGGAATAATGTATGGGGTCTGTTGAGAGAGGAAACAATCGTGGTGTGGGAAGCTCAGGCGAGGAAGAAGTACCGACATTGTGGGAAGGAGGCTGTGGGAACTCAGGAAACCGACCTGAAAATAGATCAGACGGGATGCGTGGCTCTTGCTGATACGAGACACCGCGGATCTTATGATTGAGATGGAGAATGTATGTATTGGAGCGAAGTAATGAAAGTATTGCCGCCAACTTTTTGTGGCTGATTTGAACATTCCACAGCTAAGTATAGAGAAGGTCAATTGGCACCAACTGTTACTCAAGCATCAACTCCGGTCGCATAAGAAGTCAGTATCTACGGCTGTGCTGCAGCGCCTTGAGAGGAATCAACTTCTGTTCTAGGCGGGAATTCGATTCGGCACACACCTGATTCTTGCATCTCTGCTACGCGTTGGTAAACACCGGTCCAATCACGACATGTACGGACTATCCCCCGAGGAGGAATAAAGTGGTTTGAATATATATCGACGACGCGTAGGAGTTGTTTGTTAGATCGGCATAAGACCATCTGGCGCAGATAGTTGATGCAGTGTTGAGTTGCGCCGGAAGGAATGGTTCGCGCGCCTGTCATACCCGCAAGATAGTCCTTGCGGATGATGTCCAGGCATTTGAGTTGGTGGAAGATGGAGAGCATGAACGCTTCATTATCCGGCCCAAGATTAACTATCCCGCCACCGAGCGGGATTAGCGCCGCCCACTCTGCGTCGGCCTGCGAGCCGTTGAGTGCGTATCTGGCCGAATTGTGAATTTCCATGAGCACCGGATCCAGGTGAAGTTGCCACACTGGCGACATGTTCTCTGCAGCTGCAGCGTTTGCGGTTCGTTAGCCGAGCTGGAGAATCCACTCAGTTTGACTCGAAGCTCACGGATGACGAAATCTTCTGGCCAAGAATCTGAGCCTCCAGTGGCCGCTGCTCGTGGTATGGCGAGTATAATGGAGAGGGCCACAAGAAACGCCAGCGACATGTTGACAAGGACCATGGTGGTTAAGGTTCAAGGGTCAAAATATCGTGACGGTGGCACAGCATCCATCTATACTTTGTTCATCATCGATATAACGATTCTGTAAAGAGACTACACAGCATCCCATCTTACTTTCGAACTGCCATGACTCGTCACGCTGTGGTATATTCCACAACAATTCTTGCCTGCCTAATGGCCCTCATAGCACTTAAGCGGAGTCTTTATCATACTACATCCCAAGTGCAGAACTATAGTACGTCCTAGTCTCCTGGAATTTTATACGGTTACACTACAACAATTCCCAGCCTATGTTGGGGACGATTTTCCGGAGCTGTGGGACGTAGATACCTCTGAACCAGTGGCCATGATCATGGAAGAGAGCCGGTGGTATCCTGCCCACGGTGGACGCGACACGACGGGCCTTTGGGCGACCACCTCGCCAGTCGGACTCAACTATATCCGTATTGGCCCCGAAATGCGCGCCTTCTCAGTCGCGATGTTTCATGAAATGCACTGTCTTCGGTTCATTCGCGTCATCGTCGACGGCCGTTATGATGAGGAATCACAAGAGCATCTGCAACACTGTCTCAATGTTTTGCGCCAGTATGTCCCGGTACTTCCTTCACGCCGTGTCTTGTATTCATAATGAATTAGGACTATCCTTTGCTCTCCCGACCTCACCCTCGAGCCTGCAGATGTTCTTGACCGCGACTTCGAGGTTAATCGCGTGGGTTCAACACATGTTTGCTCGGATTGGAGCGTTATGTACACAGAGGCAGAAGCCAACTTCAACCATTGGCGCGCGTCACTGACGCGCAAGTCTTCTGCTAACACCTGAATCTGTATGTATTCCCTGTAAATATTCCACCAACCAGACGAAAAGAATGACCCCAGAGTCGACGGGAATCACAGTACCCTCGTGGAAAGAACCTCTGGCAAGAATCAGTGTCAGCATCTCATCTTCTCGAGTCGCAAGCAACGGAAATCTAGCGTGGAGAACGAATAAGATCAGTACCTTCCCTCGGCAGCTATTTCAAGTTGGTCCGCCGCGGTGTCTCTGAGAATCAACACCGCTGATTCGGCCAGATAGCTGTTGAAACAACTAGTTCCAAAAAAGGCTCCCTCATTCTTCCATTCCCGAGTAACTGGCCGCGGTATGGTTCATCTTCCGTGATTGCTGCCCACTGCTTTCTATTTTCTCTTTGGCAGTGTATTCCATTATGGGGTGAGAAGACGGATATCGGTGTCATACACCTCCGGCTGTTTACTGGTTTTTCCTGATATGGGACTTTGTTCCCACTCCCGAGCGTTCACACACGTGGGGATCACTCATTCGAGGAAATCCGATGTACCGGTGGCCCCGAAAATGTTGCAAAAACAAGCAGTTTTAGAAACCGTTTCGGGGTGCTGGGAAACTTTTGGTTTCTGTGGTTCCAAGACCCGATTTTCAATTGAGTTGGTGGGTTTTGAGAAAGGATCAGGTAACAGTTCCCATTCTCCCGAAAGGTTCTCGATATCAATGGTTTGGGGGGCGTTTTCGGGGGGCCCTCATACAACGGATTTCCCCGAGTAAGTGCTGGCCGAACGTACTTAAACCTGTCCCAGATAGCATGAAGGCTCCATTAAACACACACCGCTAGCATTATGAAGTTGATCCACCTCCTCTCATTCCTTCTCGCTGTGGGTGTTTCTGCTGCACTCGTCACTAGTATGTTGGCTGTCTCCGCATATTTGCTATACTGATCTTGCCTTCAGAGCGCTCGTCTGCCCAGGTAGACTACGATGAGGTGGAGGTACCTGGGTACGAAGCCAATGCGGTTGATCCCACCGCCCTCTCGGAACCCTTTTAATGGTGGGTGTTCTGGGCTACATTCATGTGAATGGCCCTTTTAATCTGCATTCACTAGTGCGATTCTTGAAAATCCAGGTGGCGGACAGAGAGGTTCCACAGCTTTGGTGTTGTAGTTGAGTTTCATTGAGATGGAGTAACAATGATATTTAGAGTCGCGTGAAACATTGTTCAACTTGAGATGTCTCCGTGAAGTAGATTGGCACGTGACCGTTTCACCAGTTTGCGAACCGGGCTTTTTGCACGAAAAATTCGATGTTCGCCATTATTTCAGGAAATCTTGTAACCAAATCGATATCGCGGTGGCTCCGAAATAACGAGTTGAATTTCCGGGCGACTCGGACGAGTCGGAATCCGTGCCTCACGGAAGAAAATACGTAGAGCTATTTATCTGCCATTAGATAGGATGCGCAAAAGCCGCATGAGCCCCATGCGGCTTCATGCGGTATTCGTGCATTGTGCAAAGTTGCACCAGAATAGTTGTTTGGGTAGGTTTCCAATGCCATATTTGCGCATATAATGCAGGGTACTGGTAGCTTCTGGAGAGTCTGGTATATGGTGACCTGGTAAGAGTCAATCCAGTGGCATGTATGATGTCATCCGGGCTAGCGCACGGTGATATCGGAAATGTCGTCAAAAACGTTGTTTCACGCTTGCTCTGCAACTGAATTCAGCGATACTCAAGACGCACACTATTCAGGCCTGGAATGCAGATTTGGAAGCACAAATCATACTATTCAGCTCATAGAAAACCGAAAAAACCCGTGTGGCTTTGCGCAAGTGCCAAAAGCCGCATGCGGCTGCTGCGCATCCTATCTATTATCTCCTCGGAGTGTCTCATGGTGAACAGTGACTGATGATAGGTAGATAAAAGTACAACGCGCTCAGAAACGCCGGTTCCATGGACTACTGAAATCGCGGGAGGTGAACAATACCGCAAAGATGGTCAGCTGAACGCAAGAGGTGAGCGGATCATTGATCTGGCATACAAGTGATGGCACGCGAGTGGACCAAATCAGGCTATACCTCCGAGGTAGCCGTTGAGAGCAGGTCAGAGAACCAATTGAGGGCATAATTTGCACCCAGGAAACACTTATATGCTTGTGAAATGCTTACCATGAGATGCCGAATTATATTTGAGGGAGGGCAAATGCGCATGGGCTGGATTGTACTCAACAGCCACAACCCGATTTGGGAGTGTCCCGTTACGTATGATAAGATGAGTGTCAGATCAATGATCCGCTCACCTCTTGGCTGAACGCTGTCTTTCTAAAACTGCTTTTCCTCGGGGCGATCTCAGCAAGTGATAACCAATGCCGTCCAGTGCCAGGCCACCTTGAGATTGCGAATGGAAGAGAAGAAGATGGGAGACTCCTAGCCTCACATAGCATTCAAGGCCGCCCGGCTTCTCTGTTCGAACTATTTATACCAGCCAAGGGCGTTTTTGCGGTGGACCCGCACCGCGTAGCGCTTCGCAACAGCCCTGCCCTTCCTCATCCGCATTCCCTCATTCTCGACCTTCCGGACGCCATGTCCGCGCCCACTCTAGCCGTCACCGAGGGCGAGGCCGCATTCGACGTCCCCGCCGCTGGCAAGCCCTGCAAAACCTGGTACAAGGTTGTCGGGACTCTGGGGACGCGCCGCCCGCTCATCGCTTTGCACGGGGGGCCACTGCCTTGCCTGTACCTCGCCAATCTCGCACATATGACCAAGAAATACGGCATACCGTTAGTCTTCTACGACCAGATCGGCACCGGCAACTCGACGCATCTACCAGAGAAGATGGGTGACGAAGAATTCTGGAATGATAGCCTGTTCCTCGACGAGCTGGACAACCTGCTGCTGCATTTGGGTGTGCAAGACGAGTACGATCTCATCGGCCATTCGTATGTTACTCTGGTTCGTTCCTCCAAAAATTCATGCGGAGTTACAGTTGGGGCGGAATGCTGTCTGCCCGCCAGGCCTCGCGTCAGCCAGCGGGACTCAAAAAGCTTATCCTTTGGAGCGCGCCGGCGAACATGAAGACATGGGTTGATACGCAGGTGTATTTGCGCACTCAACTGCCACAAGAAGTGCTCGATACGCTCATCGCGCATGACGAGGGCAGAGCCGACCCAGCCGCGTATGAAAAGGCGCACTACATCTACCGCGCAACCTACACGTGCCGAGTCGAACCTATTCCACAAGTGATCTTCGATGCACTCGCGAGTGTCGGCTCCGACCCGACCGTCGTAGTTTCGCTGTGCGCTAGTTGAATTCTTTTGGGTGCACTATTCACTCACGGCTCTTTAGGTATGGAGAACATGCAGGCCTTAAGTATGAAGGGTCGATGAGGGATTGGTCTATGGTGGAGGATGCGCACAAAATTAGCGTTCCAACCCTGCTGATAAACGGACGCTACGACCTGGCCCAGGACGCGGTCATGCAGCCGTATTTCGCGAACATTCCCCGCGTCAAGTGGGTCCAGTTTGCGGAGTCGAGCCATATGGCGCACATGGAGGAGCGCGAAAGATTTATGGACGTAGTCGGTAGTTTCCTGACTGACTAGCAAGCGTATGTCTGTAGCTCGAAATACTAGGGATCCGCCGCAAGCGCGAAGTGCTCGCGAAGCATGTAATCATCATTACGCAGCTCTTTTTCTCGAATGCAAATTTTTTTCTCCCCCTGTTCTCGATGATTTTGGTATGGGCCGAAAGCCGCCAAAAATGCGCATCTTTTGAACTACTTTTCGGCGCGATATACCCGCAATTTAACGTTCTTGAAGGCATTTTGTCCCTCAAGCACTGTCAGCCACTGCGCGGAGAATTTGTTCGTGTTTTCAGCCTACTCTATCCCTCTGCCTCGTCACGTGTTAGGGTAGAATTGCTCGCTTCGCTCGCAATAATCAAAAGATAATACAAGCCCTGTGCCTGCGAGGTGTGGCGAGATGTTTTCTGGGAAGTATTCATTTTTTAGTCGGAAACGGCTCCTAGAACGAATCCAGAAACCTTCCCAGCACGTATTTAGGCGCCGTAAGGCATGTTCAACACAATATCGCCACACATGTTGAACGTTGAGCGCCGGTTATGTTTGGCGAGTGTCACCCGCAGAAATCACATGAAAATCTGTCATCAATTTTTTGCCAGCGCGACACCACTAACGAATGAATTCTGTGGGTGCGAAGCTGTGCAGAGAAGCCTATTTCGGCCTATTTCGACAGCCAAGGCAAAATGAAACAAGGAGGCTCGGCGCAAAGACGGGAACATGCTGTCTTTCTTCAAGAACGTGTAAAGCACGTCCCGTCTACAGTCGAGGCGTGGCGTCCTTTTGCTTCGGGATAGTCCAGTCTAGTGATCGCCGGTTAATCGTTACATATGATAAAGACCACCAAGCCGGTGAGTAATGGGGAACGAGATGAATAAGTGATTCTGTTCACCCGTCATGTCCGTCACGGCCTAGTCTCTGTTACAGAACCGATATACTGATGACGAACAAGTATGTATCAGTATATGGTCTGTTTGCAATCACGATCGACTCAGGAAGCCACGGACCGATTACGCAATCATGTGGCTGTGCTTCTTACGCCTAGCATTTTTTTTGCTGCTTTCAAGTGCGCTCTTGTGTTCTTCTTGATCCCAAGCATTCATGATAGGCTATACTCGCCATTGGTTAAGTTTTCGGCGTGTCCGATGCTCTTACTACGACGAAATGGAAACCTCGCGGCAAGTGCCGAATCGGCCGATCAGACCGACGCTTTGACTTCGAGAAACGGTCTGGCCCAAAATATTGCACAAACTCCAAATGTTTTGTTATCCAAACTTGACACGAGCATTTAGGAGCTGAGACACGAGCTTTGGCGGCTTCAGCAGGAAGAGAACACGTCGTATTGAGACGCGCCGAGGCCGCACAGCCACTGGATTGCGTAATCAGTCCGTGGCCTCCTGAACGATCGGGGTTACTATCAGACTAGTCACGGCCGTCATTTCAACGGCCGTCATCCTCCCAAACCGTCCCGTTACCGTCCCGTCGGCAAAGCCTTCGAGGCCTCGACGGAACGGGTCGGCTACCCGGTGCCGGAACCCGTTGGAACCGGCGCGACGGTAACGGCGCATAGCCCTATTAATAATATCTGCGAATGAACGGCAGACGTGTCGACATACTTCATCGCGGACCGGCGCCGCCTTGGAGTTACGGCCCGGTGCACTATTACCAGGTTATCCCCAGAGTCATGAGCAGCGAGCGAGACCTGGAGAATAACTCTGAATCACATGAGGTTTATATGGAAGTCTAACATCAAAGCAAAGCAATTATCGGCACTCGAAAGCAATTATCGTAGCACTTGAACGCAAAATATCAGCCGTGCTGCACACTCAGTGGGTTAGCGGCGGCCTGGCTCCATGCCCCATAGCATCTTTGCTGTACTGTAATACACGAACAAGTATAAGTGTCCGCAAAACTGAGGATTGAAATCTATAGACCCATTGTTCATCAAATATTCGAGGTTCATGGTCAAATTAGGGTAAAACGGTAGATTCTATCCTGGGCTATTGCTCAGCTTGAATTTTTGAAACAGCTTGTCACTTGAACGTTAAACCCGAGAATTTCCGAAAGGGGAATTTAAAGTATGAGTTGAACTTGACGAAGAACTTTCCAGAAACAATGTAACCAGCCTGTAGCTTTACGCCTCAGGCCAGCGAAAACTTTCATTCCATATTCGTCCCCCAAAGGATCAGATCTTGTCATTCGTATTCGATTCCCACTGAATTGTAACCATTTATGGGCTCCGCGTTAGTCGGTTTGTTCTGCTGGCCAGTAAAACACTCCAAATATTTTCTAGGAAGCAAACAAGTTTCACGTCGGCTCGAGCGCTTATGATGTCAGCTCAGCCTCAAAGTTGATACTTTGGCATGAAGCTCGATTTTTTACTGAAAAATGCTGTTATATTACAGGATGCGAAACACCGCAAAGAAGGCCGCCGTGAATAGAGATTTGTCTTTTGAAGGATTTGCTTACATATTTTGAAGGTAGGGCTAAATTTTCGGGAATTCGAACCGCCAAATTCGAACCTGAACTGAACCTGAACTAGTGAACCGAAGCTTGATTTGATTCTTTCACGGACATAATATCTTTCGTTGGCCATTTAGCGCAGAAGATGGAAATTTCGATGTCGAGCCGCATGCTTTCCCGAGCGAGTGGGGCTGAAGTCCTCGAGATACGCGCGATCAAAGTCACCCGGCGTGGAGAGGGCTTGGAGTCTCGGACGAGGCAGTCGAGTTCGGCCATGGGGTCTATACAGTATTAGTCAGAGAGTGATTCTAATTGGAACTGGAACCACGCCACGGCCATGAGGTGCGCGCGCAACGAAAAAGAGACCAAAACCATGTCAGGCAACAACTAGTAGGAGTCCCGATGACGCGCAGATCGTCCGTCGAGGGGGATGCGGGTCGTCTGGGTTGCGTTCGGCGGTTAGGACTGGGATCGACAGCACAGAGACCGTGGACGCTCGGCTCACTTGAGTGAGAGGCGATTTCTTTGTTCCAGGGCAAGGCAATGCAAGCGAGAGGTAATATTACCAGCGGGGAGAGAGAACTTTCTTGCGGGAAACCCCCAGAACTTCAAGATCCGCAGGGGGCGACACGAAACGGGCCCCCGGCCCCCCAAACAAAACAGCTCGCGATTTGGGATAGATACGTATAACGGGAGACGATGGCTGAGCATAGGTTTCCATGTTTGTACTCTTTTTTTTTAGCCGGATTTGCTCATAAGGGCCAGAAATATCGTGAACAACCGCGACAGTGGGGGCGGCAGAAGCAGCAGGATTATCAGTAACAATTGAATTGCATTGAACCATGGCCGTGGCATTTTTGACATGTACAGAGTGGGGGCGTTTTGCCAAGAAAGCATGGCGCTTTTGGAGTTTCCCGTGCCCCAGGCTTCGAGGTCTTTGGAAGAGTTTTCGCAATGCATTTCGCCACACGTAGATCCAAGAAGCAGAATGGACAAATGCAAAGATGCAAGATTATAATTTCCAAGGACCAAGACGCATACGGAGGCTCCAGAGTCAGGCTTCAGAAAATATGGCCCATCGGTCGCAGGTGCCGCGGTCGACCGTGGTGCAACTACGATCACGAGGGTCTTGACTCCTGGCAAGCCCTTCACGAGCGAAAGGAGGATCGGGCCCGGGCGGCTATGTAGGAATGAGCTTCGGACTTGGAGTCCAGCGTAAGCGTGGTGCCGGTGAAGCCTCGTCGTAGTTGGTGTCGAGCCTCGTCGGAGCTTGCCGAGGTCACGAGGCCCCGGGCCGCGGTGGGCCGGAAATTTTCGGCCATAGTACTTACTCGCATGCATTGGCTTCCAAAATTTGTACAAGACTCGTCGATAAGTCGCGCGCCCCTCATCTCCTCGACGGATTTCGACAGCATCCCTGAAAAATTGTCTGCACCGTGTCCGGGTGCGAAATACGCAGTCCGCAGGTTCCACCCTCCGCCCTCCGCCCTCCACTTCCTCGACTCCTCGATCCTCGGGCCAGCGCTTCGGTTCAATACGTCCCCCTTGTCCGGCACGGATGGACCACGCGTCGGTGTCGTTGGCTGAAGGCGCGCCGCCGTGGCCGTAGCGAGCCTCCGCACCGCCTCGCGCCATTCGATCATCGATTTTATCAGTGCTCGGCGAGTGGCGACGTGTACAGCGCGCGCGCGCTTCGTCCCCGGCTACTTACCGCACCCACGCCTTGCGCCTGCCTCGTTTCCTGACTCGACGCGGTTCCTGCTCTGCGTCCCCGAGCCTCGGCCGTACCAATCTCAGGCAACACCCATGCTAACGCACTCTCCCGAAGGCGACTTACTTCGCCTGCGTTCGTCACCATCTTGTACCCGCCATGTCCACGCGTCGACGCTCGATGCTAGGTCGTTGATCAGCTGGTGGTGCTCTCGGCGACGCCTCGCGTACGTCGTCCCGATCGGGAATGGAATGAAGACCCAGGACGGAGACGCGACCTAAACGTCAGGCGCGTCCGGATCACACGCTAGTTCTCTCCGCGCAGGCTGGCGTATCTTGTATACCTCCGCTCGGTGCTCGGGCGATACTTGCGCATACTGACGACGACGCACGAGCGCCGTGTGGTGTGCTGCCCGACCCTGGCACTGCTCTGACGAGGTGGATCGGCTTCGCGACGACCCCTTCCCACGACTCGAGCCCGCGTAGCCGCAGCACGAGCAGCGCTCGTTCAACTTGTGCAGCGTCGGGATTGAAATGAGGGCTGGGCGTACCATCGCCACCGAGGTTACCGGAGAATGAAGGGGCGACACGAGCAGGGAGTAGGCTCGAATGGAGATGGAGCTGCAGCCTGCGGGAAACAGAAAGATGTACTCGCACGGTGCCGTACGACCTGCAGAGATCTGGACGCATTCCTTGCCTGCGCCGACGGACAGCCGCCCGTTAACTTCTGCTTTGGACGACATTCCTTCTGCGCAGTCCTCCCTTTCATCCTGAAGGACGATGCTTCTGCCGTATTGAGCCCAAGCACGAACAGCGCCCCCGCTCCTGCACTGTGGAGCCGTCGAGATTTCCCCCCGGAATGCAAGTGCCGTCGAGGGGAGGACGCAGGCGACTTGGGGCTCGGGCCCTGCACGTGCAAGGGTATCGAGGGGGCTTTGTGCTTTGTTGGAGGGGTGTGTGCGCTGGCATGGGCACCACTGACGCGCCGATGATCAAAGCGGGAGAGAAGACGGCGGAGCTGGTTATGGGTCGACGTCGGCCATCTTCGACTGCATTCCTGATTTCTGGGACGAGATCCTGCACCTCCCGACGATCTGTCCACACGCGCCCGTCCGCGCTAACGATAATCTCTCGTCCCCGATTGCACGCTCTGTCGCTGTTCACCGCTGCGCAGCTTCACCGCGACCCCGCCCGTGCACCCCCCGCAGAGTCCCTCCCACGACACGATCGCGCCTGCGCCTACGACTCGCCCGGAGCTCGAGGCAGCGGCTTACCCGAAGAGCATCCTCCATTCTCCGTCCTACATACACACCTACCTCGGACTCCGCACACCCTCTCTTCCACTATGGGCTAGGTACATATCATCTAGCTCGACTTCCGTCGCGACGTCCTATGCATGGATGTACGCGCGTGGTGGTACTGCCAGCGTAGTCCCGATCGCGCGTTGAAGGCTCAAGCTCAAGACGGAGATACGAGATACGACGTATATATTCCGGCGCGACATACACGTCCGGCGCCCGCTGCTGCTTCTCGCACACGCAGGGGTACCTGGGGATACGTGCGCGTACGACGACCCCCGCGCGCAGTGCCGTGCTGCTCGACCCAGAATTCGAAGGTCCTGACGGGTTTTTGACCGGGTGGATGGGCTTCGCCACGACACGCCATACTCGGGCGCGCGCGGCTAGCACGACGGCACGGGCAGCCCTCCCTTACTCCTCCGCCCTCGCCGTCGCCTGGGGATTGCCCTGGCCGGTGTCGATGCGAGGACGAGGACGAGGACGAGGACGAGGACGAGGCGGGTGGGGCTTGCCACGAGCGCCGGCCAGGGTATCGAGGGAGGAGGAAGGCTTCGATGGAGATGTGCGTCGACATTGGTCAACCGGCGATAAAAGCGGGGTCCGGAGAGGAGGCGGAACTGGCGCGGGGTCGACGTCGGCTACGAATCACCATCTTCGACTGCATTCTTGATTTCTGGGACGAGATCCTGCGCCTCCCGACGTTCTGTCCCGCTCGCACCCGTCCGCGCTAGCCTAAGTTATGTCCTTTTGGGCCCCAATGCACGCTATGTCGCTATTCACCGCTGCGCAGCGTGCCCCCTCCTGTCGTTATCGTGGCATCTGCGAGGCGCCTGAAGGGGAGTGCGTGCCTCCCACGACACAGCCTGCGCTTCGCCCGAGGTGGGAGCAGAGCATTCTCCATCCTACATACCTGACTCTGACTCGGCACATCCTCCACCATGGGCTATATTTCATCTAGGTCTCGACTCCCATTGCGACGTGCGACGTCCTATGCACGGATATACTCGCGTGGTGGTGGTACTACTGCCAGCGTACTCGCGCGAGCGCATTGAGGGCTCAAGACGGAGATACGACATGGATACGAGATACGACGTATATATTCCGCGCTGCTTCTCGCACACGCAGGGGTACGGTACCCATACGTGCGCGTACGGCGACCCGCGAGTGCTTTGTTGCTCGACTCCGGATTCGAAGTGTTACGCAGTAGACGATGTCGTCCCGAAGACCCTGACCCTGACTCCGCCATACCATACTCGAGCGCGGATGTCCAGCACGACGGCACGGGCATGCAGCCCTCCCTTACTCCTCTGTCGTCGCACGCCGGAGATTGCCCTGGCCGATGGGCCGTATCGTATCGTATCGTCGGGCGAGGACAAGGACGAGGCGGGTGGGGCTCGGGGCTGCCGCGTACGAGGACCGGGCTCGGATTTGAGATAGAGCAAGAGATGGAGATGATACACCCACCGAGATGCCTTCGACGTCGTCCACGGAGGATCCAAGGGCCGATTTCTATTACCCTGCTCGTTCCCCTTGCGCAGTCATCTCGCTCTAGACGCCGCTTGTTCCCAGCCCGACCCGGCCACGATATAACGCATATCCTCATCGTATTGATTCCGTCCTTTCGAATCGTGATAGCGAGTAGTTCCACCCGAGTAGTTCCATCGACATTGCGGCCCGCGTCATCTTATTGGACTGCCTTTCGCGAGTTTTCTGCCTCCATTGGTCTTTGCGGCTGCATATCTGGATTAGAGCATGTCCTTACCCCATGTATAATACTCTCTCCCGACTCAAATTTTGGTCGTGTACTATAAATCTCATCCTCGTTGTTCAGATCGACTCATGGACCACCTATCGTGCTCGGTACTTTGCGTATATGTATCCACAATTGCACCTGCACATCAAAACGCACTAAAAGTTCAAATTGCGCTTGCTTTCTCTCAATTCTTGTCCTATCACCTTCGGAAGTGCTGCAAATTCGACCGACAGGTCTCCTCGTTCATGATATGTAAAAAGAGTTCGAGGGAATTCGAATAAGCGCGCATCAAACCGTTGATGCACTGCATAAATTCGTCTGGATTTGTTTTCTGGGCAGCAGATTTTCTAGAGAAGCCGTTTGACGGGCTCGGAGCACGATCTCCTTCACTAGCCATTCAGATTTCTTCAATTCTTTTTGATATCGTGAAAGAAGACTTCTATCGGCTCAATTTGAGCCACTGCAGAAGAGAAACGGATAAGAAATGAGGGGGAGCGAATGCATTTTGAACTTCTAGTGCATTTTGGTGGGCAGGTGTAATTATAGTATGCACGCGTCTTCAGAATCTGAGGATAATCTTTCATCGGTTAAGCTGAAGGATGAAGCGAGACATATTGTTTTATACATATCTATTGAAAGAGCTGGTCATATGTTGGGGGATGTAGGTCCACATGAATACCCCCTAGCTCCAGGCACTGGATATTGTTGAACTACGGCGCTTGGGGATCACCTGACACTGCCAGTCCCGGCATACTCTGGCGCTTTGGTTTATTGTAAGTGCGAGGGGTTGATTTTGTCGCAGGCTGACATTTTGATTTACATTGCAGTGCAGAATCACGAGTATCAAGTGGTGTCAACTAAGACCATTCTCGCCACGACCTCCCCCATAAGGCGCAAACCGATGCGCCATCCATGTCAACACAAAACTGTTTGCCTCCACTGCGGAGCTGAAGCACAAACGCATGTGTCGCGATTCCGTGTTGTGCCAGGAAACCAAATGCGGGGGGACGAGGACGTCGCGGCGCACGACGGCGTCAAGCAGCTGGTTTATAAGTGCGTGGAACTGCTCTCCCGGGTCACTATGATCTGCAGGCAGGGGACCTAGATGGACGATGACATGTTTCTGGGAACATAGCTGTCCTGAGTTCCCGGTGTCTGGTGCCCAAAACGTATCTTGGAGTGAACGAGAACTTGAAGAAATCGACGAATCAATCGAAGTTATTGCGTGCTCGCCTCCGTGCGCTCTAAATTCGGATATCGCATGCGCAATAACTGGAACCGTTGGCCGCAAAGCTGCCTCCCGCCTCCAACATGATCGGACCAGGTCCCATAAATACCCCGGCATGGCGCTCCCACTCTTATCGCACGGCCTCGAGGTGTACGGGTGGATTGGCTGGACTCCTGGAAGTTCGGGCGTGCTGAAAGCCATGATGAGTGCGCCTTCAGACATTCCAGCAAATGGAATCGCTCCCTCGCTCCAAATCTGTGGCAGGTGGATTGAGTGGTGGATGAACTAGGGACGGGCCTGGAAGAAAGTTGAAAGCGAACCTCACAGCAGACGCACGCAAACGCCCAGACGTCAGATTCAACGGTGCGGCGGAAGGGCTGGCCTGGGTGATACATGTCCGGAAGAAGAAGCTCTGGCGCCATCCACCGGGTCGAACCACCGCGCGTCGAGGATTTGATTGATGTTTCTTGCTCAATGAACATTGCGAGGCCGAAATCGGCAAGGCAGGCGCGACCGTTCTCGCTGATAAGGATGTTGCGCTGGTTCAAGTTCAGAAGACTGTGTTGACCGACATGAAAGAATACCACTCACGCCGCACAGATCACCGTGGACAATATTGACCGAGTGAAGATAAGATATACCCATTATCACATCGTTGATCTGAACCGTACAAATTGAATTGGCATCGGGTCGAGAGACAAGATCGAACGCACGAAATCAATCGCATAATTTGAACACGGTGAATTGTTTAGCATGTATGAGAGCACGCTACCGTGAGCCATCCACTGCGACACCATCGCCAGGGTTTGCCCGGGAAACGTCGAGGAGTCAACACCCAAGAAAGGCACAATGTTTTCGTCTAGACCCGTTGTTAAAAGGTGGATATCTCACAAAGAGAAAGCGGTCTTAACGTTTTAGATAGTTCCATGATAATGCCTCCTTTGCAAATTTCTCTTGAAGGTTACGCCGCTGCATGTCGGATTGTTCGTGGAAGACCTTCAGAACCTTCAAGGCGACTTCCACTTGCTCCCCCATGTCGTTGGTATACTGTCCATGGTATATATCAGCAAAGCCGCCATACTTGACGGGATGATCATTCAACAAGACGACATCATGAATCTCAAGTTCCGTTGGTAAGATATTCAGCAAGTCTGCCAAGAGACGCAGCAGACGGTGAGCACGCCGCATGAACACTTTGTCGTTTTTGATGTCGCTGTCGTTGGGGAAGCCGGAATCAAGAACCTAAGGATCCAAGTGAGCAGAACGCGGGTGTAGAAAGCGGTCATACGGAGTGCGTAAGGTTCAGAACAGCGAAGGCCTGGTCCTGGGGTAGTCGTTGGATATCGGTCTTGTATGATTCAATCTCGAAAAGCATTCGGATGACTTGGCAAATTTTGATGTTGTCCTTCTTGAGGCAAGTCTGGATTTGCTTGTATGAAACAATCACTCCAAGGCTCGTCAAAGACTGCAAGAGATTGGGATCGGGACACTATGCGATGAATGTATTTACCTTGACCATCCATCTGGCCTCGTCTGAGGCCCGATGAAGAACCGCGAAGATGTCGGCCGTCGTTGGAATTCTTTCCGGGTCGAGAAATAGTGGACGCAGGTCGCAAAGTCCGGCCCAAATCCTCAAGCACGAGTCAATCTAGTGATTTAGATGTTCGTGGCTTACGTACCTCTGAGATTTTTCATCGGGACTACGCCAAACTGCATCGAGGAGGAGAGAAAATAAATTCTGCAAAGGACTCAGGATGAAAACGACATACAGAGGGAGTGATTACCTTGTACAGTGATGACGGACGAGAATCAATGACTGGGACAGCTGGGTTCTTCCCCGAATACATACTCATTCCGTTATCAGAGACATAAAGTGTGTATTCATGCTCCAATAAAGGCCTATCATTATGGCGGAGGAGGTCCGGCTGGCCAATTAGTACTATGTTCCATAATTGAGGTGAGTTTTCGAGTGCAAGGATTATATCCTGCAGTCCGGTTGTCTGGTCGACTCTGACGCCGTGAATGATGAGTGTCGTCCGTCCGGAGGTGGTGGGGGATCCAGATTTAGTGTGCATACGCTTCAACGACTCGAGGAACAAGTGGTCGGTCGACTTGAGCGAGTCCTGTTACTATTTTAAACTGATGGTAGCGAAGGTAAGATGAATTGGTCGTACATATCCCAGGCTCTCGAAAAAAAACCCATACGCTCGTGAGGTCCGAATAAGTTCTGCTGTGTACTCTCGAGCGCGTGCGATCCCATGAATTAAGGGTAGTATGACTGTCCGTTGGTTCCTAACATCGATTTGAAGAGGACCAAATCCAATGTCGGCAGGCAAAACAGTGCTGAATATGGCATCTGCAATGCGGCTGTTGTTCTCTTTCCTGTCCGTTGTGACCCATAGAATTTTCAGCTTCTGGGATGGTGAAGTACATCCTGACCAATGGACAACATCTTCGGTCAAAGATCCCAAGGGTACCAATGAAGGAGCAACAGCCTCGGATATGGAATCCTGCGTGGATATCATATCTTCCAATAGGCAGTCGTCGAGCCATCTTCGGACTGAACAGGCGAAGTCAGCGAAAGGATGGTATCGGCAAGGTCACCCACCCATCCAGCAAGAATGAAACATATATGGACCGAAGAATTCTACCAGGCACAGGGCGTCATGGTAGACAGTAAAGACCTGGAAAAATTACAACTGCAGAAATCTCCCACCCAGCTCACGCACCAGAGCGAGATGGCGCAATCGGCGGGAATGGATATGACGCCACTGTGTTATACTACAACAAGGACTCAAAGTTAGTCGCATCATAGAGTCAGAACGTAGGCGTACTAGCAAATGCTGGTGGCCACTCCTATCATCTGATTGGCAAAGTAAACCTTTTCTCCAATTTTGATTTAATATGCACAGTTATGGCTCACCGATAAAAAGGCGAGCACTCTAAAATAAAAAATTTGGGGATTCATATCCCCAGAGGGAACCAACGAGACCAAACGAGCCGAAGTCAGTACGCCTGTGACAGTTCGCCTGAGGGCCTGCGTGGCTGTCTTTGCACCAAGTACTCACCACCAAATATCGCAAGTTCTATAGCATAGGGGGCTGCGGTGGTGGTGCGAGTGCCTGGTAAGTTAGCGCAGCCCATGACGAACACAGCGATGGCCAGTCCAAAACCGGCGACCCAAGCAAGTAGCCAGAGCCGACGATACAGCTTGGCAATGGGAAGCCACCTATGCCGCATGAGGGAAGATATCATCGGAGATCGTGAGCTTGTTTTAAGGTTAGGTCCTGATTAGTCCTATAAACACGTGGTTTTTCTCTTTGACAGGCGGAGAGTGGGAGAAAACCAGTTTATGGCAAGAGGTGAGCAAGATCCAGATCTTGGCAACCATCAAAAAGCAGTAAGCTGTCAGATGTGGCAGTGGCGCATCGACGGCTGAGCTACGGCAGAGGGGCGAACACGGCACGCTACTTGGAGTAGCGAATTGTCTGCGGTGGACGGTCTACAGCCTCGCCGAAGACAGAAACAATATTCTATTTATCATCTATGCGGGAAATACATCGTGTTCAAGGCTGAAAACTGTGCTGTGGGATGTCTGCGGCAGAAGGGGATCTATGTGAGCAATCCGCAATCGACGCGGACGTCGAGGTGTACCAGCTGGAGAGTTCGGAGGGCACTTCTGACCTCTGGCATCATTGCTTGGGCCGGGCGAGTTCGGAACATCTTGAGAAGGTGAGTGAGCGAGTTTCCGAATTCCTTCAGTCTCGGGGATGCACGCTATATACAGGTTCAGTCCTCTATACAGATTGGACGTTGAAGCTCGAGATGGATGATGGTGCGACGCGTCTTGACGCGTAGGGCGTGGGTGAAGCGAGAAACACGCTAATGCGGGCCGTTGATGGCCGTTGTTTGCTTCATCCAAACACTTTCCTTTTTGGGGGGGTGGTGGCCGTGGGAATGGATGCCAAGATCCGGAGATCGAGCACCTCTTGGTTTATGGTCTGATTTTGTTTACGCATACTCAGGCACGTGCAGCGTCAACCCTGCTTAAATCCGCGTCATTGGCCGTTTTCACTAAAAACTGCCAGGTAAAATATTCTGGTGTTTTCTTTACAGTCAACACCCCTCACATGTGGCTCTGGGTACATTTCAACCTGCTACGCGTCTCGCATTTGTTATGAGGTCACGTTCGGAACGACTACGCTTGCGAGCGTCAGATCAGTCACCCGGCTGATTTCGTTCCGGGCGACCACATGAGCCCGTCGTCAAGCACAAGAAGTGCTTGATCGGGAGATCTTGGCACCCGTTCCCACGTGGGGAGGGGTACCAGATAAAGCAACAGTGACAAGGTAAGTAGGTAGGTAGAATCACCCCAGCCGCAGTTCCGAGGCTCACAATCCTAGTAGAGGTGTTGAGTTGGATACTGAGAATATGGTAGGTAGGTAGGTAGCATTACATGGCATGGTCTGAATAACAAACACCGGTTCCAGGAGGCCCGGGAAGCTCACCTAAGGGTAAGTCCGAATTCGAAGTTAGGGGATTTGAGGCAAAAATTTTGCGATTTTTGACTCCGGAATTAGCAGATTTGAGACTAAATTCTGGAAAACCCACCCCGAATTTGGGGATTCCAGGTCAAATTGGACTTGGACTGAAAACATGCACTCAATTCAACAGACACTCATCCTGAAGGTCTTACTGAACACGCGGCCAGACAATGAGTGGGGCTTACCTGTAAAGTCGCTGTGAAGGTGCTTTGACCTCTCACAATCAATATATCCCTTTCACAGCAGGGGGACACTATAGAAAAAAGCGAAAAAATAATATTAATATTCAATATCCTTCTCCGACTTGGGGGATTTGAGGCCTGTGGACCTTCAAAAGTTAGGGGATTTGGGGCTCCTTTGACCAACTTTTGCCAGAGTTACCTTGGACCAGCTTCCCGGGGCCTGTTCCAAGAGTTATCCTGGCATACATGCAAGCTGGGTCAAGCTGTGTGCATGTCTTCGCCCCTGGACAACATTAATCCCTGGTGTTTGATTTGTTGGGGATTCCACTTGTGTTTTCTCTATCCCTACATTCCCAGTTTAGTATCGCTATATTGCTGATATTCTGTTGTTCCATGCTGTTTGGTTCTTCACCTTATATCTGCTGCATTCCTTCAGAGAGACAAGCAAGAAAAAAATCCAGAGGGGTAAGACTGTTTATCCACGCGAAAATTGCCCAGAGTATTCACCTAGCTGAGCTAGAACCTGAAAAACAAAATCAAACTTGAAACAGGAGGAGTGTGAATCAAACACAAGACTGGTTGCATTTGTTGATAGGGATTACTTAACCAATTCAAATCGCACCACATTCGGCTGATAGTCGGCTGGCTTGGTTCGGCAATAGGGGAGTCAAGGAAGATAATTGACATTGTTTACGTCGCGAATTTTGGCTCAGTTTAGAACGGAGGGTTCTGATTTCGTGCAGCTTCAAAACTATCAATGGATCTTCATTATCTGCCCGTCCCAGTGTCGCCGCTCGCGGGCTGCAAAATGACATGATCACGAGCATATATATATTTAATTGCAGGACCGGATTCAGAGGCAGCCACCGCTGCTGGGTGGAACAATAGGGACAGCAGAGTGGCTGATTCTCGGTCGATTATGAGGTCGGTTCTCAATCCGATTTTTGAATTTAATTTGTATCAAAATCGTGCAAGAATCGAGCGACTGATCTGCTGTCAGAATCATTCCAAGAAATTAATTGACACGAGAATCAGGTCGGTCACTGACTCACAGTTCAGTTGATTAGGAGAGAGGTTCGGAACTGAAAGATGACACCGCATGGCATAAAAAGGGTTCGATGGCTGACCAAGCGAAAAAAATTCCCAGGATGACCAAAAGCAATCAAATAAATGATCAGCAGTGTAACGACAGAGACCCAGCGTAGGTCAGGCTCCTACCCAACCGCACATTCCGAGGTTGGGGAAAACAGAGGAGGAACACATACAGTGAATACATAGTTGTAATACAGGATGACAAAATATTGATTGCTGACACTAATACTTCCGAACTTCAATGCCCCAACCTCTCCACGGCGGCTGGCATTTAACAACCGTAAACAACGGATAATTCTATTTGGCACCCCGGTTTCCAGCGGAAACCCCTCGGCTATCAAACATGCTATGTGGGAACCCGGCTTCCACGAGAAACCCTACATTCTCGGCACCGGCCGGCAGCTCGGCATTCTCGGACAGATGATGTTCCCACAATTCAACACCGGTGATGTCCAAGGGTGCATAATTTATTTCACAGTGTAAAATCAACTTGAAGTATTTGCCCATTGCATCTGACTATTACCAGTTGTGGTCTACGTCTTAACACGAGGGGGCAGTTGGTTCTACTCGAAAGGACAAGTTGGTTATACAGAATCGGCGGTGCTAATCAGATCAAATGGGAGAATAATTGACAAGCAACTGGAATGAAGGGCGGGGGGCAGTTCCTGTGACCCGAGTAAGACACCGAACAACATCAGACATGGTGAGCAGTGGCCTGATAAGTATTCCAACAGGGAGGAGTGAAGAGAAATAGCTAGGGAGGAAGGATTTCATACCGTGCATTCAATATAATAGTATGGAGGTCACAAGCAAAAGGATTGAGTGGTGGATGTACGATAACAATCGGAGCGGTTTTTGTGGCTGTGAGGTACACAGCCACAATTCTCGCGGTGAGCTTTCCCATCACCGCTGAATTTTACAGGCTTGACTGCACACCAGTGACCATTGAGATATATGCATGATAATTCTATTCCTATTTCCAAGAAGTTCTATAGAGCCAAAAAATCGAAAAAAGTGATCCTTGAGCGAGCAACTCTCGGTCCCGATCGGCCCATGTGCCGATTTCAAACTCCGTGATGATCCGAAATTACGGCCCAGGGGGTTTCCAAATAGACCGTTGTTCGGGTTTCTCGGCTAAGTGGGGTTTCTGCTGGAAACCGGGATGCCAAATAGAATTATCCGTAAACAACATAGCCACATTTCGTGAAAATATTTGTTTGGCTCGCACAACTTCTCTGGAAAAATGGGTGAAGTGACCTGGATTGCTCCTATTTTCTCCACACACCATTTATGCTAAGTCTACGGGGCCCAAAACATCAGGAGGAATGATAAGAAGAAAGTCAGCCAAGCCGGTGGCTATGTTGTTTATGGTTGTTAAACGCCAGCCGCTGTGGAGAGGTTGGGGCATTGAAGTTCAGAAGCATTAGTATCAGCAATCAGTATTTTGTCATTGTATATTACAACTATATATTCACTGTGGATGTTCCTCCTCTGTCTTCCCCAACCTCGGAATGTGCGGTTGGGTAGGAGCCTGAGCGTAGGTCACATATTTGTGATGATTGAGCTTGAGAGGTTATCAAAAGAGTGACAGTTTCCGACTTACAGACCAAAAATTAACACCAAACATCGGAGTCGGATTCAATGCCGATGTGGTCCCATGATTATCAGACAATTATATTTTTGAGAATCAACTTCAGAACTGGGGCCATAATTGACCCAGAATCGTCCACTCTGACCGTCCCTATTCACATGTAGATCCCAAAATTGTACTCTGGTGCCAGATATGGATTCACATGACAAGTGACCCAACCGGCTATTTGTTTGAACTTTACCCCTTTTCACAATAGATTTGTGGATCACGCATCAAACATCTGTCGCCAAGGCAATTCACCCCCTTTCACTTCTTGCCCACAACCTCGACCATCCCTGCAATGCATCCTCAATATCTATTCTGGAGCATGGTATTCTACCTTGCGGTGCTCATTATGGCATTCATGAGGCATGATAAGGTAGGTGTCAGTCACTCCCTGCAAGCGGTCACATGACCAAAGTGTGACAACGACAAAGCTCCAGCCACAAACCTTGGAGACAAAAAGTAAAGCCAGGAAAACATGCATTTGGGTCTGCCTGAGAGATCCCTGGAGGCAGATCTCCAAAATAAGGTGGTAGGGCCAGCGAGCGGCACGGCCCGCTACCGGTCAGTGGGATATTGGAAACACCGCAGATTGACCTAAACTTTATTCAACAGTCTGCCTGCCTCGTTGAGTTGCCTTGCAAGGAATTTGCTGAGTTTATGGCCAATAGAGGAACCCCACAAACAGTCGCATTATAAACCTGTATGGGGTTCGTGGCTGGGTAGGAGCTTAGACCTTACTTTGGCCTGGAAGACCCAATGGATGACCTCTTTTAATCATGAGCGCACAAATTCATTCCTTGTTGGAGCCTGAGCAGATGAGCCAGGTACACAGAAAGTAACACGATTCATTGATTCACCGGATTCAAAACGCTATGCTCCTCTTGATTCTTATGTGCAAGGGATCCGCTGCTTTCAATGTGTTCGACTGCTTTCAAACAACCGGCGGAACAGATGCGAATCCGGATGCAACGGAGGCAAAAATTTGCGAGTTCAACTCCCTCATGAGAGTTCGAAAATGACGTCGGTGTTCCATGCACATGTTGGTTCTGAGAAAGTGGCGTTCCGTGATCGAAGGTAAAATGGAGATGAGTTACTTATCACAAATTTCAAACCAGGGCAGAATCATCAGAATTTACCAAACTGCCAGGGAAGTCATCGGGCATCGAAGGCAGGGCTGCTTGGGTTGTGAGCCTTCAACCAGACACATGGATTTTGTGAGTTGCAGATCTCGCTGCCATGAACTGCGATCAGTACGCAACGTTGACTTGATGTCGAGGTCGATTCGATTCCGCACACGCACACAGCTCTGGAAATTGGTAATTGAAAAAAGCCAGCTTGAAGCCAGCAATACGTAGATGCTGAAGGGAGGCATCTCCACATACTTAGTGTCATACACTTGGTCACTTAGGATTGCAGGAGTTCATCACCAGAGATGTAAGTTTGTCACCCTCCTGAGCAATCTTGCCACTTGCTGCTTTCGACCATGTGAATGGACAAGCTCGTCAGATGTATGTGAACTTTGAGGGCGCTCGAATAGGTGGTTTGTCACACGAGTCACATCAGCAATGGCACACAATGTTGTAGGCAGGAGACACGACCCGCAGACGTTTTGATGGCTGGTTGGGGTCAAAGTGTACTTATGAAGTGCAGTTTTGAGTATGAGCTCAGTTTATAGCATTGGAAAAAGCCTATTTCGAAAATTTATCAACTTTGGGAAAGTAAATTGAGACCTTACAAGACCGCGGTGGGTTGCGGAGCGGCCACCACCTCGGTTGAGGAAGCTGAGCTCAGCAGAAATTGCTGCAGATATCCTGGCGGATCCTAAATAAAGAGAGGCGTGGGGTCAGAGAGCTGATAGCGCAGTTTCAAAAGGCTTCGGACGGACAGACAGACAGACAGAAGCTATTTTATAAATAGGGTGATGTACATACTCTCGAAAGGAAAGTTCCGAAGCGGAAATAGGAAGTAAGCGGTGGCGGCCCAAGAAAGAGCGACAACGGACGGGGACGATGCTCACAGTTTTGAGGTAAAGTAATAATGCATCGCTGCTGAAGTAAATTACTTAACTGTACAACCCATCGAGAACCCCGAGGGTGAGCGAGCTGAGCTTGCATAGCACAGTGATTGAGTGGAACGAGGGGGAAATGGTTCTAGAATGAGGACATAAGCATGCTGCTGCATGCTAAGTACTGCTAAGTACCAACTCTGAAGTTTGCGCTCTTTCAATCGAATAAAGTACAGAGCCAACCAACTTTGCTTCTACAAGTGATCCGCACATGAAGAATATCTACGAATCACTCTGGGCAATATATTCGAGGTTAAACTAGTCGCCAAAAATACTGTGTACGCGACGCATTTGAATACAACCCTCCGAGATGCAGTCTTCCGAAACTTGAGCCGTTGTTTTTCATTCAATTGATACCAACTAAAATATTCAGTTTACCTGGATCAGCCTTGAAGTTGACCTTGACGGTATGCGGCACGGTACGTTTTGAATCCTCGGACTGATGCGAGCCCAATGCTGGAAAGGTCAACATTCGCTCCTTAGCCAAAAACTCCGACTGCTCACAATCATAATTGACAGATTCACCCATGTTGACATCTGTGGACGTAGCGGAAAAAATATCAATTCACGTACCTCGAAATCACCTCACGCAAGCCGGATGCGCTGACTGGTTGATCCCTAGGTTACCAGGGGCCTAGGAGCATCTCCGACACAATAAAGCAGAGGGTACTGAGAGATGCAAGGCAGCACGCAGCTCGGATCGGTGAATGATATGCAAAACGGTTTTGCTGTATCGTCAAAATTGTGGCCCAGAGCTGATTTAATAAGTAGAGCAACCAGGACGCGGCATGGCCGTCCATACAGTACGTGCACATGCGACAGTGTGGTACAGGAAAATATGTCTGCATCATGTCAGGAGCAATAGCGTGTAACTCGAGAGAGGGGGTTTCACATTGGAACCAAATTTGAATGAAATACAGCAATAGGTGCATGAGGATGGAGCAATGTCACGAATAATATGGATGCGGATGAAACAGTCATTGGGCATGACATATCAGCAGACGTAGAAGGCCATTTGCAAGGAGAAACCACACAGCTGGCATTGACACCCAGGGTGCCGCTATTCAGCATATCAATACAGATCAATCAACCTGACAGGATGTGCATACCAGTGTATTCGGGCGTGCGACGCTTCGTTGGGACTGCATACGCAATCGGTACAGGCACGAAAAGAGGAAGGGAGTGCTCTGTGCCCACCAAATATCAATTATCGGTACGGGCAACACCACTAATCTTGTACTCACTTGGAAGTGTTCCAGAGGAAAGAACAAGCAAGAAGAGTTTGAGGTTAGTGACGATCAAGAAACAAAGCATAAGGGAAATTCGAGCAGACACGCAGCTTGGTGTACATGGAAGCAAAAGACTGGAAACCAGAGACACCAGAACACGAACCCAGCCAAGGCCCAAGAGATGAGAGAGAAACTTGAGAGCTGGGATCTATCGGAAGAGGAGAGAGGTTCGTTGCCAAAAAGTGGCCCGGGGTGGCATGAGGGTGGGAGACAAGCAAGCGAGTTTGGAGCGAACTGGGTTGCTGGCAGTGCTTCGCAGCAGTCCTAATTCGGTTGCGAATGTAACAGAAGCGAACTAGGACCTCAGCGAAATTACGAGCACAGGTAGACCATCAACCGGCTTGCGTGGCAAAGTCAGAAAACTGGGGGAGAGATCAGTACTCACGCAAAAAATGCTGACGAAAACGTGATGCTCTGCAAGTGGCTGAAGTTAGGGCTCCCTAAGAACCCGTACCTAACGGTAGCGGGAATTTTGTCTCTACATAGAGTATTATAAGATTTTCTGACTCAATTTTTTTTTCAATGCAGAAGTGGTTGTTTCAGCAAATGGGCACTATTTAGTTCTGAGCAACGAAAACTTTTGCTGCTTAGGTAAGGTTCCCACAGTCCAAATAGGGTAATGATGACCAGATGAAGCCGGAAGAGGCCAATGGAAGCAAAAGAGAAGCACCCACAGGTCTCAGCCTAGATCTAACAGCCATCCTAGTTGTCTTATGGTTTGTTATCTTGATTCTATTTCCAAGTTATTCAACCTCTGTCAGACTCGGAAAAAATTCGATTTTTTTTTTCGGACCTCAGAAACATCAAAATTGAGTGATTTCCAGCCTATTGTGTTTTGCACCCAAAATTTTTTGCCATCACACATAACACATGACATACCACGTGACTGCTTGCAGGGAGTGACTGACGCCTACCTTACCTTGGATCCCAGTCCTTCTCGTTCCCCCTGTGTCGTGACACATACAGAGTGTGTCTCTGAGGCTGATGCATTCAGCTGTAAAATAATTGAAATGGTTGACGATGTCCACCGAAATCGAAATGAATCTTTCTTGATACCTGAGCGTGTTTCTAAGGTTGACGCTGTCAGCCAAAACTTGATCGAAATCACGGTTGACGTTGTCCACCAAAATCGAATCAAAATCTATCGAGTTACGCATCTTCGCATCTCTATAATCTTCCTCGTGATGTGGCGTAATTTTCAGCATCATGCGTTACTGGTGTACACTGTTGACCGAAAGACTCACCCAGTTCTGGTCTGCGAACAGATACACTTGCGATTCCTTCGAAAACTTCTCAGGCACTATGACTGGATTGTTCACTGTCAGCTTTTTTTGGGACAAGGTTCAGACCAGAATTCATCGCAGACATGAGACAAAGGTCCGTGCATCCACGAAGACCCCTTTAGGCGTTCCCACATGGCGGCGCCGATACACGTCTAATTACTGATGTGGTCTCTATCTAGACTTCTTTGTGAATGCTCGCTTCCAGTCTGCTGTCTGTGGATCCCTCTATCATGCTTTCCAACAATGGTCTCGCTCCTCACATTGCACGGAAGACCGAGGACCGAGATTCAGACGTGGCGGGGCCTGTAAAGAATTTGCCCCATCTGAAATCAACCCATACCTGTCTCATACTGGACCCTTACTTCGCCATGGGGATGTTCTGAAGTTCGAAAATCAGTGCAGTTCTTTCTCTGTTCCTGCTGACCCTTCAAATGATTCTGGCAAAATATATTCCCGTGTTCCGTTCCGAGTCCTCGTTCCTCGTCTAAACAAAACTCAGCTCAAGGATGTAGCTGGTATCCACGGAATTCCTATAGCTCGGAGACAAACCTGTAAGGACATTCAGCAAGCACTGGAAGACCATGACTGTAGCTGTGACATAGTGTCTGTTTTCAATCTCACTTGCAGAGAAACTAAAACTGCCAAGCGTATTGAAGCGCAGGCAACCAGATGAGCAAACAAGAGTCTTCTCACTCGGCATAAAAGAAGTGAGGCACTCCAAAATGATTGGAGGCACCAGGCCCATCCCGTAGCTAAAACTTGCGGCTTGCCTAGAACTGCATCTATGATTGACGGTGCAATTTTTCCTCCTGAACCCACGTCTAATACTCTGAGACATGCCATTCTCAACGGAATGTGTGAACAGTTCAATCCTATCAATTTTGAGGAAATCAGCTGTGCTGTCTGCCGACAGCTTGTCCGCATTGTCGATTCAACAATGAAGGACCATCTTCAAGGGATAGATTGGACCTTATTGAAGCGGGAAAATGTCACACGCAAATCTCGAGAGCATGAACTTCAATCGGTTGAAGAGGAAGAGGGACCTATATTGGATACCAACTGTACACACGTCTGCATCAAGTGCGAGAGCTCTTTGAGACGGCATATGGTTCCGACTTATGCCCTAGCTAATCACTTATGGATTGGATCACTTCCGGCGCAACTACGGAATTTATCTTTGCTGAGAAAATGTTGATTGCCAAAGTCAGACACAATAGATGTGTCGTTCGTGTCGCATCCAGTCGAGGAAAACTGATGAGAAATACCGTTATGCTCGAATCCCCTGTTGCCAAAGTCTACCATGCATTACCATTATCCAAGGAAGAATTCAGTGAGGTTCTTGCATTCGTATTTTTGGGATCTGCTAAGCCGACAGAAGAAGATTTTGAACGTACACCAATGTTGGTCAGACGGAATCGAGTCAAGGCTGCTCTAGAGTGGCTCAAGCTCAATCATTGTGACTATGAAGATCTGATAATTTCCCGGGAGAACCGGGCACAACTGCTTGAATCTGGCAATTTTCTGCAGAGTGGATTGGAAGCAATTTGAATCAGATGAATCCAATTTGGTTCCTGAATCACTGAGTCTCAACAACGATGGGACTGAAGATGATGGAACAGAGACTGGTCCCTGTCCCTTTGTGGTTGCCGGGCTCACAGGTCCCCAATATGACAAGGCAGATATGAGGATGCTCAAAGCTAAAGATCTGGAACATCTTAAAAGTGGAGGAAAGACTTTGGGCATTGGGCACACCGCCGATCCGACATCCATGTACAAAAACTTGCAGCTATACCCGCAAATGTTTCCATGGCTCTTTCCTTATGCAAGGGTGGAATAGGTCATCCTGAACACAAACGAAGGATATCGGAGTCGGCTCACAAAAAACATTTATTGATGTATCATGACAAGCGGTTCCAGACCAACTTTTATTTCCCAATGGTTGCATTTAATGAAGCCCAGATTAAAAATGCAAAGACAGGTAGCCACTTGTTGGTCAACAAGCGGGACGTAAAGGACATCAGCCAGAGACTGTTGTCGCTGGACAACAACATTTTAAAAGACATAGCCTGAAGATTGGAAGCGGGTGAACACATTCATCCTACTAATCCTTCCGAGCAGGCATGCTATGATCTGCTCAACGATCTCGAAGTCGTTAGTAGCCATGTACAAGGGTCTCTGGCAAGCAAGAAATATTTGCGGAATGAGGTGTGGTCTCTAATTGCTTTCAAAGGTGCTCCGTCTTGGTTTATCACGTTTTCACCTGTGGACAAAAGTCATCCATTCTGCCTCTATTTTGTGGACGATAAATTAGAATTCTCACCAAAGCTGCGCAATATGGACACTCGACTGAGATTGATTGCTCAGAATCCTGTCGCTGCAGTCAGGTTTTTTCATTTTGTGGTGGAGACTTTCATTAGGCACATCCTTGGCATTGGGGCAGATCATCCCGGCCTGTATGAACAAACTGACGCTTATTACGGTACAGTTGAACAACAAGGAAGACTTACTCTGCATATGCATGTGCTCATCTGGATTAAAGGTGCACTATCACCTCAGGAGATTAGAGAGAAATTGCTGGATCCTGATGGTCAATTTCAGCGAGCAATGATCAACTATTTGGAGTCATGCCATGTGGGCGAATTTCTCACCGGTACGATGGCTGATGTTCGCGCTAAAGTGCTGTATCGACCCAAAGCACACACTGGTTTCCACAACATCGTATCAGAGGAGCCCGAGGTGCTCATCCCTGTCAATTATGCAGATCCAACACAAACCTTGCCTATTGCTCCTCCTTTGTGCCCCGATGACTGTCAGTTACCTACCTGTGAGACATGTTCAAAACTTGAAGCTTGGTGGAAGGTACACAATGAGACTGTCAACGACTTGCTTTTACGTTCAAACGTGCACAAATGCATCAAGCCAGTTGCGGGGACAGATCTAACGAAGCATATACCCTCTGGCACGAAAATCAAGCCTGAAATACGAGGTTGCCTCAGGAAAGACAAGACAGTACTTGTTCTGCCAGATTCCCTCGAGATGTTTATCCTCGTACTGAAGTAAATCTGGATGATGGTTACATTACTGTGAAAAAGCTAGAGCCCATGCTCAACACCATTACTCCTGATCTTACCTACAGTCTCCACTGCAACACAGATGTCACTAGTCTTTTGTCTGGAACGGCCATTAAAGCAGTGGTTGCCTACATTTCAGATTATGTGCCGAAGCCTAGCTTGAAGCTATATCATGTATTTGACGCCGTCTGAGCTGTAATTGAAAAGCAGACAGTTAAATTAGGTATGCATGTTCAGTTCAAAGAAAACAGCAGAGTATTACTGATGCAAATGGTGAATGCTTTGACATCTAAGTTGGAGATCGGTAGCCCCATGGAATCGTTGTATCTCCTCGGTAACCCAGACCATTATATCAATTATCAATTCAAGGTATGCTGGTGGTGATCTTACGTATCAACGGTAAAGAAAGATTGGCCAGACTCCGAACATGTTCAACCGATCTCAGAAGATGCTGACAAGGACGCCACACAGAATCTGGATCGTGCATTGTTGATGTGGACAAGCCGAAAATTCGGAGGTGCCACAGCTGTCGATGACTACGTGCACAGACCCAAAATGTATAAAGAATGCAACATGTTCGACTATGTGCAAGTCAGCACCAGGTGCAAGCAAACTGCCAAACAACTAGCTGAATTCGAAGCCAGTCTTCAAGATATTACACCCATGGCTGAAGACTTGCATGAAAGCAATGATGACTGGATTGACGATGACATCGCACCCCATGCATACATGGAAGCACTGGATGAAGTAGGTTCATACCCATTTGAAAAGGATCATCTGCTGGGGCGAACCCATTTCGTGAAATGTGATAGGCGCAATCTGGAAACAGTCGTCCCCAATTTTATCAGCGGGTCTCTGCCACAAATGGATCAAGGAGATCGTGAAAGTTATTGCTGTAGAATGCTGACTTCAAACCGTGGCACAGAGGCGCCGATTTGAAAGATGCTTCTGAATCTTGGCATGAGGCGTTCACCAGGTTTCCGGTCACAGAGAAGGCCCAGCAGCTGATGAGAAATTTCAATATTAGATATGAGTGCAATGATGCTCGTGATGATTTCGAATCCCAAGACCAACAATACTGAAGAGCACTTCCTGTATTCACAGGTACTTTCCCGTCAGACCCAAATGCGGAAGCAGAAGAAGGCGAATTGGGTGAAACTGAGTTTTCTCAACAACTCAAGCAAAATTTAGATGTCAAAGGACCCAAGCATCTGATTAAAGAAGCTCAAATGACTGAAGCCGAACATCTACTGAACAATAGTGGTTGGACCATCCAATTTACCATAACGACTCCCAAGAAATTCATTCCCACTCTGAAATTAGCCAGTAGTCAGTGGAAAGCCAAGCAAGCATGAATGAAAGAAGAAATCTTTGCAGCGAAATTCAAAAACGTGCCTGCTACACTGAAATGCATGGCGCAGAGTTACAAATCCTATATTGGAAACAATGTCACTGTGCTTAATTCCTTCTACTTCACAAAGCATTTCCGAGCCAAAGACAGAAAAGCCCAAAAGGTGGCAAACAAAGTTGTGACCTCATTCAAACTGAACACTGAGCAGGACAGAGCGTTCAGAATAATTGCTAACCATTCTATTGATCCAGATGCTCCGGCTCTACGTATGTATTTGGGAGGTGTCAGAGGTACCGGGAAAAGTCAAGTTATCAAGGCTTTAATTCAATTTTTTGAATCATGTGGCAAATCTCACCACTTTTTGGTGTTGGTTCCAACAGGTTCGGCTGCGGCGTTATTGAATGAATCTACTTATCATTCCGTTCTGGGAATTCAAGACCGTGCTGACAAGGATGAGCTTGCAAATGTGCCAATAAAAAATGTCCAAGAACAGCTTTGCAGTGTTGATTATATTTTCCTGGATGAAGTTTCAATGGTATCCTGCCAATCGCTCTACACCATCAGCGCATGTTTGGCCTTAGCTTTGGGAGAGCCGAATCAGCCATTCGGGAGCATGAATATGGTGTTCACAGGTGATTTTGGACAGTTTCCACCGGTTGGGGGGGTGTTACGGGGCTAGACAGGAACTCTAGGAGGCCCCCGGGTTGTTCCGAAGGTATAAATATTGGACTCTGTTTATGTTACTTGACTTTACTTTTTACCTCTCTACTACAATCATCTTCAGAATCTACACCTTATGCTAGTTCTCTGAAGGGTGATCTGAGAGCTGTAAAGTCAGCCGTGTAACAGGGGGCAGGGGGGGCACTGTACAGTCCATACAAGGATCCCTGGGCTGCAACATATGTGAAACCGAGCATAGCCATTCAGAAGCAGGCCATTGGGAAGATACTCTGGCAGCAAATCACAACAGTTTTCGAACTGCCCTCGCCAACATGCAATTTGGTGCCTGCACCAAGGAAGATTTGGACTACTTGGACAGTAGAACAATTAGTAAAAAACCGGGGCGACCAAATTTCAAGGATCGTTCATTACACAATGTGTCCTTGATAACAGCCCTTAACACGCACAAGGACAAGATCAATGAACTTGGTAGCAAACGATTTGCATTGGAGACTGGGCAGCAGCTGGTTGATTTTTACTCAAATGACAAGCTTGACAACAGCGATGATGGTTCAGGGAGAAGACCAAGAATCAAAAAAAAACAAACAGTCTTCTCAATATCGTATCAAAATTCCAACACACAGACAACAGCAATTACTATCCTCCCCCCGGAACCCGGACAGTTAAGGAAGAACTGTCAATATCTTCTAATATACATGAGTGATCGTCAAACCAAGTACGTAGATCGCGAGCATTTGGTCCTCTACCCTGGTCCCAGTTTTTACTTCAAGGAAAACGGCTGAGAATTGAGCAAACAACAGCATTCTTTTCGACAGGTCCACGTGTCCGAGTTCTAGGTAACTGCCCAATTTGGTATTGCTTTTGCCCTCTCTCGCCCATTTCTTAATGGATACCCACGAAACTTTGTACAGTACTTCCTCTCTGTTCAGCCTAACTTTGAATTGTGTTTTCGGACCGAGAGGACTCTCTGAGGCTTCTCTGGGATAAGTTCAGTGCGCAAACGGGTGCTTTTTCGATATTCTCAGTACCAAGCCTTCACAGTGTTCTGTAAGGGTCCCTTGTAATATTATAGCCACAATGGCACGTTTGAAATGCTTTCTAGGAGTCCTACAGTGGCATTCAATGCCACTTGGCTATTTGCTAGGATTTATTAACTCATCCATGGAGTGTCTGTATGTTTGTGTTTTGACCCCCCATCTTTGCATGCCCCAGAGCCAAAAATTGTCACCAACCCGTGTCACACACAACAATGACAGTCCCAAATTTCATCCATATCAGCTCAAGACCTACAAAAGTGCTCTGCCCAATATAATAGGTGGGACCAAACATCAGAAAATATCATAAAATCAACATTGTGAAGGAACTAACCTCCAGAATATTATGAAACTTGGTGTAGGTGTTTGTTGGCACTCTATCAACAATCTGAGGTGCAATGGCCCATGTTTACATTCACACAGCGCGTGTGGAAAACGCATTTTCCAAAAATAGCTGACCTGCCGAATTGTTTGCATTTCCTGGGCCGATTAGAATATGCTTGAGGTGCATGTGCTATATGGATCTTGTAGCCCGGACCCTAGGCTTCACAGAACACCAAGGTTCTAGTCAAACGGATCGGAAATGGGCGAGATATTGATGTGTGTCCGAGTTCTAGGTATGTCCGGGAAGGCGGTGGGGGGATAGTATGGGATGCCGCTCCGAGTTTTACGTCCACTCACATACCAGGTAAACTTAGCCTGTGCATCGGCATGCCAGTCATGATTCGAAATAATGATGCTACTGAGCTGTGTATAACTAAGGGACAGGAAGCCAAAGTGGTAGGATGGGAAGAAACAACTGGAGATCAAAATCAGAGAATGCTAGACTGTTTATTTGTTGAATTGCTCAATCCTCCCAAAGCCATTCAGGTCCCTGGCCTTCCTCCCAATGTGGTCGCTCTAATGTCAACTGTGAAACCCATTTGGTGCCATCTGCCTGACAACACCACTATCAAAATTTTGAGGGATCAAGTGCTTGTCCTTCCCAATTTTGCTATGGCGGACTATGCGTCACAAGACAAGACTAGGGAGATCAATATAGTTGACTTGAATAATTGCAAGTCACACTTTTTGTACTACACAGCCTTGTCCAGAGGTACGTATTCGGCTGGAACGGTGATTTTACAAGGATTAGACTACAAAAAGATAACTAAAGGTATCAGCGGATATGCCAAGAAATGTGGGAGTTGGAGACTCTGAATGAAATCACTAGGCTACAGTATGAAGGCGACTTGTCTGCAGACGTCATTGGGCTTAATTGGTGAGAGACAATACGTGAATTCACTTCACATACTCAGAGTTACCAAAAGTAACTGGGCATTTCCGTCTACAGCTCAATAACGTGAATGTTGCGCATTCTTGTAAACAGATCCTGAATCTAGGGTAAGTTTAGTGTAGGCTGCAGTACAAAATGTCAAGTTGAATGGTCACTCACCTAGCAAAATATTAAATTTCGGAAATTCCGGTATTTTCAAATCTACAATTTTTCAGGTGATATTTTTTTGAGATCTTTGAACCGCAAAAATAGCCTTACATATACCCAAGTACTCACACAAAGTTTCAAGAAATAAAACTCACCCTAAGGATCTAGAGATGCAAATGAATACCAACAAAAGTGTAACGGATATGGATCCGCATTCGGCCATCAAGTCATTTCGGTGATCTCGGGCTTCGCATCAATTGGCCGAGAGTTGAACAAGGTCGTCATGTTCACCACTGCGGCCATTATTCTATTCACGGACACAAGTAGATACTCTTTCAGGATACAAGGTAGTTTACATATCCAGAACAAGGTAATCAATACAAGGGCTTCGAAATACTATTTAGTTAGATAGTCTGTAGATAGTTAGACAGTTTTCTCGAATCCAACACTTCACCCACTCAGCTTGTGTGTTTTCTTGGCTTCTTGACGACTACTGCGGGGTCTATTTACCTTTCGGTTCACCCGGACCTCACAAAAAGTTACAGCTCTGTTGTGAAAAAAATAATTGTTTGGTGATTTCAACACAAGCCAGAGGGAATGACTGGTTCTTTCTCCTGTATATGGGTGGCGCATACCTTACAGTGTTCTGAAGTAGTAGTGTTCCCATTAAATTATCATTTCTTGTTTGAAATTGGCACAGAACCACAGCGCCCGGTTACTTTTGGTAACCCTGAGTAGAGAGGGATTTTCATCCTGCCTTCAGATACAAATCCGGCAATGAAAATCCTTCACATTATCCTTATGCGAGTGGTCACTGGCAATTGATCGGCCCCGACATAAAAAAAGCATGGAACACAGCTAGTGTCACCTCAGACTCTGCGCCTGTGAAAGATGAACCTAAAAAAACGCAAAATTGAGACTGAACCAGCAAAACCTCGAAAGTGAAACCGCACTCAAGCAATCCCTGTCATCATCGGCATGGAGTGGGATTCTGTGAATTATAGTTGCGTGTACGATGCATTGTTCACATGTTTATATCATGTCTGGAACAGCAATCCTGCAAGTTGGTCCGAACAATTCACAACCATTGGTGCCCATTGTTCTTTGTTGGCTACAGGTTTCGAGGCCGTCAAAGTTGCTTCAGCCAAACTGGAAGGGGCTAGGGACAATGTGCGTCTTGAATTAGCTAGAGTGAACCCAGAGCAATTCCCAGTCAGCCCCGTTTTTATTGCTGTAGAAGAATTAATAAATTCGATGTTCAACGAGACTTCTTGGGGGGAGCAAAACTACGCAGTGTACTGGGTGCAATCGGGTGTGGGATGTCGCTCCTGCTTTTCAGTACATACTGAATGCTACTCAGAATAACACCCTCCAGAAGTGCTTTAAAGGGCAGTATGCAGTGTCTCATTAGTTGAACGCGCACTGAATTCAACACAATAACCAGCAATGCTCAGGCTGTGGCAGCAAATTGATGATATTGCAGGACCGATGATAATTGGGTTTGAGGTCTGATCCCAAAATTCGGGGTCCGGAAAAATTTGTCGGGACTTTTGGTCCGCGGCCGGCCCAAAATCGTGTCGGGATTCCGGCTTCAGCCTTGACCAGCCTTAGATCGTGTCAGGACTTGGGATCGGACCTCACAAAAATGCTTAAAAATGCCCAAAATATCGGAAAAATTTCTATTCTCTACATTTGTCTTCCAACAGTTCTAATACATGAATATTGGCCTTGCCCTTTCGGCGAACCATGTTTAGGCTCGCAACTGCCTTCAATAACTGCTCCTTCTCTGTCACAAGATCATCAAATATCTTGTAAGCTCGAGCCCCAATTTCTATGTGAGCGGGAAAAGACTTGACTGCTTCGTTCTTGGGGAGAAGAGCCAAAAATGAGCCGACTGGCAAATGTGCAAACCGGATTATGCCCAAAAGGGCATTGACACGGTATATGGCCCTATACTGGCGGCGAAACTCATGCTCATATACATTGTTCATGATTACAGAGCAACTGTGGCTATTACCATCATTGTGGCCATTGAAATGAGTTGGGTTTCAAAGCGCTCAGTTACCATTTTAGGTGTGTCAGGACTCGGGCTCACACCTTGCTCGCGAGATACCCCATTGTCAGGACCTTGGATTGGACATTTTTGACCCAGCATCCCATTTGTCGGGACTTCGGCACTCACATTTGAGGACCGATTGGGACATTTTGTCGGGACTCGGGATGCAACCTCGGACCCAATTATCATCGGTCCTGATATTGCTCGCCGTTCAGGTCACACCTCTGCTGTTGTACGTGAATCTAAATCGAAATTGATTGCCCATGGATTCTAACATCGTTTTGAGAGTGGGCAATGATAATGTTCGATACGCACTGTGGGGCGTGATATATTACAGAGACCACCACTTCACATGTAGGATCCTGAAGGAGAATGGACACATGAGGTATCACAATGGTATCGAGACAGACACACTAAGTGAATTTGAAGGGTATATACATGATAAGCCTGCAAACTTTTTACTGACTTGCAGACATGGAGACAAAAGTCTGACGGCAGTGGGAGTGTTGTATGCGATCCTAGATTAGCCATTTTAGCCTGATCGAGTCCCAAGAGTCGAAAGCAAGGGGTTCACACCAAATAAATTGATGGCAGCTCTCAGTCAAGATACAAGCCAAACAGGTGTGTATGCAACGGCGGCAGCTGCCCAGCAAATAGTCAAAAGAACATCAAGATAGACACTCAGAAGCTTAGGAGTTTTGAGTCCACCCTTGTGAGATAGCAGGAAGGAAGCAACTCCATTTGCGTTGGCCCCACTGGGTCCAGGTTACCATATTTCCCCATATTTCCTAAAAAAAGAGTTTACTGTGCAATAGGTAAGCAGAAATTGAGGATGGTCTGTGTGTGGAACCGAGTAGTTGGTGACATGTTGACATTGGATGAGATGGCAACGAATGGCCGGTGCGAGAGCAAAAGAAATCAGACGTGAAGTGCATGTGTGATTGGCCACACTTGGCATTCATGGGCTGCAGTTAATGTTGAGTTGATGATCAACCGTTGATCCCGGCAGTGCCAGTGATTATGAATTGTGATGAGCACACCAATTCCAGCCTATACAGATAGTAACTAGAACATAAGTACTTGTTTCCTGCTGTGCCATGTGATGGCCTGCACCCCCAAGTACCTTAATTACTCCTATTGCCTACAGTATTTAATCTGTCTTTACTTTCATGTACAGTATGCTATTCTAGTCTAATCTCCAGACCAATTCACTTGTAAACTCTTTATGCTTTAGTCGCTCTTGTCATCCCAGAGCCCAGAATTGGCTCTGTGCTGACAGGAGGCTATATAAGTACTACTGTACCATTTCATTCAATTTGTAAGGTCACATGTCACAGACCCCAAGATCTACGAAAAAAATCATAAGTCACAGCGTCGTAAGGACCTCATACGAAAGGGTCCCATGAACTCGAAAATCAGCAGAAAAAACAGTGAGAGCGGCCCTGCGGTGCATTATTTTGTTACAAACAGCACACAAATGCTTTCACTGATAGACATTGACATATTGGCAGCCGAATGCCACAGTAGCGATAATGCGACACTAGAATAATACGGCTACTTATTAGCTCTTCGTTCACAGCCTCGGATGTGGGTGGAACCAGATGTATTATTCACCTAGAATAATATGGCTATTACTGTAGATATAAAGTAAAAGACAAATGAGAGTGGGCGTACAGTCTTCGTTCGCAGCCTCGGATGTGGGCGGAACGAAGAGTGTCGCATGTGACTACAAAATATATACGTGGTATAAATATGAGCTGTCCATTTGACCGAATACTTTCGCCTCCATACCAACTTGCTCCCAAATAACCTGTTAACAGGCGGCGGCACAGGCGGTATCAACGCTCCGAAATTGGGCTTCTGGCAGGATTACGAAAATTTTCCGTAAGTCACACTTGCCGCAAGCCGTCATACGAAAGGGTCAATTCGTAAGCGGTGTCACACCCAAAACAGCATTACGAATTGAATGAAATGGTACAGTATGCCAAATTTCTGTGTGACAGAAGCGAAGACGTCGAGTTCCAGCACAAGCAAAGAACTGTTGTAAGTACTGGATTGACCGGGAGTCTATCTACATACATAACATTACTGTACTTTTTCATTCAATTCGGCAGTCACGTGTCACGCACCCCTGTGTCGATCACGAATTTTGGTCGGAGTCACGCATCACGCAGACCTTTGTCAAACTGCCAGGTGGTCACACAGATCCTAAAATGGTGAAAAAGGCTGGAACAGATGCAAAAAAAAAAAACAAAAATTTTCGGTTTGAATGTCGAAAATTTGCGGTGTCACACAGAAATTTGGTGGCTACCAAAATGTCAAATTGCTCAAATGGGTCACGCGTCACACCCCGAGTTGATTTGAATGAAAAAGTACAGTATTTATACTATGGAAAAGGAGGCAGTGCATAGATCTGATGGAATATCAGATGAGAAACAAGCATAGCAGCATAAGAATTGCATGAGTAAGCATGAATAAATAAAAAATACAACACACCTAATGACACGTGTGTCAGGAAGACGTGTTTCCACTACATTCTGTGTTGAGCCATTCATTTTGTGAGACATGTCATCCTGAATACTACTACTGTATCTTTCCCTTCAATTCGACATGGGGTGTGACGCGTGACCCATTTTAGCAATTCGACAATTCGGTAGCCGCCAAACTTTTGCATGACACCTCAAAAATTTCAACATCCGTAATGAAAATTTTGCCTGTTTTGCAACTGTTTTGCATCTTTAGAGCATTTTTAAGGCCTGCGTGACGGTTCGGAGGTTTGACAGAGGCCCGAGTGACGCGTGACCTTGACCAAAGTTCGTGATCGACACAGGGGTGCGTGATGCGTGACTGCCGAATTGAAGGGAAAGATACAGTATTTCAGTGCAATTGGGCCTACAAGGTATGGAACCATGTGGAATAAAGCCACCAAACCTCTTGAAGGCTATTAGGAATAAATCAACTTGCTATTAAGCACTAGATAGGAATATTTACATGACGTTGAAGCACACACAGTGAATTTCTCTGCAATTGATGGCAATTGTGGCTATGTTGTTTCTAAGTGTTATCTGCCAGCCGCCGTGGAGAGGCTCATCCCAACTTTCTGTCACAGTAATATCATGTGTCACACGGTCCGGAATGCCTGCTAACCACACGTCTCTCTATTTAATCTAACTGCCGCTAGTGAGATTGTGAGCCTAGTAACCGCAGCTGGGGAGGAACCTGGGCAAGGTCCGGATAACGAACGCCGGTTCCCAGGAGTTATCCCAGTGTACAAAGCAAGCTGAATTACACCTTTGCCCCTGGACCTCCATGCTCCCTCCAGAACGAGCTTGCAGTTCCATGAGTCTCCCCATACCTCCACATCCAACAACTACGGTTGATACATCGGCACGGAATCGAACAATTCAAGGACATCATATGCGAATTTTGCTACCAAGACAATCGTGCTCCGCTGGTACAGTAAGGACAATTCGATGAGCAGGGATCGGGACCATTGTGAGGTAATGTCGCCTCTGCCGTGCGACCACGGCATGGGCTCCCGTATCTTCGATCAATTCCAGCCAGCCTCGCAACAAGTGAGTTTTCCGCAAGAAGTTGGTGTCGAACTGTATGTCCGCGTCAATCACTTGACATGGTCTGATCGGTTTCTGATTACGGGTAGGACAGGTGACAGGCGTCTCCACCTTAAAAGAAGCGTGGTTGCGTTCACGATCTCCGATGATATCTTCCCTCATGTGGCATAGGCGGCTTCCCATTTCCAAGCTGTATTGTCGGCTCTGGCTACTTGCTTCTTTCGCCGCGTTGCCATTGGCCGTTGCTGTGATAATCCTTAGCGGAGTTGCCTTGAACTTTGATGGAGTCCCCTTTTTTTTACGAAGTTTTGCAAATGCTCTTTGCTGGTGAGTGCTTGCCATGTCAGTCATTCAGGCCCTCAGGCACATTGTCACAGTCGGAATGCTTGTGGTTCATTTGTTTCGGTTGGGTTTCGTGATGGCACCAGAGAACCCAATCATCGTGCTCTTTCGTTTTGAATGGCTTGCCTTTTCATTGGTGAGCCATATTGTGCATATTAAATCAAAATCGGGGAAAAGGTTTACTTTGCCGATTAGCCGATGGGAGTGGCCACCACCATTTTGTAGTATGTCTATGTTTTGACTCTCCGACCTGGCTAACTTGGAGTTCGTGCTGAAGCGCATTAAAGTGGCGTCATATCCATCTCCTCCATGTATCCCTTTTCAATCTGGTGCGTGATCTCTGTGAGACATTTCCGCACTTATAATTTTTCTAGTTCTGGATCGTTCTCTATGACGCCCTGTGCCTGGTAGAATTCTTCGGTTCATTTATATTTTATTCTTCCCCGATGGGTCTGTGACCTTGCCGATACCATCCTTTCGCTGACTTCGCCTGTTCAGTCCGAAGATGGCTCGATGACTGCCTATTGGAAGATATGATATCCATGCAGGATTCCATATCCGAGGCTGTTACTCCTTCATTGGTACCCTTGGGATCTTTGACTGAGGATGTTCTCCATTGGTCAGGATGTACTTCACCATCCCAGAAGCTGAAAATTCTATGGGTCACAACGGACAGGAAAGAGAACAACAGCCGCATTGCAGATGCCATATTCAGCATTGTTTTGCCTGCCGACATTGGATTTGGTCCTCTTCAAATCGATGCTGGGAACCAGCGAACAATCATACTACCCGTAATTCATGGGCTCGCAGGTGTTCGAGAGTACACAGCAGAACTCGTTCGGATAGCACGAAGGGATGGTTTTTTTCTCGAGGACCCGGGACTGGGATATGTGCGACCAATTCATCTTACCTTCGCTACCATCAGTTTAAAATAGTAACAGGACTCGCTCAAGTCGACCGACCACTTGTTCCTCGAATCGTTGAAGCATATGCACACTAAATCTGGATCCCCCACCACCTCCGGACGGACGACACTCATCATTCACGGCGTCAGAGTCGACCAGACAACCGGACTGCAGGATATAATCCTTGCACTCGAAAACTCACCTCAATTATGGAACATAGTACTAATTGGCCAGCCGGATCTCCTCCGCCATAATGATAGGCCTTTATTGGAGCATGAATACGCACTTTATGTCTCTGATAACGGAATGAGTATGTATTCGGGGAAGAACCCAGTTCTCCCAGTCATTGATTCTCGTCCGTCATCACTGTACAAGGTAATCACTCCCTCTGTATGTTGTTTTCATCCTGAGTCCTTTGCAGAATTTATTTTCTCTCCTCCTCGATGCAGTTTGGCGTAGTCCCGATGAAAAATCTCAGAGGTACGTAAGCCACGAACCTCTAAATCATTGGATTGACTCGTGCTTGAGGATTTGGGCCGGACTTTGCGACCTGCGTCCACTATTTCTCGACCCGGAAAGAATTCCAACGACGGCCGACATCTTCGCAGTTCTCCATCGGGCCTCAGACGAGGCCAGATGGATGGTCAAGGTAAATACATTCATCGCATAGTGTCCTGGTCCCAATCTCTTGCAGTCTTTGACAAGCCTTGGAATGATCGTTTCATACAAGCAAATCCAGACTTGCCTCAAGAAGGACAACGTCAAAATTTGTCAAGTCATCCGAATGCTTTTCGAGATTGAATCATACAAGACCGATATCCAACGACTACCCCAGGACCAGGCCTTCGCTGTTCTGAACCTTACGCACTCCGTATGACCGCTTTCTACACCCGCGTTCTGCTCACATGGATCCTTAGGTTCTTGATTCCGGCTTCCCCAACGACAGCGACATCAAAAACGACAAAGTGTTCATGCGGCGTGCTCACCGTCTGCTGCGTCTCTTGGCAGACTTGCTGAATATCTTACCAGCGGAACTTGAGATTCGCGATGTCGTCTTGCTGAATGATCGTCCCGTCAAGTATGGCGGTTTTGCTAATATATACCATGGACAGTATACCAACAACACAGGGGAGCAAGTGGAAGTCGCCTTGAAGGTTCTGAAGGTCTTCCACGAACAATCCGACATGCAGCGGCGTAACCTTCAAGAGAAATTTGCGAAGGAGGCATTATCATGGAACTATCTAAAACGTTAAGACCGCTTGCTCTTTGTGATATTCACCTTTTAACAACGGGTCTAGACGAAAACATTGTGCCTTTCTTGGGTGTTGACTCCTCGACGTTTCCCGGGAAAACCCTGGCGATGGTGTCGCAGTGGATGGCTCACGGTAGCGTGCTCTCATACATGCTAAACAATTCACCGTGTTCAGACTATGCGATTGATTTTGTGCGTTCGATCTTGTCTCTCGACCCGATGCCAAATCGATTTGTACGGTTCAGATCAACGATGTGATAATGGGTATATCTTATCTTCACTCGGTCAATATTGTCCACGGTGATCTGTGCGGCGTGAGTGGTATTCTTTCATGTCGGTCAACACAGTCTTCTGAACTTGAACCAGCGCAACATCCTTATCAGCGAGAACGGTCGTGCCTGCCTTGCCGATTTCGGCCTCGCAATGTTCATTGAGCAAGAAACATCAATCAAATCCTCGACGCGCGGTGGTTCGACCCGGTGGATGGCGCCAGAGCTTCTTCTTCCGGACATGTATCACCCAGGCCAGCCCTTCCGCCGCACCGTTGAATCTGACGTCTGGGCGTTTGCGTGCGTCTGCTGTGAGGTTCGCTTTCAGCTTTCTTCCAAGCCCGTCCCTAGTTCATCCACCTGCCACAGATTTGGAGCGAGGGAGCCATCCCATTTGCCGGAATGTCTGAAGGCGCACTCATCATGGCTTTCAGCACGCCCGAACTTTCAGGAGTCCAGGAAATCCACCCGTACACCTCGAGGCCGTGCGACAAGAGTGGGAGCGCCATGCCGGGGTATTTATGGGACCTGGTCCGATCATGTTGGAAGCGGGAGGCAACTTTGCGGCCAACGGTTCCAGTTATTGCGCATGCGATATCCGAATTTAGAGCGCACGGAGGCGAGCACGCAATGACTTCGATTGATTCGTCGATTTCTTCAAGTTCTCGTTCAGTCCAAGATACGTGTTGGGCACCAGACACCAGGAACTCAGGACAGCTATGTTCCCAGAAACATGTCGTCGTCTATCTAGGTCCCCTGCCTGCAGATCATAGTGACCCGAGAGAGCAATTCCACACACTTCTGAACCAGCTACTTGACGCCGTCGCGTGCCGCGACGTCCTCGTCCCCCCGCATTTGGTCTCCTGGCACAACACGGAATCGCGACACATGCGTTTGTGCTTCAGCTCCGCAGTGGAGGCAAACAGTTTTGTGCTGACATGGATGGCGCATCGGTTTGCGCCTTATGAGGAGGTCGTGGCGAGAATGGTTTTAGTCGACACCACTTGATGCTGAGATCAGTGTCTTGAGGGCGATTTTTGGCGAGTGTTTGGCATAATGGGATGTGATTGATTATACTGCTCTCCGGGACGCTCGGTAGTGCTACATGGACATGGAGTATATACAGAACTCGGAACATAGGTACATTCCCGAGCTCGGCACATTCCATCAAGCACGGCACATTTGTATTAATGTGCCGTCTTTGAGGTAGAGTCCGGCACATTCCGTTTTGGAATGTACCCAGTGTCAGTAAAGCAGTCGCTTGGAAGGGAACACGTGCCAGACATCCCCCGTCATCCTTCTTTCTGTTCCACCTCATCCACCCCACCGAGACGTCGAAGATGGGAACTCCGACTTGAAGGCGATACAAGCGCTGCGGCATAGCTCTCTGTGGTGCGTAGTTGTTGATTATCTCGAAATTTATTCATTGATTGAAAATTTGGAGATTCTCGTTGGCAATTCCTTGACACAGGCCATTGCAAGTCGGATACAGCTGGAAAGGCGTCAAGCGGGGAAGGTACGGCAAATTATTCTGATATTTTGGATGGTCAAGTTGGGTACTGATTAGGTGGAACCAGATCCTGTGTCCAAAGCATTTGTGGATGCATTCTTCTCTTTTGTCCGTGATTTAGGCTTGGACACACTCACATGTACGTGTTCATTCTCCTAGAGCTCTGGGCCTAATATGTTGCTCTCGGCCTGGCTTGGTAGGAACATTGTGACAAAGAAATGAACCACTTTTGTCAACTGCCGGTCGCTCTTTTCCGCTGAATTATAGGATTGCATTCAGCCGGCAACCATCAACAAACGAGTTACAGCGCTCACCAATTGAACGAATGCGTGATCGATATTGAATTGGCACCAGCTGCGGCGCCGGGAGGGCCAGTGTGAAGTATTTTTCCTGCAGTTTTACTTATTATCTTAGTGGAGTGTTTCCTGAAAATGTCAACACGGCTCCGTCAAATGTTCGCCAAGAATTATCCTGGGTGGCGCACCGCAATAAATCTGGCCCTGTGGGCCGCCGTGCGTATCTCTATCAATGCGTCAATCACTCGGACACTTGCCCGCTCATTTGCACTCTTGCACGCTGCTTTTCTATCCAGTTTAGATATCTGTGGCTGGTATTGAGTCCATCGAATATGTATTTAAAGTTCAAAGTGTCAATGTACTTAGTCTTGAGTCAAATCCTGTGCTCATTTGCAGAGAGTTGGAGGGTAAAAATTTCAACATAAGGTTCGTAAGACGTTCATGAAAGGATTGGAGACGAGCAGACTTTATGAACAGGCCTTCAAAAGGGGGAAAGATCAGCGAGGTACACGTATTTTTCTGTGTTTCTTTCTTCCCGAGGTTTGTGATTATTGTTAAGCACTTCGAATTCACGTAAATATGGAAGAGCGCACATAACGTCTTCGCGTCTCGCGGCCGGTGACGCGATCCCGTGATGAACGCGCGAAGAACAGCCGGCACATTACAGTTTCTGACATGTGCCGCGCCTCAGAGGAAGCACGGCACATTCCCAACATATGTGCCGAACTTGAACACATGTACCCTGCTTCCGGCCGAATGTGCCGTGTGTGTAGTCGAATGTGCCGAGCTTAGAATGTACCTACGTTCCGAGTTTTGTTGATCCCGATGGACATGTGGGATTTCCCAGATGGGGTAGATATGTGGTCCAATTGACGTGTATGGCGGTCAGAAGGCACATCTATTTTTCCGCTTCATATACGGGAAAAAAGCGAGTCGGACGCCTCCCCTCCCGTGCTATCTTCTTTCTTGTGTGTACGTGCCTGCTCTTCGCCAGTAATACGCGTCCCTCCTCGAAAGCACGGAGCATGAAATGGGCGCGGTGCTGGAAGGGCATGGTGCATGGACTGAGTTGGGCGCGCAGTATGGGCGGGAAGGGCATGCGCAACGGTTCCCGTCATGAAAGGGATCAAGATTTCATCACACTTCCTTTTATCTTATCGATATGACGGATTAATCCAGCGGAGTTTGAATCAAAGATAAGAAAAGATACCCCCGTTCCCTTTCATTCGTCACCCCGCCCGCGCTAGAAATGCCAGCCGCGCTCATACGGCGCCGACCCGACATCGCGCGTGCCTCCTCACCGCCACGACGCGGCGCCACATCCTATCCGCGTATCCATGTCGGTCCTTCCGAGATACAGGCGCTGCTTCTCCGCGTACCATCGACAGCAAAGAACGAAGGGGCAGGGAGGAGGATGGAGGCGTGCAGGCGATGCGTCTCCTGGTAGCGCTCTCCATCAATAAGTGGGTCCCCTGCGAAGCACCGGCCGCTGTGGCGAATGCCCTCAATTGCCCGTGCTCGCCCGACGTCGCGCCGTCCGATCATCGACTCCACCGAGTCCCGTTGTGCGTGCCATCCCGCACGAGCAAGAGTGACGAGTATGCTACGATCTTCTTCAATGCGTGACTACTGCACTCCTCCACGGCATGCCTATGCGCCGGGTGCTCCAACGCATTTTCGACTGCGACTTGATACAAGGACCTAGATGTCGGCGTGTACGCTCCACTCCGGATGATTTCTACGTATCCGTACTAACTCTACGCTGTCGCAGATTCACGGGCTTGGGAGTCGCCCCCCGCGTCATCTGGCCGTCTGCACACCATCAGCTCTCGACAGTGGGCGCACGCCATACGAGAAAGGCGACGAACGCATCCCGTGCTCAACGTGTTCTCGACTTTGGGAGGTCTGTGACAGTCTCTGTGTCAGCGACATCAGCCACCTCTCGGCTTCATGTCCCTCGCTGGCCTCATCGCCGCCGCTGGCCTCCTCTCCACCGTCGCTCCCGCCGCCGCTCAGAACGACTTCGGCTGGTACAGGCTACATTCAAATCCTCAACAGCACCAACTGGCAGACTGCCACGCCCGCCGACAAGATCGGTACCTCAACATCGCGGGCCGCGTCGTCCTCGACGACTGCGCCGTGTTCACCCACCTCGACGCGAACCCATAATACTCCCTGAGCACCGACGCAGGCGCATGCACGTTCTACGACACGACCGCGTGCGCGAACACCGCGAGCCCGTATGAGAAGAGCACCTACGTGCTGACCTGCACGAGCACTTGGACGGTTATCCCCGGCGATGATGTCTGCACCGTCGTAAGTTTGGACTTCATTCATTCGGGCTGCATGGCTGGGCCGCAGAGTGGTATTATGCCGTACCCATTTTTGTGCCAGGGCGACGCCGATTGCTACGTCAACGTTGGCAGCGTGCGTTCGACGTGTGGCAGTATGAGACTGGTGGGGAGGGAACCCACTTGCAGGGTGTCATCTTGTGAGCTGCGACGGATTAAGCTAAGCTGGGGGTAAAACAAGCTTTGATTGGGGTGCAGGAAACACAAAAATCAAATGCTTCAACTTCTCAGTGAATGAATACGAACCGCATACATGATTTCAGAGTGCTGAGAATGAGCATCCAGAAGCTCCCTCACCGAAATTTTTTCGAGTCAAGTTTCATTTCCCTTTGCCGAGTTCTCGACGTCAAAGATGCTTTCAGCCCTGTGTATGTAGGTCGCTGCTTAGACGATGCGCCAGGGGATAAAACGCACAGGAAGCACCGAGTTCAACGCGCCACGACTGAATACGAAATGTAAATCCATTGCCTAGGATGCCGACGTTCAGGATAGTTCGACAATATCAAAAAAAAACGGTGAGCAACTCCTAAAGATGCCAACTGCCTGGTGCGAAAATAAGGCCTCTGTAGCAATTCCATGTCAAGCACTAACCTCCCCATGTCCTCGTCGAGGACTGTTACCTGTTTTGGGTTCAATGATTCAACGCTTGAATTTTCACTGACAACCGAAGGCACGGTATATATCTTCGAACCCCAGTATTCGAGTGGTGGTGAGGGGTGAAGCGAGAATGGCCACAACATGGAATCGGGCCGCCTCGAGCGAAGTCAGAACGGCGAGACACGGTCAAATTTCGGTGGGCAGATGTATATGCTCTGTTTTGAAAACATCTGTCTTGAAGTGAAGAAAACTATGTCAGTTTTCTTGAGCATATCTTCGGCCCAAAAACCCGACGGTGCAGCAGCGGATTGGACTGTGTCCTAAAAGGAGGCGATCAAGCCCTTGGATCGCGCTTCAAAGCATTTCCCATGAGCTACTCGACTTGGAGCCATGTCTTGGAAGGCTTGAAGAAAAAGGATCCGAGGGACCATAAGGGGCCCAAGTTTACGTTGAAGCTTGGAACAGAATATCCAGTCAACCAAAGGAGCTTTGACGCGAAAAAATTTTCGGATTTCCCCTCCAGTGTTGAGGAAACAGGTCAGTGTCGGGAGCAAGGAGCCAGTGGCTGCGCGGATCACGATTCACGGAACAACTCGTGATCGGGTACTTCCGTGGCGACTACGGACTACTCATGTTTTTGCGTGCAAGTACTTTAGCGCCGACATTCCAGAGCTCAAATACTCTTGACACTCTGTTTCTGTTCTCTTGCAATTACTCTACCGAACCTGTATCATCTCTGCGTTGGGATTCTCACGAGCATGACCTTGAAATATGCATACAGCTTTCGGCGCTAAAACTCTTTCTGCTCTTAAACTTGGCCAATTCTGCTGCTTCACTTGATCCTGAGGCAGACTGTGTTTTTCATCCTCGCTGTCCTTCGTTTGCTGTCCAAGATCAGCCGCGTTTTCTCGCATCCCCAGGCACGGGAGCCTCCGACCTTCACGTCGAACTCTTGCGACGATATAAACAGTTGCCGAACGTTGTCCGACGTTGTGTGAGCCGTCCGGCGACGATCTTCGCTTTCAATTGGGTATCGGTGCACCCGAATGTGCCCTCATCCACCCGGAGCCGTGTCAAACTTTTCTGGCGAAGGAAATGATCGCAATCAACAGGAGGGAATTCAAATATACATCGCGGCCAATTAATACACAAAACCGGCAAAGTTCAGGTATTAATGTGCCCCGCCTCTTCCATCCATGGGTGTTAATGGAAACTTAAGGTTGCGATTAAATTCATCCGAGTTTCCAATGGTAGATCTAGTCAACTTCAAGAGTTTATACGGGCGACTTTGCTCGGTATGGTAGTTGACTGAACTCGGATGCCACTGGATACTTCGGAGATCAGGATTGCTACCCAGTTCGTCAAAACTCCTGCTCTATCACCTGCTGCTGAATCCTTATGTACGATAATTCGAGAATACCAAAAGCTTTCTCAAAATCGGTTCGTGTGCCTCAGCATCGTGAGTATTCACTGATTATCCTCAGGCAGAGGCAGGCTGCTCGGCGACTCGCAAATCGTTGTCACCGGCTTCTTCTGGAGCTCTTGAAACAGTACACCGATTCCGAAAGCATGCAACCAACTATTGAAGCAGTTACTCAGTAGACGCCAGTGAATCTTTGCGCTGCACCTTGATTGACTCGAGTGATAGGTGCTTGATGGCATTCAAACTAGTTGAAGTAGATGGACAGCAAGATGCGGTCCATTCAGAATGGACGGTGGGTTTTCTTCACGTTACAAAAAGAGGAGAAAAGGGGAGAACTGGAGGGAATTTCGTGGACCTTCTGGCTGGTAATTTAAAATTGTTATTTGAGAGCAAACAATCCCTTTCGAAGCGTGATAGCAGGGAGTCCCATCGACATTGCGGTCTGCGCCTTGTCATTTTACTGCCTTCTGCGAGTTTCTGCCTCCACTCGGAGTCCATCTGTCTCCGCTGTGAATTGAAGCAGGTGCCCCTCACCCCGTATATAAGTAATATGTTCTCTCACAACTTGAATTTTCTTCTATCCTTCCATTTTTGTCATGTACATGCTATCCTCGTTGTTCAGATCGACTTGTGGTCTTCGGTACTTGCTACCTCTTTGCATATATAGTATGCACACATCTATCCAGAGTCTGACGATACTAGTAGCTGTTAAACTGAACGATGAACCTAGATATACTGCCAGCATGGAATAAAGAAATTTGTTCCAATACATAACTATTGGAAGAGCTTGTTATATGTGCGGAATATACGAACTCCAATTTACGTCCACAAATGCTGATGCTGGTAGAAATCGTAATCCCGCGAGCGGTAGTACAATGAGAGTTAGGCGCGCGGCGATGTAGATAGGACTCGCCAGTATCATGATTATAGAGATTGTTAGGAATACCGATTTTAACCGATCGCTCATTGCTGTCAGAGGGATGAGCGAAGCGAGACCAGGGAATACGATGATGACCACTGCGGACGTTCTCCAGACCTGCATTTCGGGGGGCGTAGGAAAAACCGCGTTCCACGCGGTGCAGTGAATGGCACCGAACACGGCGCCCCCCAAAATCAGAAGGATAGTCGGCCGACGTCCGAACTCATTATCCACCGACCAGAATAACGGCACTGAGACGGATGATAACGGGTTATAATCGTCCGCGGAAATCCCAGCAATCGCGCTCAAAAACCCATCGAGATTTGAGCGCTGATCAGGATGGGTTGTGGCTTGTGTGTCGGGCGACTCGGGCAGCGTGTGAGGTCCGACGACAATGGGCCGCTGAACGTCGAGGGGCTTGTTCCACCAAAGCAGCCAAATAAATACGTTCACAACGGCGAACGCCAACGTGGCGATCTCGAGTTGAGTTACCGCGAGGTGTTGATGGACGCGAGCAAGGCAATGCAGGATGAACCATAAGCCCTGTAGGAACGCGACACCTTTGGAGAGCGCGTCTCCTTTGCTCTTGTCCATGATTTCCTCGTCGTTCACGTTCCGTATGGCCGCCCGAAATTTTGAGCCGAGACCTGGATCCCGCAGCTGCTTCTTCGTTGCAATAGGATGCCCCGTCGATGAGACGAAGCCGCCCATGCAGAAAAAGCAGGCTTGTGTGCTAGAAAAATTGAATTCTGCACCAGACGAGCGCATGAGGTGAAGTTGTCGAGAATATGATTGCTGGCTCACCCTTCACCAACCACCGAGATGCAAAAAATTGTCTAGCTGCAAATCCGACCATGATTTCTGGGGCGATGATTGCGATGAGCATCATTTTCAGCTTTCTCCGAAAAAGCTGAAGACGGTTTTGGCTAGGCGGCGGCACATTCGGGTGCACCGAGATCCATGTGCAAGCAAAGATAGTCGCCAGACACTCCCACACGATGCTGAACAACGTTCTGCGGTTGATGTCGTCGCAAGAGTCGGTGGTAACTCGAGCGTCTAGAGGATGGGAGAGGGATGCAGCTTCGCCGTCCTCGGACAGCAGACGGACGGCAAGGAGAAAGAGAAGCATGGTTGAGTTGCAAGTGACGCTGGGGTCGCATGCGTAATCCCTTTAAAGCTGCGGAATACTTATTTTGAAGGTTTCTCACCATGATTTCGTCGCTCACTTTGAGATCAAGCACAAATGCAATTAGGTCATCGCCAGGAGTTGAAGTGATCATCGGCACGGTATTCATTTCCGCAGTTGCAGAAACATCGCATTCCACGGAAGGAATGGCACCATACACGCCCAATAGCCATGAGGATAAGCATCATCGTTGGTAAGACATGCTGCAGGTCAGTGTTGATCGCAGACTTGAGCGCTTAAATGTGTATTCACATTTACGGCCCTCAGACCGCACGGATATGGGTGGCTTTGATTCCGAGTTCTGATTCGGTGGATGTGAGCCTTTTCAGCCAGATACCGTGTTAATTTTATGCGCCCTCCGAGAGTCCACAGCCTAGATTTTCATCTCCAAAATCCGAATCTTGTATGAGCGACATGGAAGAATTGATTCCGTGTGTTTGGACAGGTGTCCAGACCGATGTGAGCAGCTGTTCCAGAATTCGGGGATGTAGTGTTCTGATTCGCTACGTAGCGAATCAGAAAAAAAAGACATCGTGTTGCGTGCGTTTCCTAGAAGACCTTGATACAGATTCTGAAGACCACTGGATCGCTGGAAGAATTCGAATGGTGGGCGGCTTGAGATTATGTCCAGTTGCAGCACAGGAGCGAAGACCCAGAAACAGAGATACCCCACACGACGTTGTCGGTAAAGCAGGTAAACTTTGGTTAAATTTGAAAGGCGTCGCCGAGCACAGCGCGGACCTGAAGCCTTGCTACTTTCCTGTTCAATTTCTCTCTCTGTCCAGTGAGTCCCAGCGCAACGATTTGAGTTAAGAACGGGTTTTCAGATATCAGTTCCTAAGAAGAAATAAGTAACTCGACTCTGAGGCGTTTTTATTGGACAATTGCGTTGCATCATCGCAAAGTCTGGATGAGGCGCATAATGGCAATAAAATATGCCAGAATATGGCCCGGAAACTGGAAGTGGCGCACCAGACTCGCCTGGACTGTTCAGTACTAGTGCTTGGCAAAGAGCATGGTTGGATGATTTAACTTCAAGCGGCGTGACAACCTCGATGTGATTGATGCCTGTCATTGCCGGACCGCTTTTCCGTCCCTTTCATGTTTCTGCTTCTCTCGACTTCTTGCCACGCGCATTGCCCTCTGTTACCGGTCCTTACGCGCCTTGTCAATCTGGCGGCACTCTTAAGCTTGCTTTTAAGCTCTTGCCTCGTTGTGCGGAACTGCCCCAAGCGTCATCTTTCTTGCGCCTGCGTGGACTGTGCCCTCACTGACCGCATGCGGATACCTCGGCGGGTGCGCGTGCTGCATTTCGCTTGAATCATCCCGTGCTAATACGCATCACAGCAGTCGCTCCAGCCTCCAGCACGTCTTGTGTTGCTGACTGTCAATTTTATCCATCATTCTCGTACTCGTCTCCTACACCCCTCACGGGCTTTGTTCTGCACTATCAACCCTCGGCGATAGAAACATGCCAGCCGCATTCCCTAGCATCCCGCACCCATCACCGGTATCACACGTCCCCTCGACGCGACGAAACAGAGAAGAGAAGATGGAGTACGCACGTTTCTCGGGACGCCGGAGGTACATACGTCCTACACGCGTTCTGGTGCGGTGCTCCGGGAATACGGTACTCCGAGTTCAGGCGAACCGCCTCGGGCGCACGACAAAGAGGGAAGACGGGGCACAAAGGTTAACGGAGGTGTGATGGAGGGATGCGTCCCATCGGAGTGTCTCAGTTGCAGGCTAGCACTTCGGTGCATGCAGCTCCGCCCCTGATCTCCTCGCCAGAGCGATGCATTTGTACCGTGTTTTCGTGTGCTGTGCGCATGAAGTTCCAGCGGCGGGGACGCGCTTTCCGCTCCTCCCTCGACCGGGTTTAGTCCGTCCTGAGGCTCGCTCGTGCTGTCCGATTTCCGCGAAGTCATGCGTGTTGGTGGCGACTGGGTGGCCGCCGAACTGCTCCAAGCGTCCTTACCCACATCATGGGGCCACATCCAGCTCCTTGCTTCTTACACAAACGACTTTTTGCGTGCATTACGGATGCGACGGGCGTTTTCGACGCTGCACCGGCATATCAAGTGCGTACAGCTCCATTCCGGTTGGCTTCTAATGCTCGGGTGATTCTAATTCCCACTGTACTGTGTCCCAGTTTTCCTGCTTTTCATTGCTTCGGAGTCGCCGCCACGACATATCTCCGTCCAAGAGGTAGCAGATCGGCCGATCTTGCACATTCATTAACTTACGTCAAGGGACCGCCGTCCCCCTGGCTATTGCCCACCACCACGACGAGGGCCGACGAGCTTCTTCCCCTGTCCCAAACGACCAGCTATACTCTCCGATGCTCCAAAGACGCCTCTCCCTTGACCGCGTACGTTCCACTCGGGGAAATTTCTGCTACATATCCATACTCTTCCGAGTCCTAGTCATTGTCACTGTCGCTAAATCTTGATTCGTTAACGATATCTCTGCGCCTCCCGGCCATTTCCACGCCGTCAACTCGACTCTCGACAGCCGGAGGGGACAGCGTCCTGCTGATCGCGTACGCCTATTCCTGCGTCCTACACCGGCACGCTTCCTGGCTGCACGGAGCCGAATGGACGCGCGCGCTTCACCGACGCATTGCGTCAGCCGCCCCACGTACAGGCGCGTGTAGGACGCATCCTTCGTCCATCTTCGGCATCCCCAACCACACTGCGCATGGCAATACACCCACGGCAACAATACTCAAATGCACGCGTCCTCCAGCATCGCGGTGACGACTGATGGCGCGCGAAGTGCCGGCCGCCGTCACGATGAGCGCGACCTGCCCCTCGATCGATATCGTACTTCATTCAGCCCACCTCTCTCCTCCACGACGTGTTCCATCATCGAGCTCGACCTCGGCGACGCAACCTCCGTTCGCGTACCATCCTACACGACAAGGGTGGCGAATGGCCGAGGGGGTGGCGCAAGTTTTCTCAATGCGCTCACGGCTATCGTACCTCAATTGCCTCCTGCGTATCCCATGCCCCTCGACGCGGTTCCCGCCGTCACCTTACACTCCTGACTCGCCACCGCGTCGTCTGGTCCTGGTCTTCTTCGCACCATCCATCTGGTCTTCTAGTCTCTGCACCACCCACAGGAATCGGAGCCGCGTACGTCCTACGGGAAAGGAAGGAGTCGGACGCCTCCCGCTCCCGTGCTATCTTCCGGTCTACGCGCCTACCCTACCCCAGCACGCGTCCCTCCTCGACGCCACGAAGCAGCAGCGCTGGAGGCGGGGGACGTGCGCAGTTGAATGCTGGAGTCGCATTTGCGTGCCGGAGTTATGTATGGTGCATGGGCATGGACGGATCGGGGCCCGCATTTTGGATGGGTGGGGGGAAACGGTGGCGGCGGGAAGATGCGTCCTGCGTCCTACCCGCGCGCGCGTCTCGGGCGAGCAAGCGCTTCGAATTCGGTTCTTGATGCCCATTCGGTAATAGCTGCCCTTTGTGCGGCGCGGGTGGCTGCGGCGTGTCGGTGTCCGGCGCGATGGCGCGATGCGTCGGTGCCGAGAGCGGACCTCCGCACCGCCCTCGCGCTGCTCGATCGTCGACGTTGTCGCTACCCTCGGCATCCCGCGCGTGACGGCGACGTGTTCAGAGAGCTTCATCCCCGGGGTACCGCAACTACTGCAGTCACGCCCCGCGTGTCCCATTCCCTTCGACTCCCGCTTTCCATCCCCCCGACGCGTTTCCCGCTCTGCGTCGGCGTCGGCATCGGCGTCAACGTTACCGTCACTGTCACCTTCTGCCTCTCGGCCTTCGGCGTACCGATCCCGGGCTGCACTTGGATTATCGATACTTAACCCGACACTCCGAGTCGAAGGCGATTTCGTTTGGATTCGTTACCATCTCGTCCCCGCCTTGTTTGTCTACGCCTCGAGCGTCTTCCGGCCGCCGTCGCTCGACGCCAAGTAGGAGTATTGATCTGCTGGAAGGATGGGAGCTGCGTGGTGGTGCTCCAGGCGTACATCCCGCACACGCCGTCCGATCGCTTATGGAATGAAGGCACAAGACGGGGCCGCGACATTCCGACGCGTTCCGCGCACGGTGCTTCTCTCCGCCCATGCAAGCGTATATATGCGTCTGCTCGGTACCAGGCGATACGCGCGCGAGCGCCGTGTGCTGTGCTGCCCAACACTGCTCTGACGAGGTGGACGACGCTTCTCAACGACATCTTTACTGCACCGACTTCGCCATACCCATACTCGAGCCCGCGCAGCCGCAGCACGAGTAGCTTTCCCTTACTCCTCCGCCGTCACCCGGAGATCGCCCTCGGGAGTGGGCGTACTATCGAGGGGAGGACGCAGACGACTGGGGGCTCGACGCCTACCACGAGCGCAGGTATCGAGGGTATCGACGGAGGTAGAGATCTAGGCCGACGCAGGTCAACCACTATCGCTGGTGATGAAAGCGGAATCTGGAGGAGTTGGAGTTGGTTATGGGTCGACGCCGTGCACACAAATCCTCGACCGCGTATGCCTTTTTTGTCCCCCGATTTCATGCTATGTCTCTGGATCGCGCTACGCGGCTTCATCATGACCTCGCCCGTGCAGCCTAGCGAAGTGCGGCCCTACCACGACACCGCCCGCGCCTGCGCCTCGCCGGGGCGGGAGCGTTACCCGGAGTGCATTGTCCATCCCATCTATGTATTGGCCGGTCTCGACTTGCCATTACGATGCACTTGCGATTTGCTCCCTCGACTGTACTTTCGCCACGTATAGTTTTTTTTACACCGTCTGTAGTACCTACCCACTTTCCCTCCCATTCTTATCTACGCGTACGGGAGATTCTTTTTCGTTCGCGGCTCAGCGGGGTTTCCCTCGCATGCGCGCAGTCGATCCGTACGGACTCCATTGAAGAAATTGATAGAACTTCTCAGTGTTGGTCTTGAGGGCTTGAGCAGTGCGCATTTTTTCCTTCGAAAAAGGAAAGAAGTGGCGGTGTACCGGTGATGGCTAACATGGACAAAATGCACCTCCTTCATTACCTTTATCTCGTCGTCTTCTTTCGCGCGTTCCTTCTGCTGAATTTCGTCTCGCTTTATTCGGTGGAATAAGTAGAATCGTTGCTGTATCATCACTGTAAAGTCGTTCAACCTCTCGCTCAAACCGCAATACTCATTTTTTTGCATGCAAATACTTGAGCGCCGAGGCTCCGCAGACCCGGAATACTTTTCACACTATGTTTCTGTTCTCTTGCAACTCTTCCACCCAACTTGTGCCATCTCTGGGTTGGGATTCTTACGAATGACCTTAAAATATGAGTACAGCTTTCGGCGCTAAATCAACTCTCTTCTGCTCTCAAACCCGACCGATTCTGCAATTCCACTGGGTCCTGGGACATACTATGCTTTTCATCCTCATTATACTTGATTTACTGTCTAAGAACAGCCGCGTTTTCTCGCATCCCCAGGCATCGGAGCCTCGAACCTTCACGGACTCTTGCGACGATATAAACAGTTGCCGCACAATGTTCGACGTCGTGTGGAGCCGTCCGGGGACGATCTTCGCTTGCACTTGGGTGTCGGTGCACCCGAATGTGCCCCCAGCCAACCAGAGCCGACTCAAATTTCTGGCGAAGGCTGAAAATGATCGCAATCAACAGGAGGGAATTCAAATGTATATCGCGGCCAATTAATACACGAAACCGGAAAGGTTCCGATATTAATGTGTCCCGCCTCTTCCATCCATGGTGATGGGAACTTGAGGTTGCGATTAAATTCATCCAAGCTTCCAATGGTGGATCTGGTCAACTTCAAGAGTTTGTACGGGTGACTTTCCTTGGTATGATAGCTAATTGAACTCTGATACGCGGTTCAGCGACTTGATCGTAGTCTCTCTCAGACAGACGCTATGACAGTTAGCTCGTACCTGTAACTTGACCATCCTCTTCACGATTTATCCTGCTCCGGTGATCTTGATTACTGACCTAGAATCTCGGAGTGGCCGCGGGCCTAGAGTATCTCCATCGCCATGAGATCGTTCATGGTGATTTGAAAGTCGTGCGTGTCAAATTATTTGTTCTGTTGATAACTTATCGCTGAGCGGGGCCTCAGCACAACGTCTTGGTCGATAAACACGGAGCGCCGTGCATCTGTGACTTGGATATCTCGAAAATCATGAACCGCCGGGGCTTCACTACTGCGAGTGCTGGAAAAGCGCCATATATTTGGCGCCGGAGCTGTTTGTGTTGCCGGACATGAGCAGCGAGACCCTTGATCGCTCTTCAACGACCATAGGCTCGGATATATATTCATTCGGTCTTTTGGTTCTTGAGGTATGTGGAGCTCCCCTTGAACTTCAAGCTCATAATTCGTGGCATCGGGATACAGATTGTAATGACCATTCCGTCGAAGCATCGTCCTAAACATCCTATTCTTATTGTGACAGTGCGCAACAACCTCCGTCCTCGACGCTTTGATTACGATTCCGATGCAATGAGCTCCGAGCCATGGGATCTTTTGGATGCATGCTGGAAACCTGACCCCAGTCTTCGACCCGCGATTGGTGATACTATCCTTCGGATGCCAGTGGATATTTCGGACCTTAGGATTGCTCCTCAATTCGCCAAGATTCCTGCTTTATTGTCAGCGGTTGAATTCCTATGTGCGATAATTCGGGACTGTGAAAAGCTTTCTCAAAATCGGTTCGTGTGTCTTGACGCGTGGAGTATTCACTGGTGATTATTCCAATATTCGGAAAGATCATGACGAAGCCTTAGATTACCTTGCAGCGATCCAAGAAATTTCCATGGTAAGATGTCAAACGAGTGGTACCAGTTCGAAACTGAACAAATCGACGGACCAATCCAACGTAGCTGATGTCCTAGGCTCAAACCAGTCGCTCGGTCAACAGAAATTTGATGACAGTCGACCAAACGATACGAGTGTGTACGATCGAACGGTTCCGGTCCAGCCGTTCCCGCTTTTGACTCGGAAAATTTCCGGGTCGTGGAAAATTCAAACTCCTTGTTCCTAAACTTTTCTGGCCCTTGTGCTATGTCCATGACGGCGGTTTCTTTTTTTTTCAAGCTGCAAAAAGAGGAGAAACAAGAAGAAAGTGCGAGAATTTAGTGGACCTTCTCGCTGTGATTTACAATTGTTATTTGAGAGGAATTGGAGCATGTCCTTTCCCCGTCTCTCTCGACTTGAATTTTCTACTGTTTTGGCCAGTCTTGTCATGTAAGTGCTACAAGTCATGCTTGTTGTTCAGATCGACTTAAGGACCACCTATTATGTTTGGTACTTACTACCTCTTTGCATATATGCACACCTATTCGGAATCTTACGATACTGGTAGCCGTTGAACTGAACATTGAAACTAAATATATTGCGAGCATGGAATAAAGAAAAGTGTTCAATACATATCTATTGAAAGAGCTTGTTATATGTGTGGGATGTAGGTACTCCAATTTACATCTGCAAATGCTGATGCTGGTAGAGATCGTAACTCCGCGAACGGTAATCCAATGAGAATTAGACGCGCTGCAATGTAGATAGCAATCCCCAATAGCATGATTGCGCCGAATGCAAATCCTAGTCGATCGCTTATTGATAGCGGAGAGAGGAGTAAACTGAGACAAGGGACTGCAATGATAACCAATGAGGAAGTTCTCCAGATCCACATTTCGTGATCTGTAGGAAAAACCGCATTCCATGCGGCGCAGTGAATGGCACCAAACAAGGTGCCCACCCCAAGAAGAAGAATAGCCTCAAACCCGGGCTCCTTATCCACCGACCAGAAAGACGGCACTGAGACGGACGATAGCGGCTTATATTTGTGCCCGTAATTGTAATCCCCAAAAATCGCACCCCAGAACCGCGTGCAATGTGAGAGCTGAACAGGGAGGGTTATGGTTTCTGTGTCAGGCTGTATAAGTGGCCCGACGACAATTGGCCGTTGGACATTGAGGGGCTTGTCCCACCAAAGTAACCAGATGAATGTGTTTACAACGGCGAATGCCAGCGTGGCGACCTCGAGTTGGGTCACAGCGAGGCGCTGATGTACGCGAGCGACACACTGCACAGTGAACCATAGGCCTTGCAGGAGTGCGACACCTTTGGAGAATGCGTCTCCTTTGCTCCTGTCCTTGATATCCTCTTCATCGACGTTTTGTATGGCCTTTAGGAATTCGGGATCTTCAAGTTGTTTCCTGGTTACAATAGGATGCCCATCCGATGAGACAAAGCCACCCATGCAGAAAAACATCCCGTGCGGTGTAGAGAAGTTGAAGTCTGTATCAAAGTAACATGAGATATAGACGAAAAAGATCACTATTCACTCACCCTTCGACAATTCATGCGCCCCCAAAGCGCTGTCTGGCCGCAAATCCCACCATAATTTCCGGAGCGATCATTGCGATGAGCATCATCTTCAGCCTGCGCCAGAAAAGCTGAAGACGGCTCTGGTTGGGCGGGGGCACATTCGGGTGCACCGACACCCATGTGCAAGCGAAGATTGTCGCGAGACAACCCCATACGACACTGAATAATGTTCTACAGTTGTCGATATCTTTGCAGGAGTTGGTGGTAGCTCGGGCGTCTGGAGGACGTGGGAGTGGTGCAGCGATGCTGTCCCGAGACAGTAGATGAACGGCGATGAGGATGAGAAGCATGGCTGGGTCCGAGGTTCAGTGAAGCTGCAGAGTTGGTCGATTTTAACTGCAGGAGTTCAAGCGCTCAAAGCTGTATGCATATTTCAAAGTGGGCAGTGCCTCGGCAGAATCAGAACGCAGAGATTGTAGAGAGGATGCCAGAACAAAACAGTCCCAAAAGTATTTTGGGGGATTCGCATCCTTACAGTCCGGAATACGGAAAGATCAGAGTCCAGTATTTCTGACGCCCGTCAGAGTTTTGGCAACCAGTCCATTTGGCCATATATGGATCCAAGAAGCAGAATGAACTTGGAATGAACATATTCCAAGACGCATACAGAGGCTCCAGAGTCGGAGAACATGGGGCCCGGTCGCAGTTGCCGTGGCGGTGGCGCCGAGGTGCAAATATGGGAAAAGGCGCTGAATTGTCCAGTTGTCGCGGGCCTCTTACAGCCAAGGGGTGTGCAGCCTTAAAATTTCGCACACTGGGTCGGAAAAGTGGATTAAGACCCTCGACGACCCACCCACCCATTAGCCGAGCACAGCCACCTTCCAAATCCGGTAATTAGGGGATTGCCGCCAGTTGAACTTTTCATTCGAACAATAAATTTTGTGACCTATACGGTGCTACAAAGGTGTTCACCATATTTCACAGTGCATCTAGTGGCAAAATCAATGCAAGGTTATTATTCATGAGTTGACAATAACCCGCAGGACTCGCGAGCCTGGAAACACGGCGCGGTAACTCTATGTCGCGTTCCAGAAGCTTGGCGCAGTCAGACCTCAGCTTAAAAATATGTGTATTTTTTTCAACTTTTTTTTTTATTGTCTAGAATCTGTTTTCAAGCCATTCTAGACTTGGGTCGGAAAAGTGGAATAAGAGCATTCGGGACCCACCCACCCACCAACCCAGTGTCTCGGCATTTGCCGGTGCACACCCCTTGCTTACAGCTGTTCCGGAAAACCTACCAGTACAATTCAAAAGCCTCAGATGGAAAGACTATGAGCCTACGATGTATGTGTCACATTCTACGCCACATGCCCGAGCCGGATGGTGGAGAAGCACAGCGTGCATCTTTTCGGCAATGTTCGGACTACCCGATCGCGGGCCGAGTTGTGCTAAATTTGGTGCATGAAAATGTCGGAAATTTCCTTTTAGTCTTACAAGGCGGTCGGCGGCCTGCGGCCGCCTCCCCCTTCCTTCCAAATTGTTGACCAGTGAGGTCACAAGCGCCGAGGGGTGCCAACCACGTTATCCTCTGCAATGCCGCTGGCATCTCATGTTGTGATCACGGATCACCGCATAAGCGGTCTTTCGCCATTCGGCTTGCTGCAGGCCGTCTGAATTTCAAATTTGTCCATGCAGAGTGATCGCGAAGATCGCGATTGACAGAAAAGTAATTGTTGATCGACCTTCCCGTCATTTTTTACACTCGAGCATGCAAACTGAGTATGAATTATTATCAGGTAGATGGCTGAAATCGAAACCACACTGTAGATTTTATCCAATGTAAACGAACGGGAAGTGCATAGAAGTGGCTTGCAATTAGGGGCGATCGCAATATGACAACAATGAAATAGAGGATGAAACTGGAAATAAAGTGAGCACCCTCCGAAAAAGGAAATAAAAAGAGACGCCAAAATTTTATAAAAAGTTTGATGCTGTGGAGACTCCGGAACACGCACTCTTGGAATGCACTGTCTCCAATGCACTCCTCAAGCTGTGTAGAATATTTATGGAGAAACTCCTCAGCACAGCATCGAATTTGTGGCAGCGCATGGTAGAAAAGAATAGCCTTTCGTTCTTGAAGGTAATAATCTACCAACGCAGCACGATCGTTTTGGTTGCAAAATTGGCACATGATGCCTTGAAATGTTCTATGTGGTACCAATGTATCAACCTTGATTGTCGGATGTAGAGGTATGGGGCCATTGAGGTGAACTAATACTGCTTCTCTGTTTCATCCAGGATCTACCGTGGTGCGTGGGGAAACTCATGGAACTGCGAGCTCGTTCTGGAGGGAGCATGGAGGTCCAGGGGCAAAGGTGTAAAATTTAGCTTGCTTTGTACACTGGGATAACTCCTGAGAACCAGTGTTCATTATCCGGACCATCCCGTGTAGGCCGTGTAATTCTACCTACCTACCTACCGGAACAGCTGCAATGCCCTCTTGAAGGACCTTTGATTATCCCTTTCGAGGTTAGATACTAAGTCCGGACAAATTTTGATTTTTGGCTCACTGATGTCAGAGTCAAGTACAGACAAAACTCCGGTTGGACAGACAAAGGTCAGAGCTGAAGTCCGGACACCAGAGTGTAGCTGGGCAGAGGTCAGATCCAAGTACGGACAATGGTGGATCTCCTGATCATCCTCATTTAACATGCTTTGTATCAAGCCACAGAAGGCCATGACCACAGCTCTGTATTAAGGAAGTGGTTTTGATACACTTTGACAATACACAATGGGATGAAATATTTGAATGTTGGAACTAGAATATTGTTCAAACCAAATTCACATTCCATCTACATACTCTGTCGAACATATTCTCATCCATCTACCACCATGGACCCAAATTACGTCGACGTCAAGGACAACGACCAGATTACCTGTCTCGCATTGTGAATTCCAACACCTTTGGAATGTCTGAAAACTTGCCGCTCGCTCGACTTCTTTTATATGACCTGCCACCCATTGCTGTTGAAGTCGAGACAGGGACCACGTTGAAATTAGTGCCAAGGCTCAGCAGATTTTCGATGAACTTCAGGCAGAAAAGGAAATGTTGGGGAGAGCAGTAGCAAGCTTGAACACGGTTCGGCGCAAGGGGTAGTCTAATGCTAATATCTTGGAGATGGAGGAGAACGAAGAGGATGAAGAGTAGTCAAATAGAATTTTTTCCGATTTTTTGGATAATTCTATTTGGAAACCCGGTTTTCAGCGGAAACCTCTCGGCTACCAAATGTTCTATTTGGAAACCCGGCTTCCACGAGAAACCCCCTACATTTTCGGCATCGGCCGGCAACTCGGCAGATATAATCACTTGATGCTCCCACAGTTCACAGTGATCTGCTCACTGTGAGTGTCAGTTATGTTTTGCGGACTGTAAGAATGCTTTTCATAGTGAATAACCACGTACAGTAGGTCCTGAAGGCTCCTGGGACCTGTTCGCGGGTTTAAATACTTGTATATTGTGGAAGACATCACGATCCGGAATAGTCTGCATGCTAGGTAGTGGTGTAGAGTTGTGTGAAGCACTGTCAAGGGGATTTGGTGCGAAGGAGCAAGGGATAGGACTGATGAATGTTTTGTAAAGTGTGAAGAACCGAATAGCAACGGAGCAACTAGTGGGATGGCAGGATAGAATGTGTGTATGAGAAAATAGATACACTGCCACCAACAGGTTGGAGTGGAAGGAAATGGATTCATACCATGTATTATTCAACCAAATAGTGAAAAAGTAACAAACAGAGGGATTGAACAGATTCAACCCGAACCCCTATTGTGGCGGTGACACACACAGCCACAATTCTCGTAGTGTGAACTTTCCCATCAGACAGGTGATGGGAAAGTTCACACCACGGATTTTTACAGGCTTGACTGCAAACCAGAAACCATCTAGATAGATGCATACTGATTGTATATCTAGTTCTAACACATTCTATAGAGCCAAATCTTTGAAAAGACAAATCCCTCAATTTCTATTGAGCAAGCAACTCTAAGTGCCGATCAGCAGGGTGCCGAGTTAAACTCCGTGATGATCCGAAACTACAGGTAGGGGTTTCCAAATAGACTTTTGCTGGGGTTTCTCGGCTAACTGGGGTTTCCGCTGGAAACCGGGTTTCCAAATAGAATTATCCCGATTTTTGCGTCCTTTTTTGGGAAAATTTGAGGTCAGATCCCAAGTCCGGACAAAATCTCGACGGACCCCAGGTTAGGTCCGGAATCCGGACAAAATCTTGCAGGTGGGCGAGCCCAAAAGTCCGGACAAATTTTTTTCAGAGCAATTTTGGGATCTAACCTCGGAAGGGATAATCAAAGGTCCTCCTCTTGAGGGCCATGTCGGACCTTGCCGAGGTCACGAGGCCCTTTTGATGGGCCGGACATTTTCGGTTATTCCCATCATCCAAGATTTTGCAAGTCTCGTCTTGGCCTTGTTGATAAGTCGCCTCAGCACTCGATAGAATCCTATGGCATCGCTGGAACAATTTGTGCCGTGTCTGGCTGCGAAGTACGGCGGTGGTGTAATGCGCACGCTGCACCCGAGTCCTCGATCGTATTCAGGTCAAGTGGGTCCCCTGCGAAGCACCAGCCGCTGTGGCGAAGGCTCTCAATTGCCCGTGCTCGCCCGACGTCGTGCCGTCCGATGATCAACTCCACCGAGTCCCGTTGTGCGTGCCATCCCGCACGAGCGAGAGTGACGAGTATGCTACGATCTTCAATGCGTGACTACTGCACTCCTCCACGGCATGCCTGTGCGCCGAGCGCTCCAACGCATTTTCGGCTGCGACTTGATACAAGGACCTAGATGTCGGTGTGTACGTTCCACTCCGGATGATTTCTACGTATCCGTACTAACTCTACGCTGTCGCAGATTCACGGGCTTGGGAGTCGCCCCCGTCATCTGGCCGTCTGCACACCATCAGCTCTCGACAGTGGGCACACGCCATACGAGAAAGGCGACGAACGCATCCCGTGCTCTCGGCCACATCGTACGCTTCCTCGACGCCACCGAGCGCAAACACGCGCACGCTTCCGGTGGTGCTCCCTACGTGTCCATTTGAGTGCAGCGTGCAAGCACACTCGCACTTCCTTCCGAGATAATGCGGCGACTGCTCCGTAGATGCCTCCGGCGCCGAGTATGGACGGCGAAGCGGGAAGAAGGGAAAAAGAGGTAGGATGAAGGTGAGGGTTCCTGCATGTCCTGTGGTCGATCTAGAGAAGATTAGATTTCCGCCGGGCATCAAGGAACCCCACGCAAGCGCTGGTGTGTAATCAGCTTTTTGCGAGTCAGAGCCACAGCGACCGTGTGCCTCTTTCAAACCTACGCATCTATAAATTTGCCATCCTCGCTTGCCACTCAACCCCATCCCTGACCCCACAATGAGCATCGACAAATTTCTTGCTCCCCATTCCCCTCAATCCCGTGCCCACTTCCACGCCACGTACGCCTCTATATCTCTCTTCTGCGCTTCGTCTTGTAACTGAAAAAAAAAATCCACAAACAGTGAGAATGTAATGGACTGGGACATTTCCGCAATTGGCGCACGCGTGGAGGAAACCATCGTCGCCCATTGCGCTGCTGATCGCAGTTTCGAGGTGAGACTACGATAGGGGACCTTTGAACGCATATCTGAGCTTGGTTTTCGGTACTAGTACCTGTCTGGGGAACATATCTTTATATTCTCATAATTTATACTGTGAGTCCCGTCGTTCACGGTCGCTCATTTTCTATTCTTATCTTTCATCTTAGACGCCGGTACAGCGCAGACACTATTCATAATGCCATAGCGAAGAGGTGCGTGCAGCTACTCTCAGTCGCAGCACGCTGGAGCCTGGCGGATACTCGAGGGTATGCCCAGGCTTGTCATGCGTCCAATTCGATTTGACGCGTATTTCCAGTTGTGCCACCTCGACATCGATTCTGTCGATCAAGTCCTTAACACCGGAGATAATGTTGCATATCTTCTTGCCCTCCATGCGCCGCAGGACTCGTCCCCACGCAGAGGAGAAAATCCGACGCGGTCGATCAGGACCACCTGATTGTTTTATTCGGAATCTTCTTGCAGGACCTCTGTTTATCCCAATATGGGGGTTCGGACGGAATTTTATGAAAAATTTTAGGTCGAAACAAACCAAAAGTGACCACGTCGAGAAAACAACGATTTTGGCCTCCTCGGAAAGTGTGGGAAAATAAATTTGGTTCGGACGAATTGCATCTTGAGGCCCGAAATCGTGATACGACCTATATTGAGATAAACATAGGTCCTAGGGTCTCAAGCTCTTGGAACCACGTGCACGGCCTACTCGACGCACAAACAACGCTGAAAAATTCAAACACGCTTCTTTCAACTTACTTGGAGCACATATAATATGGCGCGAATCTCACTAGTCCCGGGGCCCGGCAGGCTGTTGGTTCTGGATCTTCTCAATAAGACTTCCTGCTTCATCGGCAGACTTGCAGTGAGGGACTGCTTATGATGACTCGCAAGCATGGGTGCTGATCTGAATAATATTTCGCTGCCAGCTGCTTTCGGAGTCTGACGATAGTCCTTCGTCGCTTAAACTGAATGATGGAGCTAGATGTATTGCAAAAATGGAATAAAGAAAATTGTTCAATACATGTCTATTGAAAGAGCTTGTTATATGTGTGGGATGTGGGTACTCCAATTTACATCCGCAAATGCTGATGCTGGTAGAGATCGTAACTCCACGAGCGGTAATACAATGAGAATTATGCGTGCTGCAATGTAGATAGGAAACCCCAGTGCTACGATTACGATGACTACTGTTGCTGGTACCGATTCTGACCAATCGCTCATCATCATCAGAGGGACGAGCAAAGTGACACCAGGGAATACAGTGATCACCAACGCGGACGTTCTCCAGATCTGCATCTCAGCGAGCGTAGGAAAAACCGCGTTCCATGCGGCGCAATGAACGGCACCGAACACAATGCCCACCAGTCCAGGACCAATAAGACCCCCACCCTGGTCATTGAATTGGTCTGGTATCGACCAAAATGACGGCACTGAAACGGAGAATAACGGCTTATATTCGCCCTTGTAATCCCCCCCAATCACACCGGCAAACCGTGTTGAAAGTGAGAGCTGAATGGGGAGATTTACATTTTCTGTGTTAGGCTGCATAGGTGGTCCGACGACAATCGGCCGTTGGACGTCGAGGGGTTTGTTCCACCAAAGTAACCAGATGAATATGTTTACGATGGCGAATGCTAGTGTGGCGACCTCGAGTTGAGTTACGGCGAGGCGTTGATGTACGCGAGCGACACATTGCACGATGAACCACAGGCCCTGGAGGAGTGCGACGCCCTTGGAGAGCGCGTCGCCTTTGGCCTTGTCCTTGATATCCTCTTCATCGACGTTTCGTATGGCCGTTTGGAATTCGGGATCTTCAAGTTGTTCCCTGGTTGCAATAGGATGCCTGTCCGATGAGACAAAGCCACCCATGCAGAAAAACATCCCGTGCGTTCTAGAGAAGTTGAATTCTGTATCAAAGCAGCATGAGATATAGACGAAAAAAATCGCTATTCACTCACCCTTCCGCAATTTATGCGCCCCAAAGTGCTGCCTGGCTGCAAATCCCACCATGACTTCCGGCGCGATAATGCCAATGAGCATCATTTTCAGCCTTCGCCAGAAAGGCTGAAGACGGCTCTGGTTGGGCGGGGGCACATTCGGGTGCACCGACACCCATGTGCAAGCTAAGATTGTCGCGAGACACCCCCACACGACGCTGAACAATGTTCTGCAGTTATTAATGTCGTTGCAGGAGTCGGTGGTGGCTCGGGCGTCGGGAGGATGCGAAAGTGGTGTAGCCTTGCTGTCCTGAGACAGCAAATGAACGGCGATGAGTATCAGAAGCATAGACGGTCTGGGGATCAAATGAAGCTGCAGAGTTGGTCGATTTTAATAGCAGGAGTTCAAGCGCCCAAAGCTGCATGCATATTTTAAGGTGGGCAATGCCTCGCCAAAAACAGAACACGGAGATGGTAGAGAGGATGCCAGAACAAAGCAGTCCCGAAAGTATGTCCGGAATACGGAAAGATCAGAGTCCAGTATTTCTGACGGGCGTCAGAGTTTTGGCAACCAGTCCATTTCGCCATATATGGATCCAAGAAGCAGAACGAACCAATTTTCAAGACCCATATAGAGGCTCGAGAGTCGGAAAACATGGGGCACGGTCGCAGTTGCCGTGGCGGTGGCGTCGAGGTGCAAATATGGTAGGTAGGTAGGTTGCAAAAGCCCTTGAGCGCCTTGTCGTCGGACCTTGCCGAGGTCACGAGGCCCTTTTGATGGGACGGACATTTATTTCCATCTTGTTTCCATCGTCTAAGATTTTTGCAAGTCTCGTCTTGGCCTCGTTGATAAGTCGCCTCAGCACTCGATAGGATCCTACGGCATCGCTGGAATAATTTGTGCCGTGCCCGGCTGCGAAGTACGGCGGTGGTGGGATGCGCTGTACCCGAGTCCTCGATTGTATTCAGGTTCGTTGCGCAACGACGGGGGGTGGATGGAGCTTCCCTGCCCGGAACACGGCCTTCCCCTTGACTGCGCGCACGTTTCACTCGGGGGGTTTCTACGTATCCATGGTCATACTGAGCTCAGGCTCTCCTGTGTCCTTGTCACTGTCGCCAAATCTCGATTCGCTACCAGCGCCTCCCGGCTCTTCGGCGAGGCAACAATCCCTGTTGGCGTTCCATCCTAGTACCATTCCATCCTACACGAAGCGGGTGAGGGTGGCGAATGGCTGAGCGGGATGGCAGCGAAGCGCTCACGGCTGTGACACCACAATTGCCCTCCGCGCCTGTCACCGAGTCGCCGTCCGCACCACCCACTCTCGGCAGTCGGAGCCGCGCCGTACGGGAAAGGAAGGAGGATCCCGCCCGTTCCCGTGCTACCTTGTCTCGTCTACGCGCCTGCCCTACCCGCAGTACGCCTGGTCTGCGCGCCTACCCCAGTATGCACCGCGTCCCTCCTCCTCGAAAGCACGAAGCAGGAAATGGGCGCACGCTCTCGTGGCGCGACGTGCGCATTGGAGTGCAGTTGTGCATCCGAGTGCTGGATCCGCATTCGAGTGCGGGAGTTGTGCACGCTGGACGGATCGGGGCGCGCAGTATGGGCGGGAAGATGGAGCGGGGCATGCTCCCCACATTTCGGGCGAGCCCTTCGGTTCTTGGTGCGGATGCTTCGTCAATACGTGGTTCTCGTTCGTCCCGTATGGCGCGGCGCCGGTGAGCGATACGTCACGGTGGGGCGATGCGTGAGCGGTGGAAGTGAAACTAACCTCCCGCACCACCCTCGCGCCATTGCCATCCGATCATCGACTTTCCTGCCTGATCATCCCGCGCGGTCAGCAGCGCGAGTGGCGACGTGCACATACAGCGAGCTTCGTCTCCGGTTACCTTGCGTATCCCATCCCCCTCGAGCTCTGCGTCACCATCACCGTCACCTTCTGAGTCTCAGCCTCGGCCATACCGTACCAATCCCTGGCAAGCGCCGTGCTGCACTTGGCTTATCGATACTATGCAAACCCGACGCTCTCGATGTCGACTTACTTCGCTTTTATTTGCTTGCCACCATCTCGTCCCCGCCTTGTCCATGTTTCGCGCGTCTTCCGCGCGCCGTCGAGATTCGGCGCTCGATGCGAGGCTGTTGATCGGTTGGAAGGATGGGAGCTGGACGTGCGGCTCCTGTGCATGGTATGCATGGATACACTTGTGGACAGTGCTGCGCCGACGTCTCGCGCTAACCGATCGCGCATTGAAGACCCAGGACGGAGACGCGACATACTAGTATATGTTCCGACCCGCCGTCCGGGTCATGCGCTGCTTCTATCCGCGCAGGCAAGCGTACACACCTCTGCTTGGTGCTTGGGCGATACCTGCGCATGCGACGGCCTGGGAGCGCCATGCGCTGCGCTGCTCGGCACTGATACCGTCCGTGTATTCGCTTTTCGTATTCCTCGCGGGATGGATGGGCGTGCAGCTACTCTGTATACATACGTATAGGTGGTGCCCTTCCTCGAGACGAGGACGCAGCCGACCTTGGGCTTGGGCTTGGCACGAGCGGGCCAGGGCATCGAGGGGAGAAACGCTTCGATATTCGATGGAGATGTGGGTCATCCGCTATCGCTAGTGATACAAGCGGGATCCGGAGGGAAGACGTCGACATCGGCCACGCATCACCATCGTCGACTGCATTCTGGATTTCTAGGGACGGGATCTACGTCAAACCTGCTCCCGACATTATATCCACACCCGCATCCGTCCGCACTAGCCTAAGCTATATTCTTTTGGCCCCCAATGCACGCTCCATCGCTTTTCGCCGCTACACAGCTTCATCACAACCTCTCCCGCGCGGCCTCCGCAAACCACGTCCCTCCAGCCACCATGCCTACGAGCCGGAGGCGGGAGTATTACCCGGAGAGCATTCTCTATCGTACACGACTCGGCACATCCTCCACTGTGGGCTACATACCATCTTGTCTAAATCTCGACTGGGTATACTCGCGTGGTGGTCCTGCCAGCCAGCGTACTCCCGTATCATGCATTGAAGGCTCGAGACGGAGATACGACATACGACACGACATACGACATACGACATACGACATACGACGTATATTCCGGCGCGTCCCGCGCCCGCTGCTGCTTCTCGCAGACGCAATGCTTATATATACCTCTTGCTTGGTGTGCGCGCGCGTACGGCGACCCGCGAGCACTGTGTGCTGTGCTTTTCTGCTCGATGCTTTGCTGCTCGACACTGCCTTCGAAGGTTTCGACGCAGTGGATAATGTTGTCCCGAAGACCCCGGCTCCGCTCCGCCATACTCGAGCCCGGCTAGCATAGCACGATGGCACGGGCAGTCCTCCCTTGACTCCGTCACGCTGTCGAGATTGTCGTGGCCAAGGGGCCGTATCGTCGAGGCGGATGGGAGCTCGGGGCCTGCTACGCACGTGGACCAGGAAGGAGTGGGCTCGAATTGGAGATGGAGATGATGATGAGAAGATGCACCCACCGAGATGCCTTCTGTGGCACCAACAACGTTGTCCACGGGAGAAATCTCGGGGCCGGCTTCGACCCTGCTTGTTCCCCTTGCGCAGTCTTGCTCTGCTAGGCGCCACTTGTTCCCAGCCTGACCCGACCACGACATAGCCCATAATATATTGCCGTCATATTGATTTCATCCTTTTGAATCGTGATAGCGGGGAGTCATATCTACGTTGCGGCCTGCGTCATCTTATTGTACTGCCTTTCATCGCGAGTTTTTTTACTTCGCTCGCGTTCGCGGATGCATATCTGGATTGGAGCATGTCCTTCCCCGGGGTATATTGCTCTCTCCCAACTCATCGTCGCGTACTATACTGTACTTCATCCTGGTTCAGATCGACCTATGGACCACTTATCATGTTCGGTACTTATTACCTCTTTGCATGTATGCACAGTCTTACGATACTAGTAGCTGTTAAACTGAACTGGCGCTAGATATATTGCAAGAACGGAATAAAAAAATTGTTCAATACGTATCTATTGAAAGAACTTGTTATATGTGCGGAACATACGAACTCCAATTTACATCCAGAAATGCTGATGCCGGTAGATATCGTAACTCCACGAGCGGTAATACGATGAGAATTATGCGCGCTGCAATGTAGATAGGGCTGGCCAGTATCACGATTATGCCAAAGACCGATCCGAATCCCGAAGGCAACCAAAAGCTCGCTACCACCAGAGAGATGAGCGACGGGACTGCGATGATAACCAATGAAGATGTTCTCCAGATCCGCATTTCGTGAAGCGTAGGAAAAACCGCGTTCCATGCGGCGCAGTGAATGGCACCGAACACGATGCCCACCAGAGACAGAATCATCGAAGCCCTATCCTCGTTTGCAGAGAGCACCGACCAAAATGACGGCACTGAAACAGATGATAGCGGGTGATATTTGTCCCCGGCAAAGCCGAAAATCAAAGCCAAGAATTGATCGAATCCAGTGGTGCGCGAAAACTGGTCAGGGGCTGTAGCCTGTGAAGACAACGTGGGTCCGACGACAATCGGCCATTGGACATCGAGAGGTTTGTTCCACCAAAGTAACCAGATGAATATGTTCACGATGGCAAATGCGAGTGTGGCGACCTCGAGTTGGGTTATAGCAAGGCGTTGATGGACGCGAGCAAGGCATTGTAGGATGAACCACAAGCCCTGTAGGAGTGCGACACCTTTGGAGAGTGCGTCTCCTTTGCTCTTGTCCATGATTTCCTGGTCGTTCACGTTCCGTATGGCTTTCTGCAACTCTGAGCCGACGTCGGGATCCTCCAGCTGTTCCTTGGTCGCGATAGGGTGCCCCGCCGGCGAGACGAAGCCGCCCATGCAAAAAAAGAAGGCCTGCGTGCTGGAAAATTTGAAATCTACACCGTCCAGACGAGCGTATGAGGTGAAGTCGAGGACATAATTACTGACTCACCATTCGTCAGATCCCGAGACCCAAAAAATTGTCTGGCTGCAAATCCCGCCATGAGTTCCGGGGCGATGATGGCGATGAGCATCATTTTCAGCCTTCGCCGGAAAAGCTGAAGACGGCTCTGGTTGGGCGGGGGCACATTCGGGTGAACCGACACCCAAGTGCAAGCGAAAATCGTCACGAGACAGCCCCACACGACGCTGAACAACGTTCTGGAGTTGTTAATATCATTGCAGGAGTCGGAGGTGGCTCGGGCATCCGGAGGATGTGGGAGTGGTACAGCGATGCTGTCCCGAGACAGCAGATGAACGGCGATGAGAATGAGAAGCATGGTTGGTTTCGAGATCCCGTGAAGGTTCCAGGTTCAGAGCGACTCAGAACGACGAGATAAAATGGTTACGGCACAACTGGTCGCTGGCTTTTAATACTTATGCCCTCGAGGCGGTGGCAGGAGACAGGTAGCCAACAGGCAGCATTCATTCCTGGCAAGATTATGTCGCAAGTTTGACGGAATTTTGACAGGAAATTGCTTGGAAGCAAGTTGGAGGTGGCTGGAGGTTGACTGGAGGCGCCGTTAAGCAATTGGACGATACTTACTTGTTCAGCCTTCATCTACCACAGCAAGACGCCACCGAATGATGTTCAGAGAGACAGCAGTGAAAGGCCGGGGCGTGAGAACTTCACTGCTTAACACTGACAATGACATTGACAGCCCCCGGGCCGTGGCTGATCGATGATCATCGATCAGGGCCTGTGCTTCACTGGTTACCTCACGCATTCAACCTACATAATTAATGCAGCAGCGATACGATTTGCGTTAGTCTTCTCTCAGACCCGATTCGGGTTCCAAAAAGCGAACCCCGTCCCTTGTCGACAAATTTGCGCTTCCCGTAGGCGCCATTGATCATGAAAATCTCCGTCTCATGCTGACTGCAAATATTGCCATTTACCGGTCTACGATCTTTGAAGTTTGCCTCCATGCGCATTCGTGGAATTGGAATATGGAAATCCCGCATATCAGATAAATTTCAAGTCTGTCAAACACTTCATCGTTCCGATCGCCCCCCGGCGATCCCTCGCACGGCGGCGTGAAAGCAAAGAGACACGCCAACTCAGCTTTGACTCCGCATTTTGCGAAGGGTGTCAAGGTCTTGGAGCCACATGCACGGCCTACTCGACGCATAAACAACGCTGAAGAATTCAAACATCCCTCCTTCAACTTGCTTGGAGCCATATATAATATGGCGTGAAACTCACAAGTCCCGGGGCTCGGCAGGCTGCTAGTTCTGGCTTCTCTCGACAAGTAAGACTTCCTGCTTCATCGGCAGACTTGGAGTTGGCAACCGCTTAACTCGCCAACATGGGTGCTGATCTGAGCAACATTTCGCTACCATATATTGCAAGAACGGAATAAAAAAATTGTTCAATACGTATCTATTGAAAGAGTTGGTCATATGTGGGGAATATACGAACTCCAATTTACATCCACAAATGCTGATGCTGGCAGGAGTCGTAACTCTGCGAACGGTAATACAATGAGGATTATGCGCGCTGCAATGTAGATGGGAATCGCCAGTACCACAATTATGCCGCTTGCTTGTGCTACCAAACCTAGCCGACCAGTGATTACATCCAGAGGCATGAGCAAAGCGAACAAAGGGATTACAGTGATCACCAACGCGGATATTCTCCAGATCCACATTTCGGGGAGCATAGGAAAAACCGCGTTCCATGCGGCGCAGTGAACGGCACCGAACACGATGCCCACTAGTCCGGGAAGAATTAGAGCCCCACCATGCTCATTGAATTGGTTTGGTATTGACCAAAATGACGGAACCGAAAGGGAAGATAACGGCTTATATTCGTCACTGTAAATCCCATCAATCGCACGTAAGAACCGGTCGAGACGTGGGAGCTGAACAGGGAGGATTATGGCTTCTGTATCAGGCTGCGTAGGTGGGCCGACGACAATCGGCCGTTGGACATCAAGGGGCTTGTTCCACCAAAGTAACCAGATGAAAATGTTTACAATGGCGAATGCGAGCGTGGCGATCTCGAGTTGGGTCATAGCGAGGTGTTGATGTACGCGAGCGACACATTGCACAGTGAACCATAGGCCTTGCAGGAGTGCGACACCTTTGGAGAATGCGTCTCCTTTGCTCCTGTCCTTGATATCCTCTTCATCGACATTTCGTATGGCCTTTAGGAATTCGGGATCTTCAAGTTGTTCCCTGGTTACAATAGGATGCCCGTCTGATGAGACAAAGCCACCCATGCAGAAAAACATCCCGTGCGGTGTAGAGAAGTTGAATTCTGTATCAAAGTAACATGAGATATAGACGAAAAAGATCGCTATTCACTCACCCTTCGACAATTCATGCGCCCCAAAGCACTGCCTGGCTGCAAATCCAACCATGACCTCCGGGGCAATCATTGCGATGAACATCATTTTCAGCCTTCGCCAGAAAAGCTGAAGACGGCTCTGCTTGGGCGGAGGCACATTCGGGTGAACCGACACCCATGTGCAAGCGAAAATCGTCGCCAGACAGCCCCATACGACGCTGAATAACGTTCTACAGCTGTCGATATCTTTGCAGGAGTCAGTGGTAGCTCGGGCGTCGGGAGAACGTGGGAGTGGTGCGGCGATGCTCTCCCGAGACAGTAGATGAACGGCGATGAGGATGAGAAGCATGGCTGGGTCCGAGGTTCAATGAAGGTTCCAGGTTCAGAGCGAATCAGAACAACGAGATAAAATGGTGACGGCGCAGCTGGTCCCAGATCAGATAGCTTTTAATATGCCCTCGAGGCGATGGTAGTAGACAGGTAGCATTCATTTCTGACAAGATTATGTCGCGCGTTTGACAGAATTTTGACAATGAATTGGTTGGAGGCATGTTGGAGGCTGGCTGGAGGCACCGTTAAGCATTTGGTCGATACTTGTTCAGTGTTTATCTGCCACAGCAAGACGCCACCGAATGATGAGAGACGGAAAGGCAGAGAAAGGCCGAGGGCGTGAGAACTTCGCTGCTTGACAGCCCCGTGGCTGTGCCTCACGACTAAAATTTATTTTTAGTTCTCGTTTCGACGCTTATTTGGCTGTCACACTTTGATCATGAGACCCTGCTGCAATGGGTCATCGGGCCGGCTGAGCTGGTCGGTGCGCAAGCGACGACCGAGCGAGCGTTGGGCCCTGAAAAAATATTCAAAACCTCTTTATTTTGGGTATGTAACAGAGCGTTTCCTTCCTCCGCTGTAACTACTGAGTCACCTGCTCAGACATCTGCACGCAACCAAGTTAAACAGTCAAATGCAGTCCCAACACCCTCTGTATGTTTCAAATCCCAATTAAATAGGTCATTTACCGAGATTTAATAGATGAAGTAAAGCTCAGTCGGGAACTTCAGAGTGGTGAACGACTATATTAGATACCTAATAGATGAAGTAAAGCTAATATAGAGTTCGTAAGTAAGAGAATAAATAAAATGAGAGAGATAGATCATAGAGCGTACCTCAGTCGGGCACTTCAGAGTGGTGAGCGACTGAGGTACGTCTGGGTAACTACGAGGTAGATATAGTATGATCGGTAGGTAAGGAGTCGGGTTTGAAAGAAAAACAAATTATAATGGTACATCTGTAACGGTGTGCACGAGCAGTGTGGTGATGCGCACTCCGGCCATATGGCCAGCCGAGCCTATACTTCGACAGATTTACTTGGACTATGTATACCGCTATTTCGGGCTGATATCTCTCCCTAATGTCCTGCGAAACCTAGATTTTCTGAGCATAAAAGTGTGTATCCTGGCTGCTCTGTCTACAGTCAAGGAGCCTGCTGCAGTGTGGTTCTCTGTAGCTCAGGCTGTATTTTGGCTGTTGATTTGTGGCTTTCACCCTGCATCTCAAGTTAACTACAGGCAAGACTAACAGGCAGCTGGATTTAGGCACGAGATTGAGATATACGTGATCTCAGAGGCATAGAAACTCTAAGTGCATGTTTCCGGGCTTTCCTTGTTGAAACTTGGAGTATTCAACGCCAAAAGACGATTTAGGAAATTGCAATTGCCGATCTCTCTCTTCATTCCTCGGTCATGATCGTGTTAGCCGTTTGCCAAGTTTTCGTTGTCCTTCCAATGCAACGCAAGCTTTCCGAACACTTGGGTACTTGCAACTCCAACGCTACACGGAAAATACGGAACAGGCCCATCATTTTTTAACATTTATGATTCGAGAAATTTCAAGAAAGCTAGAGTCTTTTTCCTTCAAGTTCCAGGCTCGACACTCTTCCTAGGTCGTTCTATGGCAATTGGGGACTGGAGCGAACCTATATTGAGCAGACGTATATCTCCTTCTGGTAACTCTTGGGCGCTTAACTGACTCGGCACTTCGGCCTGAAATGCTCTGAACACCGATGCCTCAACACGACAACTATGGTCTTGTCTGATAATTCTGGCTCTTCTTTTGCTCAAAGAGAAATTTCTCGTGGCTGATAAGCATACATTAACCTTCAACTCTCTGATAAGAAACGTCGAGTGATTAAACTAGGCTCACTGTAAAACGGTGCACAAAAAGATTCTGTTGGCTCGTATACTATCAATATCATTTATTATACATCCTCCAGTGCAAGGAGCCCGGGGTTGATACAATACGCTGATTCGTCCGCCATAACCGGCGCACCGGTATTTCACGCACGGTACATCATTCTCATGATCTTTACCCGAAATTTCCCTATCTTCTCGACCCCTTCGGGGTGTCATACGAAAAATTGGAACGATACAGAGAAGTGAAGCTGGCCGCTGCGTAAGGATTACACGCTTTTCGGAGTGGTAGAGCTACGGCTCTCAATATTTATGCACTCCTTTCCAAGGATATTTGACCGATCACGCGATCACGACTTTTCCCGCTTTTTCAAACTTTTTTACTCTTTTGGCAATCACTACGACGCTAAATTAGGTCTCTCCAACGTATTCCCGGTGAGGTAGACCTTGAGGGTTGACGTGTTTTTCATAAGGATCCTTTCCAGAACGTCGATCACAACTTTCGGGACGTCGATCAAATCTTTCAATCTTCTAACCACCAAAATCGCGAGGAAATGGTTTTCCAAGAACGTGCATCCGCTCGATTCGCTGGCCCACAGTGTCCCCCAGGTAAGTTGGGACGTAGGATAACTTTTATCCCCATTTTGAAGAGGTCCGGGTCTGAGACATGTTCTTCAAGAATGGCTGCTCAATGACCGGAGAACCTATAGGCCGATAGATTTGACGGTCCACGACTGTTCATTTGATTTCCTCGCAGTCCAGAATTTTAAGTTGTTTGTATTTTCCTACACTCGTTCTAATTTTGCCCGACAGAGACGCGAAGACTGCTCGCAATTGCTTAAATCTCGCGATCGAGCTTCAATGCCGTGCGTCTTTTCGTTCGTTCTCTCGAGTATCCCCTCGTTCGGCTTCAAACAGGTCTGTTGCGGCCGAAGATATTTTTTGAGAACCACCAGTATCCGTCCTTTTCAACATCTAAGCGGTCTTCGACCCCAAATTCGAAAAAAAATATCATTCATCCTTCTTTGCCCGCCTGCGTGCATACCCTTGGCACACGGTGAGGCTTAAATTCCGCTCCCAGCTCCGACATCGGGACGGGTCAGTCAAATGTTCTTTCTTCCAGTTTTTGCACTCGAAAACAATCCTTGCAAGTTGAATGTTTGCAGCAAATCCATCTTCTCCTCATGTGTTTTCACAAAATACTCATCTTGTGGTGCATATTTCCCCCGTCTACCTGCGCGTGTGCTCACAGTTCAAAACATGAAATCATCAGCGCAAAACGGCGGACAACAAGCGTCAAACGGTCTACTTGGGCTCCGTGTGGACCGGGTTTGATGAGAGTTGCCTCCAATTCTGTTGGAAACAGCTGGGGAAAAGCCGGCCGCCGTGTTTGCGCAACTTGAACCAGAAGTTTTTCATCGAGGTTGGAGGTGGGCTTGGATCGAAATGTCAAGCGAGGAGAATGAATATAACTCACGACAAATCCAAGGCCATCCTGTCGTCGTAGCATCTGGTTTTTTTTTTTTTTTTTCCACAGCAGATGTAAGCACGATATTCGCCTTGATTTCGTTGTCAAATTTCTGCAAATATTCAGCTTCCGACGGGTGTGCGGCGAAGTCATCAGCAATCTCCAGCCCATGTTGGAGCAGAATCTTGTACCATCCGTAAGTTAGGAGAAGTCGGTGTGTGCAAACTTTCAAGGGGAGCTCAGGCTCGAGAAATTGCCAGTGGGGAAAGAATCCTTCCAGATAGAAGTTAATGCAGCTTCACTTCAAGTTGTCCTCCGTTATCCCCGAGAAATGATACCGGCGACTGGTGGGTTGCGCATTGCGACAATGAGACAGTTCTTGAAGTTGAAAGTATCTACTAATTCGCGCATATTCCCTTGCAAGAACGGAATAAAAAAATTGTTCAATACGTATCTATCGAAAGAGCCGGTCATATGTGGGGAATATACGAACTCCAATTTACTTCCACAAATGCTGATGCTGGCAGGAGTCGTAACTCTGCGAACGGTAATACAATGAGGATTATGCGCGCTGCAATGTAGAGATAGGTGCCCAGTCCCATGATTGCACTGCCAACTCTTACTACCAAATCTAGCCGATCGGGAGTTATAGACAAGAGCAAAAAGAGAGCAGGGAATACGGCGGTCACCACTGCGGACGCTCTCCAGATCCACATTTCGGCGGGCGTAGGAAAAATCGCGTTCCATGCGGCACAGTGAATGGCACCGAACACAGCGCCGACTATGGTCAGAAGAATAAGAACTCTGGACTCCATGTCGTTGTCCGACGACGTGTACCAAAACGACGGCACTGAGGCGGATTCTAGCGGGTGATATAACAGATATCGGTTTCGGGTAAACCCGAAAATCGCAATCATGATATGATCCAAACGTGAGAGCTGTTGACTGGGGGTAAGTTCGGCTTGTGCTTCAGCCGGCGCAAGTGGCCCAACAACAATTGGCTGTTGGACATCGAGGGGCTTATTCCACCAGAGCAACCAGACAAATATGTTCACGATGGCGAATGCTAGTGTGGCAACCTCGAGTTGGGTTATAGCGAGGCCTTGATGGGCGCGAGCAAGGGTCTGCAGGATAAACCACAGGCCCTGGAGGAATGCGACACCTTTGGAAAGCGCGTCTCCTTTGCTCTTGTCCGTGATATCCTTCTCTTTCACATTCTGTATGGCTTTCTGGAATTCCAAGCCGAAGTTTGGATCCTCCAGCTGTTCTTTTGTTGCAATAGGATGCTCGTCCGACGAGACAAAGCCACCCATGCAGAAAAAGAAGGCCTGGGTGGGTGAGAACTTGAATTCTACACCAGACGAATGCATGAGGTGAAGTCGTTGCCGAGATTATTGTTGCCTCACCGTCCACCAACCACCGAGACGCAAAAAACTGTCTAGCTGCAAATCCGACCATGATTTCCGGGATGACGACGCCGATGAGCATCATTTTCACCCTTCGCAAGAAAAGCTGAAGACTGCTCTGGTTGGGCGGGGGCACATTCGGATGCACCGACACCCATGTGCAAGCGAAGATTGTCGCGAGACAGCCCCATACGACGCTGAAGAACGTTCTACAGTTGTCAATATCTTTGCAGGAGTCAGAGGTGGCTCTAGCGTCGGGAGCATGTGAGAGTGGTGCAGTGATGCTGTCCCGAGACAGCAGATGAACGGCGATGAGAATGAGAAGCATGTCTAGGTTCGAGTGAAGATTCCAGGTTCAGAGTGACTCAGAACGACGAGACAAAATGGTGACGGCACAGCTGGTCACTAGCTTTTAATACTTATGCCCTCGAGGCAGTGGTAGTAGACAGGTAGCATTCATTTCTGGCAAGATTATGTCGCGCGTTTGACGGAATTTTGACAGGAAATTGCTTGGAGGGATGTTGGAGGCGGCTGGAGGTTGGCTGGAGGCGGCGTTAAGCAAGTTAAGCGAATGGTCGATACTTGTTCAGTGTTTATCTGCCACAGCAAGGCGCCACCGAATGATGAGAGACACGGAAACTTAAAGGCAGAGAAAGGCCGAGGGCGTGAGAACTTCGCTGCTTGACAGCCCGTGGCTGTGCCTCAGTTGGCTCCCTACGCGTTGCGACCTAATGCAGGAGCTATACGATCTGCCTTATTCTTGTCTCAAACTCGATTCGGATTGCAAAAGCGAACCCTATCCCTCGTCGACAAACCTGCGCTTCCCGTGGCCGCCATTGATTATGAAAAACTTTGTCTCATGCCGACTGCAATATACGCGCGATGATGAAGGGTGGTTCCTCCCTGCCACGAATCATGGCCCTGACCAGAGCCCCCCTTGACTGCGCGTACGTTCCACTCGGGGATTCCTGCGTATCCATACTGGCCTTAGGCTCTTCTGTCGCTGAGTCTCGATTCGCTACCACGACCTATCTGCACCTCCCGGCCATTTCCGCACCGCGACTCTCGACAGCGTCCTGCTTATGATGTACGCCTACTGCTACTGCACGCTTCCTGGCGACACCGAGCCAAACGGATGCGCATGCTCCCGTGGAGGACGCGTGCATTTGAGTGCTGGTGCCGCGCACAGTGTGGATGGGTGCCGAACCTGAATGAAGGATACGATGCGTACACATGGTCCCGGTACGTTCGGCGGCTGGGGCAATGCGGCGGTGGCGTGTGCGCTCGAGGCGCACGCCGCCGTCGCGATGAGCGCGACCTGCCCCTCCTCGAGCTGTATCGTCTTTCATTCAGCCCGCCTCTCTCTCCTCCACGGCGCGTCCCATCATCGACATCGACTTCGGCAGGGAATTCCCTGTTGGCGTACCCTCCTACACGAGGCAGGCAGCGAACCGAGTGGGGGCGGCGACAAGTTTTCTTGAGGGGCGCTCACGGCTAGCGTACATCCTCGCGTTGCCGTCACCCCAATGCTTCGGCTAAGGCTGTATCGGCGCGACTCCTGATTTGCCACCGTGCCAGCTGGTCTGCTGGTCTCCGCTTCATCCACTCTCGACAGTCGCCGCGTACGTACTACGGGAAAGGAACGAGTCGGACGCCTCCCCTCCCGTGCTATCTTTTTTCTCGTCTACGCGCCAGTACGCCTTGTCTGCGCGCCTGCTCTGCTACCCAGTACGCACCGCGTCCCTCTTAAGCCCCGAAGCATGACGCACGACGCTTTTATGGGGCTGGAGGCGAAGGACGTGCGCATTCGAGTGCCGGAGTCCCATTCGAGTGCTGGACCTGTGCATGCATTGGGGCTCGCAGGCGGTAGTCTGGATGGGCGCGCAGCGGGAACGGCGGGAAGATGCGTTCTGCGTCCTACCCGCGCGCGTGTCTCGGTCTCAGGCGTGCACTTCGCGTTGAGTTCCTGGTGCAGATCCTCCACTGCGATATATGGTTCCCATTTGTCCCGTCCGGCGTGGGTGGGCGATGCCTCGGTGGGGTGTGCATGGCATCGGCCGGAGGCGTGTGCACGACATCATCTCATCGCGCGCGCGGCGTTGGCTGAAGGCGCGCCAGCTGCCGTGGCGAGAGCGGACCTCCGCACCGCCCCGCGACTTCGCCACATCCCTGCTACCCTCAGCATCCCACGCGAAGGACCGGCTGGAGTCTGGCTCTGTGGCGACATGCACAGCGAGCTCCGTCCCCGGCTACCTACCTTCATCCTCGGCTACCGCAATCGTGCTAAACCCGACGCTCTTGATGCGTATCCCATCTCCCTCGACACGTTTCCTGATTCGACGGGTTTTCCGCTCTGCGTCGCCGTCACGTCTCGGCCTTGGGCGTACCGATCTCAGGCTGCACTTCGCTTATCGGTACCATCGTAAACCTGACTCTCCAGGACGACTTGGCTTTGATTCGCCACCATATCGTGCCCGTTGCGTCAATGCTCCACCCTCGTCATCTCGCCACCGCGCGATCAGCCGGGCGAGTGGCGACATGTACAATGAGCTTCGTCCCCAAGTACCGCAATCACGCTTTGCGTATCCCAGTCCCCTCAACGCGTTTCCTGCTCTGCATCACCTTCTGCGTCTCGGCCTCAGACGTACTAATCCCGGGCGACACCCACTCTACTCTAACGCCACTCTCAAGGGGGACCGCCTTTTCATTCGTCACCATCACCATCTTCTGCCCGCCTTGTCTATGCTTCGCGCGTCTGCCGCGCGCCGTCGACTCGACACTCGGCGCTCGGCGCTCGATGCGACGATGTCGATCAGCTAGAATGATGTGGGTGCTCTCGGCGCACTCGCATTCCGCGCAGATGCCTGACGCGCCGAACCGACGGTCACGACGAAGACCCAGGACGGAGACGCGACATATATTCTCCCGCCATCCGGATCGCACGCTACTACTTTCGCACACGTAGGCGTACCTCCGCTTGGTGCTTGGGGGATACTTGCGCATACGACGACTCGCGCGCCGTGTGCCGTGCTGCTCGACACCGCATTCGCGTTCTTTGTCTCTGGGTTTTGGACGGGGTGGACGACGCTACGTCTGTGCGGCTAGCATCCCGTCGTGCCGTCAAAATCGCTGCAGCCGCTGCCCTTCCTGTCGAGACGAGGACGCAGGCGACTTGGGGCTCGAAGGCTGCCACGAGCGCGGGCCAGGGTATCGAGGGAGCGAAAGGCTTCGACGGAGATGTGGTCAACACGGGTCAACCGCTGGTCAGTGGTGATGATAGCGAGATCTGGAGAGAAGACGGAATTGGCGATGGGTCTCGACGTCGACCGCCCGATAAGGGCTGCGACTGCGTTTTTGATTTCTGGGACGAGATCCTGCGCCTCGCGACATTCTATCCACACACGTCTGCATCTGTCCGCGCTCGCTATGACCTTTGGCTCCCAATGCATGCTCTGTCGCTATTCATCGCCCGCATCCCGCTCATCACGATCCCGCCCGTGTAGCCTCAGCAGAACACGTCCCTCACGACACCGCCTGCGCCTGCGACTCGCCGTGGCGGGAGCATTCCACGCAGAGTATTCCCCATCCTTCATACCTGACTCGGACTCGGCACACCCTCCACTATGAGCTACATATCATCTCGTCTAAATCTCGACTTCTATCGCGACGTTTTATGCATGGATATACTCGTGTGGTGGTGGTACTACTGCCAGCGTACTCGCGCATGCGCATTGGAGGCTCGAGACGGAGATTCGACATACAAGATACGGCGTATATATTCCGGCGCGTCCGGGTCGCCCGCTGCTGCTTCTCGCACACGTAGGGGTACCCGGGGATACTTGCGCGCACGGTGACCCGCGAGCGCGCACGACGACCCGCGAGCACTGCGTGCTGTCCTTTGCTGCCTTCGAAGGTGTTACGCAGTAGATGATGTCATCCGAAAGCTTCGACTCCGCTCCGCCGTACTCGAGCCCGTGTAGCCGCCACACGGGCAGCCTCCCTTGACTCCTCCGCCGTCGCCCGGAGATTGTCGTGGCCGGTGGGCCGTATCGTATCGTCGAGGCGAGGACGAGGATGAGGCAGGTGGGGCTCGGGGCCTGCCACGAACGAAGGAGGAGCAGGAAGGAGTGGGCTCGGATTGGAGATGGAGCAAGAGATGGAGATGATGCACGCATTGAAATACCTTCGACGTCGTCCATGGGAGGAATCCAAGGACCGACTTCCACCCTGCGCGCAGTCATCCAGCTCTCCTAGACGGCACTTGTTTCCGGCCTGACCCGACCACCGTATAACGTATATCTCCATCGGATTGATTCCGTCCTTTCGAATCGTGATAGCGGGCAGTTCCATCTATGTACATTCCGCGCGAGATTTCTGGCCCCATCCACGTTGGCTGATGTGAACTGGAGCATGTATTTACCCCGTGTATACTGCTCGCTCCCGACTCATCGCCGCGTACTAATTTCTCATCCTCGTTTAGATCGACTTATGGACCACCTATCATGTTCGGTACTTACTACCTCTTTGCGTACATAATTGCACTTGCACATCAAAACGCACTAGAAGTTCAAAATGCACTCGCTTTCTCTCAATCCTTGTCCTATCACTTTCGGAAGTGCCGCAAATTCAACCGACAGGTCTTGTCGTTCAGAATACGTCAAAAGTCGAAGGAATTTGGATGAGTATGTATTGGACGAGATTCTGTTCCGAGCGCATCAAACCAGCATAAATTCGTCCCACCCTGGATTTATTTTCTGGGCCGCAGATTTTTTAGAGACTTTGAAGGAGCGTTCGGGCGGCATGAAAATCATTTTCCCCTGAAAAACAGGGTCGAAAGAGGGCAGAGAATATTCTTGCGCAAAAGCAAGCTGCCAAGGAGTTTGAATTACTTCGTTTAGCCAGTATAACGCGTCCTGTGGTGGTTCCGTCGCGACTCTGACTCCAATTTCTTGTGGATACTCATTCTATACACTATCTGAGTATGCCTTCAGGTTTGGAGTCCAATGAGCATTGGTTCACGATACATTGCAGTACATTGAATTTCGCATTGAGATCAGCCGTTTGATGGGCTCGGAGCAGGATCTCCTTCACTAGCCATTCAGATTTCTTCAATTTTTGTTATATCCTGAAAGAAGACTTCTATCGGCTCAATTTGTGCTACTTCAGAGGGGAAACGGATAAGAAATGAGCGAGAGCGAATGCATTTTGAACTTCTCGTGCATTTTGATGTGCAGGTGCAATTATAGTATGCACACGTATTCAGAGCCTGGCGATAGTCTTTCGTCGGTTAAACCGAACGATGGAGCTACATGTACTATGATGTAGATATATTGCGAGAACCGAACAAAGAAAATCATATTCAATGCATATCTATTGAAAGAGCTGGTCATATGTGGGGAATATATGTACTCCAATTTACATCCACAAATGCTGATGCTGGTAGAGATCGTAACTCCACGAGCGGTAGTACAATGAGAATTAGGCGCGCCGCAATGTAGGTAGGAATCGCCAGTATTATGATTACGACCGCTATAGATTCTACTATCAGAGCTAAGAAGAAAGGGAGACCAGGGACTGCGATGATAACCACTGAGGATGTTCTCCAGATCCGCATTTCGGGAAGTGTAGGAAAAACCGCGTTCCATGCGGCGCAGTGAACAGCACCGAACACGATGCCCACCAGAATCAGAAGAGTGATAGGCCCACCTCCGAGTTCGTTATCCACCGACCAAAAAGACGGCACTGAGATGGATGATAATGGCTTATATTCGTCCCCGTAATGCCCCCAAATCGTAGCTAAAAACCGGTCGTAAAGTGGAAGCTGAATAGGGAGGGTTACGCTTTCTGTGTTGGGCTGCGTAGGTGACCCGACGACAATCGGCCGTTGGACGTCGAGAGGTTTGTTCCACCAAAGTAACCAGATGAATATGTTCACGATGGCGAATGCCAGCGTGGCGACCTCGAGCTGGGTTATAGCGAGGTGTTGATGGGCCTGAGCAAGGCATTGCAGGATGAACCACAGACCCTGCAGGAGCGCGACACCCTTGGAGAGCGCATCTCCTTTGCTTTTGTCCATGATTTCCTCCTCGCTCACGTTCCGTATGGCTATTTGGAATTCGGAACCGAGGAGTGGATCTGTAAGTTGTCCCCGGGTCGCAATAGGATGCCCGTCCGATGAGACGAAGCCACCCATGCAGAAAAAGAAGGCCTGCGTGCTGGAAAATTTGAAATCTACACCAGCCGAGCGCATGAGGCCAAGTCGAGAATAGCATTGCAGACTCACTCTTGACCAACCGGCGAGACCCAAAAAATTGTCTGGCTGCAAAGCCCACGATGAGTTCCGGGGCGATCATGGCGATGAACATCATTTTCAGCCTTCGCCAAAAAAGCTGAAGACGGCTCTGGTTGGGCGGGGGGCACATTCGGGTGAACCGACACCCATGTGCAAGCAAAAATCGTCGCTAGACAACCCCACACGATGCTGAACAATGTTCTACAGTTGTCGATATCTTTGCAGGAGTCGGTGGTGGCTCGGGCGTCGGGAGGACGTGAGAGTGATGCAGTGATGCTGTCCCGGCGAGACAGTAGGTGAACGGCGATGAGGATGAGAAGCATGTCTGGGTTCGAGATTCAGTGAATGTTCCAAGCTCAGAGTAAGTAATTCAGAACGGAGATAAAATGGCGACGGCGCAACTGGTCGTACATAGCTTTTTTAATACTTCCCCTCGAGGCGGTGGTAGTAGACAGGTAGCATTCATTTCTGGCAAGATTATGAGTTTGACGGAATCTTGACAGGAAATTGGTTGGAGGCATGTTGGAGGCGGCCAGAAGTTGGCTGGAGGCGCCATTAAGCAATTGGTTTGCAATTGGTAGATACTTACTTGTTCAATGTTTATCTGGCACAGCAAGGCGTGAATGATACCGTGGAAGGCCGAGGGCGTGAGAACTTCACTGCTTGACAGCTCCATGGCTGTGCCTCAGTTTCCTCCTTGCGCGTTGCGACCTAGTGCCGCAGCGATATTCTTGTCTCAAACTCGATTCGGGCTGCAAAAGCGAACCCCGTCCCTTGTCGACAAATCTGTGCTTCCTGTGACCGTCATTGATTATAAACATTCCATCTCATGCTGATTACAATATTGCCATTCACTGGTCTACGTCCAGGCGTAAATATTCGTGGATGTCAATTGGAGTATATGTATTCCGCATATTTAGGAAATTTAAAGTCTGTATCATCCCGATTCCCCCCGGCGGTCCCTCGCACAGATGGAAGCTGAATGTCAACAGGGAAACATGCCAACTCAGCTTTGAGTCCGCCCCTTGCGAAGGGCCGCCGGGGTGCCAAGCTCTTGGAACTCCATGCACGGCCTACTCGAAACATACACAACGCTGAAGAACTCAAACACCCTCATTCACTGAACTCGTTGCATGGAGCTATGGCGCCCGCGAACTCACCAGTCGGGGCCCGGTAGGCCGTTGCTGCTGGATCTTCGAATTCTCAACAAGTCCGACGTCGCTTCTGAGTCGGCAGTTGGCGACCGCTTAATTTGAGTTTTCACCTCTAACATAAGTCCCCAATTTATGGACGCTGATCTAAAGGAAATTCTGCTGTCCGACGGCCGCTTTCGTCGTGTCTTGCGGTATACTTATTATATACCTTCTGCCAGTTCTACTTTTGGTCAAAAGATAAAATCTTCCACACTGGGTTCAAATTCTCCGCTCTTCGCTAAGCGGCAAATCGATTTACCCAAACCCATCAAATCCAATATTTGTCAATTATTGCACAACTCAAGCACGCTCTTTTCTGTTTCCCCCGCACTTTTACTCGCACAGTCTGCACCCTTCTGTAAAGCCTGCACTCTTGCAGGGACTTGGGCTTGGGCATGAACTCCGACCCGTCGGCGCTTCCCCCCGAACTCGAGAGGCAGCTGCAGGTCGGGAGCTGGGTGATCGTGGGGGCTACAACGGTGCGCAGACTCGACATCATCGTCAACAGTCCGGAACCTACATCCTGCGTCTGCCGCTCCATTTCTCCCGGATCCTGATGTATGCAAATAATTTCAGGTATTTGTCTGGAATCTTTTGCACAGTCTTGCCGAAGATTATTATATTCTCTTCAAGCTCAAATTCCAGATATCCGCTGCAGTGTACATTGTCTCCAGGTGAGCAAACCACATCGCACGACGGATCCATTTTCCCAACCGCACTGCACAGAATTGCATCCCTTGTTTATACGCTTGGGTTCACTTTGTTTGCGAGTATGTATCGCTTCTCATGAACTGCCTCTAACAAGAGCGTGCATAACTCATTCCAAATCCCTCCCACAGCGTATCCCCTCCCCAACTGCCAAGACGCCATAACCGCCTTCAACGCCGTCTACCCCATCTCCGTGTCTTTCACCTCCCTGCTCTTTTTCTTCCGCACGCGCGCCATTTACGCCGGACGGCCCCTGATCACCTACACCTTCGGCTTCCTCTGGCTCTGCATGCTCGCCGGTGCGCTCACCGTTTCCGTGGGCACCAGCGCCGCCCCCGCCGGTCACGTATGCGTTATCACGCGGCTCGCCCCATTTGTGGGTGCGAACGGGATTGCAATGATGGTATTCGACACGAGTGTGTTCGCTGCAATTTCGCATCGCCTGTTGGCGAACGGGCGTGTAGAACAAACGCGCAGCGAACGCGTACGGAGCGCCTTTACGTTGGGCGGGGCGAATCTCTACTCGTTTTCGGAGTCGCTCTTCAGGGATGGGCAAAAATATTACTTGTGCATCCACCTCCGTATGATCTCATGCGCGCCTCTTTTTCTTCGGGAACCAAGTCCTAGCTTATATTCTTCCACCCCTAGAATTACGACATTCACCAACACCGTTGCCATTGTAATAATCTATGCGCCTGGGGTGGCCCCCATTTACCGCGGCATGGGCTGCATCCCAAACGTTGCCGTCACAAATATTATGGCCTCGCGCGTATACCGCAGCATTAAAATGCAGTTCATGCGTGATGGCTCGGCCAACCGCATCCTTCATGATGGGAACGATATAAATGTGTCGCTTCCGGTGTTCACTCTTGGAATCGATCCGCCGCCTGCAGGCAACAACGGAGATGAAGTGGTGCCAACTGCGTCCCGGGGCTGGGCGTCCAAGTTGCATGACAGAGGACCGGGTGAATACATTAACGAGTAATATGCAGAGGTCAACTGTACACAACTGATTTGCGCTTGTATCAGTATTTGAATCGAGCCGTGGATTGTATACTGGATCTAACAGATTTCCAGAAGGCTCCAATGCACCGTTCATGCATTGCGCCTTATTGTATCATTGACGCACCTCTTCATTTTGCGATTCAATAAAATCGAACACGTCAGGCGACTGCACTCTCTCGGTTCCAGCGCAGTGTACGTGGTTTATAACGAGGGGCACGGCGTCCATTGCTTTGAGTTCCTGAGCAGCGAGGCATCTTGGTTCGAGGTCAATCAGATTTGAGGCAGTGAGCACAATGCAACATAGAATTCTCCAGCTCTTTTTTCTGCATGCAGATGACATACTGTCAAACAATTATGTGGTGGTAAGTTGAACATCAATGATTCAATCAAATCTGACAACTCCGCTTTGACTCGCCTCTATCCGAAGCATGTGCCGATCTAACCTGTTTTCGGCACGAATCGGCACCAGCCGGGCCATCAGCGCTGCAGCTCGGCAGCACCTTTGCATCAGGTTTCAAGACTATTTACTAGGTGACTTCCCGTTGATTATTGACGGGTTCGGCCTTGGATCCTGACCGAAAAGTATCGAGCTACCATATGCGCTTTTACGAGCTTGAATTTGCAAGCCGGACCGGTGAACAAAGCCGGTTCCCGCCGCGCAGGCCAGCGGCACTGGCGAGAAGGCCGAAGTATTTCCTTTGATGTTTCGCTGCGTCGCGGTGTAAAAGCATTACAACCATCCTGTTTGCATCCTGTGTTCTTTAATAGTTGTTGAGTGTTGGCTTCCGAGCGCCTCGGCGCATTGAAGAGTCTTTGCACCCGTGCTATTATATATCCAATGAAGGATTTTTCGCCCCTATATAGGCATCCTTGCACAAGTGAATAGCTTGGGTCAGAGTTGTATCATGGAGAACAAAGTCGCCACAACATACCGTACGTAATTGAGTACCTGGAATCCTTCGGTGTTTTTAATTAAATCGTTGTTTATGGTTTCCTTCGTGGTTACGTCAATTCCCAAGGACAGACCGCCCTGTAGTGCATGAACCTTATCTAGGTTAGGCTATGAAAGCTGATACAGCGGTTTTAAATTCGAAGGCCTACTCGATATTTGAACATCTATCGATCGCTCTGACTTGGTTTGAAAGCCCACCACTGAGAGCTATCGATATAACACGAAACCCACTGCCATCCCACTGGCTTTAGATCTTCTTCTAGTTGTAACCAAGTTGCAAATTAATATTGGTCGCAAAACATGCGATTCAAGACTTACGGCAGCTGCCGACCACTTAACCCCTTCAGCACATGCTTTGTTGCGAAGATGGATTGATCCGAATGAGCCCTTGCTGTCAGCTGCTTCCGTCCTCTCGTTCCTGACGGTACATCCGTAGGCTCTGGCAACTATTTCCTGGTCTTGGGAAAAATACAACACCCACGAGACTGAGCTGCTGCGCGGAATTTCAAATTCTCCGCTTTGTCTTCCCAGAACAGTTAATTAATTTCTCAAGAACCATCAATGTCTTTTTTTTGACACAGTGGCGTCGCGTGCCACGACGCGAGTTCCACAATTCAGACACGCTCTTTTCAGTTTCCCCGGACCATTCCTCGCGCAACCTGGCACTTCTGGCTCTCAGATACCACACCCTGCACTTTTGCAGGGCTTGGCCATGGATTCCAATTCCTCTGTGCTTCCTCCCGAACTGGAGAGGCAACTACAGGTCGGGAGTTCCGTGATTGTAGGCGCTACCGCCGTGCGTAGACTCGTCTTGCATTCTTGGCTCTCTCTCCATCCCTGCCGGATCCTCATGTATTGCATACCATCCAGGTCTTCATCTGGGACATTCTGCATAGTCTCAGCGAGGATTACCACATTCTCTTCAAGCTCAATTTTCAGGCATCCGCCGCAGTGTACCTTGTCTCCAGGTGAATGAATTGCGTCGACCAACAGATCCATTTTTCTAACCGCACTGCACAGAATTGCATCCCTTGTTTACACGCTTGGGTTCACTTTATTTTCTAGTACGCACCGTTTCCTCATGAACCGTCTTCATGTTATACATTTGAGCATATCACGTACTGATTCCTCATAGCATATCCACTGCCCAACTGCCAAGCCGCCTTGGTCGCCTTCAACGCCTTCTACCCGCTCTCTTCCGCCTCCACCTCCCTTCTCTTTTTCTTCCGTGTCCGCGCCATTTACGCCCGACGGCCCCTCATCACCTACATCTTCGGCTTCCTCTGGCTCTGCATGCTTGCGGGCGCACTAACCGTTCCTATGGGCAGCAGCGCCACCACAGTCGGCCACACATGCATTATCACGCAGCTCGCTCCGTATATGGGTGCGAATGGCGTCGGGATGACAGTGTTCGACACGAGCGTGTTCCTCGCGATTTCCTATGGCCTGCTGTCGAATGGACGTGCGGAGCAAACCCCTGCAGAACGCGTAAGGACCGCGTTTGCGTTCGGCAGGGCGAATTTGTATGCGTTCTCGGAATCGCTCTTGAGGGATGGACAGAAATATTACTTGTGCGTCCCATGCATCCCTCCCACACCTCCTTCTCTTCATTTTGATCTTCATTTCGTTTCAAAAAGCCATTTCTGATATCCAATCTCTCTTGGTATTCCAGAATAACGGTATTCACCAACACCCTCACCATCGCCATGATATACGCCCCCGGCGTAGCCCCCATCTACCGCGGCATGGGCTCTATCCCAAACGTCGCTGTCACGAATATTATGGCTTCACGCGTGTTCCGCAATGTTAAAATGCGATACGTGCGCGATGGGCCAATCAACCGCATCATTCTTGATCCGCACGATATGCGTTTGTCGCTGCCAATGATTAGCATTGGTAGCGATCCACCACCTGTACACGGAGATGGTGATCAAGAGGTGCCAACTGAGATCCAGACGTCCCGCGGGCTTTCTAGGCCTCGCGTTCAAGTTACATGACAGGGGTGCAACGTAAACACGGGTGAATAAGTTAAAGCCGGAGTTGGAGTAATTGTACATAGAAAAACTGTAGCTAACTCATTTATGCATGTACCTAGTATTTGGATTGAGATGTGGATTGTGCGAACTGAAATCGACATACTCGGATTCGATGCAACAGATGTCTCTAGCATGAAAAATGCGTTGATCACGCATCGCACCTCTTCCGAAACCATATCTTGGCTCTGCCATTCGGGACGAAATCAATTCCAAAAACATCATCAGGCGGTCGTACTCCCTCAATTTCAGCGCGGAGGTCGTAGTTGATGACAAGATGCGCCAGCATTGTTTTGAGTTCCATAGCAGCGAGGAATCTTCAAGTTGGTTTGTGGTCAGTAATATAAAATGAGAATGCTTTGAGGTGGCAAATATGCATACCTTCCCGGGCATGCGTGCAACTTGTGGCCGAATGCCAAATGATCTAAACTAGTGGAAATCATGTGTCGGTTGAACAGTCCTCCATTTCGCTCTTCACGCATTTTGTAAAACCGGTATCCATCAAAGACGTAGGGATTTTCGTAGTTTGCTGAGATTCATCAGGTGAACTGCGTCATGGGCAGCCCGAGCTAGTGCCTACCCTTGTCAAAGTGCTCCCCACGACTTGTGACGTTGACAATTGAACCATATGGAACTATCGTTCCGTCGGAGAATTTGAAGCCCAACGGATCCAAGATCTGGCGCGTCATCGAGACTGGGTATATGGAAAGTAAATGAGCGTCTGGGAATGGATTGCGATACATACGAGGTCCGTTGTCGTGCATGCGCTGTGACTCGCGCAGAAAACTGTCGATTTTGTACATTTTATTCAACGCCGCCTTGGTCCAACCGTGTTCTTCGACGACCTGCTCAGCCTCCTCCCTCAATGCGTTGATATAGCTTGGGTGGGTGGTAAGATCGAATAATGCATGTGTGAAGACCTATATAAGAGCATGAGCAGGAATAGAGATGTGATTATGGGGAAGAATGTAACGCTGGAAGTAGTGTGGATCCCTGCCATGTTCATGGCGAGTATGCGCGAAACGATGTCGGCTGCGGTGCGTTCGTCATTTATATCCACCGATTCAAGAAGCCACGAGAGGTAGTCATTCTGTCATAGCCGGAATTGAGTTGAATTGAGTCGCGAGTGAGAGCCGTACCGGTTTCCCTGGCCAATCCGAACCATGTTCCTTCTCCTGCTCGATTCTGTACTCAATGATTGGCCCCAAGTGCTTCAGACCTTTGCGGACGCTTTGATTCCGCGACGAGATCAGTGGTCCAAGGATGCTGAGTTTTTGTATGTCAACATGAATTGGAACTGGTTCGATAGTTGAATACTGACGGCCGCAAGAAAAAAGGTAATAAAGAGATTAACTGAGCCCGCAACACAACATCGATTGTATATTGCATAGCGAGGTCGAGATATTCTTCGTTTCTGCCTGGTACAGCCGTGAGCCATTTTCAAAGGGATGAACTGAGTGTCATGCGTACAAATCGGAAGCCCCGCAAAGATGTGGTTCAACGTGCGAGCCACCACCTTCGTAACCATGGGCAACGCCGTGACGACTTTCCAGTCTGAAGAGATTCTGAATTGAAAAGAGAGATTTATTGCTGTCTGAATGTTCGCACCGGTACCGTCTGAAGCAATAAGCTCGTCGAACGCGCAACTGACTTCATCTCGAATATCTGGGAAACATCTGCCGAGGTTGCGCGTCAACTTTGTGCGCACGATATCAATATGAAACATGTTCGCGGAGAGTTCGGGTCCTTTCCATGAGCCCTCAGTCAGTCAATCTGGATTACAGCATGCCACGAACGCACCCATCGTGAAATCCAATTGCAGAGCCTATAATGGATTTCGGGTTAGTCACTCCGAACTTAGACATCATCAACGAGGATAACACTTGCATCTCGGTTCGCCACGACAGAGGACAGGACATCTTCTGGAGCGGTCACTACGTCCTGGATGAGGGCCGCCCCAGAGACGACAAAATTCCACCGAAACACGCGAGGGACGCGAAATACTCGACCAGGGTACTTTTCGCACCCTTCGGCCAGCATCTCCGGACCGTGAAATAAGAACCGCCATCCTCCGGTATAGTACTCCAAGAGCCCGGATGACCCAACCGCTGGGATGGAGCCGACCTGCAGACTTGATCATTTAGGATGTCGAGAAAGGGCTTAATTCTCACCTTTCGTTCATCAGTTTGCCTTCGAGCCCACAGGAGAACGCAGACTGCGGTCAAGGCAGCCAAGGCGGGCGAGACGAGCGTCGAGTTGCTCATGATAGTGAGAGGTCACAACGTGAAGGCCCTTCGCGTTGCCACGTTATTGTATTAGAGAGCGTTAGATCCGTTAAGATCAACTTTGAATTCTAGAGGCCGGCTGCCGCATAGAGTGTCGGATAACATTGATGCGAAAAAAACCCTAGAAAACCGTAGAACATGATGAGGGAAAGATGGTAGAGCTCGGCTAGAATGTTTGACAGCTTCCCGAGTCGATGTGGATTTTTCCTTTGAAAAATCCTCTTGAGTTGTGCTTACCGGAGGGGATTCAATACAATAGCAGTGAACATAGCTCAAGTATGTTTAGTTGGCCTAATCAAGTTCAACACCAATTGCTTCCCATTTGACACATACTTCTACGAGTACTTAGCTTTGCCAAGACAATCTCCCACCAAAAAACTCGCCGAGCTGGTAAACTTGATTGATTGGGACTCGTACGCGAAATTCTATCGCCCAGCGGATTTAAATTAATTCAATCTTCAGTGGCATTCGGTGAGAGCACAAGTTCGAATCAAAGGTCGAATCCGTTGGGATCAAACTCTCGGTGCTTCCGACTCACATGGCATCCGTTCGGGTGATGATTAAGAAGCCGAGACATGCGCCAGGAGGGAGAGCAGGCAAGGTAGGTGGAGTCCTCAGGGCGACGCAGTAAGAGGGAAAGAGGGGGTGTGGGTGATACGCACCCGCTGGAATGATAGGCGTGTGTGTGTGCGCGGTGGAACAGGCCCGGCCGACTGGGCTCTCGAACGGGATGCAACGGAGAGAGCAGGTTGGAACGGGGAGAAACGAGACGCGGGAACGGCCGAACCTGTACGCAAGAGACACGAGGGTCTGAGACGAGACCCAGCGCGACCCAAGCGCGAGCAAAAAAGAGAAAAGGGAAGGTGCTTGGAGAACGTTGACGAGCGTGCAGAGCAAAAGAGATGTGGCTGTGTAGATCAGATGGCTAGCTATCTAATCTACACAGCATGACGGCGAGCGCATCTCCATCGTCCTCCACTTCCTTGCCTCCCACTCAGCGAGCTCACAAAAAGTCAAGTACGACTTGGTTCGGATGGATAGCGCCGCGAACAGTGGCCGTAATAAAAATTAAATACCGAGCCAATTCAGGGAGAGTCAATGAGCGCTCGGCGGGGTAGGCCCATAAGCAAATTCAAGCAAAGAATGGGTTTATTGGATTTCGAGCGCTAAAGTAGATTTTCTTGGGAGCCCTGGGTAGCACTGTTGTTACTGGAATCTGGGGAAAGCAAAGCTGACGTTTGTTCAAGCTTGCCTTCTCCGTACCGCTCAAACATGGCCAAAATAAACCAAATCACATTTCGGCATTTACCGACTTGTGACACTTCGCTTTTCTTGTCTCTGCTTCCTTACTTGATTTGTATTCTGTCGGGGCGGACTTCCGCTGTCGCTTCGCATTGTTATCTTTATGACGGAGCTCATCATAGAAGACCACTTATCTTGGCGTGCTTGATAATGGAATTGCGCGATATTTCACCTGAGCTTCTTCGTCTCCTCATTCGTCGATGTCTTCCCTACTATCAACCGAAGACGGTCAGAAAGGTTACGGGGTGGATGAAAAACGCGATACCTTTACGACCACCCTCGAACCTGTGCTGGAAGAAACCGAAGTGGGCTATCAGCTTTACAAGGAGGCCGTCAACGAAGGTGTAACCTGGACCACCGAGGAGGAAAGAGATGTCAGGCGCAAAGTGCGTATTTGAGCGAGACATGGATCCCTCCCACTGACCAAACGGATCCTTTCCTTTGACTAAACAACACCTTCTGCAATAGATTGACTGGTATATTCTGCCCTGCTTCTGTATCACCCAAGGTCTCGCGTATTTGGACAAAACTGCCCTCAACTATGCGAATCTGTTCGGAATCAAAACGTGCGCGGAGATTCTTCTCCATGAGTAATCTTGGTTTTTCACCAGATATCAGCGATCTACACATTACCACAGCTCAATTCGTGAGTTGATTTGCGATTTTTCCCGTGATACGCAGCTGATATTGACTTGTAATCAGAGCTGGTTCGCGAGCATTTTCTACATCGGTTTGACCCCCTTCCGTCTGGGGTGTGAGTTTTCTGACGCTCATTGATTGTAGGTTACCTCGTCTCGGCAGAACCAATGACATGGTTGCTCCAGAGATACCCCACCGGGCGTGTATTGGGGATGATATGCTTTTTCTGGGGAATCGTCGTTATGTATAGTTTCATTCCTTCCCCCAGTCTTAAAAACCAATCATTCGGTGATTTAGGACGACTGCAGCCAGTAGATCATTTTCAGGAACAATGGTCAATCGTTTCATCTTGGGATTGTTGGAATCCTGTGTTACGTGCATGCGTTCATTAGTTTGGTTTCCCCTTTATAACTGTATCGAGACAGGCCTGGCCTCGGTCTAATGACTCGTACGCTCTCTCCTTTGTTCATCTCGCCTTCGTCTGATATCCAATTCAGCATTTTGGTGGAAGCTCGATGAACAGCCAGTCAGGCATCTCTCCTGGGTTCGCGACTTTTTTGGTTCTGTTATGAACTGCTAATTAATTATATTTTTGCTAAGTACTGTTTCAACGGTGTCGCCAGCATCTTTGGCGACTTGGTGGTCTATGGTTTAGGCCATGAAACAGAAAGTCATGTTCCGCGATGGGCTCTCATTTTCTTGGTAGGACTTAGGCCTTCCAATCCAGCCTCTATTCACGACGCTCACAATCATCCCGGCGGACAGGTCGTTGGCGCGGTTACCACCTGCTGGGGGATTTTCATGTTTTTCATGCTTCCTGATTCGCCGGTTTTTGCTCGTTTTTTGTCGCAGCGGCAGAAAACTATTGCAATTAAACGTGTTGCGGGGAATAGAGTGAGTTTCTAATTTCTCCTGTAGTTTCCACGCGAGTTGAGTTGATTTCTCATTGAGATTGGAACCAAAAACAAAGTCTTCAAGTATTATCAGCTGGTTCAGGCGTTCACCGATCCCAAAACGTACATCCTCTTCATCGCGAGCATAGCTGCGCAAATCCCCAATGGTGTTGTGTCGAATTTCTCCAGGTTAGGTTGACCAGCTATGTTGATCCAACGGATGCTCACCGGTAACGATGTGAAATTCAGCATCATCATCAGCGGCATGGGGTTCAACGTATTCCAAACCACGCTCCTCGATATTCCAAGCAATGTCGTCCAGATCTCGTCGCTTGTCCTCAGCGGGTATTTTGCAGGAAGATTCAAGAACAGCCGTGCCCTGATGATGGTGAGTCGGAATTCTGCTTGGGAAGCACTTGAATAATGTCTCAGTTCATCGGAAATACGACATGCATTGTTGCAGCAGCTGCGCTAACCTATGCCCCTCATGATCAAAAGTGGGGGTGCGATCTTTTCCCTTTCTCCCCTTTCCTTGAGTTGACATTTTTGTGCACTTGCAGTCGTTTGGTAGCTTTCTGGTTCACCTCGTTCCAATCGGTTGGGTTTTCGTTGTCATTGGTGATGATATCCGCCGTACGTCAATTACCTATTTACGCCCCATTCCTTCGACTAAAAATTCAGAATGTCGGTGGGTTTACAAAACGACAAGTCACTGCTGTTGTTACTTTCGTCGTTAGTATTCTAGCTTTCTTGGCGATATAGTCCTTTTCTCATAACCTTCAGGGATACTGCTTAAGTCGAGGCTTCGATACGAGAGCATCCTTGTTGGGTTTGAAGGACAAACATGAACTTATGACAGGTTGGAGTAAGCATGATTTATCCAAGGCAATTTACGTTCGCTGATTCAGATTCCTGCCATGCCTTGGCAGAATATTGCTGGCCCTCATGTTTTACTCCAGTCAGAGGCCGCCATCGGGTACCCCACCGCGACTAAAGCTATGCTGGCTGGGTACATCAATGATCATCATCGCGCCTAGACCTTAATTCTTATTCGATTTTTTTCTCAGTTATGTGATCAAAACTGTCTGTCACCTTCTCCTCGGCTTTTACATGTGGAATGCAAACCGGTTGCGAGATCGAGACGCGATCGCATCTGGGGGAGAATATCTCGGTTGAGGACAGGGAGAGGCTCGCGGAAGAGGAGGGAATGGTGCGTTGTTTCTACACTTTTATGATGGATTGCGTCTAATCTGACTCCCGCAGAAAGACGTCACGGAGTTCGATAACAAGTGGTTCCGTTATGTGTTGTAAATCAAACTGTGTACTTATCGGTACATAGCTGTTCTTCGTATTGCCTTCCAAATCTACGTGGCTGGCAGAACCCGTTGAGCGGTTGCCGCCGACGAGTGCCGTCAAAATATCAAGGTGAAAGCGTGAACTGAGAAGAGCTGGCGTCGAAAGCCTCAGAATCTTACATCGATTAGACGTGACAATAATTTTATTTCTAAGGAGAGTAGTACATTCGACAGAGTACAGTAAAGACAGTTTACATACAACAAAGAAGGAAGGAAGGAGAACAAATTCAAAAAATGAACGAGCGAAAGGATTTCACGACAAAGTCCGAAGAAGAATAAGTGAGGTCAAGGTTAGCGACCGGTTCCAACAAAGTCCCATGATACCCAATGGCCGTCTACTCGGGATTGCCTACGTAGATGGTTCCTGACTTGACCGTTTGCGCAAAAATGTACGGGGGCACGTTGCACATGCCGACTTTCTGAGCAACAATGTTAGGCTCCTTGTGTGAGTCTTCCGAGTCCTCTTCGCGTTCCAGCAGCATGCACGTCACCCCGCTCCCGTGAATAGCCAGAGGAATCATGGCGTTTGGGCGGGAAACGACGATAGTGTCAACGTACACCCTGCTGCGAAGATCGACAAGTTTACCGGTGAAGGATGATCGGATTGCCGGGACTTCCCATTGGGGAACGAGCTGGCGATCTCCTGCATGCATGGAGGAACATCAGTCGAGCCAAGAATGAAGCGCAAATAGACAAACCCCAGTGTGTCAATTTACGGAGATTGTTGTCTTGTTCGCCCAATTTTGCCTCTAACTTGTCACCCCACATCGAGTCCTCCAGGAACACCCACCCTTCCCGCTCGAGATACATCGTGCTGACGAGCAGCTCGAGCATGCAATACAGGATGGCGGTGAGATAGTACAAGGCAAGGCCGACTTTGAGTTGCTTCACCGTCACGATTGAACTGATGATGGCAAGTACCACTGCCACCCAGAACGCCAGAATCTTGACGCCTTTCATCTCCTCGTTATTGTAGAGGCCGAGCGAATCTCTTTTCAGAGGCTTGGTCCGAAAGCCTAACATTTCGCCGCTAATTATGGTCAATGGTGGGTGGGATCCGGATGCCACCGGGAAAGCGGTCACGACGGGTTCGAGTCGTTCATTGCCTGCAGCAGGATCAATCGGTTTCCCCAACCAGGACACAGAATTGTCCTCGGAAATGCAGCAGACAGCTGCGAGACTGGCAGCGTTGTAGAAGCCTTGGTTTAACTCGAGAAGCCATGCCAGGTCGTTCCAGCCGCCGTTTCCAAGATCGGTGAGGCGGGCACGGCGAGGGAGTAAGCCATTCAATGCTTTCCCCAGGAGTTTGTGGTCGCGAAAGCCGCCGGCCTCGTCGCGTCGAATGGCCTCGACCACCATAGCGTGGATTGCAACCTGCCACGGAACAGCACCGGCGTTGACGGTATGCTGATAAATCGCGTTCCTGATAATGCTATGAGGAAGCAGCGAGATAATCCCGCATTCAACACTCACAGATGCCATCTATTCCCTTCAGCGGCATGCTTCTGCATCGCCTCTCTGAATGCGCGGCCAGTGGTTCGGGAGATTCGCGCCGTTAGTTGTTCCCCCTGGAGCCGTCTCGTCAGCTTCAAGACCGTCTCTGCGTGAAGAATCTCCGAGATAGTGTACAAGCGCTGGCCCCAGATGCACGAGAGTGACGTGTGGTCGCAGTTCAGTTCGTGGCAGAATACAGCGACCTGAACGGCGCATCGAAACACATCGGCCATTTTTCCCAGCTCGGCACTGCGCTGCGCCTCAATAACCTCCCTGTCCCTCTGCACGTCTTCGGAGAGAGCCCCCCAAGTCGGAAATGCAGAATTCGTCCAGCCAAATATATTCCGTTCGGTCCGGGTTCCCGTCGCGTCGCGCCGCTGAGCAGTAGAGACGCAACAGATAGGCAATCATGGATCGCTTATCCTGACGGGTATAGTCGTGACCTGCGGGAGCTGGCCCTGGAACGAAACCGGCTTCATTGGCGAGGACAATCGCGCTTTTGAACGGATAACTGATCGCTGTGTACCCGACCTCGGCTACTTCTTCGGAATAGGGTATCTGGTGGACGGATTGTAGTTCCCCGTTCTGGATCGTGACTTGCAGCACCCACGCGGGCCTGAACTCCCTCACGTCGTACTGTCCCTTCCCTCCACCCCGCGCGTTGGAAAGGACGGAGTCGGGGGTTGTGGCGTACTCCAAGAGCCAGCTGGACTGGATGTAGTTGTCGACTGCGTTGACGATGACGCGTGGAGTAAAGAGATATAGCGGAGAAAGTGCGAGGGAGAAGAGAATTCGCAAAATATTGCCAAGTATGTGAAGAGTCTGTGGACATGCGTCAGTAATTTCGCGAGCCTGGCAAAGAATATCAACCCACCCTCTCTGGCCGCTTGTGGAACATTCCACATCCCTCGACTCCATCATCTTCGAGGAATAAACGGCCGATTCGCATATTTGAGCCCATCGCAGAAAACGATTTGCTCAAAGCATCCATGCTGGCAGAAATCCATTTTTCCACAAATCCCATACTGGGGAATTGGTGGCTGGGCGATTAGGACTGGGGTATATGCAGTTACATCGTTTTTGGTCGCTCTATAAATCGGATCGTCAAAATGCTATGCCCATCGAAGGATAGATCCCGAACGCAGATTCAAGCCAAGGTTTTCGCGGATTGTATGAGTAAGTGGGGGTTACGTCTCAAAGAGCCGCCCGGTTTCAGCGAAGCGCGCGCTATTGTTCCCCAAGCGTGCTGAGGCATAGAGTTGGTTTGTAAGATCGAAACAGCTTTCGTTTACGTCTTCACCGTTGTAAACGGATCCAGTCTCTGCATTCTCTGAGTCCAGTCAGCGAGCGTCAGAGTTCGCACCGCTCCCGGTGGTTCTTGAATTCCAACATACACCCTGTAGATCGTCGGGTATAGCACATAGCCAAAGGTCCGTGGCGTAGAACTGATAATACAATGCGCAGAATAGAGGGAAAGGGGCGCAGACGGGAACTGTTATTCGGAGAAATCTGAACATGAGTTGACGGAACATACCGGAGGAACAAGGGCAGGAACTTGAATCAGATGCACATGATGCTGACTGTGAAGTAAACCGACGGCGAGATGAAGGGCCGACCTGAAATGAAACGTGTGGCACCTCGAAATCGATTCTGGCTTTGCCTGTTGAGGACGGTGCCGTTAAATCAGTCTTTGTATCGTGGAAGAAGAAAAGAAGACCCGAAAATAAGAATGTGTCGACAAGGAGACCGAGAAATGGGTAACCACATCCCGTAACAAGCTATTTCGTATCCGAAGTCCACTCGTCGACGTAGTTGTCCTGTCGATCGGTAATAGGCTTTCCAGAAGGCCCACAGAGACCGATTGGGCCAAGCTACGCCGTTCCGTGTCAGGCGATTGTGAACAAAGGGAGGACGGTAACCACTTGGGCGAGAATCTGAAGGACGCTGTGGAACTGAGACCAATTCGAGCAGGTCGTAGCCAAGAGTAGGCCCGGGATCGCCAAGATACACAGGCAGTGTGGTTTTGAATGAGTAGTGACGAAACTGGGGCTGTTCTTGACTCAGACAGAAGAGGCGCCGACGTGTCCTCGACATTCACGTCAGCCACTGGCTCTGAGAATGATCGCGCCAGGTTGACTTGATGTGAGCTTAGACGAGCGAGGCATGAGCGGGCTTAGTGTGAGGCAAGCTAGTCAAGCCGAGCCGGTCTTTGCCGCATGCCGTCGTCTGATCAGACTCCCACGAGTCTGATCATCAATGATCATTCCTTTTTGTGAGCGCGACATCTGCACTCGCAGACCTAGTCGCTCGTCTTCCTCACTCGATCTACGCGTTTTTCGCGTCTTTTATTGTCGTACGGAAGTTCTGGAGCTCTCTTTTGCTCTCTGCCTCTCGGTTTCAACCTCTGCCCTGTACACTCACTGGCAGTGCCCGAAGACCTGCTGTGGCCTGCCTCAACTCGGAAGTTCGGTGGGCAAGTAAAAGATCTCGAGTTGGAAAGACGACCCTGAAGCCCGCCCCCACGCCCGTGCCACCGTGTTCTCTTCCGAAAGTTCTCGTCGCGCCGAGGCGACTGAGCGAGCTTAGCTATCGCCTCGACCACGTACCTATCTTTGCCTCCGGTGTACTACAGAGCCTCGCCACTGCTCGATGCGACGTGCGGTAGGGCATATCTCCGAGGTTTTTGAGATATTCACCAAGATAGCCGACTTGATGTGCTACTCTCTTGTTTCGTTTTGTCTTCATCTTTCTTTCTTCTCTGGCGAACACGCCACTCATCTCTTCAAATCGACGCTCTAACTCTTTGCTACGTTATGCACCTTTCATTTTCATCTCGTTCCTTTCTTTCACACGACCGCGCCCCGCACGCGGGAGCCTATTCGCGCCTGGTCCTCGCTACGAACGCATGACAGCTTCTTGTTGTCTTGCCTCCTACACGATGGCCGTTTATGTGCATGTTCCATCCCACCGTTTGTTTTGTTGTTCCTCTCGTACGACTTGTGCTCGCTACTGAGCGTTGCACTCCGTGCATCATGTCGGACGCGACCCTCGCCCTGCTTGCCATTCCGGACCCGATGGTGTCTTTACTCTTCTTCCTCGCGACTCACGATGGTTGCTTATTGGCTCCTCGTTTCTCTACCTCCGTTCCTCTTCTTCATGTACCGTGCGCTGATTGTGACGCACAGTGGCACCCCTCCTCATGTCGGATGCGGCGGCGTCCCTATTCTTCGCTCCTCGTGCTCCCCTCCTTACGTCGACGGTCCACTTCTTCCACCTGCACTGCACTAACCTCCTCAGACTGCCATCGCACCCGCCGACGTGCAAGCGCGATTCTCTACAAGACCCGGTCGGTTCTCGCAGGACGTCTTCATCTTCCTCTCGGAGGTGGCTTCACTCTCTATACCTGCCTCACTCCTTCCGATAGTATCCGTAGCTCCAGGATCTTGAATGGAGTTTTTCCTACCACTCAATCGCATGTTTGCATCGACATCGCCTTCTCTGTCCATCCAAAGACCGGCATTGATTCTTGCAATGAGATCGCGTTGCTCGTCTGCTTGGTCATCTAGTATCTTATGCACTCGACGGGACCTGGCGCAAGCCAAAAAATTCGTCGCTGTTCGATCGATTTCTCATACCTCCCCTTTCCGCCTGTCATTTTTCCACCAGGCCGGCTGTCCTCACCCCAATGTCCTTTCGTAATTGCGAGTTATTTTGGCTGTCGTTGCTTCCTCGACATAATACGGAACTCCCGTATTTTGCCACCTCTCCGCCTTGCCTAAGCTCTATACTTCGGATTCCGCTTTGTGACGTTGACGCGGGCCCGTTGCAAGGACATCTTTGTGCGCGCGATCGTATGTTTCATCTGGCACCGAGATCCAAGACACACTGGGTTGGGGCACCGGCTGGCTCGAATCACTTGTTTTTCATCTCGTCGGGGCGGCTCGTTCTTCACGGGCATTCACCTCCTTGTGTGCACCGCCAACGAAGGCCCAACAATCGTTCGCATATTGCGCTTTTTCGCAATCGCCACGAGCCCCGTTCGGTCCATATCCCCTCGCATCCCTTCAGTATCGTTTACCCTCGGCAGCGACCACTTTGTTCGCCGTTGTGTACTCGATGTTCTCACCAATGTGGTCGTCGGCAGTAACCTCTCTGGCATTCACGCCTACTTCTCGCGACTCACCCGACCACTGCCTTTCATCTTTCCCTCGCATTTTACTCGCTCCTTGCACGGATTTGATCTTACACGACCTCATACACCTCGATCTCTCTCGGGTATTTGCCCGCTCATGTCCTGATCTACACGGAACAGCCTGCCTCCCGCGCCTTCGCAGCCTCATCTCGCTCGCAGCATTTCTCGCGTCAGCATTGCACATTCGCAAACCAACCACTTCGTTCGGGGTTCACAACTCCTGCCGAATTGAATGACGATTCTTATCCACACGCTTGTCCACAGCGACGGCGCGTTAATTCGCCGTTGTCCGTCCTGATACTCTGCAATCCGTTCAATCCAGTTATCCCTCTGTCTCTCCTCTCTTCCATGAACTTGACACCAGCCTGTACCTTCATCTCATGCCGCCCCTCTCATGCGGCTTGTTTCCTGCATAAACCCGGCCTCTGTTCAGTGTTCCCTCACTATACTTCTCCTGACGCTGCCCCTCTCCTCTCGCACCTCATTCGTTATTACGAGGTCGCCCGTGTCTTCACTGCTTTCAACCTCGCCAACGCGTCTTGTGTAGTCTGCCAGCCTAGCCACCTGCGGCAATCATCGATGTTGTCGGCAGCTTCAGGGCCCAGTGCGCAACTCGTAAGACCTTTCGTGATCACTTCGCTTCTACTTGCCTCGTCCTACCTATTGTTTACGGCTAGTCCAACCGTCTTCTCCTACGCTCCTGTGCCCCGGTCTCACAGGGTTTGCACTCCAGACTGCTCTTTTCCTTTTGTCATTCATTGTGTGGTCATCAATCACCCCGTCCTTCTCATGCTTGCGGGTTTCTATTCCTCTTTCCCTCCCTTGTCATGTTCTCCGCCATTACAGTGTATGTGCCTCTGTTCGCTGCCACCCCCAGTCAGTTTATCTCGGACGCTCCCACTGTCCGTCCTGAAAGTACAACTTTCATGAATGCGCTGTTTTTGCCATTGGTCCGGGAGTTGCCGGACCAATGCCGCAGTTCTGACAGCTAGCGGGCCGTGATTGCCGGACCGCCGCTGAGTGGTTCGGCCGCCAGGCCGAAATTTTTTTTCTGGGAACCACCGAGTTGGAGCTGGAAATGGCTCGCTGAGGCACCATTTTGGGCTCTTTAGCAAGTTTCAACTCACACAACTTCTGCAAAATAAAAGCTTGAGCGAACATACCGAATTGGACCAATATCACGAACAAAAAATGCTATTGAAGCCGTAGCAATCCAGATTTTGAACAAATTGCATGTAAAGAAGGTGCTAATAAACAAGCTTAATAGATCTCGGAGCGTATAACCCAGCACATGAAGGATAGGGGGGATTTCCTTATTTGGACGGCACGTGGTTGGTTGGTTCAACGGCGAGGTCTTAAGTACTGTAGTATTTCGACCAAGTGTTCAGGTGACGGTGACGGCCAGATTTTTTTGATGTGTTCAAAAATCGCGATAATTCGAAAGCAAATTTTTCGGCCTTCTCGGCGAGTGAAAATTTCTAAAATCGTGAACACTTGGTCGAAATACTACAGTATTCTCCAAAGGTGGGTCCGGTTCCACTTTTCACAAAAATCTATAGTTGTTATTTCTTCATCTGTGAAAGTACGGCTTTCTGTTTCCTTTTCAAGTATTCAGAAATTGGCACTTTCAGTCACTGTTGAATACCTGATATTACCACTTTCCGGCGTGTAAGTTGTAATCTTACATAAATATCGCAGGGACAATAATTTTGGTTCCCGAGGGTAGTAAAGTACATTCGACACAGTACAGTACAGTTTACAGTAAAGAGGGAAAGAAGATGAGAGCAAAATCGAACGAGTGAGGAGGATTTCACGACAAAGTGCTCAATAGTGCGGCTACTCCAAATAATGTCAAGGTCAGCGACCGGTTCCAAAAAATTCCCGAAAATACCGAGCGGCTGTCTACTCTGGATGCTCCAGATTGCCGACGTAAATGGTGCCAGACCTGCACGTTTGTGCGAAGATGTAGGGCGGCACGTTGCACATGCCGACTTTCTGAGCAACGATGTTAGGCTTCTTGTGCGAGTCTTTCGAGTCCTCTTCGCGTTCCAGTAGCATGCACGTAACCCCACTCCCGTGAATAGCCAGAGGGATCATAGCGTTTGGGCGGGAAACGACGATGGTGTCAACGTACACCCTGCTGCGAAGATCGACAAGTTTACCGGTAAAAGATGGTTGGACGCTTGGCACCTCCCATTTGGGAACGAGCTGGCGATCTCCTGTATGAACAATGGAGCGTCGTTCGAGCCAAAAATGAAACCAAAATAGACAAACCCCAGTGTGTCAATTTACGGAGATTGTTGTCATGTTCACCCAATTTTGTCTCCAGCTTGTCGCCCCACATCGAGTCCTCCAGGAACGCCCACCCATCCCGCTCAAGATACATCGTGCCGACAAGCAGCTCGAGCATGCAATACAGGACGGAGGTGAGATAGTACAGGCCGATGCCGGTTTTAAGGTTGTTGGGCGTCGCAGCTACAACTGTACTGACGATGGTAAGTACAAATCCTACCCAGTACGCCAGAATCTTGACGCCCTTCATTTCTTCGTTGTTGTAGAGCCCGAGCGAGTCTCTCTTCAGAGGCTTGGGTCGAAGCCCTAGCATTTCGCCTCCAACTACGGTCAATGGCGGGTGGGAACCGTCTGCCAGTGCCACCGGGAAGGCTGTCACGACGGGTTCGAGTCGTTCATTGCCAGCAGCAGGTTCAATCGGTTTCCCCAGCCAGGACACAGAATTGTCCTCGGAAATGCAGCAGACAGCTGCGAGACTGGCAGCGTTGTAGAAGCCTTGGTTCAGCTCGAGAAGCCATGCGAGGTCGTTCCAACCGCCATTTCCAAGATCGGTGAGGCGAGCGCGGCGAGGAAGCAAGCCGTTCAACGCCTTCCCCAGGAACTTGTGGTCGTTAAAGCCTCCGGCCTCGTCGCGTCGGAGGGCCTCGACCACGAGGGCGTGGATTGCAACCTCCCAGGGAACAGCACCGGAGTTGACGGTATGTTGATAGATCGCACTTCTGAGAACAGTGTGAAGACAGTGAGGTAGGGAAATACGATCTTCAACACTTACAGATGCCATCTATTCCCTTCGGCGGCGTGCTTCTGCATCGTTTCCCTGAACAAGCGGCCAGTAGTTCGGGAGATTCGTGCCGTAAGTTTGCCCTCCTTGACCCGTCTCGTCAGCTTCAGGACCGTCTCTGCGTGAAGGATCTCCGAGAGTGTGTACAACCGCTGGCCCCAGATACACGAGAGTGTTGTGTGGTCGCAGTTTGGTTCGTGGCAGAAGACAGCGACCTGAGCGGCGCATCGAAACACGTCGGCCAATTGCCCCAGCTCGGTACTACGCTGCTTCTCGATAACTTCCTTGTCTTTCTCCACATCGTCGGAGAGAGCTCTCAAGTCGGAAATACACAATTCGTCCAGCCAAATATATTCCGTTCGGTCCGGATTCCCGTCGCGTCCCGTCGCTGAGCAGTAAAGACGAAACAGGTAGGCAATAATGCTCTGCTTATCCTTACGGGTGTACGAGTGACCTGCGGGAGCCGGCCTTGGAACGAAACCGGCTTCAGCGGCAAGGGCAACCGCGCTGTCGAACGGGTAACTGAGCGCTGTGTACCCGACCTCGGCTACTTCTTCGGAGTAGGGTATCTGGTGGACGGATTGCAGCGCCCCGTTCTGGATCGTGACCTGCAGCACCCAAGTGGGCTGAAATTTCCGCACATCGTAACCTCCCTTCCCTCCATCCCCGGGCGCGTTGGAAAGGATGGAGTCGGGCGTCATTGCATACTCTATGAGCCAGCTGGACTGGATGTAGTTGTCGACTGCATTGACGACGACACGTGGAGTGCCGAGATACAGCGGAGAGAGTGCGAGGGAGAGAAGAATTCGCAAAATATTGCCAAGTATGTGAAGAGTCTGTGGTGGAATGCGTCAGTAATTTCGCGAGCCTGGCAAGGAATACAAATTTCACCCTCTCCGGCCGCTTGTGAAACATTCCGCATCCTTCTATTCCATCATCTTCGCGGAATAAACGACTAATTCGCATATTTGAGCCCATCGCAGAAAACGATTTGCCCAATGCTTCCATACTGGCGGAAACCCATTTTTCCACAACTCCCATGCTGGGGAATTGGTGGCTACTGTAGGAGATTGGGGCTGGGGTGTATGCAGTTGCATCGTTTTGGGTCGCTCCATAAATCGGGTTATCAAAATGCTATGCCCCCTGCCAAAATCTGCAAGGTACATCTTGAACCTGGATTTAACCCAAAGTCTTTGCGGTGCGCGCGTCCGACATGACTGAAAGTGGCCATCCATTAATCCGAATATGTGTCAAAGGATAAAATTGTCTTGAGGTTTGCAATGTCGAAACAGTTTCCGTTTACGTCCCTGCTGCAAATAGACCATCCTCTTTATTCTTGGCGCCCAGTCAGCGAGCGTCACAGCAATTCGCTCCGCTTCTAGTGGTCTTGAGCTCCAACATAGACCCTGCAGACCGTAATGCATAGCAGATAGCCAAAAGTCCGTGGCGCAGAACTGATAATACACTGCACAGAAATAGGGAGAGACAACGGCACAACGGGAGCTGTTGTTCAGAGGATTCTCAAGGAACAGGGACGGGGATCTAATTAAATGCGCATAAATTGGTGAATTAAACCGACTGCGAGATGAAGCTCCGGCATGAAATGAAACACGGCAATAAATCTGGGAATTGAATGCTGTCAAATCAGCGTGCTGTAGAAGAGGCAAAGAAAACCCGAAAATAGTCAGTAAAGCAGACCATGAATAACCACGTACCATGCAATTTTTTTTGCATCCGAAGTCCACTTGTGGACGACGTAGTTGTCCTCGTCGATCGGTAATAATTGGGCTTTCCCGAAGACCCACAGAGACCGGTTGCAAAGATACCTTGCTTAGTGTAAGGCGACTGAGAGCAGACGAGCCCGTACCGTAGGGAGAACGATAACCACCTGGGCTTGAAGGGCATCTGGGGAAGCTGAAATCAATTCGAGCAATTAAATAGCCAACAGCAGGACGCAAGATCACTAGTGTAGTGATTACGGGGCTTTCCTAAGACAGGAGAGACGCCGACATGTCCTCCCTCGATTTCCACCTTGCATTCCGTGGTCGACCCGAACAAGGATTCAGGAAAGCGTCACAGATAGCCTCCTACCATGATACTTATTTGAGGTACACCGACGACGCGAACATAAGTGTCTTGGGAGTCCTTGCTTCAAGTTGGTCCTTCGCTTACGCGTGTGTCTAGTAATGCGACGACGGACATATGTTGTCACAAACAGGATAGCTGCGATTTGGGGAAGGAATTCAACTAGGAGTTGCGTATGTGCCTAGTCAAATGACTTAACTCGCCACTCAAGCCCTCAGTTACCATGTCTGAGGAGTGTTTGTGGAGTCCCTCTGTATTCAGCAAGGAGCGACATTAGGCGCAGTACCATAGTCCAAGGATGATTTGCGAGTGGTGAACCAGATGTTTAGGTGCTGAGTTGGTGTTGAGAGTTGATTTGGATTTTGGAAGTTTGTTGGAAGAGGCTGTTTGTTCGAGTTGATTAGGGAAGCCATCATTTATTTATCGAGACCCTCTGTTCCAAACCATTTTCGAATCTTTGCTGCTTGTTCTTTCCTTTAGTTCTGCTCATTTTCAGTGTATCCAAAAAAGAACCGCGGACAATTGGCATGGCCGTAAACCTTAAAACACGACTTGATCTTTCAAATGGAATCTCGTATCTCACGCGTCGACAAAGTATCTGCATTTATACGCGCAGGGTGGCAAGATTTGAAGCTGTTTTCGTCCAGGGGATACACAGGGATAATTTTGTGAACCTGGTATGTACGTCTGTCTTTTATGTATTCTACGAATCATACTTTCACCGGAACTTCAGTACTACACCTTGCTAGCAGGTACACGCTATGCGTCATAATTACATGCTGCTGAATTTTGGGAATATCGACGCGCGTATAACTTATTGCCTGGATGAACATATTGACCTCGTGGATGTCTCTCTTGAAGTTCACGCAGAGGATCAGAACGCATGAAAAATTATCGATATCAATCAACTCCCCGCTTCGTCACGGAACTTTGTGATTCAACGCTGACATGCCTGCATTCCTTCAAGTCTGTACACCTCGAGCTTGCAAACTCAAACAGACGTGTGCACTGCGATCGACGGCATGTTTAATTGATGACATGATCAAATGGGAATATGTCGCAGGATGATGATCAATCGCCAGCCATATCGCGGAGGCAGGGCTGTTACTCACCACAGACCACCATGAGCATAAATTCCCCGCAGCACATTGCCCAGGCCCTCGCCCAGATTCAAAACAGGCCTCCACCGCCTGAAATCGACTATACCCAACACATACTCGAAGACGGGACGGCGATCAGCACCCAGGAGCGGGTGATAAAAGATGTCAGTCATCGTTCCAGTTAGAGGTGCAGGTGTATTCGTCGTCGTTTGTCGGGTGCGCAGAGTATTCTGGCGGTGTCCGGCGTCGAAAATCGTGGGCCATGTCGAGGCCGCCTTGTCTTTGCACGGCGGACGATCGCCGTATCGTCGTCATGGTCGCTCGCTGACACTTTCTCGCACAGGTACAAGCGCCGGCGCCGCAGATCCCGACGCACGAGCAATTTTTCGCGGCGTCAGACCCGACGAAACCCGACATTGCTTTCCTGAAGAACCACTTTTACCGCGAAGGCCGCCTGAGCGAGGAGCAGGCGCTCTATATCATTGAGAAGGCCACCGACATCTTGCGAACCGAGCCGAATATGCTCGCACTCGATGGGCCCGTTACCAGTGCGTGGCCATTCATTACTTCTTCGTTTCCGAGACCGATGCATCGTGTGCAGTATGTGGCGACATCCATGGGCAATATGTGCGCTCCACTCTTCGCGTGCACTTGCACACCGATTGACATCCTGCAGTATGACCTGATGAAGCTATTCGAGATCGGCGGCAACCCCGCCGATACGCCATACCTTTTCCTAGGCGACTACGTCGATCGGGGATACTTCAGTATTGAAGTGCGTGTCTGCTGCCGCTCCACAAAGATGGCCCTACTGATCGAAGGACTCAGTGTGTTCTGTACCTATGGGCGCTCAAGATCTGGTATCCGACGAGCATTTTTTTACTGCGGGGCAACCACGAATGCCGGCATTTGACCGATTACTTCACCTTTAAGCTTGAATGTGCGTGCTTGTTTTTGTGCCCTCCACTGCCGCCACTGAGAGATGATTCCGTGTAGGCAAGCACAAATACTCAGAGCGCATCTACGACGCAGCCACGGAGTCATTCTGCTCGCTCCCACTTGCAGCGGTGCTCAACAAGCAGTTCCTCTGCATCCACGGCGGCCTTTCGCCCGAGTTTAACACCCTCGACGACCTGCGCGCCGTGCGTCTCTGTCTCCCCATGTACTACCCATGTGCTAACCGCACAGTGCAGATCGACCGCTTCCGCGAGCCGCCGACGCAGGGGCTTATGTGCGACATCCTGTGGTCCGACCCCGCAGAGGACTTTGGGACGGAGAAGACATCGGAGAGTTTCCTGCACAATCACGTTCGCGGGTGCTCGTACTTCTTCACGTACATCTCAGCCCTCTCGTCCCGAATTCGCGTAGCTGACGGAAGCTCATAACTGGACGCAGGTACCAAGCCGCATGCAACTTCCTCGAGCGAAACAACCTGCTCTCCATCATCCGTGCGCACGAAGCGCAGGACTCTGGGTGCGTTCCTGTCTCCTCACCTCCATATTACCCCCCCCGTACTTGTACTCACGCACCACCGCGCAACAGGTACCGCATGTACCGCAAAACCAAGACGACGGGCTTCCCCTCCGTCATGACGATCTTCTCCGCCCCGAACTACCTCGACGTATATAATAATAAGGCCGCGGTTATCAAGTGCGTTTTCTTACTCCCGCCGACTGTATGTGTCTTTTACACGGCGTCCTTGCGTAGATACGAGAACAACGTGATGAATATCCGGCAATTCAACTACAGCCCCCACCCGTACTGGCTGCCCAACTTTATGGATGTGTTTACGTGGAGTCTGCCGTTTGTGGGCGAAAAAAGTGTGTTCTTTGCTACTTTTCTCCACTTCCCATCTCCTTCCTCTCTCTTGACGTGCCGCTGACACGCACTCGTTTCCCCAGTCACCGACATGCTCGTCGCGGTGCTCAACACCTGCACCAAGGAGGAGCTTGAAGAGGAGGAGGCAGCGGAGGCGGAGGCCCACGCCGCCGCCGCTGCAGCAGGCGAAGCCTCACCCGAGACGCCTTCGTCGCCCGTGTCGCCCTCTTCGGAGGAGTCGGACGCGCGGCGCAAGGTCATCAAGAACAAGATTATGGCGGTAGGGCGGATGTCGCGTGTATTTGCGCTGTTAAGGTGCGTTTCGATTCCTGTTCGCTTTTCTTCGTAGTACTGACCCGATTTTACAGAGAGGAGTCCGAGAAGGTGTCCGAGCTGAAGAGCGTCTCGGGCTCGAGCAAGCTGCCGTACGGGACGCTCGCGTCTGGCTCGGAGGGCATCAAGAATGCTATTACTGGTTTCGAAGATGCGTGCGTGTCTTTCCCTCTTCCGCCTCCCATGGATTTTCCCTTTCCCATGCTGGCGTTATTGCTCTGCCACCTCACCCGCCCCCCGCTTCCTCTGCGTCTCCACTCCTCGCCCTCCATGCTCTTCACTCCGCTCTGTCTCATCTCCTTGTATATCCAAATACTGACGTCACGTCCCCACAGCCGTAAATCCGACATCGAGAACGAGCGTCTTCCCCCGGAGCTCGTTGACGCCGAATCCGAGGAAGGCAAAGCCCTCATGTCCTCCGGAGGTCAATCAAGCCCCTCCTCTGGCGCCTCGTCCCCCATGCCCAGCACACCCACAGACGACGTCGCCCCCGCTCCTGTCTCCTCCCCCCACCGACAAAACGCCCCCCGCGCTCGACACCGCGGTCCCACCCAGCTCGTCTTCACCCTCGCCGTCGCCGTCGCCAGGGTCGCCCTCGCCCGTGCCGTTCCGACGCGGGCACGCACGGCAGGCGAGTCTGGGGACGACGATGACGAGCCCGAGCACGAGGCGGCGTGGGCTGGAGGACACGATCAGCTTGATACAGGGCGTGTGGGATGGGAAGGCGCCGGTGCCTTCGGAGACGAGCATTGCGGAGGAGGGCGCGGGTGCGGCGGACAGAGGCGCTGCGGCATGAGGTGCTTGCGACAAGATCCATCGTGTCTCTTACCTGCGATGCGATACTGTTCCCCGCCCTCGACGCTCATCATGACACCAACGAACACTCCCATTTATTTTATTGCGCTGCCTACTTATCATCTGGAACGGAATGGATCTACTAGATCTCTTCTCTCCACATCTACATACCTACCTTCATCTGTAGCCATTACAAACGTAGTCACTCATGGAATGCATTTCGAAAGTGGATCTTGAGGTTAAGATTCAAGCAGGGCCATAGACATACTGGGCACTTTCACAAAGTAGGATTTCGAGACGAGTCTATTGTAGTCCATTCTACTGCATACAGTGGTGCTATAGGGGCCGATGGCGAAGGAGGATCAAGGGAACGCAAAGGACTGCCCAATGAGCTTCTCCGTCAGCATCCACAGTTTTTCTGCCATCACCTGAGACGAGTGGTGAGAAGAGCCGGTAGATGGAAGAAAAGACAGTACAGACAGGATCTGAAGCATGGGGCGCGACCGCGGCATTATCCTCGACGCAATCTACGAGATATGCGCCTGGCTTGTCGGCGATCCGGGGATCAAAGGCCGCGACGATGCTCCTGCAGGAAATATGAATTCAGGATCCGGGATGGGGAGTGGGAGCGAACGATGAGGGTTCATAAAAGGAAGAAACGTACGTCGCAGCACCTTGCGGGATGGTTTTGAATTTGAATGGAGCGTTGGGGTTGTCAAGGGGGCTTGCCGTCCGCGTCAAGGTCTTCCGGGTCAATGACACCTGCGAGCAGACGAATACAGTATCAGCATGGGCCGCGGGATTGAGCGATGCCGTACCTGCGGTCTCCGTGTACCCTTTCGTGTAGACGACTGTCTCAACCATCAGCCGAGATGAGGACGAAAGAATGAATGGTGCCCACCGCCGGGATGCAGGCTGTACGCCTGCAGCGTGCCGCCCGCTCTCCTCGGCCACTCCCGCGTCGTCAGAATAAGCGCCGCCTTAGTGCGGAAGTACGCCTGCCATTTATCGTACTTCTCTGCATTTGGGTGCTCGATCGCGTCGAGATCCACGCCATAGCAGGACGCATGCATGGCGCTGCTCACGAACACGATGCGCGCGATGAAGCTGGCCGTTTTGCTCGCGAGGAGTTTCGGCGCGAGGAGAGTTGTGAGAAGGAAGTGCCCGACGTAATTGGTGGCTATCTGCGATTCGAGCCCATCGACGGTGAGCTTGAAGGGCCCGATGGCGGTGGCGGCGTTGTTGATCAGGACCTGAGAGTGGCGTTAAAATTGCTTGCGTCCACATGAGAACAGGGCGGACATGTAGAGGCTCAGTGTATGCATGGACTTCGGCCGCTGCCGCACGGACTGCAACCATTGATGATAGATCCAGCTTGAGGCAGCGTATGTTTGCTGACGGGATCTCCTTCTTTATCGCATCTTCCGAGAGTTTCAGCCTGGTTTTGGAGTGAGTAAAAACAGAAATATCGAGAGGCAGCATACCGTTCAGCGTTGTAACCGGTTATAATAACGAGGTTTGCGTGTTTTGCTATCGCTCGAGCCGTTTCAAAGCCCAGTCCATTAATGGACGATCCCGTAACGAGGACTACCATTGGAAATCGAATCGGTTCCATGCAAGTCTCATCCAAATAGCCTCCATTGACCTACCATTTTTCCCAGTTATTTGGTCCACCAACGCAGTGGCCACTTCCTCCGATGTACTTGAGAACGAAAACGTTGGGAGAGCCATTTGCAATTTACATCGTTTGGATCTTCCCAGTGGACATTTTAACCTGGAGCGGCGCCAATTTAGTAACCGCACCTCGGGGAAATACAATGACCGACCATTTCGTTTGGATAAATATTAAAGTCGACACCGAGATCTGCCCGCTCGTGCGACGTGCGCCGGGACGCCCACAATTCACCGCCCGACCCCACCGATAAATTTGAATCCACTGGGAATATCGGCGACCACGAAAAATTGCCGATGGGTCAGCCACAAAGGCATGAAAATTGATTTTAGAGCCCAAGATTTTTTTGGCTTGTCGGAACTTGCGAGCTGGCAGGGGTCGCTTCATGCCGCAGAGAACACAAGACTGAACACGCGAGGCATCCGAGGCTGTGTGTTCGTGACAGTGTCCTAAGCAAGCGTCCTGTCCTTCGACCTCAAGGCACTGGAGTGATTCATCTTCAAGCTTTGCAGTCTACCCAGTGATGGCTTGCAACTGCATGAAAAACCTGCCGACTTTTGAGATTACTCAGAGGTCACGACAAGGGCCTGGCATACGGTCTACCAAGGCGGGGATGTATTTGGTCAAGTCTGGAGGCAAAGGATGGAAGACGAATATCAAGGGAACGTAAATAGCTCCCCAGTGAGCTTCTCCGTCAGCGTCCACAGTTTTTCCGCCGTCGCCTACGACGAGTGGTAAGGAACACGAGTCGGGAGATGGAAGGACACTACGCACAGGATCTGAAGCATGGGGAGCGGCCGCGGCGTTGTCCTCCGCACAGTCTACGAGATATGCGCCTGGCTTGTCGGCGATGCGGGGATCAAAGGCCGCGACGATAGTCCTGCAGAAAATAGGGATTCAGTTTGGGAGTAGGAAAACGAAAGCGGCAAGCGATAGGCGAAGATGTGGAGTCAAAAACGCACGTCGCAGCGCCTTGTGGGATGGTCTTGAATTTGAATGGAAAGTTGGGGTTGTCAATAGGCCTGCCGTCTGCGTCGATGATGCCTGGGAGCAGACCAGTATCAGAATGAAGCCGCAGCATCAAAGTGACGCCGTACCCAAGGACTGCATGTACCCGCGCGACTCGTCTTTAGTCGTGATGTTTGTGTGGATGGCTGTCCGAGTCAGCAGACGAAAGAAGGACGAAGGAAGGCCGCCTACAACCGGGATGCACGCTATACGCCAGCAGCGCACCGCGCGCCCTCTTCACCAGCTCATGCACCGTGAGCATATTCGCCACCTTCGAGCGATAGTACGCCTGCCCGATATTGTACGTCTCCGGGTTCGGGTGTACAATCGCGTCGAGGTCCACGCCATCGCAAAACGCGTGGGCGGCACTGCTCACGAACACCACGCGCGGGGTGAAGCTCGCCGTTTTGGTCGCAAGGAGTTTCGGCGCAAGGAGGGCGGTGAAAAGAAAGTGTCCGACATAGTTAATGGCCATCTGCGATTCGAGCCCGTCGACGGTAAGCTTGAAGGGCCCGATGGCGGCAGCGGCGTTGTTGATCAGGATCTGCGAGGGGGTCAGCGCTGCTTGCATCTGAAAAGTTATAATAAAACGGACATGTAGAGCCTCGGGGTATGCGTTGACTTCAGCCGCTGCCTTACGGACTGAAGCCATCGAAGACAGGTCCAGCACAAGGCTGCGTATGTTTGCTGACGGGATCTCCTCCTTTATAGCATCCTCCGAGAGCTTCAGCCTGGTATTGGTGTGAATAAAAAACAGAGAAAACAGCATGCGGCATACCGTTTAGCGCTGTAGCCAGTAATGATAACAAGGTTTGCGTGCTTCGCTATCGCTCGAGCCGTTTCAAAGCCCAGTCCATTGATGGACGATCCCGTAACGAGGACTACGATTGGAAATCACTTCCATGAACGCCACATCCAAATAGCCTCCAATGGCTTACCATTTTTCCCAGTTATTTGGTCCGCCAACGCCGTGGCCACTTCCTCTGCTGTGGTTGAGAACGAAAACGTTGGGAGAGCCATTTTGCAATTTACATCGCCTGAATCTCCCCCCATGGACGACTTTATACCCTCGAGCGGCTAGGCCACTCCGCGTACCCCCAGCCAGCACTGCCGTGAAATACAGCGACGAACGTCGGCCATTGACCTCCGAGTTAGTAACCACCTCCCGACACCGTCGGGATTACTGAGTCCTTCAAGTTGCTTGGAAAATTGCCGATGGGTAAGCAGCCAGAGGGACTAAGATTGATTATGAATTATGGCGTCCATGGAGATCTGATATTCAGTACTTGCAAGAGCTTCCAGGTCACCGGGGCACCGCGGAGACGCAAGTTACTTGGCAGAAGGGGAAGGAAAGACAGAAAAGGAAATTCCGAACGCAGGTCCGTGCGCTTGTGGCACTGCCACAGCGGGCTTCAAATTCGTCCTTCCTCAACGGTAAGCACTTGAGATGATTCAACCCGATTGGCCTTGGTCATCTTGAAGCTTCACAGTCTATCTAGGGTTTTTGCCTTGCAACATCATCTGGAACTCACTTATTTTTTGCCGCACTCGAGAATCGTCGGGAGATTACTTCGATGTTCAACGTTTACATGTAAAGATTGAATCGACGCCAAACTTACAGGTCAAATCACTAGTCAGCATGTTCTCTGTGTCAATCTATTCCGGCCTTCTGATGTCTTAGACGTATTCAATTTGGCCACGTTCGTATCCAAGCTGCCAGTTTGGAGACCACGTACGAACACGTCGCAAGTTTTGCCGACCTTATCTGTACTTCGATAAACAGTGAACCATTTCCTTGTCTCTTTTCACCCTCTGCAAGAATGTCCTCCCCTATTCACGCTCCGAAAAAACGGCAGTACGCCCCGGGAGAGAGCCAGCTTTACTATGGCTCCGCTGAAGGCCAATACCCGGCGGACCTTCCTGATTACCACCAGCCAGCTGCAGCCGAAAATATTCCGGTGCCGCAGCAGGCGCAGTTTGTCGATCTAATGAACTATCCTCCGGACCCGCGAGACTTGTATACACCACTCGAAGTTCGACTTCCATCCGGCTTGTCTGTTTTGCCGAACCCCACCGACAGCCATACGGTCTCGTTACACTATCAATCGCCCACTATCAGAGCAGTCCCCAAAACCGAGTCTCTCTTACATGAAACGAAAATCCCTCTCGGGCTGGTGATCTCTCCGTACAGAACCCCCGAGAACGGCGAAGAGGCTGTTCCCGTTGTTGGAGATGGTACCATCGCCCGGTGCCGGAGGTGCAGAGGCTACATCAATCCCTACGTCCAGTTTATCGACGGCGGCAATCGGTCAGTGGATGCAACTCGCATGGTACCGATGCTTGATTATTTCTTTTATATAGCTGGCGCTGCCCTCTTTGCGGGTTGCCCAACGATGTCCCGCAGAACTTTCAGTGGAATCCAACACCTGACCATCCGGGCGGCAGATATAATCGCCTGGAACTCAACCATTCCGTCGTGGATTTCGTTGCCACCGTAGAATATTTGCGGGGTCCGCCTCAAGTACCCGCCTATGTCTTTCTTTTGAACGTCAGCCATGGTGTCATAAATTCAGGTTTGCAAACCCATGCCTTGCCATACATCTTTTAAACAATTTCCAGGCATGCTTCACACGGCCATACGCGCCATCTCCGAGAACCTGGAACGTATCCCGAACCAACGCAGCGCTCAAGTTGCTATCATTTGCTACGACGTTTCACTGTATTATTTCGCGATGCCAGTGAGTCTATATCTCATCTTTCGGACTTGTGTCTGAGGTGTTGATACAGCCCGGAGGCGGATTTAATATGCTTGTGGTATCCGACCTCGAAGAAGCATATCTCCCGCGATGCTATGACATCCTCGTCAATCTTTCCGAATTTCGCCAGTCGGTCGATGATCTCCTCTCGCGTTTGCCGGACCTTTTTGCCGACTCTCGCACTGCCGGCAGCGCCACTGGTCCTGCGCTTGAAGGAGCTCTAGCGCTCCTCGTACGTCTCTTCGCATCCATCCGTCATCTGTTGAACTTTTGCTTTGTAGGCTCCAACAGGCGGTAAAATAATCCTGTTGTCCGCTTCGGCTCCCACGATCGGAAAAGGCGCACTGGCAACAGACGAAGCCCGCCGCCAAGATACACAAAAGGTTCTTCAATACTTTCAAGTCTCTGAAAGCGGCTTACACCCCCGCGAAAACGCACAGGAGCCAGACTCAGAAAAGTCCGCATCGGCATTCTATCACGCATTCGCGATTTCCTGCGTAAAGGCTTGTGTTTCCGTGGACATGTTCTTGGCGGGAGACCGATATGATTATCTTGGCGTCGCCACTTTATGTGAGCTGCACGATCTATATGCTTCCAGAGGGATCCTGATGATCCCTATAGCGCTCGTTCCGCACTACACTTCCGGGCAAGTGTTTTACTATCCCGGGTTCAACGCCGGCGTACATGAAGACGCAGTGAAATTGGCGGTGGAGCTGGGGAGATTGCTCGCCATGCCCGGGCTTCTCGAAGCGGAGATGCGTGTGCGCTGTTCCCGCGGTGAGTGCCGTCTTCCTTTATTCGCTAAGGACAGACAATTTATAGATATTAATGCTGTATCATTAGGGATCGCCGTGAAAGCCATGCATGGTAATTTCTTCGTGCAAGCCAGTTCGCGGGTAGTTATGCCTGCCATTCCGATGGATCAGTCGTACGCAGTCCAGTTGCAGATCGAGGAGACGTTGATGGAGAACATGGTCCTCTTCCAAACGGCTGCGCTTCACACCACAGCTTCTGGTGCGTCCAAGTTGAAATTTTAAATTCTGCGCAACATCGAGTCTTCCGTAGGCGAACGACGGATTCGAGTCCTCAATCTGGCGCTTCCCACGACGGATTCGGCCTCAGAGGTCTTTGCATCCGCAAATTCTCTTGCAATAACCGCGCTATTAGCGAAGGAGACAGTGCAGCGTACATCCGTGCTCAGCCTCGAAGATCGCCGAGAAAGGTTATGTCGGAAACTCGCAGATATCTGCGCTGCTTACATGGCGACGAACAAAACACACTCGGCCCACCTTCAGCTGCTTCTGCCCCCAAACCTCAAGACGCTCCCGATCTTGATACTAGGCCTGTTCAAGAAGGTACGTGACTCGTTGTTATCCCACCTGTAAGGGTTCTCGATAAGATTACCTTTGTACAGATCGCGCACATTGACATAGAGAGAATGCACGATGCCCGTTCGTACGCGCGCGTGGTGTTGGCCTCTGCCAACATCGAGCAGCTAATCCAATATATCTACCCGAACATATATTCGCTGCACAACATGCCCGAGGAGGTGAGTTCTATGAGTTCTATGGTTCATGATGATAATTGACTGAACGTAACACGACACTCAGGTGGGCTTCGTCGGCAGCGAAGGCGTCCTCGTCATGCCGACTCCCCTCCCGCTCACTTCGACTTGTTGGGAATCGCACGGACTGTATCTTATCGACGATGGACAGGTTATTTACCTGGTCGTCGCGCGGCATGCAGTCCCCCGACTCATCAACGACGTCTTCGGTGTCGCAGATTATTCGGTCTTACAGAGCAGAAAGGTACTGACACGCATGAATCCTCGAAGTCAATTCCACTCAACGACCTTTACTATAGCTCAATCTACCCGAGGTCGACACAGCTATCTCCCAGCGAATCCGAGCTATTATTGGCAAGATCCGCGAACGTAGAGGCGCAATACATTACCCCAGTGTCTGTGTGATCAAAGACGACGATTCGTCTGGGAATCCGGTCCTGCGGTCTGCCGTTGCTCAGGCTCTCATCCACGATCGTGTGGATAGCTTGCGATTCAGCTACAAACAGTTTTTAGTCAAGGTTTATGGAAAGGTGTGTCGTATTCGAGGCCTTACCGACACCAATGATCCTGACTGTTATCTTGGAAAGTAAACCATGAGATTTCCAGCTGAAGGTTTTCGATCTCAATTTCGCTGTCCATTTGCTACTTATTTACATTCTGTACACCTTGTATATTGTCCGAGCGGGTTGCGTGTGCACATGGGCCATTCTCAATCTTGATATTCCTTCCATTTGACCATCCTGTCCTGCAAGTTCAGGACCTCCCCGTCGACGACAAATGTGCCGTCGCCGCGATGGTGAAACATTCGCCCTGTCTCCATCTTTTGCGGATTCTGCCACGCTTTCACCGCCTTCAGAACCCACATAGAATATTTCCCCACCATTTTCGTGTCCTCGACGACGCACTCGATGTTTGCGATCACATCTGGACCTCCCACAAGCGGAGCGTCGACCTTGTTCGCGGGCAGCGCTTTAAGGCCAAATTTAGTCCATTTGTCCACGCCATCGTCTGATGAGCAGTTCCCCACGTCGACGACAGTCGCAGCCATTTCAACGCTCGGAACGGCCAGCACACACTCGCGGCGCTTTTTCAGGACAGCGAAGCTCGCGTCCCAGGGCCCCAGAGAGATTCCGATTAGCGGCGGGGACTCGTGCTGCATGACCATGTGGAAGCCAATGGTCATAATATTGTGGGTCCCGTCTGCGAAGGAGCCTGTCGTGACGAGCAAGACGGGGCCCGGTTCGATGAGACGATAGACCTTGGAGACTGGGTACGAGGTGAAGCTGCTCGTTTCCTTTGCCAGATCCTCAGCCTGTCCATCCCTACTCTTGCCACCGCTGGCCAGGGGCTGATCTGTCCCATGTTCCATTTTTCTCTGCCAATGGACGAGATCTACGAGTACCTGTTCGTGTCGCGACAGCCTTGGAGCTCGCTGAAACTCCTGCCTTCGCCGCAGCATCTTGGTTCCTCCTGGATCTGCGTTTTGCACGGGGGGATTCCTCTCCTTGATTCTGCGGCTTACGCTTAGGTGGCATTGGGAGTCTGGGGAGAGAGTCTCAGACAGAAAACGAGGAATGACGAAAAGCGGTGCTAAATTTAGGCTTGACTTGATCGGCTAGCCGAGCCGCGGCAACACTACTTACCCGGGGCCCGGTTTAGCCAGTCCAGACCACTCTTTGCCGTGCTTATTTTCTCTCTCTCTCTTCCTCCCCTCAGATACAGTTTCACGCCAGTTACATTTAAAAGACATAGATCTTTGTCGTACTGCAGACAAAATCAATATCAGAAGGTTCATTGCTTGGAGCCTTGGGCGCAAAGTACAAAAAATCTATCCTTCCGTTTTCGCCTCTGGATCAAGCTATCCGCCCACGTCTCGTCGTCGACGCCGTTTCAATTTCCTCTGCGGGGAGTCTCTGTTTCGACAAACCTGTGTTCTGGCCTACCCATTCTCTATAGCAGGCATAAGCATCGGCCAACAGGTCGGCATCGAGCATGCGATAAAACTTATCCCACTCAAGGTGGAAGAGCTTGCCGTTTAGCGCCTCCTCGAAAATGTTCTTCGTCATGACCTTGCCCAGCAACTTGACAAAGGCGAAGTTGACCATGTCCTGCCGCTCTAAAAGGTCATCATCGTCGAGCCGCTTGCTAGCGGGAGCAAGGGGATCCTGAAAATTCCTCAGATTCTATGGAGCGGCGGAGAATATCACATTCACGAAAAGTTGCCGGCCGCCTTCTTTGCGATGAAACGTCAAAGAAGCTGTATCTATTTGCCCCCAATTCCGGCCGAGGTACTTCACCGGGCCCAGGAGGATACGTTGCCGCGGTACCAATTCTAGGAATGCTGGTTCGAGAATATAGCCCTCAGGAGGATGAGCCTTCGGGATTTCAAACTTTACGGCCGTTTTGATATTGAGGCAAATGACGGCGAGAACATCTTCATTCTCGAAGTGTTTGGTGACCTTGGCAGTGACGTCCTCTTCGGGCTGCAACCAGGCGCACTCAAAAATGATGGAATATTCTGGTGACGCTCCTGTGATGCGCCGGCCAAAGGCGAGGTCTGGGTTTACTGAGGACAGACTTGGTCTGATATCGTGGTTTCTTTGGACCATGAAAGGTGCTACGGCGGTGGCAACGACAGGTTGCAAGAGAACATTGAAACATTGGTGGATCAAGCTTGGGTAGGTCACAAAAACGATCTTCCAATAGTCGAGCCTTGCTTTAATATTAGCGTGATTGCGGAGAAATCGGTACAGCGCATACCTGACACCAAGCGATTCGATATAATCAGTTTTCAGTACATCCCACGTGGCGGAATGAACTCCATCGATTCGCTGGAGATTATGAGCAGAGAATCAGAGGCGGAGACAGGACATGCCATAAAGCGTTCGCCAGTCGCAGCGGAATCAAGGGGCTCAATAGCTTTCAGTAGGTGACCCCGGGCCTGGCGACATTCTATAGAAGTTGACAATTAGATACGTATGTATTACGGACAAGGGACCAAGGAACGCACCTCTTGAACCAAGGAGTGTGGCATTTGTTGCTTGATGTCAGTGGATGCCGCAGGTGGATAGGCGACGGATCATCGGCGTGCTCGTCAGTCTTGTTTGTAATGCAAGCCGGTGTCAAACTTTGTCATCGGAAACCTACTTACCGTCTCCACTGTTACCCAAGTGCCACCACCACTGCCACCGGCTCCTGCAGAGAGAATTGTACGCCTTTTTATATCGTTTGTCATTCAATCCGAATTTCCATTGAGACTTAAGACAGCGCTGTTTTTGCGCTGTTTTCGAGCTCGCTGACTGTGACAATCGTCGACCTCAAAGATTAGCAAGGATTTTTTGTTCTAAGACTCGGAGCTTATACAATTACAACAGTGCAGGCATAACTTGTGCTCAAATTCAATCCAACACCACATCTTGAATCACAACTCGCGCTTCTTCGGATCGAGGCAAGATATCACACTCGTGGGGGATGGGGTAACTATAAAGCTCGGTCAACTCGGATTTCCATAGTTGAAGATCTAGAACCCACCAGACCATACCCGACGTATATTCCCCCGATGGTTCAATCGGTATTCCTTTCTCGTCTAGGCGCTTGTTGATGTTGTAAACAGCGAGGATCGAGGCTATGGCGATCCAGATAGACCATTCCGCCATGTCTTTGCCCTGTGCAGATGAAGTCGACGTCAGGCTACACTCACAATAATGAAACCCGTTCGAACCGCGCATATGCGTCTGCCAAAGCCAAAAGCAGCACTGGGATCCCTCATCTGACGATTGATTTTACCCTCTTTCGTCAGCCAGCGCTCTGGGATAAACTGGTCTGTGCACGGTCCGTACGTCGTTTCGTCGTGGAGAATGGCCCTACGAGAATCCATTATGCGAGGCTAGAGGTAACCGAGGTGCATACCAGACATTCCCGATGACGGCTGCACCTGCTGGTATATGGTAACCCTTGTAGATATCATTTTCGGTAACAGCGTGGACAACGCCTAAAGGAACCAGTGTCAATCAACATTGGTGGACGAAAAATTCTAGAAGCATACCTAGCGGAGTAACTGGATGCCATCTAAGGACCTCGCGCACAACAGCATCGACATATGGGATATCGTCGTTAAAGTCTGGGAGACGGTCGCGACCCACCACCTCGTCCACCGCTGCTTGAGCCCTCTTCTGAACTTCGGGATATATGGTCATAGCAAGCATAAAGCTTCCTAGTGCAGACACGGTCTTTTCGATAATGGGTCAAACAAAATTCCTGATTAACTCCAACGACTCACGGTATCCGCTCCCGCTAGTGTGCCAGTTACGCTTCGGGAGCAATGACTGTGTCGTCGAAACACCACTCACCAGCTAATAAATTTAGAATTGAATCGTCAAAACTCGAGGACAGGTAAGGAAGACTCACCATAACACACGGCAAGGACGTTCCTCAGCACCAATTTCCTTTCCTCGTCGTCACCATCTGTGCTTTCTTCAATTTTATCCAACTCCCGCGACGCGATCGAGGATCTCGCTGTTCCGTCAACCTTGTGCTTCACGATTAATTTCAATCTGATTAAACATATCACAGCCTCTCACCCTTGCTTTCTTGACAAACTCGTACGGGATGTTCGGCATGGCTTCCACGACTTCGGACCATTCACGGGCTTGCTTCTTGAACCCTGAACCAGGGAAGAATTCCGGTATATATTTGAGGCTGGTATAGGTTGGTGAGTTCATGAGACAAAGTGAGGCGCACGAGTACGGACAACGGAAGGGAATCAACTAGAAAGGAGCCTTTGTTTGCTGTGGAGACCATGGCCTTCAGGGCCCTTTCCGATATTATGGATCGTCCTCGGGTTGTACATTGATGCCATAGACCGTCGAAAGAATGATCATGCCTGCCATACTGAACGGAGCACTAGTATGAGCACCCCACATCATGATGGCTTGGTGAGCAACTCACTGCCGCAAATGTCTCTCATACTTGTCCGGTGAATCCAGAAGCCTCTGGAGCAATTGCCGAGCGGCCTGGAGTTCCACTGGACGATGCAGTAGGACTTCTGACGGCTGAAACTGCTGTAGAAAGACCTTTCGATGCTCTGAAAATATTGATTACGCTTGAATCAACATAAAAGATAGCATTCGCCTTTCCACCTCGGGCCATATCGCATGAACGCCAAATGCCAGTGAAATCCCATCCTACGAAAAATTTATGAGTGAATGGAAACCGAAAAGAAGCTGAAATCTTACAGATCATTGAGCATCGGAAACGACGGTCTATTGAATTGAAGGAAACTCAATAACCGACGTGCAAGGGATTACACATACCGGTCGGAGTATATGGCAGACTTGTCCTCCAGCAGGTCGTCAACTGCACGCAGTGAGTTCAGCACAATCACGGTATCCCCGGCGAGGTTGAGACTGATTATATCGGAGTCTGCACGAAGGTTACAGTGCGGGACGGAAGTTGTGCACGAGCGCACCGTATTTTCGAGATATCTCCATGTATGTGAGCCATTCTTGTGCTTTGGGGACATCGAGTAAGTTTCCGATGAGTGGGAGACCTTTGGGACCTGGAGGTAAAGGCTTGCGGTTGCGGTTAGTGTAGGAGTGGATTGCAAGATATAATATGGACGAGGTGAGGCCGAGTACAAGGTAATGCAGGAGAGAGAAAGACATGGTTGTTGGGGGAGAAATCGTATGAGGGCTTGAAGGTGGCTGCAGTTTATATGCCACGACTGATTACGACTTTCGTCATTGTGGAGAAAGGTGCACCTGGATCTTGGAAGAGATCTTGAAGTTTGATAATCCTATTTTAGACATCTACGATTGCTTTATATACTAGTGGTCTTGTTTACCTGTCTTTATCCACAACTCTCATTCTTATTTCATTGACTTCAAGAATCCAAACTTGCTCTGGTGCACTAGTCGTTTGAATTGACAGAAGTAATGATAGATAGGTTGCACAGAAGCCACCGAAGCCACCCTAAGGCTCCAACCTCTTGTTTTTTGTTTGCGGAGCCCGGCAAATCAAACGGAAACAGTTACTAATGTACGTTCACGGGGTGTCACCCGTGTTCACGGTTTATGATCAGCTGGATGTTATCTGCCAGCGGCTGTACAGTTAACTGCCACGGCTGCTCAATTAGGTGGGTGCGGGCCGTCGCAAGCGCGCGGCGGTCACGAATACTTTTATTTTTTGTTCTTTGAAATGAAGGCTCGATCACCGACGAATGGTTCAACTGAATCAACAGCTCATCAGTTTTGGATTGGGTTCCAGGCGCGCATACATCAGTAAAACTACAAGCCCCAAGTAGGAGTTCATTGAAGATGCACGAGTAAGGACTACTGATTCATTTCGACCGTAGGTTCAGTCACAGGTCACAACGGGACCTGAACTGTACCTATTTAATTTTGATCACAGGCCACTGGCCCTCAGGAACCCCATTTTAGGCCAAAAACAAGCCGGGAAACGCCGAAAAAGGAAATTGAACCTATCAAAAGTTGAATCTAAGAGGTCACAGGTCACACCCCCTGAACCTACGGTCGAAATGAAACAGTAATATAAAGGATACAAATAATACAAAAAGGACGAATAAGACGGAAACAGAAAACAACGAAAGCCAGAGAAACACTCACCATATCCCGATCCTCCGGAGAGGAGGCCGAAAGATTGACGGATTGATGCAGCGTAGTTGATGCGCACAATATGTCGCTCTCTATCCAAAAGATTAAGATGCTGGCAAAAAAAAGTACGGAAACGCCTTTTTTGCTCTGAGACTCGAAGCTGATTTACGAGGACTAGAATTTATTTTCGTACTATTAGCAGGTCATTGACAATGGTGCAGGCATAACTTGTGCTCAATTCAATCCTACACCGCATTTTGAATCATAACTCGCGCTTCTTCAGATCGAGGCAAGATATCACACTCATGGGGAATAGGGTAGCTGCACAGCTCGGTCAACTCAGATTCACATGGTTCAACATCGATAACCCACCACAAGAGCCCCGACGTGTACTCCCCCGATGGTTCAATCGGTATTCCTTCTTCATCGATGCGCTTACTGATGTTATAGACCGCGAGGATTGAAGCTACGGAGATCCATATAGACCACTCCGCCATGTCTCTGCCCTGTGTAGATGCGCTCGGCGTCAGGCCACGCTCACAAAATAAAATGTGTTCGGACCGGGCATATGCGTCTGCCAAAGCCAAAAGTAACACTGTGATCTCTCATCTGGAGATTGATTTTACCCTCTTCCGTTAGCCAGCGCTCTGGGATAAACTGGTCAGTACGTGGTCCGTAGGTCGTTTCGTCGTGGAGGATGGCCCTGTGAGATTTTATTATCTAGGGGAGACTGGAGGTAACCTAGGTGCGTACCAAGCATTCCCGACTACAATCGCGCCAGCAGGTATATGATAACCCTTGTAACTATCATCTTCAGTTACGGCGTGAGGGATACCTGAAGAAACCGATTCGATCAAAATTGGTGGAGGATTCTAGAACCATACTGAGTGGAACAACTGGACGCCATCTGAGGACCTCGCGCACAATGGCATCGACATACGGGATATCGTCTTGGAAGTCTGGGAGACGGTCACGACCTACCACGTCGTCGACGGCTGCCTGGGCCTTTTTCTGAATCTCCGGATATATGGTCATGGCAAGCATGAAGGTTCCCACTGAAGACACGGTCTTGTCGATAATGGGTCAAACGAACGTACAAACAATCTTCAACGACTCACGGTATCCGCTCCCGCTAGTGTGCCAAACACGTATTAGAAGCGGACTGTACTGTGAAAATGAAACTCACCGACTGGTAGATTTAGAATAGAATATAAATCGGGGATCAAGGACAGACAAAGAAAGACGCACCATAACAGGTGCTAAGAATATTCCTTAGGACTAGTTTCTGCTCTTCCCGGTCATCACTTGAACCCTCTTCGATCTCGTCCAAAACCCGTGACGCAATCGAGGATCTCGCCGTTCCGTCAGCCTGACGCTTGACAATCGAGTCGATCCAAATTGAACACATGGGCGTCCCTCACCCTTGCTTTCTCGACAAAGTCATACGGCACGTTAGGCATGGCGTCCACCACTTTGAACCACTCCCGTGCCTGCTTCTTGAACCCCGCACCAGGAAGGAATTCTGGTACGTATTTGAGACTGGAATAAGATCGTGAATCCATGCGACAAGGACAGGTGCGCACTTAAAGTACGTACAAAGGAAGAGAATCGACCAGAAAGGCGCCTCTGTTTCCCGTTCCGGCCATAGCCTGCATGGCCGTTTCCGACATAGCGATATACGGATCGTCCTCGGGTTCTACGTTGATGCCGTACGTCGTCGATAAAATGATCATGCCTGCCATACTGGACGGAGGATTCGATTGAGTGAGCAGCCCACATCGTACGTGATCGTTCGTGAGCAACTCACTGCCGTAAATGTCTCTCGTACTTATCTGGTGACTCTAGAAGTCTTTGAAGTAATAGCCGAGCGGCCTGGAGTTCCACGGGCCGATGCAATAAAACTTGCGATGGCTGAAATTGCTGCAGGAAGACCTTGCGATGCTCTGGAAATATTCATTAGGCTCGACTCAGCACGGAAGATGGCAAGACTCACCTTTCCACCTCCGGCCATATCGCATGAACGCTAAATTCCAGTGAAATCCCACCCTACAGAAAATTCATGAGCGGATGCCAAGCAAAATGGAGCTGAATTCTACAGATCATTGAGCATTGGGAAGGGCGGTCTGGCATCGAATTGGAGTCGACTCGATCAAATCATAATATTGATGAGTGATGTGCAGTCTCACGCACCGGTCAGAGTATATGCCAGACTTGGTCTCCAGCAAATCGTCAACTGCACGCAGGGAGTTCAGCACAATCACGGTATCCCCGGCGAGGTTGAGACTGATTATATCGGAGTCTGCACGGAGTTTACAGTGCGGGACGGAAGTTGTGCACGAGCGCACCGTATTTTCGAGATATCTCCATGTATGTGAGCCATTCTTGTGATTTGGGGACATCAAATAAATTTCCGATGAGTGGGAGGCCTTTGGGACCTGGAGGTAAAGGTTTGCGGTGGCGGTTGGTGTAGGAGTGGATTGCAAGATATAATAGGGATAATATGAGGAGTACAAAGCACTGCAGAAGCGAGAAAAGCATGACTGTTGGCAGGCGAGTGTGGGGGTTTAGAGGTGGGTTGAAGCGAAGATTAGGGAGCGCTTTATATGCACGACTGTTAGGACTTCGAACCATTGTGGACATAATAGAAGAGCTGAAGGAACTCGGGTTAGCTCGCATTGGTAGGCTTTAACCGGCCGAGGGGGGATCGAACGCAGAAGTGCTGCATATTTCGATCAGGTTGTTCGGTGGATAATGAACTGCATTGAACTGGCTCGACGAAACGAACAGGTGTATATAAAACGCAGTAGATAGAAGGAAGATATCAATGTAGCTAAATCGACTGAAGATGTGGTAAGTGAGCAGCTCGCGAGCCATACGTCAGGAACTTACCATATTCAGCCATGCAAGTTTGACCTTCAACGCATCTACTTCTTCTATATCCCCTTCCGAGTATTCGATGTGCGGACCATCCTTCCGCTTTCCAGCCGACTGGCCAAGCTCCAGAAATATCTACCGCATCTCCGCATTTTGAATATTGGTGATCTGATTCGTCTGGTCCCGCTTGGGTAACTGCACATCCAATGAGATGCGCTGGAGGTTGGGGGCCAATGAAATCGGGTGGAGGTTGGTGTTTTGCTCAGAATCCATATCGAGCGCATCACGTAGTTCCCGCGCAAATTCTGGCGCGACCCGCAGCCCAGATATGCGGAGATGTGCGAGGCTTCGAGAGGCGTACAAAATAGCCGACGGAACTCCCACCGGGCTATGGTTCCCATCGAGATGTAGGTGAGTGAGCGCCGGGAAGGACCCAGGCCGCGGAATGGGATAGAACCCGCGCACCATCATGGCTTTTAGTCGAGGGAATTCTATGCGGAAGACGGCGGCGAGGAGAGCACACGATGACGAGAAAATGAGTGCCAAGTCCTGTAATGTCGGTGCGGCGAGACGAAGGAGGCTCAGAGCCAACGCCGGCGCGAATTCGAGATCAGGACCAAGGAAGAGTCGACGGATAGTTCGTTTCGGTGCGGGGGTAGCTTCTAAGAGAGGCAAGAGACGCGCGGCTTGTTCCCACGACGAGAGTGTGACGGTGTGGAACCGAAACGATGCGGTAATGGCGTGGAAATAGGTGTTGGTGAGCGACATGGCTCGAAAAGCGTGAGGACAGGCGCATGTGAACTCGATAATGAGCGAATGAAGCTCTGGCGGGAGTGAGTCCATAATAGATGCGGTGAAAGCGGCGCACCATCGATTTGGCTGACGAAGACATGTCGCGATAATTGCGCCATGTCGCGACATCAAACGCGATCACGTGATCAGCCGCTTATCAAGAAAATATATTGGAGAACCTCTTCGCTTGATAGAATCGTACAAAGGTTGCAACACGGACGACAAGGAGAGTAAAATATTCTGAAAAGAAGTTTAGTCTCTGTAAACTTTAAATATTGGAGTCAATTTAATGCGAGAGGAAACTCAGATAATCCCGATGTGTCAGTGGCTGGAGGATGAATCGAGCTTGCATATTTGGCACCGAAAACATCTGAATTTGGATAGATCTTGCTCATGCTGGTCGGGAATAGTTGCAACTTCAAAAGATATGAGGTACAGCTGAAGTACAGGCAGTTATTGGAGTGCGAAGGACGTTGAAATATTCATGAACGGGATATTCGAGAATAAGAAAGTCTATTCGGGGGGGTAGGACCCGTCGAATAGATTCTGAATTATTGAGCTGATGGAGGAATAAATGTCGACCATTTTGAGACTAGAAGGGCCGACTGCGTCGGCACAGACCTTGCCCGAACAGTAGCAAGAATTTTCCGCAGATTTTAAGCAGAAGCTTGCAGAATGTGCTTAGATCCGGGATCAGCGGATCACGTCAGGTTAATGATTGATGGAATTATGGGGGTGGAGAGACCTTGACAGGGCAAGGTGATGATGCGGTTGATGGGGTCCCAGTGATTGACAATGGCTAGGCTCGAAAATATTCCAGACGAATTTTTTAATCTTATGGGAAGTCGCCCAGTAAATAAAACCGTCTTAAAATGGTTCTTTATTGCTGATTTTTTGACTGTATAAAAACTCCATCAAAACACCCTCACACGGTACCATTCCTAGCTTCTAGCAGGGCCTTGGTCCTATTTTTGCAGTATAATGTTTCCTTTCACCCACCTCACTCGCGGGTACATTTGTTCACCCAACACCTGGTACTGAGGTGTTGCTGATGGCCACATTGGGGGCACAGCTCGATAACCCATGCCCAAATATGCAAAGGATACGTTGAACATATTTACAATTCCTTTTGCATGTCTTCGGCTTCAAGTAGAAGGTATTCAAAAGATATTCTAAACTAAGGATATCGTTCGAATACTTTCTTTGTTCTGTGAGCCACAAAGTTGCTCAAGATATTGTGAATATTTTCTACATATCTTTTCGATGTTCCAGGCTTGATTATTTGGTTATGGTCCTTGAGCATATGTCGGGGTCGCTGATGCCTTGTTGGCCAGCGATCAGTCATGCCTGAACAGTTAACACTCATAGCTGCACCCAATATACTGCTTGGGGACCTCGGGCTTCTCGGATTATGCCTTCGGCCGATGTTCACTCGCCCATCCAGACCTCGACCTGGTTACCGTTTGGAAACGGTTTCCAAACCGTGTGCCATCGAGGGCAAACAAAAACGAAATGAAAACTGTTGTAACCACGTTGTAATCACGTTTGTAAACGGAAACAGTTGGAGCCTTAAGCCTCCCAGTGGCTAATACAGATTCATGGGACGACTTTGGAGAGGACGTCCTCGAGTACGTACGACGTGCGCGGACTGGTGGCTCCACCGCCAAAATATCGTTGGAGCCACTCGTCTGCTATTTTTGCACACGGTACCGGGTAGCTCCAGTGGCCGACGCGCAACCTGTCTAATTGTAGGCCTTCGTTTAGATCGTTTGACATTCCATCCAAGTCTCCATTGACGTTTCTTATGATAGTGCTACTGGATTTTCCTTCTAAGAGCGCTCATTCAATTAAAATGCAGGCATAACTTGTGCTCAAATTCAATCCTACACTGCGTCTTGAATCACAACTCGCGCTTCCTCAGATCGGGGCAAGATATCACACTCGTGCGGAATGGGGTAGCTGCAAAGCTCGGTCAACTCGGATTCGCATGGTTAAAGATCGAGAACCCACCAGACCATACCCGACGTATATTCCCCCGATGGTTCAATTGGTATTCCTTTTTCGTCTAGACGCTTGCTGATGTTGTAAACGGCAAGGATCGAGGCTATGGCGATCCAGATAGACCACTGCGCCATATCTCTGCCCTGCGCAGATGAAGTCGACGTCAGGCTACGCTCACAAAAATAAAACGAATTCGGACCGGGCATATGCGTCTGCCAAAGCCAAAAGCGGCACTGGGATCCCTCATCTGACGATTGATTTTACCCTCATCCGTCAGCCAACGCTCTGGGATAAACTGGTCTGTGCGCGGTCCGTACGTCGTTTCGTCGTGGAGAATGGCCCTGCGAGAAACCATTATGCGAGGCTAGAGATAACCGAGGTGCGTACCAAGCATTCCCGATGACGGCTGCACCCGCTGGTATATGGTAACCCTTGTAGATATCATTTTCGGTAACGGCGTGAACAATACCTAAGGGAACCGTATCAGTGAACATGGTTGGACTAAAAATTGTCGAAGCATACCTAGCGGAGTAACTGGATGCCATCTGAGGACCTCGCGCACAAGAGCATCGACATATGGGATATCGTCGTTAAAGTCTGGGAGACGGTCGCGACCCACCGCCTCGTCCACCGCTGCTTGAGCTTTCTTCTGAACTTCGGGATATATCGTCATAGCAAGCATAAAGCTTCCTAGCGCAGACACGGTCTTTTCGATAGTAGGTCAAACAAAATTCCAGATCAGTCCCGAAGACTCACGGTATCCGCTCCAGCTAGTGTGCCGCGTACGCATCAGAATCAATGACTCTGCTGTCGAAGCACCACTCACCAGCTAATAAATTTAGAATTGAATCTTCAAAGCTCGAGGACAGGTAAGGAAGACTCACAATAACACACGGCAAGGATGTTCCTCAGCACCAGTTTCCTTTCCTCGTCGTCACCATCTGAGCTTTCTTCGATTCGATCCAACGCCCGCGACGCGATCGAGGATCTCGCCGTTCCGTCAACCTTACGGTTCACGATTAATTTCAATCTGCCAGTGATTGAACATATCGCAGTCTCACCCTTGCTTTCTTGACAAAGTCGTACGGGATGTTCGGCATGGCCTCAACGACTTTGGACCATTCACGGGCTTGCTTCTTGAACCCTGCGCCAGGGAAGAATTCCGGTATATATTTGAGGCTGGCATAGGTTGGTGAGTTTATGAGACAAAACGAGGCGCACGAGCACGGACAACGGAAGGGAATCAACTAGAAAGGAGCCTTTGTTTGCCGTGAGAGCCATGGCCTTCTCGGCCCTTTCCGATATGTCGACGTATGGATCGTCCTCGGGTTGTACGTCGATGCCGTAGGCCGTCGAAAGAATGATCATGCCTGCCATACTGAACGAAGTACTGCTATGAGCACCCCACGTCGTGATGGCTTGGTGAGCAACTCACTGCCGCAAGTGTCTTTCATACTTGTCCGGTGAATCCAGAAGCCTCTGGAGTAATTGCCGAGCGGCCTGGAGTTCCACTGGACGATGCAGTAGGACTTCTGACGGCTGAAACTGCTGTAGGAAGACCTTTCGATGTTCTGAAAATATTGATTACACTTGAATCAACATAAAAGATAGCATTCGCCTTTCCACCTCGGGCCATATCGCATGAACCCTAAATTCCAGTGAAATCCCACCCTATAGAAAATTTATGAGTGGATGCTAAGCAAAATGGAGCTGAATTATACAGATCATTGAGCATCGGGAAGGGCGGTCTGGCATCGAATTGGAGTCGACTCAATCAAATCATAATACTGGAGCGACAGTCTTACGCACCGGTCGGAGTATATCCCAGACTTGTTCTCCAGCAAATCGTCAACTGCACGCAGGGAGTTCAGCACAATCACGGTATCCCCAACGAGATTAAGACTGATTATATCGGAGTCTGCAAGGAGGTTACAGCGCGGGATGGAAGTGAAGTTGTGCGCGTGCGCACCGTATTTTCGAGACATCTCGATGAATGTGAGCCATTCTTGTGTTTTGGGGACATCCAGTAAGTTTCCGATGAGTGGAAGACCCTTGGGGCCTGGAGGTAAGATTTTGTAGCGACGGTTGATGTACGAGTTGATTGCAAGATATAATGTGGACAAGATGAAGCTGAGTACAAGGTAATGCAGGTGAGAGAACATGGCTGTTGGGCGCCAGAAATCGTATGAGGGCTTGAAGGTGGCTGCAGTTTATATGCCACGACTGATTACGGCTTTCGAATCATTGTGGACCTCACGGGAGAAAGGAAGAAAGGTGGTTCTATTCGGCTTCAACCTGAATCTTGGAGCAGATCTTGAAGTTTCACTGGACATAAATAGACAAACTCTACAGTACGCCGCAGGACAACCGCAGGGTGTTGATGACAGTCGATCAAATCAGCGAAGCGAGTGGTAGAAAATCAGCTGATTTTGGAGAGACGCGGAAGTTGCCGACGTTGTTTTGGGTAGAAGGGATTTCGAGGTCCAAAATTCAAACTCATCGTAGTACCAAGATTTTGTGTAATCGCAGCACATTTCTCTCCAACTTCTATGTTTTAGATTTCCCGATAAGTCCTCGTTCGTTCATAATGGCACAATCAAAGTCGCAATCAATACCATCGATGCCCCTATCTCCCGTTTCGGAAGCCACCGCTTTTTCTGCACCTCAAACACCGTCGTTCAGTTCAAGCAAAAACATCGATCCAATTTATATCGGGAGTACTAATACATGTCTTTAAGTCACCCGGAATGTTCACCCAGCAGTGGCTAAATCGGCTGAAGAGCTTGGTGAGTGAACAGCTCGCGGGGCAAACGTCAAGAACTTACCATGTTCAACCATGCCAACTTGACCTTCAACGCATCTATTTCTTCCACATCCCCTTCCGAATATTCGACGTGCGGACCATCCTTCCGCTTTCCAGCCGACTGGTCAAGCTCCAGAAGTATATGCCGCATCTCCGCATTTTGAAGATTGGTGATCTGGTTCGGCTGATCCCGCTTGGGTAATTGCACGTCCAGCGAGATGCACCGGAGGTTTGGGGCCAACTGGAGGTCGGTGTTTTGTTCAAAATCTATATCGAGCGCGTCACGGAGTTCCCGCGCGAATTCTGGCGCGGCCCGCAAGCCAGATATGCGGAGATGTGCGAGGCTTCGAAAGGCGTACAAAATGGCCGACGGCACTCCCACTGGGCTACGATTCCCATCGAGATGTAGGTGGGTGAGCGCCGGGAAGGACCCAGGCCGCGGGATGGGATAGAACCCGCGCACCATCATGGCTTTTAATCGAGGGAATTCTACGCGGAAGACGGCGCCGAGAAGAGCACACGATGACGAGAAAATGAGTGCCAAGTCCTGTAATGTCGGTGCGGCGAGACGAAGGAGGTTCAAAGCCAACGCCGGCGCGAATTCAAGGTCAGGGCCAAGGAAGAGTCGACGAATATTTCGTTTCGGTGCGGGGGTAGCTTCTAAGAGAGGCAAGAGACGCGCGGCTCGTTCCCAGGACGAGAGTGCGATGGTGTAGAACCGAAACGATGCGGTAATGGCGTGGAAATAGGTGTTGGTGAGCGACATGGCTCGAAAAGCATGAGGAGAGGCGCATGTGCGCTCGATAATGAGCGAATGAAGCTCTGGCGGGAGTGAGTCCATGACAGAAGCAGTGAAGTCGCGCACCATCGATTTTGGCTGATGAAGCCGTGTCGCGATAATTGCGCCATGTCGCGACACGGTCACGTGATGAACCGCTTATCAATTGGAGAACCTCTTCGCTTGATGGAATCGTACAAAGGTTGCAACGCAGGCGACAAGGAGAGTAAATTGATTCTGAAATCAAGCTCCCTTCACCTTGGCCCTGAACCGCGATCTTCTTCCAAATCTTCGTTCCCAGGTTCAAGGTTCAGGCTGAGGTTTAAACCGTCGTGCAATGTCAAGTTGACTTTGAGGTATTTTCCGAGATCGCAATGCGATTTTCGATTGACAAGGTGGAGTTGATGCCCACAAATATCGCACACCCTGAGGACTCAGGCTTCAATCTCGATCTACCGCCTAGATTCTCGAATCATGAGATTCATAAGCCTCGCAAATACTTGACCAATGACCATGTAGCATACCGCATCAATTGGGCGCAGAAAAGGACCCGTTCTACCATTAGCTAGCCATTAACTAACTGAACTCACGAAAGCATCGACAACTCCAAGGGGTAACGGTGGTCTACGGCTATCGACCACAATTAACCAAGATGGAATAAGGTTCAACTAGTTGTTACTATGGTGGGCTTGATATGCAGGGAGCGTAGATACAGGATACAACGACGATAACTTGCCGACAACTAACACTAAAACGACACTCCTTTTGAAATACACATTTTTATCATCTCCTTCTTACCTAGGGATTTATGCGAAACTCTGATCAGGTTTCTGTCCAGTAAGGCGCGCGTCAATTGGCTTGTTTGTTTTCTGTGGAGGAAACTGACCCGAACATTCCCTAGCTCAATTTGCCCATAGTCCAGCTCCATCTCGCGCACGACATGCACCTTGAGTGTACGATCTTCTTGGCGTTGCTGCGATGACTGGGGCAGATGCACCGACTGCATACCATGGCCGCTCATGGGTTTCACATCCTTCAGGCGGTTGTTGAACAGCGCGAGGAAACTGTTCGTATACCTAGATAGTGGGTAATGGGTCAGCTGCACAAAATGAGACGCGTCGCGTCCAAATTACAATTTGCCAATGATCGCGGTTCTGGGCCATCATTAAATTAGTGCAGGCGATGTGGGAGCGCGGCTCACGGAGGGACAACGAGGGTGGAATGTTGCTATCAACGATAAGAGACTAAATGACATGCCAATCAGATGGACTTACAGGCACACCCCAGAACAGTATCAGAGCAATCACTGCAACGCCGGCTAGAATAATATAATCACATGTGAGTAACTTTCCAACAGCATTTTAAGTGACGCACCTGTTAGAGCATTGGTCTCGACGATGAGCCGGATGACGCGCGAGATGAGACTGTGCGTTCTGCTGCTAGGAATGACACAGCTTCGTTGGTAAAGCAGCTGCAATGTGTAAAGACCAAATTGAACATCAGCTTTGATGGGAAAGATGGCGGTCACATACCGCCCACGCAAGCACTACGGCAATAGCAACATCAGCGACGGCAGCGCCGACCAGCCAGATCTATCCCATGAATCGCATCAGCGACGCCCACGTGCGCAATGGGCCAAAACCCCTCACCGTTTGGGGAACAACTTCGGTATCTATCAGAGAGAGGTGTCCCAGCTGGTGCGCCTGTGGGGATCGCGATTGAGTTCTGCAAACACAAAAATTAACAGAGAACGCGCACCCTCACGCCGGTCCAGATGCCCGCGACGCATTGAGTGACCGAGACCTGTGCACGGTGAGAATTTTGGTTAACTTGGGGAAAGGCAGACAAAGCGGGGAGCGCGACATACAGCGAGAATAAGAATAGGAATAACAAGTGCTTCACGGACTAAGTGAATCCTCCAGCAATAAAACGCCTGTACGACAAGAGAAATGATAGCGTCGAGCACGGGGACGTCCCACGAGTTCAAGAACGTCTGGTCTAGTCGCGTCATATTGCCGAAGCCGTAGACGAACCAGTGGAATGCGTCGGCGGTGACCATGACCGTCTGCAGGATGTCGAGCAGGGCCAGCCCATACACTATGCAACGACAACGCAACGGGTCAAAAATACGGAATGGGAGTGAGTATGAGGAAGACACACCGAGAGCCTTGATGGTACGGCTGTCCCCTGAGCAGTTTTCGTGATAAAAGTCTGCAAGACAAAATCAGACTTCGTCAGACGCGTGCCTTCATCTTCACGCACATAACTGCGCAACCAAAACACCCATGAACCCCCAGTTGAGACATATCCCAACCATCTGAATTTCCAGAGTCAAAGTCAGTCATCGGCGTCGAAGAAAAAAAAAACAAATCGAAGCCACTCGCCGTCGGACCCGTGCTGAATGAAAGGCGGCGATGGTTAGACTAGGACGGATTCAAAACGGAAAAATAGTTGGCGCACATCATCGAGATGTCAGTCGGAATCGCAGACATGGTTCTTAACGTCGACGGTGGGGAATGAACTGCATACCAGGAGGAACTCTTTATTTAAAATTGGCTTGTCCTGAGATCAGTGAGATCGTTCAGAAGTCGGGGTACCGGTGATTTCCGGTCACCTGAAAGTCAAATTGGACGGAAAATGGACTGAAGGGGAAGAACGCCTTCCCCACGGACTGATCCCCGTTGTCGACCTCGCGACAGCTTTCCCTTTTTGAGTGCAAGTGGGAAATTTTCCGATTGTGACATCGCCTTCAAGTTAGGCTCGTCGGTTGTACGTTGATCCGGTACCCAGGGAGTGCCTTATCGTCAAAGCTCGTGAAAATCGAAATAATGCGCGAGGTTGCATAATATTTTGTTAACGCGCGTCCTGCAAGCTGAAAACCTCGAAGGATTTCCAAGTGGTGAAAAATTCAACTAACAAACAAGTATAAAGTATGGTTCAATTTTTTCCGGTCAAACCCAAAAAGTAAATTTGACGTCACAGATATGACCTTATCTGCCGTATTTTGATTTCGTCATCAGCTTGGATAAGCTTGCATCCTGCATTGTTCGCAAGTACGCTTTCTTCGCTTCACGCCTATCTATACCAATGGTCATTCAATTGTTACCCTTGCCTCTCCCAGCGAGTGTGGACGCCTCAAAATTTGCTCAATTCGGGCGGGAGGTTATTGGACTCGACCCGGGGAATCTAACGAATGAGCAATTCGAGGAAATCCGCGCGGCCCTGTACAAGGTACGTGGCAGGGACACGCCGCACTTCTCACCTTCACAAACCACCCCGACAGCACGATGCGCTGTTATTTCGAAACGCGATAGTGACTCCCGAGCAACAATACGCTTTAACCAAAGCATTCGATCCCACAGCGGAGAACTACGGCCACGGAAACAACAAGACGGAGGGAACGAAGAAGTCCATCTTACACCCCGACCTCAAGACGATCCCCCGAGTCCCGCAGGTGCAACTTATCGGCAACGGCACCGTCTACGACCACGAGGGACTGGCCGAGGCGAAGCTTAAGCACCCCTCGCACAGGACTTTTCACAAGACTGTGGTCAGCCCTGAGGACGAGGTGGCTGGAGTAACGCGATTCTACCGCTGGCACATCGACGCCGCGCTGTACGACCTCTCCCCGCCGCCCGTCACGACGCTCTACGGGCTGCGCGTCCCCGGTGGCCCGCCGCAGGGTGTGCCGCTACGACGACGGCACGGGCGACGAACTGCCCGTTCCTCTCGGAACGACGGCCTTCGTCTCTGGAAAGATGATGTTCGAGCTGCTGCCTCCGGAGCTGAAGAGTCTTGCGGTGCGCGCCAAAGTCAAATACGCGCCACACCCGTATGTCTGGATGGCCCACGCACACGCCAAGTCGACCGGGCTGGGTATCGAGTCCGAGGGACTCGAGATGGATTTAAGCGAGCTCCCGCCGTGGGAGGAGATAAAGTGCAAGACACTGCCTGTGGTGCGCATTTCTCCTGGTCTTTTCTCGTTCTCTCTTTGACTGTAACCTGCGCACACAGCTCTGGAAAACTCCCATCACCGGCGAACTATCTTTCCAGGTCCACCCATGCGGCGCTGCTGAGCTCCTTATCGACCCGCTCCCTCCGAATGCGGAGCGCGGGGAGGGCAACTTGTACCCCGACGGTGCGCATCTGAAGGATCTCAAAGAAGTGCGGGATCTGCTGTATAAGATGCAGCGCCCTGCTATTGCGCCACATGTGCGTCTAGGGCTCATTCACCTTTGTCCTTTTGCGTCTATGCTGATGTGAATCCATAAATTTAGCTCGTCTACCCACACGACTGGTGCGTGCTCCTAATCTCATCCTTTTGCAGTAGCTTACGTGTGTTGCAGGCGAGAGAATGACCTCGTTCTTTTCCACAACCGTGGCGTCCTGCACACCGTCGTCGGCGCTTTCGCGCCTGACCAGGTCCGCGCGTTCCACCAGTGCAACCTCGCGGCGTCGGATGACCCTGCTGGGCCCAGTGCAGAGGACGTGGATCGATGGGCGTAGAGCGAGGAATTAGACGAAGCGCCGGACAAAGAAGGGTGCAAAAATCGAGTCAAGTGAAAGGTAGAGCGAATGAACGAATACGATTGCGAAGCTAGAAGCGTAGTGTGCTGGTAGAATGACAAGTAGCACTGTCAATTACTCAGGCAAGTAAATTTGATGCGCACGACTTTATGTAACGTGAGAGAGTAATTGTTAACCCTTTTTGGGAATTGTATTACCATGAAGGGCAACCCCCTATTGCGGTGAGTTGGAAAATTTCCGGGCCGACCAGGAACTCAGAATCCGAAGAGCGTCTACACTTTTCCGAGAGCGCTGCAATGACTTTGGTCCGGATCTTGAACCACATCGCACAGCGCGACATAAAAACCAGACTCGTGACCAGCCAACCTGCGAATAGCAACAATAGCGGCGCGCGCGTTATGGTATGGCAGGCTGCTCATGAGCTTAACACAAACCGAGATCTATCAAAACATTGAACTGAATCTCACGGTAAATTAGGACGGGCCGTGGTTTAACAGCGCGCGGCCCATAGCCACAATCTTTGCATGCTTTTTGTACGGATGAAGGAGAAATTGGCGATTATAACATTCACAGCTCGGTTCATTTCTCGCCCAGACAAACGACCTCCAAATGACGTACGTGGTCTCTCGGACAGTAACTGTCACGGCGGGCAACTGAGTGTCCTTTGGCAGGCACACCGGAAATGGAAAAATTTATTATTGCATGGAAAGTGAAACTGAAAATAGCAGTATCAGATTTAATTTCAGGTTTGCAGAAAATATCACTTTTGTGTTACCTGAAAGATGAACTGAAAGAGGTGATTTCGGAGCCGCTTTCATGTCGCCTGAAAGATGCACTTTCAGTGCTGCGTCATTTTTGCCATTGGTCCGGGAAATGCCGTACCAATAGCAAAAATGGCGCGACAATGAAAGACGTACTTTCAGATACATTGATATTGGTACTTTTCGTGGATTGGAAACTTGAAATGAAATTCCTATTTTCATTTTGACTTTCAGCACATTAATAAATTTTTCCTTTTCCGGTGTGAGGCGTCCCTTTAGTGTCCTTTGTCAGAGATCCCTTTGGTTGAGCTGCCGGGTTTTGCCGCGGGCATGCTGCCGCCTCGTGGCTTTGAGCCACACTTGTTTCCGTACAAAATTTTAGGAATAAAGCACTTGTACGCAAATTTGACCGGATCGCAGCAAAGAGATATAAGAGGGCACAAAGAGCAGGTTAACAGGTTAACTACGCTCTAAGTAGTGGTAGAACAAATAAAATAAAGTCCATTATTAAAAATTGGTAAGTTACCGTTCAAAAAATCATAAAAATGAGTCGCCATTGCTGTCGTTAGCAGAAGATACTCAACCTCCGATCCTTCTTTCATCACGGGACCTCCCGTCTTGAACCACAAATGAAAGTTGCAAGTTCTTCCGTGCAACAATTTAAAACATAGGTCAAGGTCCCTGAGCATGCGCGCTTTTGTGAAGTTATGTCCACATGTACCTTGTCAAGATATTCTTAATATTCGTGCCGGTATCGAGCGTGAACGACAGTCGGTTGTGGGTAAATACATCAGGGGAAACTTTGACGAAGACATGATTAGCGGCTAACACCCGCAGAATGCGAGCCAGTTTTGCAGGGTCGGTATTGGTCAGTTGCGCAATTTCCTTGACGTGTTTACCTTCAGCTGGAGCTTCAATTTTGGAGATGCCGTCTGCGGAGAGTGTCAACGGAGAACAATCACCAGGTAAATGGAGTTGACCCATGGGCCATGGTTTCTGTCGATCTTTCGGGCCGACTTTGGGCAAGGGCTTCTACTAGTTCTCAAGGGGATTGCGGTGGATGGCCGTGGTTAAGTATACCACGCCGTCTGCAGCAGACAGCCCTGGATCGGAAGTCGCCTTGAGCGCTGGTTCTTATTTCCATATTTCCCCCTGGGTGTTTTTGATAGAAATTTACGTTCCATGATAAATTGCCGCACTTCGCCAAATCAGAATGAGGGAGAGACAAGAAAACATTGGATGAGTTGGAATCCCACCGCTGATGACCCAATGCCCACCGGAGCAGTGGCGACCGGCGTTTAAACGTCAATTTCAATTGTTCAGGGTGCCATTCACCTTGGCAAACCCACTTCGCAGTCTGAGCGAAGTGGTTAACCCAGTATTAGCCCACTTACTCTCAAATTCTTGAACCATGGCGGATGCGTTGAATCTGAACATTGATTGCCTATGTGCCGAGGCCTTGGAAGTGCGACCATCAGTGGTGGTGAGTTGCCGCAGTAGAGCGTATTCGCAACCCCAAAAGAGGCCTTGCAGATTCTGGCCATCAGCTCTCACTTTTAGCCGATGACAGTGACTGATGTGACGATTTCAAGCTCGAGCTCAATTCGGCTGCCCCAAAACTGGCCAAAATATTCATGGGATGCATAAGTGTGCTCCACACTTGGCCTCTCTAAAAAAACCGGGCGAAAATGAAGGACTTCGAACGTTTGGTGGGTTTTTGGATGTACTTTCGGTCGTCACACATTTTCAAGATCAGGCATCACTTTTTTGACATTTCTGTGATTTCGGGGCTTTTAGAGGGTTGCGAATACGCTCTAGTACGACATCGGTGAAATAATTCAGCGGAGTTTCAAAATACTTTCATGAACACGACAACCGAAAGTCAAACAAAATAGAAGCATCTTTATTGCGGTGCATATACTGTACCATTTCGTTCAATTCTCCAGCTCTGTGACCTGTGACAGGCCGGTCCGAAATTCGGTATTCGGACACGGGTCAGGGCAGGCGTGACACTGGAAAAAATTCAGACAGCTAGCGTATGCACAAAGTGCGAACGTTGTGGTGTACTGCAGTGCATCAGCTGCATGAAACAGCAGAGCAGCTGATTCGCTTCCGCTCCTGTCAAACTCAACATGGTGTGAGAGTTCCGAGGCGTATGGCCATTCCCGCGCGCGCTGTGCGTGCGCGGGCGAAAAATTGAGGTTTTCAGACATTTTCCGCCAATTTTGTGACTTACTTGTGCATTCGTACCAACCCCCCGGTGACCTGTGACATGTCCGAAATTTTTCGTACATTTGAAGGCCTGTGACGCGTGACGTCCGAATTGAACGAAATGGGACAGTATTGGCCCTCTGGGCATCCCTTTAACCTCCCAGGAGGGCTCCTTCCCACAATTCCAGTGCTAATTACTTTCAAGGGTCGCATACACCGGGAATTTTGAGGGAAGAAAAATTCTGCCTAATCTCGAAGTGATTTTAAATATCTGACCTGTCATGGTACCCACTGTTCAATATCAAAGAGTCTGCGATTGTTTTGAGCACGGCGGTGATATCGTTGTGCACATCTTTTTGTTTATAAATCCTCCTAGTTAACCTGTTAAAATTCTCTTCGTAACCTCTTATATATCTTTTTGCTGCGATCCGGTCAAATTTGTGTACATGCTCTTTATTCCTCAAGATTGGCACGGAAACAAGTGTGGCCCAAAGCCACAAGGCGGCAGCGTGCCCACGGCAAAACCTGGCAGCTCGACCAAAGGGGATCTCTGACAAAGGACACTAAAGAGACGCCTGCCAAAGGACACTCAGTTGCCCGCCGTGTGTACCGATGCTTGGAAGACGGAGCAAGGTTCAAAGCTAAATGAAGCATCCACAGTACAGCTCTAGTTTCCGAATGCGGAGAATGAATATGATATCACCAGACTGTGATATTCGTGGTCCTTAATAGATTCAATTAAACAAAGAAGACGGCTGATCATTCTAACAGCCCGTCCGGACAAATCCCCCGGAAACTGATGGAAGAAACACCTTTCTTCTGCTTTCCTGAAGGCACTGTACTCAGAAAAATAACATGCATGCCACTACTGGTGCTGGGGGAAAACAGCTACACGACCAACATAGCATGCGTTTGACACATACATTCTATATCGCAGCATGTTGACTCACAAAGATCTTCAAGGGCATGAAAGCAACCTTTGTGTCTGATTTGTGCATCTTTAAATTGTTTCTCCAGTCCGGGAGAACAATACATGCACAAAGGAAGCATCAAGACCTCCTTCATGTCCGCGTTGTGCATCTGTATTTCTCCAGTTCAGAACAATTCATGCACAAAGGCAGCATAAAGACTGCCTTTATGTCTGCTTTGTGCATCTTTATTTCTCTAGTCCGGAGAACAATGCATGCAGAAAGGAAGCACAAAGGCTGTCCTTATGTCCTAGCAGAGGCTTTGTGAAGTAAGTGATTATGTGCCGAGTGAATGTGTCAAACGCATGTCAAATTGGATGTGTGATTCGTTGCCCCGGTACGAGTTGTTGTTGGCCCTGGATTCAATTCATAAACTCAGAAGATGGTATCTTTTCATCACGAGATCACCAGTATACATGGCAGGTCGGTGTTCGAATGAAATTAGAACAAGCCCAGAAAAATTTGACATAGGTGGACGAAAGGCTTGTTTTACACTCTGACTCAGTTCTAGATCTGTGAGTTCTCGACCAGTGCAGTGCGACCCGCATTGTCAAAAATGACGCTTCCATTTGATTAAGTTGTAACCCACGCCCCGCATGATGCCCTTTTTAATAACAGCACGTGGGCAGATGGCTGTATACCATTGGACTATACAGGCCCCATCAAGTGGCAATTGATTAAGTCTTATGATTTCCTTCTTGACGTGCTGTATCTACGTGCCTTGTCTCCCTCTCCGCAACGGTTCTCCGCCCTGGAAGAGAATGACCGCTACATTTCAGTTGCCACTATTGTCTCCATTCTTAGATGTTTGAAGTTCCGGCGAGTGGGCGTCGCTGACGCGGTCTCAGGGTAATACTTACCAGGTTGTTGCCTGATCATTGTTCTAAATATTGAGTGGGAGTTTTATAATATCGCCCAATGATGAAAGCAGCTAGCAACACAGATGCTAGCTGGACTCTTCCCCCATGTTTAACGAAATAGTTTTAGTTGATTGTCTGAAATGGAAAGCTCTCTACGTCGCTCTTGCTGCCCTTGTACCCAGTCTCACAAAGGAAACTTGGAGTCAAAGCCAAACTTCGCCGTACATGCATATTTCCATGTTGTTCTCCCTGGGATGGGATGTCGGTTCTAAAGGCCACTCACGCTGCCTGGCTCGACAGTTCCCGAATAATTGGTTTCTGATGTTAAGTCTGGTGCTGTGCACACCGTAACGCGGGAAGTGCGTGGATCTCGAGGACACAAAATACCCGCACTGGACCCCGGCTTATTCTTGTTCCAAAAAGATTGGAGATAAAGATGGAATTGGGCGCTGTTGGAATCGCTGTTGAGCGCGTTACATTCTTCCTTCTGCAGATCGCCTGTAAAGCGGCGAAGACGGATTGGCAAGAGTTTCTCTCACGCAAGAGACAGCTATCCAGCCCAAAAAAGTAGCAGCAGACGCTCAACTAAAACCAGACGCCTCTTGGTTCCGTAACCGCCACTGTCAATCACGCGGAGTTCAAAAGTTCCCGTGTTCGTTCTGAGTCGCCAAAGATTTGGAGAACCGATATATAGTCGGAAAGAAGGTACAATCGCATACCCCTCATACCCATTCATTTCTTCATTAACGGAGGTACGAAGTACATTATGAACACTCTGTCTACGGAAGACTTTCTTTCAAGCTTGTCGGATCTGAAGATGAATGCTCTGACCATATCGTTTTCGGCCATGCGCACCAGAATCCGGGTTGGCCGTTTATTCCGAGAAGACGACCAAGTTGCGGGCTGCGGCTTCTTCCACAGGCGTTCGGATATGGTGCTGTCCAATATTCTACTGTCTCACGAAATCACTGACCGATTCATGACAGCCTCTTCACATGTTGGGAAATATTTTGCGTGTCATTTTCGTCATCGTACTTGCTCCAGTATATCTGCTCACTCCACGTGTCGTCTACGAGGCGGTCGGCAGCTACATGCGGTCCAACTGGCTCTTGGAGTACGCAACGACGCCGGACTCCGTCCTTTCTAATGCACCCGGGGATGGAGGGACGGGACAATACGATGTGAGGGAATTTCAGCCCACCTGGGTGCTGGAGGTCACCATCCAGAACGGGGAGCTCCAAAGCTTTCACCAGATCCCTTACTCCGACGAAGTGGCCGAGGTCGGGTACACAGCGCTCAGTTATCCGTTCAAAAGCGCACGCGTCCTTGCCACCGAAGCCGGTTTCGTTCAAGCGCCTGCTCCCGAAGGTCACTCCTGCACCCGTCAGGATAAGCGCACCATTGCTACATATTTGTTGCGTCTTTACTGCTCAGCGACGGGACGTGACGGGAACCCGGACCGAACGGAATATATCTGGCTGGACGAATTCTGTATCTCCGACTTGTCTCTCTCTGACGACATAGAGAAGGACAGAGCAGTTATTAAGGCGCAGCGCGACGCCGAGCTGGCGAAATTGGCCGATGTGTTCCGATGCGCCGTTCAGGTCGCTGTATTCTGCCATGAACCAAACTGCGACCACACGTCACTTTCATGCCTCTGGGGGCAGCGGCTGTACACACTCTCGGAGATTCTTCACGTGGAGACTGTCTTGCGGCTGACGAGACGGCTCAAGGAAGACAAACTTACGGCACGAATCTTCCGAATCACTGGCCGCTTGTTCAGAGAAGCTATGCAGAAGCACGCTGCCGCAGGGAATAGATGGCATTTGTAAGTGTTGAAAGTCGTGTTTTCCCACTCTTTTGTCCTCACAGCGTTCTCAGAAATGCGATCTATCAACATAGCGTCAACTCTGGTGCTGTTCCGTGGCAGGTTGCAATCCACGCTCTCGTGGTCGAGGCCATTCGGCGCGACGAGGCTGGCGACTTTCGCGACCACAAGCTCCTGGGGAAAGCATTGAACGGCTTGCTTCCTCGCCGCGCTCGCACCGTCGACCTTGGAAATGGCGGTTGGAATGACCTGGCATGGCTTCTCGAGTTGAACCAAGGATTTTACAACGCCGCCAGTCTCGCAGCCGTCTGCTGCATTTCCGAAGACAATTCAGTGACGTGGTTGGGGAAGCCGATTGATCCCTTCGTTGGCAATGAACGACTCGAACCAATCGTGACCGCCTTTCCCGTCGCATCCGGCTCCCACCCACCATTGACTATAATCGGTGGCGAGACGGTGGGTTTCCGACCTGTCCCTCTGCAAAGAGATCCGTGGGGGCTCTACAACAACGAAGAGATGAGAGGCGCCAAGATTTTGGCGACCTCGACGATGATAATATTCATTCCCATCTGCATAGCTATCGTCGTGTCAGGACACCTCCTTCCCGGTTTCCTCCTATACTATGCGATGGCCATTGTTTATTGCATTTTCGAGGTACTCATCGGCACGATGTATTTGGTGCGAGATGGGTGGATATTTCTGGAGGACTCGCTGTGGGGTGACAAGTTGGAGGCAAAATTGGGGGAACAAGATCACAATCTCCGCAGACTGACGTACTGGGGTCAGTTGGTTCTCTTGTAGTTCAATTTTCATTCGCTGACGCTCCATTTTCCATGCAGGAACTCGCCAGCTCGTTCCCAAATGGGAAGTGCCGGGCGTTCGACCATCCTTCACTGCGAGACTCGTCGATCTACGCAGCAAGGTGTGCGTTGAGGCTATCGTCGTTTCTCGCCCCAACGCTATGATCCCGCTGGCTATTCATGGAAGCGGGGTGACATGCATGCTCCTGGACCGAGCAGAAGATTCGAAACTCGAGATCAACCTCACTGCCCAGAAAGTCGGCATGTGTAACGTTCCGCCTTATATCTTTTCACAAACGGTGAAGTCTGGAACCACTTACGTTGGGGTAGACTCCGCTGGCTATTGGTGGAGGCGCGGTGACACGGATGCCCCTGCATCGGGTAGGAGGTTCGAAACCAGAGAACAACCTCATCACCTAGATTCTCGCACCCGCAGACGGTGAAGTTTGCACTTACGTACGTTGGGATAGACGCCGCTCAGATATCCTGGGGACTTGTCTGACGCTGACTTTGAGATCGTTTAGTTCCTGCTCGCTCGGTCACCAGCTACCTTCTTTTGTGGCAGAATCATTTTATATATCCTCGTTAGCATTGTATGTATGTCCTGTGAGTCGTCGCAGGTGTATCACCCTTGTTTGTATGAATTGTTTTTAACTTCGCATTCGGATCCATCTGCCGCATTGATCCCAGCAGTGAATGACCGCTCGGCATAGGATGGCATTGCTGACAACTAGTGTTCAATTTTGATCAATGTGTGCTACTATGGCGGTCAAAGTGCACATTTACATAATAAACCGTGAAACATTTGAATGATCCGTGATACAAATAGCCGTTTTGACATTATCCCCTCGAAAAGACAGCTGTTCATTAGGGATAATTCTATTTGGCACCCCTGTTTCCAGCGCGAGAAATCTGAACAACGGTCTATTTGGAAACCCATAGGCTGTAATTACGAATTATTACGGAGTTTTAACTCAACAAACCGGCCGATCGGCACCGAGAGTTGCCCGCCCAATAGAAATTCAAGGATCGCTTTTTTTCGATATTTTCGTTCTATAGAACTTCTTAGGAATAGATATAGAATCGGCATGCATGTATTTCAATGGTCTCTGTGATAAACTCAGGTCACGGCACAAGAGTCAGTCGCAGGAAGATGAATTCGGGCGTGGGAACACGAGCGCAAAAGGATACAAAAGACTACTGTAAGGTGCGACACACGGAGGTTTATATACAAGTTTGGGGACGACGGATAGGGGGTTAACCGGGGTGACGCATCGCGATCTCCATTTCCAACACTCTGGTGTTCTGGATAAATATGTGTTATCGAGCAAAGAATGCAGCGTAAAAACAAAAGTTCTCACCAATATCAAAAGATGGGTTGACCCGCATCACGCATGCCCATTGATTGTATATACAAATGTTGCCCGAGATCGTCACAATCTTAACATGGCTGAGGCCTTCGCAACGGCGACTGGCCAAGGATTCCATGTTTACCATTCAAGAGATACCAGGGGTCGAGGGGGGAAGGTATTGAATCCAGAATTGAGCACGGCTTTGCCACTCACTTCATTTTTAGGTGCCTTACGTTCCTGGGATGCGGTCTTCTGCACAGAAAACATCGCGACAGAGCTCGGGATTTCGAACGGCAGTCCAGGCACCTTGGTCTCCGTCATTTTTGAAGAGATCGAAGGTCGCCGCTATGCCATTTCCGCCGACGTGGACTTCAGAGCATATATAAACAGCAAGCCTGACGCACGTCATCCGCACCGCGTAACACTCAAACCAATAGCCACCACTATTCATTTTCGCCTCCCGAACTCCGAAAGCATCTACAGCGCGACCCGGTCCCAGCTGCCACTTATCCCCGCCTTCGCATTTACATCCCATAATGCCCAGGGTCGACCACTGGACGTCTGCTGCATCGATCTCGCAAGCTGTGTGTCGATACAGAGTGCGTATGTCATGCTCTCGCGCGTCCGGCGGCTTAGCGGTCTCTGCATACTTCGCCCCTTCCGGCTCGATCGCATCCGGAATCATATAGCTGAAGAACTTCGAGCCGAATTGAAGCGCACCGAGTTGAAGGCTGAAATAACCAAGGCCTATTCCAGAGAACGGTTGTCCTGGTTTTACGACTTGGTTCCGGAGGGGAAGGTGAACCTGCTGACTGAAAGGCATCTCGAGCCGGATGGGTTGGACGTCGACGTGGACATGGCAATGGCACCAAGATAGCAGGTATGGTTTGTATTCATACGGTGTTATAGCTTTACATTGACGTTACAATAGCCTATCGATCCCGAGAAGTAAAGCTGTGATGGACAAAATAGACAGTCCGGTCACATCAGTAACACGGACGTCGCAAAAGGCAGGCGAGCTGAAGCGAGCGGGAGTGATCCCGATCAAGGATCAAGCGAGCCCCCGATCGCGCGATAAATGAACCGCCGCGGGAGAGAAATGAAGGGAAAGGGAACGCTGAAAGAAACGGGAGAAAAATTGGATGAAGAAGAAAGACACAAGTCAGTCGAAGCCGAAGTAATATATGTATAAATGGCTCCGGAAGCGGAAGTTAAGCTCATAAGCTTCATGACGCCGAATGGCCTTCATGGATGCAAAGACTCTGAGAGTAGAGCCGGAGCCAATAAAGTTCCAAAAGGAGAGAAAAGAAAAAGAAAAGGCAATGCAATGGCAAGAGAATAAATGTAAACTGAAATTGAATACAAAAACCGTCTCATCATGAGTGAGTCTCTACCACAAAAAGCAAAGGGAAAGAAAGAATCAAGTTGACCAACTTTGTACTCACCACAACACCGCCGCGAACAACCCCAAAATGGTGGCGGTACTGAGTACAACCATGTTTAAAACATCGGGAGGCATTAGGCAATTTGCAAGCGTGTCGGGGCAGAGAGAGAGAAAACGGTGCAGTTTGAAAGAGTCGATGAGGATGCGAACGCAAGAGTATTATATGCCCGCCGGCTATAGCCTCGCTTGTGATGCTTGACTATATTGGGCTGCGTGACAAGTAGCCGAGAGTGTGTGCCGTACAATACGCGACATCACCGAGCGGACTGTCCACCGAGACATGCTGGACTGTGGTCTTGCGTACGCTGATGTGTTTGATAGCCCGCAAGAATTTTGCTGCAACCATCGCAGGCCGAAAAAATAACGGTCCAAGCGAAGATCAACCACAGTCCCGGGGATCCACTGTGGTGGATTCCGATTGGCGCGTGCTGACATCGGCACTTATATTATTCCTGAGTAAGTAAACACGATAATCTGGTCTCTCAGCCTTACAATCCCAGCTCAATTGCTTCCGCCGGTATGCACTCGTCTATCCACTCTCTTGCTCATAGAACCTGGCCGGCCACCCAATCGCAGATTTGGCAATGCTGAGACGCGTCAGAACTCGCACCAGATTGTTCATACAAATCAAACCCTATAGCATATCAACTACGCGTTTTTCATACAAATCAAACCCTATAGCATATCAACTACGCGTTTTTAACGCGTTTTTTGGAATGATACCATTTCACCATACTAATATTCACATATACGGCAAAAAATTATGACTCTCTGAGAGCGGGTTTGAGTGGTCCAGTTGTGAGCCATTTTGACGCGCTCCACGTGATCATGACACGTTGTTTACTGCCAAGTCATTCTGCAGTGAGGACGCCCGAATCTTTCGCCTTTCTGTTTAAGTAGCAGCACTCGGGTTGGTTAACGACACGACAAGCATCCGGACACACCTTCACTCATTCAATTCAACTCATTTACATCGGTCTTGGCGCGAACGCGTCAATTGGGTATCCAAAGAGGCAAAATCCAGTCTACTGTTCTCCATTTTCTGCTTTCTAATTACATTCTGGGATTTTTTAGATGTTCTCTATTGCCCTCTGTTTCCGAATGATATGTCCAGGTACCACCGCCTTTCCACTGCCATTGTCCCAGTAAAACTTGCCTCGACACAAAATCAAGTATCTTTCCCAAATTTCCACCCTCTTTCTTCATCTAACACATCTCAGGACTGTCTGGACACTCCTCGTTGACCCATTCTCAATATGTGGCTGCAAATGATCAACGACCCCAGGTTGATAAGTAAGTGAGGGAATGCGTTGGAACTATTTCTGATTTTTGTGACAATCTGTAGGATTCTGCAGTCGATCAACCAGATGGAGCGCAAAATGTGCAACTATCTAGTTTGTAGACTCGCAGGACCACAACCGCACACTGTACACGGCAAGTCATTTGATTGCCTACGTGCACTTTCCGTGTTCTTCGGGGACACGCAAAGTGCACATAGGCGTCTTGATTATTCACCGTAGCCTTTGCTTGTCTGCTCTCATGTCGGCGTTGGTCGCACGCGTTCATCGCTTCCCCTCGTCAAAGGGCCCCTCCCGCCTTGAAGCTCCAACGCGTCTCTGCCGCCGTTGCCAACGACGACCTCAAGCCAAAGATACCCCAACTTTGATGTAAGTATTTCTATTTCATTTCCTGCCCGTTTCTCTTGGTTTAACCTCTCAAAAGCAGCGTTCATATGTCCTCTACCGCCTCCCCTTATCGAATTACCGGTTTCGTCTCCAATGCACCTCTTCCACCGTTGCCAACGACGACCTCGAGCCAAAGATACCCCAACTTTGATGTAATTATTTCTATTTCATTTCCTGCCCGTTTCTCTTGGTTTAACCTCTCAAAAGCAGCGTTCATACGTCCTCCACCGCCTCCCCTTATCGAATTATCGGTTTCGCCTCCAATGCACCTCTTCCACCGTTGCCAACGACGACCTCAAGCCAAAGATACCCCAACTTTGATGTAAGTATTTCTATTTCATTTCCTGCCCGTTTCTCTTGGTTGAACCTCTCAAAAGTAGCGTTCATACGTCCTCCACCGCCTCCCCTTATCGAATTACCGGTTTCGCCTCCAATGCACCTCTTCCGCCGTTGCCAACGATGACCTCCAGCCAAATTGGTCCCCGCTCAAATGTGAGTATGTCTATTTTCATTTATTGCCTTTTTCTCCTCGTTTAACCGCTTAAGCTCAGTGTTATGATGCACTTCAATGCCTCCCCTCATTGATGGGCCGGTCCCGCTCCCAATACGTCTTTGCCGGTTGACCGCCAGCCCAATATACCTCAACTCAAAAGGAGGTATTTTTTTTTACTCCTTGTCTGTTTCTCTATCGCTCACAACCAGCGTTCTGATGCCCTCGCTCAGTTTCCATTATTGATGGGCTGTTCCCGCATCCAACACGCCATTAGTGCCGTAAGTGGATTCATTTATTTTCTCGCTCGTCCTTCCCTAAAGCCATCTGCGGAGCTGCGGAGAGGTTTGGGCGAATTATTATAGAAATACCTCTGATCTATTGTTGATGAGATTTGCAGGTGGTCTGGACGCAATTTCTCCTGAGAGATGAACGGGATAGAGCACGAAATGTGCAACTATCTGGTCGTTGTGCAGTCATACCTCTCGCTGTTGACATAGCTTCCATGACTCCACACTGGCGGCCTAAAGCTAAATGTCTCACGAGAAACCGGACTGTCTTCGCGCACCGCGCGCGCTCACCGTACATGAACCCAATTAGGCAATTCTCAGAGTCAGGGGCTTTTGATACTTGAGCTCCTACTCCTACGACCATGGGTCTCACAGGGTTTTGGAAGGCAATTTTGCATTTATTCCACTATATTTGTTCGGACTGAACAATCTTCAGCTCATTGAAGACGCGGCCGAGAAATATAACTTCTTTGATTTCACCGTGAAGGAAGGGGTGTCGCCAAGCGGTCAATTCCAGCCTATTATCATGGGGGTTGATGCTAGGTATGGCTTCTCGGTTTCTTATGTCCCTAATTGACATTTTCCTCTAGTATCTGGATGTACCAGGCCGAACGGGCTCTTAACTACGGCAATACCCAAGCTGGGCCAAACCCGGAGCTCCGGATTTTGTATAACCGACTGGCAAGCCTACTGGAGCTCCCCCTTCGCATTGTATTCGTCTTTGATGGCCCTATGCGACCGGACGTCAAGCGTGGTACCCGCGTCCTGACTCACGGACATCCGCTTACCGCCCAATTTCAAGAGCTTATTTCCCATTTCGGTTATCACTCCCATACTGTAAGCCTGCTTTCATTTACTGTGTACGTACTCAAACCTTTCACAGGCACCAGGCGAAGCGGATGCTGAATTGGGGCGTCTAGCCTCGGAAAGCCTCATCGACATTGTACAGACAACAGACAGCGACATTTTCCTATTTGGAGCACCAAGGGTTATTTATACGTACGTGCTAGTTTTTGCTGAATGCTTCGGCTTATGCTCTTCCAGTCCGAAGAAGAAATACAACGGGAATAATGTAACTCTGTACACCACTGAGAAGATGTTCATCACGCCCGATGTCTCCCTCACCCGCGGCGGGATTCTCTTAATTGCGTTGCTTTCTGGCGGGGATTATGACAAGGTAAATAGCCGATCCTTCCAGCTTTCGCCACATTGATAGCCAAGCAGGGTCTCCTCGGCTGCGGCATTGCTACTGCGCATGCGATCGCTCAGGGCAACCTCGGCGACCTGTTACTGGACAAAGCCTTGGAAAGTCCCACCCCCGACAGCTGCCTTTTTGGAGTTCTTGGTAACCTGGCGGGAGGCCCTTTGCGTCGAATTCTCGACCAATGCTTCTGGGCTTTTGGGTCGCAAATATAAGACTATTGCGACTGCGATTGCTAAAACACCATCTTTTCCGGATATTGGGGTGATCTTCGCGTACGTCCATCCGATCACATCGTGGACAAATTATTCGCTCCCTCCATATTACACCTGGGGTCCTGCGAGACCTAATCTCACGGCAATTGCGAGGTTCTGCCAACGCCAGTTCGCATGGAATGCTGCTACATTGGCCAACAAGTTCAGTAAAGGTTTATTCTTTGGCATTGCGCTGCAGTCATTTTTGAAGGTTCGCTTGATATTAATTCATGCCTTCATCAAATGCTGATTCAATCACAAGCCGTACAATTTACACGCTCTTGTGGAGGCACATATCAATGCGGGCCGCGGCCTCAACGATGATTTTCACTGCTTGGACGACGATTTCCCCCGGTCTGCCGTCCTTGAAGTTTTGAATACCAAGTCCGTCAACAATCAGAGCTTGAAGCAGGTTCAGATGTCCACCAATGCTCTGAGCCTTCGCGTGAAGGCTGGTATCACGGACGGGTCGGGATTTTCTCCGCCGACCCTTATGGTCAAGTGGATCCCCGCGCCAATTATCGACTTCGCCTTCCCAGATCTTGTTTCACGGCAGTCCCCGGGTTCCGCGAAACACAAGACCACCGCACCGAGATCCAAGCGGCCCCACAGCAAGCCGCATACCAGAGCACCGGTTGCTGGTCCGTCTCGAATCTCTGGTGTGTAATTCTCGATATCATTCTATTTCGCTACTTACAGGCTGTCAGACAATAGCATTTGAGCCAGAGGTCTGTATTTCTGTTCGGCAGTGTTCGGGGTTAAATATTTTCGCAGACTTGACTGCCGTTCGGGACCGGTGCAAAGTAAGCACATATTTTTCCTCTCAAATTCATTGTCGATCATAACATTTCACTCAGGGCTGAAATCGGCAACGCATTTGAAAGAGGAGGAGCTAGATACGCCTGTGTTAGATCTATAGGGGCTGAATACATCTACTGTTTTACCATGTCCAACGACGTCCCTCCAGTCCTTGCGGCCTTATTCCACACTATCCACAACCCTGAGGAAGCTGATGGATCCAATTTCGGCAATGAGGTTTTTGAGGACCTCGAAGCAGAGGGCGAAACGTTGCCAGATGACACGGAGCCCGACAACGAAGGTGTATTTGATGTTTCGCAATTGCAAGAGTTCCTGCTGGAGGCTTCAAAGGGAGTGACGAATGAGACGGAAAAGGAATACAAGAGGTTTTTTGCCATCTCGAGACCAAGCTTGTGTTTTGCTGACTTAATGTACGGAGATTAATGCAGCGATGTCTAAAGTTCTTGAAGGACACGAAACTAATCCAGCAAGACGACAAATTCTTCCATGATACCCCGGGCAAGCTGGTTCCATTATGCATCTGTGCTTGGATCATGCACGAGTAAGTGGTTTATTTCATTTTGGTGAGTTTACATACTCATGTAATTCAAGATGCGATGAACGCGATTTCGATGGAACAATAAAGCCGCCAACCCAGGTGCGGGGCAGTTATACCCATGCCCAGAAGATGCGAGCTGCCATGACATATGCATTTGGCCGTTTGTGTGGCCTGGGCTCTCTTCCATGGCACGAAAGCGAGTCTACCGGGAAGATGGTCGGCAATCCTTCTGTGTCTCAGACAGTGGCAACTTACATGACGAGTTTACGTCGCCGAAAAGTATGTGTACAGTGACATCATTATCTTATTCTAATTTCCATCTAGGTCCGTGCAGGAGAAACAGCGACTAGCGCTCGTGCTATAACTCAGGTATGAGGGGAATACATTTGTAGAAAATCAACTAATGAATCTCAGGAAACACTTCACAAACTATACGACTTCAATCACCAACCTGAAGTTGCGGAAATCAAAGATTATACTGCTGGTTCACGCAAGCATGTCAAAAGTCCGCATGACTGGGGTGGCGGGCGTGCACGACGATTACTCACATTAGCATATGTGCTTTCGTTTCTTTGTCTTCTCAGATTCGATGAGGTTTTGAAGATCCAGATACACGATATCGAGTGGGTTTCCGAGACGTGCATCAAGCTCACCTTGCCTTTTCGGAAAACCAATCAGTTTGGCGGTGAGCGTTGATTGTGACAATGGTTATTCAAGCTGATGCCGTGCAAAGGTGTAAAACCTTTCTATCTTCACCTGTTTCCGCCCCATTTGGCCCATCTGTGTCCGATTCGAGCTCTGGCCGAATGGCTTGTAGTTTCGGAAATCACAGAAGGCTATCTCTTTCGCAAGATAGCCTCGGGCGATCGTGTTGCGACTCAGAATTCTCATATGGTACGGTTTTAACTGTTGAAGCTTACCTGTGTTGCGTCTGACAAATACTTTCTAGACAAGTGAATTTTTCCTCGAAATGTTCAGAAACAATCTGCTCGATGTTGGAATTGACCCTTACCCGTACGGGACACATTCATTCCGTCGCGGCGGTTGTCAGTGGCTGTATACCTGTTGCCGTTGGGGCTTGGTTCGGATCTGTGATTGGGGCGGATGGAGCACCGAGTTCGGCAACACGACTATCGTGAAGTATCTTATTTCTTATGTTGATGATCCATCGGAACGACGGGAGGATTACATGAATCCTAATCGTCCACCATCTCGGAAATGCTTTACTTGTGGTAGAACGTGTTATTGTATCTGATTCAATACTTATTTCGAAATTTAATCACGATACATGTGACGTACAATACGGGAAGCCTTAATTGAATTAATATGAATCGTAGACTAATAATCGTCCTCATCTTCATCGCCATCCGCATCTCCATCCCCGACCTCAAGTCCTTTCAACTTGCGATACGTCGACGCGATCTTGCTTACTTTGGTCATCACAATGCGATCCGCACCTCTCCGATATGTGAGCTGTTCCGCTGTAAGCTCAATGCGGGCCAAGTCTGCGAGCCGTTCATCTTCCGCCTTCCGTTCGGCCTCGAGTCGCTTGAGGAGCGGGGGTGTATTTCAGGCGCTTTACATTGCCGAATTTGTCGGGGGCAGAGTAACATGCCCAAAACTCGTCGAGTGATGTTCGGGTCATAGCTTGCACAAGAATCTGAGGGAAAAGATGGTTAATGTGGAGCAAATAAATAATTGAATGCTCACCTTCCATTGAAACCATGATTTCTTCGCACCCTTCCACTGATTTCCCTTCCAGTACTTATAGACGGACGGCCAATACACAAGGGGAATAGGAACACCTTTGACTTTGAGAGGCGACTTCCCATTCCAGTCCGAAGATTTGTCAGTCCAGACACCGAGTAAATCCTCGCAGTTATTTGCGTAGCTGACAGCGGGAGGATCGGGGATATCTGACTCACGGAACGTGAAGAATTTTCCGTCGGCCAGCTGCAGCGTTCGGGTGGGAGCATTCTCATCGCTGCCTAAATTTGGACTGGGCTCTGCCATGTGTAGGTCCATACTTGGGCGGACACCGGCATTGTCTTGGGGCAAGCAAGGGGAATGGGGAATGGCAGAGATAGAGGACGGCGCCGATGTGGTAAGTGTTGAGACAACAGCGTGGGCAGCTGTATTTGCACCTTGCATTGTCGCATCACCATCACGGTGCTGGACAAATGCCAAAAAGTCCGACAAGAGTTTTACTGTTTCGGTATTCGGTGGTGCTGCCTGCAACTTTGTATTATTAGGTTTGACCAGTCGAGCATACTAACATATGACTGACCGAAGTTATACTTGGTATCGATGCTGTTACGGCGGCAGGGGTAGACGTGTTCACGTATATAGACGAGCTCGTGGTGTCATCGGCACGGATTTGCTGGTATGGATATTTCGTAGCGATGCGGTGTGCCTACGGAATGAAAAACTGCGTCAATATCACACTCAAATATATTGATTTGACAACGACTCACCCAGGGCAATATTGCGGCCTTCTCCTCAGCAGTCCGCAAGTCCTTCGAGCGCTCGGTGGTTGGTGTATTTGCAATGCGGACGCCATCAGCACCTTGAAATAAATCCTCCCGCCGGATCGTCGATTTTTTGGGCTTGGTTTTCTTCTCATCCTGTGGTTTTCGAGCACCTTTGTGCGTGTTGGTTGCCCCAGGAATCAGACTGCATCGAATTTGATTGAGTACTCATCAGTAATTGCAACGCAAGCGCAAGACACTTACCTGTCCCAGCGCACCCGGTCCTTGCTAAAATTCTTCAGCCGGTCTGTGAGCGTTGTTTTGTTGCCGGTATGTGCGAGTTTGAAGGTCTTGCAATGTTCTGAAAGTTGTGCATTGGTTAATTTGCCCCTGGTAAGTCAAGTGAGAGAGTGCTCCCGCGGACTCCGAACTCGCGACTCACAAACGGATATATTGTGTCGCAAATCCATTCGGCCCGTATTTGCCGGGGAAGGGAAACTCGGGGTCATCTGAGGAGACATCCTTGGGCATAGTTAAAAGTGAGGGAAGTCGCTGCCGACGACGACAACCAGCGCAAGCAGCAAAAGAACCAAGAAAGAGGAGTTCGCAGATGGGGGAGACAATGAGGGCGATGAGAGGGAAGAGGAGGAGGGCGGCGCCAGGCTCGATGCGAGACAGGAAGGGGACGCCGACGCTGCCCTCGATCATCACGACGACGCCGGCGTCGATCACATCGCGAGCGAGCCTAGGGAGGACGGAGCTGTGAACCGCGAATCAGTTCGGTTAGAGAACGGACCGATCAAACCGAAGAAATCCCAGTCCCTAAGCGAGGGAACGGTCCCGCGCGATCGGCGGGAGATGCCGTGTGACGGGACTGTGAATCTCCGGGAAGAAGTTAGATTCCACCACGTCGGAAAACTATATACCAACTCACGCACGCGTTTCTACTCTGGCTCGCCGTGTGCGTCTCCGAGCGGTGTCCTCCCTCGCTCCATAACACCCTCATGCCGAAGTGAATGCGCTATCGTACTCTCATCCTCGTCGTCACACAGGCCCGATCCGTGTCTCGCCTGCCAATGTCGTTCATTTGCCTCCCTGGCCTCCATTGCACCGCTCTTCCCAACTCTGTCCCAACACTTCCAACACACACACTCGAAACCGCCCAACTGTTCCGCGCACCGAGCAACCATGAGACCCACGCGTGCATGCAGCATTCCTCCTAACTCCCGGGCACCTCGGGTGATTGCCCACAGATCCGCCCTCCATCGCAGCTATCCTCCGGACTGTCTACGTTCTGGTGCCAGTATTTGTGCAGTTGGATGGGAAGAAGGGAAGAACGATAGAGGCACACTCAGTGGCATGAGCGGAAGTTGGTCACGGCCGTGACACATAACACGCCAGCTCCTTGCGCTTCAAAGAATTGATGAGACTTATGTGGACGCCAGCTCCAGATATTCTGGTAGTGGGAAACTGAAATACCTGGACTGATTTATAGCTATTTTAATTTACAAAAATTAAGAGCCCCCATCTTTTATGAATATTTTGAGTGATGAAGCCCACAGTCAAACATTCCAACACGACAATGCCACGGCTCGGATCATACTGATTTCGGACTCCGACTGTGCATCATAAAATCGAGTTGTGTCGGAAACGCAGAGCGGCGTTCATGGTTTCATATCCAGGAATTAGCATGAGCTTCATTGTGGTGAATGGGGTGTTTGGAATCGGTCAAAGTGGAAGCCCCCCTTTTTTACTTCACGCGACTCGGTACAAGCTCCGACTTGATGAAGTGATGGCCGAACTTGATCAAGTTAAGATGCAGAACTCAGCGAATTCCGGTATATGGGCATTTTGGAATCAGACCAAAGGTTCAGCTCCCGCCTCACAGAGGCCTAATCCACCTCATACTGATACCTTGTTCGTCATCAGTATATCGGTTCTGGCAGAAACTAATCCGCATTCGGCTATCGCAATCTGGTGATCTCCGAGACCGTGACGTAACTCGGCAGCAGGTCACCGGTGAACTTGACGACATGGTTCAACTGCCATTGTACCATTGAGGACACGAAGTGAGTAGGTACTCTCTTTGAAAACAAGGTAGTTTACATTTCTAGAAAGGAATTATGGCATTAGAACACTATTCACTCGACAGTAAATGTCTATGTAACGGGTATGGATCCGCATTCGGCCCGAGATTGACATCGACAATTAAGGAGCAAACTAGAACTTACTCGGCACAACTCGGCAGCAGTTGAACTTGACGGCATTGTTCAACTGCGGCCATTGTTACAATTGGACACATACTATCTTTAAGTAGTTTACATTTCTAGGACAAAAAACATGGGCATCAGAACACTATTCACTTGGATGGTCGGATAGTTCGACAGCTTTCTTCGACTTGAATCGTACACTTAGCCCACTTGCTCGGAGGGAGTGTAATCAATTTTGAATGCTTTTGCGAGGTCAGCTTGGCTTCAAGTCTATGCGAACCTCACAGTCTACCGATGCTTATCAGAGGTAGGAAGGGCTAAATAAAGGAACAACAGCTTTACTTCCAAATGCGGAGGGTGAACATGATGTCACCAGACTGCTGTTCCATTGGTGGATAGTGAGCTATTAGTGGTATTATCATGCGCACATGGTCTTCATGGTCCTTGATAGATGTGATTAAACGAAGAAGACGTCTAACAATCCACTCGGACAAATTCCCCTGGAAACTGATGAATCGAACTCCTCCGTTCTTCTGGCTTCCTGGAGACTTTGTTACCAGAAAAATAATATGCATGCTACTACTGACGACATTCTACATCGTAGCATGTTGATTCACAAAGACATTCAAGGACGTGAAAGCAACCTTTGTGTCCGCTTTGTGCATCTTTGTTTCTCCAGTCCGGGAGAACAATGCATGCACGAAGCACAAATACTGCCTTTATGTCCGCTTTGTGCATCTTTGTTCCTCCAGTCTGGGAGAACAATGCATGCACAAAGGAAGCACAAAGGCTGCCTTTATGTCCTAAAAGAGACTTTGAAGATAAGTGATTATATGCCGAGTGGATGCGCCAAACACATGTCGAATTGGATGCAGAATTCGGTACCCTCGGTTGGAGTTCTTGTTGTTCCTGAATTCGATTGATAAACTCAGAAGATAGTTTATTTTCACCCAGTATAAATGACGGTCTGATGGAGATTTGTTTTGGCAGTAGAACATTCAAATCAGAACAAGCCCGAAACAAATTGATACAGTTCGACGAAAGGCTTTTTGCGCTCTAATCGTGAGTTTCCGACCAGTGATAGGACTTGCACAATTGCATTGCCAAAATGACGGCTTCCATTTGTTCTTCAGGCTGATCAAGTTGCCGTTGATCAACTCTTGATTTCCTTACTGACGTGCTGTGCCTTCGTGCCGTGTCTTCTAGCTCGCAACGGTTTCTCCGCCCTGGATGAGTATGACCGCTAAATTTCTGTCGCCACTATTGCCTCCAATCTTAGGTGTTTGAAGTTTCGGCGAGTGGGCGTCACGGTCTCACGGCGATTCCTACTAAGTTGTTGCCCGGTCACGGTTCTAACTATCGAGAGGGAGTTTTCGAACATTGTTGCTTGACCCCCAATGATGATGCTAGCCCGACTTCACCCCATCTTAACCGAAAAGACCTCGAAGTTAGTCTCTCGCAGCCAGACTTTATGATCTCGTACCTCGATCGTACGAATCAGTAAGGGTCTTGGATTGTCTGCCCTGTACTAAACTTCGTAGCACAAAGAAAACTCGGAGTCAAAGACAAACTTCGCCGTGCATGCACTTTTCTTGCCATGCCGCTCTCCCTGGGGTGGGAGTACACGCTGCCTGATTCGACAATTGCCGAATTATTGCTGTCCCATATTGAGTCTGGTGCTACGCGGACGGTAACGGCTTGCTGGGTGCACGCGCTCTACCTGGAAGTGTGTGAATCGCGAGGACGCAAATAAATGAACTGGACCCGGGATCATCCCAAAGATTGGAAATGAGATTTGGCGTCTGTTGAAATTGCATTTGAGCGTATTTAGGGACCGTGGCTTTTTCATCCTTGCTTCCGTAGGTCGTCTGTAAAGCGGCGGAGACGGATTGGAACAACGCAAGAGATGACTATCCAGCCTAAAAAAGCACTCTGAATGTCAGACGCTTATTTAACTGAAACAGGCGCCTCTTCATTCCGTAAACGCCACTATCAATCACGCGGAGTTCAAAGGTTTCCGTGTTCGTTCGCAGTCGCCATGACCTTGGAGAACCGATATATAGAGCGGGAGGAGGGTACAACTGCATACAAACAATACACATTCCTTTCTTCACTGTATACAGAGGTACGAGTTACGAAGCGTCGGTCTGCGGGAAACTAATTTCTTCCAAGCTTCCCGGATCCGAAGATGAATGCTCTGACCAAGTCGTTTTCGGCCATGAGGACCAACATGCGAGTTGGTCGTTTATTCCAGGAAGACGATCATGTTGCGGGCTGCGGGTTCTTCCACAGGCGTCCGGAAATGGTAGGGGTCAATATTTCATGGTCTAAGGAAATTACTGATTGATGGCAGCCTCTTCACATCTTGGGCAACATTTTGCGGCTGATTTTCATTATCGTATTGGCTCCGTTGTATTTGCTCATTCCGCGTGTCGTCTACGTGGCGATCGGCAGCTACATGCGGTCCAATTGGCTCTTGGAGTACGCAACGACGCCGGACTCCGTTCTTTCTACCGCGCGCGGTGGCGGGAAAGGACAGTACGATATGAGGGAATTTCAGCCCAAGTGGGTGCTGGAGGTGACCATCCTCAACGGAGAGCTGCACTCCTTCCACCAGATCCCTTACTCCGAGGAGGTAGCCGAGATCGGGTACATAGCGATCAGTTATCCGTTCAAAAGCGCGGTTGTCCTCGCCACTGAAGCCGATTTCGTTCCAGGGCCAGCTCCCGAAGGTCACGACTATAGCCGTCGGGATAAGCGCTCTATGATTGTGTACCTGTTGCGTCTTTACTGCGGCGCGACGAGACGCGACGGGAACCCGGACCGAACGGAATATATTTGGCTGGACGAATTCTGTATCTCCGACTTGTCTCTCTCTGACGACATAGAGAAGGACAAAGCAGTTATCAAGGCGCAGCGCGACGCCGAGCTAGCGAAATTGGCCGATGTGTTCCGATGCGCCGCTCAGGTAGCTGTATTCTGCCACGAACCAAACTGTGATCACACGTCGCTCTCGTGCATCTGGGGCCAGCGCTTGTACACTCTCTCGGAGATTCTTCACGTAGAGACTGTCTTGCGGCTGACGAGGTGGCTCAAGGAGGAAAAACTTGCGCCGCGAATCTCCCGAATCACTGGCCGCTCGTTCAGAGAAGCGATGCAGAAGCACGCTGCCGAAGGAAATAGATGGCATCTGTAAGCGTTGAACGTCGTGTTTTACCACTCTTTTGTCCTCACAGCGTTCTCAGAAATGCGATCTATCAACATAGCGTCAACTCTGGTGCTGTTCCGTGGCAGGTTGCAATCCACGCTCTTGTGGTCGAGGCCATTAGACGCGATGAGGCTGGCGGCTTTCGCGACCACAAGCTCTTGGGAAAAGCATTGAACGGCCTGCTTCCTCGCCGTGCTCGCCCAGTTGATCTTGGAAGTGGGGGCTGGAACGACCTCGCATGGCTCCTCGAATTAAACCAAGGGTTTTACAACGCCGCCAGTCTCGCTGCTGTCTGCTGCATTTCCGAAGACAATTCTGTGTCCTGGTTGGGGAAGCCGATTGATCCCGTGGTGGGCAATGAACGACTCGAGCCCGTCGTGACCGCCTTCCCCGTGGCATCCGGCTCCCACCCACCATTGACCATAGTCGGTGGTGAGACGGTGGGTTTCCGACCTATCCCCCTCAAAAGAGATTCGCTCGGGCTCTACAACAACGAAGAAATGAGAGGCGCCAAGATTTTGGCGATCTCGACGGCAATGATATTGGCTCTCATCGGCACACTTGTCTTGGGGTCAGGAGACATCGGCTCCGCTTTTTTGATCTACTATTTGACGACCATTGCTTATTGCATCTTCGAGCTACTCATCGGCACCATGTATTTGGTGCGGGATGGGTGGGTGTTCTTGGAAGACTCGCTGTGGGGCGACAAGTTGGAGGCAAAATTGGGGGAACAAGATAACAATCTCCGCAAACTGACGCACTGGGGTTAGTCAGATCTGTTTTAGTTCATTTTTCATTGGACTAACACTCCACTTTCCATGTAGGAGATCGCCAGCTTGTTCCCAAATGGGAAGTGCCGGGCGTTCGACCATCCTTCACCGCGAGACTCGTCGATCTACGCAGCAAGGTGTGCGTTCAGACTATCGTCGTTTCTCGCCCCAACGCCATGATCCCGCTGGCTATCCATGGAAGCGGGGTGACCTGCATGCTTCTGGACCGAGCAGAAGATTCAAAAGTGGAGATCAACCTCACTGCCCAGAAAGTCGGCATGTGTAACGTTCCGCCATACATCTTCTCACAAACGGTGAAGTCTGGAACCACTTACGTTGGGGTGGACCCCGCTGGCTATTCGTGGAAGCGCGGTGACATGGATGCCCCTGCACCGGGCAGAAGGTTCGAAACCAGGGAACAACCTCATCACCCAGATTCTCGCAAACGCAAACGGTGAAGTCTGTACCTATTTACGTTGGGGTAGACGCAGCTCAGATACCCTTGGGACTTGTCTAACGCTGACCTGGAGATCGTTTAAATCCTACTCGCTCATTCACCAGCTACCTTCTTTTGTGACAGACGCTTTATACTCATCTTTAATATACCCTCGTTAGCATTGTATATCCTGTGATTCGTCGCAGGTGTATCACCCTCGTTTGTAAAATTGAATTGTTTTTTAACTTCGCATTCGGATCGGCCGCATTGATACTAGCAGTGAACGGCCGCTCGGCATAGGACTACATCGCTGACCAGTAATACACACGGAGCTATCAAACGGCTGATCGACATCGTTCGGCAGTGGTTGATGGTGGTTTTCACCCAGAGAAGATGCCCTGGCTCGCCTCTTGTATTCAGACTTGTGTCATCGCCCTCAAGGATCCCTGTTTGGTTGTGAGTTCCTGTTCTGCTTGAAGCTTGAGAGTAGGCAGGTATATAGTCAAGCCTGCATTTCTTAGACCATTCTGGAGATGAGCTCGGAGCCGTGATAATGATGTACGGCGCGATGGCTGAGCTTCACCATGTGCAGGGTTTAACTGTAATGTGCACAAAACTGGAGACAATGGAACGGTTCTGCGGTTGCGGTGACAGCCACGAGTACTTAATCCGATGCTCACCTGTCATCGCCGAGATGGCCGATATTGTTCCCACGGTTTCATCTTGTACGCGCGTACTTTGGAGTAGTCCCTGGCATTGACTCCGACCACTACTCACAACACCAAGATGCTCCTATTAACATTGTACGGAAAGTCAAAAAAAAGCTTCGGGGGTGCCCAAAAGTTTCGCGGGGATCCGACTTCAGGTTGGGGAACCACCGACTTTCCCGCAACATAAACAGCCATTAGGGAGGGTTTACTTCATAGTAACAGTGTAAGGATAGCTATTTATGTTGGAAAGGTTAAAAAGTTTCGCGGAATATTAAGTGTGCATTTTGAACGCCATATCATTGTGAGAGGAGCGAATGAAACGTGCGCGCTCCACGACAACCCAAACATCAAAGTGAAATTTTCGCAGGACACGAGAGCAGGGCAGTCAAAGATTCGAACAGACTCGGTCCGACCCATCCGTTGACCTCGGCCAGCAAGCCAAACAAGATGCCGATTGGCAGACCAACTAGAAGTTAGTATTCCGGGGAGAGACTGGAACGAAAGGATCAGTACAGGACATTAGATTAAGAGCCGAACCCCCTATTAATGAGAAAAATCGCAATCTAGAGGCGGCGCGAAATACAACGAAGACAACTCGCACAGAGATCAAGTAAGAATTCCCGCTACCTTTAGGTAAGGGTTTTAGGGCGCCCTAATTTTACCTCTCGCAGTAGATCACAGTTTCAAAACAAGGTCAAGCAAAAATGAGTAATCTCCGATGGGTCATTGTTCAAAATGACACCAACGGAACGCTGTTGAAACCAAATTTTGACTCCGGCTCAAAGCCCCTCAATAGCAGTCTCCGCCCCATTTTTCTTGCGTTTTATCACAATGTCTACAGCAGGTTATCGTCAATGTCCTGTTCACTCGATGTGTCATTTTCGTGTTGTAGTTTGATCTCGGGCATCAGTTGACCATGTGGGAGATTTCCGTTCGACTGCCGTTGCCTTGGGTTCTGCGGATCACGGCGGACTTTGATCACGAGGTGAGATTGACTTGAGACTGAGGGCTGGCCCGAGTCGAGTGCTGTACATACACCTCTTGTTAATAATGTCACCATATTTCGTTTGCTGTGTTGGGCCTTTGGCGGGTTTCCCAGAATGGTTCAAGTTTGGAGTCACGAAGAGTTCTTTATCACCACCTTGGCCGGCTGTTTCTCATCTTCGGCATGGTTGTTCAACATGGCACTGAGTTCAAGATACGAAGCGCAAGAAGTTAGCACTTCGATTTTGCTTCGATTTCAGCCCAAGTGTCATGATCGCTCGCCATTCCTGTGCAATATTGCTCCGTTAGACGTAGCACCATAACGGCTACTCTGGACACTGTTCTCTCGCTCTTGTGGCTAACGACTTGTATTTTTTGCCGGTTGTTTTTATCTCTTCTCGGGCTCGATTCCTCTTGTTTTCCATTTTTTATACTGTCAATTTTTGGATCCGAGCTCCATTTTCATCAAGCCTGCGTCGGAAAAATCAGCTTTAGCTTGCGACCTTGCAAGGGATTGGGGCGGATTCCAGCACGTTGTCAGCAGTGGAAAATGACTTGTAGCATATAATTTGAATCATATGAGCCACCCCGAGTTGTGGTAAGCGCAATGAGATTTTGCCGACTTCAATTGAACGTAAGACAGCGAAAGAAGCGAAAAAATCAGGTAGCAATAACCGAGAGAGCAGAGAAACATTATTTACTGTGTTTGTCATCATGCTCAGATCCTCGATAGATTGTTATTCCACAGAAGATACCGCTGCCCTGGTATTTGACCGCGATCAGGGCATTGAACCGGAAGTGAAATGTGAACTTCCCGCGCTTCGAATTCGTACTTGGCTCCTTCGGCCGGTGATTTTTCCGCTCAGTTGAAACTGTGGTAGACACAGAATGAGGCGGTGGATACGAGCTTTGAGCAGCCGCTGCAAACCGGTAGCGGGCTCTGCCGCCTGCCGGCCTTACCTGCCTTATGACCTTGTCCCGTCTCCGGACCGGCATTGGGCATCGTGGGGAGAATGCAGACTAGGCGACACTGTTCGAATGGAGCCCACACGTGCACATGTGGATGTACACCGAGCCGAGGATAGACTTGATGTTCCGCAAAGGTAATAATAGATGACTCTCAAGGACGCACCAAATAAGTATGGTGAATTTACAGCAGATTTAAAGTCTAAGGCGAATGTTGAATGATTGAATGAAGCCCTCGGGTCCTCGTGCGCGGACGAAAGGAATCTAGATATGTAGTGGATTACATTAGAAAAAATAGGATTCGAAAAAAGAAAAAAAAATGGAGAGAGATAGATACCGGATGTACATTGAGAGATGGATACGTAACGGATGCACATTTCCTTTGCCTGTGACTGAGGAAAAGGGGCAATCACCCCGAGGCAGGCAGCTGCAGACTCGGAATCGAAATCACGGTGTGTGTTGATTGATTGGGTTTTTGGTTTTGAATAATAGAAGACAAGAGCGCCGCGCGAGGGAGCCTGAGGTATGGCAGGCATGGAAAGCAAAGCATATAATAGAGCATAAAGCACAGAGCACGGGGTGAAGACGATAACAACGAGAGCTTTTGGCGCGAATGTGTCGAGTTCCGAATCCTGAGTAAATTTCGAAATCGTGCGCCTCACCTGAGTCACCTCGGAAACAGAATAAGACCGCGAGATTCCCTCATCCGAATGTGAGTGCAAACGGCACAAGCAAAGACCGGTCAGATGAAGAGCTCAGCGTTTGACTTTGAATTTGAGGACGTGGAAGCTGAGCGCTGAACACAAGGACAAGGTGGTCGAGAATCGAGATCGATGATTCTGTGACGTCACGTCACGTCACACCTTCCGTCCTTGCATCTCAGCACGTCTCCAAGAAATGCCAAGGGGATTTCGACTCGAGTTTTCATGCAATAGACGTTCGGAAACTACGACAGGAGACGGAACGCAATCTAATCTACTCGGGCGTCGAAATCATATCCACGATAAGTAATTAGGCAGGGATATATATACATGAATCACTTGCGTCTCGACCTCGTCCGGACTCTGGACGGAACGAGCAGCGGTCCGCGACACCACACTCCCTGTGCTGCACTTCGTGGCTGGCACACCAACGACTGGATACCTCTGCGGATACCGCGGCGTGTCGCCTGCCAGCAATTCGTACGCAAAATCCGCTGGCACTGGCGGGGCTGCAGGTGGAGTGCGATGGGATCGCATTGTATCTCCAGGTGCCGGCGGGCGGTCGAGGCGAGGGGAGGCGGAGGGCAAGGTGCAGGCGGCGGCAGGTGGCGGCTCTGCTGCTGCGCAGGTGCGAGGGATGTGCGTCCCGGTCCAAGTGCGAAGTGCGGCAGGAGAGGAGCTAGAGTAGACCTGGATGCAGGCGTGTCCGCTCAGAGGGCGGGCCGGCGCTCCGGGTGCTGGTGCTGGTGCTGGAGACGATGTCGACCGCATGCGCGGTGATGGTGCCCGTGCTGCCGGTGGTGGGAGGAGGGGTGCTGCGGACGCTATGGGTGCCGGTGCTGGTGGCGCTGAAGAGGACAGACGCAGATGGAGGCGGAGACCTGGCCGACCCCGCGCAGAGGCCCAAGACAGGACGCTGGATGCTGGATGCTTCGGGCAGTGCCGGTGGTGGTGCGGGCAAGCGTGCGAGTCAGAGTGCTGGTGCTCGCGGCGGGTGCGCCGCGCGTGGATGGAGATATTTCCTGCGTAGAGAACGCGCAGGGTGCGGGTGGTGCTGCAACGAGGACGGCACGAGAGGCTGCTGCCAGGGCTGATGCTGGTGATGGTGGGGATGCTTTTGGAGTACAAATGCAGATGTCGCTTCACATGCAGCCGAAGAAAGGCGGAGCATTCACGTAGCGGGTGGAAACGCTGATGCTGCCGCGGGCGTCGCAGATCGGCGGCTGCGGGTGCGCAGTGTGGACGCCCCAGGCGTGGCCAGCGTAGATCGAGACGTCGATAGCGCGAAGGACGGGGACCTCGGCACGGAGGATAAGGACGGGTGACGGGCGTGCGTCGTGTTGGTGAGTGCTGCAAGGCGGCAAAGGCGAGGGGGACGCTTGTGCGTGAGGCGAGGGGGCAAGCGCGGCGCGACGTGATCGATGCAGTCGGTGGACAGAAAATACCGGTGGTGCGCAAGTCAAGGGCGGAGGCTCATCGAGACTTGTGCGCAAGTGAAGCCACAGTTCGGCCGCGCCTGCTTCTTGGCGTCATTCGCCAGCACCACGAGCACATCCGCACGGCCATTGACATCGACGGCGCGCGGTGTGCCGTGGCACGACAGAGCGGGATTCAAGATTTAGGTTCGGATCAAACCGCTTCGTCGCTTCGGGTCCATGTTCCGATCAGCTGGGTGTTATCTGCCAGTGGCTGTACGGTTTTCTACCAACGGCTGCTTGAAACTTCATATGTACGCCCTCTAAAATCAGTAAAATAATTAAATAGATGGAAGAACAAATTTAGAAACTTTATATCTCCTCAGAATTTCCAGACGAGCTTTGATAGTCCTCAAAGTCTCTGAATGGCGGATAACACGGCATAGCAGATCACATTCCCACGCCACAGTTATCTGCCATTTCAGACGCTGACCGGCTCCTCCACTGCACTCTGCCCCGCGGGACGCTGGATTACCACTCCTAGGACTGCTTTGCTCCTGGTAGTATGTTTGGACTCAAACCGCCACAAACACCACTCCCATAGATTTGCAAAAAGCTTCGATTCTTCGTCTGGAACATCTCCTACTGTAGTATTTCGTTCAAAAGATAAGTCACGCGTCACAGGCCCTCTCAACTTACGAAATTTTTTCGTAAGTCACACCATTTCCGGAGGGCCTTACGAAGGATTTCGGAGGGATCAACGCTCAAAAAGGCTCCGGAGCGGCCCTGTGGGGCTGTGTTTACGAAAAATTCTCGTATGTCACGCCAGCTTTCGAGTCCTTACGAAAGGGTCAGTTCATAAGGCCCTGTCACACCCCAAACCCCCTTATCAATTGAATGAAATACTACAGTATCTGGCAATACGGAAATTGAATCTATCATGTGGGGTTTTCTCGTTCGCACCTGCCTCGGCGTGTAAACTGGTAATCGATTCAGAGAGCTGCTACAATACGAATCGACTGCGAGCCGATGACGCGGTATGCCATTGTGTGTGATGTATCAGTGTGTAAATAAGCCTTTTTCTTGTTGTCCCATTTTCAATGCATCCATGTCTATCATACTGCCTCCGCAGGACTATGTTCGAATTCAGCAACCTCGGCGCTGCAACTACCTGTCATTGGGCACTGGTCAGGTAATGAGCAAGCCTACCGACGCATCCGTCCGAGTCCTTTCACGCCTCGATATTCCTATTCGCACCACAGCGTGTCCCCTCCGAATTGGGCCAGTTACCTCACGCACTTGAGCCACACCGATAAAAATACTCAAGTATTGACAAATGCTCTGCATGATTTTTTGCCTATCCGGATGCTCTTGACCTTCTATCCTTCGACTCTCTCACTGCACTAGCAATCTGCACCTACATCTCCGCCATGCATGTCGCTCGAGCATTCAATTTGTGATTCAATCGCCTATTTTAACAAACAACATCGTACCCTCCCTTCATCCGGCTTGCATCCGAGGTAGGTTCATAGGTATTGCGATGCGAGCAGGAATCATCCCGTTCACACCAGGTTCATTTCCAAATTAATTCTTCTCTTTTGTATATATCTTACTTCTCTTTGTATCTTCTTCCAATGCAACTCAATCTTTGAAAATCATCACAACTCATTCGCGACTTCAAGCAATCCTAATTCTAATCCTCAAGTCGACTCTGAGGTCCTGCTGTGGAGTCCTCGATTCTTTCCTTTTTCGTGTTTCCTCATCAAGTACATCGAAATAAAAACCTCGCGACCATTCTACTGAATCGCCGAACGCCAACAAAGAAATAACAAAAGCAAACCTCGAGAGACGTCCTTGGCCATGGATCTTCAATTCGCTCAGCTTGATATAATTATCCGACCCCTCTGGTCCTCCAGGCGCACAAAGCAAGACTTCTAAGTGTTGTGACGCGTACACTGATCCATTCAATTCTCGTTCAACAAGAAGGTACACTGGGAAGATTTTGGGGGTGTAAAAAGGCAGCTTTGAATTGGCTTGATTCCATAAATGAGACATGGAAGCCAGCTATTAGTTATGAAAGAACCCGGGCCACAAGTCACGTTATTGTAGTTCTAGTCCTTTTTCAGTGCCCCGATAGCCAGTAAATTTATAATAAATCTGCAACTAGAATCGACATATAGACTCGAAATTCATTTTTTGCTTCAAAAGCTCCCCCGGCGACTGACTTATCATACGTACAAAGTTCGAGTTTTTGGCAGGTTGAAGGATTTGTGAACAGATATGTATTTGTCGAGACGGGAAAGGAAAGGAAAGGTGATTCTGCACATCTTAAGCACGAAGTAACATTCAAGAACATCCTGAATTTTTTTTTTTTTCTCTTTCAGGGATTGAGGGCGCTCCTAAGCCCTACATATACCCCACCTAACACAATTTTGGTGTGAGCAAAACGATGACAAAGGGGCGCTCCTTTTGATCCAGCGCGACGAACCCAGAATTGAACGGGTTTGAGGGGAACTTGTCTTTCAGCCACTGCGATACTTGTTTTCCGCCTCGCCTCAGCCCACTACCCCGTCACATGTGTTAGAAAATAATTGCTCGCAATAAGTATTCGTAAAAAGAAACCCGTTTGGTTGGGAGATTGTATTGACATAGAAGGTGCTCGGCGGCCTCTCCCCTTCTTTCGTCGATGGCTGAATAATCCCGAAATTTGAAATCCGGATATGCCCACTAACTTTAGGTAGTGGGTCCTGTAGCGCCCTATCAAACCTTTCGGCTGTAACGATCTCTTTTTGATAAAATCGAGACTCTTTGATTGATTCCTTGATGTATCCGCCATTTTTTTCTGATCCCTCGATCCGCCTTTCGTTGGCCGCGGACCATCATTGCTCAGCCGTCGACCCGGTTGCCGTTCCGTTGTTCTGGGTTCTTACCCTCGGGTTTCATGGGTACTGTAGTATTTCATTCAATTGATAAGGGGGTTTGGGGTGTGACAGGGCCTTATGAACTGACCCTTTCGTAAGGACTCGAAAGCTGGCGTGACATACGAAAATTTTTCGTAAACACAGCCCCACAGGGCCGCTCCGGAGCCTTTTTGAGCGTTGATCCCTCCGGAAATCCTTCGTAAGGCCCTCCGGAAATGGTGTGACTTACGAAAAAATTTCGTAAGTTGAGAGGGCCTGTGACGCGTGACTTATCTTTTGAACGAAATACTACAGTAACTAGTCAGTTATTCACATGGGTTCGCGTCTTGTTCTACCTCTCCTTATGTCTCTGCTTCCAATGTCTTCTTTTGTGGCTTCCGCCACTGTATCCGCGGTGGCCTTTGTGCTCTCCGCCTCAATCCGCCCACGGTAACTCAATACTCATCGTCCAGCTCGCCTGTACCCAGACAAATTTGGGTCTCAAACAAAAAACTGTCGAGTTCTGTGCGGCTTTCAAGCTTCGGTGGGTTTCACAGGCTTCTGTTCTCCTATCTTACGCTGTTCCTACAACAACCTGACCATGTCGCAGGAAAATGTAATCCTTTGATATCAGCATTTGTGCCGCTGACCATCGATGTTCTGCCATTGACTTGGTTTTCGGTTGCGTTCTTTCTGTTTTGCGCTCCACTCACTTTGGGCTGTTGAACAATTTAGGAGTCCCATAGACTCCTAGTATATAAATTTATGATGTCGACCTTGAAGCTTTGTACTTCGTAGGAGACCAGTGATTGCTACCGCTAGTTATAATGCTCAACGAACTGTTGGTGGGCTCTGCCACGATAGCGCGCTACAGTTCTTATTCAGAGTTTTGCTCGTAGTTTCCCCGAAGTCGTTGCCATCCTCTTTCTGTATTGAAGCTCTCGATGCTTGATGATGGCCGATGGCCGGCCGACTCGGCAGCGAAAGTTTGAACCATGCAAGCAGCAGATGAGATTATGAGGAAGCAGCACTACTAAACATATTTCGTAAACCTAGTCCATGAATGCAAACTCAGAGCTGCAGTTCAATCACCGCTGCGTCCCATCTTAGATCCCGGTAATGATGATTCCTGCCTCTGTCCCGCCCACTGTGATCACGCTCTCGCCAGTAGGTCCTGGACGTGCGAAGCTATTATCCATCACGAAAGTGTACGTCGCATCGGTGTAGTAGTACCAGTTCGGGAGCTATCATGCTCGGTCAGGATCGCCTGAGAAATAAGTCTCGTAAGGCAACACGTACCGTTGCCGTGAATTGATCTATGGGCGGCGACGTCGAGTTGTCGTATGTCCGCCTCGCAATCAAAATGGGTCCGCTGACGGTGTGGGTCGCAGTAGCGTCGATGTAATAGTCGAGGAATGTCGGGGTGTTATCGAGCTGAATGGCACAAGTCAGGTTGGCGGTGACAGTGAACGTCTAAAAAGAATATTAATTAGGTGAGTTGATACCAGCGGTAGAAAGGATATATATACCTGTCCGGGCGAGACAGTCGAGGGCGAAATGCTCACGCTCCCGTAACGCAGGGCCTCGGGGCAGAAACCTGCTTGCGCCACAATGGTGGTCGGAACGCTAGCAAGCACAGCGGCAATAGACAAGAACTTGGACTTGTTGAAGTGCATTTTGTGTTGAGTTCTGGGCATTGTAATGAGCCCTTTTATACCTGGAAGGCTGCGGCGACTACTTGCCGTTGTACGTTAGGAAAATCCCACGCGTCAGCCAAGTCAGCAGATTGTGGAGTCGGATATTTTTCTGTTCAATTGAGGAGACAGTACAGGCTCGAGCGCGGTTCAGACATGTACAGCATGAGCATAGCGCACCAGTTCCAGTGATATAATGAACCCAGTTGATGCCTTGGTTGATGCATTCGTAGACCAGGAGCCGTGTTGAAACATTCTACATCCCGCTTATTTTCAAACGTGGCTATATCTAAAATTCCAGCGAGGAGATTATTTGCGGAGGTATGCATAACCGAGATTGAGGCTGGAACCTGACCCAGTTTGAGCCCAGTGCCGTAGTTGATTTGATGCCCACTAACTTTAGATACTGGGTCCTGTAGCGCCCTATCAAAACCTTTTGGCTATCCCTTTTTGATAAAATCAAGAATTTTTGATTGATCTCTTGATGTATCCGCCATTTTTGTATGATCCCTCGATCCGAATTTTGTTCGCCGCTGACCGTCAGTGTTCAGCCGTTGACCCGATTGCTGTTCCATTGTTCTGGGTTCCCACCATCGGGTTTCACGGGTAACTAGCCAGTTATTCACATGGGTCCGCGCTTATCTGAGCACTTCCAAGTTTCCTCTTTTTGTTCTGCTCGGTCTCCGCTTCTAATGTCCTCTTTCGTGGCTCCCGCCGCCGTATCCGTGATGGCCTTTGGGTTCCCGGTCTGGATCCGCCCAAGATAAGTATCTCAATACCGTCCAGGTCGTCAGTCCTAGACAAATTTGCGTCTCAAACAAAAAATGTCGAGTTGTCTGGGTTCCAAGCTTCAGTGAGTTTAAACATCTGGCTACAAGCTTCTGTTCTCCTGTCTTCAGGTGCCCCTGTGACAACCTACTCGTGTCGCAGGAAAAATGTAATCCTTGATATCAACGTTTGTGCCGCCGACCATCGGCGTTCTACCATTGTTTTGATTTTCAGGTGCATTCTTTCTGTTTTGTGCTCCAATACTGGCCCAATGAAAGCTGGTCGACGCGGCATAAGTTTCTAGTCGGTAAATCCGTGATGTTGTCCTTGAAGCTTTGTACTCCGTAGGAGACCAGTGATTACTGCTGCTACCTATGATGCTCAACAAACTGTTAGTGGCTCTGCCACGACAGCGCGCTACAGTTCTTATCCGGATATGCCCACTAACCTGTAGCGCCCTATCAAAACTTTTTGGCTGTAATGATCTCTTTTTGATAAAATCAAGACTCTTTGATTGATTACTTGATGTATCCGCCATTTTTCTCTGATCCCTCGATCCGCATTTCGTTTGCCGCTGGCCGTCATTGCTCAGCCGTTGACCCGGTTGCCATTCCGTTGTTCCGGGCTATTCCATCTCTCTTCTTGTCTGCGCTTACGAGATCCTCTTTCACGGCTTCCGCCGCTGTATCCGTGGCGGCCCTTGGGTCCCCCCTCAATCCGCCAAAGATATATTATTTCAATACCGTCCAGCTCGCCTACACCCAGACAAATTTGCGTCTAAAAAGGGTTTACACATCTGTCCACAAGTTTCTGTGCTCTTGCCTTGAGGTGCTCCTGCAACAACCTCCCTCAACCTTTGATATCAATATCCGTTGCCGTTGAACATCAGTGTTCTGCCATTGAATTGGTTCTCAGCTGTGTTTTTTGTGATTTGTGCTCCACTTTTACATCCTGGCCCAATGGGAGCTGGCGGCCGCGTCGACCGAGCCAGCTTTGGGCTGTTGAATAATTTAGGTTGCCAGTAGGTAGATCTGTGATGTCGGCTGAGGCTTTAAATTTGTACCTCCACGATTGCTGCTGCTAGTTATGAGGCTCAATGAACTGTTAGTGGGCTCTGCCGCAGCAGCGCGCTACAGTTCTTATAAAGCTTGCACCTCCGTAAACAGAAATTTGATGTCGCAACGATTATAAACGAGTTTATGTAAAACAAGGTGGTCGGCGCTTCCTTCCGAATTCTTGGCCAGCGAAAGCAGCCACTTCTGTGTGCTGAAACTGATGGCTCGATAGTGCCGAGCATGTGCCGAGAGGTGCCGACCACCTTATCCTCAGCAATGCCGCTGGCATCCCAGTATGTTGTGATCACGAATGACTGTCTTTCGCGCGGCGGGCCGGCTAGATTTCAAATTTGTTGATCGCGACTCGCAAAGATCACGATTGACAGAAAAGGAAATTTGTTGATCGACCTTCCCAACACTCGAGCACGCAAACGGTGTATGAATTACTATCAGTTAAGTTGCTGAAATCGAAACCACAATGTAGAGTCTAGATTTTATTCGAGGTAAGTGGATGGGAAGTGCATATCAGTGACTTGCAACGTGACATGACAACAATGAATCAAAGCATGAAAAACTGGAAATAAAGCGAGCACTCTCCAAAAAAGGAAATAAAAAGAGACGCCAAAATTTTATAAAGAGTTTGATGTTGTTTGCTCGAGTCTAATTGGAGGCAGGTACGCCTCATTTCGCAGCCGTCACTTACCCAAGTGTCAGGCCGCAAGCGGAACACGGGACAATATCTACCCCTCGGCTTGCAAGCGGTATTGTCTTTTTTGGGGCAAGTTCTGACTCCTGAGCATCGGCTCATCTGACCTTCGCCCCACGGGCCAAAAGCGAGGTCTATCCGCGTGCACGCGCTCTGCACTTAAGCCTGACGAGACAGAGCTGACTTCCCGGCTTCTCACTCTGTCTTGCCAGGTACCTTCCAATTTTCCGTGCTCATTATACACTCACCCTGTCTTGCCAGTCGTGCTATATTTTCAATCTCCCACCCATACTACCCGCAGATCTATCTAGTTCCTCCTAGCCCTTCTTGATAGACACTTGATTGATTTTTTGACTCGTCCCTTGTTAGTTTTCTACTTAGTATAGTTCTGAGTTGCACACCCATCTCGATATCTCGCGTCGGCTCCCAATGCATCCCGAGCCTTGTCGAGGCTGTTTCTCAGCTCTGCGGGATCATCATCGGGACAACGACAATTAGAGAGTTTGATTTGAGAGGCCACCCTCTATCGCTATTGTGTGGGTAGAGGCCGTCGGACTGAGCGATGTAAGTATAAATAATTCACTTTGTACGTGGGGCCGCGTGAGATTTCCAAAGCGCGTCAACACTTTTCCCGAGAGCGTTGCAACGTTTTTCATGAAGGTCTTCCCTATCAATATCATTCAGCGGAAGAAGCACTTCCTCTCGCATGGCGCGCCACAAAACAACGTCATCGAGTAGTTAGACAGACTGTACCTCAATACTACTGTATTCCTCAATACTACTGTATTAGTCTGTCGTAGCCAGACTCCATACAGGGTGATCTCGTACCTCGATCGTATGAACTTCTGTATGGAAGCGTCTGTCTACAAGAGACTGGAAACTCGGTCCGGGATCAGGTGAACTGAGCTGGATCACACGGTAATTGAGACGTGGCAGGCTCGTGTTGTAACGGAAGTCTAGCCCGCGCCACAACCATAATCTATGTATGGGTTTCTGTATGGAAGAGAGAAACTTGCAATTATAATGTTCGCGGAGCAGTTAACTCCCGGTTTGCGCAGACGGCCTTCAAACGACGTACTAGTACGTGATCATTCACACATTGTATATGTCTAACGACGCTTGGGAGCCATATAGCTCCAATTTCTGAATGCGGAGACTGAACCATGATACCATTGACTGCCGTGCCATTGGTGGATAATGAGCTCTGATAATCTCCATGCCGTACTTCTGGGGAAACGAGATTAAGCGCCGGTAGGGATATTTTCATGTCGAATCTTCCGGTTCTAATGGGTGCTCGTTTGACCGTCACGGTAATTGAATCAACATTTTGATCATATCCGACAGTTCGTTCGGACAAACACCACTGGAAATTGATGAACCGAACTCCGTTCTTTCGGCTCCGTCCGGAGGTCTCCTACTCCGATGTCCGGGGCAATGACATACACAGAGTTGTTGGTCATGAATTGGATCTCTAAACCTGGAATATATATGCATCAGCTGTTTGAGATTGTGCATTTCCTGCGGAATATTCTCATTGCCTTCAGGTAGCATAGGGTAATGGGTCCCAGAGACGGAACCTTTCTCTTGAAAGAGATGCGAGATTTGGAAGGGTTCGCTCACGTGAGTCTGGATTTCGCCATTGTCTACTTTGTGTGGGGGTCATTCGCCATTTATTCGCCATTGACACACTTTCGCTCGCTTTGAATCACACTGTGCTGCTCCATTGAAGGCGTCCCATCGAGTCAATGAATGGAAGTAATAGATCTCTATTTTGGCACAAGAAAATTTAAAACAGAATCAAACCTGCAAAAAAAAAACTGTTTACACTGGGATACAGTGCGACGCAAGATTTTTTTTGCAGCCAATTCCGTAAGTTCCAACCATCATTACCTTTTATGGAGTGTGGTCAGATTGGGATAATCGACGTTGCCTTCCATATAATCATCAAAACTTGATTTCCTTCTCAACGCCGACGTCTTCGTGCGCCGTGTCCGCCGAGCTTGAGTTTCCCGTTTTTCTATAAGGATGATCGCTAGTCGCTCACTTCCATTCTTAGCTATCCAAGCTAAAGCTCCGACTGCGCGGTCCAGTCTCATAGTAGATCTCTAGCAACCCGATCACGGCTGTTCTAACTAGTTCAGAGCGGGAGTTATCTGATATTGTTGCTTGACCCAAGGGGTGATCATTGATGCTGCCGTGGAAATCAACCCATTGCTGATTGTTCGTATTGATCCCTTGATTGTTCGTGTTTGTTAACAGCATCTATTACCTCTAATACCCTCGCATTTGGTCTCGCACATGGAATGAGGCCAAGATGCAGTGTCCCTGGTCCTCATCACTGGCTTTCCAGAAGAAATACACGACACGTGGCTTTTTTTCCAACTTCTTGAAATCGGCCTATTGCTGATTGTCCGTATTTGTTAGCAGCATTGATCACCTCTAATACCCTCGCATTTGGCCTCGCACACGAGATGAGGCCAAGATGTAGCGTCTTTGATCCTCAGCAATGGCTTTCCGAAAGAAATACGCGACACATGGCTTTTTTCCAACTTTTCTGCGTAGGTATCAATGGTCATAACGTTCAGAGATCAACATGGACAATCAAGGGATCAACATGAACAATCAGCAATGGGTCGATTTCCGCGGCAGCATCGGTGATCGCCCCCTGGCTTGACCCCCGAGAATGAAAGCAGATTACAGCATGAATAATAGCTTGACTCCACCCCTATCTCGAGCGAAATGGTCTCAGTAAGTCTGGTCTTGGATTGTACGCAAGGCACTGAACCTCGTAGGGCTCTCAAATTCAATTAGGGAATTCTGTTCCCAACTATGTCGAGCTCGCCTCCCTAATCATTCCACAAAGAAAACTGGGAGTTAAAGAAAAACTTCGGCGTGCATGCACCTTTCTTCCCATGCCGCTCTCCCTAGGATGGGATGTCGATCCTAAAGACGATGACACGCCGCCTGACTCGACAGTTCCAGGGTTATTGCTTTCCGATATTGAGTCTGGTGCTACACGCACTGTAACGGCTCGGTGGATGCATGCGCTCTACAAAGACACTTTGGAAACGCAGAGGCCGGGCACTTTGGTGATGCACCTCAGCGAGGCAGGCTACACGACACACTTTGGCTGGGCCCACACCCTGGTCCTCGTTACATTCCTTCTCCAGTTCTCAACCATCCTGTTTGCAATGATGCTCGGCCAGAAACGCGAAGGATGGCTACTACTCGCTGCAGGGTTGATCCGCATCGGCGAAGGTATATTCGCGTCAATGTATCCCAAGTATCGCGATCCACGGGTTAATAATCCCTCCAAGTCGCGCTACTGCGTCCTTCACACTGGCATGACCACCAATCTCATCCTCGTCATCACTCACCGCTTCGGCCACCGTGGCAAGTGCGTGAATCTTGAGGATGCGGCCGCGCCTCTTCCGCGCAAAGCCACAGGTTGGAAGCGCAGAGTCGAGGAGGGCATGCGCGCAGCGCTGAAAGCTGCTGTCTGGATCCAGAACGGTGCCAGTCTCGTCACCGCCGCAAACGGCTACACTATTCCCGCGGTACTACTTGTGGGTACATGCGTGCTGGAATTTGTTTCCGCTTTCAAGGACGCGCTTCCAGCCAGAGCCGTTCTCGTGCTCGCTACGGGCTCGTCTGTGCTCGATCGCCTCACTGCAGCGTGTCAGTTCACCCAATCGATCTCTGTGGGTTTCGTGGAGAACCTCCTTCCCGATCGGCGGGGACTTCACGTCGACTACAAATGGATTTCGCATGCCATGCTGCCCGGTATGTTCGTTACTCATGTCGTGGTCTTCCTGACAGTACCTTGCTGACTGTTTCCGGTGTTTCTCTTTCAACTTCCGGAAAGACACTACGATTGATCTGCATCCTTCTCACCCCTTGCGCGACGAAATCAGAAAATCGACTTTGAGGCGCCGGAGATTCCAGGTCCGATCATAGCCCACGCCGTAAATTCCCTCACTCACAGCTGTGCATTGAATTCAGGTTCCTCCTCTTGGTCCTCTTCCAGCATATCCCCCGACAGCTGCAACGAGAACCCAACTTGGAGATTGATTGTTCCCAATAACAGTGCTGTCACAGCTCATGTTTTTGTCCCGCATAACGGAGACCTCCATCAACCGCTCAAATCGCACAAGATCGTTGCAAAATAGTCGTTGTTCATAGGATATAATTTGACCGTAAATATCATAAAATCTTGTATATGATATTTAAAAAAATCATGTCCGCTGCTGTGGATTCCTGTCTGCTCGGTGAATAAGTGCCATGATGGTCGGAAGCACGAAATTGACGGACTATTAGCATGAGAGTTTGACACCGTGATCGACCGGCTAGATGATAGCAATTTCTGTTGCAGAGCACATACCCATCGGCGGTGAAAGAAAGGAACAAGAGAATGCAGGCAACGGCATTGTGGAGACCACAAAACAATCAGCTCGTCTAGTACGCGGACGGACCTGCGCTGATGTCTGACGTGGAATCATAGGAGTTCCGTCCCAATCCCCGTGATGCCCCCAAGATCGTTTCCTTCATAAATATGGCCAGTAAATCCGTGAATGATGAATTTGCCAGGCGTCTCGGCCTTCAAATTAATCCCAGATATTTTTTTGGCCGGAAATTAGTCGGCCTCCTCACCTCAGCTTTCAAAGCAAGGAGGTGGCCAGCGTGCATCATGAGATCATGTTCGGCCCTTTTCAGAAGTTTAAAGTTCGAAGTTCAAACTCCGGAAATAGTCGAACTGGACCCGGGATCATTCGAAAAGACCGGAAATCTGTCTTCCCCGCAACTGACGTCTGTTGGAATTGCTGTTGACGTCCGGATTGAGGGACTGCCGGTTAAACATTCTTCTACAGATCGGGTGTAAAGCAGCTAGACGAAATGGAAATAGTTTCTCTCACGCAAAGCTCGAAACATCTATCCAACCTAAAAAAAACAATTTGAATGTTAGACGCTTATCTGAAACCAGGTGCCTCTTGATTTCGTAACCGCACATGGTGTGGAGTTTCGCTATTACCGTAGTTTTGAAATCCGATATATAGAGCTAGCAAAACGATGCAAACGCATATCCATACTCGTTTCTCCCAAACTTGCCGGATCCAGGGATGGATACTCTGAGCAAGTCGTTTTTGGCCATGCGTACGAATATGCGAGTTGGTCGTTTATTCTGGGAAGACGACAAAATTGAGGGCTGCGGCTGGTTCCACAGGCGTTCAGATATGGTGGTGTCCAATATTCTAGTATTTCACGAAATCACTGACCGATTCATGACAGCCTCTTCACATCCTGGGAAACGTTTTGCGTGTCCTTTTCGTCATCGTATTTGCTCCGATATATTTGTTCATTCCGCGTTCCATCTACACGGCGGTAGACAACTACATGAGATCCAACTGGCTTTTGGAGTACGCGACAACTCCTGATTCCGTTCTTTCTAATGCGCGGGGTGGAGGGAAGGGACAGTACGAGGTGACAGGGTTTCAGCCCACATGGGTGCTGCAAGTCACCATCCAAAATGGGATGCTACAAGCCTTCCACCAGATCCCCTTCTCGGACGAAGTAGCAGAGGTCGGTTACACCGCACTCAGTTATCCCATGAAGAGTGCGGCTGTTCTGGCCTCTGAAGCCGGTTTCGTGCCCGGGCCACCACCAGAGCCTGGTCGCGAATACACCCTTGCGGATCGGCGCCGCATTGCTGAATATTTCCTGCGTCTGTATTGCTCCGCCACGCGACGCGACGGGAACCTGGACCGAACAGAATATATTTGGCTGGACGAATTCTGTCTCTCCGACTTGGAAACTCTCTCCGATGATGATGCGGAAGACAAGAAAGTCATCGACAAACAGCGCAGTGCGGAACTCGGGAGACTGGCCGATGTGTTCCGATGCGCCGTCCAGGTCGTTGTATTCTGCCACGAACCAAATTGCGATCACACAACACTCAGGTGCATCTGGGGCCAACGCCTGTTCACCATTCCAGAGATTCTTCACGCAGAGACAGTTTTGCGGCTGACGAGACGGTACAAGGACAACACGCTGACTGCCCAACTTTTTCCGAACCACTGGCCGCTTGTTTAGAGAAACGATGCAGAAGCACGCGTGTGAAGGGAATAGATGGCATCTGTTAGTGTTGAACATCGTATCCTCGCTGCTTCTTTCTCATGACATTCTCAGAAACGCGATTTATCAACATACCGTCAACGCCGGTGCTGTTCCGTGGCAGGTTGCAATCCACGCCCTCGTGGTCGAGGCAATTCGACGCGACGAGGCCGGCGACTTTCACGATCACAAGTATCTGGGGAAGGCGTTGAACGGCCTGCTTCCTCGCCGTGCTCGCCTTACCGATCTTGGAAATGGCGGCTAGAACGACCTCGCATGGCTTCTTGAGTTGAACCAAGGGTTCTACAATGCTGCCAGTCTCGCTGCTGTCTGCTGCATTTCCGAGGATAATTCTGTGGCATGGTTAGGGAAACCCATTGATCCTGCGGCAGGCAATGAACGACTCGAACCCGTCGTGACCGCCTTTCCCGTCGCATCCGGCTCCCACCCACCATTGACTATAATCGGTGGCGAGACGGTGGGTTTCCGACCTATCCCTCTGCAAAGAGATCCGTGGGGGCTCTACAACAACGAAGAGATGAGAGGCGCCAAGATTTTGGCGATCTCGATGGCCGTGATATTGGCTTCCATCGGCACAGCTATCCTGGTGACAGGAAACATCAACTCCGCTTTTTTGGTATACTATTTAACTACTATTTTTTATTGCATTTTTGAGCTACTCATCGGCACGATGTATTTAGTGAGGGATGGGTGGGTATTCCTGGAAGACTCGCTGTGGGGTGACAAGTTGGAGGCAAAATTGGGGGAACAAGATAACAACCTCCGCAAACTGACGCACTGGGGTTAGTCGATTCTCTTTCGTTTCCTTATTCGACCGACGCTTCATTTTCTATGCAGGAGCTCGCCAGCTCATTCCCAAATGGGAAGTGCCGGGCCTCCGACCCTCCTTCACTGCGAGACTCGTCGATCTACGCAGCAGGGTGTGCGTTGAGACTATCGTCGTTTCTCGCCCCAACGCCATGATACCACTGGCTATTCATGGAAGCGGGGTGACATGCATGCTGCTAGAACGGGCAGAAGACTCGAAAGACTCGCACAAGGAACCTAACATCGTTGCTCATAAAGTCGGCATGTGTAACGTGCCGCCGTACATCTTCGCGCAAACGGTGAAATCTGGTACCACGTATGTGGGGCTGGAGTAGTCGACTGTACGATATACCTGGGACTTGTATAACGCTGATTTTGGGATCGTCTGAATCCTATTCGCTCATTTAACAGTTGCCTTCTTTTGCGACGAACACTTTATAACCTTCTACACTCATTGTTATATACTCTCGTTAGCATTGCATGTCCTGTGACTGGTCGCACATCATGTATTCCCCTCGTTTTGAAATTGAAATGTTTTTCAACTTCGAAAACCTTTCAAACTCCACCACTTCGGAACAGCCTGCCGAGCTGATTCCAGGGAACGCCCGATCGGGCCGTGCTGATGGCCAATGTTCTACGCTGGACATAACGTGCTGCTTTAACGTTGTAGTTTCTACGAGAGACTATGTGTTTGAATGTCACAAGGTAGAAAAATAATTCCACAGCTTCAAGAGAATATATCAACCTCATATCAACCGCGGTTATGAACAACAGAGATTACATTGAACGAGACCAAACTTTCAAAAGGCGTCTCGGACTCACTGATATGGTCGAGAGTGTGCATGATACGCAGGAGTTGCAGTCCAGATTCTCCGGGTGTACGATCACCGATGGAGGGAAGACACTACTAATACTATGTATATTAAAGTGAACTACAGCGTGCGAACATGTACACAAATCCAAGCTATTCCAACTCGTCAAGTAAAGAACGTCACAAGCTCCGCGCCATGATTAAGCTCTACTGGCCCAATACTCTGATTATCAGTCGCCTGAACGAACCGTCCAGACGCCCCCTGCACCGCAGGCGTCCCAATAAGCGCCGCAATCACATTCTGCGCTTGCCGCACAATCACCTCCGGCGGCGGGCGCATTACCGCGTTGATCCCCGCCTTCGTGCCGACAATCCCCGCCGCGGGAGGAACAGCGCGATCCTCGGCCGCGAGCGTGTTCACGAACTCGTGCAGCTCGTGCGAGGTGTCGAACGCGTCGTTGGCGCGCGCGGCGGTGCGCGCGCATCGACGTCCGCGGAGGAGAGCACGTATTCGAAGGCGCGCGCGGTCGATGAGGCGCGAGAGGTACTGCGCCGGGGTTGGCGCCGAGAGAGGTTTCGATCTGCGCGAAGAGGACGGAGGGGAAGGTGCTAGCGAAGCGCATGTCGCACGACATGAGGAATTCGTTGCCAATGCCGCGTGGGCGCTGGATGGTTGTTAGTGTGGATAGTTGAAATGGAATCGAAAAGGGACTGACGCCTTCGATGACGGCAATTGTTGTCTGGGGCAGCTGGGTGATTTTCCAGAGGAGGGCGACGGGGAACAACATGTCTGGATACCCTGGAATGTACAGTGGAAGGACCGACTCTGGAGTAGGCTCAAGTCAGATAGCTTTCTTGTTGAATCCCTCGGAATATACCCACCATAGCCAGGCAAAAAATAATCGACGTCAATATGGCCGATGAAGAAATCCTTGTTGCCACTGGTGAAAACAACAACACGGATGTCGGTGTCATTCGCTTGAAGCCTCTCAATGAGGTTCGCCATGTCGGACTGAACATACATATCGGACAGGTTGATGGTCGAGTAGGTATTATTCACCCCCGATTGCTTTGTCCGGAGAGTGCCGTACGACGGATACCGCGCGTATATTGCGGGGGAGAGGCAGGAACGAAATCGCGAAGACGGCCAATCGGAGGAGGGTTTTTGAAGCATCTTGGGGATTTCGAGCTGAGATGGCGCCATTTTATAAGACCTTCAAAGCAAACAATCATCAAGTACCCATAGTTTTGGCGACGACCTAAACTGTAACATATGTCCGCCCATACTCTCCACTCTTCGGGATTTAAATCAAATTGAGATCAAAATTGCCCTAGTTCCGGACGAACCTGCGGATGAAGACATATGGGAAAGAGGTCTCCCAGATTTTTTGGATGCTAAAACGCGATTTCGCCCTCAAGGCATAAACCTTGTCAGACTAAAATGTGGTACAAATTACTCGTAGACGTCAAGAGTCAGGTTGGCCCAACGGTCGCTGAAATAACTATAGAAAGCATCAGATCATTTGGAGGTTACTGGTATTGCTTCAATCCTAGTCTGGGTTGATGAGATAAGGCGTCGAGCTGGTCAACAGAGCTTGAAACTGGTCGGAACAGTGAAGACGCGAAAAGAACTCAAGGCGGAACGCAACGATATAAGGCACCATTCGATTCAAACTACAGCACATTGTATCGTTCTAACGCGCGGTGACGGAGATCCAACGTGACCATTCTAGTGCGCATTGTTCTTGTGGTGTTCTGTATGAAAACGTCAGCGAGTTTTCGAACTGAATACAGCAGGAAACGCACTCAGATGGACTATATAACGGGCGGAGACATTAAACCAATGAAAAAAAATCGGATAAGAATGACAACGCACGCTGGTAGTCCAGAGTGTATCCAATCAGGAATATCCCTCCAATAATCGCCAGAACAGGGCCCGCAGAAGCATTCTTTCCGCTGAAATAGCGCGCCTTTATCCCTCCAAAGCGTGCTGGGGCGGCTCCTTTCGGAAGTTTGGAGTAAAAATCGACGAGTGGGTCCAGCCCGCCTCCAGAATTTCCAGACTGAGTCCAGTCAGTATCCGGCAGCAGGCGGGTTACAAGAGCAAGGGATACATACGACGAGTCGGGGAGTAGCAATTTTGGGCGGCACTAGGCCGCCGAGCTGGCGACGGAGAGGCGAAGGGTGCATGGCGGAAAGGAAGAAGCTGGCGCTATGTGTGCTTGTTATGATTGCGGGTTCCCATCACCAAAAAGATCCGTTTAATCCCGAACCCCGAGGCCCGGCAAATCCCGAACCATCTTTCTTGTGCGACCATGTCCGCCGCAGAAGTTTTGCGAGCACGCATCGAGAGGCTTTCGTTGGCCATAGAACACCACAAACAAGTCATCAAAGACTTGGAATCCAGCAAATGCAATGCTCGACGCGAACTCAATCGCATCCTTGATCCGATGGCACGTCTGCCACTCGAAATCTCATCCGAGATCTTCATACGGTGCTTACCTGACTCTCCTCGACCTCATTCCGGCGAGGCGCCCCTCTTATTCCTTCCTATATGTCGCTTATGGGCCGATATCGCTATTGTCACCCCATCTTTGTGGACCTCGATACGCTGTGAATCTATTCCAGACGCCGTCAATCTCGACATTTGGCTCCAGCGGGCACGAAGTCTGCCTCTGTGCATTTCAGCCCACGGAAAATTGGTCCCGGATGTCGCTAACGTGTTGAGCAAACACGCCCACCGCCTCCAGGTCTTTGAGTCGGAGTTCCACCATTTCAAGCAACTGATTACGCCATTCCCTTTGCTCGCAAAACTAACGGTCGTTGGTGTGATGCGCGACCGCATACCACCGCACGAGTATCTCGATATATTGCGTGCCGCTCCCGCCCTTGTGGAATGCCACTTCATCTCCACATTGTTCTATCCTCGGGATGCAGAACCGCTTAGGCATCCACGCCTGCGAGTGAATGGCACAACATCCATAAACGCCGCATATATGTTCAAATACTTGACGCTACCTGCACTCTCAACCCTCTTTATCGCAGGCCTGGACTTCGTGTCTGGCGAATTTACTGCCTTCTTGACTAAGTCTGTGCCCCCATTGCAGTTTTTGCGCATCGTGATCACAGAATTGGATGACCACGCTCTAAACCAGTCCCTCCGACTTGTCCCCACTGTAACAGACCTCCGCATACAATTCCGCGACTCCACAATAGATCCATTCCTTCTCCTGGAAGCATCGGTCTTGACATCGAACGCGAATCCTGACCCAACTCTCCCCAATCTCTGTGATCTCCGCATTGAACTTTTCTTCACTCACAACGTCGACTATGACGCTGTCATTGCCGCACTTTCAACTCGACGTGCTGCAGCGTCTTGCGAAAAACTCCAGTCCTTCACCCTCATTTCCGAGAATCCCGCACCTGATCCCGACACAATCGCGACTCTCCGGCAGTTTGCAGCCGATTCAGGAATGCGCATCCGAGTTGGCACACGTTCGTGCAACTATATCTGAGGTTCATGGTCCATCCTAGTCAGCTACAATTCATCTAACCCTGATTACAGAGGTTTTCCATGTTTATTCCGCACGCCACATGCCGATTTGTGCGCGCAGGCCACGTACTTGGTTATCGCATTCTTGACGTAGCCTTTAAGGTTCCAAAGCAAGACTCCTCCCAGCTATACCGTTCACCGTCGCGTTTCGTTAGACAAAGCTCCATCATGTACATTTCATCCAGGTTTCACGCTGTTCACTTTCGCCCATACATAACCTCCCATAACACAAAAACATCATTTGAGTGCTGCAAACCGTCCCGCATGGAAACAGAAACGTTTGATCATCAGTGCTCCAATCGAGGCAGGTGCCCTTTGGTCTGTTAGAGAAGTATATGAATCTGTGTACTTGACTGGTAGAATTTAGCGCTGTAGATGATTACTGTATTGAGTTGGGGTATGTGGAGTCAGGTATATAATGTGATCATGACTTTGTCGTGACTTCCAAGCCCTGCAAGCGCACAAAGCTGGAATAGTCCCCATTGATCCTGAGGAGCTCATCGTGCGTCCCCGACTCGCTGATGACGCCGTCCTTGATAAAATAGCTGTTGAGAAGTGAATTGAGCCTGGGAAATACAGTACTGTTTGGCGACTTACATTCGATCTGCATCTTGGATGCTGGATAGCCTATGTGCGATTGCTATGGTGGTGCGCCCAGCAGCAGCTGTGTCCAAAGCCTGTTGCACAACTTTCTCCGAGGCAGAGTCGAGGGCGGATGTCGCCTGTAAGAGTGATAATAGTCAGTTTTGGTTATTTCAGGGAAACAGTTAATAACCTCATCGAGAAGCAAGACCTTCGGGTCCCGCATCAGAGCCCGTGCAATAGCAATTCGTTCTGAAATAACATGAGGGACAAGACAGTGCCAAGATTTAGCACAAACGCTTCTGTCCCCCCTGAAAGCTGCGAGCCTTTCCCACCAACTTCGGTTTCGAAACCTCTGAAAAGTGTCGTGAGAACCAAATCAAGAGAAATTATGAATGAGATGTACTTTGGGAGAGACTGGATGAATTCGAGAATATTCGCATCCCGACAGACAGCTTCGATTTCTTCTTGAGTGACCTCCGCTTCAGGTTCCAGAGCTCCGAGGAGGATATTGAAGCGGATCTTGTTTGTGTGGGTGAATGATTACAAATCCGAGCGAGATAGGAACGAACCGTGCCTGCGTACAACGTTGGTTCTTGCGACACCAGCGCCATGTGACTGCGGTACTCCTGAATACCCAAAGTATCGACAACAACACTGTCAAGCTAGAGCAACACCCATAAATACACTGCAAAATCCAACCGTAATGATACATACGCTTATCTTCCCAGAACCTGGCTCGTAAAAGCGCTCAATGAGCTGAATGCTGAAAACGAAATCGTCAAGATGCTTGTAAATGGAGTGGAAATGACTCGAACGCTCACATCGTGCTCTTCCCAGACCCACTGGCACCCACAAGCGCGACGTATTCACCGGGTTTCGCCTCAAAGGACAGACCACGGAGGACTTGAATGCCAGGACGCGTAGGGTAACTGAAGTAAAGATCATCGAACCTCAAGTGACCTTGGGTCTTCTCTGAGTCTTTTCTTGGTGTCTTCGAATGCGGTGGAATCCCTGGACCAGACCCGAGCAAATCCATTATGGCTGAACCGGCCGTTTTTGCGGTTGAGAGATCAGGTGCAAACGAAAACACATTTCTAACGGAGGAGTTAGCCCAATGAAAAGTGCAACAAGGATTATTCGACGAACCCCGCGTTCATGCTTCCGAACATTGCCTTTTCTCTCTTTTAGTTCAAACGCAAATGAAAGAACGGTGAACGCACCGCCATCAGCGTGAGAAAGAATTGGAATGTCGTAACCTCTTGCCGCGAGACCAAGACGGACCCATACCAGAAAATGAGCGCGAGCACCCAATACACAGTGGTCTGGGAAAATGCGTAAAGCAAAAGAGCTCCGCGGCGCCGCGCGCGTTGCAGCCCGGAGTGGACGCAGTAGGCTATCGCTGTAGTGCGAACAGCAGTACTCCTCTCCTGTGAGCGCTGCAACGGTGCGAATCAACGAAGCTGCCTCGCACGCGACTTGTGCCGAGTCGACGTAGGCTGCTTGGGTGTCCTTGTCTTTGTTAACAATCACACGCTGCTAAATATGTCAGCATCTCAGTTGCAATGACCTGCGGCGCAACCTGACCAGGCGAATATATCCAACGAAGAATAGCAGCGGAGAACATGCTATGATGCGGATTTAGAAGCTTCAAGTCGTCAAGCCAGAGAAAGAAGTTACCGATGGAAATCAGTCCTAGTTTCCAAGCAAATATTCTGCTTGGTTCTAAATAAAATCGTTTGGAATTGGAAGGAGACACTCACAAACCAACAATCCAGCCTGTCGCGAGTGTCGTGATGCACTCCACGATGCTGTGGGGAAAAACTCAATGTCAAAATAAACGCCCATACAACAGTGACTCACGCTCCCAGCGTGATTCCTATCAGACCCTTGACTCTCTGCGGATAGTTGCTCAAGTTCGACGTCAGGCTGCCAGTCTGTGCGCAAACCGTAAGCATTAACAGGGAAGGGATAGTGAGGAATACACACGTTGTTCTCTTCTCTGTCGAAGAACTGGACTGTGCATTCAAGTGTCAGCTGCGAAAACGCATGGGAGAAGCTAGAGAGCACATGCTCACTTTCTTGCCCGAGGACGGCACGGAAGAGAAGGGAGCGCAGCTTGGCTATGAATGATGCCGCAGCGGAGGTGAATAGGAGGTTTTGCATGCACACTGCTACCCCGGAGCCGATGGCGACGATGAACATGTACAGTGCTGTGCGGTCGCCGAGGTGACGGCGGACCTGAAGCAGGAATATGAATGGGAGACTGAATTTACAACTGGCGAATACTGACGTGAGGGTCGGGATTCGAGAACGCTCCAATACCTTTGGCTAGAACAAACATTAGCGTCCCGCTCTGAATAATCATTCCATGCCCTCACCATAAACGACGGAATAAGCAGGGTATACCTACAAACCAAATCAGGATGCTGTTAACGCTGAAGGACGATGGAAAAATACCATGCCGTTCACTACGGAGAACAGTCAGACGGCTCACATTCCCAAGATAACGAAGAATTGACCCACCAATGGCAAATACAGCTCCTATGAGATAACTCCTCCACGACTCGCGATTCATTTTCGCCAGTATTACGAAAAGCTCGAACAAGCCCTTCATCTCCACATCCTTGGATGCCTCGGGCGGGTGCTGTACCTGCTTCTCGAGGACATCCTGCGATGTCGCCGCACTCTGGCTCAGCGCAACGCCAACAGGGCGAGAGTCATCGGGAGCGAGACTTTTGCCCGCGGAGTCCTTATTGTCCCGGAGTTTCTGTGCCTCGACCAATTGCGAATACGTACTGTCCGGATTCGCTAGTAGCTCGTTGTGGGTGCCCCGCTCCAAAACCGCACCCTCCGCCATCACATAAATTGCATCGGCATCCTTGATTGTCGAAAGCCGATGCGCGATCGTTATGCACGTCCGACCTATCAAATAATATATAGGGCAGAGATTGAAAGTGAGAAGGAAGTCACATACCGGCTCGCGCATTGTCAAGCGCCCGCTGCACGATGCCCTCGGAGGCGGTATCCAGGGCGCTCGTCGCTTCATCCAGAAGTAGGATCTTCGGATCAGCAACAATTGCGCGCGCAATGGCAACCCGCTGCTTTTGGCCGCCTGAAAGCAGGAATCCGCGTTCGCCGACAAGTGTATCGTACCCCTGCGGCAGTCCCCTGACAAACGTGTCCGCATTGGCCTGCACGCATGCGGCCTGGATGCGTGCAAATTTCTCCGCCTCGGAGGCGTCCTCGTATTTCGAGTTCAGCAGCCCGTACGCGACATTTTCGCGGACGGTAGCACTGAAGAGAGCCGGTTCCTGCGCTACGAGCCCAATCTGCGAGCGCAGATACTTGATATTGAGTTCGCGCACGTCGGTGCCGTCGAGTCGGACTACACCCGAATCTGGGTCGTAGAATCGTTCGATGAGGGCGATGATCGTTGACTTTCCAGAGCCTGAGGCACCAACGAGTGCAGTCGTCTTGCCAGCCGGGAACGAGAGGGAGATGTCCTTGAGCACCGGGACGTCGGGCCGGGAGGGATACGTGAAAAGGACTTTCTCGAGCTCTAGAGTACCAGAGACTGCGGAAGGTTTGAGCCCGCCAACATCAGAGGAGTCGATGAGAGGAATGCGATCGATCGTGTCATATAGCTTGGCGGCTGCTCCCATAGCAAGCACAATGGCTGGGGAAAATCAGGCAAGTTTTGGTTGGAAGACTGTAACCGTACCTTGCGCCTGTGGAGCAAGCAGCACAAGAGAGAAGGAGCCGGTCATGATTGCAGTGAACACCGTCACCACCGTCCCAGCATTTGCTATGTACCTCCAAATTAGTTTGAGCACATTTCAGGGACTCAAACCATACCTTCATTGCGATTGACAAGTGTAACGCCATAGCTGAAGGCTGAAGCGAATATTAGCTGATACTAAAAAGCCGAGGCAGTAAATACCCAAAGCATATGACGAAAAAAGCACCCAGAAGAAGCCCCCCATTCCAATGCCAGTAATCGTGGCTACCTTGGTGTCGGCGTCGCGCGCTTTTAGGATGAATGTATCGTAGAGCGATGCGAGTGTCTCTTGATTGCCGAAAGCATGTGCCGCACGGATCGTCGATATTGTTTCCTCAGCGAGTGTGCCGCCCTACATTCCAGCATGTTGGCAAATAGAAGTGTGGGAAAAAAATACAGACCTCTGCGACATGCTTGAGAGACAATCTGAGAAGGACATCATGAGCTACGAATCTCTGGTCCAGGGGAAACTTACTCTGTGTATCGGCCCACAAACTTGCCCATCAAGGATCCTATGATACTCAGAGCCGGAAGCATCGTCGCGAGGACAAGAGCCAGGCGCCAAGACCGAACAAAGGCGATAACGAATCCAGAGATGAAACCAGCGACACAGAATATCGATAGCGCGACCTTCTCCGAGATTCCCTGCTGCACGAGAACTAGATGGCATCCTTTAGAAAAGTACGTCTATGTCACGCAGACTCACGAGTGTCCGTTTGAATCCGGGTCACGATTTCGCCCGCGCCAACGGTGTCGAAGAAGGCAGAATCCTGGCGGAGCACCGACTTGAGATAGCGCTCGCGGATGCGTTTGCCGATGAGCTCCGATGTAACTACCCAAGTGTGCATATAGATGTACGTCGTGATGAAAGCCCCGACACCTGGAAAGTGTGAGCTATACAGTCAATTGAATGTTATAAGGCGCCTGCCCAGAAGTGCCATATAGCCAGCATTTTTGGCGGAAGCCCGGCGAAAGTCAGCCGCGGCAATGGGCAGCTGCTGCGCAGCTCCTGGAAATCCTGCCTGCGCTTCCAGAAGAGCCAGGGTAAACGAGACAAAATCCTGGGTAAGATTTCCGAAGAAAATGCTCATCAGAGGCTACTCAATAGTCAACAATATTTCGAATCCTGGCATGAGGATTATTACGAACCGACGCCGCGCCCGCAGCACCAGCTGCAATGATTCCGATGAAATTCAGCAGAAGCTCCACTCGTGTTGCGAATCTTTGAATCGGGAGTCAGGTGATAGTAGCAGTTACGACTATGAACCTACCGAAACAACGCGAAAAAGGAGACAGGGGGAACTTTGGGTTCCTCCTTGGGCTTCGGAGTCTCCGCTTTCTCGGCGCCTGAGCTGTCCGTGTCGCTTCCGGTCTTTGCGAGAGCTGGCGGTCGTGGGCCAAACAAGAGAAACCTGCGTTTTGCCTTGGGGGCAGACGCACCTTGGTCCATGGCGGTCAAGGTTCACAGGCACGTCGAGGAATCGTGTTTGTTTTCTTAAAGTAGCTGACGCCTAACAGTGACTGTGACCCAAAGCTCCCAATTTGGGAGTTTCGGCTCCGATTGTCTGATACGAATCCTTTGCGCAGTTGAATTTGCTTGGCGGTCGTCAGGCCTCAGGCATTCTGCCGTAGTGCCACGTCGTTTTCACTTTGCGCAGCGAGCAGCACCTGTTTCACTAGGTTTGAGAACCCATGAGCACACATCGCATCAAATCGGAACGACTGAGTCACAATCGGCAAACTCCGGAATCGCGGTCACCTGATTTTGTTCCAGCGTGCAGAATTACTCCGAAATATTTTGTATACATAATTAGAACAGTTTGACGACGACCTTTCCAACATGTGCCTGGGACTCTAAATGCACATATGCGGCTTTGAGCTCATCAAACCCAAAGATCTTGTCAATGACTGGTCTGGTGGTGTCGGGATTGGCCGAGATCAGCTTGTTCATGTTTTTGAATCTATAAGACATGACGCGGAATCATTGAAGGAAAGTTCAGACGACGTACTGGACGACTGAGCCGATGGATATTCCTCGGATCTTGACCTCCTTGAAGATACAGGGCCAGACAATATCGGTGGTCGGAACGGCATTGCCCTTGGTGCGGCCAAGTTGAGATCAGAATGGCTAGCTAAGGTCGTTGCTCACGAATCCACCCAAGGCACCGACTAAGGCAATGCTTCCCCCTTGTTTCACAGCCTGTATCGATCGCGCGAGAGTAGAATTTCCCCCGACCTGGAAGTTTCAATGATTCACATGAAAAAAGACCGTAGTGAATGATAGACTGAACCTCGACAACATGATCAACGCCCTCGCCGTTGGTGATTTCGAGGATTTCAGCGGACCAGTGAGGTGTCGTCTTGTAGTTGATGACGTGCTTGGCACCAAGTTTAGTGGCAATCTTGAGTTTCTCGTCAGATGAAGATGTTGCAATCACCGTCGCTCCGGACGCGACGGCAAATTGTAAAGCAAATCTGAAACAAATTGAGCGCCTGCTTGTGTAGGTGAATGTAAATTCCTACATGGACGTCCCGCCGGTGCCTTGGATCAAGCCAGTATCCCCAGCCTTCAGAGGCTCGGACCCGGAGAGAAGAGCATTATAAGCGGTCACTGCAGCGCATCTATTGAGTGTATTCAATCATCAGCAAATATAGGGAACCCGGAAAGCACACACGGTAACGTCGAAGCTTCCTCATAGGAAAGGTGTTCTGGGATAGCAACGAGTGTCTTGAGAAATGATCAGCCGATGTGCAGGCAAACCAAACAGAAAGACCTACTTCGGCTGGAAATGAACGATACTCGGTCAGGACGCCATGTATGGGGCCGCCCAATCCGTTCTTGGTTGGCGAATCCTTGTGAATTTTTGCCTGCAGGAAGTTGGCACAGACACGGTCTCCCACTTTCCAGTCGTTAACTTCCGCTCCAACAGCGATGATCTCACCGGCCATGTCTGAGCCGGGAACCAGATTTTCAGGCAATCTGCGAAGAAAAATCATTCCCTGGGGTCTCGTATGAGTGACTACCGCGACGTACGTCTCGGGGTAGGTACCATGCGCGACCATGAGATCGCGGAACTGAATTAAGTTATAGCTCGAATTCAAACAACGCTAATACGTATACAGAATTGGAATACCTGCAAAGATACCGCATGCGTCTTAACTAAGACCTCGTTAGGCTTTGGAGGATTCACAGGCACCTCCTGCAAGGTGAGATTGTCGATCGAGCCAATCTAAGAAGTGACTAATTAATGAAACTGCCCCAAAAAAATTCAAAGTCATCAAACCTCGGGATAGAAGTACTGGCGGGTCGTCGCTGGAATCATGCCGAGTCTGAACGGTCAGAATGGCTCCAGTACAATTTATACTGAGCCTTATTAATATGTTGAGAATATTATTAATATGTTGAAGAATCTTACTAATTTGTTGAATTCGAAATAGAAGGTTTGAACTTTGCCGAGATCCCCGAGAAAGCTCGAAGACTTCTGACGCATTGTTTGCTGCATCCGCTTACTAGTGCTAAGGCTTGCTCCCGTTCCATTTTCACGCTTTCCTCTGCCTCAGCTTTGATTATATATCCGCATATATCAACCTCCACTACTCCGACTGTCGCAGACTCAAAGGCTGAGCGGCGCGTCACTCGATGATACTGCCGTCGCATTATCGTGCCTACTTGATTTGGGACAGAGAACTGACAAATAGCGGCCCGAGCACTCATTTTTCCGTTCTCTGCCTCCAGCAGCCCCCCCCACACGTCCTGTTACGTGCCTGTCAGGGAGGCGTTTGTTCTTTCGTTTCCTCTCTCATCCTTCTCTGCGCTCAAGTCCCTTCCACAGCGACGCCGAAAGAAACTTACTGTAGGATCCGCTGGCGCGGAACTCAAACGTCGGATTCGGCTAGTAGTTGAGTTCCACTTTGAGGCCCTCGGTTTGCAATTAAAAACCTAATTTTGTAGGTGGTTCCAGTGAATTCCCGGTCAGTGGCTGATTTAAGGTGCATTCATGTTTCGGTAGAAGAGGCTCTGAGGCTAATTAAATTGAGCGGGTCGGGACTCTCACTCGGAAATGGTTCGTGCAACTAGACAATTTTAACGACAACCTTTCCAACATGTGCCTGGGTCTCCAAGTACCAATATGCCGCCTTGAGATCTTCAAACGCAAAGACTCTGTTTATAACTGGTCTCGTGGTATCGGGATTGGCCGATATGAGTCTGTTCATATCTTTGAACCTGCAAAACATGAGATGGGAGGATAGACCAATTTTAGGCAGACGCACTGAATCACTGAACCAATGAGTATCCCTCGCATTTTAATCTCCTTGGAAATACAGGCCAAGAGCACATCGACAGCCGGAACATTGCCCTTAGTGTCGCCAAATTAGGATAAGAACGACCATATTGAATTTTTTGCGCACAAGTCCGCCCAAGACACCAATCAAATCGACGCTCCCGCCTTGCTTCACGGCTCGCAATGACTGCGCGAGAGTAGAATTCCCACCGACCTGGAAAGTTGAACAGCTCACAACTTGTAAAGAAAAATGCAAGGACGAATAGATTGAACCTCAATCACATGGTCAACGCCCACACCGTTGGTCAGTTTCAGGACTTCAGCGGACCAGTCAGGTGTCGTCCTGTAATTGATTACGTTCTTGGCACCCAGTTGGGTCGCAATCTTGAGCTTCTCGTCAGATGAGGATGTTGCAATCACTGTCGCTCCAGATGCAACGGCAAACTGCAAAGCAAATCTAAAGCAAATTCAGCGCCTGAGTTGGTTGGGACAATATTAATGCCCACATGGAGGTCCCACCTGTTCCTTGAATCAGGACAGTGTCGCCAGCTTTCAGAGGGTCGAAACCCGAGAGAAGAGCATTGTAGGCCGTCACCGCAGCGCATCTAGAGAGCATTCAATCACGAAGGGATGATCTCTGAAAAGCGTGAAGCACGGACGGTAGCGTGGAAGCCTCTTCATATGAAAGGTGATCCGGGATAGCAACGAGCGTCTTCGTTGGAATTTAATAGTCAATTTATAAAGAAAATAGAAATCAAAACTCACTTCAGCCGGAAAGGTGCGGTACTCGGTCAGGACGCCATGGACCGGGGCGCCTAATCCTTTCGCACTTGGCGAATCATTGTGTATTTTGGCCTGCAGAAAGTTGGCGCAGACACGGTCTCCCACTTTCCAGTCATCAACTTCTGCTCCCACAGCGATGATCTCACCGGCCATGTCCGAGCCTGGAACCAGATTGGCGGGCAACCTGAGATAAAAATTGAGTGTTTTAAAGTCTCATATGGTGACAAGTGAGACACACTTCTCCGGGTAAGTACCATGGGCAACCATGAGGTCGCGGAACTGGATTGTTGATATTCGAATTCAATCAATGCAACAAAGAGTCGGAGGTACCTGCAAGGATACCGCGTGCGTCTTTACTAGGACCTCGTTCGGCTTCGGAGGTTTCACAGGCACCTCCTGCAAGGTCAGGTTATCGATAGAGCCAATCTGAGAATCGGCTGAATGAGACTCAGATGAAGAATTCACAGAAGCCCACGCGAACCTGTGGGTAGAAGTACTGTCGTGTGGTCGCTGGAAACATATTGGGTCTGGCCGTTTGGAGCAGCCACAGAACGCTTTATATTGGTTCCCCATTTCCCGATGCTTGCGGTAATTATTCACCAGGCTATTGAATTCAATTGCAGAGTAGCGTCCATCTGACAACTCAGCCGGCACATATCCCGACGGCTGCGGCAAACATGTTCAAATGTCGCGATCCCAAGACCGATGGCTGCGGCAATTATTGGCCCAGCTATCCAGTTGTACCCGGCCTTGGAACAATCTCCATCGATCGCCAACCCTCAAACTCTTATCATTTATGTCAATCACGCGGAACACTCCGTGATGGTGCAGATAAGATAAATGAGGGATCCAGAGCGGTCACACCATAACGTCTGGGCCACCGAGACAGGGGATTTGTAGCATCTGCTTATGCAAGGGGCCATCGGGGCGAGCTATCGCTGCCCTATGTATTCCTGTTTGGTTCGCCCTGTGGCTGGCTAGGTGATCACCAGTTCACTGCGAACCAAACAGGTAATACATAGGGTGGGTTCATTTCGCTGATCCATTTGTACTTATGTAAAGTTTGTTCAAAGGAGCAGAGCACTCAAAGAGGACTCGAGAAGAAAAAAAGGGAGCGCTTTCCTTTAACGTTTACTGGCACAGGCACAATTCCTTCTCTGCGAGTTACCCCGAATTGCGGTGGAACTAGAAACGTGCGGTGGGCCGTGTGATGAGCGTGATCCGCAATGAAACGGCGGACGACCGAAGCAGGAAGGCGATGTCGCGGATCAGCTGGCAAGAATACGATCACGGAAATGGCCAACGTTCAACTTCGTCATGCCGTCTGACAGCTGATTTGAATCCAAGCAATGTTGGAATGACCTCCCATATGTGAATATATTTGAGGGAAAGATTCTACATATAATATGACACGGAAACCGAAGAACCAGTCAAAGTAGTCACCGCGCCACTCGCTGGAGACAAATGAATCGATTCCCAGATAATGGGTCCGAGAATTCCCTCACCCTTGGACTCCTGCCGACGCAAGTTCACATCCTCGATGCCATTGTTTATAATTGCATATCCGGCGTACGAGACATTCCGAGCTTTACACATCGGCCGCGTCCGAAGCGCAGATGTCCGCACGAGCTGGAGCCCCTGTTGGGAGACGGAAAGATGATATGTCACAAGGATTGCATCTAGTTCCAAGCAACGTCCAGATCGATGAAACATAGACACGTCCCAGGACGGAAATTTTCCTTCCTTGTAGAGGACGAAAGTCAACGCGTAAGTGTCTCGCTGGAGTGGACTCTCCCGCAATGCAAGTCGCATGCCTTGACTGACAGGGAGCACCCCTTCTGGTGCTGCTTGCCAGCCTTCTGGATCGCCCGGATTCTCTATCAAGGACGGGAGAGGACCAGGACCAGAACCCTGCTGGATGTTGTGGATGTCGAAGGCGTGGGCTGCAGTGGGCGGCCAATCGGTGAGGGGGCGCCAGTGAGCAGCGAGGGGACGCTTCGCTGTACACAAAGAGTATTGGTCGGTGAGGAGGGTTAAGCGTCGCGGTCCCGAGAACTATGTGTCCGCGAACTACGACCAATCCGGGCACCTACGACGATATCAACTGTGGAATATAATCGAACGCTCAAACATACGCACTGTCGAGGCCTGGTGGAAGTTGATATACGTGCCTTCCCGCCAGTTGATTAATAACACAACCCAACTTCTATGAATGTGAATCGTCAGAATCACGAAATCACCTGAGAGCGAGGCATCGCCGTCGTTCCACCACCTAATCTCGTCCCTTCGAGGCATGCGGAAAATTTCAACCGAGGAACCAGTTGTCAAGTCAACTTGCTCGATGATGAACGAGCTGAAATCTGAGTTAATTAAAAAAATCCACGGAAATAAAGAAACCAACTCTTTTGACAAGCCCGGGAGGAGAAACCGTGCTGTATTTCCGTGATCGAGAATATCAACCGCGTATCCCGTGCGTCTTCTCTGCGAGTAGGTCCAGATGCATAGACCCGTTTCCAAGTTCCAGCACTGCAAGCGGCCATCGTAACTTTCCAGCGTGAAGAATCGTCCACCAGGCAGCAGCTTCACGTTGGCTGACCAGCTTGAACCGCCCTTGGTTGAGGCAATATCCGCAGACTCCACGGAAAGCTGTCGATTGATAGCGGATGCAGACCCTCTGCTTACCCACGTGGGGCCACAAACCAGACGCTTAACTGTCTGGCGGAGCTGAGGGGCCGAATAGTTCGCGAAATCGGGGTCGGAGAATGCATCCATAATGCGCCGAGCAATCAGGTCTGCCACCAACGCTACCCAAACGTGCTTCGAAAGCGCTAGGACGTGAATGATTTTGTTCACCTGCGACAGAATATATAAATCTTGGCGATGATGAAGACTTCTGAAAATTATACCTGGCTGGCGCTCAGGACTGTCCAGACATCGCATGTCGCCAGCACTGCGAGCAAAATGTCTTCGTTGAGATCTTGGAAGATCGCCATGGTCGATGGGTGGATATGGTCGGGCGATACCCTCTGCAAAGTCCGTAAATGACGGCCGTCAGGAGAGACCCGAGTAAATGTCCAAGGACCGAGTAAAGAATGAAATGGAACCGGGACGAGAACGTGGCGAGACCAAATTTTTAATGTCAACAAAGATCAAGAGTGAGTGGGAGGTTGAAGTGCGGTAGGTCTTCAAAGTTGGAACGTGTGTCCAAGTTTGGAGATTAAAATTACTTGTTTCATGCGGCCGAGTCCGACGGAGGTTGTTAATGTAAGCAACGCGAGTTACGGCGCTGAAAGGAATTAAAACACCGAGTAGAGACTGGAGTAAAGACCCAAGCACTGAGATAAAGTGAGCACGTTCGGCACCAGAAATAAAGCAGTGGAGGACGAAACAGGTTCACTCAATCATTTTGGGGCGCAGACGCCAAAGTTCAGCGCACTGGGCACAGCCAAGCTTAACTTGCAACACTGTAGTTTGGCTCAGACTCCCATCGTGCAGAGAGCCTCGTGGCTTTGCCAATTTGGAACTCACCACGTTGTCCCCACGTTGCGCGTACCCTTCTCCTCCGGAACTCAATGACCGCGGAAAGCTCAGCTATAACTTCAGCATACCACCCACTTTTTAGCGACCCTGCGGCGGATACGACCCTCCGCTCCACTGAGGGCACACTTTTTCGCGTTCCAGCTTTCGTCTTGCGCCGCACTACAGGCTACTTCGCGGCCACGCTCCCGGCTATCGCGGACACAGAGCATGTTCCGCTAGATGAACCAGCCGCGCTCCTCGCACAAACTTTGAGCTTGCTCTGCGGGCTCCCACCACCTGACGCAGCGCTCGACTTTGATAGAGCAGAAGCCATACTGGGACTGGCGGAGAGGTGGGACGCCCCCGGTGCGGCTGCGCGGGTGCGCGACGCGATCACCGGTCCCGTCTTCCTCGCGGAGCCGCTGCGGATGTACGTAGTCGCCGTGCGCGCAGGGTGGAAAGATGAGGCCCGCATCGCGTCGCGCGGCACCCTTGTCCTCTCGCTGTATGACGAGGTGCACGATGAGCTGTTACGTCGCCTCCCAACGCAGGATTTGATGGCATTGTTGGGGTTGCATCGCCGGCGACGCGACACGCTAGATGGCCTGCTCAAAACTAATGTCAACATGGCGGCGGTGTCCTGGTGCCTGTGCAGCATGTGGGCTGCAAGGGGATAACTATCTTTGGAGGGAGTATCGCGCACGCGTGAGTCGGCGACCGAGAGGTGTTCGCTAGGAATCCTCATGAATTGCATTAGATATTCGCAGAGATGGACATACGGGCGCTAGGCGACACAGTGACTGGCTCCGCAGTAGACGAGTGGCGCGAGGCGCTTGCGTGTTGGAGTGCTAAATGCGCCGGTGCCGGGTGTGGAAAAGCGATATATGACAGGGATACCATTTTGCCGGAAATCAAAGCCTGCATCGACCAACTGCCAGATACGGTGTAATTTGATCTAGAAGAGACCTTAGACTGATATATTTTCGCGTGTAGGACATTGCGTTGGAGGCTTTTCTATAAGTTTTCTTCGGGCTACTGTTATACAGTTTGGTCAGCAAACATTCGTCTTGGAGTAAGTAAGCGACATGACCAAAAATGCAGGGTATATGTGTCGTACGTCCTTTTAGATGAATACAACCGCGTGAGCCCGATCCAGGTTCGGGATTCAAGACTGTATTAACGCAAAACGGCGTTATGCGTCACCGACCCCTGATCATGAATAAGTCGGATTTTGCCTCGGCAAATTATGTCGCAAAAATCTGATTTGATTTATAACCCATTATAGCGTCTTTCTGAATCTTATGAGGCGCGGGCCTGTAAACACTCATAAACCCCCATAACCTGACCATAACCCTGTCCGTTCTTCCGGGAAGGTTCAGAAACACGTTACAAGAGATCATCCGCCAAATTGAATTTTTGCGACTTTGCGTTCTGGCCAGTCGAACGAAAATTAAAAATGTGAAAGACTCAACGCTGGTGGAGCCAGGACTGCAGTGCATTCAAATCAAGGCACCGCGCAAGAAGCACAAGGATTACCGCTCCGGGAACAAGGTCGAGACCAAGACAGAAGGAGCACGGGAAGCAGACATGATCACCGCACTGAGATCTTGACGGCCAGATCTTGGTCTATTCCGGCCGCACTTGGTGACCTGGGAAAAAGTCGAGCGCCAGACTGAAAACGAATCACTAAAAATCGAGTGTGACCGCTGAGTTCTGGGTGAAATGAGGGTAAAACTATACGGCCAATGTGCTAGCTTCTCCAGCTGGGAGAAGAAAATTACAGCAGGGTAATAGGAGGAGAAAAAAGACAAAGAGCACCATCAAAGGGAGTGACGGCATTTAGCGCTATGTCTCGTGATCTCCCATCAACTTCAAGCGGAGCCGCGCCAACCCTGGCGGCCCAAGTACACTACTACAAGAGCTTTGTATTTCGAGGGATATTCAAGAGGCGAACAAGATTTCTTATGTAAATAACCAAATTTTTACCCTCGATTTTGGGGGCGACATAGGAGTCTCACTTTAGCAACAAGCCATTTAAAGATTTGACGCCACAGTATCCGGTGCTCATTCCGTTCGTGCATCCAAAGTTCGGGTACTCGACTTCTATCTTGAGGGTAGTTTGACTTTGCCACCAAGAGGCCGATCACACAACGAAGGTTAGATTCGTAATTTCGAATTCAGTGTCTGTGCGCGGTACTTACGTCTTCCATTCATAAGGAACCCCGACTGATGCGGTCGTATCCTGGTCGAAGCCTTCGACTTTCCTCTCTTTTCAATGTCTGCTGCACCCAGCCCAAGCCCTGAACCCAATCTCGGTCAGCCCACTTTTTTCAATCCCGTATTATTTTATCAACGCCCGCATCTTCAGATGACCCTCAGGGCGAGCGAGGAGGGCTGGACGAATGCCCACTTACAAAACCATCGCGTGCCAAACACTCGCGGAAGCAGCCAGAAGGGCACATCCCACGGCCGCCGAACGCGTTCATCCTCTTCCGGTCCTCATTCGTCCGCAACCAACTCGTGTCACCGGACGTGGAGACGAACCCCACCACCATCTCCAAGATCATTGGCCTCACCTGGAAGAACCTCCCCGCGGACGAGCGTCGCGTCTGGTATGCGAAAGCACGCGAGGCGGTTGAGGAGCACCGCCGCCGTTTCCCGGACTACGCGTTTCGCCCCTCGCAGCGGCGAGGGCACGGAGGGGGTAACGGTAAACCAGAGAGGCAGAAGGAGGCGCGGCGCAAGGTGCGCCAACGCGTCGTAGAAAATCCAGAGCGCTGCGTCAGGATCGCCGAGCTGCTCGGGGAGGGGAAACACGGGCAGGCGCTTGACGGCGCCATGCAGGAGTTTGACCGCGAGCGCATGTCCGGAATTGTGACACGGTTCGAGCCTCCCGTAACAGCGACTACGTATCGGCGGGCGTCTTCCGCTCCAGCACCAGTCACGGAGCCAGTTGTAGCATGGAGGCGGCGCTCCTCCAGCTCCGGCCCGTCGTCTCGATTCAGGGAAACTGTTGGACCCGTTATCGATCAGCCTGTCTCTCTGGAATCGACTTCTTGCTCAACCCTTCCCCCTCGGCGTGCCACTAGAGACAAACCCTGTTGTAATTCCTCTTTTTTCTGCCAGTGCCTTGTAAGGACTCATATGTCATGCAGGATTTCTCCACCTTCTCCTTCAATTCGAGGGCGCCTGTGGTATTCACCGATCCTACCTACGATCCCTTGTGGCTCTCCGACACCCAAGATTCCCCCACGTGGGACACTTCCAGCCTCTTCTCCACCAACGACGACTTCGGACCTAGCGCTGGTCAAGGACCACTGGAGCATTCTCCCAGAACTTGATCTAGGTGCCTTCGTCAACGAGGTATACACACACGACGTGAATACACTATCGGCGCCTTCTTCCAGTCTCACTCTGTCACCGATGGGAGCGTATCCGTATAACTTCGACGCTGGCCTGAGCGCTCCCGCGTTCATTCCGGATACCGAGCCCGGGTTGTCGCAGATAGAGGCCGACTTTATGAAACTCATGGCACAATACTCGCTCGACACCTGACTGATACACAGTCATGGTTAGTCTTCTACATGGTTAGCCTCGTGTAACTGTGCGCGTGGTCGCCTGTAATCCCGAGATGGACTGCTCCACTTTGATACCTACCCAATGTCGTCTGATAACCATTCACTCACTCATCTAGACAGTCACCCCATCATGCATGCACTCTTTAATACCCATACCAAGCATTATACATGAATTACTTGTGTGTGGACTGATTGGAAGACGCATCATTTGTTGGCGGATCAAATGATGCGCTAGAAACACAGCCACCAATGCAGCCCGTGACATTCCTCAACGTATTGAATGCAGGGTGATTGAGACTTCGTGGGCTATTCGAAATACACAACAAAAATGATCACTTCCAGGATGGGTCTACGGAATTGTTTAGCAATCGTGGACATAGATTCCTGAACACGCACTTCGAAAGTCCCACACAACGAGCACGCCTCGCGAGTTCATTTGTGGGAACGCGCGCATAAGCGACTCACGTGTGTTCTCAACAGGGTTCCCCGGCCGCGCATAGACGCTGGACACGCTGGGTACCAGCACGCTCAGCTCGAAGCGTTTGAGCAATGGCAGGCTCACGGCCGCCACGCTGTTGTCAATTTCGGCAAAATGCGACCGGTAGACATCATCTATGGGACCGTTGCACGCTTCGTATGCCTGGAACGCCCGGCTGGCGATTATAAACTCGGTGAGACGGTCCAAGCGTGGAGGAAGGGAAGAGAGCGTGGATGCGAGCTCGGGCGGGTCACCGAATATCCGGAGCGTGGTGAGGGCGGTGAAGTGCGCCAGGACGAGGCCGTCGGTTATGTCCTCTGGAAAGGGAATCAGCCCACGGTATTTTGGCAAGTATTCAGAGTCTCACGTGTGTGGATACGAAGCTCCTCGATTGTCGGACCGGCATTGTGCAAAACTCGAGCGAGCTCCGAGGACGTCGATTTCAGCAAGTCTACGCGCTGCAGGAAGCTAAGACCCAGAGGGCAATCGGAGTCTAAGAACCATATCCCGAGGTCTGAGGCCTGGGTCTGCAACATACTGAGCTTTTCAATCCGAGCACGGGGGGCGGCGTGAAACGTCGGGCGCCGAATCAGCTCTGATATCGACATGACTCGAAAATGAGACGTAGCGCAGATTGAGCGTACGGATTGTGGGTGTGCAGCGCTCGAAGAGAAGGCCGAAGGCATCGCGGTTGGGGAATAACCCATCGATAGCAAGCGTGTGAAGCGATGGGAGAGCGAGCAAGCTCTGTGCGGCCTCAATCTCAAGGACACCAACTTCAGATACAATGCTAGTGCCGGCGAGCTGCAGGCTGTTCAGACGAGAGAGAAACAAATTGCGAATAGATTTGAGGATCGTAGAGCTGAAAGGGGCGGTGACGCGTCGGACAAGAGAACGAAGATGTGGTGAGGCATCGAAGATTTTTTCGAGACGACAACTTGCGGCTTCACCGAGAAAGACGAGGTGATGGAATAAGTGGGTCTGCGCGGGAAATGTAAAGGCACGGGAATTCAATGCGCAGGACTTGAGATCCTGTGAGTTATGCAAGAAATCGATAATGTAGGCGCAGAGTTCAGCAGTTCCCGAGACCGTAGCACCGGCAGACTGGTCGCTCATGTTCGTTGGACCTGGAAAGATCATGCCAATGAATGTTAGCGGTATAGGTCCCTTAACTAAGTGCCAGCTTACCATTACCATAGATCGGGCTGGAGCCGTCGAACTTCAACAGTGTCAGTGCTCTGGGACGAAGGAAAGGGCGGCAATCTCCGAGAAATGTGACCATGATGTCACACGGATCAACCCCAGCCGTACCCGGAATCCCTTTTTGTCGTCAGCCACCATGTCCGAGGCGTCCGGGTCAGCGTTCGAGAAACGAGACCTCACAAATGAAACGATAAACGAGAAGAGACGTGCATGCGATAGATGCAGACGTTTAAAACGTATGTGGAACAGAGAATTCAGGGACAAACTTTCCCGTTAACTTGACTCCTTAGGGCGATGTGAGCCTTCTGCTATGTCCTGGATTTGATACTGAAAATTCAGGAGGTGATGGTGCTGAAATATGTGGCCAGTGTTCTGCAAACGGCGTCGTCTGTGCGCGGCGAGCGCCAGCCTTAGTAAGCTGTGCCCAGTACTCCTAGATGCGCTGTTGCGTAATTTTTCATCTTAGGTCCGAACTGTTTTCGACATTCAACGAAGATCTTACACTCGCGACTATGTAGAGTCTCTGAAGCTGCGATTACAAAATGTGGAACAAGAGCTCCATCAACCAGGGCAACATTTGGTGTCTGGGTTACTGAAGGGTCTCATCAAACCAATTCCCCCACCGCATCCAAGTGATTCTGGGCCTCACGATCTTGCGGCAAGTTTTCAAAAACTGTTCCTCGACGATCCACCCCCAGACCCTGGCTTCCAAGGAGAATCTAGTGTCTCCATGATGGTCAAGGCAGCGGTGGCAATAAAACCAGATCGTCCCTCAACTCGCCGGAGAACTCCCGGTCCAAATCCTTGGATCCTCAATCCGGTATTACAATCCATCCATAAAGTAGCAAACGCAAACTAAACCATATTTCGCAGTGGGATCCGCACTCCAGTGATATCCGCCACTTGACTTTTCCTGATTCTCATCTGCTTAGCACACTCATTTCTTTATATTTCACGCATGTGGACATATTCATCCCAATACTGCATCGTTCAAATTTCGAGGACGCTGTATCCAACGGATTTCACACAAGCCGAGAAGATTTTGCGTCGTTGTTGCTTCTGGTTTGCGCTCTTGGGTCGCTTTATCTCCCAGATTCCACTGCGTCCAGTGAGGGACGGGTGAAGCTAGCATGGACTTGGTACGATCAAGTCGAGCTCTGCGGTCATGCTTTGCGTCGGCCACCTACGACCTACGATCTTCAAGCATATTGCGTAGGTGATTTGTTAATGTAGCCTCAAAGCTAAACCTCCACCATTATTCCAGCTCGCTGGCCACTTTTTGGTTTGTTGTGCAAATCCTCGCCTTAGTTGGACCATGGTTGGCTTTGGACTGCGGATTGCGCAGGATATTGGTACGCCACGTCGCAACCTCTCGCCAACCATCAGTACCGGAGAGGAACTTGAGAAACGGGCAACTTGGCAAGTGAATACGCATGTCGACCGTGATGCTGCTGACCAGGTGATTAGGGCTCTCATATTACTTGATGCACAGCTTGCCTGCTCTTTAGGGCGACTTACTGCGCTTAATCCTTTCGAGTATGTGCTTATGCATTCGACTTCACTCACTGATCAAGTGTGTGCTCAGCCTTGATATCGGCCTGCCATCCGAACTCCCGCTAGCTGATGGACCGCAGCACACGCCATCTATCCTAGCTTTCTTCAACTGTGTCGTGGGCTTATATCGGATTCTTCACTTTCTGCTAAAGAATTTGGTGCGTCCATCCGCATCATGATTTCTTGCATTGAAACTGGGCTCCAGTATTCCACCAGTAGACTATACACAGCCAGTGGCATCGGGGACTTACGGGGCCTTGCCGTTGAACTGGATCTTACGCTGAACAAGTGGTTCAGTTCCATTCCTCCACACCGTATGTCAGCATTTCATAGCATGTCATTTTTTGATTACTTCTGTCAGTCATCTGGGATCCGGAACGTCTTGATAGAGCGTTCTTTGACCAATCCGCAGCGCTTTACTGCTTTTATGATTACATCCGGATGCTTCTTCATCGTCCGTTCATTCTCCCCAGGAACCCCACCGAGCCACCTGTAAGCAACTGCCGATCGCCTCTGTTTCTTCCTTCATGAAATTCTCAGGATCTTCGGGCCATGCGAATTTGTACCAAGGCCGCATGTGCTTGCATCAGTGTCGCGGACACGCACCGACGTCGACGGCCTGATTGCCCGTTATTTTTGAGCCAGGTATGCGGCGTCTGTTACATGCCGTTTGCTAATAAATATCCCTTGCGTAGGACCCTCTTTTCACGGCCGCCATGGTGTTGATAATCAACATGTGGGCCTATCCACAGCACGGGGATGAGCAAGTGCAGAACCTCGCGAATGTCCGGATCGTCCTAGATATTTTTAAATCGCAGCAGACATGGCAAGCTTTCACCGACTCCTTGTCCGTCCATTCTGATCCCCGCGGCAGTTGGCCTTCTTCCGGTTACTTCATGTGCGCTTGGTCGCTTTCCGTTTTTTTCCCTTCTATTCATTCATAACCCCACACAGCACCGTCATAGAACGACTTCTCGCTCTCGATCACACCGCAGCGGAACAGCCCGAAGCCCACTCGGATACCACGTCTAGTCCCGGTTCTATATCTGGCACTGGCACCGAGGGACTGATGGGGCATCAACCAGAGTCGTGGACGGTGCTTGCGCAAGCGTGGCTCGCGGGTGCCCCACTGGATCGACATTCTCTGCCTCAAACACTGCCGATACCGCCCGTGTTTGTGGGGGGACCAAGAAGTGGCTCCGACGCAGCATTATCGACTTCTCGGTCTTTTGGATTCGTCACATGGTTTGTGAGGTCGAGGCATTCCATAGTGACGAATCTGCACTGAGTGGGTTTGAATGACTTCGATAGGCGAATGTGAATAGTGAGCGCCGGGAATCATAAACGTCGGGACTTGAAAACTAAGCTCATGGTATGGATTGGAAACGAAAATTGAGTACTGCGGTAGCTGCACATTTGCTCGGTTTCATTTTTGGCAGTGTTGAGAAATTATTCCAGAATGCGATTGCACGGCAGTGACGCTCATCCTGTCGGTAAAGCTAAGTATACACAAGCCAAATAGAATAGAAATGTTCCAATTTCAACCAGGCGCTGGCCAAATCAAGTGGCTTTGCATGTGATTGCGCCCTGATGGCACATCATTTTCCACACGTGCCAGCGCAGCTCTTGATCTCTTCCTTCTCGCTCCCTTTGGAGACTCTCCCGCCGTGGCAATGCTGAACATGCTCAGGAAGCGTCGGCTGGGTATAATCGCCGCAGCTGCGGTATGTTGCATACTTGGCTGCCTCTGTCTCACTGTCTGCAACCGCACTGTAGGTCGTCCTCTACTACTTTCTTGGACTACGACCTGGACCAACAAATCGTCAATTGCTAACGGACCATTCCGCACACGATTCTCGGCCCACACAAAATTTGTATGAACCACCATATAGGACCGGAATCCCCGAGAAATATTATGCCATGGCAAATACTAGTGAACGAGCTTCCGCTGTGATCGTTATCTTAGGTCCTGAATTCGCTCCCATTTATTGATTTATGCCCATTCACATGTGTTCTACAGCCAGGAATCGAGATCTCGCGGGCGTTCTGAGCAGCATGATCCAATTTGAGTCCAAATTCAATCATAAATTCGGCTATCCCTATGTTTTCCTCAACGAGGTCCCGTTTACGGAGGAATTCAAACGGTTCTAATTACATTCTCCGCTTTTGCTTTAATAATCCTCTGCTTTGTCAGAAACACTTCCGTAGCCACTGCCGCTCGTGTACAATTTGGGCTGGTACCGCCGGAACATTGGTACCAGCCTGACTGGATAGACGAGGCCAGAGCGTCCGCAGTACGTCAACGAATGGGTCCGCGCCTCTATGGGGGTAGGTTTTTGTTATTGCTTTCTCGTGACTGCCTCATCTGGCGCGCGAAAATACAGACAGCGTCTCGTGAGTAAAATGTATCCATTGGTTTTCGGCGCCTAATCCATCGCAGATATCGCAACATGTGTCGGTTCCAATCCGGGGTTGGTGCTTGATTAACCCACTCACCAGCACGCTGCATCGTGACTAAACTTACCTCAGTTTTTCTTCAGACATGAGCTGTTGAAGCCGTATAAGTATTACTGGAGGTACGTTTATCCACCCAAATTCCGGACATGTCTGATGGTCGGTAGAGTGGAGTACGTGCTGTCCCGCTATATTGACGTATTCTAAAGCAGACAGACCCGACGTCAAGTTTTACTGTGATATAGATTTCGATCCATTCCGCTTCATGGAGGGCGAAGACAAGAAATACGGTGCGCTAGCGCCCAGCGGAAGACATGATGTGTTCACTGAATCAATAGCCAGCTTTCACAATTAGTTTTCCTGAATTCAAGTGGACCATTAAAGGCCTCTGGCCTGCTGTTAAATGTGCGGCGTCTCCTTTGCTGACGATGGCCGTTGACTACCCAGCCACCCAGACTTTATGAAGGCCAATCCGGAACTGATTTCTCCTGACAACGCCATGGGCATGCTCACCGACCGTACGGGGACGTACTACAACAGGTGCCACTGTGCGTCATTTCCGTGAACGATTCTTGCATATTCAATGACTGGTCTGTGAAGTTTGGAGCAACTTCGAGATCGCCTCGCTTGAGCTGTGGCGGAGCGAAGCGTACCTCAAGTTCTTCGAGTTTCTCGATTCGCGTGGCGTATGATTCCCCATCGCCTAGTGTTTCCGAAAGTTAACGGGCTCTTTGCACAGGGATTCTACTACTCAGTGCGTCATATGATTGTTGCTTACCTCCTTGCCCTCAGTGCACTCAATCGCAACCGCAGCGCTGGGGCGACGCGCCGATACACAGCTTCGGTGCCGCCTTATTCGCTCGCAAAGACCAGATCGTGCGAACCCATCTTTTACATAAAATTTATTTCACTCATGAGTCACTTCTGCGCATTCAGCACTTCTTCAACGAGATCGGTGAGCGCCGCGTATGCATCTAGTCCATCACTCAGTGCAATATTTGACAGGATACTTTCACCCAGGCTTCGGGCACTGCCCTGCAGAACCTGTACACACCCGCGGCCGTTGTGAATGTAATATAGCTGACAGCTTCGGTGCGTTCTGTCTCCTACCTCGTGTGGTTCCCGGAGTTGAAATAACTTAGTCCACCACCCGTGGTCATGCTTGGACAAGTACGATGCGTTATTCGGCAGCACCCCAGGAAGTTTTGGGGTTACCGCTGATGTTGACGTTCCGATTGCTTAAATTGGACGTCGGGTGCGTCTTTGGCCCCTTGGCCCTTGAATTTGGAAACGTGGACAGGTGACAAAACTCGCTCATGTCTTCATAGCTCAATGATATTGGGCCGCGAGCTGCTTAGTGTAAAATATCCCCTTTAGATCGAAGATCATTGCACCCCAGGGGAAATCAAGATGTCAAATTTTCAGCAAAAAATTGTGCTTGAATAAAATATTTCCCGAGAAGCGTTCACTTGCTCCTTGGTAGTTTCCCAGTATCACTGTGCTATCTCTGCCCGTATATGATTGGATCGGCGAAACCTTGGAAAGCATTCGCACTTGGGTCGTTGTTTGCAGCCGCGACCAAGTGCAACCGCGTCGAGGCACCATTAATGATTCACGGTTCTTAGGTCATCCCGCGGGGAGACCCAAGATAGATGGAAACCTTTGGCTTCAATTCGGTATGGGAATGGACACGACTTATTCTTTCTATTTCAGCGCAAACAACATACCGACAGTGCTGTGGCTATGGAACAAAGATTCAGCTGACCCGAGTCGAGCGTAATAAGCGCCGGTATAGCCTTGGTGCCACGGGTGGCTCAATTATAACTCCACGAATACTCTGGACAAGGGTCGGATCGCAGACTATTAGCATATGGGAGACGAGCCCAATATTCGCGTGAAAATCGGGCTAATGCGGCTCTCCACCTGTGGTTGCCTCCTACACATCGAATCTCCGGCCACAACGACGGTGTTTGCTCGTGAGATCCAAGCTCTCTCCTCGCCACCCATTTTTCTTCGGGACTGATTTGTGAATGAGGTGCCGGGCATCCGTCAGTCCTGGGTATACGCTTCCCTATGGCGCCGTCGGCGCTTCTAGTTAAGGTTATATTATCCTAGTTCTTCAGACCCTTGACGGTCTGTCAAACTCCGACCACTTCCGAATGATTCGTGGGCTTCCGAAGTCTCACCAAACGGAAGACAGTACCAACCGTGGTTTCAGGAGAGTCCGCACTGAACTCCGCATACCGACGAAAATTCAAGGAAAAATGTACTCTGGAACCTCGACGGAAATGCTCTGGGTAGGCTAAACCGTCGCTGCTTGGTGATCTGGATTTTCGGAATCGCCGATTAGCATCTAGGTGAGCAACTGAGGAGCGAATTCACTCTTGCAGACGTTCAATTGTTTCCACGTCTCATAGCATCGCTGGTTCCACAGAGCGGCGCGCTCTCTCGAACGACTTTTTGCGACGATTGTAGCTTGTGTTTATAAACTATCAAGCTATCCCATCATCATAGCATCTTATATGTCGTCCTCTCTTTTGTAGTCGTAGTCTTTCCATAAACCCAGTATAGGGTCAGCAGTGCGCTTGATATTTATTGACAGGCTCACCCACAGTTGCCGTGTGTGAATGGCATGTCTGTAGCGTTTACTGACATTTTGTTTTCGAGTCAACCCAGATCATGTCATATCAAAATCAACATAGTTTGGGACGCCACATAATTCTTCGGCATGACAATGAGATTGAGGAAAAAAAGAGATTCACATAAAGCCCTTGTTCGGTGACATAGTCTGACTTTGAAGTGTAAAACTGTCCCAGACACCAGAAGTACTCCGATGGTGACCAACTTGATCCGTTCACGACTTTGTTCAAGAAAACAACGATAGAACGAAGACATCTATTGCTCAGCCCAAGTAAATATATGTTTAACTGGATCTCGGTCGCGTGTGGGCAGTAAACTCTAGACCCATGCGTCGTGTTCGTGAACCAGCGATGCCCAGCGATGGTCCTCAGTTCAACGTTGCGGACGTCAACCTAATGGGGTCTAGGGAAATGAAACCTCGCACACGCATCGATTGAACCAGTACCTCTGTCATGACGGTCGTGTGCGGACTGCGCACCACTAATCTCTCGAAAGTTGCACATTTTGTGACAAGGGGCATATGGTGAACCTTTTTTAAAAGTTGGTGAAAATAATTCGCATTGCTCCCTTGACCGGCCGTGAAATTATTTCGCTGGCGAATTTGTCGGGCGTGAATAGTTGGAAGTAACATCCGTCCGCTTTGCCACGTCAGTGTTACTAGGGAAGTCTGCCGGTATGAGTTGATTCTCCGAATCAAATCCACTCGAACGTCACTTATTTGTGGAGATAACGAGGAACTTTAGTACTCCAATCTTCGTCGGGTAAATGGAAACAACTTCCAGCTTCCAACCCCTCCAGAAGATGCCATGAATCGCCGTAGATCCGTAGTCTTTCAAAGTGTCCTTCATCCAAGAAATATGGTGCACGCAATATCGCCCTGGAAGGGTAAGATTGCGTTCCCGCGGTGCGAATTTTGGGTTCCAGACCACTTTGCATTTTTCTAAAGTGACCCATTCGTTGGGTGATGGTATTCTTGCATGTCCCTTCTCGACGAAAATCAGTCTATAATTATGCGACAAGGTGCCCGCTGTCTTCCCTCGATATCATTTCCCAGGTCTGATCCACAAGATAGGCGACTTCTAATGCCGTTCTCTTTCTACAAACAGTCACGGTTACAATTCCTGATAGACCATTGAAATGGTGGCGTAGCCTTCTGCACTTTTCGCAGGTCACAACTACGCACGTCAATGTAGAAACAGAAAACATGTATTTCTAAAACCGCAGCCTGAAGCTATCTAACATACGTCGATCTTCTTGAGAAACTGGGTCCCGAAAATATGGTGTGTTGGAGAAGGTCACTTGACCCTCGCTCCACGACGGTGACTTCAGGCATGATATTGGCGGCAGGACCAACCGTGCCCCGCCATCTGGTGCTGGATCGAACGAGGGTAATTTTGCCCCAGGAGAGGAAGTATGATTTCTGGAGAGCATCATTGGGGAAGCCCCGGGAGCATTCCATGGCTCTTCTCTCCCTGGACTGTAACGGTCCCCCGACGATAAATGGTCTGGAAGATTCGCTGCGGTATCGGAGGCTTTACTTCGCGCGAAGACTCCCGCTGGAACGCGGATTTCTCGAAGCGCCGGGTAATCTTCGATAACCGGAAGACTTCCTCTCTCTGGCCACTATCCTATTGTTAGATGAATTCACCAGCTTCAATTAACCCATACCACGGTATATGCGACGACATGCCACTTGTGGGTTGTCCATGATCCAGGGAGTCGTACATGGAAGCTGTACGTCTGTTTCGTTAGACCTCCGGCTTTGGAGGGGCGCTGATTTCTTCGAGGAGGGGGGTATACTGGTCCCGGGATTGCATATTCTCTTCGCACTGGAGGAATATCAGTGATGTCGTCGAAGAAATCGCTGAATCTAACCGTCTCAGAGCTTTGGCCTCTCTCTCTTCCTCGGTGACTTCAATTTTCTCCTGGTAGAACAAGCATTCTGCGCACACCTTACTCTGCGACCTAGATTGAAGGCGGAAAGTGTCGATTCTTGCGCAAAAGACAAGGAACATAGTGATCTCACCACCTCCGTCCGTCTGTCCACCGTACTAACCCTCCGTTCTCCACGGACTCTTCCCATACGAAGACATTTCCGCTCCTGAGCTCCTCACGCTCGCTCCCAGATAGGCGAAGCGTTATCAAGGGTAGGATTCCTCTTCGCACGGCCTCCAGTATCACCAGAACATCGTTCACATTTCGAATATCTGAAGAGTACTTGATAAGATGGCTCTATCCGCCACGGATGACGCACGAAGAGCGGGATGCGTGACCTTCAGCGTGGTTTCGGGGCCCTGCATGTGGGACGTGGAGGCTTGACTGAAGTGTGCCCTCCTGGGGTACATCTGGCTTTCTGGCGGGTTACGGGACTCCATAGGCAAAGTCTTCGATCGAGGACAGTCAGATCGAAGCCTATAGCTGAGTACTTTAATATTATAAGTTTGGACGTGAGAAATGACTATATCTTGCCAGTGCGGCCCGAATCCAAGGGATGTTGATGAGCTTTGTACAGGACTTGCGTAATTTTTGGCCAGTTTTGACGTGGAAATTGACGCGCGGATTATTTTCGAAGCAGACGCAAAACGCCTAGTCAACGCACTGCGTGGTACCTTCACTCTTCGCTGATGTCTGCCTAGTCGGCGTTGCGGGGGGGTCAATACGCAAGTGGACCGTTTGCGCGGTCGGTCCATCACACGTTTGCCTCTCCATACTTAGATTTTCTTAAACACAAACGATGGTGACCATTGAGGATTCCGCCGCCGGCGCTGGACAACCGAGATGGGCTTGGGTCTCCAGTGATGGTGAAGCCCACCGACGTCAGGTAAGAATCGGGAGGCCATCGGTGCGAATTCCAGGATACCGAATACTGACGGAACGGCGAATACTCTGAGTATCTTGAACTCTATGCGGCTAGTCGGTTACTAACCTACATCAAGATTCAAGAGCCTATTCACATTCGATCAAACGTGTCGGAAGGGGTCCCACCGAACATTCAAGCTGCGGCCCATTTTACAGCCGACGATGAGATCCTGTAGCGACCCTGAAAAATGGCTCAATAAATGCTCGCTGTCAACTCATGCATTTTAGCGCTCAGCGTACCTGCCACAGTGGCCGTATGTGAACGATTTCGATACGTAAAATTCTGTGAGAGTTGATTGAGTCAGTTCTAGTCATATCAAGGTCAGCACCGCTTTCAGGACAGAAAGACTATTCCAAAGTCACTCCGCGGCCTGGCCGGTGTGAGCTATTGCTGGTGCAGAGAGGCCAGGGTTCAGGTACATCGAGCATATTGCTTGGGTTCCAGAACCTGTCAGTCTTAGGCCCCGACAACCGTCTCCTAGATGAACTCTTCTGGCATGAAACATATAAAACACCATGAGAAAAGAAGGAAGCCAAAGCAGATCTCACCACTGGCACACGATAGGACGAAATAGCCGTTACAATTTTTGATGGTTAACCTGCTACATAATCAGAGTCATGGCACGGAAATCAGCGGTCTCCTGACCCAATCTCGTCAAAGTCAGAGTCAACCGTCGTCTTGGCCTCCCGCAGGAAACCCAGAGCCTGGCGCAAGATGCCGTATCTACCAACGAATTTTGCGAAGGATCAGCCAAACGCTGCGGTAAATATGCCGCAAATGGGCGAATATTCGGGTGCCTGTTAGCCAGGTAAGCTCGTCTCTGAAAGTCAGACTTTGTTTGCAATTCAGCGCCGGCGGCCATGATCTTAAGACTACGTGTTCCTAGGGCATTTAGAGGCGCACAAGTAGATGCTTCAACGTATGGTAGTCCATCGAGGCTGACGCCATTCGGATCTGCGATCTACTCCACCAAATGAACGCCTTCATCGACTTGCTGATCGCAAAGGTATCGAACCATTCATGCTGGTGCGCCAGGAATGTGGTTGGTACGCAAATATCTGCCATCGCGAAGCCGCAAATATTGCCTCTTACATCGGTCAGTCATCTGCTGGTTTGTTTTCTGTTTCAGTTCGTGACTGGTCCATTCCCGTTGGATAGTAATTTTGCTCCATCTGCGAAGGGACTAAACCGCGTCCACCACGGAGAACCGATATATCAGGCGCCAAAGAATGCCAGCCGGGGATATCGTGCGCAAGATGTTGCCGTACGTGGTGGAGGAAATGCGCTGTGCACTCCAGTTCTGAGTTGATACAGAGCCTTTTTTTGCTACACCGCGCTGACGCGAATATGTGAAGGGGCACGCTGAAAGAATATGGCCACAATCGCAAGAGATCAGAGAGGATTCTCCGAGAGACTGGATTGTATCAGCGAAAGGAAGCTTCACTGCTTCAGTTCCTGTCGAACGCCAACTTGAATGGCGCGGCAGAATCTTGCGACCTAGTGCGGAGCCAGTGGAGCAAGCAATCTAAAACACGTACTGAATAAGGTCCGGTTCTTGACAGTTTCCCGGAATATGGATGAGACCAACCGCACAAACTCATCAGTGGCATCAATGCTCGATAGAAACGTCACGGTCACATTGTCACCGTTGACAATCACCGAAGTATGGTATCTTGATTGTATCGCAGGTGGCAAGTGGAATCTCTCATTCCGAGGCTTTCCGACAAGGTCTGAAAGGCTTTGGAAGTGCGCTTGGGATGACGAGAAAGAAGTTGGCAAAGTCCATACAGTATATTTAATAGCCAAGATCTGATGATCCAAGGTGAGTGCGCATTGCGGAGATAGATTCGTCCAGCATGACAATGTCAAAATCTATGAAATCCAGAACTTGGAGTCTGAAGGTTCATACTGACGAGCTTCAACTCGATTTTCAACCAAAATCGATCTTGATCTGCTCGGAGCGGAGTTTGATTGAAAAAAGAGCCGACAACACGACACAACATCTTTTCACTTACACCGCCATGTCCATTTGCATGATCTATTTCTCAAGCAGCGGATCTTGTTTGTGGGGCCAGAGTCTCTCGCCAGACTCTTCTTTGGATTTCACACTTCAAAGCACAGAAAGCTCCCTCCCGCGTGATGGTGGCTACGGTCAACGATGCGCCAATTTTTTCTCGGTGACGACAGACCTTGTGTCAAAACGCAAGCTCCCAGTTTCCTGGCAGTCCTCTTTCAACGTTTGGTCACTTTCATTGAATGAATCGCAAGTCATAAAAGTTCTCCAATCTTTTGTCAGCTCGGAAAGTCCCACTGGCTTTGCGCCGGCGACTTGAAGTGTTTTTCTTTGGGCGATAACGATAACAAACTTTCTTCGAGGTGTTGTTTGAAACCGCTTTCCAGCGACCAAAGGAGGCGAATTCTTTCCGTTTATCAAGAAAACCATCAAAGCGCCAGACAATGGAGCGTTCAGCAAGCTAACCGAATGCCACTGAGCACTTTGGCTCGCCGGCACATATAAAGCGACAAACATACGTGGGTACCTCACATCCACCCACTATGCACAGAGCACCTCAGCGATTCAACGACGTTTCGGAAGCGCAGCAATATTTTGGGCCAGATCCGCGTACTGTAAGCGAATTGTTGGCCATCGTCGGTCTGTTTCTAATGACTATGGATCTTTCGCCCAGTGGGGGAGCGCATCTACGGCGTCCTATACATCCCAATGTGTTCTTCCCCAATCCTGCGCACCTGTTCCTTCGCAATTTGCTAATGTCTTCCAACTCTCCAACCAACATGGCAGTATCACACAAGTGGCTGTGAACCAGCAACTGCAGTTTCAAATGATGCAAGTCGCCGGGCAAATGACACCCCCGCTTGTCTCTCCACCTCATGCCCCGCGCATACCTACTCAAATCGACAGCCAGCCTCCTGACTACTGGCACAGCAACAAGCACCTCATGAGCGTGAATTACGCGAGTCCGGAGCAGTACCCCCACACCGTATCGTACCGCCCCACCAACGGGCCGTGCACGTTCGGTGTCGCGATGCTGAATCTTGAGCATGGGCTCGGCATGGTGGGACCTACCCAGGGCCTCGACCAGTTTCTGCCACCGAGCATACTGAAATACACCCACGGCTCGTTTCTTCTCGAGGTGCGGTTATAATCTTCCTTCGTGAATTATTGCTCACTTTCCACTTTCCCTAGTGGCCCGGATACCGTGCAGAGAGCTTCGTGCTGCTGCTCGTCGACCCGAAGACGCGTCGACACGTCACACGCGCCGCCCTTGGCGCGCAGGTCACCCAGATTTTCAAGGACTTCATCAACGTACGTACACTCCATCTACTGCCGTTCGTTATGCATCGACACCGATAATTCAGAGTCGCAAGGATTCCGACTTCCACGATAGAGATGGTGCGATGCGGCTTGGTGTGGATGGCGTGTGGTATGATCAGCTGCGGCTTGCGGAGCTGTACACGAAGGACGGAATGGCATTCCGAGCTCAGTACGCGCTGAATGCGCACTTTTTGGCAGTTACCTACTGAACGCGAGGGTTACATTTCTTGTGATTTTTGTGGAGGACCCCTTGATGTTTTGGATCAATAGACTTGCACGCAGTAAATTTACACTCCGATTAGTGTCGAACATCTTCGAAGTCTCTGAAAAAATATTTGATTATCTCGAACCAAGTTCGACCTTTATCGATGCTTCATCCCGCGAGGCCAAGTCTGGTCAGTTATTTGCCTGCGTCGAATACCCCATGTCGATCCATGCCCGCATCCGATCTCCGTACCGAACCACCAGCCAGATCGCACTGGCAGTCATCAGTTTTGGAAGAATTGGGCCATAAGAGAACATACAGGAAGCCGGCCCAGGCGATGCCCGCTGCGATGATGTCCGTCCCGAGGATACCGTTATGGTCGATTGAGGGAAGGATTCCGGCGACAACTACGGCAAGAAAAAACGGCGCGTACCCCACTGTACAATAAAAGTTTGGATGAGATCGGATATAATCTGTTTGACAGGGGCAGATAAGGACGTACGCGCCGGCGGCCATGACCTCTGCGCTGCGAGAGTGCATCACGTCAACGGTATATGTTGCCCCTGGATTCAGCACCAAGTCCACCTACAACCAAGAGTGTTTCAGTCAATCCCACTCCGGAGTTGAAACGAAGGATAACGTACCCCGACGCCGTTGGCAAAGAAGCAGCACAAATTGAGGATGAGCCCCATGGGGCCGGGTATGAAGGTCGTGATGATACCGGAGGCAAAAATAGAGAGTGGGACGAGAGTCGCGGCGGCGAGCCTGGCGCCGCGCAGGCGGTCTTCGGGTACCCACACACCACTGCGTTTCGCCTTCCATTTGATTACCGTACGATCTGAGATCCAGCCAGCCAAAGGAGCGCCGACTGTTTAGAATTATACATCAAGTAGAAAGATAGAAAGGAGCGAGACGGACGGATGTTTCCGAGGCCCATAGGCATGAAACATGCGCCGATGAGCGCTTCATTGTTTATTCCGTACCGCACTCCCTAGGCCCAGTTAATGGTGCGATATGATGCGTAAAAGTGTCCGCACGATTGTCTGAGCCATGGGGACTTGTAAAGCTGGCTCATTCACCACGATTTAGAGGAAATCTCACTGAGTAGAAAAGAGCGCACCGAACTCCGTCACAAGGACCGCAGAAGAGGAGAAAAACTGACGCGAGATTAGTTGGACCCGAGAGATGCGGAAAAAAAAATATTCACCACAAGCGACAGGTTCGGACTGCAAAGGATCCGCAGAGATGAGAAGGGATTGAGCCATACCCAGCGAAAAGGTGGGCGCTCGAATTCTTCTGCATCCGATGGTTGGTCGATATTTGCAGCCTTGCGCTCCGCGTTGACGAGTTTTTCGAGCCCAGTGGCGCCTGGATGTGATGTCTCGGGAAGATAAACAAACATGGAAAGAGCCAAAAAGCCGCCAAAAGCGAACAACGCAAGTTGCAGATAACGCCACGACGCGTAGTGTGAAACCCAGCCGCCGATGACTGGAGCAAGCGCATTGCCCAGTAACGCGGCGGCGGAAAAAATCCCCATTGCCGTTCCGCGCTCGGTGAGCTTGTACATGTCCGCGATGACACCACCACCTTCAAATTTCTGTTAGAATGAAGGACCAAATCGCAACGTTTCGCTCACCGACAGACATTCCTCCTGAGGAGCCAAAGGCCTGGACAAAACGCCAGAACATGAGCTCTGGTACTCGGGTTGCCGTCCCGACACCCAGAGACCCGATACAGAGGAGGGGAAGGCCGAACAGGTACGCGGGCCGGCGGCCGTCTATCCCGTGTCAGAATAAATTAGCGTGTGTTACTGGACCCACAGAATGTGGAGTATGTCGCAAAGACCATGCTCCCAATCGCAGAGCTGAAGATCGATATGCTGACTGCGAGACTATAGGGTGATAAAATTCCAGACAACGATGGAACATCAAAGCTCGAAATCGCACCTAACAACGTCTGGGGGTGGTGTTCAGGTCCCTGTATCTTCGATCAATAGTTCTCGCAACTTGAAAGAATGATGGATTCACTGGGAAATGTCTGGAATAGACGGGATAAAGGACGCGCCCGCGAATACTACATCATGACGGTCAGCGACGCGCTTCGACGCGTTACATCGAACATAATCCGCACATGGGATGAGGGCGCTACAGCTAATCAAGGAAGTTATCGCGCGTTTTTGGGTGGGAGTGAAGCGCGTATAAATTGCCTCATGCGCGGCCTCAGCAGAGAGAAGAGGCGTCTCCTCGTCTTGGATAGCCATGGGCCGATTTCTCTGCTCAAAGTAGGAGGAGAAAAAACTCCTGCGCTTATATCATTGGCCTTAATTGGCTCCGGGCCGAATGACTCGAGTGATGTGGATTTAACTCCATCTGGTCTGGGGCGGAAAGCGATCTTGGCGGGCTATCGACTGATGATGCAATCGAGTGGCTGTGCGCGCTCGACGCGTTCCTTGTGCAGAGCCCATGACCTATCTTTCTCGTGCCCAGGAACATCGCGGAAAGTGTCCCCTGAGGTCTGGCAAAGTAATGGAATATTTAGATAAGCACCATGTACATGTTTTAGCGAAGAGAGCCTGATTCGGCCGATCATCCCGATGCTGGTCGTTCCCCACAGAACTATGGAAACTCGATGTAAATTCGCGCGGCAAATGTTCGGAATGTGGTGCGAAGGCCATTTCGCATTCATGGAAGGAAAAACAGGCCCAGAAAACGAGTGTAAGCTGCACTTCCTGAACATACACGCGAGGAACATAGCCACCCGATTGCGCCAAGAGGTTGCCAAGAGGGACGCGACTGCTAACAGACCATATAGATACTTGTTCGTCATCTATAGTAACAAAGACTAGAAATCGGTTGGATTTTGCCGGTCCTTTCTGCTCCAGTTATCTGAGACCCGTTGGGGGGCCGACGTACGCCCCGAAGGGATGTTGAGATGCCGACATACGCCGGCGGCGATGATGCTTGAGCACAAAAAGAACTATTATTTCCGTACAGCGGGAACTGAGGCTGGTTGTAATTTGAACGGTTATACTTGTGTCAGATCCAACTCTTTGCCGCACCACGAAAAAATGAACCGGTGCATCCACGTCACATGAACTTCTTGAACCAACGCACGATCCCGCTGGCACTCTCCTCCTTCACAAATCCTATGAAATACATATGTCAGCAATCGTCGTGCGTTTTCCTCGAAGAAAACCGCAGTGCTCACGCTCGTACGGATCTTCCATATTTCCGCGCAGCGCAAATCCATGCTCTACGCCAGAGAAGAACTGGATGTGGAATGTGCGCTTTCCCGCGGTCAGGAGCTCTTCGGCCCGGTGACGAGAGGGTGCGGGGAAGGTGTGGTCTGTTTCGGCGCAGGAAAGGAACAGCGGTCCTGTAGAGATAACGTTCGTAAGTATTTTCGTACAGCACGGAGAAGCAAAGTATTTTAGGGTGCGAAATGATGAATTATTTTGGGTGGGTTATATTCAGGGATCGAAGCGCACAGATGAAGCTACGCACTCGCACAGTTGTTGAAGTGGCTCTCATTCAGGAATGCCGGGTGTCCGAATGCGCCGACACCTAGAGAAATCTCAACACGCCGAAACGGAACACGATATTGGACGCACATGCAGTGGATGATGACTCGGCAAGTGCGTCCATAACGTACGGGGCACCTATGAAACTCAAGTTCTGCATGGATTTTGAACAAAAGGGCGCATACCAAAACAATATCCGACCACAGCATATTTAGTTTCGGGTTTACCTGAATGGACTGAGCGGAATCAACAGGTCGATTCAAGGATACACACCAAATTGTGCTTTGAGTGCATCAATCCATTTCGGAACAGCGGTAGCAGCGAAGGCCTGGTGTTTCGCCTTCCATTTCTCGTAGTCAAATCCAGGCTCGGTTGTGACGTCGTTTCGATCTTTTCGATGCAAATGGACTGGATCCTGAAATTTCTTTGGTTTAAACTATCTGCATCAGTGCTGTGTTTGCGTACGCCGCGGAAATAGTCTATCGCAAGCACGAGGAAGCCTACGGGACATCGTGGTCAATATTGAATTGACCATTTACTTGGCAATCAGGTGTTACGTACCTTGCGAGGCATAATAGTCGCACAACAATTGGCCATTGACGAAGCTATCGATCCCCCAGACATCGGGGAAATACCTTGATAAAAATCCAACGATAATCAGGCACAGAGCACAACATAATTCCAGGATGAGCGGCGTACAATATCACCCGATTTTCCTGCTCGGAGGAAGGAGGATGGGCGATATACGTTGTGACATCTGCAATAGTGATGAATTTGCCCGTGGGCGTGCCTTCATGCGGAAAGCAGTTGAGACAGCAGTCGCCTGGGGGCTTTGCAAGGACGGGGTCAGACATGGGGGGGAGCAAAGACGGTGGGTAGCACGGTGCCGAGAGAAATTCAGACTTTCGGGGTCCCATCACTCCAAGCTGTGATCAGCTGGATCAAGCCGATTTCATCTCTGCGTCGTGGTGTTGCAGTGAGTTTCAAGTATGAAGTGGAATTTATGGGTCGGCTTGTTTTCCTCTTTCTATGGGCTTTTGTAAGTATGAGCACACAAGTGAAGAATTTCAAAGTGCTATTCAACCTGCGTTCAACACAGAATGCGGCCGACACAAGCCGAGCATTACATAAGCCTGCTTCTTCCCTTTCGTTTTCCCCACCACTGTTCCGTTTCCCATCCGTTGGGTGTCGCAGCGGAGAGCCGCAGTCAGCTGTTCATTGTTCGAAGGTCATATGTTCCACTGGCGCATCGGCGTCCGTTGATTTGCGCAGGTGGCATCGCTTCTCTCAAAAACGACCTTCGGCTTCAAAGGGCCTTCGAAGCTGCCTGCTTTATTCTGCCCACAATGTCTGGACTAGTACGATCTGAGAGCATTACAACCGGAACCTCGCTCGAGACAGACGAGAAGGACCATGGCACCACTGTGGCCAAACCGCCAGCCACCGGTCTCCCAGCCATAACAGAGGGAGAGGAGGAGGACAATGTCGGGTACACGATGTACAAGCAAGGTCTCGCCGAGAAGCACGAAATCACGTCCAAAGAGAACAGTGCCATTCGATGGCGACTCGACCTCGTCATCCTCCCTATGTTTTTGATCACGCAGACGCTCCAATTCATCGATGTACGTTTTCTCGGTCATCCAAAATTGCGCAGGCCTGAGTATCCTTAGAAAACCGCCCTGAACTATGCCAATCTCTTCGGGTTCCAAACCGCTCTCAAATTGGAGGGAAATCAATTCAAGTACGTTCAAGAATCATCCACTAACTTGAGTTTTCTCGCTCACTAGCCCCAGTTGGCTGTCTGGCATGTACGTTGCGCCAGGTCCTTTAGAATCGCTCCTCACCCCCGCAGGGTCTACTTCGGCTACGCCGTAACACAATACCCCATCCAGATTCTGATCGGCAAGTACCCAGCGCAAAAGGTGCTCGCTATCACTGTATGTATTTTGCGTGCAACCGTTCTCGAATTATCTGTGTTTATAAATTGTTTCGATCTTCAGACATTCATGTGGGGTCTTTGTGTGCTGACAAGTGAGCATTATGACTATTTGCCCCTCAGCATGGTTGACCTGGAGACATTAGTGGCGCAATGCACGAACTTCAAAACTGCAATGATCAACCGGTTTGTCCTTGGCATGTTTGAGGCATCGGTGTCTCCCAGTTTAACCCTGATGACGTGCGCCGTATTTATATATTCACCATCGGCACATCACTGACGTGATTCCAGTGGTTGGTGGTACACCCGTGTCAGTTCGCTCTGCTCAAATTCCAGACCAATCCCCGCCTAACATCTTGTCCTCAGCAAGAAATACCTTTCAGACAGTTTATATGTACGTGCTTGCACGAGGCTCTAGCGCGTTCCCTCAGAGTTAACGTGATTTTCAGGGTATTCTGCACTCGGTACGCATATTTTTAGCTACCATGCACAACGCTCTTAGTCGTGATACACTTGCTCAGGTTGGGGTGGCGTGATCGGCAGCTAGTGGGTTATCCCGTTCAAACACAGCCGCCCATCTGACCGGACACTTTCACAGCATCTCCAGTTCGTGTCCTTCAGCTTGAATGATCGATCACGCTGAATATTCTGTAGCTGGTATCTCGAGCATCAGCCCGACGGCTCCCGGACCCGCGAAATGGCAATACATGTGCGTGTAGACCAGTTTAAATCTCGACAAATATTCCACAGCGCACGACGCTTTCCAGCTTCTACATCCTCGGCTCTGTAACAATGGCCTGGTCGTTCGTTATCTGGTTCTGCCTCCCGGATTCACCGGTGCGTCCTCCGACTCGCTGATATCCCTTGGTTGAAATCCAATCCTTCTTCATTCTAAAGGCCTCGGCACGCTTCCTAACGCCACAGATGCGAGTCTTGGCTGTGCAGCGCGTCGCAGACAATCATCTCGGAATCAAGAACAAGAGATTCAAGAAGGAGCAAGTCATTGTCGCTCGTATGAAATCCCTTCCCTCATTTCATTGTTCCAGAACTAAATTTTCGATAATAGTAAAGGATATCAAGATCTGGATCCTTTTTTCATCGGTTTTCGCGGCCGCGATTCCGAACGGTGTGATCAGGTATATACTTGCCTCATTTCCCTTGACGGCCCTGAAATGTTGTGCGATCTCCAGCAATTTCTCTGCTATCATCATGTGCGTTTGCCTTTCTCTGTTTTTATTAAGCTGATCGGTAATCTTAGCGAGGACATGGGCTTCTCCAGTACGTTTGGTCCTGCGAAATAGCACAGCGAAATGCCGGTATTTGACAGCAACGAAAACCACCGTCCTCAAGAGCGTTGGCGACATGACGCAGATCGTTGCGCTCGTGGTTGGCGGGGTGATCACACTCAACATCAAGAATAGTGGGTTTTTCTTGCTTCAAGCCTTCACCCCCTTCGCCAACTGAAAATATTCCTAGCGCGACTGCTCGCTTCTTCGGCCGCGAACATTATTTGTGTCGTTGCAGCGGCGTGCATGGCGTACCTTCCGCGGCGCCTCGTCTGGCAGCGCCTCGTTTCGTTCTGGCTTGTAAACTGTCAATCGGTTGGATTTGTACGTGTAGCCCATACCGTTTGGGGTTAGGCCAAGATTTTTTTTCTTCCAGGCAGCAAGTCTTGTTATGGTGTCATCTAACATGGGAGGGTATACACATCGGGTTCGTTTGCATATGTTCGATTGTCATGCATATTTCTCATTACATCTGCAACTTAGACTATCGCATCTGCCGTGATTTTGTCAGTCCAATGATCTTCAATCTGGGATGTTAACTCACAGAATCACTCTCAGCATGGCTTATTGCTTCGGAAACGTTGCCGGACCGTTCGTGTATGTGCCCATTTCTATTAAACGTCCATTGTTAATTTCTCATGATTTTCTGGTTTCCAGCGTGTGAGTCCAACGCATCCTGCTTTCAATCAACAAGATTTACTTTATGCATACTCAGTAAACAGTCGCAAGCCCCGGTATTTGTAAGTTTTCTGAGCTTTCATTGCGCCAGGACTCACGCCCAAACAGCAAGATGCGACTGCCGGGCTTCTCGCTGGATACACGGTCCGTCTGTCTTGCCTTCTCACACCCTTGACTCATGGCTCCATTTAACTTCGCAGATTAAACTCGTGTGCCAGCTCGTGCTTCTCGTCTAGTTCGTGCCCCGCTCTGTTGTCGTCGGGATTTGATAACTGAAGGATGATGAATTCATGCAGCTTGTATACGGTCAACAAGCGGCGCGACAAGAAGTACGGCCCGCCGGACGTTGCCGCCGCCAAGGAGGCTGGGATGCAAGATAAGACCGAATACGAGAATAAAGTACGTCGTGGCACCGCTTCTGTCCTGTCCTTGTTCAACTTTTGGGTATTAGGATTTCCGTTATGTCCTCTGATGACGATAATGAGAAAAAGAGTCACGTTAATTTACGAAGCTTCCGAAATGTGCGCGAAATGAAATAAATTTACCCACAGCGCAGGGAAATGGTTCTAACGCGCTTTGTTAATTTTTTTCATCGGACATGACTAGATCCCGCCACCGTCTACGGGTGCCGTGTTCCCGCACGCGACCCTCACGGGATCCTGCCTGACTGCTGAGTGACATTGGACAGTTGAGAGTCTCAGAATCCGTCGGAGACGGTGTGCTTGGCCGAGAACGTGAGCTCTGACAGTAGGCGCATGTGCCGAGGAGCAGAAAACGGTGGTGACGGTAAGTACATTGTCAAGTTCGGCCCGTCCAATCCGAACATCATCCTGATCTTGAGCGCCAGAGAAACATGAGGTTTCTTGAAGATTGGTTTCGACAAAATCTAGTGTTCCGGGTTTTGCGTCCATCTCAATTCCGTCCATTCAAGTCGATCCCACCTATACCTACCTGTCATCAGTTCGTCTGATACCAATCCTCAGTTTTTGCGCCGCAGCTTCTTCCATATGGCTGGTCGCAATGCTGGTCAAGCGCGCAGCTTCACCTACTTACGGAGCTAACGCCAAACCTGGGGTTGCCATGGTTCGAATTCTTTTTTGAGTATGTAGTGTCCGAGTCACTATCGTAGCTAAGCTTCGCTACTTTGTCGCTACTCCTCGGGAACTCAAGTGGCTTAGCGCGGACATAGCACATACAGTCCCGCCAACCTATTCCGAGTATCCTGGGCACCAGGCATGTTGGCAGAGTTAAATACTTGCGCTCGTTGTCGGGGAATGAACAAAGTACATATTATATGCTACAAAGGAATGTGTACAAAAGAGAAACACAATTATGGGGGTCGACAGCTAGACTATTATAAGCTGAATGAATGTAACGAACAACAGGTCGACCGACCTCCACAGCAGCATGTCATCAAATCATATCTCGTGAGCATTATCGGAGCCGTAGTCCTCGCAATCGGTTTGCCACCTCGTCCATACTCTGTACGCCAGAGGAGTCCGTGGCGACCCACTCACCGCTCCAGCCTTTCTCTGTGCGGTGTGTCCCTCGGTCATATCCGACAGTCTCCGAACGAGGCGCCTTAAAGGACGGAGGTGGGGTGGTGTCGAAAGTTGTGCCAAAGGCTACAGGTGAAGGCGGAACGGCGGGCTGGGGGAGAGCAGCCGCGCGCGAGGCGCGAAGGGACTTGGTCTGTTCCTTTCGAGCGGAGAAGGTGAAGCAGATTGTGACGGAGAATATTGGGAAGGTGCAGGTCCTCGCGGCGCAGAGGAAGGAGGCGCGCGAGGTCGAGGTTCAGAGGGCGCGGGCGCACGAGAAGGGGAAGGATATGCACGAGGCGCTAACGGCACAGGCGCACGGGCGTCGTATGGAGCGTATGCACGCGGGTCGGAGGAAGAATTTGCGGGCATCGCAAGAGGCTGAGTTGCGACAAGCGTATCGCCGCCTGACGTCGTCGAATATACGCTTGCCGATTCAGCATCTGAGTCTATTGACTCTAATTCCCCACCCTCCGACTCCTCGTTCGTCAGCGACGACGACTTGGAGTCCCGTCGACTGGCGCGAATGAGTCGACGTCGTGCCGTCCCAGTGCGGCGTGGTTTGGAAGAGAAATCCTTGGGAAAGACGAGTTCGGCGGGGACGTTTTCGCCGAGCGTACGAACGATCCGCGCCATTTTTCGCGTGCGCAGACGGTGTACCTTGTCGGCTGGGGATTTGGGAGGAGTGAAAACTGAGACCGCAGGGGAGAGTGGGACCGGAGGATCCACGGCTTCGGTTGGGGGTCGTACGCGCACCGCCAAAAGCGGGCGAGGGGGACCTGCGAAGTGGAGGCGTAGGTTTCTTCTTCATCTTCATTGGGAGGTGGGTAAACGCCAAGAGACGACGAGCGTGCCGGAGCAACATAAATGTAAGCACTTCGTCGCCGGGTCTGTGAGGCCGGGAACCTAGCAGTTACGGGCGAACTAGTGTCGATGAAGAGCGGTGTTTCACCAAGAAGGTGTTCCATTTTACGGGTTGAACGCATCAGCCGCACACGCTGATCAGGTCTGAGGAAGTGGGTAGTGACTGGGAGAGGACCTGGGCCATCCATGTTCATCGCGGGCTAATTTGCAGATGCGGGACTCTACGACTTGCGGGGTCGAGAGAGAAATACCGTGCACCTGCCATCAGACCCGGATTAAACGGTTTTGTGGGTTGTCAGTGGGTGCAATGTCGTCGTTAGGGGTTGCGGACATGAGCAGAAGGATTCCGTAATAAAAGTCGGAAAAGAAGTCCGAGGCGTCGTAGACACGCCAAGGGTGACGGCAACCGCCGACGTATGTTGAAATGATTCGCGACGTTGACGGAGGATAGATCTCGCATCCCCGCCACCTCTCTTCTTGCCTCCGCGAATTGTTATATAGAGGCTTAGCAGCATTTCCATTGCTTGTCCCATGGCCCTACGAAACGTTCAATAAATTCGTTCTTTGACCATGTTCCATACCTAGCGACATTGGTGTGGTAAAGATCCTCTCGTCGGGGATGTGTCATTGAGCTTCTTCTGATACAGTGCTACTTCTATGATTACCGACGCGATACCGACATCTACCCCGTGCTTTTGTCTGACAACTGTTGTCCCGAGTCTTGTCTAGGCATTGTCGGACCAGACTCGAAGCCAGCACGAGGCTGAAGTTCTGCACGCCCAGGTGGATACTAATTCTGGTAATAATTTCCGAACATCGCAGCTGACAATTCCTGAACAGCCTGAACTTGTGTCGCTGCTAGTCGGCTTCTCCAAGCTTGCTGTAACTGTTCGGCCACCGTGTACGTACAGTTTCGTTCAAACTCTATTCTATATATAAAGCTCGCTGGGAACCAGGGTACAAAGGATGCTTAGTGTGAGAAACACGGCCACCGCAACTAGCGGGTCCACAAGCGGGTTCAGGCAGTAAAGCCACTCGTCGATACCCTACCCTTTCCATTTGAACCTACAAAACATTGAATTTAAACGTGAATTCAACTCCAAGCACGTCTCGAGCTCGTGGCAAAGTCTTGATGAGACAGACACGGTGACATTGACAGCACAACATAGACAAGATTTTGAGGATGCCACGACACCGCCACGACAACAGCCGATTTTCCGTTCCGCCTCGCCAATCATATCTCCGTATGCCATCACTCACTTCAGATTGTTCAAGAACGAGTCAGTTCGCACTTGGCGAGTCGGAGCACCGGGTAGAACTCCGAACCAAACAGAGCGTGAAACGGTGGGAGATCCAGCGAACACGCGTCAACTGATTTCAGTTTCTCATTTGCGAAACATCGAGTGCGGATGATTTTCCATTCAAAAACACTAGCATGTACTGTTGACTGTCTCGTCCATTCGTCCCAAAACCTGCACCTAACTATCTGAGTACGGCCGATCCTCGTACGAAGCCGCAAAAAATGAATCATCTTTCACTTTCACCGGTGCGTATCGCGCACTGGACGAGCCGACCGTCCTACTTCGCCGTACGAATAACATCACGCCGAGGACCGCGAGTACGAGGACGACGAAGAGATTCGCAGCGAGGAGGCCGATGATCACCGGCATGTATTTCGAGGCGACGGGCGTGTCGGTACCGGAGGTAACCGCGGCCGCCTCGACGAGATGTCCAGCTGCGACCGAGGTAGATGACGATGGGTTACCGGTGCTGGAGGGGGAGCTATTACTCTGCCCGTCGAAGATGCGAATAAGATCAGCTGGTGCAATTTCTTTGACATTCCCCGAGAGCTGCTGCTGGCGAACGCGAGCGAAGTCTTGTGCGGCATCCCACTCGTTTGTCAGCGGCAGCAGCTGAACGAACGGCGCTGTGTTATTGTCTCCGAACGAGAAGCTGCGGAGTGCATGTCGGTACAATGCCAAACGTACAATCAAATTCGAGAGGGAAACTTACACGGTGTACACATTGCGCAAAAAAGAATCTCCGAACAGCGCGTCCGTTGTGCCATTTGTGAGGCTCCCGCCAGAGGTGACGGCGCCGTAACAGTAGGTGTATTTGACGCCGTCAGGCCCTGTCTGTGTAGCCATTTCGGTCATGTCGAGAGGGTGGATAGGATACGGCTGACCGCGTTAGATGTTAGAAACAACATTAGACAACTGCGACAGGTCGTGTGGAGTACTAACCCGAAGATTGCGGTGAAGCTGACAGGTGTGCTACAAGGCACAATCCAGAGATCTCGGTCTCCACGCCATAACGGACTGTTGATCTTGGTGTTCTTGGCCAGAACAGCGCCGGGAACGAAACCATAAATCGCGTCTCGAACATCGGCGGGAACTAGAAAATTCGGGGTTCCAGTGTCGAGGGCGATAAGATGTTGCCCTGCTGGGGTACTCGCGCTATTGGCAGCCCAGGGAACACTGATGCCATTTACGGAGGCGCCATCGGACAGAATGTGCCAGCTCTTCGCACCAGGAGGGTACACAGGATGCTTCGCCAGCCACTGAACGGAGGAATACTTGCTGTCGTACTCGGAGATGCTCAGGGACGCATCAGCGGTTTCAGCATTGTCTCCCAGTCGAGACAAGGGACATTGCGAAGAAGCGGCCTTTGTCAGGGTTCATGTCGAAGATACTGGAGAGCACGGATTTTCCAAGCCCCGGGCCATCCAGGCCGGCAGCAGCGAGGACTTCCTCGATTCCAGCAGTGGGACTGTCAAAGCCGAGACCGAGAAGTCCGCAGAGCCCGCTTGCGCAAGTGTTTAGGCCAGAAGAAATCTGAAGGCCATCTCAACGTTGGATGACGATAGACTGCGCAAAAAAAATGCCCGACCTGTGTTACATTGATAAAAGCTGAATATCCCGCGTCAAAACAAGAATCTGGAAACGATGGGTTTGATTCACCTTGATGAGGGATTGTATGCCCCGCAACCGTGATTTCAGCTAATCCAACTGTCCCGTTGATGAAGGCACCCCCGCCATAGGTGAGATGTTTCGCTACACCGGTGTTCTCAAATGCCCCAACTCCACCTTGGGGATTTACCCTGATGATGCGAATTAGGTCATCGAAATCCGGGACAGAGAAAAAACAAACCAAAGATCTGTACTTCCAGTATCAAGCGTAACATTCAGGGCTGGGAAAAAAATATTTTTAGTGCTGAATCTTTTCGATTAAAAAGAATGTACTCTGTCCCCCGATGGTTAGAGCTGCAGTATACTGTATGAAAGCGAGGTGAGACGCGGGGATAATCAGGGACGGAGAGAAAGACTCACGCGTAAGTTACTGCGGTTGCCAATGTCGCCGTCCAGATCGTCGCGGCGGGGATCGACCATTTGCAGCGGCAACACACGTCTGGGCTAAGAACAGAAGAAAGATCGCAGCAGATGCTGAATGAAAGAGCATTAAAAATGAAAGGTAAAGAATGAATCAATATGAGCCCGTTCGCCGGGCTTTTATACCTTTCATGTGCTAGGCCTCTAATATACGTAACTCACCAGTCAGTCGAGTGATCGGTCTGCAAATGCAGTGTTTTCGTGGCGTGAAACAATATTCGGCTGGGAAAATATGGCCGTGCTTTCAGAGGTGCCTGACGAAAATTGAATAAGCGAAAGCCTGAAACCGACGTCTCAAGGGGGAATACCTTGGCATCATCAATCGCAGGCGATTTCGGGACAAAAAAGCTAATACAGGCGTACTTGGAAGAGTCGTGCGCATGAGCATCGCCTTCGAAGAAAGAAACAACCAGAGGAAAGCTATGCCTCTCTTTCTTGTCTCGTGCCAAAACATAGAAGATAGATTCCGTCGCAGACTCGGACTCGAACTGACTCCGTTGGAACTAGGATGAAGGTCGGGGATAAACGAATATATAATGCGTGGAGATGAAGTTGGACGGTACCAGCAACTGCCGCCAGGTGTAACACGGAGGTAAAAACTGAGCAGGCCGTGGCGGTGTTCGGACCATGTGATATGTTCGCGGTCACGAGAGACCAAACATGTCATCACAACATCTGAGAACGTCGCGTTTGTTACGGACACCCAAAGTTGGATCATGAAAAAGGGTAAAATAATTGGGACCCCTTAACATGCAGGACTTGATTATTTTTTGAAATTTTTAGGCATCTACCCAAGTCTGAGAATCTTGGACAGATCAGATCGTGACCTTGACAACAACGACATAGCCATTCTTTCCTCCTTTTCACCACCACCCACTATGGAATTCACCCACATACATGGGGATGTCATCCTAGAGATTACCCGTTTTCTCGATCTTCATGATTCCTTCCATCTCCTCGTGGTACGTCTGCATTCTGCGTTTACTCGTCTACGGAACGAACCAACTGACGGTGTTCCTGGAGACTTGCTCATCCTTTGCGTCGTTGCTGTCCTTCAAAGACTTTTGGCTGAAAGCCCTGGTCAGACTTCAAACTGTTCACATGCAGCCTCTACCGTGCCCAGTGGGAGTCAATATATTCGACTCATCCATGGATGATCTTCGAAAACTAGCCGTCCATGCATATTGCCTGAGGAAAAACTGGTCTTCAGAACGAGCTACCCCTGTCTCAATTCGCACGATCGCGCTGGGAGGCGAATATCGACAGATTTGCATCATTCCTGGAACGAAACCTGATCATCACCAACGACTACGAACACCTCATCTGCTGGGATACACAGTCTGGGGCTTGCCTCGCCGAGCTGGAGATGGCAACCAATATCTATGATATCGGGCAGTCCCCTCCGTTCCATCTTCCAGGGCGTTCTTTGATTGCGCTGGAGTCGAGCAATTGGTACGTGCGGCGACTCGAACTTTTTGTAATCAGGCATTCAAATGGGTTTAAGGGCCGCCGAGTACGTTGAAGTGATGGTGGTCGAGATCGACTATCGAAATCCAGATAATATCGTCCTATCTCAAATATACTGTAACACCTGGCGGCTGCCGGGGTGCGAAGTCATGACTCCGGACGTGGCAGTGGACGATAAAATGGTCGTCATGACCTTCACCAATCGAGTCGACCAACTCTCCATGCTTGCGTATTGCAATCTCGCTGATGGTATTGTTCGGCACATTCCTCTTGGAGTGCGTTTGGGATCTTCACCTGTTTGCCTGCTCAAAGACGGTGACATTTACATCCATGGCCAAGACAAGGGAAAAGACAAAGACGAACCCTGCACCGTGGTCCGTGTCTGCCCGGCTTTATTGCAGCCACTGGAAAATATCAATCGAATCACCCTGGACACTCCGTCCTCTCTCCCCTCAGTCTACTCCATATCCCATATTTATCACAGACCTCAGCTCCGGTCCACACCGAACGGCGTGGTTCTTGTTACAAGGAAACTCTTCTCAGCGGATTTAGATCCACCCGGCCCCAGCACAAGCGTCCCGAGTGTTCAATTCTGTTCCATCTTGGACGGCGCTGTTCAACTCGAGTTCATAGGGCCTGCGTCCTATGAGCATCATTTCTCGATAACTCATCTCACCATGGGGACCTCTGGTACTTGTGCTGTGATACTCGATATGGAGCCCCGACAGGGTGCCTTCAAGCCGAAAAATATTCTGGGGGTTTTGCGGTATAAGGCAGGGGCCAACCCCTCATACCTCCTTCCACACGCTCGACACTGGGGACATCGAACTCAATTATTACACCGTCGTGCTCGCGGTGGATGATGCCCTTGGGGTCGTGTATGCCACGCATATCGGGTACGCGGAAAACACGATATTGTACATGTTTTCCTATGCCTAGGATTCTCTCGCCGGGCAAATCGATTTCTCTCGATCACAGCCCAGCTAACGTATGGGCGTTGTTCATCTCAGAGATGGTAGAATTTTATTTGTCGAACTCAAGGGGGGGGGGGGGGGGGGGGGGGGGGGGGGGGGGGGGGGGGGGGGGGGGGGGGGGGGGGGGGGTTTGGTTTTGTTGGGGGGGGGGGGGGGGGGGGGGTTTTTGGGGGGGGGGGTTTTTTTTGTTTTTGTGGGGGGGGGGGGGGGGGGGTGGTTTTTTTTTTTTTTTAAAAAAGGGTAAAAGGTGGGGGGTGTTTTTTGGGGTGTTTTTTTTTTTTTTTTTTTTGGTGGGGGGGGGTTTTTTGGTTTTTTTGGTGTTTTTGGGTGGGGGGGGTTTTGTGGGGGGGTGGTTTTTTTTTTTTTTGGGGTGGGGGGGGGGGGGTTTTTTGGTTTTTTTTTTTTTTTTGGTTGTTTGTGTTTTTTTTGTGGGGGGTTCCCCCCCCCCCCCTCGGCAAAAGGACAGCGGTCTAGGGTCAGCGGTTCAAATAATTGTTTTCCATTACTGATATTTTCGAACAACCTAAAAAATCAACTTTGTCTTATTGTGTTTGTCCGGTACAAATAACATGCATCATTGGTGTGACTCAGTGTGACTGCAAATCCTAGCCATCTTCCTCCACGTCCGCCATTGGCTTCGACGGCCAGGCGATTCATGTATTAATGTTTTCGCTCATCGCGCAGCTACTCTGCTGTGGTGTACGGCCGCGCGCTGCTTCCCCTGATGCCCAATCGACTGTATGGACCCGAGCCTTTGACCCAACTTAAATACTTATACTGCATATCCGGCTCGCAGGTGATACCAACCGAACGCTCGCATCTTTTAGAAGATTCCCAATCGTACTCTTTCCTTCACACCGCGTCCAATACTCAAAAAATTGAAGCAGATTTCACAGACCAGTAATTGTCGTCGACCATCAAAAGCTCAGTGATAAATTAAGTACCATCGTTCGCACCAAGGAGGGGTACGTAGTTTCTTCCCAATCTATCATTTGGTGGCGGCGAATGAGCTCGTTGCTGATAATTCTCTGCTTCTATGTTAATTCAGGAAAATGGTCAGCGTGAGTGCACGTACACCATTTACCCTCCACGACGCGGTGGCTTCAAATGCCAACGCTGGTGGGGGTCGAGTGAATGTCAGCCGCCGGCCGCCGGTGCTCACGATGACGCCCGCCCGCTCGCACGGGAGTCTCAATCTGTATTCTGACAGTCGAAGCCGGCACTCGTCGCGCTCTGGCTCCCGCTCGTCTTCACGTCAACCTGATTTGCGCTCACACTCGACGAACTCCAGTGCGCCCCGTTCCACAGCATCACGGTCAGCAGCCGGTTCCGCTTCAGTATCGGACAACCGTGCCCCCGGCCGTTGATGCCAGCGAATGGTTCGCCGAAAGCGAATCCGAATTTTCTGTCGAGGACGAGGTGCGATTGTGGATGCATATTCGCAGATGAGGACTGATAAATTTAAAAGTCGTCATTCACCCCCGGCGCGCGTGTCATGGCCAAGACTCCAGTTGTGCAATCCACATACGTGAAGCAGCCGCCAGGTGACATGCGCGACATTGCATTCGACTGGGACGCCTGAGCCTCCTCTCCGCCCAATCACGTACATTCACGGATCAAGTATACGAATCAAAAGCGCGCCCGAATCCGCACCTTCTTACGCCCACACGCTCCTTCTCCTTGTACCGACGCTCCTTACACAGAATGATTTCTACACGTCTACGATGCTCTCTTCGGGTTCTCGTTTGGACTTCTCTTGGATTATACACGCTATCGTTCCCGTGCTGTATCCACACATGTGCTGTCCCCGCTCCACTCCACTCTCCTCCGGACATTTGTATAAATCATACACCTTGTTAAAATTAATAAACCTGGACTCACTATCCTTTGCTGACTTACATGATATCGATTCCTGAATAAGATTCAATCTCACGAACGCTTTCGATACGTTTTCCACCAAGCCCACTGCGAGGAATATTGGTTCTCCATCCATTCAATAGTTGGTAATTTTTGACTTCTGGGCAGTTGAATTGAACTCTCTGCCCAGGTCTCACCTCGGAATCCTCAAAAATCAAAAATATATTCGTAGAGCCAGACTCATGTTGAATCATCAAACTTGAGGTCACCCTGTACGCCACCATTTTTTCATTTCCGTGCCCTGGACCCAACCGACGAGCTGCCAGGTGCCCATGCACGTCATGAAGCTCATATGAATCTTTCAGAACGTCGGCCGTAGTGCACGGACTCGAGTATCAGTACAAGCGAGCTGTGCCTTGAACACTTGTACTGATCGAACCAACCGGCAATGGTCCATTACTGTCACAGTTAGCACAGTTGGGGTGAATTCTATATAGTAAGCCTGTTCAGTCCGGAAATGGAGTAGGTGTCTCTACAGCAGCTCGGGCATAAACGACGCCGAGGCGTTGTATTGCGACTGCGGAAGTGCCTTTAAGGCACAGCCTATGCCACAACTAGTTTCCAATCATTTTCATTCATTTTCTTAGTACCTTTCGTTGAGCTACAGAAGTTATCCATGCCGATGAAAATATATAATGCGCAGGGCATCCCTTGAATTGAGGACAAATTCACCCCTAATTCCAATGAAGCTCACTCAAGCTGCCATTTTTCTGCATTGGATTTTTTTTGCCAACGTTTATGGCGCATCCGGACCCGATTTAACCACCGGCACCGACGGAAAGCATCTGGTTGCATTTCCTCACAAAGAGACCAACGCTGATCGATTTCGCCGCGGGCTGGGACCGTTACCGCCAACACGACGGGAGCACAATAATCGTAGGTCCACAAGCAATGCAAGAAGCTGTAACACTCATCTCTGTAAATTTGTCTTCAGTAAACCCACACGCATCCACCGTGCCCTGTACGAGACTTTCCAGGTATGCTTGTGTTCTACCAACTCCCCTTGGTAGCCTGCTCATTACTGGTAGCAACATCGGAACACTTCAGATCCGACGGCTCTCCGATGGGGAGAAGATTGGGTACCTAAGCCAGAAGTACAATCGCGAAAAGGCCTACACCGTTCATCCTCGACCCAAGGCTGCATTGAACGTAGTCGTCCCGCCGCTGGCACCGTTTGGGATGGCGATCGACCTTATTGCATCCAATGCGCCCGACTCTGGAAATTTGTTCCTTGGCGCCGTTGACGACGGCGAGGGCAATCTGGGCGCTGGGGAAGCTGGGTAAGAAGAATTCTCCTGCAGTAACGAAGCTTCTGATCACTCTCCCTTGTTCTCTATTTTTGAACCAGAGTCGCAATGCTGTCCGGCACAACTGGAAGTAAGCATCGATACCATGCATCATAATGATCAGAAGACGAACTTGCTGCTGCAGTCCAAGGGAATAGCCCGCCCTCTTCAAACGCTGGTACCAGTTTGACTTTGATGGGCCGCGGCGGAAGCGAAAGCCAGATATGGACGATGAACTGCCAGACGCGTCAGATTACAGCCCAGTGGACGAATGCGGACGGAAGTGCGTTTGGAAGAATGCCCTGTCCTTTTCTTGCTCAAAATCCATACTCAGGTCAACCGCGCACAACGATATTCTATGATCCCGCTCCAAAGCGACAAGATTCCTTCCTTGGCCTGACGGGCGACTTACAAGCATTTAATGCGGCGGTTTCCGAAGACGCCTATGAAGTGGTGGGTCGTTTGTTCTGAGTTCGTGGTTGGACTTATGATTCTGAAAACTTGTAGACCATGACCTTCGTTCCAAATTCGGAGTAGTTGAAACTGAGGTGTGATGATATGGAGGACTAGGTCTAACTTGTATATGGCCTAGATATTATTTATTTCCGCTTTAATTGTAGTTCTAGATATGCACACGGTTAATATCGAAGTTGTGCATAACGAACGACCACGCAATGAAGGCCCGTCCGTCCCTCTTTATCACGACGATCCATAGATCCACTACACAGTCGCCAACAATGCTTCCTCCACCTCCTTGATCCTTGCCAGCTCCTTCTCGCGCTCCATCTCCTTCTCGCGAACAACTTCGTTCTCGCGTGTGAGCACGTACGTCGGCGTCGTGTACGGCTTATAGTCGAGGTGACGCTTCACGTAGAAGCACATGTACGCGTGCGAGGCGAGGACGGAGCCAAGGCTGGCGGGCGTCACTCTATAGATCATGAATGAATGAGTGAATGGAGGAAGAATCAATAAACGATCATGCGGAGGGAGCGGACGCGAGGTGGAACGTACTTGGTGTCGTCAAAGCGGTACCACTGTGCGCAAGGTGAGGGATGCGCTGAAATGAAGGAATGGATAAGGATCGCACCTCGTCTTCATACCGCGCGTAATTGGTGTAGTGCCCGTTGTTGATCTGCCCCTCGTGGTTAATCACCGCGAACAGATCGTACTCAAATATCGCTGGAGGGCCGGGATATCTATATGCAGACAACGCCTTAGCGGACACATCGGGAGCAAGAAGACGGAATTAGGACGAACGAGAACGGCGGCCCGTTGTTCTCCTTCTCGGCTGCCTTCATCACGATCGTGGTGAACGGAGCCATATTCAGCGTCGCGGGGAAGCGAATCCGTGTGTCAATCTTGCGGGCGGCGCTCTTATCCGCTTTCTGCTCGAAGCGCTGGAAATAAATTGCCTATGAATAAGCACGAACTGCGACATCGAGGTTCACAAACCTTGAATTGGAAACTCAGGACAGGCGGAAGTTTGCGAATACTTAGACGTTTGGAAACTTCCTGTTCAGAGCAGCGCATTAACTCGAGGTATAGGGGCAAAGAAAAAAGAAGACGCAGACATGAGCAGCTTTGCCACACTTTGAACAGCTATATTGCTTTGGACCAAGCTTCTCTGGTTGAGTATAACTAATGGGGAGTCAAGTGGGAATTGCAGTGCACAAAGCCAGCGACCTACCGTTTCAAACATCCTGTAAGGGTGTTTTCGGTCGCCGCCGCCTCGCCGGCCTTGCCTCTTAGCTCGAGACTGATATCCAGCATGGGGTCGACGGTACTGGTTACATTATTACAGCGCTCGCAGATGACGTCGCTCTGCAACTGTCCCGCGAACGTCGAGTGGATGATACAGTTGCATGAGACGTTTGTGGATCCACGGGAGGTGCTGTGGATATGGTTTAGCGTTGAGATGAAGAACTCGTGAGCGTCCTGTTGCTGATAGCCAGCGAGCTCTGCCGACTTGCGCCACGTAGTTATGAGAAAAGTGACGGGACCGTAGGCCGTGGGTTCATCTGAGAATATCTTCGTATAGATGAGTTATCGGAAAAATGAAAAGGAGAAATAGAACCTCGGCGAAAAGCTTATCCATCTCACAGCAGGTGCAATCTTCTTCTAGCTTGCACTGCTTGTGATTGTGTTTGTCGCCGAGAAAATAATTTCGAAGGAGTGGATTATGGACGAAAGACTGAAGAATGACGTTCATGAAACATGTCTGACCGAGATTGAGAAGGCCTCTGCGACCTGAAAATAATCTGAAACAGATCCTTGCCAATGCATCGCGCCTACCTTGACATGGAATGGTCACCGAATTGTCAAGCGCGGCGACATCTGGGGCAGTTGGAACCCAGGATTGAAACCGTTCCCGAGGTTTCTTGGTGACTAGGAAGAGAGTTAATAATCAGATCTATTCCACAGCTACCAACCTTGGAATCGCGTTTCCTGTTCCTCTGCTGAAACAACGGCAGCAAGATACAGTTCGTCAATCTTGGGGTGGTAAATAAAATCACGGCATTCGACGCAGAAAATAGAGCCAGATTTCACATCTGCGCCTGCTGGACGGTTAGCTGAAAAATAAAATGACAGTATGAATGGCAGACAAAACGAGTGCTGTGAATCTTGGAGATGTGTTGAGACGTGGTTATTGTTCCAGCAGCCTGCATAGGAGCAATGCAAACAGACAAAAGGCCGATGGAGAGCAATTTGGCAGGTACCACATGTAGGTACTGGAGTCTAAAACCTGTTCAATCCCGCCAATAAGATCAGTGGTCATTCACGCGACCCACCTTTTTGCGCGTGGCAGCTGCATTCTTCATGCTCTGAACCCTGCGAACATCCCAGGTCACAACGTCTTTGAACTTTCGCAGAGGACCAGTTGTAACGTCGCCTGTTGCGACCACGCCGATATGCGGGCAGCCTTGAATTCCGCTCATAGTTGACCAGGTGTGGGATGGTGACTCGGCTGTCAATGTGACCGTCACGATGTAACACATTAATATCTCCTTTTGGAGGTTCCTCCGTCACTCTCGAGTCTTCAATTCCCCCCTCAACTCAGCGCTCACTCGACCAACTAGGCTAATATGGAACCTATAAAGCCCTTATATCACAAGTTTTAATCACGCAGCCCACATGCCAGATCGCCGAATTTCCGCAAAATGTTCTTTTAGAACTCGTGAACTTGAGCATTTGGTCGGACATCGGCGATCTCATTAATCTTCTTTCTGTGGGCCAAGGTTATTACGCGCCAGTTGACTCACTCCTCGTTAAATCTGTCGCGATATTTGGGTCCTTTAGTTGGAGAGAACGCTCTGGATTAACAATGCTCTCACACAGTCACACTGCCTAGAGAGGTAGAATGCATTGCCACTCGACATGATGTCTTTGGCTCAACTTAAAAAACACTGTCAAACGAGAAAATAACTGCAGAAAAATTTCGAGTCCCATCAGCTAAGCACTGCCTGCATTCAGGTTCGCACTTTGCTCGAGGCCCAGTATCCGCCTACGAGGATCATCTGCATTGTGGGCACCAAGGTGTTTGCGTCAAAAACATTGAAATTCCCGCTCCTTATATCCAACGCCGGTAGCTTGTTTGGAGATCAAGGGAAAAGCTCGCTTAGGCGGATGTATACGGTATGCTGTGAATAGAGAGTTTGCGGTGGAGCCACCAGGTGCCACCTGGTGGCTCCCGAGGCATGCGGTGCCACTGGCAGGTGCAACGACGTGCATTCCCCCCAAAATGAGCCACCAGCCATTTTTGGGTCAGCCACCAGTTGACGTCCCCCTGCGTAACGTTGGTGGAGCCACTCAGTACCGCATGCCTCGGGAGGCACCAGGTGGCTACTGGTGGCTCCACCGCAAATTCTCTAATATTGCCCAGACATCCTGTGTTCAATAAAAATGAAATGAAATTTTGGCTGTCTTGATTTTCCTTTTTTGAGTTTGACATTTTGGAGACTATTGGAGCGTGTTCTTTGTCAGACTTTGGCTCGCTTAGCGTCGCGTCGAGTCACGCGACCACTGATCTTCTTCTGGCATCCACAATGTCGAGTCGCAGCGCAGGTCCATCTCTGCAATCGCCATTCAGCGAACACTTCAATACGAACTATATTCCGACCGATGCAGAGATCGAACAAATCCGGGCCCATCTGGTACCACATGAGGCTGAACTCGCTCGCCTCGAAGCACTCATCCAAGAGCTCACGGCTCAACGAGATCAGGTCAAGGATTACATTGAGCCACACCAGGCTCTCATTTCGCATGCACGCCGCATTCCACAGGACATTGTCGAGGAAGTGTTCTGGAATTGTCTGCCGACGGGTCACAACGCCATTATGAGCGCCGTCGAAGCACCACTGCTCCTGGGGCGCATCTGTAGCGCGTGGCGGTCAATCGCGCTATCGATGCCGAAGCTCTGGACCTCCCTTCATATTGCGACTGCTTTTGTTACGTCCAGTGAGGGCAAGCACGCGGCGATGGTCGCTTGGCTCGAGCGCTCAGCACCGCGTCCTCTCACACTTTCAGTCATGGGCCAAGGGATGTGGCAGCACGCCGACTCTGATACCCTTGACATACCCACCTCTCTTCTTCCATTCTCCTCCAGGTTGGGAGTACTTCACATCTCCAATATCCGATTGGAGAGTCTTGCGAAACTTGTGAATGTGCATGCGCCGTCCTTGACAGAGATACAGCTGACATTCGTGGACCAACCATTCATGGATCCACTCGAGGATATACAGTCTCGTTTCCTGTCATCAAACATCTTCCGAAGTATGAAGACTGGCAGAATCACCATCTCCGGCCCAGGAGTTGGTGTCCTTGTCCCGAGCATGCCGTTCACGTGGGACCATATCACCTATCTCAGCCTCGATCTGGATGCGCGTTATGGCTGGATGGAATCTGGCATTGACACTGGAACCATTTACCGGCTATTGAAGGGATGCAAATATCTAATATCACTCCGCACTTCCATGACTCGCTCATTCGGTGAACAAGACAATATATGCGGTCGTCGTTGCCGAGTCTCTGGAATCCCTGATATTCCACAGCTTGCAGGTTTCTCCTACTGAGCTAACGAATTTCATTCACCTCTTGGTAATGCCGCAACTGCTACAATTTCACGTCCCGGCCCAATTTTTTGAACCCAATATGAATTGGGAGTTAATCGAACGCCTAGCTAGAAATTCACCCATTCTATCAGACCTCGACATCCACTTCGATTTTGTGGACGGTTCTTCCAACATGGCCGCTTTACAAAACTTCCCCAATCTCGTGAAACTCAGTTGGTCAAGCCCAGGTCCAAAACCCGAAGATGCGACTTCCCTTCTTGCAGCCCTCAGTCCGGGTCCGCATACCCCCTGCCCCCCTGCCAGCGTTGAAGGAACTGGTCATTGTCCATTCAATTTGGGTTGGGGAGGACACATTGCTCAACTTCATCGAAACGCAGTTGGAGTACAAAACAAACTTGCGCTATTTCCATCTATACATTTGGGACATCCAACCTCCACCAGTAATCCCGAATCTACAGTCGTTCAGCGCTCGCGGACTTCACGTATTGGTTACCTGCACAGGATCTCGTCCTGTGCACTCGGCTCGAGATGGCATCGAATGGTTACTAACTGCTTTCCGTTTCCAAAGTAAGTCCGGTCAGTATTGGTGGAAGAGACAGGCTGAATGTCCATTAAGATTGAATCCAATTGCTGTCAATCGAAAGCGATTCTTAGCATATTTCTCGTTATATATTTTTGTCAACCTCTGTAATCAGATTCTGGCTAACACGAACTCAAATCTTCCGCTTTCGTCATAGATTTTGCACTGCTCTTTTTTGGGAACTTTGGAAACACCCGGTATGACTCCTTGGCCTTGTGATTGATTAGTCCTTGAGTCGGTGTCCCGATCCGCGAGGAGCTAGCACATCGGATGAGCTTGAGCATACCAGGAAAGTTGATTGCCGGCCTTTACGCCACGACGAGGCTGCATGCTCCAATCCTTTCAGTGAACTGTGTGTCTCGCTTGATTCAAACCCTTCAAGCCCGGGGCCATTTTTTTTTCCGTTTCCATGTTCACGCACTCCCATACCGTGTTCGCGAGGATGAGGGAATATCGACAAAACCATAGGCAACTCTGATTACGCCCACAGATTGAGAGAAACCTGTTTCTTGTTACGGTATTTATTGCGCCGATGCTGATGCAAGTCGCACCTCGGCGTGTGAGGTGAAATCGGCGGCTAGAAAATCGTGAACGAGAGCAATCAACACAGCTTTCTTAAGTCTGAGGTGTAGACCAGGCAATGTAAACGCCGTTCGGCGCCTTCTGCGCAGGAAGAAGTCGATTGACAGAGATTTTGGTCGTTCAGCAAGTGATAGGCCGGTAAAACGCTGGAAAACGCGACTGACGTGCTGGGTGTAGGAATCTTGCCAGAAAATGCATAAATATTGAGACCAAGGCGATGGCTCAAATACTGATGAGGGATGCATTCGACGATGAGTCGATGGGCTGGATTTTGCTGACGACTCCGCCGTGCACCTATCGGAAGGAGGAAATTTGACACGAAACCAAGGCGGCGAATATTGTGCTTCTAAGACCGCTTGGCCGTCGAACAGGACGGATACCAGTGGTGTACTGACAGATAGACTGTAGCGAATTTGTTTGAGGCCGAAAGGGAGCACGCTGGGGGAGCGAGTGAAAGGACGCACGAAGTTGGAGCTTAAAAGACTTGAAGCGATTACGAGCGGTCTTACTAAATCTGTCGGGAATATTTGAAATGAGTGTCGAAAACTTGAAGGACTTAGCCCTGCGGAGGTTGTGCCGTCGCCGTGGGACCAGTGTGTCTGTAGACCTATAGATGCTCTGGTCACTGAGCGTTGAGCAGTCGAGTTCTTGGACGTTAGAATAAGTTGCGGAACACGTCTCAGACCTCTTCAAAGTTTTTTTGGGCAGCCAATTCATCACAGCTTTGACGGTTAGAAAGCAGAAAATGCGAAAGTTATCAATTTTCCGAAAATTGTGATTGAGGTTCTGTAGGAGGGATCTCCAAAAATCCCTCGGCTCCCCAAGGTATACCACACCGGGAATGCGCCGGAGAAAGCGAATTCACCATTACTTTGTAATCAACGCACCGTAAAATTTGCGTTTGAATCGCATGGTACTGCGCCAAATGTCGCACGGCACGACGTGTCAACTTCAATAATCGCGTGGAGGATGTTCACAAACATGTTTGCAAATACTCCAGATGCGATGAAGTCAGCTCAAACTGGCTGCGCAAAGAAAGTGAACACGCACCAGAATCCGCTATCCTGCTTGTCATTGTACGATTGAACTTCAGCAGTCGGGCACCAACTTCAGGAGACCCATGGGCCATTGGGACGGTGGATGATTCCCGAGGCGAAGTCAAATGGATCGCGAGGATTAACGTACAACCACTGAGTGCTCGGTATCGGCGATAGCAGGAATGCCATGGGACCAACAGGACTGATGTTCGGACGTTCTCTGGCAACGGTGGTTTGCGGTTCTCTAGAACAGGAGACAAGTCTGTAAGAGGCAGGCTGCCCAAAGTGGAAGTGATTGGGCATCAGTTCCTCCGGCACTGGCCGAGTCCAGGTTTGGCCAGCCATTTAGTGGTCTAATGGCGCAGTTGTTAATGGTCTTGTGTTAGCAGACCGTAGGTTCGATTCCCGCACATCCCATTTCATTTCTTTCTTCAGCCAAAGGTTCGCGCAGCCGGCGCTGGCGCTTGCAAAGCCGTGGGAACAAATGTGTCTTTTATTCGGTAAATCCCATCTTCGGGGATCCGAAGACGCGGTCACATGACCTGCTGATACATCGGTGGAAACGATTGTGTTTGTCATTCGGGAAATGCCATGTTAAAACATTCCCAATGACACCGCCAAATAACGGGCAATGTGATGGATGAAAGCGCATCCAAAAAAACTGTCAAACATGCCAAATTGGTCAAGAAATTGAGGCCAGAATGAGCACAAGAAGAGATGAAAGTAGTTGTTTGCCATTCTTTTATTTATAAAATGATCGAGGTATCATTACTTTTTGCAAACAGCTGTAAAAGAACTTGCACAAAATGCAAGCCCCCATTTCTTCACACAGGGTTCGACCTACCACTCCAAAAGCATGTAATCCTTACGCAGGTGCCAGCTTCACTTTTCTGTATCATTCCAATTTTTCATATGAGGCTTGATACAAGATGGAAATTTCGGGGCGAGGTTACGAAAATGATCTACGTTGTGTGGAACACCTGTACGCATTTCTGGAGAAGAGGTGGGCATATCGTGATGCATGGAACTAGAGCCAGGGTATCTGATTCAATTCAGAATCAAAATGAATCGCATTACCGGTACATTGAACAACAAGATGCTGCAAACGGTCAGAGTGAACTAATCAGGGACTTTTGGAGAAGGAAACAAGTCAAGGTCATGTTTGTATGGCCATTCATTCATGAATCATCCAGGTCTGATTCTGTTGAAGAAGCAGCTTACTTTTAGCTAAGAATTGGCGAACAGTTGAAATGTTCGAACCGTGGGAATTCGCAACTCATATGATTCCTGGACTCACAAAATGTCGCGTTCAACACGCTCACAACATAATTATTACAAAGGTGTACCGATATCTCTTCTCTCTCTCTCTCTCGCCTTTTTGAACTCCGCTATCAGCACCTCCAATTCCACTTCTGACATTTCACCGGCCATTTAACGCCAACTTTAGCGCCCACCATTATCTCTGCAATCAGCACTCGGTTTCAACTTCTTTAGACGTAGTGGTCTTGTGATGATTTACATGAAGCATCTCATGCTGCGGGTTCCACAGCTTCTCAGGAAGTCACATGTCACGGCAAATAAATCATTTGCAGTGGTTGAATTCGCGTCCAACTGAACAGCTTCGAAGTAGTCGAATGGGAATCGCCCTTTGATTATCTACCAACCATGCTGCGAAGGCTTCTTCAATGATATCAACCCGAGCCACGTCCATAGAAACCAGTTTCATCTTACAGTACCGTACACCAAGGTCAGGTAAGTAAAGTATGTGGTTGTTGTATCAGTACTGTTGGAGTTTGAGCCCCTCGGGCAACTCGGCCGAGATAACGAGTCAGTTGGAATCAGTGAGAGAAGATGCAAGAATCTTGTAGAATGATGAGGAAACTTCTAGTTATACTGGACTGTATTCCTCAACTGTTTGCAGAGCTCAGCCAAACACTAATATTATCTTAAGTTCTACCCCGAAATTACTGGTCTGATTCCACACGAAACTACAAGTGCGCAGGAGGTTGTCGCTGCCTCGCAAAATTTACTCCCCTATGCGAAAGTTTTCAATGGTAGTTCCAGAAATGCAGCGCGGATCTGCCAATTGCATAAGAAATGTCTAAATCTACTTTATTTGAAGTTTGAACACCGACACACAATACGCGAGCGATCCGCCGCACACCGACGTCCCTTTTCGACACATACTGCATGCTTGGAATTATAGAAGCCTGCAATAGATCTATCGGCATCTCGCACAACGAGAAATTCCAGACAGACACCGTGTCCAGGTTGTGCAAGTCTCTATTGGATACGTCTCCCGTGATAGTCATCCGTTCACTTTATAAGGGGTAGCGGTGGTTGGACTGGGCCGACTGGGCCGACTGGGCCTCCGTGGTCCAAGGCGTTGATGATAAATAGGCAGCATCCGTCAGTCAATCCGGGTTCAACGAGCCTGTCAATATAGCCCAGTGGCGTCCAGCATGTGGTGGTCCTCAGTCGAGCTACATGTAGTGCACGGGTAGTATCCAAACCCATATATTCTAGAGGGGTTGCCACCACTCTGATCCGGCTTTCACATCGGCCACCTGTTACCAGCGGTACGCGCTAGCATGCCGCTTCCGTTTGGAGGTTCCAACCCGCTCGAGAAAGCGCCGGCGAAGATACAACGAAGTTGCGTACAAACTCGCTCGTCAGAACCGCGTATCAGGTGTGTAGCAACTAACAAAGGAGATTAGCGAGGCCGTAAATTGAACGCCGGCCAACATATATAAGGTGACAACCCCGCCCGATTTACTGAGCTGATGACCAGTCAGAAGACAGCGGCAGGAGTGAGGTCGGTCAATACTCGGGGTGACCGAGGTTGAGCATGAGGTGTGTCGAGATCTGCGACGCTTAGTTGATTCCAGCCGTCTGTTAAATCACAGACCATTCCAAGGCACTTGTCTGAACACTGCATATGTGTAACAGAACAAAAGCACTTGCCAAGAAAGAATAAATGGATATTTTACATAAAGAGACACATCCCGACAGTGCCAAGCGGTGAACAGATATAAGCAGGTCAGGGTAGAAATCGAATTTAAACACATAGTGCTAGGAAAGGGATGTACACGGCAGCGATACAACAATTCTAGAATAACACTCCCACATGATATGAACTGAGATGGTTTGGCCTAACGATATTCGGCCCCACAGTCCCCGATGGTTGTGATCATCTTCCGTCCATTGGAGTACGCGAGGACCTCCTCGATTGCCTCACGGTCGTCGTGCGTTAGGCGGCATTCGGGTTGAAATACCTTGAGGTTATCGTCAAGGTGGTCCGAAAGGCCGAGGCGCGCACCTAGAAGGGAAACGGCGTCAGTCGGTGATCATGAAAGCAAGAAAGACGATTGGAAGTGAGAGGATCAAATTTGATAGCGGAAGCTCATCAGCCAATAATGACGGTGAAGATGGAAACGACGGCAAGAGCCCGATGGACTCAAATGGGGAGAAAACAAACAGATGCGTAAGTCGGCGGGCAAATGACTTACCGACAAGTACGGCACCGACGCAGGGCTGGTCAAGTACCCAACGGGTCGCGATGTTGGCGATGCTCAGCCCGCCATGGCGATCTGCGATCGCCCGTAGGCAACGGAGCAGTCTCTGAAACAGCGCCCAGGTACCCCATGCCTTGGAGCGAATCGTGTCAATCAAGGAGAACTGAGGGCATTCCTAGTTTCTACATGCCTTGACAATCATATCGAGGTACTACCAGCCAATGTCAAATTGATACACACATCCGAAGGATTGCACTAAACGTACCTTGCGCTGAGAGGGAGTCAGTTCGCCGGAATAAAGATCAGGTTCCGGTTTATTGAGCCAGGCGTCAGAAAGGAAGCCCCCGCACTGATTGGAAAGGTGGCATGACGGCGAGTGAGAACTCTTATCTGGGAATAGCGTTTGACGATTTTGGCACTTACGAGCGTCCCGTAAGTCTATTAATAATTATAGGTGAGGTCAGAAAGTGAACCTTGCGCTAGGAATTACCTACCAGTAGCTTCACTCCGTGACGGCTGCAGACGTCCGTCATGCCGTGGAGCGGCCGTGTGTCAATCAAGGAGAACTGAAGAAATTCTGGATTTAAAAAATGCTCGGAAGAAAAAACACAGACGGACCTGAATCTGATTGGACACGATGATCCCCGGGCCTAATTGCGTGCAGATCTCATCTGTGCGTATGGTATCAAAGTTGCAGAGTCCAATGGTCGAAATGAGGCCTTCGCCGCGGAGGTCGTTGAGGATTTCGAGGGCGAATATATATCCCTTGTCCGCGTAGTCCTACGATCAAGTCGATTCCTTGACTCCAAGACAGCAAATGAGAATGCACGAACCTGCCAATGGAACTGTATTTCCATCAATGACGTTTATCCGGAACAAGGATATAGAGAAGCGCACTTGGAGGAGGTCGATCTTGTTGGTTTGCATGCGAGTCAACCTCTCGCGCACCGCCGCCTCCACAACTGTTCGCGACGGCGTTGTAGTTTTGAATACGCACCATTTCGTCGCACCAATGACTGGATTGGGGGAGGGTAGAGTATTCCTAAATTGGCCCTAGTAAAGCTGCTTTAATTGTTGATATAAGCATCGGATCTAGGAGAAGAGGCGCACAAATATTATCTCCGCACTCCCTGGTACGGGAATTAGCAACGAAAACACGAGATCTTTATGTGCGTTCATGATCACCATAATGGTCCTGTGAGAATCATGATCAACCTGAAGATCGCCACGAAGGAGGGACGCACCGCCTAGAGATATGTAAGAGAGATGATAGTCAGTGTGAACAGGAAACTGTATGTACCATGTCTGCACCTTGTCAGAAGGATAAACTCCAGGTACTGAGTGACATCACTGACCAAACGCAGTAAATCCGAGGTCGACATGCTGGCCCATGCATTTCCGAATCCTCGGAACGGGGGCACTCCCCCATGCATTGCTCGAGAGCTGCCAGAGGCCGCACCACAAGCGCGTTATGCCCTTCAGAGGCCCCAAATCGAATGTTTCGTGCTTGACGGAAGACATGGGAGCTGTGAGAGGTGGATACAGACCCTTTATATGTGGCAAAAGACACGAATCCCGGGTCAAAGACCGCCAGGTAATTTTATCGCGGAGGTTTGAGCCAGCAAGCAATCAAAGTGCCACGGCTTCAAACGGTCGGGGTAAGGAGGAATGAGCCGTTCTGATCGGGATCAATAACTCCGACTCCGCTGAATTGTTGGATCGCCGGACCAAGAGAGAAGTCCGTCAGAAGATCGAAGGAAAGGATCGCTTCACGAGCTTATAAGTGGACCGATATGCACACGAGTTTTCAACCTGCACTAAGTCCACCATGCCCGCTCCCGAAACCACCCCCCGTCCGGCCAATGTGCGCCCTGTTCTGGGGCATGTGTGCGTCCGCCTCTCCCCGCGTCGCAGCCCAAACTTACGAGTTCGCCAGGAACCTCATGGCTGATACCCTCATCGCGAACGCGAATCTCGATGAGCGAGTATCCCGCGCCCCAGTATAAACTGAACGCTGACAATAACGCCTCTCTTGCAGCTTGCGCGCGATCGTCCGGAGCATGGTGGCATCCGCGACACCTGGTATCGCGACGGCGTTAACGGCAGCTGCTCGAGAACGCCTCCAGCAGACGAACGCTCGGTGCTATCCAGGACCATATAATCTCTTTACCACATACGGCGCAAATGCAACACCAACGCCGCAGCTGCAGGATGTTCTGAAGCGAGCGCGAGCACTGTATGGGTCAGGAATGGGTTTCGCGAGCCTTGGGTGAGCGTTGCACATCCCGCCGCCGCTTAATGACTGAATGTCTGCGCGTAGCGTCCTCGCCAGTGCTGTTCGGTCCACGATCGGGATGCGCTGGGACAGCGAAGGAGACGTGGCAGACATTCTTGCGGTGATCGATGCCGACATCGCCCAAGCCATCCAGGTTAGGCGCTGCGAGCCTCGTGTTGGTGTATCTTCTGATGGTCTTCTCCATTTAGAGTTGCAAGGAAGAACTCGAAGCTGGCCGCGTCGGTGATTATACGTCAGCGCGGAAGGCGTTGACTGACCTTCGCAGTGCCGTTGACTCGAGCTACTCGGACGTTGAGGCTTGGGGGGGTGAATTCCCATTCGAACGCGCCACATCTAGCCTCGCGTACTGGACATTATGAGCGGGGATGGGCTGGAGACGGAGACGACGATGACGGACAGTGATCCGCGGAACCCTATGTATTGTTACGCGCCGCGCTTGCAAAATGTATACCACAGCGGGGCATAGAACATCCACCGACTGACTGTCTGCGCCGCCGACGTGAGGCACGCGTTTTCCGACGGCATTCCGGTGTTCTCTCAAAAGAACCTGTCGACTGCCGAGTAAAATGTAGCGAATATCAGAATATTCTCACTGTCTCATTGTTTCCCCACATTTCCGAAAGATATTTTGACGAACCTGGTCCGCGTCCTTCGTTTCGGTTTTGGAGCATGCGGTGGCGTAATCGTGTCCCGCTCCCTCGACATTTCCTGTGATGGTCGGGTTGACCCTACAAGACGGCCCGGCAATCTCCAGAACTCCTCCTTATCTGTCTCTGTATTTGCACACACTGAATTCACCTGTTTTCTACCCCGACACATACGTATTCCATACGCATGACAAGGACCCACAAGCATCAGAATCCGGGTTTCGAGAAATGGGAAGCGCTTCTGAACTGTTCCTCCGATGATCCTGGATCCGCTTCTTGACTTCAGGTGTCATTGATACTGTTCAACGCTGTGAGCCATTCCAGACAACTTTTGACGCGGCCACACAGTGAGACCGTAGGTGTGACGTGGATGAGACAAGAACTGTCGTGTGGCTGTGCTGAATAGCCGCGGCGTTTCCTCTTTCTGCTCCTGCGGTCATTTGTGGCACTTCAATCATATTGGGCTGTGGTCTAATTTGATTAGCTGCCTTGTAATGCCAGTTTCCAGGAACTTCCGATGACCTAGGTGAATACTAGTACCTCTCCCACTCCATCGTCTGAGGCTCAACGTTGAACAGACATGAAACTGCGTGAATGACTGAGAGTGAGTCTTGATAAATTGCTCGGCGTTTATCAGAGCTTGTTCCCTGTACATCGGACACGCAGGAGAGCTTGGGAATGACCGGTGCTGGATCCACCGAGGCTCCAAGTGCATCTCTCATTGGTTTCGTGTTGAATAACATCGTCATATGGCAGGGTCGATGCCTTCCCGAAACCCAAACCCATCGGTACTATATTATATATGGGTGTATATATATCTCATCGCTGACCATCACTAGCGTCGGTCGATCCCGCTCCGTTTTTGTTTTTAATTCTGGGTCCCTGGGAACCCCAATACGCTGGCAAACTCCTCGGTGAGGTGTGCAACAGCGCGCAACCACAGTATCGGAGTCGGCCAAGTTCCGCACTGACGTGCAATTCCCAGAAAATCAAAATCGTTTTCGCGAACTTCGAATTTATGTGAAGATGGTTCTGGTGTACGGAATGCATTCTCCCCAGTCTCGAGTCCATATTGATGACCACAACGTATTTTGTCCAAAATGAACGGCGAATTTGTCCGACTCGGGGATCAAACTACGGCGATCAAAAATATTTTTCAAGTTACAATCAGAAATTCACATGGGATCGACGCCCCGCCACGCGTCAATCGCATGGATCGTTGATAGTTCTGGAGAAAATTGAATGACCGAAGTTGCCGGCGGTTTGAATAATCAGAGGCGTTTGTGCTTGTCGGCAGTTTCCAGCATTTTTCTCACTCTAGTTCAACCGGAACAGTCGAATCGACGTCGATCCGACCACGAAGTTCTTCTTCGGAAACTGCCGCCAATTCGACGAAACTGTAGCCAATGTGGCTAACGTTTTTTCCCTGTTTGAGTAGATTCACGCGCAAAGAACTGCGTCAGCGGTCCGGTAACTCGGCATCTAAACTATCGCTCAACAGGGTCGCAACCTTCGAAAAATTCAAGCTGTAAGTCCCCGGCGCTTACTCTAGGCCTCGTAGTTGGGCCGAGGTACCCGTCAGAGTGAGTCACTTGGATGCGAGCTGCGCGCTGGGCGGCGGTGGCACCGACTTCGAATTGCAGGGAAAGGCAGGCTTGGGACTTGCTTGAGCCGCTTGGCCCCGGCAGCCGGCGGGGAACTAGCTATGTTTCGGGGACCATCGGCCAGCCCTGCCACCTGAGTCGGAAAACACATCCTTTCATTGGTTGAACTCTACATGACTAACAGCGTTTCACATCTATTCAGTCCGACGCAAAGTTCAATTACACCCAAATTGCAGCGGTAATATCAAAACCCCACGAGGAAGGGCAAGGAAGATCTTTGTAAGGGGACCGGCCTACTTTCCGGTGGCGCCAGGACCGAGTGCCCTTTCGCTGTTCGGGTACCTGAGTTGAAAACCGAGAGACCCGAAACTGCCTGAAAGATGATAAGCAAGACCCGCAATGATGAGATCAAGGTTCCCAATACACCTGTGAAACCTAATTCCTTCTCGGCCGACAGTTCGAAAGCCGCCACAGTCATGCGTACGAGCACTTATTTATGTACCAGGGTCAGCTGGAAGAGGGGACAAAAGCGTGAACCTGCGTGAACGTGGTTCAATGGAGATATGGGACGGTTCGTGTAGATGACCTTCTCATCAAGGAACCCAAAAGAGCCGAGTGAGGATCCGGAGCGCCTAAGAAATTAGGCCGTGAAGAACCTGTTGACGGGAGTGCTATAGAGTGCTGTTCGGCTTTAGCCGGATTGAGATTGAGTGATGTCGCGGTGAGCGCGAAGAGGAAAGAAAATCGAAATGATACTGGGACCTATTGAGTATTTGTGTTTGAAGAATCTTGAGGCAATTCTCTTCGCGACGAATTAAAAGGCACTCGGAAGAAACCGGGCATCAACCATATCACTCGATCGCATCAGTGGGCGCCTAATCTCGTCTTCCTCACATCCTTTTGAGCCAAGCAGGCGATCTTCCGTGGAAATCAACCCATTGGGGCATGCTCGTGTTTGAATGTTGTATGCTGCTGTGATGTTCACCTATGGGCTATTTTCAAATAAATTGTTTCTGGTTGGCATTTCTTCAGCTAGCCAAGATTAGAGATAAAGCCACCAAATCTTGCCGAGCGGCCCCAAGTGGGGGGTCAATCCGGTCAATCAAGGCATTTACAGTCCATCGATGCTGCTGGCAAGCTCGAGCATACAGCAGATAAACACGAGCATACTGCCATGGGTCGATTTCCTCTCAAGATGCCATCTGAGGTCGCCTCTCTAATACCGCCTGAATTATTAGAGCTCATCGTCACAGGATTGGACCAGCTAAAAGATCTCTGCCCTTGTTGCCTTGTTTCTCGCGGATAGCTCCTTTGTGCGAGGCGCCATATCACTTTCTGTGTCGACTCCCGAACTCCTGGATTGCTCGACCTTCTAGATTGCCCCACAACGACCTTGTTTGATACCGTCCGGCGGTTGGAAGTTTGGGGTGACTCGAATGGAGCAATCCATCTGACCATCCTACCAATGCTGCCCAATTTACACAACTCCGCTACCTCCTTGTGTGGTGCAGTCTTCCGGAGGGCATTCCATCTCTTCCTGGGCTCACTGAGCTCGACTTTTCCGGGGATTCTTTTGGTTCCTACGAGAGCTGTGGGAGGTTAATATCGGACCTCCCGGCGTTACAGCGCTTAACGCTGGTCAATGTTCGCTGGGACGATATCCCCGATCACAAGCCTCCACACACAGTCAGCTTCCCATCTCTCGACCTCAGAGAGTTGACCCTGCACTTTGTAGATCGGCTACCAATCGAGGAGCTATTTTCTATACGCACTCGGAGATTAACGTTGTCATTTTGGCCCGATGCATCTCCGGCCTGGCTACAAAGCATTTCCCGTTATTTAAATCGCCTGAGTGATCATCTCCGCTATTTGTATCTGCAGTGCGAGAACGGGAGTCAGATTGGTGAGCCGTTATCTCCTTTTCTGTCCGCTCACTCAGGCGACTCGTAGACCGTGTATCCCGGTTGGACTTCTGCCGCAACACTGGCTTGCAACGCATCCAAATCCGGAATGCATTGCGGCTCAATTTTCTCACTAAGTCTTCCGAGATCGCCATTTCCTCATCCCTCGAACGCTTGCTCGCAAGTGTTGCTGCTCACTGCAGACTCGAGATTCTCACTCTTAGAGTCGCAACTGAATGCGTCATTAATGCGCCCGTGTGGCCCACGCTTCCGGGATTTCTGCAGTTTCTTGCAGGACCCTAATTCTCCACTGTCCGGGAGATCCATTTTGTCGTTGACAGCCCCCCGTTTTGCCTCCGCGGCTTTGCGAGCTGCGCGAAGGAGCACTTCGAAACTCTCCTTCCTGCCATTGTGCTCTCTTCCTCTGCTTGTCGAGTGCTATGCATCACCGGGGAAGATCCCGACGAAGTGTGGTGCTCGTGACGAATGAATCCTTTTCTGTCGCCGCTGGACACCGACGTCAGGCTTTACTTTAAACGAGCCCGTGCTGGCCGTGTTGGCCTCAATTATGCATTTCACTAAATTCGGAGAACGCATTCTCAATATAATATCACAGCAGAATTTAAACCAACGACTTCAAGTCTTTGTTCCGAGAATCTATTTTGAGTCTGACAGACTGACACAAGATCATGTTCAAAACAGATTGACACCTTGACAGCACAAGGCCTTTCTTTCTTGCACTACCATGAAATTCATTGACGTGCATGAGGATATTATCCTCGAAGTCACTCGGTTCCTCGACCTTCATGATTCTTTCAATTTTCTTGTGGTGCGTCTACGTTCGAAACCACACACGAACTGAGTAACTCATTTTGCTACCGAAGACTTGCTCCACCTTTGCATCCTTACTCTCCTTCAAAGACTTTTGGCTGAAGACTCTGGACAGATTGCAGACGGTTCTTATGCTGCCCCTTCCGTGCCCCGTCGGCGTCAATATCGATGAAATGACCACTGATGCTCTTCGCAAAATGGCTATTCACGCGTATTCACTGAGGAAAAGCTGGTCCTCAGAATGCGCAATCCCCGTCTCCATCCAAAGGATTTCGTTGGACGATGAATACAAGCAGATCTGCGTCATTCCTGGGACGAACATAGTCGTTACTAGCGACTATAAACGTCTCTCATGTTGGCACACGCAATCTGGGGCTTGCCTCGATGTAATTCAGCTGGATGAAGACAACACAAAGACTTTCATCATCGGGAAAACTCCTCCATTTCACCTCTGTGGTCAGTCTTTCATTTCTCTGTCGTGCTACAACCGGTAATTTTGTACCACTCTCCACGTTTCTGCGAAGTTAATTCTTCTGACCAGGAACTATTCGTTGATAGTGGTCACGCTCGACTACCGAAATCCAGATGATATCACTTTGCGTAAAACGTACTCGAACAGCCGCTGGCCGAGATGCGAATTCATTGGGGTCCCCGACGTCGCGCTGAACGACACAATGATCGGCATGGTTTTTACCCACAGTGCCGAAAACCTCTCGATCCTCATGTATTGCAAATTCAGCGACAATATCGTTCGAGAGGTTCCTCTCCGAATACGCCTTGGGTCCGACCCTGTTTGCCTGTTGAAAAACGGCGACTTTTATCTCTATGGACAGGACAAAAGCGAGGAGCCTTCCACTGTCATTCGTGTCTGCACCGATGACTGCTCGCATTCTCCGAACGGTGTCGAACGAATTACACTAGACATTCCCTCCCTCCCTCCAGTCTACTCAACACTCCACGTTGTCAGTGATCTGCAGCTCCGCTCCACGTTGAACGGCGTTATTCTCGTGGAAAGAAAAATGTCCCGGACATCCTTGTCTGTCCCCGGTCCTGCTCAGATTTGTGCTCATGTCCACTTCTCCGCCATCTCTGACAACGCTTCCCAAACTGCGTTTGTCTCTTACGAGCACCCTCTCAATATAGCGCACTCCGTCGTAGGGGACTCTGGTCGTTTTGTTGCGATAATTGACATGGAGCTACCCCGTCATGGCCCCAACAAGAAAAATAACTTGGGCTTGGTGCATTACATCTCGCAGCCTACTCCTCATGCTCGCTTTCACAAGCTGGACACGGGTGACCTGAAAGTCAATTTCTACAACATTGTAGTTGCACTAGACGAGACCCTGGGTGTCGTATACGTTCAGCATCTTGGAATGGGGACACACTCCACACTGCATGTATTTTCGTATGCCTAGCACCCTGTCTCTTCCCGAACCGCCTCCGTGCTCTTGTGGAATTGAAACCAAATTGAAACACACTGCTTGCATTCTCGGTACATACTGCAACTAAAAATATAAAGCACAAAACACTCACCTTATTGGGTCATTTAATGAGCTTGGCTCGCAGAACAAGTGAGCATGGAATGTTACTTCGAGACGCGATCACGTGAAAGAATGCCGAACGCAGTTTGACATGATTCGCGAACGGATTGGAATCCTGTACATACCAATCAAGGAATGGCTGTCAATAATTGAGATCCTCTCCCAGCTTGCTTATTTCTCCGCTTGATCCCGAGGTTTGCCCAACTTTACGTCTGAAATTGAATCCGCTCCTCCGCGTGGAGCCACAGCCCTGGTACTAGTGCACTTGGTTCATTGGTGAAATCCCGATATGTGCGGATCACTCTCTTGATGGCACAGAGGCCCCTAAGGTAAGCTTTCTTCTCCCTGTGCCCGTCTTTTTTGCGAACGACAGCCAGATGGCATGAAAGCGACAATTCGATCATCTTCAAGGTACGAGCGTGCATATAAAGCGTCTGTCTACCAGAGACTAATTCATCTCGGTCGTTTGGACGCTCCGAGTGCTTCACACGCGCACAGAAGGTCGTTCACGAGTACTTTTGGACGGGCGGTTGAATATAATCTCTTGTAGACAGACGCTTTATATGAACGCTCGTACCTCTAGGTTGAAAAGTCTTTTCAGACGTGTTCGACCATTGAAAATTCCGAAAAGATGATACGAAGACATGAGTCGTTGTGAATATCTGTCAATCGTGGCAGTAATTTTCCGGTATTTTTCTCGGAATGAAAGCGGGCCAACTTGAGTGGATGGTTCTGGCCATGGTGGCTTGAACTAGGACAGCACTTTGGCAGGGTGCTTGCTTGATGCGACAGACCAAGTCGGACATACATCACGGCCGCCGGAAGCTCCGTACGTTTCAAGCGACTCTAGAAGGTCGTTCTCGAATGACGCGCCAAAGTTGTTGCGACGTAGGGAGGAAATGGAGAGCATAGACCCGTTCAACCACTGTTGCAGACAACCAGAATGCACGAAACTGATACAGAATAAGAGATTTCTAGACATATCGAATAGCGCTCTCGGTCAGACACGGCACCGCTAGTATCGTTGGCAGAAGGGTGGTGAATAGACGGAATGGTTCGAATCCATTGAACTGTCACTGTGCGCCTTTGAGGTCGGGATTGCGCTGTTTTACGGTTGTTCTCCTTAGAATACTTGGGCGCTCATGTTCCGACATAAAAGCCGCTTCACAGACCAAGCACCACCAGTGAAGCTTCACTTTGGACTTACCGCAAATGTTCTTCGCACCTCTCACTGCAGCCCTTCTCGCCTCTATCTTACCTTTCGCATCCGCGATAGTCGTCCCACATGGATTCACCAGTGTGACTGCTGCCGACCTCTCCTCTCTGGCCGCCACAAGCAAATTTGTGATCGCTTCGCAGCAGTTTGGCACAGAGCTCAACGTCGCGTATAACGCGACCGGAAACGGGGCCCCCGTCATCCTCTATACACCCACAACCGCTACAGCTATTAACCAACAGGTACGTATACGTTCACTCCTCATCTCCTGCTAGCATACTGACTGCGCGATTCAGTGGATTTTGAACAATGTTGTTGGCTCTCCGACCGAGTACACCATCCAAAGCGTTTCGAGCCAGACATTTTTGTCTTTCCCGGGCGACAGCACCTCCACAATATCCTACGACGGCCAAACCATCATCGACAGCACTTGCTACCCGACCTTCACCATCCAACAACTGACCCCTGGCGTAAACGGCTACCGGTAATTCGCTCCTTCTTCCAATGCATTTATCTCTTTCCTCAATCATGTGCGAACAGTATCACCGAAAACACATTCGGAGGCATATTGACTGCTTGGGCCCAATATACCGAAGGCAAATCGGTTGGAATGGTAAATCATTCAATGACGTTTATGGCGCTCTGGGTTGCTTATTGAATTATCGCAGGCCACATTCCAACGGAGCGCAGACCTCGGATCTGCTCAAGTCTGGGGAGATCGCCGCTGGTAGGTCTTCGCTTATTTACATCTCGATCCCTGGGGCTGACCATCGAATAGCACCTGCGTGATAATTAACCTTTAGACTGAATTATCTGAATCTTCCAATTCTTGACGCAATAAAGTTTGTTTTGTGAGAGATACTTTTCGCACGGACGTGCCTAATTCAATGAGCAATCGACAATCCGCGTCAAGATAATCGCGTCATTTTAATCTCACGTGATCGCGTATCTGAAGTTTTTTCGACTCTTGATTCAGCCAAGTGTACCGATTAATCATATATACGTGCCATGTATCGTACAAATGCAAGGTAGGCAGGTAGGTGGAATTACAGAGTCCAAAGCAATCCAAAAAACAAAAAAGATAAAATAACACATCCGCAGTCCGAGTACGATTACCCGCTCGTACATTTACAAACATAGCATACCGCCCTCGCTGGCTTAGTTATTAGCTACACCCAGCCCGATGCCCAATCTCCTCCCATGCTATCCCACCCATTATCTATCCATTCACAAGCCAAGACTCAATCAGGGCTGAGAAGAATGGCGGGTGCAGTGGCAGAGGCAGCGGCAGCGGTAGCGGAGGATCGTTCATCCAAGCCGACCGCCAAGAGAGGAAAAAAGATAACGCGGCATGCATGAGAGAACGAGCGACGAATGGAGGTCTAAGGGTGGCGAGGGCCGATGGGCGGCACGCGTGCACCTAGATGGGGACGAGGAGAGTGCGTCCTCATTCTTATTCTTATTCTTAGAAAGGGCGTCGCGCGATCCATTGAATTGCCGGCGTGGACGAGTCGGCCTGCTAACAAATGGATACGGATACCCGTGTGCAGATAGGTCGTAGATGGTAGAGCGCGGGCAATTAATTCTTGATTGATTGAGCTGAGAAAGAAATGAGATGGGATGGGATGCCAGCAAGCGACGCAGATAGGCTAGGCTAGGCAGGGGGAGCGAAGCAGAATGAACACGAATGACTACCGCAGGCACCGCTCGCCCTCCCTCGCCTTCGTTCTTGTTTTCAGCCCGCAGGGCCCAGGCGCCCGCGTATTCGCGCAGCACACCACACCGCGCGCGGGGTGTGGGGTGCATGTATGTACGCGCGATACAGATACAGATACATGCGCAGCACACCCACGGTTAGGGAGGGGTCTCGTGGGCGAGGATCGTGCGTCACGGCCCTGATTCGATTCCAAGAAAGGGCGCCGCGCGATCCCTCCCTCGTTTTCGTATTCGACGCCGACCATACTCGCGTATTCGCGCAGCACACCACACCGCGCGCGGGTTGTGGGGTATAGGCTAGGCGCGACACAGATGCATGCGCGGCACAGGGATCTTGTGTGTGGGCAGACGAAATTGAATTTGAGATTGGAGGGAAGGGACGCGGACGGAGTTGGAGCTGGCATTGGGCGCAAACAAGTGGGGATGCTGTGCGTGCGTCGGGCGCGCTCGACGCGACGACGGGCGGCAAGTCGAGATCATATGTCCGTCCGTCACCCGTGACGCCCATCCACCGCTCGCGCCTGCCAGGGACTTCCGCGAGCTGCGCGCGCGCCTCCTTAGTCCGCATTCTTCTGCGCCCAATCCGCGGCGCAGGCGCTTCGCTTCTCCCGTACTTTGCCCCTCGGCCTCTCCTGTCGGCCGTCCCCCTCCCATGCGAGTTTCTCCTCTGCTCGCTTCCCGCGCCGTCCTCTCTCCTCTCTACTCTCGTCCCTCCTCGCCTCTCCCCTCTTCATCTCTCCTCGCCTCCCGACTCGTTCTGCGTCGGGGAAAGATCGATCATCTCATCGGCGGATCGAGCGGCGCGAGGACGCAGAGCGGCGCCGGCGCGATGAAGCAAGGAAGGAAGGAAGGAAGGATGGGCGTGTCCGAGGCCGAGATGAGATGAGATGAGATGAGGTGAGACGAGATGAATTAATACCGGTACCCATACCGAGGAAGGAAGGCGAACGAGTAAGGCAAGTGGGGAATGGGCGGCGGATTCGTATGAGGAGGGAAGACGCTGCTCTGGGTAAGGATACACATGCAAAGCACATGCGAATGCCCTGGGGAAGGGAAGGGGGAAGGAACGGATGTGTATGTGCCCTTCGCGAATGACGGGTTGACGTCGAGTCGAGGTCGAATTTTCTCTTTCCCATAGCCGTCCCTGTGCCCGTCATCCCCTGGTGCTCGCCCCCGCCCTCGCCCACCGGTCCGTCGCAGTCGCAGCCGCTGTTGTCCCGCCCTCTCCTCCCGCCCGGCCCATAAACCTCCTCGCACGCCCCCCGCCCCATCACGCCACACACCACCGCACACCATACGCACGGGGCACACCACCCTCAGGCAGCACAGCACCGCCCACCCCATCCTAGCCCACCCCAGCCCAGCCAGCCAGCCTACCGAAACACCCGCCCAACACCACGACACACACTACACGGCACCGTCTCAAACACCAGGAACGACACCGCGCCGCGCCCGTCGCACCGCCAGCACGGCGTCCCCCCGATGCGCGGGTCGCCCGGCGCGTATGCGTGCACCGGCTGCCCCTGCGTCGGCCGGGACGGGGAGGGGCAAGGGGGCGGGCACCCGTGCAGCGACGACGCGGAGGCGGCGCGCGCGTGGGTCGCACCGGGGTACACCCCCAACGACGACGGAGACGAATACGGCGCCGAGGATGCGGGCGAGAAGGGCGAGTAGAGCCGCGGGAGGGGGCCGCTGGCGCTGCGCCTGCGGGAAGGCCGACGAAGCGGCGACGTACGGCCGCGCGTATCGGGTCCAGCATCGGTGGCACGGGCGCGAGGGGTCGCCGCGTTTGTAGCCTGTGTTGTTGCCTGCATCGTCGTCGTTAGCACAATGTATGTAGAAGAGCATCCGTTAGTTACATATCGCGAATGACAGAGGGAAAGAGGGGACAAGAGAGAGAGGGACGCACACTTGTGGCACTCGTGGTACGGCGGGTAGATGAGCGTGTTGCCGTTGTGGAGTAGGGGGTGGCCCTGGACGGGCGTGCTCGTGGGGCGGCCGTCGTCTGGGGAGCCCGCCAGGCGAGCGCGCGGGTGAGGGCGTGCGCGGTGGGGCGCCGGGCGGGGCGTGGTACGGCTGCGGCGGCGGGTATCCCGGGTCCGAGCTGGAATTATTCCGCGCCCCGGAGACGTCTGAGAACGCACCAGGCGGAACGGTGGTCGTGGCGTAAAAGTCGCGCGCAAACTCCGACAGATGTGTCGTTGGTGGCTGTGGCTGCTGCTGCGGATTCGCGGGCGGGTTCGGCGGCGGGGCGTATTGCCGCTGCTGCTGTTGGCCTCCGGGATACGCGGACCAGTGCGCGGGGGGGAACTGCGTCGTGTTGGAGCCGGTGAACTGGCCCGTGAGCTGCTGCCACAGAGATTGTATTGGGCTTTGCGGCTGCGCCTGGGGCTGCGGGGGCCGTGGTGCGGGCTGGTGTACGGGCTGGAACGGCCGCGCAGGGCCGTATTCGAGCGTACTCTCGCCGCTGTACACGTCGGGTCTGGTCGTATATGCGGGCGGCAGCTCATCGTCGTCCGTCAGCCCAGTGGGATCTGGAGACAATGTCGGGGGCGAAGGGTTGCTTGGGGGAGGATTCAGCGGTGGTGCATACTGCTGTTGTGCTGTACGCGGCGGTGACGACGAAGAGTTGCTTGGAGGGGGATTTGGGGGTGGTGCATACTGCTGCTGCGGCGGACGCGGAGTTGACGGTGGAGCAAATTGCTGTTGTTGCGGGTGTCTTGGGGGAGGACCACTCGGGGGCGCATATTGCTGCGTCGAGGATTGTCCTGTGGGACTAGGCGAGACGGTGGGAGTGCGGAATGGGTTGTGCGAGGACAGAGATGCCATGAGAGAGGCGCTTGTCAGCAAATGCACGTGGCCGAATTCGAGCGGCTAGGGATGAGCCTGGTCGTTGAGCGAGTCTGGAGTTGGCTTGAGGTGCGGGAGGTTTGTTGTGGTGCAGAAAAAGAGGCGAGCTTATACGCGACAACAGCCCATCTCGGATGTAATATTATTTTGGTCCGACGGCGATGCCGCAGTAAAGCACTGCAATGTCGGTAAAATCGGTGCGCAGCTGTAATCAAGAGCTGCGCAAAGAGGACATGGTAGCAAGACGAACGGAAGACCACGCATGCTTATTGGCTGAACCGTAGGTTTAGCTCCTTACACGTGTGGAGCACTTCGATTTTGTGCTATTTTCCTAACAAGAACACACAAAAATTGGTCATATCAAATTGGTCATGGCCGAAAATAAGAGCAACAGAAGATTGCTCTGTAAGTGTTTTCTGTCCAAGTGGTAGAGCCCTTCCTCATCCAGCTTCCCAGCATTTTTTCTGGATTTTTAACTCTCGAGTACAATTTATTAACCTCGAAAATCGTAACTAGTTAATGTGTCATTTCCGTTGAGCGTTTGAATACCGCCGATCTGTAGGATCAATTGCTCCGCCGACCAACTCCATTTGACTGCCGTCTCCTTGCCATCTCAAGATCGGTACGGACTTGGAAAAGATATTCATAGAGCAAATAATGGGAGCTTTGGCTTGTCCATTTTGACGATGGTAATACATTTTATAACATCTTCAATCCCGGGCTCCAGTCAATTTTTCAGAGCCTTCAATGTCGCAAAAACCCGATTTGACTTACAAGCAGTTATAACATCTTTCTGAATCTTATAAAGAAAACAAGTGGTTCTAAGTATAAGCCCTTGTAGGCCCTCATTAACCCGCTATAAATCCCTCTGTTTTTCTGGTAAGATTTAAAAACACGTTATAAGGAGTTGTAACTCAAATCAGACTTTTGTAACAGCCCGGCTCAAACATGTTCTGTTTCTCTACTGATGCTAAGTTTGGATATACATTGTTTCAAGCTCGGCTGCCTCCGGGGTGTACTCAAGAGTATACAGCATTGTTCATCTAAACCTCAGGTTCACATCTAATGATGTCAGAGAACCGCAGCCTTGCCGACAGGATTTGTTGGGAGACCAAATGTAAATAGGTTCTTTCGCTTGATATAAATATTATTTTTGACTCAAATGATTCAAGCGAATATAAACTCAGTGTTGGCTGAGAACTAAGTAGTTCAAGCAGCCTCCTTGTGATACCTACCCAACGGTTCAGCCACCTGCCTCGAAGAGGCCCAATCCCACGTCATCCATCTCGCAGCATCCTTGAAGACACCCCAGTTGCCACTTCGGAGCGCGTTGGACGTGAGGGCGTCTGTTGCGCATGGATAATCAGGAAAATAGATGGCCTCGGTCGTGAGAGGCTGCAAGCTTTTTGCAAGCGTTGGGTTGAGCTCAAGCCTTGACTCAAGGACCGGACTCGAAGGATACTAGATAGGCAAGTCGTCACGCGGAGTTGACGCGGTCACGTGAAGTCCACGCTGATTTCGAGGCGCGATCACGAGGAAAAGGCGATTTGACACCAAGCTTAAGATGGCTGGATCTGAAAAGTGATCACTTTCTCCGGGCGGCGCGTCCAACCCAAAGGCGGTATTGCTTTTCAAATCCACGCGGAACCCAAGCTTACAACTTGAAGATGGGTTGTCCACTCCCCATTGCCCACATATAGATAGTGCCAGATTTGACCGTTTACTCGAAAATATACGGCGGCATGTACGTTACACATGCCGACTTTCTGGGCAACGAGGTTGGCTTCTAGTTTCGAGTCTTCCGCCAATTCCAGCGGCATACACGGCGCCCCGCTTCCGTGAATAGCGAGCGGGACCATGGCGTTGACGATAGCCTTGAGTCATTGACGCACACCCTGTTGCGTAGATCGACGAGTCTCGCCGTCGGCGGCCCGGCGCCGCCCACTTCGGAACGAGCTGGCGATCTCCTGCATGGACAATGGAGCGTCGGTCAAATGAAGAAACAAAAATAAAATAAAAGAGAACCACTAACCCCAGTGCGTCAGTTTACGGGGATTGTTATCTTGTTCCCCAATTTTGTCTCCAGCTGGTCACCCCACAGCGCGTCTTCCAGGAATACCCACCCATCCCTCTCCAAATACATCGTGCCGATGAGTATCTCAAAAATGCAATAAACAATAGCCGTTAAATAATATATCAGAAAACCGGAGTTGATGTTTCCCGACCCAAGACGACTGCGCCGATGAGAGCCAACGCCACTGCCCTCCAGATCACCAATTGGAAATCTCGGCGCCGCCTCCCATCTATCTCCTCGTTGCCGCAGAGCCCGAGTGAATCTCTCTTCAGAGGGACAGCTCGAAAACCCACCGTCTCACTGGCACCAGAAATCATCGTCAACGAGTGGCGGCGACAGGGACTGCGGCCACGACGGGTTCGAGGCGCTCATTGCCCGCCGCAGGATCAATGGGTTTGCCCATGGCCAACCAGGACACGGAATTGTCTTCAGAGATGGAGCATACCGCGGTGAGACTGGCGGCGTTGTAGAAGCCTTGGTTCAACTCGAGAAGCCATGCGAGGTCATTCCAGCCGCCATTTCCAAGATCGGTAAGGCGAGCACGGCGAGGAAGCAGCCGTTCAATGCTTTCCCAGGAACTTGTCGTAAAAGAATTCTCGGTCTCGTCACGCCGAATGATCTCGATCATAAGAGCGTGGATATGGTTTTTCTAGCCTGTTCGATATTCCGCTATAAACTAGGCGGGAAAAACATATTTAGGAAAGCCTGTAAGGAAAAAATACAGAGATTTTTGAATTCTCTACGACGTGGACCCCTTCTGCGCCCCAGCCTTCGGAGCCATGCAACTCGAAACGAGGGAAGTATCAGTCCAGGAGCTGCCGCTTCCTGACGGGAGCTCAGACAGGACATAGCTAGCGTCGAAATTGCCAGCGGCCTAATATATAAAACCCCAATGAGATCACGCGCAGGAAACTGATTTGACAAGACGAACCCAGCCAACATAACCGAGAATGACTGCGCGACAAAAAAAATATAGATCAATTCTATATTCAACCACGACCACGCCCCACTTACCATCGCTGTTTTGCGCCTGATAGGCAATCTGCTGGCACATATACTCAATGCACGAGGCCGTATTACCGCCGCCAGTTTCCCGTGTTGAAGGCTGATTCATCGTTTGTTAGTGGTCTTTGATTCGTTCTCAAGTCGTGTATGTACCTTGTCTGCCATTAGCGCGGAGCCACTGTGTCAAGGGCTCCCATGCATTCGCGATATTGTTGGTTACACATTCGCTGTGGGAGTTGCGAACGTTCTCAGTCGTAGTACCAGTTATTCAGGTAACCAAAGACTCACGCGTTCGTACCGGAATTGTCTGAATCGAGGTATTTGTGCACATCGAAACTGTCGAGAAAAATGAGTCGGGGGGACATTGGGAATCCTTGAACGGAAACTCACATGAGGTTTGTAAAGCTGCCGTCGGGGTTGACCACCTTGCTGAGTGCTGGAAAGGAAAGGAGAAAAGAATGAGCAGGGAAGTCATTGATGGTACTAAAACTCACCGGCGGCAGATCCATCGGAGATGAATGTCTGAGCACTCGTCCAGTCATTTCCCGGTAACAAAACCATCCCAGTAAATCTTGTGACAGGCATTAACACACGCTGGAGGAAACGCTAGCACAATGCGTACCCTGCGTTACGAATGGCGGTGACGGCGGCTTGAACCGAACCAGCCCAAAGATTGATATCGGGAACGTCGTGTGGCCTGGAAGAATGAGCTGTGTCTGAAGCATCGACAAGAAATAACAAACTTACTCATTCATTCTGGATTATCAGACGTAAGTCATGAACCGTCATGGACAATCAGCCAAAAATCACTCACACGCCCAAGATGACCCTCGGAGTGTTCGCGTACTTGGTTGCAAGCTCGCTCCAAGTTTCGGCGAATTGCGCATTCGTAGGTCCGCCCTGGCCGATAATCTGCCAGCGACAACTGTGAGTTCATACACACCTTGAGAACGCAAAAATCCTCACCTCTCCATTCCATCTCGCGTAATTGTGGATATCGACAATGCACGAAGCACCGGTACTCAAACACGCCTGAACCAGCGCATCATACTCGGCCAGGTTTGCCTGGTCAATGGGCCCGAGAACGTCATTGACAAGGAATTGCCAACCAACTGGGAGACGGAAGACGTTGAACCCATCGTCATTGACGAAATGCTGCATTTGCCCCAGCCCGTCTTTGCCTGTTCCACATCCAATTAGTCCCGGAATTCAAGTCTGCCTCAGGAGGTCGCGTACCGTAGTATTGCAGCAGAGGTGGGTATGCAGCACTCGCGGTACAGGAACCGTCGGTGTTACATCCGAAATCGAACCCTGATTGATATTTACAGGTGAGTCGAGATTATGAGGGGCGAATGACCTCGTCTCACCGGCAATATTTACACCGCTGCAAAATGAATGGTGAGGAGCGAAGGAGAAAAACAACTTTAGGACTTACGCAAATTGCAGCGTTCCGGAACCAAATGTGCTTGTAGGGCCGGTACTAGAAGTGGTTGTTGTCACTGGCGGTGTGGTTGTCGCGGTGCCAGGGAGACATTGCGAATAGTCTGAAATTGGGTTGAATAATGCGTTCGTGATTTACCAACATAGTAGAGCAAATTTACAATCATTCAGAACCGTGCACACTGAGCCTAAAAGTGAAGACGGAGATGAGCGCTTAATGGAGAAGTACGGATGTTCGAGTAACCTGAAACGCATGTTGTAGGTCCCGACCATCCCTACTTCAAAGTCAGACAGTCTTGAGTTCAAAAAGTGGAACACGCACAGTGCCTCCGCCTTGAATTTTTCAAACATACATCAAGAGGCGAATCGACAACGGATTGAGAGCGCTCACATTGTCCGTATAGCCCTGCCTGGCCATGTACAGAAGACGCAGCGAGTGCGACGAGTGCAAGCGGAATTGTTGTCGTCTTTCTAGAAGGCATTTTAGGCTGGTTCGACTGAATTCAGCTGATGTCAGTCGCTTTTCTTTTATACAGAAAGCCCATCCGATATCTTCCCGAGCGCTAATTGCAGGCGCAATGATCGTTGTTCGCCACGTGAAATAAAAACGGATGAAAATCGCATGAACATCGGGGAGGTGGGAGCGAGGATAATCGGCATTTATGATGCTGGGACTATCGACCTAACGACAAATTTCCAAATAGTTTAGAAGAGCTCTACTTACCGTCGGTCCATCATCGATTCATCGTCGGCCACAATGTGACCTCGGTACCGGTAACTGAGGTAAAGGATTTGGACGTACGACCACATTTTTGAAGGGTTGAGATAGCAGGTTATCTACTCGGAATCGGAGGTTTTTCGTCTCGTTTTCCTGCAGCTTCCAGGTCCGTGCTGCAGCCTCTGGAAAGTCGGCAACTATACGCCGCGAGCACAGGCGGCTTGCGAGCGGTCGCTGTTTTTGCGATACAGAAATCTGCTCAACTGAGTGGGTGCAATATGCAAAGAGTAAAGTTGGTGTTGAGACGAGATCGCAGTTGTTGGACTCCGTCTCGGTCCTCGGAAACTCGAAGTCTCGAAGCCGTTGTTGGTCAGCGAGGCCACTTGGAAGGCCCAAGGATACAGCTTGAAATGAGGAGTATTTGGTGGGCACGTAGAATTGGAAGTTATGGCTCATCCTTATTGGAAGGAGGATGCAAGGAGAATAGGGAACAATTCTCACGAGTTGATCCGATCATCGGTCCTCTCACGTGTCTTGACGCGTCGAGAGGACACACTCAAACAAAAATAAACAAATGGCGCAGGATTGAATCCAGCCTGTCTCTCAAAACTATGTGGTGAAATTCAACTTGTGTCGAGAGACAAGCTGGTCGATCGGAGTTTAAATTACCGATACGCGCGGATTTCCTAAAAAAAGGCTATTAGATAACCATGTCGCTTTTGCGTTTGCGAGGGCAGGGCTTCTAAAACAACCGCTCATAAATATGTAATAGAATGACACCAAGCACTCAGATTTTTTTGTAGTCTCAAAACTTCCAATTTTTGAGGCGGACGAATATTTTTGGTTTGCTCGGCGTTGGCCGGTTGATGTGATCCCGCCAAAAGTTCACTTATATAATAGCTTTTTGGGCAGCTCGTATCGAGAATTTAAACTCCGATCGACCGGTCTGTCTATCAACACACATAGTTTCGATACGACAGACGCTCTCCGGTCTACAAAGGGCGGGAAATAACCGCTACAACATAATAATAGTACCAGTGATCCTGGGATATTTTCTATTCTTCCCACAAGTTTTCATGTGGATCGGTCAAGGGCAAGTCAAGGACGAAGCTCACGGATGCAGAGAAGAGAGAGATTTCCGATCACGGCGCCACAAGACCATTTACACTTATGAACAACCTCGTTCCAAAAACGAAACGGAAAACTAGACAGTCCCCATAGTCAAAGTCGAGTTGCCATGGCCCCGAGCTGGCTCGGACCAATACTCCGCCGAGGACAGTTCTAGTAAATTTGACATGGAAGAAGGAAGAGTGCAGTAATTCATCTTAACTGCGAAGGTTGCTGCGAATCAACCTCTCCCAAAATCAGAGAGTACTGGTATTACATTTAAATTTACATTAATTACATTACAATTTGGCTTGGCAACTTTGTGTTACACGGGCGATTCGTTGCTGTCATTTTTCACAATGACCTCCTCCGAAAGATGAATGGTGATTGGCGCATCCCGCATTGCGATACTTCCAATTGTCTGGGTTTGTATCGAGCCTTCCGCCCTTGCCTTGGAACGAAAGCCAGCTCGGATCATAAGCAGCGTAAATGTGATTCCCTGCAACGGTTTCAACGACATGGAGCCCACGACAAGTGCATGACTCACAACGACTGGCGGAATGCTTCCTAGGAAGATTAATTGAATGTTGGACTTCGTGAGAAAGGTAGCCAGAATGAGGATTTGAAGCACAAAGTACAGCGCGGCCGATTCAACCAAAATCAGCATTGCAGAGAGGAACTGGGACCGCCCAATGTTGTATGCCTTCGAACGCCTGTCGACAAGCCAGAGACGAAACGCCATTAAGGCTGTTGTGAGGGTGTTCTGCCCCAGTCCCACGGCATAAAAAATAGCGATCCAGTCCCAGACAATAGCGTTGTCAAGAACGGCGGAATAGGAGGTCAAGGTAGACAACTTCACACAGGCGATTGTTCCAGATGCTAGAATAGGAGGCTGAGCAAGTTACATCCCTGTCAGTGGTGGCAAATACCTATGCTGACGCCCAGAAGTAATAACGGAAATATGGCGATTCGAAAATCCCGGTCCCATAGGATCCAGCACCGGTAGATCTGCAGGATAAAGATTCAGTAAACAGTGGAGAAGCACGTTCAGTATGACACCGACAGCGACGGAATCCCCCAAAATGCATTGGGTCACATACAACATGTCTCTCATAATGGCGTGCCAGGAGCGTGGATTGGCAAGGAACTCTTCACTGGCAGAACTATCTTCGGTGAAGCCAATTATCTCAATTGCACAGACGGTGCGGTAAAGGGTGATCACTGGAGGCCGTCAGAGGTGCCTGGGCGGAAAGGAAATCGGCTCATACCGAAGTGAGAAGTCGCAACGATGAACATTGCGAAGGCAATCGAGAACAAGATCTGAAGGCAGTTGTTAGATTTCTTGAATCTTTGCAAGGAGGCAATCGGCCAGAGACGTTTGTGTGAGTTGTTCTTCGCGCGACATTCAAATGTGTGTAGACTGAGAGGATGAAGATGCATAAAAAGCTCCCTTTATGAAAGATTTTGTAAGTGAATATCGAAAGTAAACGCTATCGCCAACCGTAGCAGAGCGCCTTCAATGGATGTTAGCATCATGTTGGAGCAATAGAAAAATTGACGGACTTCGCAGGCCTGAGATACGATGAAAATACGTTCCAGGGAAAGTAAGAACATGGAAGGGAAAGACTGGGTGGCCCGCAAAATTATCGGGTGCGCATTTAAACCTGGACCTGTCATTTGAGGTACGAGAAAGGCTGTCTGTTTGCAGATAAACGACCAAATGTTGATGCATTCCCGGCCCGGTTTTCTGGTTCAATCCCGGAGCTAGTTTGGAAGCTAGCACAGATTTCTGAAGCTCGGTTCTGGGAATATCAGCATCCGATGTTCCTCCCAAATTGGCGCAAAATAACTTACGAACACCATCGGTAATCAAAGGATGACTTCGGTTGAAAATCGTAGCTCGACGGTTGGTGGCCAGTATCAGAAGTTGAGCGCATTCGAGCCGCTCGCATTTCACGAACGAGGTATTGCGATTATTCCGAGGTTCAAATTCAGCTGAAGAACTACTCCAATTCTAGTTTTCCGAACAATAAATCAGCCCCTGAATCAATCACTGGGAGAAGAGCTTCGGCCCGAGGACACTCAAGCTAGGTTCCTCGATACTTAGTGCAGCCGGCGTCGAGGAAGCCAAGGCGTATGATTCCGGAAAGACAGACCATGTTGCGCTGCTGTGGTTGTGGAGCGACAAGAACACGACGAACAAGTCGTAGTCACCGAAGTAATGTCCCAATTTAGCAAGCCGCACATGCCGCCAGAATGGCTGCAAGCTTATCTGACCCAGGATAGACCGAGCGTCCACATCCCGTTATTTTCGGTTCCCGTGTGTGGCTTTCAATGTGGCGCAGAAGTGACTGGACTTGACGTTTCTTTACTTCTAATTATAGGTGAGTTCGTTCGGCGATCGCAGATTATCGCTTGGTCCAAAACTCAACATTTCGACCGGCCCGCTCCTGGGCTACCTACCTGTGGTGGATCCGGCGAAGAAATGACTTTTAAAGGCCGGTGCAAGCGATTATGAATTGTGCTAAAACATACATGGTGATATGATGTCCACTCTGTCCTTGTAGTCCGTCCAACACTTGGGATTGGGGTGCTAAAGTATCCTGGGAATCCGATTCTGCGCGCGACGCGTAGAGTTTCACACGCCAAATGCAGGAAACTCAGGGTTCCGTGCGAACGTTACGACGTTCCAACCGCATCCATTCGTCGTCGAGATTCTGCAGAGAACTTAACAGGAGTTTAGTAAATTGAGAATGAGCTAAACAGACGTGGTTATAGGGGACAGGTTGGGAGTCGCTTTTCGGTTCAGCGGCGATCCTGGCCGGCGGCGAGTTTTGGGACGTGCTCTCCGTCGCGGTGTCGTACCCATGAACAACATCGAACACTACACCCGTGACACCGGAGGTTTGCTGCCTCCGAGGGCTATCTGTGCTACTTGCGCTGTTGTCCCGACGGAAGTAGACTCCTACGAGGAAATTCGCGAGCAGGGTCAAGGAGTAAACACGGCCCTGGCAGGAGAAGAAGAATGAGAAGGCTGGAACGCGATTAGGGAATTTCCCGCAACAAATCAACTTTGAACCTACCGGGGCTGCCTTTCAAGAGCAATGCCATCATGATTAGCGTGTTCGACGCCACGATCAGCCCGGCGCTGACAAAAAGCAAGAGAAACTGGCGTGCAACGCTAAACCGGATATGTAAGCGCAATTGAGACTAGAATTCAATACGACGAGATGGCGTGCCTTTTTCGAGCAGGCAAAACATCCGTGGGGCTCAGCGACTTCCAGACGTTGGTACCCAATGCAATTGCAATGAAGAGGTCGGTCGCCGCGCAGGTTACGGCTCCGGCTCTGGTTGAACGTCTGAGAAGTTGAACGCACAAAAATAGTTGTTACACACTCACGTGGTAGTGTTTAACGCCGCACCGAGTTCTGAATCAAGGACCAGAATCAATGCTCCGGTGGCGAAAGTAAGACCCATCTCATCAAAAATCTAAGTTGGCGCGTCGAGGAATGGATCACGAATATGGGCTCACATGCGCGAGAACGAGGATGCTCAGGAATATGGTGACGAGTATATTCTTGGTCCTAAAAACAATGTTAGAAAGAAAGTACGAACAGAATCTACCACCGACTCACAAAGAAAAATACAAATGGCACAAGAAAGCCTGTTCCACCGCAGCCGAGCAATATGTCATGAAGATGGTGAGTGACGTTGGTGCCAAGAGCTCCACCGAATCGATGAGGAGGCACAGATTGACGCAAATTGTAAGAGTGCAGAGGGTGTCGAAAAAAATGAGTGCGCAGACGCCGAGTTTGTAAGGGAGTGGACGGTTTGGGCGCTGAAAGTAGCGGTGGCATAATACTAGTTCTAAAGTGTAGAGGCAGACATTGAGCCACGAAGATGCCAGCAGCCTATTGTGTTGAGTCAGCTAGGCCGTCTGGCTCAGGAGAGAGAACGCACAAATCTGTTGCGAGTACATCGACCTCCATGAGCGGACAGCTGGTGCTGCGGAAGGCTCAGGAAACATCGCTGGTATTCACCGCTCCAATCGCTTCTTAAACTGCTGTTCACTCTGTTGCCCACGCTTTCGTAACCATCTTTTCCCGACTCTCCTCACGCCACGCCCCGCAATTGAATGGCGCTTGGATTTCGAGCGACCTTGACGCTGCCCGGCGTTCAACGCAGAATTTTTCCTGTCACTGCAAACGCGAATGAGTGCTAATATGTCCCTCCAAACACGCCTCGTGTAATTCATTCCGCGCAGAGAAACACCGCGACAGCTGCACATGACGGTTGATGCGGCGGGAGAAGGACTATATATATATAGGCTTGTGTATTGTTTAACTATACGGCACGGTCTTTTGGCTCCCATGGTAGCGGACAAATTCTGGCAGTGAACCGTATGTCACTGGGATGTCGATTTCCTGACGAAAGGACGTTATAGATTAATTAGCCGGCGGCTACGTCGAGTGCGCCCGACGAGTAAGAGCGCATTTGCATCGGCGGATATCGGCCTAAGAGTAGGTAGGTAGGTAGAATTCTGCCAGTTTGAGGTAGGCCGGGAGTTTTCGTGAGGGAACGGTCCCGCAGCAGAATATTTGATGGGAGATGGTGAGACAGACGAAACGAATAGACTTGCTCAGCTCTCACAGTCTACCTCCAAGTGAGTAGCCGGCCACATGCACTCGCCGCGGCTAACACATACCTGTAATGGGAAAAAGCGCGTCCCGGAGTATGTATGGATCCAGATCCAGGCAACTTCCGGGTGCTTTTCGGATCCCGACGTACCTATTGGGAAGCGACAAGTTCAACCCAGCCAAATTAGAATTGACCCGGGGCTGAGGACGACCTGCGCCCCTATGCAGCGACTAGTAAGCGGACATCTCGGCTTTCCGTCGCCATATAGCGGCATGTGTGAAGTAGACGGATCTTTTCTTGGGTGTAACAGCGGAATAACGATAGGGCGGACGAATTGTGGTAGACCGAAGGACAAGCCACGATGAATGAATTGCCAAATAGACTTGCATTCTCGGGATTCATGGTTACTGTGGAGGTAAGTAGCGACACAATTTGTTCAATCTGGCCCACGAGCACCACTACTCTTTGTAACACAACCGCTATATTGATGTTCAATCAACAATTAAGCATCAGCATGAGTGGCACCACCACAGTCATAGACCCACTCTCCATCCTCGTCTCTCGGTTGCCACTTGAGAGTGAGAAACTGTGGGACTCGGAGCCCATTCTACAAAAACGAAGAAGGTGCAGCGACCGGGCTATTGGGGAATCCGCTTTGCTGGTGGAGTATGCAATTACCCTTCACTCGGAAGAATCCGACGTATGAATGACCCCGAAAATGTCCCCCAAAACAAATTAGTTCTAGGAGCGTTTCGGGATACCGGGAAACTTTTGGTTCTGCGCTCCCAAACCCAATTCTCGATTGAGTTGATGGGTTTGATTCAAGTAACGGTTCCCGGTCTCCCGAAAGTGGTTCCTAAAACCAATTGCTTTGGGAAGGTTTTTAGGAAGCTCTCACACACCGGATTTCCCCGAGTGAGCTTACTCCTAAGTTGACACTGAGAAGTCTCTGGCATTCGTCATTCGAACTGTAACGTACAATAATTAAGACCTACTTACCGACGCAACTAAATTTGAATCTCTTTCGAAATTTCCATGTCATCATTGCGCAATGTCTCTGTATTTTGAGCCGCATCTCGAAGTACTTACATTGCCTTCATCCACATCGATTACCAGACACGGCTGAATACGTGTCTATTTTCAATGCGAAGAGCTTCTGACTGATTCTTAGAGAGGGGTTCGCAAGTGGAAACGGGAAGATGCGGGGAACAGGGTTGAGCAAAGGAAGAATGCATGATGCATCAAGACAGGTAAGTCACAGTCACTCCACGTGACAGCGTTACTTTGCGTTCTCGTCGTAACCGTTCACTGCACCCAAGTCATGCCTCCCCCGATCTTACGAGGACATGGTACCTGCATTATTCGGAGAACCAGTAATCGCGGAGATGACGACTCCATGCTTTGGATCTTTGGATTTGAAGGCTTTTGAGATCGACCGGCGGATCGTGCTTGTGCAATTCCGTTCACATTCTCGGAGGTGTTGGGGACAAGAGGGGAAATTTCTGGAGATCTGGGAGTCCGACCCATCCGAGCCGTATCTCTTTGCTCTATGAAATTATATCATCTTTCTGGGCAACGATTTCTAGCGCGTCTTTGAACTCCAAGACTGGTATTGGACATTTCCGGACATCCTTCATCCGATGTTACACTATCTGCTTCTGTGTATATGTCCACTATCCTCGACCTTCCTGCGTTATCCGACCTGCCCCAGTTTTTATCCCCATTCGCTTGGCCAAGTTCATAATCCGCAAAATACGGGTCTAACATGGCTACTCCAGGCGCAGTTACCAAAATATCTTTCGCCTAGCATTCCCCAATCGCCTTGTTTTTACGACCCGCCTTACATATACAGCACCCAGCCGCAGCTCGACATGACCCTGGTCGACATTTCCATTCAGTCGCTACGCGCGCCGCGCTATCACCACAATCCTCCCCATACGCCTCGGTCCTTCGAGCTGCCCATCTTATGCGCTCCGTGGAGGGCCTCCATGCGCAGCGCTGCGTGTCGTTTCCCCAATGAACAAACGCGCCCAGTGACAGCGTGTCGAAGCTCAAGCGCGTCCGGCCACGGGAACGCTTGCAATTTACGTAGTGCCGCCCTGAATCTGCGCAGCCGGGATGACGATGCACTCGGCACTGCCGTGCAGCGTTCTGGAGTTGTGCGCATCTCAGTGCCTGGATCGCCCGATGTGCGTTTCCTTTCCCGTCACAGGCCTGTCTCCGCATACTGTTGCTCACGCCCCGGTCGAATTTTCGGCACTTCCTCGGGCAAAATCTGCCTTCCCTACCCCCGACTCTCCACACCCGCGCTTTCGTCTATCGGCGTCGACGCAGTGCTCAGCAGCTTGCGGGACATGCGTCCGGACGCGATGTCGCGCACGGGAGGGCGGGAGGAGGGGGCGGAAGGAGGGGAGACTGGAAGGAGTAGAGAGCATCGACGCAGTCCCATCCTGCGTGCGCACCTCGGGCGTGAGGAGGAGGTCATGTAGATGAGGGCGGCTGGAAACTCTGCCGGCTTCCGATTTCAATGCCTTACCCACCAAATCTCCGCCCTAGCCCTATCCACGGGGCTAGTGCGAATGTGCAACCCCGACGTCATCTTGCTCGAGGTCTCCGCTTCGATGTACCGCATCGACATGTCCATCATGAGTAACGTCCGGCCGCCAAGCCCGCACGCTATCGCTGCCGCGTCCCGCTTGCCGCAGCTTCCACCCTCTCCGATGAGCCCCCGCGCGCGCACTTGCGCAGGTCCGGTGTGTCCTCGAGTCCCGCCAAGCGATATGCACCTGCTCGAACACCCTCCACGCGCATGCGCAGCTGCTTTTAGATGGTGCGACGCTGTACCTAGACAGTACTCCCCCGCCGCCACACGTTCCCCGAGTGCGAAGTGCACGCGATCGCGATAAGGGTTTCTGTTCCCTTCCCGTCATCCGCGCGCGCGCCAAGGCTTCCTCTTCGTCATCGGGTCCTCACAGGGCTGACACAGTGACGCGGTCGACGATGTTGCGGACGTGTATGACAGGACACGGCCGACGACGATAGGCCCAACGTTCTGGGCTGCAGGGAGTGAAAGACGGCGCCAGGTGATACATGGATAATGATGTCGATGCAAATCCGATGCACTGCTTGAGGACCACGGACTGCACCAGGGGCGCGTATCACAGGGTGTCGGGCCGGTGACGTGCGTTTTAAGGACCGCAAGGAACCTACCTCCTGTCCCTCTGCCAATCTATTCGCCCTCTGGTCCGTCATCGAGGTCTGGATCCTGCACCTTGTGTAAGCTGCGACTATCACCGAGGCGTCTGTCATGAAGGAGTGCTTCATCGTCGTCGATGGCCTTGACGACGACTCGGAGGCGACGGAGGCGCATGTAGAGTCGCAGAGGGACGAGGTCAGCAAAGCCAAGAAGAGATGACGCTGAGGCAGGGAGCGACGGAGGAGGAGAGTGGAGGGAGAAGAAAACGGGTGGCGAGGGGAGAGCAGGGGAGGATGCTGGAGGGGTGGGAGGATGGGAGACGGTTGCGGGCGATGAGCAGGCGCCAAGGCGCGTACGGAAGGCACGCAAAGCACCAGCAAAGCGCGTACGGGTAGCTCATCTTTTTCATCTCTACCGTGTCCCGTGGCCGTCCCACTCGGCACGTCCCCGTCCGTCGGCTTCCAAGCAGGCCGCGGGCCTGCGGAATGGATTGAGAAGCGCAAGCAGGTGGGTGAGGGCGAAGAGGAACGAGAGGATGATGGGAGGTGTTGAAGGTGGAAGACTGGGGAAACGGCGACGCGGCGACGGACTGGGGGATGTTTTGGGCAAAGAAAACGCGTGCGGGGGAGGGATGCAAGGCAAGAGCAAGGCGTGTACGGGCAGCCCATCTTCTTCCCCGGCGTTGCGGTCGTCTCGCTCGATAGTCTCCGCGTCCGTCAGCTTCCAGGCTGTTCGCTCGGTCTACGGAGGAAGAGTCGCGTGAACCTGCGCCTGCGTCTGCCAAGCAAGCCCTGCAGGGGGGTGATGCATGTAGGCGCGGACGCGGACGCAAGTGTGAGCCACGGACGAAGAGGGTGAAAAGGACGGACCTCGCACGTGTATTCATGATTCGTGAAGGCGGCGGGGTGAGGTCGTGGGTGTCAGCTGGGATGTGGAACGGACGAAGATGGCGGACAGGATGTGGCCGCTGGCGCGTGTTTGTCAGTATGCGTGCCTGTGCTTCGAGACGTGATCCTGGACGACTATCTCCAGGAAGTCGAGAAGAGAGGCTTAAACGAGTTTATGCCTGTGCCCAGATAGTGTCCACCATGCTGCGAGGTCGTGAGCGGATATCTTCTCCCGTCTGTCGCTCTTTCTCACTTTTCTCTTTGTTTCTAATAGTAACCGTACTGTGTTATCAAGTCATGGCCATTGGGTCCATCCTCCAACGCGAGGCTGCTATTTACAACGCACCAAGACGATGCCATCAATTGAAGCACATCGATCGGACGATCATCTACGATCGGAAACAAATTTGAAGCCGTCGATCGGCCACACGCCACTTTTCTCTTTGTTACCACCACCTCCTACCATCCAGCTCTAGTCTCGGAAGACTTAATCCTTACTCGTCACAGCCCTTCGTGAATCACAAAGACAAGATGGCTAGCAACTCAGGCACAACGGATCGCATCCCGAACGAGTTGTGGCTTCGGATCTTTGGACTTGTGGATAGTTCCAGGGCCCTTGGACGCATCGTACGTGTATCCCAGAAGTTCAACCTTCTGGGAACAGAGGCTCTGGTCCGCAATATTAGCTGGCGAACGACCGAAAGGGCCTCGAATCACATGGAATTTTGGGAACGCCACCCCCCACAAGAAACATCATGTGCGATCGGTGGATCTCACACTCAAGGGAGACGAAGGTAGGACATTTTCCGTGCCTCGCTCTCGCTGTATACTTACGGGCCCAACAGATGAATTGCCTCGAATATTGGGATGCATCTCATCTTTCTCCAGGGTCGAACACATAAGAATGGCGCATGGAAGGCTTCCCGGAGACCTGTATTCGACGTTGCAGAATCTGCCCAGCCTCGCTCACCTTGAGCTCGAAGGTTGCGAAATCCCACCATACTTTTCCCCCAATCCGGCGGCACCGATCCCGGTGACGACACTCACAATGTCCGAATCGGTCGCGCGCACCTATCTGGACCCGAAGCTGGACGATCTCGAGGAGACTCTCGAGCTGAATTTGATTGACGACTTGCAAATTATCCCCTTCACTTGCCTACTCCCCAATCTTCGTGAGCTTACGACAGATGACATCGACGTAGAGCTCCCTTCCGGAGTCCCTGCACAGCTCACCTCGTTCACTCTCAACCTCCCCTATTGCTCGGGAAATCAGTCAACACTCAATGCCGTGCTACAAGGCATGCCCAACCTTGCCCACCTCAGCGTATCCATATCGTCGTCCACCCAATATGACTCGTCTGCCCCTGTCTCCACGCAGCCTCAGCCTTCCGTATCCCTGCCTTCCTTGCGCACGCTCTCTGTGCCTTGGCCGGCTGCGGGCTACATCCTTCCTGGCGCATTGCTGATGCACCTGCGCGTTACGTCTCCTATCCCCACGACGGGCGCTGCCCTGTCCGTGCTTGAGCGCCCCTTCGGCACAGGCGCGCCGGTTCGCGATGCAGCGCTCTACCTGCACACCTGGGATGACGAAGTGATCCTCGCCGCCACGCGGTGTCTCCCCGACTGTGAAGCGCTCGAGATTGTTTCCCAGCACGGGGCCCCGTCCGATGTGCGTTTCAGCTGTATCTCCGTAACTGCTTATTGAGATCGCTTGACTGGACAGAAATTCCTCTTTGATCTTGGCATTCAGCACCTCCCGCTCCTGCAGAACTTGAAAACGCTCGGTGTCTTCGCGTGCCCGCCCCCGCCTCCCCCTCCCACCCTGCCCACCCGCCGCTGGATCCAAGTCGATCTCATGAGTGACGACGAGGACGAGGAAGAGCCCCCCGCTATGAGCGAAGCAGAGAGGCAGCGGGCACGGCAGAGGGAATTGGAGCGAGCTGCGAACGAGCAGGAGTGCGTGCGTGTGTGGGCGCGGTACAATCGGCATTTAGGACGCGTGCAGCTCGGTGGGCTCGAGGCGGAGGTGCGCACGTGGCTGAGGGACACGGAATAGGTTCGAACCGGAGGCGTCGCTGTGTGCGTGGGGGACGCAGTCTGGGTAGAGGTCGGGTGGCTCACCCATGCCACACGACAGGGGGGTTCTCGCTCATCCCAGCCTCAGCGCTAAAGATGCTCGATCAATCATTTTTTTCGAGTCCCGTTTTCTTTCGGACTATAGCAATCCTTCCTTCACTTATAATCTCTTTATGTGTTCCCACTCTCAATAGTCACTATTTTACCACCCAGAAAGTGATGGAAAATATTTTCGTATAGGGTATCACGCTTGTCACAGGGTGTCACACTCTTCGAAGCTTTCCTCTCCGTAATGCCATTTATTTAACTACTACTAATGCAATATTTTCTTGACTTCGACCTCGGCGTTGACGACCGTGACGACGTGTACACCTCGTGGGGGGCCGAAGATAATCTGTTTCTCACAGCACCAAGGGGCTCAAGCTATTTGCACCACTGGCAGCACCCACTGCTTGCATGCAACATTTGGTAACTTCAATTGAAGGACAGTCCGACAAGCTTACTACTAGACTAGACTTTCTGGTGGATGCGTTCGTATTCTTACCGAGGAGTATAGGCCCGAGGTTAGCATTGGAGCCATCCGCCTTGTGCGTCGCTCCGCTTCTGATCCAGAGACAATGGTACTATACATCTTCATCTTACCGCTCCATTCGGCTAATGGACTACTCACTGATAACGTGCTCATCGTAGCTGCCAGGCTCGAATTTTCCTTCGGCCTGAAGTACAAACAACTTCATCTCGATAGGCCATATAAGCTTGGTTTATGACGAGTTTTCCTTGCCACCAACTCGACAGTTCAACAGTCAATTAACCGACGTTCGCCTAGATCTGCGCTGTTCGTTCAATTACAGAGGATGGGTCTTGCTTCCGGAAATCGATGTCATCAAAGGATCCAGGGAGTATACGAAACCACAAAGCAAGGCTTATAAATAGGTGTACACCTATTCAGTGGCTTGTCTGCGATCTCTGAAAGCATCTAGGTCTTCACGGAAACTAAATTCACATACCGTATAATTCCGCTCCAATTGTTTCAAGACAGAACTGTGTATTCCAACGAATATCGGAAGATGAACACCGGCAGATTTTACCTGTTGAATCATTTTCACCCCGCCAACCTTTTTTTCGTCATCGCAATTGCAAACTCTGGAGCCAAGCTCGAAGCGGATTTAGCCCTTGTGCCTGGCAATCCAACACAGATCTCACCTCCTTCCTCAGTCTTTGGACTATGCAAAACTGTTGAGCCGACCCAAGAATGGTTCAGCCACCCCGCATCAAGCTCCGCGGCAATCGCGAGCAAGGTGCTGGAGATGGGCAGGATAGCCAGACAGGAAACGACCGGAATTCATTAATCCCAAACCCAGTCGCGGTAATCAAATTTCCGGAGACAGGTTCTCGTCTGGAACATCCCGATATCCTCACCTGCGATACAATCCAGGCTGTGGGATTGTGGATCATGACCTTCATTTTTCCAAGTGGTTGGATGGAGTGGGTGGTTCAACTAAGAACACATGAATCTCGGACGGAGCGAAACAAAAAGACACTAGCCAATCCCGCAAAGGCGCACAACATGTATTAGCAAGGTCTATCGAACGGTACTATTCGACTCCTCTTCGTGCACAAATTTCGATTATTTACGTTCAAACTTGACTACATACGGAAGGCCATATTCTGACGATGGGGGGCCGACAGATGCTGTAAATAATGCCACTGTAATACACTAATGAAGGAGCACAGAGGCCATAAGTAATCTAATATCACGCAAACTCCGCCGCTGGGGTTTATTAGAATAGGGGGTAATTATTCGATGCGATGCACGACAATGGGAAGGAGTGGTCGATTGTCGACGGTGGGTGATGCTGGCGATCCCATTTTCCACCGTATCCGGTCGCTGGCCACAGAGAAGCGGTAGCACCGCAGCAGAACCGAAAGGACGACCTCTGTAAGGAGCGATTAGGGTCAGGATGGTGAGAGTCGGACGAGTGAACATACTCAGTTCCAGTTGAACGAATTTGAATCCACTACCATAATAGATGTGATAATCAGAATGAAATGGAAGCGGTCAGGATACGCACATGCAACTGCGGCTGCCGCCAACGAAAGTCATCGTGTTTCCGTATACACCAGACATCCGCACCGTTACGCCTTCTGCACGCCCGTTCCGCCATCGCTCCGGCTTGAATTCAAGGGCGTCCGGGCCCCCATATCGCCTTGTTGTGGTTGGCAGCAGCAATGGCGATGTACACGTCCGTGCCTTTTGGAACAGCAATCGTATCTAAGTGACGCCCGTCGGTGCCAGTTATGGGAGTGGAGAGGGGAAGGACGCAGTCCTGCGTCACGCTGGATATTTTCAGAGACCAATGCGAAAAACAGGGTTGAGCAAACTTACGTTCTGGTCATCACTGTGACGGGTGGATATCTTGCACCACACACACGGATTCAGAGACAAATTTAATAAAGAAAGAATGAGACTCACAATCGGAGTGTCTCGCGCACTACCCCGTCAAGATACGGAAGCTCCATGAGTTCGTCATGGTTCAGTGTCTCTCTGGTCTTCATAATCTCGGCTCGCAGTTTCGCCTGTACGTCTGAATGGACCGCTAAAGTATGGATTATTCTGTTGAGCGCAGAAGACGTTGTGTCCATTCCTGCATGGACGATCATCCTGTAAAAGCTGTAGGAAAGGAAACCGCGAACGCTGAGCACAGACGTACGAAGTCTGAGCGACGAGCTCGGCATCCATGAACTTCATGTCAGCCTCTGCTGTCCTATTACTTTTTACTATAGAAAGCCAGTTTTTTTTCTTTCTTTGAGCCTTGTTCTGCTAGCAGAGGATGTAACGGCTCACGCAATAAACTCATTATATCGTTGGAATTCTCCATTGCCTCGGCACCATGCTGCCGAATTTGTTGGCTTTTAACGTGAACCAACGCGGCTGTCTTGCGGTCCATGACTGTCACAATCCTGCGGAGTCCAGCCAACGTTTTCGAGGGTATGAGACTAAGGAGGAACCGTCGGAAAGATGGAGAACCAATTTTGGACGCCAGCGGTGCGATGGGAAGGAAAACTGCTAGTTTGAGTATCGCTGGGCTATGAGAGATATCATCCAATGTCCTCTTTTGTTAGTGAGAAAAACGAACGTGAGGTCTTTGAGCGATTGAGCATACTGGTCGATGGAGTCCTCGCTGGTGGTCAGGGGGTCAAAAGAATAACCAACAGCCGCACGGCCGATGAATTCGAGGGAAGTTCGGCTTAGGATCGAGTACATGTCGAGCTAGCACCAGCTGGCTGTGAGCATATTGACACGAAGCCCATTTGGATGCCAACCTCTTGCGGGCCAGTCTCAAGATGGGGTTCAATTAAACCATCACGAAGCTACGAAAGATTTTGGCCTTCAGAACGAAGAGCGTGAGCAGGACGTACTCTGTGCGCGACCTCATACAGTATCGGCAGCATGCCTCGCAGATTCTTGGTCGAAAAAGCAGGCATCAGAATTTTACGATGTCGGCGATGTTCTTGTCCAGTTGTTGACAATATCCCTTTGCCAAACAGCATACCGGTCAAGCTTGAGGGAAGGAGGATAATCAGATCACCGCATGGAATTATTGAAGGGCTCAGACCTAAGGAAAATGCTGGACTCCTCGTACAAGTTCTGATCCTTAACCAAGATGCTATGGAGAGCGGTGGGGTCGAATACATAAAGCTGTAAATCCTAATGATCATACAAATGTCAATGGCTATTTGGAAATGGGGAGATTGGCTGATGCACTCTGAGAAGGCCATGTATTTTGACCACACCATTGAAGTCTTCCTCTAACGTTTTGTGGAAGTCCCAGCTATCAGGACCGTGGAGTCTAGCTAGGTTACCTGTTGGAAGGACGAGCATGACGCGAAGAATAGGACGGAAATACAGTGAGATGAACGCACCCGCGAGGAATGACTCTGGTGGAGGACCGGGAATATTGTTGAGGCTAGGACCACCGCAGAAACGTCGAAGAGTATTCCAAATCACGTAGGACAGCCAAAGCACCAGGCCGTACTGGACGATGGACAGCAGCAGCATCTGTAAATCCAGAGCCATCCAGCGCATCCCCACGTTTTGTACATAGATCCAAATCACCTGATGGTCGCGCGGGATGTAGTGAACCCGCCGCCAGCATCGGTGGGAGAATGCCAAAATAAGCTCCCTCGGGTCGCACGAATTCTGACACCTGGTCATCGGTCAGAGCATCTAAGGTACACCTGAAACCGCTGGCGAGCTGATCGTTCAGACACCAGAAATTCAAGGAAATTCCAAGAAGAATGAGCAGGCAGGTTTCACTGGGCATTGGATGTGGTACTTCAAGCTTTTAATAGGCGCAGTATTTCAGGAACTTCGTGCGGGGGACTCGGACAAGGCCTTCCCGGAACGTGGTTGAGATTCACACACTGGGTAGCCGGTTGCCAAAAGCTTGCAAGCACCGAGGAGGCAGAGCAGAAGCAGTGTTACAGTGAGTCACATTAGGCCCTGGGAAGCTGTCAAAAGGTAACTCCGTCCGATCAAATCCCCTATCAATTGCTGATGGCAAGCTGATTGCGCTTTCGTTTGGGCTCGTTTTGTACCGATTTTAGCACCAGGACATCCGCATTGGCTGGGGCTACACTCTCATATAGTTTCTAGCTCGCCAAGCGCCTTGGTTGCGTGGGAAAATGGCAATTTATGTCATAACTTCGTAGGGGATTTGAGGGCACTCTCCGAGAAATTTTTTCGAAAAATCAATAATATCTCTGGGACTGCCGGGTGTGGGCCTTAGCCCTCTCGAGGGGTTATACTACACCTCTTTGCGCAACTTTCTGTCTCTTAGCATTTACATAATAATCTCCACTGACTCTTGAAATTTTAGTAGGAGTCGGAGTTACATTAAGCTAGCTTCCCGGGGCCTGTCACATTGGCCGTGACCGTCAAGAAAGCCACCGGCGTTCAACGTTCAACAGTTGTCGGCCGATGTCAATGTTTGATTGGCGCCCAAAGCCATAGTGGAGTTGAGCTCTGAGTTGAAAATTCATCTCAGTTTCCGCGGGTGCTGACACACATTTGCAGCAAACTTACCGGATGCTCGAGCTTCATTTTGTTGGAAACTCAAATCTACGTTATATTACGGAATTTCAAGTTGTAACTGGGTTATCAAAGAAGAAATGCCGGATGAGGTGTTATGTGCGAAATGACTCACCCTCAAACACAACTGAAATCATGCCGATAAAGGTCGACCTAGTCTCTGCTCATCACGGAAACTTCTATTAGTAAATGCATGCGAACGGCACGCCCAGACTTGATGCGTTCAACCATTTGGAAACCACTGGCAGTGCCACGGATCGGTTCGGTACATAGTTGAACTTGGTGCAAGCTTAGCTCATTCGGACCGTCGGTGATGAGGCGGAATTATATCACGATGTTGCGCATTTGCGGGCGAGATATTTGGTGGCTTGCGGCAATCCGAAAGGTGAAACCCCCGTCCGATTTCGTGGAAACCCGTCGGGACGTTGGAGTATTTATGGGTCTGTTGAACAATTAAAAGGATGAAGGTGAGGATTACCTTAGTCAGTCATGTCTTCCCACCTGTCCACTCTTCTGTCGCGCATGTCCCCAGCATTATTGGCAGTCCTGATATATTACGCTTTGTTTAGAATCCTCAGGTGGTTATTAAAACCACTCTACTCACCCTCCTTGCTGCGAGACATTCCCGGGCCCAGACCGCAATCCTGGTTCACGGGTGCGTCCGTTGGCGTAATTTATCCTAGCTGCGGAGAAGGGCTGACACGAACAAAACCAGGGAACCTGGGCCAGTTATTCAACGCCAAAGGTCTGCCGTTCCACCACGACTTGGTCGAGCGTTATGGCGGGATGATCAAAGTGTACGGATTTTTTGGCGTGAGTAAGGAGTTGGGGGCTGGAACAAACTACTGCTGAATGACGTTTTTGATCAGGACGAACAGCTCTATATTTCTGATCCTCGAGCCCTCCAAAGCATTCTTGGGAAAGAGCAGGATGCGTACGAAGAAACTGCTGTTTTCGTGGAGTAAGCTATTCCAAGCACATCGTGATACGGATTTCACTCACGTAGTTTTGATCGGGTGTGCAGGACTAACAGGGTGATATTTGGTCCGGGTTTGGTATCCACGACTGGTGCGCAGCTGCCCGAGTGAGGCGGAAGGAACTTGAACCCGAAATAAAATTAGGTGATATCCACAAGCGCCAGCGAAAATTAGTCAACCCAATTTTCTCTCCGAGCAACCTCCGAGAGTTAGTTCCGGGGTTTTACGGGGGTGGCTGAACGGGTGAGCATTTAACAACCTGGCCGGTCCAGAATGGTACTGACACAAATCTCGCCAAAGTTAATCGCCATTTTGATTGACGAATGTCGAGCGCAAGGCGGCACAAGCATCATCGATATGTCTGAATGGATGGTAAGTTCAGGAAGATGCCTGACCGCTCAAACTTTCAATAATTGCTACTAGTCTCGCACCACTCTGGAGGCAGTAGGCCAGACCGTCCTCGGCCATTCCTTCGATCCACTCGACTCGCCAGTGAACAACCCATACACGCATGCCATCCGGGAATTAATGCGAGTATCGTCATACTTAGCGCATAGCTGGCTGACTTGGTCGTTTCAGTCCTACGATTTTTTTCCCTATCCCTCGTGCGGCAGTTTGCGCCCTTTCTCGTTCGGCTTGGGCCGGCATGGATGCGGCGCCGACTTGTGGAGTGGACGCCGAATGCGGCGGTGCAAAAGGTGAAGAGGATGAGCGACGTAATGCATCAGACGGCGGTGGATATTCTAGCGGATGCACGAGAAGGCCTGAGACAAGAGGAGAACGACGTAAAGAACATCATCAGTTTGCTGCGTGCGTTATTAGTGTCAGCTAGTCTTGAGTGGATATGATATACTGACCTGAGTCCCAGTGCGCGCCAACGAAATCGCGAGCGCAAAAGAGCAGCTTAGCGAGACTGAGCTGACCGGCCAAATCACGTAGGTCGCCTGGCATTTTCTCCCCACGGGAACTCACGTTCAAGTATAGCGTAATGGTGTTCGGCGCGCAAGACACCTCCTCTTCGGCGTTGTCCCGTCTCCTTTATATGCTGGCAGTTAGACCAGACATTCAGCAGAATATTAGGCTGGAAATCCGAGCCGCACACGCATCGGCTGGCAGGCACCTCAACCTAGATGAAATATCCGCACTTCCCTGGCTTGACGCAGTTCTAAAGGAAACCTTGCGGCTGTTCGTTCCGTTTTCGATGATTCAGACACTACTGCGGAACTAATGGACTACGGGCAGATATCCTCCCGTCCCGTTTGTCCGCCGGTCGTGCGTCCTATTATTCTATTTGGGTCATGGAAACTCTGACGAGCGTGTAGAGCATTAGAAGAACGCAGTATACCATTCAGCACGCCGTCAGGCAACGTCTCGTCCGTGACAATTCCTCGCGGTACGACGTTGTTCCTTGGCATCGCAGGCGCGAATCGTCTTCAAACCGTCTGGGGACCCGATGCAGCCGAATGGAAACCCGATCGGTGGTTCAACGGAGATCACAAAGTAGACTCGAGTGGACGACGCCTACCCGGAATTTATTCGGGAATGTTAGTAATTTGTGTTACAGAGTGAAAAAAGACTGACCAAGGCTGATTAAATTTTAGCATGTCGTTCTTGGGCGGTCAGAGGTCGTGCATGTAAGCGTCAACGAATCAGCCATGAAACAGATTTGGGCTGAACTACGACCAGCGGATACAAGTTCGCGGAAATAGAAATCAGTAAGTCGTTTAATTTGCGCACCTCACGAATCTGACCTTTTGTTTGCAGAAATTCTTTTGATAGTGCTCGTATCCCGATTCGAAATTTCACCGACAAAGCACGACATTGTGTGGAATCTGTCGCAAATAATATCCCCGTCGGTGAAGACAACAGATTCAGGTCATATCATAAGCGAGGAGAAGGGGTTGCCGCTTCGCATGAAGCTCATCGAGGAACACAGTGCTGATACTGAATTCCTAATATAAGCTCTACAAGACAACTTATCAATTCCGAGTCATTGAATAGTTAAAATAGACATACTTATCGTGATTCACGGATTCGTGATACTTAAACCAGGATACACGGTGGGCCCGGGTAAGGCAAGTGGCGACTGAGATGGGATTCCCGGCTCAAGCCTTAAGCTTCACAGTTATTTCTGACCAGTACCGTCTCCGAAAACAAGGAATACGTGCGACTAGCCGGACTCCGAGCGGCTATGAAGGGATGTACTAAAACCCGGAACATGATGTGGCAAGCGAAGACATCTTCCGGCAAATACCGCAAGGTCTTTGATGTCCGATCACTGCACCGCCACTGATCTCGCCCCCATTTTGTGGAAGTAGGTCATGTCCGTTCAAGTGGACTATGCTAGACTATCCTCTATGAATAGAGAGTGTGAAAACACAAAAAAAAATTGCAAGAAAGGGAATTGAACCCGTGAAGACGTAGAAAGAAGCGACAAAAAAAAAAAACAGCAACAACCACGATCTCGCGTAGTAGCCGTCATGCTCATATTCGTGACAGAGGGTTATCCCGCAGAAAATGGTTGCAACCTGCAGCTGGGTATTCGAACCCGCGATCATATCACGCGATAGCAATCAACTGATAATTTCCGAAATTCGGCTGAAGCTACGGCTTGAATCTGGCTGCGGATTACTTATGCGCATAAGGTACTTACTCCACATTGCGAGCAACGCAAAGCACATGTTTCACTAATGCCTGCGGAAAACCGAGCACAATCACATGGAAATCGTTAATTAACGCCCTTTCCCTATCAGTCTACAGCGAATATGGTCTCTGCACCTTTCTGGGCGATTTTCGAGCTGAGATTCCATTCAAAGCCTGCAGTTTTGGTTTGGTGTCTCAGTGTTGAACACCCTAGGTGACGCAGATATTTTACTATTTAGTCCACGGTTAGTTCATCATGATGAATCGATGGTTGGCGACTTGGCATGGATCCGACCCGCGTACTGCCGCATTAGGCACTTTAATTGTTCATTATCTTAAACCTTCTCCTGTGTGCGAAATACTCCTCGACGCCTTCGTTCATTATTGGAAAAAATACATTTATGAGTTCTCATATCTAAAGATGCGAGCAATTCTGAGCTCAGGCCGCTGCGGTAGGCCCGTGAGGGACAATTTCGGGCATTTCCAAACGATCTCCATTGGGGATCGAAGGCCGAAATACCGGAAGATTCAAGTCCACAATTGAGCACATATAAAGCCGTTCGTGTGCGGGCCAATGGCCTGAGTACTCACAGTCGTCCCTTCGTACATCGATGTTCTCAAAGACCCTGTTCCTCGTCTGTGCCACTGCTGCGACCGTTCAGGCGGCTGTCATTGTCCGTCCATTTCCCCACTAGCAATTTCGATCAAAGTGAACTAACTATCATGCGCGTGCGCGCACGCAAATATCTTCAGGCCCGCCAAGATGGACCGGTCTTCACTGCGACGCGCGTCTACCAGACCATCACGGACGTCCCTCCATACATTGTCACCGCAACTACCACTCTGACGTGGACGTACGTCTCGTATCTCGTACTCTTGTGGATTGACTATTCACTGACTTCGCCATTATTGCAGAGCCAGCCCTAGCACGACCATTGCGCAGCCGACTGGCCCTGGGTTGCCTAATGGGCACTGATCTGGTCGACCTATGTTTTCGTTTGTTTTCTTGAGGTGATTTATATACTTCCTCCTTCTGACCTACCCTGACTATGAATTCATAGTTTGGGAGTTCATCCTCAAAATAGTGACCGTCGCTGTTTGTTACACCCAGCTCTGAAATGTCAACTTATCTGAATGTATTGTGTTGCGAATTGGGATTATATGTACATTGACTGGGGTCTGGCATTGAATCTCTGGGATCGGTTGAACAAATCCTATTTATCTTTACGAAGACCTGGATTTGATTTCTATTCTACCATTTTCCACAGCTTTCCGCGGTAACGCTCTTGCAAGTGGAATGCACACGCTTTCTACCAGTTCCTGTCCGCAGCAGGTCCGGAACCTCCAAAAGCGTAGCTCCCACGCTGTACTACTAAACTTCATTGGCATCCTCGGTGTGGAACAAAACACATACCCTGCCGAAAGTTTAAGGATGTAATTTCGAATATACTTAGGCGGAAGAGCGCGGTGTTTGTCACAGCTTGTCGCCGAAATCAAGTCGTGTCCCTCCCGTGACCGCGTGATCTAAATCAATTGCATCAGCTGGCCACTCGCTGACTCGGATGAGTTCCTCCATGTCCACTCGCATTCTCCGGCCGTTTGGCAGTCACACCTGGAGCTGAAGCGGGATTCCAATCGGGGCTTCAAGACTTTGCCAAGACTAACTGGCTGGTGCGGAATACAATTTCCGACGTCTACCAAGTCATCGAGCGAAAAGAAGATTCAAAACGTCCTCAAGCACAGTTGCTCCAGCATTATTTTCCTGCGGAAGCTTGGCCGCAGCATACGACGCAACACTGCGACGCAGTTTATTTCTGCAGGGCCGCGGGCAGAACTGCGCATCCGTTAAGGATAAGATAACAGCCTTGCCGGTCTTGCTTTCAGTTCAATCATGTCTGAGCCACTGGTCTTGAGACTCCCAGTTGAGCTCTTCATGAAGATTTTCACTTTTATTCCCAGGACATACCTCTTTGACCTCTCCACAGTCTGCCATACCTTTCATGATCTCGCTGCGCCTCTCATATTTGCGACTTTCCGCTTCCATCCTGGCGTCTACGGGGAAACATCTGCCTCGGGGACATGCCTCCGCCGGGAGCTTGATCGTTTGAGCTTCTGGTCCTCCGATGCTATTGCTCCGCTCGTGCGAAAGTGCTTCATCTGGCTCTACTGCACATCGATCACGACGGACTCCATCGAGTCCTCAACTTTGGGAACTGCCGCCTTCGAAGCGGTCTCCCGGTTCAAACACCTCCGGACTCTTTCATGTAATTTTGGAAACCATAAAGTCGAGTTTACCGGGCTGCGTGTGGAAGGGCTTGCCGACCTACAAAGTATCAAGATAAACGCCGGTATACTTGCCCCTCCGCACGATCCCGGTGAGCCGAGGCTCGAAATCAGGCATTTCGCATACACGGAAATTCCGTTTCTTCCCCTCTCCCGACCGCCATGCATCTCCCTGCTCGATCCCACCCGCCTCCATTCCCTAGAGCTTTCTTATTTCCACCCGCACGGCCTTGAGCACTTCCTTGGCGATGCGAGCACGATTGCGCCCTTCCACAATCTCCGCACGCTGCACATATCGTTCCGGGACACCGACTTGACACACATCCATGCAGCTATTTCGCCGTTTCCGAGCGTCTGCGAACTCACTGTGCACATCCACGGCTCGTGCAGTGCAGAGGTGGTACCTACAACCCCGCTTGCACCCCATCTCGAGAGCTACAAGGGTCCAGCCGTTCTCCTTCCCCTTGTGATGGCGGATTCGGCCCCGGACAAGCTCGTAATCACGAAGGGTAGCACCACCCAAGTATTGGAGGCCCTGCGAGCGGCGATGCACCCAGAATTCGTCACCTCTCTGTCTATGGGGGTCAAGTTGAACACAGACATTCGACAGGGCGATGTGTTGCAGGATATTTTCCGTTTGTGCCCAAACCTTTCTAGGACGTCACTGGAAGTCTCCTCGGACGATCTACCAGTGGTCACCGATGGAGGTTTCAATACCATCACGGTGCGTCAACTGCTCTCACTGCTGGTGCATGCAATTCATGGTATATTTCTTAGCTTTCCCAGAAATTGGTGGAAATTTTCTTGCCACTGAAGGAGCTGGAGACTCTGGTGCTGCAGTGGCGTCTTGGAAGTGTCATAGGCATTGTTCCGAGAAAATCCGAGCTGGAAATTTTATTGAGAAGCAGACTTCCCGCTCTGCAATATGTTTTCTTCGTCGACACGTTTGGCCTCCTTCGATACTAGTACTAGTAGATGACGTACGATTCATTTCCAAAGATGGTCTGGATCGGCGATCACCGGGGTCTTTCATGCCATTACTTGCTCAAGTGAATCCTCCTCCTGGCCGTTGATTCCAAATCCTACGAGAGAGGATTGTCTATCGGGTCTCGAGTCGACTTCAACTCCTTCGGTCTTCACACGTCCTTCATACACCGGGAACCAAGGGGTTTCAACAAAATACCTATTCTAAGACCTATTCAATACCTATTACTTACTCACTCGCTCTCACTCGTCTCGGGTTCAGCACGATATGGAGGGAGAATATAAACGTCCCGCATTAGGGAATGCTCATGGATGCTTCAGTGGAAACTGCGGATGTAAGAAATATTACTCGTCTCACTGGCCAGGCGCAACATGAAGCCAAGCGTAGACTCCAAACGCCTTGTGCTTTGTACAGGCTGTGTGGCGCAAGCTCTAACTGCCTCTTTTGGATCATGACTACAAGCACCGTCCGCCCCTCTGTCTTTCAAGCAACAAAGAATTTGGAAATGAATGTTGAAACTTGACAGGATGCGTATAGGAGTTGCTGAGTGACTGAGGAAGATATCATCCTCCCTCTTTGCCAGCACAAATCCCTGGCTTTGCCACTTGGGTATGCTAGCGGCCGCTCTTCACATACGATATCTTACCCATTCTTCACCTGAACTACTTTACAACAGAAGGCCTACAGCGAGAGATGAGTGTATTTCTCTCGGTTTCAAATCCACCATCGCAACTGGTTCCTTGCCGACCTCGCGGCAGCGCGTTTGGGTTCTCGCTTTGTTTCATTGAAATTCTTAATGGTCAGCCCTTCACCATTTGAAGGAACGATCATTTCCCCCTTCCTTTCAAGCTCTATCTATCTCATTGTTCTTTGAAGCATAGGAATTCCTTCCAAAGCATCGATCATCCCTGCCTCTGTCGATCACTGAATAAATTCAGGACAGCAGAGTAATTCACGTCGCCTTCTCCCTTTACCATGGGCAGTGTACTCTCGTCGTCCGCCAAAATCCGCAAAAAGCGGCGGTCCACCGCAAGCTCTCGAAAACGGCGCGCGCGTTTCAGCGTCTCCAGCGAAAAGACTTATGTCCCCGAGTCGAAATCTCGATCCCAAGAATGTGAACCGCTTCCCTCTAATCTCAATCATACAGCGTACTCTGGAGTCGACCAGGCCATTTCAGCCGACGCGACTGCCTCGTACGAGGAATTTTTTACACAACTTTCCCGGTGCGTCCAATCAATCGTTTACCTTTCCGGACTGACGATCTTGGGCAGAATATAAACTGACTTGGATTCTTGATGCCCTCCGTCGCACCGACTACGGACGACTAATCGACACTGGGGAGAGTTATGTCGATTATATGGGCGCGTCATTGTATCCGGAAAGCCTCGTTCGCGTCCACCTTGATTTCCTCAGTCGGAACGTCCTCGGTAACACTCATTCCATCAATAACAGGCGAGTACCATATTCAAGCATTCTCATCTCATTCTCGGTTAAAAAGTATAAGACCATGTATTCACCGCAAAATGCAGCTCGACGTTATCAGCGAGTTGCGCCGATGAGGCGAGAGCCTCGGTCCTCTCCTTCTTCCATGCATCATCGGACGAGTACACCGTTATCTTCACACCTAATGCGTCCGGGGCCCTGAAATTAGTTGGGGAGGCCTACCCATTCACCGATGAGAGTCGTTACCTCCTCGCCTGCGACTCGCACAACAGTGTCCACGGGATTCGAGAATTCGCAGGTCGTTACGGCGCTGGCGTGCACTATATCCCTTCGACGCCTAAAGGCGGGCTCGACGTCACCACTGCCCATGTATGCTCATCTGCATTTTTCATCGTCCCGCCCACTCGTCGTTGACAGAGTATTTTATTTTAGAGATTGCTATTCCGCCATCAACCGAATTCCCCCGACGCAGCTCCCTGTCTATTCGTCATGACGGCCCAATCCAATATCTCCAACGCAAAAAGCCCGCTGTCAATAACTCAGTATGCCGGGGCCTTGGGATATAACACTGTCCTTGACGCAGCGGCTCTGGCGCCGACCTCCTATATTTCTCTGACAGATTACCCTGTCGACGCCATGGCGGTGTCGTTCTACAAGATGTTTGGTTTTCCCACCGGGGTGGGCGCTCTGGTTGCGAAGAAATCGTTTCTGCGAAAGCTTCGGCGCCCGTGGTTTGCTGGCGGAAATGTTGACGTCGTCCAAGTACCTGGTACGGTCGTCACTCTTTCATCCAAACTCCATGAGCGATTCGAGGTACGTGTTATTCTGCGTTCCTCTGGCACGGCAAATGACGCTCCGACTAGGACGGCACCGTCAACTTCCTCTCGCTGGCAGCCGTTGGGGATGGTATCCGATTCCTCTCTGCTTACATGCCATTCCTTCCGCTTCGCCTCTCAACGTTGCTACACTATCTCGCTTCATCCCTGTCGAAATTACGACACGACAAGACCGACACTCCAGTCGTCCGTATCCTGTCCGCGTTACCATCACGGCGGCTTACATCCGTCGGTGCACAATCCGACGTGGGGTCAATTCTTTCCCTCCTTTTCCTCGCTGTGCGCCATTTTGTCTTCTCCCTGGCAGCTCTGTTTCGCTGACTGTAGATATTCACAGCCTTCTGGCGAGATGCTCCCAAATTCATTTATCGCTCATGCCGCGTCCCGCATGTGCATCTCGCTGCGGACAGGATGTATGTGCAATCCCGGAGGCGCTGCAACTCTCCTGGGCATCGAGGACGCGATGCAGGAGCTTTATGATGGCGTGACGCTCGGGGCCTTTGAACAAGCAATGGGCCGCGAACTCGGAGTCATTCGTGTGAGCCTTGGGTTGGCAAGCAATTTCCAGGAAGTGTGGAATGTGATAAGGTTCGCGAGAGTGATAGCGCAGGAGGAGGGGAGGATGTCGTTATGGGCAGGATGGTTCGCTGCTTCAGGGAAAGCGTAATATTCCGGAAAAGCTGTATCGCCCTGTATCACCCTACTTAATAATACTATCGCTATTCAGCACTCTAGATTCTGTAACATTCTACATACCGCCCGCTATAATGCGACGTGCTTGGATGCAACTATTTTTTCTTCCGGTTCATATTCTGTTGAGTAAGTACTGAAAACGCGTGAATATCACTGTCAAACTAGGCATCACATGACCGCGAAACCATTGATGGTATCAGGTCGTACCGATACCAAACAAACTCTCTTCTCGACTTCTATCCTCCTGCTCTCCCCTTTGGCTCACGCTCTCCGCTCACTCCTAGTTCAGTCCTTCAGCTGCCTGAGCTTTCAGAATGCATCAGCGGATTGCCCAACGTGGTGTATTTTTCAGTCGTTTTTCAGTTCAAAATCAGGCTTGCAATCAATGGATATCGAACGTCCACTTCACTGTCAGTCTACACGACCGCTCAGTGTTCTTTTTTACAGTCAATAAGCTGCTCGCCTTCTATATTCGACCTTTCATGTGTTATCATGCTCCTTCTGTTATCAGTACTACATCCTGCCGGTTATCTGCGGCCTAACTGCATGGCGGCTCCCATCTGGAAAGCTGTCCGCAAAACATGGTGTTCTGCCGTCTTCGATGCTTCGGAAACCCGCTCGCTTATAACCTTCTGTGCTATTTGCGAGCTCGTCAAGTCCTTCGTTGCCCCATCGGCCAAGGACCCAAGGTGTTGCCACGTCATGAGGCCACAACACGAAAGCTTCCGGGAACAGAGTACTCCATTCATTCTAAATGGTGAGAGTGCCCGTACATGTTAACCTACTCGGCAGCGCAGATTGCACCCACTTTGAGTTATAATGTGAAAGTTTGACCGTCGTCAATACAATGCACGATGTCGCAGCTTCCAAGTCTTCCCCCCAATGCAGGCGATGCTCTAGACATCCCGTTTCCCCTCTCGACAACTGTGGGAGCCCTAGAGCTCGGTGTCCTTGTCGCAATATTTCTTTCTGGTGTGCTTACGGTGCAACTGTATATCTATTTCGACCGATTTCCAAAAGATCCGACAAGCTTAAAAGTCATGGTATTTATTCATCGATGCGGCCGAGCAGACCACGAAAGCTGACTTGGCTTGCAGGTTGCGCTCGTATGGATCCTTGATTTTGGCCATACACTGGCGCTAGGCCATTTCATATACACCATCACCGTAGTCCAATACGGACAGCCTGCGCTACTTGCAATTCCACCCAAATCCCTCGATGTCTCAATTTTGCTGAGCGGATTCATTGGCCCTTTGGAACAGGTCACTTCGACATACTTTTTCAGCCGCACTTCAAACCGTCTATCACAGGGATGGTTCACGTACCGCCTCTATAGGTTTACCAAGACACTCCCTCTTCCGGTAATATGCGCCGGTCTCTCACTATTGCGACTTGGGGGCAGTACGGCTCTCTTTGCCTATACTCTGAAAGAACCCACCATTCAGGAGTACGCGACTCATCTCAACTGGCTCATCGAGGCCGTTGTGATCGTCGGTGCGGCGGTCGACGCGATTCTTGCCACCGCCCTGTGCTACTACCTCAGTTTCTGGCGTACTGGCTTTCGGAGGTATGCGACTTAGGTCATGTCTTATCTACTGATCCACGACCTTCCACGCCTTCAGGACAAATAAGCTCCTGAATCAACTCATGACTTGGACAATAGAGACGGGTGCAGTTACAACGTTCCTTGCCTTCATACAGTTGTCGAGCGTGTAATTGACGGTTGTACAGGACCGGAGCACTCGCTCTCCTCCTAACGGTGAGCTGTTCACTCGATGCGTGGTCCTTTTTCTTAATTTGCATTATTGATAGTTTCTGACGATGAAAGACAACTGTGCGGCGAGTACTTATGAATCCTACTCAGACCAAGTTGAACAGATCCTAGTGGTGTACCTCGGCTTGTTCTGTCTGATGGCAAAGTGTCGGTACCGTCTTGAGTTCTACGCTCTTGCATCCCAGAGCTGAACCGCACCCGCAGTATTCTCCAACTCGTTACTATTCTCGTCAGTCGCGTGTTTGCTGCCGTTCATGTTGCCGATCTAATTCAAGAGCTCCCTTTAGCTTGAACGCGCGGGAACGCTTTGCGCGCATCTGTGCGGAGGTGATATCGGTTGCCGGCTTCGAGTTAGGACATGAGGCCGTGAACCTCGTCTCTCCATGCAGCGTGCGGCAGCCCTCACCTCATCGTTAGGTTCCTCATTGGACTTGATGTTCTTCTAGTTTGACAGCCCGTCGCTGTCCTACAGGGCAAGAAGATGGCAGCAGCTCCATCCTCTACGCATCCGCACCACTGATCTTGATCCGATACCCACGTCGCGGTACCGGCCAGAGCCGAACGCCACATTCATACCTTCTCCGATGAGTCCACATGCTCATTTTCCCTGACGAATCAATTCGGGAGATATGTTATAGCCATAATCTGTGCTAACAATGCATTAACTTTTTTTAAATTTATTTATGATGCACATGTACAATTGTCATGGACTTCAGCGCTTCGGCGTCGACTTGGTCAAAAAAACTTGTTTATGATTCAAACCACATGGATAATGCGGAAAGCGCGGGAGCTCATCGGTTCTCACTTTGTAATTGACTTGCCTACATACTATATGAGTCGAGTGAATATATAAAGGCACAGTGATTACCGTACTTTGGGCGGGTTTCGTAGTAGAAGTCAAAAGAAACTTGAGATATTCAGCTCTCGAAGCACATGGCCACGTACTTCGTACAAGCTGAACATGAGCATCGCAGTTATGCTGGCTGACATTCTCCAGAATCCAACGAACAAGTTGAGGACACAGTAAAGCTGAGCACACATTTCGGCAGGTTGATCTGATATCGGAGCTAAATACGGGATTTTAAAACCAATGTTCAATTTTCGGGTGGGGCAAGGATTCACATCCATGACAGAATCTAGTCGAGGGGGTAAGGTCTCACTCATTGCGATCTCGGAACCATTTTCGAGTATTCATCCTCCACAATGAACGTAATAACACTGTTGTAGCTGGCCGGGCAATTGCGGTCCAACTTCTACGTCGTCCGTATTCTCCAACAGCCCTCTCAACTATCCAGAACAAAATCGACATGCATCAAGAATTTGGTTTCGTGTAACTCATTGGACCTGCACCAAACCTTCCCTTAATGCTGTGAGCTCTGGTCTTTCGCCACACACAGCCGCCTTATGCGCGGGCGAGATAATTCGCCGACTGGATCCGGAGTCACAGCTCCCACATCTGCAATCTTGAGTCAAAGACCATTAGCTTAGATTATATTCCTATGTGCAACAGCTAATCCAGAACACCTGAAAGCTTATTGGATCGACAGCTGTGCGGGCGGCAGAGGAGTGTATGTGGCGGCCATGAGGTCAAGTTGAACTACCTCCTCCGCGATGTTCGCACAGCTTTCGTCTAGTTACAAGACAGAGGGCTGAATATTTTCCCGAGACTTATCCAAGGAGTCAGCGTAAATCGAGATCTTGAGGCGTAAGTAGTAGGGAAAGTGGAAATTTGTAGTTAGCCAGAACCGAATCTCGATCGCGCGGTTGACTGCAACCAGATTCTTCCTGGGCCAATATACTTTCATCGACGATCTAGCAGTTCGTTCTAAAAAAAACTATTGAAAGATAGGAATAACGAAATACAGCCTATGCTATTAACAGTCGCAGCACGGCGGCGTTGCCAGCACAGCAAGTTCCGCATTTCCCCAAACCCAACATGCGCAGGAATTTCCGAACGTGATGGAAACTCAAGAGGTGAGAACCCCGCACTTTTCCAAAATTGAACTTGAAATCGGGCTTACGCGGTCATTTTCGAACCTCCTGGCAAATCCCGGTGCGTCAGTCAGCGAAAGAGTCCACGGACATCAAAAGGAAGCTGCACCGCCACCTGTCGTAAATTCTCGAGATTGCCTCGAGACAACACATTCAATTGGATAATAGCACACTCCGAGATCTGTTACCAACGATCTGGACCGGTGTTGGCCGATGCATAGATTCAGACGTATCCGTCTATTCCACATGACAGGGTAACACGCGCGGATAACAGACGAGAATTCCTTGAAATCAAACCAACTTCAAAATGATTCGAAGCGCCAATTGAATTGCAGCGAAAACAACGCCGCAGAAATACTATGCATATTTAGCACTGAAAACATATTGGCTGTGGAGTCCAGCTTCAGCTGAGGGCCTCCCGCAGCCAGGTTAAATGGGAGCGCAATTCGAACTTTCCACGCTATATTGTATCGTGTGTTCTTATCTCGCATATGGTCATCCCTGTTCCGCCCGCCATTGATTCAAGGTTCTTTTGCACGGCTTATGATTCGCGGCTTGAACATGTGGCTGACGAGTTTACAGAGATTCTGAGTGCAGTAAATCAACTCAGTCAGCATCGTCAACTGAATTATGGCATTAATCTCGATGGCCCCGATTTACCCTCGGAATCCGTTCATCAAAAGATATGATGAAATCTTGAATCCAAGATATCGAGTTGTCTTGTTCTTCTGCAATTTCACGTAAATGAGACAAGTGTGCCATGTGGCGAGGCTGACAGCATGTTCAGGCCCGGGGTGGGTTTGGAGGGTTGGGAGAAGTTTGAAAAGGACACGAGCTCATCGGAATTACTGGGACGTGCCGGAGAAGTGTCTCTCTGTGGCTATACTGGCAGTAACCCCGGACAAGCTGGTCAAGCGTTGCGAGCTGGGACTTGGGAGCCCTTGAATGTCGCGAGGTGAAAACATAAAGAAGCTACACCGCCACCTGTCAGCTTGCGCACCGCCACTCTCGGGACACTCCGAACAGATCTTCGAGTCCCCATCTGCCACCACATCGATGAAAGATCTGTGTACTTTTGTTTTTGTATCCGGTGTATTCTATTCATCTGATCGCTTCCCTTCGAGTTACACAGAGATTCCTGGGCGCTTAATAGGACAGACATACCGCAGTCTAAGTGGACCGCAGGGCTGCGTGCTGTTGGTCTCCAAGGCACGGAGAATACATCGCGGGCCTTCTAATCCAGCGAGATTTGGCGTCTATCTGAGCTCCCGAGGAACGGGGGATATTGACGCCGGGCTGTTTACTCCGGATGGTGTGGTGGATCGCACAGCTTCCAAACTTTGACATGACTGGCTTCCGTATTGCAGAGCTTTGATCGGAGAGTCACCAGCCTATATAAGCGAGCACGGCCATGATACAACTCACATTTCCCCCCTCATCTTCCATGGGCGCTCCCTCAGGAAAATCTCCCAAATCCACGAACGAGAAGGACGCGTTATCGCCGCCGGTGGACGAGACCGACGCGTTCACGACGCTGAATCTCGGTGTCTGGCGTGTCTTGTTGCCGAAGGAAATAGTTTCTGGCGGGGTCATTTCCACCACAAAACAGAAGTGGAACTCGATCGTCCTCGCCTATCCCGTTGTCCGAAAATTCTTTGGCCAGATATACCAGCTCAGCCCTCAGCTGTTTGTTCTCCTGATCCTGCTGAAGCTTTGGGGAGAAGTGGAATCCGTCCTGGTGTTATACGTTTCCGACCGGCTCCTGCGTATTGTTCGTGTGCTGCAAGTTTTTTGTATCATGATGTGCTCATTTCTTCATTCAGATCGAAGTGGGGCTTACCGAAGGGCGCCCGGACGTGTCCGCCATAACCCAAGCCCTCATTGCACGCCTGATATGCGTAACTGTGACAGCGGTTACGAATTGGGCGAGGTGAGTCTCTGCATCCAGAATACTTCCGGCGTCACTAACGAAAGTCAAGGGAATATATTTCCCCAATGCTCGAGGATCGTGTCCAGTTACACTTTGAGGACCATCTTCTGCAGGGTACGTGCGATGCCACCGAATACTCAAAGGATCCTGATTATGAATCTTGCTTCCAGCAAAACTACGCCTCGATATGCCCACAGCTGAAGGTACGGCCTCATCGCAATTTGTGCCCGCCTTCGCTGAGATACCCCTGACAGATGGCAACAGCAGGTCAAAAGCTCATGCATACGACGCATGGTCCGCATTCAACAGTCTTTGCGCGGCGTCTTTGCGGCTGGTGGGCCTCCTCAGCCAGCTTGCATTCATCTCGCGGCAAAGAAGCGCTGGGCCGTTGTTCACACTCATCGCCATGGTGCGGCCGATGTTGACCTTGGTTAGCGAGCGCACCTTGTGGCTGAAACGTTAGTCCTAAATACTTTGGTTCTCGATTGCTTTCTTATGGTGTCGACGATGCTACAGCACATGTTGCATACTCAGACCACCCGGCGTACCTCCGGCTACAATCCCTCGAATCCATGGGCCAGTCGCGATTCAGGGAGATATCATCGCTGGGGATATTGCAGGATGGATCACCTCAGGTATGTTATGACCGTAATCCACGCGCAACGCTGATATCTGATATTGCAGAATATCACCGGGCAAGAGATGCCCTCGGGAATACCGTGTCCCAGAATGTATGGTCTCTGTATAGTATCGAAAGCACGCCAATAAACCAAATTCTGGCGGAATGGGCCGGCGCACTGCCCACCGTGAGTACTTCACTTCTATCTTGTGCTATATATTGACTGTGCTCGAAACTGCAGCTCTACTGGGCTATCAGCGCGATGATGGCACCAGCGAGGTTCTCGATGACCTCGATAGCAATTCTCCAGCAGTACTCGTCAAGTTTGAACCACTCGCTCCAGATGCTTTTCTGGGATTTTTTCGGGGGTGGGGAGGTCTTTTACTGAGATCAAGGTTTTGTACGAGGCTGCTGAAGTGAAGAACCAAATCGTCGACGGGGACATGGAATACCCGCGCCCCGACATCGAAAAAATCCAAGGGAATGGAAATCGAACTTCGGTGTGTTTCATTTTTGTCCTTCAGTCTTGGATATTGAATGCTCTTAATTAGCAATGTCTCCTTCGCGTATCCGGGCGAGAAATCCAAAGAGGCCGCACTCCGAGACATCTCCTTCCGCATCCCCGCCGGCAGTCTCGTGGTCATCGTCGGTGCTAACGGCAGCGGTAAATCTACCCTCATCAAGCTCTTCACGCGCATGTACGACACCCAACAAGGGACTCTCCTCGTCGACGGGCTGCCGATCTCTGAATACCGCATGGCGGACCTTCGTCGCACACAAGCGACGCTCACACAGGACCACAAGCTCTACCCGCTCACGCTCGCAGAAAACATCGGGCTCGGGTACGCGGAACATGTGAAAGACACTGAGATGATTATGGAGGCGGCGAAGGACGGTGGTGCGGCGGAATTACTGGAGAAGTTTAAGGATGGGGCGGAGACTACGTTGGAGCCTATGACGACGGCGTTTGGGTATCAGTTGGATGATGATAAGCATAAGGCGTTGAAGGATGTGCTGACGAAGTTGGAGAAGACGACGGAGGTTTCTGGTATGTTGTTCGGATGGTTGACTCACGAAGTTTCTTAACCTGCATATCGTAGGTGGAGAGAAACAGCGGCTTGTGGCGTAAGTTTCGCTGCCTTTCATCTCCCGTGTGTTGCTCACTGATCGGTATAGCGCACGAACATTTATGAGATTCAAAACAAAGAAAATTAAACTCCTCTGTGTTGACGAACCCTCAAGTGCACTTGACCCTCGCGGCGAATTCGAGCTTTTTGAGCGCTTGCGGCAAACTGGGGAGGGAAAGACTATGGTATTCGTAACACATCGGTTTGGACATCTAACAAAACACGCGGATATTATTATGTGGGTGTCTTATTGCTTTCGTTTTTTTTCCCCCGGATGCTCATGCGTCACCTCAACGTAGATGTATGAAAGAGGGCAAGGTGATGGAACTGGGGACACACAAAGATCTGATGGCACGCGAGGGTGAATATGCAAGTCTGTATAATGTACAAGCCCAGGCTTTCACGGAGGCTGAGGTGAGCATCGGCTTGGTTTCTTTCTATTTCGTGCGCTGATAATAGATTTAGGGTTGCTAATGCCGCAGCGAGCGAACCACTTGTTGCATTATAAATAATGATATAGGACTAATCGAAATGGACTCAGTATTAGAACTTAAACAATGGATTAGACGAACAGAACTCATTAATTCGATCGGGATACTTTTTGGCCCAAATGCTGTGTTACTCAAGTGTTACTTACCTGAACTTGGATGTGTTTTTGTGGCAGAGTTTGAACCTGGCTTCAACTTGAAGCCTGAAAATGTTGTTGCTGGATCGGGTTGTCTTCTTTCTGGAATATTATAGCGTGTCAAGTTTTGAGCCTCTGTCGGTGCGGTACAAGCGAGGGAGTACGAGGGTAAGATATCGCGTTTGTTATGGTATCGGTACAAACGCGTAAGGCGGCAATTGCGTAGCTACAAAATATATACATTTGCTCCTGTAACCGACGTTACAGGTCTGAAAAAACGAAATTACCATCAGTCCAAATCATGGACTACGTCATTGATGCCCTTTCAAAAAATAACCGGAAATAATAGTGTCTTCGCACGTGTTTCCACGTCGACCGATTCTTTAACAACTTGAACATAGCGGAATGGAGTCGCAGTAAGCACTTGTTGAGAAACAAAGCGATTTGGCTCACAACCAGCTGAAATAGCGGACGACCTTGGAATGCTTCTGTAGACTGAGAATCATTATACCCAACGCTCAAAAAAACAAAAAAAAAAAAACAAAGCGATCGATTTGGCTGTATTTGAATGGCACAGCCCCGTAACCGTGACCGTGACGTCGATTCCCATCCTCTGCCACGGCCCCATGCAATGCTTGGGACTCTTGGCCGCAATCGCGCTCGTGCAAGCTGGATCTGACCTCAGTTGGGAGCTATCTGTTCTCTTTGGCCGTCCCCAAGCGTTTGATATCCCTTGGAAATCTGTCAATGTCCGTTGGATCGTAAAGAGTCAAATTGATTTTTCCAAAAAAAAGTTGGCCGGTTTTGCTGCGGCCGGTGCCTTTTTCACATCGGGTTTGATTCGGTTCCGCAAGTTTCGCATGCAATTCCAGGCCGCTCTTCTGGGCGTTTTGGAGACTTCACATGGGCATCAATCACGCTCCCGACATGGCGCGTAGATTCGCAAACTTTTCGTGACGTTCTAGTTTTTCGGTTTGACGTCATTGGCCGACGGAGGCGCCTGCTGGTCGTCGTCTAGACTAGCCGCGGACTGCTAAGTTGCAGGATCAAAAGGCTGTTTGAGCACTATCCGCGCCGTTTCGTCCTTCTCGGAACCCAACTTGGCGTGTTTCAGGGCAATATTAAAATCGTGGTGCAATCCAGCATGTTCCATGATGCACTGGCATTGATCAGTTCGATCCCACGCACACCAACCACATCATCTCACGTCATCTGTGTCCGAACCACACGTTTTTAACCTCACTCTTTCTCTCTTCCTCCAACCACCACCACCTCGACAACCCCCATGTCTCTCTCGTATGTCCCAGTGCTTTTTCGCTGCCTTGAATATGATTGAAAGGCTCTACTTTTTCAGCGCCCTCGTTGCTCTTGCATTGGTCGCCTCCACCGCGGCACTGTCCAACCTGCAGGTCTCCGGGACGCCCACCCCAGACAAAAATGTCACCGTTACCTGGACGTCCGACTCCTCTGACACGTATGCCCTCTTTCACTCAAGTGCTCATCCAACCAACTAAACTCGTTGCAGCACGCCCTTTGACACTGGCGCTCTTCAGCGCGGACAGCAACCAGACTTTTGTGCGTTTTCTCGTGTCTCAGTACGCGGTCTTTTCCGACGCTAATTACGCTCTGTAGGCCGGCGGCCTCGCACTAGTCAGCAACGTCGACCTCCAGGCTAACCAGGTTTCATTCCTCTTCCCCGAGCTCGTCTCCCCAGGGTGCGTACTCGTCTTTTCATTTCCTTCCCACCTTGCCCGATTCCACGCCTGTCTTGGTGTCCTTGTACTTTCCCTGCCTTCCATTCAATCTGCCGTCCATCTATCCTTCCATCTATCCGCCTACGACGACAACCATCTGCACATCTCACACTTCTCACACATTCCCACTCATTCCCATGCTATTGTAGTTTTTTTGCTTCTTCCCTCCCGATTTACACCCGCCCACCTATCCGTCGCTTAAATTAGCTGCCTACGAAGTTAGCCGAAGCTAACCTAAAAATAACAGGCAATACACCGTCGGCTTCCAGAGCGCGACCAACGCGAGCGACGTCGTCACCTCCAGCCCCGAGTTCGCGGTCCAGCCCCCCCCACGTCGGCCACCGCCAGCGGTACCACCACCGCCAGTGGTACCGCCACGGCGTCGCGCACTGGTTCTGGGTCTACGTGCGTCCATTCCTTGATTCACTTCAAACTCAAGTACAAAAACTAACTCTCCCTTTTGCTCAGCTCGGCGACCGCAACCGCCCCGCCCTCCGGCTCATCCGCCCTCTCGTCCGCTCTCAACTCCATCTCTTCCGCGGCATCCTCCGCCGCCTCCTCTGCGCGCTCCTCTGTCTCAGCGGCTGCATCCGGGTCCAGCGCGTCCTCGAGCTCGTCGTCCAGTTCTTCGGCCGGTGCCGCCCTCGCCCTGAAGCCGATGTGGTCTACCGGCATGAGCCTCGCGGTGTCGGTGGTGCTGGGTGGGTTCGCGGTCGGCGCCGTGGCGCTATAGGCGTAGGCTTTCTCCGCCGACGTCCTCATGTCTTCGAGTTCTCAACGGCCTCCCTTGCCTCGCGCACTATCACCGAGCGGCGCTTGGCATCACCGCGGATGTGGTTTTTGTTGAGAAATTGCTTCCTTCTCTCTACTTCTTTGCTTCGTTTTGATGGACATGACCCTTGCATTTTTTTGACGGACACACTACATACGTTTACGCACACCACGACATTGCTATCTCACCTCACCTCACGCACGCTTTTATTTTGGTTTCCCTTCTTTCGACTTGAACTTGGCGTTGTATCTAGCTAGTGTTCATTTATGCCCTTGTTTGTATGTAGTCTTTTCGTTTTGGTTGGTATTTCCAGTTCTCGAGCTTTGAGGGACAAGGAGTACATATACCTGTAACTTAGGCTTGCGCCAGTTGATGTTGAAAATAATAGTTCCTCCAGGAACTGACGAAAATTTTGTTGGACGAGGAGATTTTCCTTCCTGCCACGACCACGGCGCTTGATTTATGACTACTTTGGTTCAAATCTCCTCCTGCCCACCTCCATTCCTCGCCAGATTATCGGGTTTGAAATCGAGTGAGTCTTTCCGTACTTGAAAACTTGAATGTTCCTTCGACCAACATACATCCGGGCTTAGCCGCGGCCGCTTGTTCATGAGGAAATTGTTACAATTGAGCTCCGTCCATGCTAGCTCATGCATCCATCCGTAGTCTCTGTTACAGAACCAACGTCATCCAGAGTCTTATCCGATACACAGGTGACGAACATGTACCTGTATATGATCCATCCGGTACTCGTGTGAGGGCATCTATCCATCCGGCTGTCGCGGGTTGTCTGTGACCTGAAGAACTGGTACTCATTGCTTATCGCCCCCCACAGTCAAACGTAATGGGAACCATACTGCAACCTATACCTTCAGACCTTAGATCACAAAAGATAAAAAATCCACATTTGTGCAAACCAAAAGGGTCAGTGGCTCTTTCATTGCATTCGATTCATCTGAAGTTCATGGGCTCCAGGCTAGTCGGATTGTTCTCCAAGTCGGCAAAACACTCAAAATATTTTCTAGGGATGTCCTATCCATTGTGGTAAGCGAGCCGGTGGCGGAGAGAACTTCAACTCATGAGTTCCGTCTCGTCCCACGCGCTTGTGATGACAGTTCAACTTCAAATTGATGTTTCGGTACAAAGCTCAATTTTTTGATGAAAAATGCTGTCATATGCTTCGTTTCATTGCTTCAAGTTCTAGTGCTGCTATTGTGCTACACTGTTCAAGTACAATTTAATGGTCCCACTCTATGATGAAACAACTGATTCGCTGACTGCGGCCGAGACAACCTGAAAAGTTTACTATAAGCTAATATTCAAAAGAGGACAAGATGAGACCTGCACGCACCTCTGCCTCCGTAAAAGCCTGCGCCTGTACATTATAAAGGCTCGCATATTCGCCCTCGCGTGCCATCAAATCCTTGTGCGTCCCCAATTCAATCACCTTACCCTCTTTCATGCATCTGTGTTGAAGATGGCTAGTGAGCCCGCAGCTAAAATGGAATGGCGAGGGAAGAAAGGAAACACACATAATGACATCCGCGTATTTCGTTAGATGCCCAAACCGATGTGTTACGAATATCATGGTTTTGCCCTCCCCGGTTTGCCGCAGCCGCTCGAACAGCTCGAATTCGCCGCGAGGGTCAAGGGCACTTGAAGGCTCGTCAACGCAGAGGAGTTTGATTTTCTTTGTTTTGAATCTCATAAATGTTCGTGCACTGGAGTAGTCAGTGAGCCACGCGCGGAAGACAAAAGGCATGAGAACTCACGCCACAAGCCGCTGTTTCTCTCCACCTATATACCCGAGTTAGAAAACATGGGCGAGTAGTTCATGCAAAACGCACCGGAAATCTCTGTCGTCTTCTCCAGCTTCGCCAGCACATCCTTCAGTGCTTTATGCTTATCATCATCCAACTGATACCCAAACGCAGTCATAATCGGCTCCAACGTCGTCTCCGCCCCATCCTTGAACTTCTCCAACAGCTCCGCCGCCCCGCCATCCTTTGCCGCCTCCATAATCATCTGATTATCCTTCACATGTTCCGCGTACCCGAGCCCGATATTCTCTGCGAGCGTCAGTGGGTAGAGCTTATGGTCCTGCGTCAGCGTCGCCTGTGCACGCCGAAGGTCCGCCATGCGATATTCGGAGATGGGCAACCCGTCGATGAGGAGAGTCCCTTGCTGGATGTCGTACATGCGCGTAAAAAGAGCTTGATGAGAGTGGATTTGCCGCTGCCGTTGGCGCCGACGATGACCACGAGGCTGCCGGCAGGGATTGGAACGAGATGTCTTGCAATGCTGCCTCCTTTGGACTTTCCCCGCCTGGGTACAGAGAAGGAGACGTTCCTGATCAAGAGCAGTCAATATCCAAGCCATAGTAAAGACATGTCTGAAAACACACCGAAGCTCGATTTCATTCCCTTGGATTTTCGACGTCGGGGCGCGGGTATTCGCTCTCCGTCGATGATCTGGTTCTTCACTTCCCCAGCCTCGTACAGAACCTTGATCTCAGTAAACGATTTACTCAGGAGAAATCCCAGAAAAGCATGTTGAGCGAGTAATCTCAAACTCGACGAGTACTGTTGCAAATTGCAATTGAAGACATGGAGAGCTGCGGGCGCGAGCATTGCGCTGATGGCCCAGTAGAGCTGCAGTCGCGAGGAGCAGAGTTAGGATTTACGTCGGATTTAAAACGGAGTGCTCACGGTGGGGAGCGCGCCGGCCCATTCCGCGAGAATTCGGTCTATTGGCGTGGTTTGGACGCCATACAGGGACCATGCAGACTGAGACACGACGTCGCCGAGGGCGTCTCGCGCACGATGATATTCTGCGTTTGCAAATATGAGATATTCACATTATGCTGCACTGCGACGCGGAAACGTACCTGAGGTGATCCACCCCGCGATGTCCCCAGCAATGATATCTCCTTGAACCGTGACTGACCCATGGACTCAAGAGATTGTAGCCGCAGGTACGCTGCGTTGGCCGAGTACGCAACATGCTGGATATTATAAGCGGGAAACTGAGGACTGTACGTCCAAGGCTACTCCTATCTCACGTTTCAGCCACAAGGTCCGCTCACTAGCCAGAGTCAACAGAGGCCGCACCATGACGACGAGTGTGAACAGTGGCCCGGCACTTCTTTGCTGCGAGATGAATGCGAGCTGGCTGAAGAGCCCGACCAGCCGCATGGACGCCTCGCAGAGATTCTCGAATGCGGACCACGTCGCCGGCGCGAGCTTGTGATCTGCTGCTGTTGTCTGTATGCAGGCAGAATCCATCTCAGCGAAACCAGGCACGAATCGTGAAAAGGACGTACCGTCAGCCGTCGGCATATCGAGGCACAGTCTGGCTGGAAGAATGATTCCGTCTGAATATTATTATTTCCCGGTGGCATTGCACCTACCCTGGAGAAGATAGGCCTTGAAGTGTAATCGGATACGGTCCTCCAGTATGGGGAAATGTAGTCCCTGAACTTGCGTCAGTCACGCACGAGGAACCATCGACAGACCCACCTTGCCCAGTTCATGACGGCATTCACGGTTACACATATCAGGCGCGCGACGAGGGCTTGGATTATGGCAGACACATCCGGGCGCCCTTCTGGTGAGTCCTACCTCGATCTGGATGTCAAGATGCACATGAGTATACCATGATCCAAAGAACTCAAGGCGCGCACGAACAACACGCAAGAGACGGTCGGACACGTATAACAGCAGGACGGACTCCACTCCTTCCACAGCTTCAGCAGAACCAGGAGAACAAACAGGTGCGGGCTGAGCTGGTATATGTCGTAGAAAGAACTTCCGGACGACGGGGGTAGGCAAGAACGATCGAGTTCCATTTCTGTTTCGTGGTGGAAATGATCCCGCCAGACACTATTTCGTTCGGTAACAATACGCGCCAGACACCGAGATTCAGGGTGGTGAACGCGTCGGTCTCGTCGACCTGACGGCGAGGACGGGTCCTTCTCGTTCGTGGATTTGGGAGTTTTTTCTCGAGGGAGCGCCCATGGGAGATGAGGGGAGAAATGTCAGTTGTGCCACCAGGGCCGTGCGCGCCATATAGGGCATCAAACCTCTGTGGCCGAATGCCCGTGGCGAGTCATATGGGAGCTTCCAAGCTGTTAGATGCACCATACGGGGCAAACAGCGTCCTCGTTCCCTGGAAGCGAGGACAGCCGCCAAATCTCGCTGGAACAGAAGCCCCGCGAGTATCTCCATATTCCGCGCGTTGGAAATCAACAGCGCTCAGTTTTGGATCATGAGCGGTCCGCTGCGATATGCCAGTCTAGTTAAGCGCCGAGGAAATTTCCGTGCTGAAGGGTTTGAAGGGAAGTGGTCAGATTGAGTGGAAATCGCGTCCACCGAGACAAAACAATTCCATGGTGAAACCGTGGATAGCATCAAAAGCTGTGTGTGGAGGGATCTTCCGTCGATTGTGGTGGGTGATGCCAAAAAGTTGGCGGTGTTGCGCACTTTGACAGGTGGCGGTGCAGCTTCTCCACTTTTCGAATTTCTTCCAACAAAGTTTCCTTAGACCTATTCCAACTTCGAAAAATTCAAGCAAGCCCTAAGTTATGAATCTCTCTCCTTTCTGAACTTTTACAATATGTGCTGCTCACAAGTTCACCTCGAACCAACCTATTTACTTTTGCTGTGCTGCAGATCCGCAGACGGCGGCGTTGTGGCATCAACAGGAGCATAGTCCTTGGTTTACAGTCGGTAGTTAGTTCTATTAACAGTCTGCCGGTCTCAAATTTTCTCAAGAGACTCAGTACTTAAGCATTCTAGTCAAAACACGGGGTTTCACTGACTCAACATCTCAGTCCAAGGCGCACCTGACCTGAGCAGTGTACATGTGTGCAAACGAATAAGAATAGGAATGGAATGGTAAAAAGTTATGCATGGGTTGTCGAGCGTCGTTTTGGTGGAGGGACGGGAATCGATTCGCATCGCTTGACGAGACGGCGATGCGATCCCGAGTCCCGAGAAACATCGAATTGGAACTGCATTCGCGAAACAGGGACATTGGACTATCCAACATAGCAGAGATCTTTTTCTTTCTTTTCTGGTGGATCGTGCAATCCCACCTACTTACATTCGCTTAAATGCCCACCTCGTCTCAGATGTGCCATCCGCTGGTTTCAAGAATACCGCCAGACAATCAAACTCAGAAGAATCGACCCAACAGGAGACAGTCGATGCTTACATCTGATCTGTCTGCGTTACTATTAACAGTCCACACCAGGTCCTCATCCGGGACTTTGATCTTTTGAACGATGATTACTCCCAGGCGGAGGAAATCCGAAGAGGAAGAAGAGCCTACCATGAAGGGTATCCTCTCCAGCGGGCTCGATAGAGTAGCTGTCAGCGTTCCCCTGTGTAGCGAAGATTTTCCCCTGCAAATGGATTAATTCAAGTTCGGATCGCCTGAGAGATATAATAACGCACAAATGGACCGGACATAGGTGATTTTGGCAGCAGCCCTGAGACCAAGCGTTGGCGATTTTGCCCCAGTCTCTTCCATCCCTCTACTTTCCACTAGGGGTTAAGATTATCAACGACGATCCGCAGGTTCATCCTATAGATATTACTTACAATCGCGAAGTCGCCCGGCCAGTCCCGTGTGAGGGTGACGAAGATCGGTTGTTCGGGGTGTAGCTACGGAGTTGTGCACCGTTGGCTACGTTATAGATTATGTAGTTCCCTGCCTCGACATCGAACGACTTGGCGGGGGCAACAGACTAGCATTATGGATTCCTCCTCAGCCAAGTTCAATTTGAAGAATGAAAAGTAAGGTCACGCACCGTGGCGAAGTTGAAGCTGTACGAGAGCTGGAAGAACGAGGGCGAGGCGGGTGCCGCGCTGACGAGCGCCAGAGCGCCGAGGCCGAAGGCGAGAACTTTAGAAAACATGGTGAAGCTTGATGAACGAGTAGTTTGGTGGCGCTATGTTGGAGGGAAAGATCACGAAGAAAGGCGAGACAACAAGAGTCTTTTATGTGCGTTTCTTTACGGAATTGTCAGGATCAGGTGTGGCTGCTGTCCGGTTCTGAACCGATTTCGAGTCTGAACCGAACACTATGATTATGACGGGAGATGAGAAGCTCGGGAACAGGAGGTTTGGGGGAGCAAGGTCTCTAGGCTTGCGTCATAAACCTCCTGTTCCCAGTGGACATACGCAGAGTGTCAAAGTTTAGCGTGGGAGGAATGGAGGATTCATCACCCTGAAAATGGAAATTGGACCGCCAATCAGACTTGAGCTCTGTTCGAAAGGGGTGCATAGAAGGGTTTGAATTGGCCGATGCGACAAGTAAAGAGAAGGTGAGGTCGTAGTTTTGCAAGCCATAGTTGGCATAGTTGTTGTGTTGTTGTCGTCCCTGGTGACCGACTGACCGGCGCGAGTACAAATGGCGGGGTACATCACGAGTTGCATAGCCCGTGGAGTCAAGTGCGCCTGCCTGGGACTCTGAGATATAGGTTGACATGGCCGCGCAAACATTTTTTTTTTTTTTGACGAAACGCACGAGTTAGTGGTTATACTGGAAAGCTACAAACGTAGCTCGTATTATTTCGGCAACCAAGTCGAAGGAGTGTTGAGGGGTTACAAGTATTATAAGTGGGCGCTATGATTCGATTCTCGAAGTACGGTGTTGTTGAAAAGCGGTAGAGAGGAGTTTGATCCGACTCTGTCCGAGTCCACGTATCTGGTTCGGCTGACGAGCCCGAAATTGAACTTGCATACCGACAAAATCCATCAGGTCACATTTGGCGTCTGGAATAAGCTTCCTCGTGGATGGGTTTGAGGATCTGTATTGAAAAATGCGACTGAAAGTGACGAGACAGGCGAGATATAGGACTCCCAGGCGGTTGTCGAATTCGCGTGAAGTGTTGAGATCGAGAAATCGTTTCTCAACTATTTCCCAAGTTTCCACGAGGCCGCGCTGGCCCAGGTGGCCCGAATGATCCGACATTAATTCTACTTGCCTCCGTGCATCGTCTCATCCTTGAGCTTTCCGCAGCGGGAGCACGTGTATTCAAATCAATATCGCCCAGAATCAAATGGTCTAATTTTACCGGTACTTGGGAATCTACTCTGGATGTTTGGGAATTATCGCTCGGTTTCCTATGATCAAGCTCGCAGAATGGCAAATAGTGGGTGGGCACCGTTCGTGTGGGGTCTGTGACAGATGTAACCTGTAACTTGAATGTCACGAAAAAACACCCACGTACTTATGAATAAAACAATAACACCCAGATAAGTTAAGACGCGTAGAAACCGTTCGGGAAGTATTAAATTTCGTAAGATGCTGGGCATGTCATTGATATGCGTCCAGCCGCGTGAAAAAGGGTACACCCTCCCACAAACCAACTTCGCCCCCCGGCCTAGTTGGTGATGACGTGGCTGATGACGCGCCGGGAGCTCGGGAGGCCTAGGTTCACCGAAAGTGGAAATCTCACGTGGGCGCGGAACGCAGGTGACCGTGACGTAGTTGGTGACTCGCGTGACGCGTGCCTTGCTCTTGCCCTTCGCGTTCACTGGAGATACTTCCTCGAAGCTACGGGGGTGTCGCACCTTATTGAGCCTACTCTGGTCCCTGGCCCTAAGTTCTCGTATGGAATGTACCCAAATTACCCACGGCGACCAAATCCAAAGCGGTTCAGTGTTTGTACTCGAAAGCCGCTTGTTTTGGGCAGCTGGAGCTCAAGAAGCCGCTTTTGAACATGGCAAGGGTTGTCGATGTGGTCTTTGAGACGAATTGTCAAAGGAATTCGTCACGCCGTTTTCTGGGGCCTATCCAACGCGAATCGCTTACCAGAAACTCCACGACTGTCGGGTCACCGAGGTCGATTTTAAACATCGTTAAACTGGTCCTCGTCCAGACGTACCCAGATTTTTCAATTTCAGAACGACTGTAAGGTTCGACGTTCACGACAGGTGCCGTTAATCACATATTTCGCGCAGATTGACTGAGTTAAGACGCAGATCCGGGTACCGTCGTGCTTTACCATCATTATTGTACTTGTCGACCCAGGTACGCGCCTCTTTCCCTTATGTTCTCGGTGAGCCCTGAACGTACCACGAGTAGCGTTTTCACCGACAAAGTCCGGGACCTGGCCAGAACTCTGGCCGTGCATACCCGTTCCCCCTGCAGGAGATAAGCCTTCAGTGACGGAGACTGAAATCCAAAGCAGGTTACGAAGCACCTCGACTATCGGGCAGCAAGTTGATTTCTGCACATCCAGCCGTAGCTCAGATTTCTCTTTTTCAAGCTGAGATCGACTGTAAGGCTTGAGGTCGACTCTACAGGTGTGGTTCCTCGTGCTTTGGCCTTGTATCTCGGTTGGGATTGACGTGGACATTCAGTAGCGCTTTACGCTTGCAGCTCGAGTCACGCTCGACTAGCCATTTGCCGTGTTTGTGGACTCCAGTAATTGCTTCCCCTTCGTTTTCGATGAGCGCTGTCAACTAACTGTATTCTCAGATAAGCGTGGAGACCCGGGTGCAGTCGCGCTTTCCCATCTATTCACCGTCCCCATCGACAAACTGCAAGTACGCATCAACCCTCCTCCCCTTTTGTCTTCAATGACTACCGTTTATCAATGCTCCTCCGCCAGAAAAGTCAAGCCCGTGCAGATGGAATGTACACCGGGCGCCTTCCCCGGCGTTACGCAATTGCGCCATGGCGACAACGCACGCACACGAATTAGTCACCGATGAATGGACATCCCATTATGCCGACACGCGGAAACACATACACGCGCACGACTCGAGCCTGCGGCCGCTCTCATCGCGCCAAAGAGCATTCTCAAGAGGTATAAATTGGGCCTGTATGTTACCCTCGTCCGTGCATCCGCTAGAATCGCTGGATGCCCATGCATATCTCGCGCGCACTCTCTACTCTTCTGCCCCTCTGGGCCTTTTCCAGTACGTCGCCTCTCTCCGCGGCTTTTCCTTCCGGGGACTGATAGGCTTCGGCTTTCGCAGGCCGTGCAGCGTATGACTACATCATCGTTGGTGGTGGTCCGGGCGGGATCATCGCTGCGGACCGTCTGTCTGAAGCAGGGAAGAAGGTTTTGGCGCTGCTTGAGCGTGGGGGCCGAGTACCGCAGAGATTGGGGCACCTACACGCCTTCGTGGGGTATTCCGACGAACGTGAGTCGACTCATGTAGCTACCTTTCCTCGAAGCCTTCGCTCACGGACACATTTCGATGTATGTAGTTGACCAAATTCGACATCCCGGGGGCTTTTGAGGTGCGGTTTACATTCAGATGGATATCGAAAAAAGACTCAACGGCAGCGTACATTTGCAGACTTTCTGGGGCGATGCTAATCAAGTGAGCTGGCCCTGCTGCTTGCGGTATGAAAAGATGCTCGCCACAACCTTCGTTCCCTCAGTACTGGTGGTGCAAATGGTAAGAAACCGCGGCCTACTCCCATATCGGTGTCTCATTTACCGGATCCGTAGACATTTCCGTCTGGGCGGGCTGCCTCATCGGCGGTGGCGGAAGCATCAACGCAGGGTGCAAATCCTGCACTCCTCCACGTCTCCCCGCCCCCAACTCACACTATTCCCCCGTGGGTTCCAGACTATACTGGGTTGCTCTCCGACTCCGTACACCCCCTCCGTTGCCTCCGGCTGGCCTGCGGGCTGGCAAGACCACATGACCATACACTGCGAAGGTGTCCCCGCGCGGCTCCCGTCCACTGACTCACCTTGCGTCCACCGACGGGCTGCGGTATCTGGAGCAGTCCTCGACGGTTATGGGGCAGCTGCTCAACAGCCAGGGATACACCCAGACGACCATTAACAATAACCCGAACGCCTATGAGCACGTATATGGCTTCAGCTCGTACGATGTATGTCCCTTCTTCCACTCCTCCCTCGTCTCGCCTCTCCCCCTCGTTCTAATGAGACCCGACGCAGCACCGGCGGCAAGCGCGCCGGCCCAGTCGCGACCTTACCCTCCAAAACCGCTTTCCGCGGCACGTGCACCTCTCTCGTCACGCTCAAGCTCTACGGGCCTGCCACCGCCGTCGTGGGTAAGAGAAAAAGCAAATCGTCACCGGTGTGTAGACCAAATCTCCCGACACCTCCCTTTGGGCCTTTAACGGACTGGCACCCTGAATCCTGGCGCTGCAAAGTGTCATCCTCTCCGCCGGTGCGCTTGGATCGTCGCGCATCTTGTATCAGAGGGGATTGGGGCCGAGCGATATGTGTTGGTGGTGCAGAATAGGGGCGGAATGCGGAGGGGCGGAAGAAGCGGTGTTCCTGGGTTCCAGCAGGGGAGTGGATCGAGTTGCCGGTGGGGTACAATGTAATGTGGCTGTTTTTTTTTTTTTTTTTTTTTTTTTTTTTTTTTTTTTTTTTTTTTTTTTTTTTTTTTTTTTTTTTTTTTTTTTTTTTTTTTTTTTTTTTTTTTTTTTTTTTTTTTTTTTTTTTTTTTTTTTTTTTTTTTTTTTTTTTTTTTTTTTTTTTTTTTTTTTTTTTTTTTTTTTTTTTTTTTTTTTTTTTTTTTTTTTTTTTTTTTTTTTTTTTTTTTTTTTTTTTTTTTTTTTTTTTTTTTTTTGGGTGTTGCCCCCGCGGCCGGGGTCCATCAAACCCAGGTCCTCGCGGTGCTTGCCCTGTCCCTGGATGTCATACCATGCTAGATTGAATTTCTGGCGCTCGTACGTCGGGACAGATAAAGCGGGCAGCGGCGCGTGCGCAGCCAGCGCTTGGCTTGAGTCGTCGACACCGCTGATTGACCGACCGACGTCATGTGTAGATCCAAGGCACCGTGCGCCCGGGCGGTGTTAGCTACGCCATGACCAACTTCCCTACAATGCTAGGTACGCATGCTCACGTCTCCCTCTTGTCTTCGTGGCGGAAAAAACTGATTAGTTCCCTCGAGTCAAGCCTTTTCGGTGACGCTCTTCCTGGCCACGCCGCCTTGGTGCAACCATGAATTTCTTTCCCGGCTAAGCGCTTCTGCTAGTCGACCGGTCTCACGTCTCGCGGCCGGATCGTGGATCGACGCAAATCTGAACCGGCGTTCCCGCCTCGTGCAGCCCTACTTCCTACCGACTGGTCGACGAGGCAACGCTCGTCACCGCTATTAATGATGTCAACGCTAGCGTCAAGAATGGTACGCCCCTCAGAACGTATATTGGCGACTGGCTCATGCGTCTGTGAAGTCCCTGGTCTCACACTATCACGCCCGATTACTACGACCACCGTCTCCAACTTTGGTAGGCCCGCCCTCCCTCTCTGCTGTCCACTGCGCCCTGACAATTGTGTCTCGCCAGTCGCCTACGCATATGCTGACGTGGGCAGCTACCTTAGTCCTGCGAGTTTTGGACGAACTACGAATGCACCGCAGGGGAACCTGCTTTCAAACCCACTGGGTCGGCGCGATCAAATTGGGGACATCCGCGTCCGCAGTCGTCATGTCAACGCCAGGGTCTTCAATACAACAAACTTGGTACGCGGTGTCTCGTACTCTCATGGAGGAAGCTATATGGGTGCGCTGATTCGCCTGCAATAGTTTGTCGTCGACGCTTCCATCATACCCTCGCTGCCGTACGTGGAACCCCACACCCGTGATTGCTGTCCACGGCTGAGCAGGCCGTGGCGAAGATTTTGGCGCTGTAGATTTTGAGTACAAGAAATACATCTGGATTTTAAACCGGCTAGTGAGCGGGCACTACTGGGACATGGAGGAGCTTTTGCTCTCCGACCTCGGGACCACTCCATTGTCCTGCCTCCTCGGCGGCGGCGTATATTGTTCCTCGCCAGGGGAAATCGGGCGATGCGAGGTTTCTGGTTGTACTGGAACCCTGGCGTGACTGTGGGAGATTGTGCCGGCTCGTGATGCGACATACCGCTTGCTCCAGGAGCCGCTCGAAAATCGTTGGAATATTTGGGCCCTGCTCTCCTCCTTCCACAGCAGGTCCTCCTCCACGCACCGTCGTACCTTCCCACAGGTCCCTTCAAATTAGCGCAGATGATCGGCACCTCTGAGGTCGATGGGTGCTTTTGATTGTTGTGAGGGAGAGTCTTGACTACTGGGTCGCACGCGCTGAAGCAAGACAAAAAGCCTGAGTGGCGGCCGCGACCGGATATTCGTGGGGTATGGAGGAGAGATAGGGGATGCAATGTCTGCGCTTGTGAGCTCATGCTCTCGGCGAATCCCTCCGACGGCGAAATCACTGGTCGGCGAGCGCGGAGACCAGTATCGGGACCATGAGATACTGCCGATGGCCGAGGAGATGCAGCCACTCCGGAGCGCTGGATCGTCTCCAGATGCTGTTGCGTGGCAGAAAAAACGTGACTTTGTGCGCGGAATGGGTACGGATGAGCCATCGCTATCAGGCGGTCGCATGAGCTGTGGATGCTGCTCTTCCCGCGGGAGATAGAGGAGGGAGGCGAGGACGTTTCTGGGGTTTATGGAGACGTGTGTGCATCGGTTTGAGACTCATCGCGAGTCGAAAGGAAGTGAATCCACGACAGAAGCTTCTCGTCCTGCGTTTTTGTCCGCCAACTCGAGTATGAGCTTTTCCCCTCAATGACTTCGAAGACAAATGCTGCGTATTTTCAGACAGCTCGATTGGCGCGAGATACTTCCAGGACCAGTGCGTTGCACCCAGGATCACGACAACGGGAGGGTACGCGGTTATCTTGGCACCTGAATTGGCGACAATGGCCATGGCATGAAACGAACTGTGAGTTCCATAAAACTGATAAAGATAATCCTGGATCCGCTATCCTTGCTGCACGTGAAAGACTGGGGAGCAATCGTCCGAGATCATTTTGGGAGTATCGTAGTGGGCCTTGCATCAATTTCAGTGAGTCTTGGTGGTTTAACAGAACGACAAAACGTACGAGCGCGGGAACCGCATCGAAGCAAGGTCGACTATTACCTTCCGCTGCCGTCCGATGGCTGCGTAAACTCCATTCCCAGGCGACAGTAAATGTAATAACGTCCCGCATTCCTGGGGCAGAAGATCAACTGGCAGGCGCCCGAAAAGGCGATTGGGAGTGGTGGCAAAATTGTCCTTGCTCCACTTATATGTGGGAAGAAACACCGGGAATGCGGCTTGAGGCGTCGTCCAGAATGTCGTCATCTCGAGCGTTGGCGGTAAAATTTCGTGGTAAATTTCCATCGACTCTGCCGACAGCAGCGGACTTCGGTTGATGATGGGGAAGGACGCGGACGCGGTGGGAGCCCTGAGTTGAAGAGTGGTCGTAAAAAGCAGCCTTGACATGAAGGCGGAGTACCAGAGGATGAACGTGTGTTGTACTATCCATATATTGAGCAGATGGGCCAAGCGGGATTGGAAGGGCGATGCTTTCGGTCGGAGGCTGCCGTCAATGAGAGTAAATCCCATCCCTGCAGCTACACTGGCGATAAAAACAACTGAAAAACTAGACGCCACTAAAAATGGAGGTTGGGGGAGACGCTATTTGGAGTGCGGTGGAAAAAACGGAGTCCACGAGCCCAAGAATGAAAAAGAAGGACAGGAATAATAAGCAATTGAGGGAGGGACTCGATTGCTGGACCTAGTAACTTCTCGGAAGATTTCCAGCGTGTTCTGATATCAGTTAACCGTTCCACTGCTTTATGATGCGGAGACCAGGATACAAGATTCAAAAATCCCCGGCATGCGATGGGCGAGGGCCCCAATGGATAACTATCGAAACTGGCATCAGATCATGTGGTTGACGAGTGAAAAATAATACACTGATGATGAGTGAGAGAGTCAAGTACACGTTGAACCGGCACATCACTGGCAGCGGGAGAGAAAACCGCTGGAGGCGATAGATTTAAATTAGCGACGTCGGTGTTGCTGATGCGTATCATGATATTTGTGACATTTTCAACAACAGCTCGTTCGTTCTTGCGATCTCGTCCTGCTTGAGGGTTGCCAGAGAGGGAACAATAAAGGCTGTGACTATGGCGGAGAATAGACCGAGCTTGAATAAAAATATTGAAATGAGCTGAATACGACCCGACGGGAAGAGGTGGACCCACAAAAACAAGGAGTGCGTCGAGGCCACTGCGCCAGCCCTCGGCTTTTGGTTGAATGACATCTGTCATCGTGGAGCGAAGCAGGGCATTCCAAGCACTGCTGCTCGTAGCTGGGAGTTCCGGGCATAGGTTGACGTGATTTATCTACAAACTCAGGGGTTCAGACTGGTGACGTGTGGGATTCTTCGAGTCGAACGCGAACCCGCCCATTCTTTTCGCTGGTCTTTTTCGCCGGAGGAGAGTGTTTTGGGTTCGTCGATTAATGATGCTAGTCTGATAATGCTGTTGCTAAACATGGTAAAAAAAACAACGTCATTCTTGACGAAGCAGCGAAAAACTAAAAATTTGCTCGGACCTCAAAAATTGTTGTCGCATCATCGGCTTGCGACGAATGTGTACTTCAGAACGCGAATCCACGGTCTCCATCGTCGCGGTCACGCAAAGTCGAATGAAGAGATCTACAGAGACTGCGAGGCAATCTCGCAAAACCGAGGGTAATGGCAGAGGGAAGAAAGCCAAAAGCAGATAAGTACCACTAATGCACGTGACGGGCCAACGACGCGGAGTTTGAACTTTTTGAACTCAGTTCAAACTCGAGTTGAATCGACATTTTTCAAAATGAGGGCAATTCATGGTAAAAGCCTTTACACCTCCAGTTTTTCTTTTGGACGGAATTTAATTTGACGTCGCTGAAATGCATGTAACATTACCCAACACTTCTTGATCACCTTCGGGTTCCCTTGACGTAGCACCAATTGAAACATGCTCGGTATAATGGGTACAATGTAAAGAATGCCGATATCACTGAGAATTCCTCAGAGACTCTGGCCCAGAGTCAGTACGAGGCAACATGCTCAGGGCTGAAACGAAGTTCAACCACAGGTCTAGATATGATGCTCATCTTAGAATCGTATCTCCTGCGTCATCCGTGTCAGGACTGTGTTAATCTAGATAGCACCTGGAACTCCAGCGCTGAACTTCGCTGAAACCTCGCTCCATGTAGCGTCGTTATAATGCTGAATACTTGGGGTGAGCGTAAGGTCGCTTTAGATTCGAGGAATACTGCGGGTCTGACTAGAATAAACGCGAATCATTCATCACACTGCTAGCCAGTAGACATACCGCGAGGGAAGTAGGGTGCCAGCAGCCAACTATATGTGGAGGGTTTTGAACTCAAATCCTTTGGAGACAGTGAGAGCTTCACCTCATGCGGTTCCCATCTGCATAACGATTGCGTTACATGAGCAACATGATTCAACATGAGGACTCCTAACGCGATTCATCAGTCTCTGGGGCAGGTCCAAAGGGCCGGGTATCGTACCCAATACCAGTAAGAAATAGAATGCTGAATAATGTTATCAAGCTGCCGGAACAAGGAAACAGACAAGTACTTGCCTGCATCCTGTAGACACAGATACAGAGTAGGTTTAATCGGACTTTGGACTTGAACGCACTGAGTAGACCCGACTTTACGACCCTCTCTTCGGTCCTTCCAGGGTCATGATTGTTTCTATACCGTCAATGGCCTTGTTGAGTATGAGACCCAAGTAGATACCTGTACACCCGTGAGCAAGAAAGATGGTGTTGAACGCTGGACTTACACGCCACCGCCCACGGAGGTGCACCCTATCACTCAGCATTGACCTTCTAAGCGCATGAGCAGCGGAGGGAAGCTTACCACACTGCCAGATTCTGTTCAAAATCTAAAACGCAGTTCATAACCAACAACTTACTCGCTACGTTGATATCCGGTACATTGTTGAACCAGGGAGGTGCTGTGAATCTCCGTACTTCCCGCCAGGCCCTTTGAAACACCAGTGAGGGAGATGACCGTAGTGGTCAATCCGATCAGCGCCTCGACCATAGGAAAACGGATGAACGACGGAAATTGGTGTGTTTGACCCACCAGTCTCGGCTATGTTGTCCTCAGAGTCCCGATCAACAGAAGAACGACGTTTCTTACCACAGAACTAGGAACAGAGTAAACGCAACCCACTTGAAGAAATGTCGTTTCTGATCCATCGAGACATTTGACAACCGTGACATACTTTTACGACTCCAACCATAAACCGCATTGATCCAAGTGAGAATAAGCAGCTCCCCAGCCAAAATTGAGAACACTTCAGTCAATCCCAATGTACCAGCGAGACGCGCGAGAACGTGGGAGCCCGATTAAAAAACTCTTGATCTACCTGTTCAAACCACGCACTACTGAAAGACGGATTGGACCACGAGAGTCGAGCAATCAGGAGGCAACACTCTACTTGAAGGTTCCTCACAATGGCTACCGCGGCCAGATGAATGGTCAACGTTCAGGATTGTTTGATGAATATATACCGCATAGATACTGGCTCCCTGCAGGAAGCTTTGGTTCAAGCTCAACGGCCAAGGTAAATGTTTTTCGTCCCGACTGCGAACGTTAGCATTCCGAAACGCAGAGTGAAGAAGTGAAACATACGGCTTCCATTAGAAAGAATCTGTAAGGAATTTAATGAGAGCTATAACAGGATACGTGTAACAAGTACGTGCCCAAGGGCAGGAATTGTGTGGTAACGATTGAACAGAAATAGGACTTTCGAGACGGTCCACGACGCTCTGAATCAGAGATGAGTTCTCGAAATGCATCGCAGAAGGCTGGCACACCTCCACACAGATGCTATCTAGGAAAATATTTAGTACATGAACCAATACAACGAGGAGACGCGCCTCTCTGTCCAGTGTTAGACAGACATCGTACACCACCCACGTGAGTGCGGCAGCTAGAACACCAGCGTCAAAAACAGGCAAGATGAAAAACGATGGACGGGTGCTCACTGGCGCTGCCCTGGAGATAGTTGGGGTTGTAAACGGGGGTGTGCGAGGGCATCGCCGCAGAAGGGTGCCTCGAACTAGCAGCGGCGTGGATCGCGGAGACTTTGAAAGGCTTTTTTTTAATGAAGGCAGCTTGGTGGAGTGCTTTCCTTAAACGATTGTATCGTCCTGACGGCGGAAGAATATGTGCGACTTTGAGTGCCAAATTTGACAACGGTGGGTAGGAAGTTGAGCGGTGGCGTCAAATAAAACGGACTGCGGTAACCAGCTACAGGCATTGACAGTGTCTGACATTCCGTTCACGGCGTCACAAGGATGTATTACGGATGCGTTCGGAATCTCTTGGCGGAAGCATTGAGAGAGCGGGGAAAGAAGATGCTTCTCTTCAATCTTGATTGCCACCGGGGAACACACGTGCGCCAGCCAAACTCCTGACAACGTACTGAAAATCGTAATCCATATATAAGTGGAATCATCGCTCGCATCGAGTAGTCTACTCCATCTTTTCAGTCGAACCTTTACCGTCCTCTTCGTCCTGTGCGGGAATGTTATGTTCGGTGAGATCCCCTGGACGGAAAGTTCCTGTTTTGCATCATTAGCCATCGATTTCGAGCACCCCTTCTGTGACCGAACCTTGTCGAAGTTCTCTTTCTGCTGCGCGGTGATCCCCGACCTTCGCATACCGTGTGCCGGGTACAAACAGCGGCGCGTTCTCAAATAATGCGTCCATCTCTGTAGAGCATGACATTAGCTCCACCATGGAGAGAGCCAAGTGTACACACCCCTCAAGACGGCGGCCTGTTGTTTCCTGTAAGTTAGTTAGCCACGAGTGGGGTCAGAACATCAAAATCCACACGGGATAGAATGCCCATATGAACAGAGCGCTATGTGGGAAATCAGAATCGAGCCAATGAAAATGAATCCGAACGAACTTCGTGTACAAATCGCAAATACGAGATCTAACTTGTTATCAGCGTTCTTCGAATGGTCTCGTCTAGGGCGGCTCACAAAATCTAAGAAAAAAATCAACCTCTTGTCCGTATCAATCAGGACCACTCACTTCCACCCGATGTTTTGAAACGCCGGAGAAGTAACCTGGGCAATGAAACTGGCGTAACTCGTTAGACTGTAAAAAAAGAAACATTGATTATTCGCAAGTTTGAAATCCATGACCCCGGAACTGGTGGAGTGCCGTCGCTTTGGCCCTGGTTCGGGTGGAACTATGACAGAGTTGACTGCCGGAATTCCCGGCTGTGAGAAAGAATACACACTAAATCTCCGCTGGGTCAGCCGCAGGACAAAGGTCCGATACAAGCACTGAAGAAGAAGTTGAACACCCCAGGTGCTAGTATGGTCTTAGACGAAGTCAATATCCAGAACGGCGGGAATTCGAAATACTGTAAGGACGCACGTCACTGAAATGATTGAGTTTCAAAGGTCAACCAATGGGAATATTACTGAAGGAAATCTTACGAATAGATCTGCGCTTTTCCGTAAGCGCGGCGTAAGGAAATTAACGGGAAAGCGACTTCCTACTTGGTAACGTGAGCCTATGGCCGCCGATCAAATGTCAGTTCGACTAGAAGGAAAAAACCCTCGACTTACCATTACTGGACAGACGTCAGCGATTGAACGCAAAAAAACTCCATAGAAAACACGGTGAACTCACTTGGTTGACGGTACCAGGAAACCTGGCCATCAATATACAGATTCTCAACAACCCGAACGAGAGACCAGATACGACGTTAATAATCATAGGTCCTCTCCGGCCGGTGGCGTCAATCCATATGACGCAAGCAGCTTCGCCAAGCAGGGCGATGATGCTATTGACGGACTGGAAGAGTAGAATTCGTGTGGAGCTGAAGCCCATCTGGAATGGTCTCAGTTGAATAGGGACAGTTGAAAATATTCCCAGCTCCTCACAGTCTTGAAGATCTGACGAGAGGGGTCAGCATGAAGATATAGGAAAAAGGCTTGATTTACCGTGGTTGAATAGTACTGAATCGCGCTAACACCTGTTTATCATCAACCTCAGCGGTCGTAAACGCGCAAAAACATATTAAAGTACCGGTCATCTGAACAGAGAATTGCAAAATATATCTGTTGACACTGAGTATCCTCGATCGAGACGATGTCCAGCTTCGCATACCCGAGACTGAGACGCCGGAAGTTGCTGGAAACAGTGAATAATTCACTCCAGCTGCGGCGCACGAGTTAAAATTACGACAGAGACAGTTGCGGCAGCATGAAGTATACCTTGCCTCCCCAACATCTTGGCTTTTGGCAATATCGGCCTCAATGTCTTTGATTTGCGAAATTACAAACGGATCGTCGATGTCTCCGTTTGCGTGAAGCCGCGCCAGAGTTGCCCGAGCTGTATCAAAATGCGAGTCAGAAAGGTCTCAACAAGTAGGACGGATTCATTCGCCTTCCGTCATACGCCCTTTCTCAGCCAGCCAGCGAGGCCTACTCGAGCATATTAGAAGTACCCTTGGTGGCAGCAAACCACATACGACTCGGGAAGTAGAAGCATGAAAGAGATCAGCGGTAAGGCCGGGATAATCTACCGCCTCGTCTCAATGATCAGCTCCCTAGAGAAGCGCTAGAGCTTACCTGGATGCCCAAAGGAACCCTCCACTCGGATGGGCGTCCACTAAGCCCTGCTGAGCAGCCGTAAGTCTAGAAAGTGTTATGTACGCAGCAAGGTCATTAAGTGGATATGCCGCACCACCCAGGAGGCGACAAAAGCTTGAAATCAGAGAATCATTACATTTCGCGAAAGAATCAAATGTACTACACACCTCCAATTCCCAACATGAACTTTATTCATATTAACATTAGATCCTCAGCGATAGGGGAAAGCTCACCTGCTGCAGCGTGGTGAGCCGTCCTCGAATACTTGGGTGTGCGATTTCGGCCTGTACATTTTAGTGCCTGTACAGATACACCACCCTTTACACGCACCTGATACAGTGGAGCCAGATCAGACATAATACCAACACCGTAGCCTAATCATCGAGCTGAACGTCCGAATTCTTGGTGATATCGGGAAGAACTTACCAGCGAAGAAACGCCCCGCAAGCATCATCGACATATTCTGAGCACCAGTCTGGATCGCACCCCCAAAACTGAACCCCTGTATCAGCTCCATGTTGAGAGGCGACAGTAAAGCGCACATATAGATGGCTGCGCCGAGCTGGATTGTAACGCGACGCCCAAAGAAGTCCGCTGCGTACGCCACAGGAATCATGCCAAAAAAGCTGGAGAAAACGTGAGGCTTTGACGATCTCAAGTGCAAACAGGGACAGATTCTGACCATCCAAGAACTACGATGACCTTCAGAGTCAGGCTAGATAACCAAACGACTATGTTACGCACCGAAGATACTGACTACCAACCCTTGCAGGTTGGTGTTCCCCATTTCGGGCCCATGACGCGCTTTCATGAATCAAATTAGACTATGTGTGAATCCTCTGCAAGTCAAAAACACACCTGGAAGTCCGACGCAGGAGTTACTCCCGCAATCACACCCAAGTCATATCTGTTCAGCGTTCGTTTCAGGCCCAAGAACGTGTCCAAGTTCTTCAGGTCAGGTCTCACCCAAAGATAACTGCTTCCCAGACTGGCAAACAGCCCACAGAGCCAGGTGTACACCTTGGGAGAAAGCTTCGCCATCCTATATGCCAAGCTGAGCTTCGATGCGGCGGGAAGAAGAGTCAGAAGACGGGGCGCAGATGTAACGTCCGATCTTTGTAGAGCGGCGCGCCTTCACGTATAGCATGGTCGCGTGAGTGGATGGGCGGCCGGCCCAGAAGCTGAATCACGAAAAAAAAAAATCCAAAAAAAAAGATCAATTGCGCACCGAGTGGTTGGAGCTCAGAACACTTGCTGGGGGCTCATGGAATTGACGCTGGCGACTTGGTGAACATCTATAGTTTCGACCAGTCTTCTAAATTGGACTGGGGTGGTAAGTTTTGTCCAAGAGGTGACCGGTGGCGAACCGGGCCTTGGTCAACCACGATTCTGTTAGAACCCGACTCCTCATGACCGTGCCTGATTTCTTCTGATGACCACCACTGCTCCCGTACGCAACAGACTATTCTCTAAACGATGTCAAACTGGAAGCGATGAGACCACGAAGATAAGTAAGGAATTTGTGAACACACTATTTATCGGCGGTGATTACTTACCACGTATTCCATTATCTTTGATATTACAAGGACGCGGTGGGCCGCGCCACTTCGTCTAAGGAAGGTTGCAATTGAGGCTAGATCCCAGAGGTACTGGCGGGCGCTAAAGTTGGCGCTAAATGGCGGCGAAATGTCGGAAGTGGTGGAGCGCTGACAGCGCTGACAGCGGAGTTCGAAAAGGCTTCGGACAGACAAGCGTAATTTTATAAGGAGAGAGAAGAGACTAGGAGGATGAAGTTGCGGAAGTCTGCAAGCTCTAAAGTAGTGTAGAAATTATCAGGACAACTTTTTGGACAAGCGGAGAATGAAAGGAGAGCCGTTGAGGAGTCCGATGCCAAGCCGCGGCACATACGATCAAACAACCACACTTAACCTCGCCCGTGTGGGTCCCACGCACGGGCCGGCTGGATCTACTGAGGCCCGGTTTCAAGCCACTCTTGGTTTTCTCCTCGAAGGTGAGTCAATAAACACGGTCCCGCCGACAGCCTGCCGCAGCCACGTGAGTCGCCACGTCAACAAAGCCCAACGCGTTCCCTACCCACGACCCTCTTCGCCATGTCTGACTATCACCAAAACGACCTACGCCTCCGGCTCCCGACACTTGGTGTAAGCCTGCCGCCCACGGAGGAGGATCCTGTGGCCGCCGGGCAATCATTTTCCGTAACTCTGGGCGAGTGGACCATGTGAAGTGCGCTTAACCAATCTCAGCCGTGAGGAACATGCCGCTAATGGCGGGATATATACAGTGTCTCAACCTAGACCATCGGAGTATGTAAACCCCACCCTCACCTATTTCACTACTGGCGGCACGCCCCTGATTCTGCGTCTGCGCGCGCTCCGCTTTTCGCTTCCACTGCGCGTTCCTATCAACACCACTTGTCCTGTCCCATTCTGTGGCACCCGGTGGGTTAGTGCCTTGTGCGGCAACGCAATGTGCAAGCGTGACTGTTGTGCCAACGGCGGATGCGGAATTCATTTCGTGCAATCTGCACCTGCCGCCGTTAGTCGTATGCACGCAATATGGTATCGTCCGGAGGTCGTTATTATCATTATTCATTGATTTATACATCATGTATTGCTCTTTGTATTGATTCAGGAACTCGTACTTTGCTCTTTTTCCGCCCGCTCCCCCCTGTACGGGCGACAATGTCCGATACGACCAAATACATGATGACGTGAACGGCGTCACCGGCACATCGTAATGGAGCGTGTCAGACCTGCCGAGAAAAATTCCCAAATCCCCGGCGTACGTTTTGCTTGCCGTTTTGGCTGATGGATGCCATGTCCGGCATTGCGCGGCATCGTCGAACTCATTGATTTCATCAACCGACGGTTGATGGGAATAAAAAACTAGTGACTAGAGGATACTGGGTTTTCAAATTGAAAAACCTGGTGAAGACTTGCAAGGATTTCCTTTGCGTGTCAGCTTTGCCGACCGGAAAGATTTCCCGAATTCAGCACGGAAGTACATGCTCAGGGTATACCTACTGGACGCTCTAGCGCCGTAGACCGCCACCCGCCATATGGACATCACTCCAGATGACCCTTGCCCAAAAGTTCTCCTCGAGGGTTAGAATTCCGAGTTGGTTGTATCACTCGACGCCGCCGCCGCCGCTTTTCTCCGCTCATTCCACACTTCTCTGTTTTGGTTTAATTCATCGAAGGTCAAGTAGAGTTGTTTTGAAGCCTTGGACACATTATGTCTGAGTGCCTTCTCATTCTATTTTCTGCTCGAATGTAACTAGGTTCATGATCGTCGGGCGTACATTTACGGGTCTTTCTCTCAACATGTATAATGGGTAGCTCACGATATCAATGTTCAGTAGCCTCCACTGTTACCACATATAGCTCATCGTACTTTTGGGGTGGAACCCGAGACATTTCTCATGGCGATATTATGAAAAATGATCAGAGGGATACGACATTGTCGGAGTGAGGAAAGGCAAAATTTAGTGTACATTTGAAATGTCAACGGCATGCGCTTCCGACCCAAGATTCAGGCACATGGGAGATATTTAATTGGCGGACGAGTAAATTTCCTTTTGCTATCGGCATACGTATTAGATCAATGTGGTACACATCATAACATTTCGGTTTTGGGAAATAGACGAAGAACCACCGATATTTCATGTAAATTGGGTTGACGATCTGGCAAAAAGTTCATGAGTAATCCCGGAATTAGACGCGTTCGGGTCCAATGAGGATCCGAAATGACCGGGAGTCTCAGCCCCAATAGCGACCCGAACAGACTTGACGCGAATCCAAAGGGTTACGCGCTTGCCAAACACCAACGTTCTAATCCACGTCCTCGAGCCGATCGACCGCAAAATGGCCAATTTAGCGAAATCCACCATATCCAGACCTTGAAAACCCAGGGTTTCAAAGTCGCCCGCACGGGGGCCGTGCCGTCTGTGGGCGCACATCTGGAGCTCCTCGTGCTACATCCATATATCTCTCGAGCTACGGTTTCCCAACCAATCTCGTGGAAAAAGCTCCTAGACCCGAAGACGCTGGCCTCCGACTACGAATTCCAACGTAACCTCGTCAATCGCATCCCGTTGGTATTTACAAACTCCGTGGTCAACGTCGAGGATGAGCGGTATTTCCAACTCCTTTGGTACGCCGTTTGCAGCAGCCTACACGAGAATTGGGGCCGCAAATGAGAGTATTTTGGTTTTTGCGCTGCAGGCAAAAAGGGGTCGCTATCATCGAGCTCGGGTTTGATGACCCCAAGAGTGATTTTATGCTCGAGCTCGTTGAAGCCATGGATGCGTACCCGATACGCAGTCTAGTAACCAAGGAGCACTGGTGAGCTTTTTTTTTTGTGCCGCCCTACTAGACTATTTGCCGCGGCGCTGCTCTATTCGGTCCCCTGTCTTCTATGACGTTCTCTTCATTTAAGCGACTGACGTGGTTTTACAGTGGAAGTCACATATAAGCCCAGTGGCGTCATCAGCGCAAAGACCGCGCCACCGCACAAGCCGCTCGCATGGGGATGGCGAGTTCGCTTGGCACACAGACGGGAGCTTCGAAGTCAGTATCCTCTATGAGTGTTGAAATAACTCCTGTCTATACCATACCTGATTCTCTTCAGGCTTGTCCACAACGCTTTTTTGGTCTGCACATCGTGCATCCGGATCACCTTGGGAGGGATTTTCCGCGTACTTCCTGCGGAAGACTTGGTCGCGGCGCTAAGTCCCCAGTCGGTCAAAATGCTCCTCCAAACCGAGTTCGAGCTCCAGGTCCCCGAGGAGTTCCTACAAGGGGAAGGCGACAAACAGGGGGGCGGCTCCTGAAATTGATCCCACCACAGGCCGCTATCTCCTTCGCTTCCGGCGGGACATATTGGCAGACCCACCAAGTCCGGATCCGGCCGCCAACGCCGCGATCGAGGAGCTCAATTCTCTGCTCGAAAATCCAGAGACGAAGGGGTGGCGGTTTCCCGACGATGTCTTCCAAAGAGAACGTCGTAGTGCTGATGGACAATGCGCGATTCCTTCACATGCGAACCAAATCCGTGACAGACGTCGGCTGCTGCGTCGGGTGAGGTTCCATGGGTTGTCGGCCGCAAATCAGAGGGGAAATCATCTCTAGGTAAAAATGAAGCTACGGATTAGGTTTTCTGGGATATCTTGTTGCACTTGGACTTTGTTAAAGAATAAATTTTCAACATGCCGTGGAAATTGATCGGTGCCATTGATCCGACTGATAACTCAGGATACAAACAGATGATGGGCGTGTTGTGCAACTACGTCACACAAGACCAAGCAAAACACCATTCCTCTACGACGACCAGCGACGAGCCGGCGACCTAGCCGGCGAAATTCCAATATAGCCCGCGTCTGCACTGGAAGCTCGAGATATGAATCATCCTGGTCTCTAGAACAGTTTCAACACGATAGAAAACTTGGAGACGCCTCTCTCAGCTGATCTTCGCACAGCTGCTGAGGCATTTTCAATAGACATTTTCTCGATTTCTTCCGTCAATCAGCAGCGAATACCTCTCCGAAATGGCTGTCGGTTCTGATAATGCCACCCTGACCAGGCTTATCCGAATCACCTCCAAGTCAGCAGACGCCTCCACGGTCCGGCACAACCCGGCGCGCAAACTCTTTCGTCCTAAACCGCCAGCCACCCGTCAATCCCACACTCGATCCCGCTCGCCATGTCGCGCCGGTGGATCCGCGCATCTATTCTGGCTTCACAGAGCACCTGGGGCGCTGCATCTACGGGTGGCTTGGCCGACCCTGGCAACGAGCACGGGCTGGCGGACGCAAATGGCTATCGAACGGACGTGCTTCAGGCGTTGAAGGATCTGAATTATCCCGATTGTAGATATCCGGGAGGTAAGTTTTCTTCGTTAATCTGTCTGCGATGGTACTAAGACGATCTCAGCAACTTCGTGAGCTCTCATATCGGTGGCAGGGTCAGTTTGATTCCCTGCCGGGTAAAAATGCTGGTGATTGAAACTCTCTGATGCGCGTTTTTTTTAGACGGGTTGGGTCGAAAGAACTCCGTCCGCGTAGGCCTGGAGTTGGCGTGGCTGACCGAAGAGAGCAATCATTCTGGCACTGGTGCGGTTCCACCGCTGCATCGCACTCATTCATTAATTTATTCAATCACAACAAGATGAATTCATTCAATGGTGCCGACTTCCCTGGGCGCTGAGCCCTACATCTGTGCCTCAACATGGGGGTGCACTGGTACGCTCTGAAGACGCGCTAGCATGGCTCGAGTATTGCAACAGGTTCGCCATTTTGTCGTCGATCACAATATTTCTCCACGATCCATGATACAGCTCCGCCAACACACACTACGCCAACATGTGCCGAAAGAACGGGCACCCAGAGCCATACGGCGTCAAGTACTGGGCTTTAGGGAACGAGGTATGGGGACCGTAAGGTGTGTGTTGCTGATCGTCTGCGGCTCGAACTAACCGCTCCATGCCCCAGTCGGACAGATGACCGCTGAAGATTACAGCAAGACCGCATATCAATGGGCCAAAGCGTTGCGCCTGCTGGACCCTAGCATCAAGCTTATTTCTTGCGGAGGTCGGCTTTATCTCTGTCCAGCTACTGTGGTGCTGAGCTTGCAACTCGTGCAGAAACCGGATTCGCAGATTGGGACCGTGTGACACTCAAGACGCTCGCCCCGGTCGTGGATTTCCACTCCATCCATCGTATGTGCATGCGCCGTTCTTTCCCTTTTGTCTAATTTGTCTAATTAATCAACCTGTGAAATTCCAGTCTACACCGTCAGTGAAGGCAACCACGATGTCAACGTCATGGGGCGTACGTGCTTTCCATCTTATACCTTGTGGATAAAATACCTGATACCCATCTGCGCGCATAGCTGCTGCCGCGGAAAAAGGCATCGAGATAACGAAGTCGCTGATCGAGCTCGCAAAGATCGAAGGGAAGCTGACGAAAGATATCACTGTGTGCGTTTGCGTTCACTTTCTCTGTTCCCGACTCAGAATAATATCATAACACGCAGATGCTTCGATGAGTGGAACGTCTGGTGGGCCTTTTTTACTGGCCATGTGCAAGAGACTGACCAACACGAATATCAGGGATCCTGTGCGAGGTATGCTTCATTTTCCATCCATTCGACGGGTTTCAATATTGACTTGGATAGCTCCGGGCGAAAAAGGCGCAGAGGAGCATTACGATTTGTCGGATGCGCTTGGTACGCCTTTTATTATTCCTGCTCCTTGGGTAGTGTGATGTGATACTGAGGCGAGTACAAAGCCGTGGCGTCTTGGTTAAACGTATTCGTCCGCAAAGCAGACATCGTCAAGATCGCTTGTATTGCTCAGTCCGTGAACGTCATCTCTCCGGTTCGTCCGATCCGAAATATATTTACCATACCACGACGACTTACACTAGAGATTTGTTGTCTGCAGATAATCACATCTCCCACTGGACTTTTCAAACAGGTGTGTACTTCCGTCTCCACTTCGCGCCAACAACTCATTGTTTCCCAGACAACATATTACCCCCTACAGCTGTTTGCCACTCTCATGCAAGGCACTGCGCTCTCTGCACGTCGCCGCCGACGCGCCCGAGGACGACACCTACACAGGCCCCACCGTCCCACCTTTCGTTGCCCATCTCAGCGTGCACACGCCTCCGCGGCGCGGCTCACGAAGTGGATTGATGCATCGGCCGTGCTCTCGCCCTCGAAAACGGAGATCCGCCTTGCAGTTGTAAACCGACACCAGACCCGCGCATTTGATGTTCCCATTGCGTTCGGTCCTGACGCGAGGGTCGCGCCGAGACTGGTCGTGCACGAAGTATGGAGTCCGCAGCTGGGGGATCGAAACGGGTTTGAAGGAGAGAAGGTGAAGACGGTCGAGCGGAAGGTTGACGCGTGGGATGGTGTGTATCAATGCAAGGAACATTCGTTTCAAGGTGAGTTAAGTTCATCGTGTGTTGTGTGTTGTGTTCCTGATGATGCGATAGTCTTGGTGTTTACATTGCTGTGAAGCCTGTAGGCTATGTTATTACCTTTAGCATGACTCGAAATTGCGAAGGTTTTCTTTTTTGGAATGACAGTGCATTGGATTCGTGTGCACGCAGAGGTTTCTACTCTTTGATTGTTTGACGGGAGCTGAGTCAAGCACGCGCGAAAATGTGGAAATTTTTTGACAGTAAGTATAACTTTAGAAACACGCGCATGTGACTTTGACACGACGTTGTAACGCGCATTGCCTCGAATCGAGCGCAAATCAATCAACTTGACAGTACTGCGGCAGTGACAACGCCCGTGTCGGCCGTCATGGTGTCATTTATCAAGATTATAATGGCAAGCGCCGACCGTGCCTATTTTTACCTGGGACGTCCTTAGGCGCCACATTCTTTCCTTTCCCCTTCTCTTCGGCTGTGATTTTCTTTCATTGACCTTTTTATTCCGTTTGGTTTCACTTCTTGCATTTGACATGCGCTTTTTCGTTGATATCATATTGGCTCTTGCAATCCTCGGTGGAGCCGCTTTCAGCCGCCCGATTCAAGTTGCTGATGAGACGACGATGCGCGTTTGGAGCGCGCCAGAGCTTACGACGACACAGTGCTTTGCACAGCACGCCGCCTTGTGCGCTCTCAATATCTCTTTGCTCGACGCACACTAATTGCAGTCTCACAGCGCCTCCGACTGTGCCTCTCTCCTCACAAACCCCAGTACGACTGCGGACTGGACGAACGTGGCACCCCTGGAAGTGTCACCCGTGTTCAAACCGTTTTGCAGCGGCAACTGTACGTTTTGCTTCTACTCGCCATGACCACCCATAAAAAATGATCTGTGCTGACATACCCAATATTCACACAGGTTGTATATTTACGGACACACCCGACATGCCCATCGAGGATTTGGTGAGCGCGGGAAGCACGCTGATGGGATGCCTTCAACCCGTCAATGGCCTTCTCAATGGCGTACGTGTTTCCGTGACCTTCAATCTCGATGAAACGCGGATCAGCCGCGCGCTCATCTTTCACTCCAGGTCATAAAACTCGAGAGTGGCGGCAGTGTGTGTATGGCTGATTTAACCGGGACCAATTCGTGCTTGTGAGTCTCGTGTTACTGCTCTTCCTGCGTTCACTGTACATATATGCTAACATCCATGATCACAGTTGATCATGTTCCACAATAATTTCCAGCAACTGAGTAATGTACTACTATAATCGCAATATAATCCCCAAGGATGTGGTGCGCAGCCGCGCATCGCGCTTATTATCCTACCAGAGAGTATAACGATCCATCTCTGGCGTCAAATCATTGCCGCTGAGGTCGTTAATCAGTTTAATCTTGCACCGACACTTAGGTCGACACTCAAAATAAATCGTAGGGTAAAGATCCTTGATTTTTAGGGCAAATATATAACAAACTGCGACGCGAAACACTATCGCAGGAGTGAGCTTGGCACCAAGCGCACCTTCCTTTATCCTCAGTACTTTTGAAGTAATTTCAGTAGCAGTTGATGCAGGGTCCGCCACACGGGACAGTAGAGAGTAAATCGAAGTGCGGTGATACCACACCCACCAAAGGCCTCACGCCTTCCACTTCCATCCGCCCTTGTCGCGTGCGTCGAGCCAGCGGACGTAGGCCACGCACATGCCCGCGCAGAGTAAGAGCAGCCCGTCGTACACTACGACGTGGTCGTAGCGCTGCCTTAGCTGCATTCCAGCGATCACGCTCGTCGCTGCACTCCCACCTCGTTTATGGGTCCCCAGTATCAGCCCGGCAATGGGCGCTCCAAGGAGCGAGCCCAGCCCTCGGATGAAGTAGATGGAGCCGTTGACGCGGGCATAGTTTTCCACGCCGTAGATGTCTGTGATGGTCGTTGGTACCAGGGCGTTGTAGCCTCCAGCATAGATGCCGTACATAACGACAAAAAACGATGAAGCGCTCGCGGGCGGCATTGTACCAGAGGACGAATACTGAGAGCGCAGCGAGGAAAGCCTACAAGTGAAGGGTATTCTGAGTAGGTGAAACTGCGAAGACAAATAATCACAGAAAGTGGGAGACACGAACCGAACATATCATAGTATTTTGGCGACCAACCCCGTCTGCCAAGACTCCCATGCCAATTCGAGCCACGCTATTCACGGCGCTGTTGACCGCCAAGAGAAGACTGCCTGTGGCTCGCGAGTACGACAGAACTGACGTGGAATACGAAGTCATGTAGTATAATGGGATGACATTCCCCGCCGCCTGGAGAAAGGCACCGAGGGCCTGGGATGGGAAGATTCAGAGTGTGAATTTTTGACGATGAGGTCAGCATACTTGGTATAAGAACGTCCCCCGCTTGACGAGAGCCATATTTATGCGGGTGCTCGCCCCATTCCCCGTGCCGTCGAAACCAGGGCGTCGGCGGATGACCCACGCTATGGGAATGGCGACTCCAAGGTTCCACGCGGAGAGGATACGGAGGGCAGCATGAACGCCATACTTGGCCAAAAAGGACCTGCAGAACAGGCGCCATTACCAGGCCCCCTATCCCGGCACCCGAGAGGATACAACCCATGGCGAAGCCCCGGTGGCGATCGAAGTAGGTGGGCGCGATGGTCATAATAGGGAAATAATAAAGTGAGGACCCGACGCCATATAGCAGGCCCTGAGTGAGAAACAACTGCCACAGCTTTAACGGAAAGTAAGCCAGAAATATCGAGAAGGTTTAAATCGTAACTTACAGCAGAGGAAAAACTGGCAAGCAAAAGCCCGAGGCTCATAATTGCGGCTCCGGCGAAAGTGACGAGTTTCACGCTCTCAACGCGTGCTTGAATGGGGTTGACGAAGATGCCCCCACTCCAGGTTAAACCGCTACCGAGGGTGCCTACTAGCGCCACCAACGCGTCGTTTCCGCGCGCAGAGGGAATATTGCTATCTTCGGATGTGTAGAAGTCCTAATGAAGCCTGGTAGGAAGAACACGAAGAGTAGATATGGAAATCGAACCTGGAAGATACCAAATACACCATTAATGCCGATGATCTGAAAGATCATCATGAACCCAGAGAGGAGTAGTAACATCTGGTACCGCCGTGAAGGTGAGTTGTTTTCAGCGTCAGATTCTGAGCTTTCATCTGGACTGTTGATGTAAGCACGTGGTCGTGCATGTAGTTCGATGGACGCAGTCGCCGTCGCCGTAGTATTCAGAGAATGAGGGGACTCCATTGAATCAAAGAGTGGGTTGGGGATGAAAGTTCTCGGGAAAGCACGGAGATCCATGACTCGCATCTGATAAAGGCCGAAACGTCGGATTGAGTCGGACTGACATTTTTGTAAATATTGCCGGGGCGGGAAAATCAGGATCACTCAGGCCAAATGACAAGATTATCCGGATCCAAATTTCTCCTTCAGCTGCCTCCAAGGCAATCCATCTGCTTCTATGTAGAATCCATTGCGTTTCCAGCGACAGATTTTGCACAGTTCGAGATTCACCATTCTTGGTTCAACTTCGCTTGGCATCGGTCACGTGGTAGAAATCGCGTTCGGCGCGGCGCGTACATACAGCCAAACAGAGAAGACCTCGTCTTCGCAGCCGGTCATTGACCACCGGCGAATCTTGGAAAAAGTCGTGGTTCCACAGAGGTCACTCACTTGCGTATTCTACTGTCTTCCTGAGAGCGTTTGTGGCAAGCACTGCCGTGATAATTGAAACTTGTCAGTGGTGTATTTCAGTAACACTCCCATACTGGGGGTTGCTATGCACGTGCAGGCGTAGTGGCTAGAAGTGGTGAATCTCAATAGGTCAATCAAATCCTTCTGTATACATCACAATATCTGAGGATCTGGCCACACATTCGCCTTGCGTCGCGCAGATTTATGTAATATCACAGGGGTTGCGTGTCGCAAGCACGGTAACAGAATGCATATATGGAAGTCTTCCCTGCAGCGAGACACTGCGATTGGAACAACTCAGCTTGTCGAGAATGAACACATCCTGTCGTGCGTGACATACAACCCTAGCGGCGTGATTAGCACGAAGACCGGCGCCGCCGCACATAGTAACTCACCATGGCACACGGACGGCAGTTACGAAGTGAGCATTCGTCGCCAGTACGACCTCTCTGCGTCAGTACTAACTGTTCTCAGGCTCACCCACAGCGTTTCTTCGGTTTGCACGCTGTGCACCCGGACCGTCTTGGAAGCGGGGATTTTCCCCATCCTTCACGCCGAGAATCTGGTTGAGGCGCCGAGTCCTCAGTCTGTCGAGACGCTCTTGCGGACGGAGTCCGACTTGCACGTCCCGGCCGAGTTTCACAAGGGTCAGGCGACCAACAGAGAGCGGTTACTTGACATCGGTCCCGTCACGGGTCGCTGTCTCCTGCGTTATCGGAAGGACATATTAGCAGACCCTCCGAGCTCGAATCCAGCCGCTAACGCGGCCATAGAGCAGCTCAATGCTTTGCTCTGAAATCATGAAACGAAGGGGATGGCGGTTCCCCGACGATGTTTTCAAGGAGAACGTCGTGGTTCTAATCGACAACTCGCGATTCCCCTGCACATACGCACTCACATCCTCGACAGAAGGGGGTTACTGCGTCGGGTGCGGTTCCATGGGTAACCGGGTGGTAACTAACTGGGAGCGAAGGGAGATTGACTTTGACGGCACTCCTGTACATGGGACAAATTATCTATCGTTCTGTCCGCAACTTTCAACATGCCGTCACGTGCCGGGCACATGCCTGGCTGATCCGATTCCGAGCAAGGATGTATGTGCACATATCAATCGGCACGCTCATCCGGACCAACTCCAACTTCAAATGTATTCACCTTGATCTCCTGAAAGAAAGTCAAGGGAGTTGTGGGTGATGAGTAGAAGAGTGAATTTCGTGCGCTAACTTGCACTGCGCCTCGGCATATTGATCATGACAGCCAAGCTTTTCGGGCTCTAAGAGAATTCCAACATTGTATTTCCCGTGATGTACGTAGAATCTTGTCAATTATTGTTACCGCGCCTTTTTGGCGGAATGAGTCCCCTCGAGGAAAACAGAGCTCCTGTCGGCGGTAACGCGAATGTCTTCGGCGACTTGAGATAATTAAGACTTCTTCATAGCGCGGAAGGACAACGACCGTAGACAGGCTTCAGAATTCCGGTGAAGGTAGAAGATGTTAGAAGTTTTGGTGAGCTAACCAACTGTGCTAACGTTGGCACAGTTGGTTAGCTCACCAAAACTTCTAACAGAAGACCGGGTAACCTAACAGCTGCGCCCCTGTGCACCTCCGCTTCTAGCATTCACATCCGGATTCCAGGAGATCTCTCGGGGACAGAGTGAGCTCTAAAGGTTCCACCTTTCTGTCAAAAATATAAACTGTCCATACACTCAAGCCTATGTCGTGTACTGAGACTATGGATATTGGAGCTATGCCTGCACTATCGTCTCTGTTGATCGATATCCAGGAGGCGCATAGTCAAATCTAGCTCCGAACTGTACGTTTTCTGTTGGTTCATGTATCAATATGCGAGGTTGCTTGGCTTGCTCCCAATGTCCTTGTAAATCCCCAAAAGCTTGATAACTAATCACAGTGGGCGCTACTCCTAGGAAAGGGTTAACTGGAGGAGGAAGATTGGCAGGGTCCTCCTCCACGCCACTCCGAGTTTCACTGCCCGCTTGCGGTGGACGGGATGCTGGCCGGGCACCATCGAGCTCGTCCGAGATTTCAATATACGGTCGGACACCGCGCTCTTTGGGTCGCGCAATCTTCCGCCAGAGGAAAAAGACTCCGATGGTGAGGATCAGGATTCCGACAATGCACGCCAGGGCGACGATGGTGGCATGAGTTTGTGGACTGTCGATCTGAGTGGAACCGCCGCTGGGGGTTGTGGTATTGGAAACCACTGGGAGAAGTACTTGATTGCGACTCTGCCATGAAGAATGAATTTTCCTTCCGAAGAATTTCAGCCTGACTCACTTGTCCTTGTCAAAGTATTCGGGCAGTCGTCATCATCATCATCGCACCGTGGATTATATCTGTTCCCCAGCGACTGATTCACTTTCGGAACGATTGTTAAGCCTGAGTCGCACTTACATCCCCCGCAAATTATAGGTTGGCGCTCTGGGTTCTGCGGTAGCGAGTGGATGCGCTAGAGAGAGTGTTCCCGCGAGCAAAAAGAAGGAAGCAGAGGGGTTTCATAGTCGAATTCAGTGACATGGAACGAACCTTATATATTTCTGATGTGTCGTGTTCTATGTCCGCAAGTCGGCGTCCTTGACGCTGCGGAAGGCATATTTTGGTTCTCGAGCAACCGAGGAGTGGTTGCTGCACCTCTGCATTGCACTTATTTCCGCTATATCTCCGCTTTTCTTTTGTGATAATACTAGACCTCCGGCTCAGTGATGCCTTGGCATCTCGGATTTCGACGGCACCACACTGCGGAAGGCGAAATTCACCTAGAAGTTAGCATGTTTGTCCTCGGCAGATACCAATCATGGACATGGCAGCAAGGTTTGTGCTTGCGGGCACCGCGTGAGAATAGAAAATAGCCAGTTCTCCGGACATGCCGAAGTAGCTTCAAAATGCTCCACCCCGGAGCGCTTTAAGCACGATTAGCCTTCAATGTTCGATCGATGTTTAACAGTCGTGAAAAAATAGATTGTCCTTTTGAGGAAGTTGTGAGAAAGTGGTCGTGCGTGCACTCATTAATGACGGTCTTGTGGACTGAGTGAGCGTGCACGGTGCAATTGCAGATATAAGTTCTGAGTACGCACGCAAATTCTGCCCGAAATCGTTGACGCACGTGACCTACGCGTCGCGTCAGTTGGGCCAGCGAGGATAAGCAACATTTGCCGCCACCGAGGATGGGAAGAGACGTCAAAGGAAAAACAAGGCAGATCGCACCATATACCTGTTCAATTGCGATGATATCCCGCGAGTATCCTGTCTGCCCATCTTGACACAGGGCCCAGTGCGGAATTGAACAAGTAGGTTATGTAGGTATGAAATGTGGGACGGAGTCAAGCTAATGAGATCCAAGAATAGCCAGTACCTTCTCCCAAGAGACTAGGTCCATATACCCACTGCATATCAAACGTTCTCGGACTTCATGATCGGGGACGGCTCTCGAAGGTTTGTTAGTGTCGTCTATCATTTTTGCGGTTGGGGGGATGATTCGGTCGCATTGCGGAGTTGAATGGCTTCATCCTCGTGCCGGGCGCGGTGTGTCTGTTATCCCAGACCTAGATTGTTTAGGATCAGACGCCCGGCATAAAGAATTGCTCACTGCTGCAGAAGACTCGTCCTCTTCCCAAATTGTGAACCGGAAGTTGACGATGAGGATAATGAGGGTCGGGTACATTCCGACCAATTGGTTGCTCATCGGCTTTGAAAAACCATCCAGGAGTATAACCCGGGCGAAGTCCGGGGAGAGTTTAGGTACATAATAAAGGGAGTAACCTGAGATATGAACCATTATGAGTAGCAAATTGGCAGATTTCTCTTTTACCCAGAGTAAACCGTAAAGTGACCCGGACTCGATGAGGAAGAAGAATATTTTTTCCGAAGACAACCCGCGACGGTTCACAGGGTAACACAAGTCTCGCACTATTTTGCGATGTTGCCTGGTCATCCATACCGTTATCCAACCCATTGGTACATTGCGAAGTATATACACACCATGCTTTCAACCCAATCAATAACGTGCAGATGATGTTGGTGGCGAGGGAGCAAGCCCAAGAAATGAGCGCTGGATTTACACAAGCCGCCTCACGACCGGGAAGAGAATCAACGCCGCCGGAACGGTACTGATAGGCAGTGCAAGTGATATCTATAAGCGCAAAAACTAGAAAAAAAAACAGCTGAATGTTGATGCTGGATACGGGAACTGCAGGACTCACTGCACGACATGAGTAGCAAGGCGCTGGGCATCAAAATGGCCAAAATTCTACGCTGATGCACGGCCCAGCAGCGCCAAACGACGACCCCTTCGCCAATTATCACCTAGTCACTTTGTGAATAATGAGAAAATGGGCACGAAATTGTACGAACGTTGAACACGAAGACAGTTTCTTCTGGTGGAATAATTTTATGAACGATTTTATTTGCCAGGTCCGGTCGATCCGCGACATACAATTCGGGAAACCATCAACGGAGGATGTATGCCTTTGATTCCAGTCCATGCGTTCATGGCCCACTGAGCAACGGACGAAGTGTATAGATAGACCACCACAAAAAGCATAATATGCGCAGCCCGCGATTCGAGGCCTTTTCGACTGCAAGCTGAGTTAGTCTGTGAACCTCCATCGCGGAAACTTACAAGATTGAATGTAGTGAAGCGCAAAGAATACGCCATAGGCACCTAGTAAATCCCTGAGCCAGTGTATACACTTTGACATAAATACTCACCACAGAATATACCTTCAATAGATGTGAAGACAGTATCTTGCATCATATCGCGTCCGGAAACGGACGAGCAAGGGTCCAGGATCTACGTCCGCCAGAATAGGTTCTGGACACGGAGAACGTGTGTGGACAGAGTGGTGTGGGCGGAGGTCAAACATACCCACTTTGAAGAAATATATAGTATCATCCGGAAGCTTGCACATATTAGTGTTCCTGCTGTCAACTTCAAGAACCGATTTCGCACCTGACTGAATCGGGAAACGCGCTCGGACGAGGGCGCTGAATCAAATGTCCATCTCTAGGCCTCGGATTTCGGCGAACCCGAGCCAACCGAATGGGATCTATGTATCAAAACCAGGAAGTGGACGTCATTCTGAGCGACTTGGATTGTATAAATATTTGTATGCGGAACCCGCGAAGAGCAGCGTAAGTCGTATAAGGAACCACAACGCCAAAACCAACGGGCGGGGTTCCGGGATTCACTGGCAGTCACGGCGTGGAATTGAAGCTCGTCCAGACCGGCGGGGTCTGCGTCAGTTCTCTCTTCGTACACGATCCGTGCCTACTCCCTTGACTAGCCCGGTTGTCTGGTGTCGAGATCGTGGTGTTTCATTCACAAAACAGAACTTGTTCTGTATGTGCCTATTTGGGGTTTCAAGGAGTGTCAAGAACGGCACCTGCCCTGCCCCAATATAGTAAACCAACCTGTCGACCAGATCAAGATCGTGATCGGCCAAACAGTGGCGTCCTTCAGCCATTCCCTCCTTCCCCCGTAAAACCCGCCCGGTAAAGCCCAAACCAACGACTTAGAGAACTAGTGCGGGCGAGCGTCGGCAAGGTCCTGCTTCTCTTCAGGACCCAACGCCGGTGACTGTGGATGCGGTGACGTTCTGTGACATCTGGTCAGACGCCGGCGGTAACGCGCTCACCAAAGCTCGCCATCGTCGCCGCTACAGTTGCCTGCCGCCAGCCGCTTTTCTTGACTTCTCCTTCGCCTTTTTCCTATTCTGAGCTTCACTAAGGGTTGCTTCAACGCTTTACAACACTCGTGTAATCATCAACCAGTGTAGTTACTCGGCGCCGCCTCCGAGCTCGCTTCCTCCCAACGCTGTTGTTCGCGCCAACGACGTGAATGCGTGACAAGGCGCATTTGATACGCGCAC